>OX235273.1:60682977-62161010 GCA_944472155.2 Trichobilharzia szidati
AAGGATGATATATGAGTACGTGACCTCAATTGTTTCTCAGCTTCAGTCTGAATGTAGATTTGTTCAACTTCTATCACAAGGCAAATACAAGAGAAGAGGCTAGCAGCAAAGTAACAGAGGGCAGAGAAAAAGTATGTGGAGTCTAACATAAATGTTTATATTCGTTGTACAATGTAATTTAGTGAACAAGTACTTATTTCCACTAAGTCTTTTTATACATCCATGCGAATAATTTATTTATAGTTTTTAGAGTAATAAAGGTATTTAAGCGTGTCGTTTAGGTATTGTAGTAAACCAATAGTTGATCCGTTCTAGGAATAAATAATTTATTAATATTATCAGTAGAGTGAAAGTCTGTACAGAGTGCGTTTGAAACTTATAACCGTAGAACTAGTTCTGACATCTAGGGGCAAGATGTTCTATATTTTAGAATACATGACTGTGAAAAAGTTTTCACGGAGTGTTGACTTAAAGGCTTTTATTGTCATTGTGCAAGTAAGATCGTAAGAGCGTTTCTGTGCGAATCTCATGTTTTTACTGTCTGAGACCGATATTTTGTGAAGGACATTAAAGAAGAATATTAGGTTTATAATAAGTCGTCTTGTCCAAAGTGAGTCAAGTTTTAGGACCATAAACCGTGAGATGTAGTCTTTCGTACAATCGTGGCCAAGTAGTTTCGAGGTAAAATATTGTTGAATACTTTCCATCCTTAGTTTGCCACAAATACGAGTGCTGCTAGTAATGAATGGACAGTAATCTAGCAGTAGCCTTACACATGATCTGTACAGAATTAGCTCGGCTTCATTGTCGTGAAAGTTCCTGAGTATGCATCCTAAGAGCATCCTGCACTTTCGAGTCTGTGATATCAGTTGCTCAGAGAATGTTAGGTCACGAGAATACCTCAGGCCTAAGTCAACGACACTTCGGAGTCTGGTTAGGTTGGAGACTGAAGCGTTAATTTCATGTCAATTGTGGGTGCACCGAACCAGACCCAGCCACATTTGTTCAGGTTAAACTGTAGATTACATAAAGACGACTAAGCAGTCACTTTATCTAATTCTTTCTGCGCAACATTCTCAAAGTACCCTAGGCCATCAGATTGGAATGTATAAGCTACTTTTAGGTCATCTGCAAAGATGAATGGTTTCCCATGAGAGAAACAAGCGCATATGTCGTTAATATATAGAGTAGATAGGAGGGGTCCAATGACACTACCTTGTACTACACCAGAGGTGATTGGGCTAGGTTTGGAAGTTGCAGACCCGAGTTTAACTATTTGGGACCTGTTGTTAAGGAATGATTCTAGCCATCCTAATAATGGGTCACGTATTCCTAAGGATATAAGCTTATGTATTAGTAGTAAATGGTTGACACGGTCAAATGCTTTAGAAATGTCAAAGCAGATGACAAGTAGTAGTTGCCATCTGTCACGACTGCTGGTCACAAAATAAAACAAGTCTTGGTAGCATGTTAAACTTGGCTTGTGATCTATCTGCAGCTCCTGTTTCTCTGAAAGCTTTTAATTTGATTTAGAGTGTTCCTTGTACGAGATACTCGTGTGAGCCAACATCTGCTCCTCTTCTTGTAACAATAGAAGACAAGGGCCCGACAACAGATCGTCTATTTACGAAATCAACAGATATTTATAGATTCTCATATACATTATTTTAGATTACTGTAAGCATACAAACACAGTCTTCTGATTGGTGGTTTCTCACTGAACGTTAATCTTTCATCTGTTTGTGGCCGTTTATTGAAGTTCAGATTATCTATCTTTGAATTGTATCCGCCTACGCAAATTCTGCTGTGGTTGAAGGTTGAAACAGTTTTCGTTCTTATTTTTCTCACGACCAATATTGGGGACGTAAATTACTGTCTACCAATTTGGCTAGCAGCCAGCTCTCATCACATTCTTACTTTTGCGTCCATTAAGCTGCTTCCTAACTTCCCTGGGATTAAGATGAAGCAGACTTGGTTCGCCCGTCTGGTGACACCTATATAGCCTCGTGGATATCCTTATGGTTGTATACGCTGCCACCAATCACTAGTTCATTGAGGGCGCAGAAGTCAGCGAAGAGTTCTCCGTCTTCATTCATTTCTCCGAGTGCTCCTCTACCCATGATGAGTTCTCTTCCTGTGTTATCTGGTCCCAGTTTGGCGTTCACGTCTCCCATTAGTATTTTAATGTCACCCACAGGAGTATTGTGCATTGTTGCCGAAAGTTTTCTGTAGAACTCTTCTTTCTTTACGAGGTATGCGTTGTTTGTGGGTGCAAAGCATTGCATAACTGACACTTTCCTTCCTTTGGAGTTGAATCTGGCGGTCGTTATCCTGGGCGAGATCACCTCCCATTGCATCAGGGCCTTCGTTGCCGTTGGTGACATCATGATAGCTACACCCTCGGCGGGTGTGTGGTTCCAGTCAAAATACCATGCAAATGTTCATCAGCACGTACTTGAGTACCTGTCATATTTTTAGGTTCCCAAGTCGGAAAAATATCATGGAAGTCAACTAATATTAGAAAGCCTACTGCCAGATATGGGCTGCCACCAAGCTGCAACGATTCTATGAAGGCCTAGTCTGCCTTGCTATAGTTCCTATATATTAGTTGTCGTGAAGTGGAGGTATGAGCTGCATTGCTACTCAGTGGAAGTGGCAGAGCACACATCACTGTTTTTTATGGTCACTACCTGAAAACTTAGAACCGAAAATGTCCAGTGTGCCTAAGAGCTTGTCATATTTAGTTGGCCCAGTTAATAAATCCCAGTTGATTTCGGGTAGGTTGAACTCTCCACATATGATCTTCTGCTCGTATGGAAGAGTGGAGACTTGCTCCAGTACATTTATAAGTTGTGTCTCGTAATCACTAGATGTGCCAAGTGCTCTGTAGATACATCCTATTAGTAGTAAAACACTTTTGAAGTGTACGTTGACCCATAGGGTGTCGTGCATGTCATTGAGTTCCCTATTTTCTAGCTGTAATACAGTAAGTGTTTTCAGGAAATACATTAGGCAGCCTCCTCCCTTACCACTCTTCCTGTCACAACGAAAGTGTGTGTACCCATCGATGCTTACCTCTTCGTCCGGTATATTGAAGTGACATCAGGATTCGGTAATAATAATTATTGGGGGTTTGCATACCAGCGTGTGTGCCCTGAGCATCGGTAGTTTGTTAAGGATCGATTTAGCATTAATAAGTATTAAGTAGAGTTGAGATTCAAAGTAGTGTTTGAAGTGTTTGAGCTCGTCAACTAGGTTCAATTGTGGATCGGCATCCACTGTTTCCGCGTGACATAACAACCCTATGTTGCAACTAGTTTGGGTGCCATGTTCAACCATGTCTGTCGAGTCACTATCCATCCTTTTAGTGAGTAATGGGTTTGATTATTAGATAAACTATGCGATGACGTAGTTCTAGGCTTGGGTAGGTTGGAGACTTGGGTTGGAGTTTTTATTTGGTCTCTGCTTGTACAGTCATTGGGTGTGGTTAATAGTTCCATGTGTACTAGCCCATGTCTGTTTTCTTCCCGATAAAGAGCCGACGTTAGTGGTACGGGTTCAGAAGGGTTAACATCCCCACCAGCTGTTTGGTTAGCGCTGACAGGGATGTGTTGGATAAAAAATCATTGGTATCTTGTGATGCTCATAACTTGTTAGTCTGCCTATGGTGTGGGGACATTCCAAGAGATCTTACATGGGTGTCGTTATATGTATAGCTGCACTGTGGTTTGTTTCCCAGAAGACTTGTTCCGTATAATCTGCCAAAGTTAGTTTGTGTGTCATGCTTTGTAGACCCTGAGTACCTGGTGGCTGAGCTCCGAGTGCTGTCACTTATACTACTTTGCGTTATAGCGTCACTACAACAGCTAATAGTGTGATTTGGCATAGTATGCGAGGAGGTTGTGTCGTTGTTGTTCTTGGACTCTATGTCCTTATTTTCGTTTTTAATTTGGTTGCTAGCATAGTTCTGAATATTATTCACCTTAAAGTGTGAGTTATTCTTGGGAGTTTGAATATATTGGGGATACTTCGCAACAAGTGGCGTATTTCGGCATGTTTTGTTACCGAGTTCCATTTGCGTTGTCACGTTTTTACTAGGAGAGGTTGTTGTCACCTTATGAGAGGGATTGATTTCCATCTTATGGCTGTCCATAGACATATCTAGATCCACCGTAGAGGGAGGAGAGGTTAATTTAGGAGTAAGACTATAGCTCACAAGTATTTCGTTTGGTTTCGTGTTCTGTTGAGCTTTTAGTGTGAGACTGGAGAGGGGGAGGCTATGATTTCTACCGTGTTGGCAGTATGTTTATCTATTTTAGTGGCTTGTGGTGTCTTGCCATTAGCTTTATCAAGGTGATTGTAAGCACGCCTTTCAATCACTGTCTTATCTACCACAACTTCTATTTGTTTATAGCTTGTGTCCTGTAATAAGATGCGTTGTATATTGGTGAATTTTTTAGCCTCTGTAAGGGTTTCAAACTGAAGGCGTATAGGACAGTAGTGGTCGTGCTGACTCTTCTTCAGTCTATGACATTTTGTTTGGGGGTTAGGCATTTTCGCTGCCCTAAGTAAGATGCTTTGAACCTTTTTCAACCCCTCATTATCTAGCATATTGAAGACAATCACACTTAGTTTAGTATCAAGTCTTTTGATAACCTCTGTTGTGATGAAGTTTATCAATCTATCTATCTTAGTTACTGATTCTGTGTCAAGTTCGCCAGGGTTTATGGTCTTAGTCAAGATGTTCAGAGGTGCAAGTTCACAGACCTGTGATTTTATATCACTGATCTGTGTTGATAGTTCAGATAAGTTGGTCAAATTTTCTGAAAAACCTGCATTCATAACTTTACTACACCTTATGTCCCGCATCTCAGACTTCAGTTCTTCTACAGACAGCTTTAGTCCTTCTATTTCTGAAGTAAGTGCTGAAGCTGGACTTGGTATCTGAAGTTTTGTGGTTATCAGCATATTTTCGCTCTCAGTTTCAGCCACGGTAGATGGTAGTGACACGGCAGCTCGCCGCTTGCGGCGTATTGGCAAGCTGTGCGCCTCACTTCCATACTTCGTGGGAGTTGTGCTGCTCGTTGTTGCAAGCATATATGTACTATCAGTCATCAGGTTAACAGGTGAGTAACTTCGTGGCTTTTTTGTATGACTAACCATAACTAATTAGTGAAAGAGTTATTGGTTACAATTATGGAACTAAGTAAACACTTGTGCGAGTCTCACAGCAAAAATAGAAATATATAGCGAATCAAGCTAAAATGTAACGCAAACGTTGAACGTACCGCGTATTGTTCACAAACACTGATGTAAATTGTTGTCTACGATTTTGGCTTGCAGAAAGCTGTCACCACAAGGTAAGTCATTGTTCCGTAAATTAAATTTGGAAGAGGAAGACCACTAATTATAGGAAAAATCCATTCAAAGCATTCTTCCAAATTAAATACATTCCATGATTGCAAATGTCAAGGAACTAAAACCTTAAGTTCCTATTGTAACGAAGACGTTCCGGATCGTTAACTACTTTGGCTTTCTCGACTTTAACTCCAAAAAACCAGTACTTTAAGAAAGTTGTATTGTTTGGCAATTAAAGTTAGGATAAGTACACGTCTCTAAACAAATGCTTTATACAAAATTATGATGTACTTTTATTCCTTTTCTTTCGACTTCTTTGAAGTTGTACACGATCGAACTACTCGCGCTTTCGAGTTGCCCACCGATGACTACCAAGGTCAATGAACCGAAAATCAACGTTCATATTCCTTGACACACCCCGGCAAGAAAGGGTCCATCCCTTTTTTTCAATAGCGCCGATAACCTTGAACTGAACTGCCAACGCGGGAACCTGGGCAAACCGGGACTAAGCTAAAACGGAAAGGCAAGACAAAAAAGCCCAACACACAACAAGCACACCACATCACACCGACGCGCTCTCCCCAGCGCGTGGAGTCTACGTTCTCTGTCGACAGTAGCACCACTGACCTGGTTCACGAAGTGTTGGTTACTAGATATCAATCTGGCACAATCCCCTCCCCGGCGTATTAAATCGAATACACTGACTCTAACGCTACTCGATTCGTTCACAAATTTAGAAGACTGGAAACGACTTCAGAGTTACTTACAATAACATTACAAGATGACTCACACTATGCGACAACTATAAATAAACCAACAATTAGATGAATTGGAACCGACTCAATTACTTAACACAAATATATGTGCAATCAATACATCAAATGTTGTGGATTCTGCCTTGACGAGCTACCCTTGAAGAACTGTAGGACTTACAGTAGTACGCCTACATTCCTTCTCAGGTTGACGATCCAAGTTGGAAAAGGTCAGGACACAAATGAAATTGACCAGCAGATAGATGAGAAATGATACCAATTAAGTATATAGAGCATGAACATATGTACAAAATAACACACCAAGTACGATGGACTGCGCTTGAAAAGCTGTAGGAGCCACAGCAGTACGCCTACAAACCTTCTCAGGTTAACGCAGAGTTCATTTGCTGACCTCCTTCTAGCATCTATATCTTCAACTCTGAATGGTAACACGCCAATGTCACTGTATCGTGGAATGTAGATGACTAAAAAACATACGACGTATCTGACCAACCAAGCGAAGGAACAGAGTAATTTACACCTAAGATGACAACATTCAAATAGTAACTTGAAACTTGAAAGGTCTTTATTCGTGCAAGTCAGTTTAACAATTACCCTCTCATACACAGTTGGCCTATCCTCACTGAAGTGACCATTGACTTTCGTCCTTTCAAACGGACTGATACTAACACAATCACAGTATAGGACACATGGCTTCATGGAAGTCACCTTCAATATGGATGACAACACCAACGACGACTGAGTGATACAAGGTTATGAACTTAGCGATGCATCAGAAGCTAGACCTTTAGGAGGTTGTCTAACCGCAGAGTTACCTCCACTGATATCCTTTATTAGTACCTCCAGTTTAGCACTAAAATCTGTCGATAGTTGGGCTACACTCGGATCATTTACACTGACGGTCTCACTAGTATCCATACCTTCTGCAACCGCATATGTCTTTAGTTCCACTTCACGTTCAAGTTGTACAGAACCTTTGTTCAACTCAGTAGTAATAAGGATTCCGCTCATCTCATCATGATCAGCCAAAGACAAATGTGCACTATCATGACCATTGTCACAAATATCCACTTTACCGCCATTTGAATGGTCGACTTCATCACATACAAACTCTTTAATAACAGCAGTAGATGATTTGGGTTCTTCCTCATAAATCCTTGAAGGTTTTATACCTTCACTCTGACTAGTTTTACCTTGTAAACTCGTGGAGTCAGAACTGGACTCTGAAACTGTAACTCTCTTCTTCTGCACTAATCCAACGCGGTACGTCCAACGTTTGCGTTACATTTTTGCGTGATTCGTTACATAAAATTTATCTTGTTGTAATCCTTGCACAAGTCCTCTACTACTTCCATACCTATAACTATTAACTCTCATATCAAATAGTTATGGTTAACCAAAGTAACAAGCAGCGAACTCAATCCCCTGTAAAACTGATGACTAATTTTAAGTCGTTGATTGCTACATCAAGCAACATACTTCCTACAAATGGTTATAGTGAGCCACAAAACTCACTTGTATGTCGTAAGCGTCGAGCTGAAACTGAGGATAAAACTATACTGACAGCTAGTATTAGCACTACTCCCAAAAATTCAGTACCCTCTGCTCATACAGAAACCCTCCCTACACCTTATGTGCTTATCGAAAAGCTCCAGCCTTCAAGCTCTGTTTCAGTACTATCTTCAGAAATAGAACTTCTAAAGTTGTCTATAGGAGAACTTAAGGCCGAGTTAAGGGACTTAAAAAACAATAAGTCAGTAGATCCTGGAATTTCCGATACCAATACCAAAATCTCCAATTTATCAGGTCAGATCAGTGATATCAGACTGCAGGTCTGTGAACTGACACCTTTAACTATTCTCATGAAAACTGTAGACCTTAACAAACTTGACAGTGAATCGATATCTAAGGTGGATAACCTAATTAACTTTGTTACTACAGAAGTAACAAAACGACTAGATGCTAAACTAAATGCTATTGTCTACAACGTTCCGGATAATGAGGCACTAAAAAAGGTACAGCGCATCCTACTTAGTGAGGCGAAAATGCCCAACTCCAAGACTAAGTGCTACAGGCTGAAGAAGAGTCAACATGACAAGTGTTGTCCTATTCGTTTTCAGTTCGAAACACCGGCTGAGGCCAGAAAATTTACCCACTCCCAACACACCCTATCGCAAGCCAGAAATTACAAACTAATAAAGGTTGCGGTGGACAAGACCGTCATAGAAAGGCGCGTATATAATTATCACACTGAGTCTAATTGTGGAATAAACAATAGGACATTGCAAGCAGCAATTATACCCAACCCTTTGAGAGACACCGTAGAATCCACCGCACCACCCCTCTCTAACCACACAGAATTATCTTCTCAGAGAGCGACACCAACCGAAAGGCCGCTAAATTGCAATCAAATAGCCAACAAAACTATACCACCTACCACCGTAGATTTAGACATGTCACTAAATAATCCAAGAAAAAAAGTCAAGTCCTCTCCTAGCCATAAGTCCATTGGTAAAAAAGAGAAGAATATGACCCCAAATCATGCCAGCAACAACAATGGCAGTATAAGTAAGCCCACATTCCCCACGGTCAATAGTATTGGCACCCACAACGTGCGAAATAGCACCATGGCCCATACTGATAACCAACGCCAAAACGATGCCACCCTCAAGAGTACAAGTGACAATAGTCAGAACTCGACCACCAACAACTCAGGGCATTCACAGTATGGCACGCTAATAAATTTTGATCGGATATACGGTACAAGTCTGCTGGGAACTAACCCACAAAGCAGTACATTCGCAACGCTTACAAGGACACCACTAGTACCTAACAATAGGTGGAATAATAGACCATGGTCTTCACAAGGTCCCAATCATTTTTTATCCCCTGCGTCCCTGTCAGCGTTGAAAAAACAGCTGGTAGGGATGCTAACACTCCTAAACCGCTAGTGCTGGCTCCCCCTTTGCATGAATGTAGGAACAGTCTAGTGCACCCGCATCCATTAAGCACACTTGGTACATGCACAAGTTTAGGTCAAATAAAGATCCCTACCCGCGTTTCTAGCTTACCTAAGAATAAAATTGCCTTAGCCTATAGCACATCCAGTACTCCAACGCTCAATTCTTCACCGAAAACAGCCCACACCAACTCGATAGACATAGGTGAACATGATGCTGAAACTCCTCTTAACATAGGGTCGTCATGTCAAACAGTACTACTGGGTGCTGAACCACATTCGGGGCTGATTAACGAACTTAAGTACTTCAAATGCTATTTCAAATCTCATCTTTACCTAATCCTCATAAATGCTAGATCCGTTCTAAATAAACTACCGATGCTCAGAGCACTCAGTAATATACAAACCCCCTATAATTGTCATCACTGAATCCTGGTGTAACTCGAACATACTGGATGAAGAGATAAGCTTAGATAACTATACACACTTTCGGTGTGACAGGGAAGGTGGTAAGGGAGGGGGTTGTCCTATGTACTTTCTGAATGCACTTACTGTATCACAGCTAGAAAGTAGTACACTTAACATGCCTGAGACTTTATGGGTTAACTTACACTTAAATAACGCAATAGTATTAATTGGATGCACCTACAGAGCACCTGGCACCTTTAGTAGTCACGAGACCCAACTTATTAATACTCTAGAACAATTATCCACCCTCCACTACGATCATAAGATCCTATGTGGAGACTTTAACTTACCAGAAATCAACTGGGAAATACCCACAGGTCCAACTAAACTTGATAAGTTCTTAGGCACACTGGATATACTTGGCTGGAAGCAGACTGTCACAACCCCTACAAGAGGTAATAACGTACTAGACTTAATCTTCTGCCACAATATAAGTCCCCTTTCTACCCTAGTAGGTTCTGAGTTTTCAGGGAGTGACCACAAAACAGTACTGTGTGCACTGCCACTTCCGTCAAGTAGAAATGCAACCCATGCCCCTACTTCACAACAAATAACTTACAGGAACTACAGTAAGGCAGACTGGACTCTAGTAAAATCAATGCTAAGATCCTCAGAATGGAGTGAGTACTTCTATACTGATAGCCTCTCGAAAGCTCTAGACATCTTTTACTATAACTCCAACACATGCTTAGATGCTGTCATCCCATTTCAAACACTAAAGTTTTCCCCACATAGAAAGTCATTCATAAAGCCAAAGGATCGTAGGAAACTGAAAAGACTGTCAACAAGTTACTTCAGACGACACGACTTTAGTACACTAGGGTCAATACTTAGTACTCTTAGCTCCATCTCGCAAGCTCATAACTTGCGTATGAGAAATGAAGAATGCACGGCACTAGCCAGCACCACCAGAGTAGGTGCTCTCACAGAAATACTAAAGAAACGAATGAATCGCCAAAGCCATAAAATTTCTCTCCTTATAAACAAGGGCAAACTATACAGCAACCATGCAGACATGTGTGAACTGTTTAATGAGACGTTTGCAGCTAACTACCTTAAGCCTACAAGTCCACTTCTCGGTTTACAATCTAAAATAGAACTCCCTTCATCTTCAACGCTGAAACAAATCACTACAGTTCATTTCACTTACTCTAATATTAACCAAGCCGTTAATACTCTTAAAAGCTCTAGTAGTGCCGGTTTTGACGGTATACCATCGTATCTTTATAAACACGGTGGTTCTGACATTTCTGTTTTATTACTTAAGATTTTTACAATGTCCCTTGAAAGCCAAACCTATCCAGATAAATGGAAAACGACATTTATAGTACCTAAACACAAATCCGGATCAAAAACTGAAGTCAACAACTATAGGCCAATCAATATTACACCCATAGTATCTAGAATCATTGAACGAATAGTTAAAGATGATATCCTCAAACATATGCTCAGCTGCAATATTCTAAGTCCAAACCAACATGGATTCCTAAAATCCAGATCATGCATGACTTGTCACCTTGACTTCTTTAACTATATAACTAGCAGCCGAGACAAACAACAACTAGTACTAGTCATCTACTTCGACATATCCAAAGCCTTTGACCGCGTTGACCATTTACTTCTAATAAATAAGCTAAACTCTTTAGGAATAAGTAACCCATTATTAGGATGGATTGAATCATTCCTTAACAATAGGTCCCAAGTAGTTAGACTGGGTTCTGTAAACTCTAAACCTAGTCCAGTCACTTCTGGAGTAGTTCAAGGTAGCGTCTTAGGCCCCCTCCTATTCACTCTATATGTCAACGACATATGCAGCTGTTTCTCACTTGGCAAACCATTCATCTTCGCAGATGATCTTAAAGTAGCTTACACATTCCACTGTGATGACTTAGGGTACTTTCAGAAAGCTGTTCAGGAAGAACTAGATCGAGTAACTGCATGGTCCTCCACATGGAACCTTAAATTCAACCTTAAAAAATGTGGTTGGATCTGTTTCGGTGCACCCTCAATAAACATTAAACTAGTACTTGAATCTCTTGACTTGCCTAAACTCCAAAGTGTTGTTGACCTAGGACTCAGGTACTCTAGTGACTTGACATTTTCCGAGCAAGTGGCGACACAGACGCGTAAATCGAGGATGCTCCTAGGATGCATACCCAGGAATTTCCACAACTACGAGGCGAAGCTATTATTATATAAAACCTGTGTCAGACCACTACTTGAATATTGTCCATTTATTCTCAGCAGCACTCGCGTAAGTGACAAACTTAAAATTGAAAGTGTCCAACGATACTTCACGTCTAAACTACTAGGATTTGACTGCGAAAAGGACTACACATCAAGGTGTATAACTCTAGGTATCGACCAACTCTGGATGAGACGACTGAGCATTAACCTAACATTCTTCTTTAAAATATTGCATAAAATATCATTCTCAGACAGCAAGGAGATACAGTTCTCACCGGAAGGCTCTTACAACCTTCGTAACCAAACGTGCACAGTATCTAGGAAAAACTGTAAAACAGCACTCCGTACAAACTTCTTCATAGTCATGTACTCTAAGATCTGGAACAGTTTACCCCTAGAAATAAGGACCTGTCACTCTATTATAACCTTCAAACGCTTGCTATATGAACTGTTTCATCCCAATGACTATGCCAATCACACCGCACCACTTATTTCCAAAACGCATGAGCTATTAGAACACTATAACGCCTAGACTCATTACTAAATATTACGACACTAAATAAACTCTAAGACTTCGCAAAATTACATGAAAAACAACTAGATTATGGGTAGTGTTTACTATACAATGATATACATTTATAAACATTTATATGTACATAAAATAATAATTTTCTTTCCATATTTACATACTTTATCTCCCTGCTGAGCGTAATCTTCTATATACCTCCTGGTTGAGGTCGAACAACCCAACATCTAAACTGAAATGACCATTTATGTAAATTCAAACTCAAATTCCATGAACGATCCGATGCAACCACTTGAAAACGCTGGCTAACATTCTGTACAAGGATTATTCTTGATGTGATATAAAGAAACAACTGGTTTTCAAGTAGTTTTCAATGTATTACTCAACTTACATGTACAGTCTGCCATGCTGACGCAAATGGCGCAAATGGATAGTTCTAGAATAGACCCCATTTGATGCAGTAAAACAATCTAACATTACCTTATCTAATTTTCGTATCAAAGATCAAATTTCTTTCCTATTATAAAACTACGATAAGACTGCTGACAAAAATGGAATAAATACATTATTGAATCAAAATAATACATCAATAAACTTTATCTCACGGATGCTGTTCACAACAAAGTTTTATAGGAGAATTGACTTCAAGCTTTATTTTTCCCAGATATTTGTATCACATTCATCTGAAGTCTGGGTTTTTTGTTAATGCGAAGACAATATTTCTATATCTCTTTATGTGTTACACAGACAGACTATTTTGCAGACTGTTCTGACTGACTCTAATGTTAGATTGAACAAACAAACTGTAATTTATATAATAACTTATCCATGCCTGTACAATTGGTATGTTCCTGCATAAACAGGAATAAATATATATATATGTGACAATCTTTTCAACAATGGCTTACCAGTTGCAGCTACAGGCCCCTTCACCGGGCCATTATCATCACACGATTTGGAGTCAGAACTTGATGAGGCTGACATTACATTTAGCTTACCACTAGACCTGGTCACTGCTTCACAGTTCGCCTTTGTATGCACTTCTTGCAAACGGACGAAACACAACCGTGTTTGTCTTGCAGCTAGTAACCTATCTTTTGGGGACGTCCCCCGAAAGCTGTCACACTCATTAGATTTCTATGGATTACTAGACACCATACAGCAGCCTCGATATCCACTTCTCTGAGACCTTTTCTCCATAAATGATTGCGTTTTGCTCTCTGATTTCTCTATTCCAGGAGTGGGATGCAGTATACTAGCAAACTTGCTCATAGCTTGTTTGACACTGTTTTTCACCAGCCTCACAATATCATACAACCTTAGCCCTAAACCATCCTCTTCTAAATGGGAGCTGACTTTTATGGACTTTGTTTGTAAGCGGACGGATAATCCCTTACCGATTACCTCAAGAACAGAGCGTGAGTTCAACTCATCCATATGGTTAAGATAAACGAGAGTATTTCTGTATACCATTAAATTGCCCAAGAACTCTGCGAGTTCCTCGGAGTTATCACTTGACTGTCTCAAAAATACTACGGAGAATCATAAATGGCTTTCTAAACCTTTGACATAGTATCCTCATAGCCTCTGTATATCCTTTCGGCACATAAACTTGCAGCACTGTTGGCTCTTGCAGCCACACCAGCGCAGTGCCTCAAAAAATGCATTAACTTCATTTCGTCATTTAATAAAAAGCCACTCAACATGACCTCAAACTCTTTGATAAACTGTGGCTAGTCGGCTGGGTTTCCATCAAAGTACCGAGGTTAGAACTTAGGGAGCCTTTAAGCACTACTATCCCTAAACAGCGAAGCGTAAACATCCGACTCATCATGCTGAGCATCATGCATATCTTTACAGTTAACAGGCAACTCATCTATACTTACTTTTTGTCTGCTTCCACGGTGCCACGTCCCTTCCTTGACCCAGGCATTATCCAACGTCACCAAAGGATCCAAATTGCGCTGATAATGCATGTCTAAAGAGACGCTGGCTGCAGATCTGGTAAGTACACACGAAAGAATTCCAGAAGGCTCCCCAGAAAACGAACAGATGAAAAAACCGCCCCAAAAGGCGCTTCGGAAAACGAAGAGACGAATAGAAATTGTCAAGAAACTTAGCCCCAAGTTCCTATTGTAACGAAGACGCTCTGAACCGATAATTACTATTTATCTTTCTCGACTTTAACTCCAAAACACCAGTATTAGTTTGAAGGAAGTTATATTGATTGGCAATGAAAGTAAAGATTAATACAAGTCTATAAACAAATGTTTTATACAGTATTATAGTTTTATTTTATTTGTTTTCTTCGAACTTGTACACGATTGAACCATACTGTAATAGAACAACACAAACAATTATACAGGTCAAGCATGCAGGGTAGAGCGAAGTAGCAGAACACGACTTGCGGAAAAGCACTTTATAATTGACACTGAATTACACCAGCAGAAGTCAAAAAATATATACATGTAGATACAAAGAGCTAGGATTTGACAGCTCAGCGTCCACCGTTTTTTGAACTGACGCTTTTTTTCAAATTTGAACCACTACAATACGCACCTTCGAGTTGCCCACCAATGGCCACCAAGGTCAATGAACCAACGTTCAATGTTCATATTACTTGACAGCAAGCAATTAGGAAATGCCTCAAGGAATTATAAATATATATGAAAAATAAGCATCGAGTGTACATGGAAGAGTTCATTGAAGTTAGTCCCCGCTTGATTTAGCTCAGAATATACGTGACGTGACACACACATGTGTATCAGCGTAAGGTCTCGTATTTCATATTGTAATACTTAAGCAAGCTTCCACACGTTCATGTCCTCAGGACCCATCAGCTGTGATTCAATGAAAGTATGATTACGGGATCTCAACCACGTTGTCCTATGCCCAAATATGACTTTTACAAATTAATTTCATGCATCTATACACTGATAAATATACAAATATATTTAGGAAAGTATGAACCAAATTTCAGCGTGTTAAGAGCATACTTGCCCCCTGGAAACAAAAAACACTCGCAGTAATGTTTGTCTACAACGAAGATGGGAAGCATCGTTTCAACTACAGGCCGACGGAACTGACGAGGATATCAAAGAAAGAATCGGAAAAGCAAGACAAGCTTTCACTACTCTCAAGTCTGTGTTGAGATCAACAACACTCAGCATCAAAAATAAGATCCGGATTTTCAACTCCAATGTGAAGTCAGTCACTGCTACTATACGGATCAGAGACTTGCACTGCGCGTCATAAAGAGCATCTCAAACAAACTACAAACCTTCATTAACAGTTGTCTTCGCTCAATACTCAAGATCAGATGGCCAGAAAAGATCAGCAACAGGGATGTGGTGATTGACCATTTCTATCTTTGTATTGTTTAAATACTTACTGTTGTTTGTTAATATATTTATTACATGATTTGAAATATAATTCCGCCAAATACAAATTCCTAAACTCACCCCTCTCTGTGTTCTGGTTGGATTCCTGTAATTCGATCATTGCGAAGTACAAATACTACTATTACAAATAAAATCACATTTTGGCGTCGCTATGGAATCAAATAATCTTGGAAAGTTTCCTATAAATGGTTCACCACGGGAAATCTGTGATTATCTTGATTGTTTCGACGCATGGTGCATGTCGAAGAATGTTCGCGATGACTAAATTCCAGCTCATTTTATTACTGCTATTGGGCTAGATGCGAACAGCCTAGTGAGAGCTCTGTCATTTCCAGATAAACCAATTTCTCTGTCTTATGATAAACTCCGTGAACTTCTAACAAGTCACTTCCACTTAACAACTTTCGAAACACGAGAGAGGGCTCAGTTCAACAAATTTGTTCGTGCTCCCAACCAGAAGATTAGAGACTTTATTCTTCAGCTTCAGATACAAGCTTCAAAGTGCAACTTTGGAGATCAGCTGCATACTCAACTACGTGATCGTCTAATTGTTGGAATCAATATTCCTAAGTTAGAGAAAGAGTTGGTTCAGATACATTTCTGCACCTTTTAAACTGCCAAAGATTTATGTATTACATATGAAGATGTCAACAGTGACTACCCAGCTACCACTATGTCAGAGTCTGATGTCATGATGTCCAAAGTTGATAATAAAAGTGTTCATAGAAAGAAATCCAAACTGCCGTCCACATGTAATGGAATGCAGACAAAAAGCAAGAACATCAAACCGTGTTTTTCATGTGGAAAGCTTCATCTACGAAGCACTTGTCGTTTTCGGAGTGCTAAGTGCCATATACGTGGTAAAATTGGGCACATCAAGTCTGTTTGCAGAAGTTCAAATACTTACCCTACTCATGATTCTCCCAAACTGTCTGATAAAATGAAGTCAATGTCTCTTTCAACTTTTCACAATACTCAATCTCATCTAGTGAGGACCTTCACTACAAGTTCAGGCAAGTCTCATTGTTTTATAATTGATACTGGGAGTACTGAATCGATAATTTCTAAGAAAGATTTACTATCGCTCAGGTAGACCCTACTACTAGTTCAATTACAGGCATAACTGGTCATAAACTACCTCTTATTGGTGCAACTAACATTTGTTTGAAGTCAGACAGTGGTAATTTTGTGAATATCCCCTTTCTTGTTAGTGAATATGGTCCATCTTTATTGGGATTGAAAGCCCTTAGATTGTTAAATGTCGAAATCTCACTCTGTACTGAGTTGTTTGATGAATCTTTGTTCAGAGAGTTAGTTTTCCAATGTTCAAAGAGTGTAGGTGGCATGAAGATTCAGCCCATCCATTTTGAAATAGAGGGTGATCCTATCTTCCTAAAGCGCCGATTAATTCCATATGATTTGCGAGATGCAGTTAAGAAAGAGCTAGACAAGTTGATTGAGCAGGGCATACTTATGCCAGTTGAATCTTCGAATTAGGCTACTCGCATTGTCACACCACTAAAAGCTGATGAAAAAACACCGAGAATATGTGGTGACTATCGTCTTACACTCAATAGTCATCTTCTACAGCAAAGTCGCACTACGCTAGAAAGGGAAGACATTCTCTACAAGCTACATGGCTCAAAATACTTTTCCAAAATAGATCTAAAAGATGCTTATTTGCAAATTCCTCTTGACGAAGCGTCTAGTGCATTATCAACCATTAATACTGCATTTGGATTGTTCAAGTATAAGTTCTTAGTTCTTGGTTTAAAGGTTTCTCCTGCAATATTTCAAAAAGTAATAAATCAGATGATAGATGGATTAGATGGTGTTGAGTGTTACCAAGACGACATTATAGTTCATGGTCCGAACATCGAATTGCATAATGAACGTCTTTTAAAACTGTTCAGGTGTTTCTGTGAGAAAAATGTTCTTGTTAATCCATCTAAATGTCATTTTACTTTGTCGTCTGTATCATTCTTGGGATACACAGTAGACTCTGAGGGTTTCAGTCCTGATGCTAGTCGTTTGGCACCAATAATTCAAGCACCGTCACCTAATAATATGTCGTCGTTGAGATCATGGATTGGTACTCTTCAGTTTTACTCCAGATTCATTCCCAATTTCACTCAACTGTTACCTCCACTTTTTGATATTGTCTCCAGTAAACAATTTAAATGGGAACAACAACATGAAGATATCTTGCGAAAAACTTTGGAGTTTCTTAATAAACAAGCTTTCTTAAGACCTTTTTCATCGAAAGATAAGTCCGTTCTCACTACAGATGCTTCTCCTACTGGCATAGCAGCAATACTTGAGCAAAATGGACAACCTGTTATTTGTATTTCAAGACGTCTAAGTAAGAGTGAACAAGGGTACTCACAAACCCAGAAAGAGGCTCTAGCAGTTGTATGGGCAATAAGACGCTTGCACAAGTATCTCTTTGGTACTAAGTTTCACACAGTTACTGATCATCAGGCTTTGAAATTCATTTACAACCCAGAAAAATCTTTCCATTATGGGTAATTTTTATTTTGATAGAGTCTCACAGTGTTATACAGTAATATTTACTGATGACGTTTCGAGCACAATTTATTGCCGCTCATAATCATATCAAGGTAATCACACAACTTCCTAAATTCATTTATATAGTTCCATTGTTTTTCACTTGATTTGATTGGTAGTATTATTTTCCATATTTCGGGTATTAGTGATGATTCATTCCTATTGCACGTGTTGGGTGTAGGTTCGATGAACAAAGATTCAGTAATCAACCTCTCTCTCCACCTACCTAGATTACTTTTTAGAATTTTAATCCTCTCCCACCCTATTGTGTGGTTGTGTGTTAATGCATGCATTGCAATTGCCGAGCTTTTTTCTAAATTACTTATCTTCTCTGGGTCAACCATTCTTACCTTAGCTAAATTCTTATGTTCTGACAATCTGACTACTCCTGACCTACTAGTTTGACCTATGTAGTTGACCTCACAGTCATTGCAGGGTATTTTGTAAATTATATTATTTTGTCTAATTGGGTCCTTTAACCTACAGAGCTTGTCCCTGAGTGAGTTTGTAGGTTTAAATGTCACCCTAATTCCTGCCTTATTTGGAATCCTACGTAGGGTCTCAGATGTCCCTTCTTTATATGGTATAACTGTCGATGACTTATATTCTCTCTTATTTATGTTATTATTATTAGTTTCACAATTCTTTTTATTTTTCTTTTGGCGTTTTTCAATCTTCCTAATGAATTTTAGAGGATAGTTATTTAAAACCAACGCCTCTTCTATCTGTTTTATTTCATCATTTAGGTCTTTTTTTGTGCTACTAACATAGCTAATTCTCCTTGCTCATTTTCAGCTTCAAATGTGAATTTTATTCCCTCCACTAGTGAGTTTATGTGTGTCAAGAAGCTAGAGATATGTTCTGTTTTTAACACTGTGAAAGTGTCATCCACATATCTCCACCATATTTTTGGAGTAGGATTAAACGTATTAAGTGCCATATTTTCCCAGCTATCCATAAATATATCTGCCACGATAGGGGATATTGGTGATCCCATTGCTACACCTTCAGTTTGCCTATATATTTTGCCTTGGAATTTAAATATAGTAGATGTGAGGCATAGCTGAATCCCTAAAATAATTTCTTCAACGGACAGCTTTGTCCTATGATTGAGTTCTGGATCCGCAGTTAGTTCTTTTTTAACTGCTTCCAAGGCCATATCGACTGGTATATTAGTATAAAGACTGGTTATATCAAAACTAACCATTGTTTCATCATTATCTAGTTGTATGTCATTTAGTTTATTTTTCATCTCATATGAATTAGTTAGTCTAGAATTTGAACGATTTCTAATGGGGCATAATATTAGAGCTAAATGTTTTGATAATTCATATGTAGGGGTATTTCTAAAATCTACTATTGGTCTTATGGGATAACCTGGCTTATGTATTTTAATAGTACCATACATTCTACTAGCATTATTAGTTTTAGGCATTAAATTAAACCATTTTGACTCACCCAGTGACGGCTTCATTCTGCGTACTAATTCCGCTGTGGATTTTTTAACCTTATTCATTATTGTATCTACGGGCTTCTTGATTTCCTCATATGGACCCATTTCAATATGTTCATTGACTTTCTTGATGTAGTCAGATTTATTCAAAACTACGGTGGCGTTTCCTTTGTCAGCTTTTGCGATGACAATATTTTTATCCTGTTTTAGATTAATTAAAGCTTCTCTTTCCGATTTTGTCAAGTTTGATTTTGCATTCTTTTGATTTTTTTTAGGGTTAATGCACATTGTGCTCTAACCTCTTCTGCTGTTGTCTTATCTATTGAACCTAGTCCTACTTCTATGTTAGGAATGACATCCTCTGGTTTTAGTTTATTAACTGTTACGTTGAAATTTAGTCCTTTCTCCAGTACTTTTATCTCACTGGAGCTTAGTTCCCTTGATGAGAGGTTGATCACCCACTTTGTTTTGTCGATAGAGGATGAAGCATTGACATCAATTTCATTTGCTGTGTTCTTTTCTTCAATAAGTTTGTTGAATTTTTTGATTTGTGTGTTTTTTGATTTTCTTAATGCAGATTCTCTAGCTTTTCTGGATGTTTCAAGAATAATTGTATAATCTTTGTCATTGATCATATATTTGAGTTTGTGTTTGAGTTTTTCAATTTCATTTCGTATATTATTTAGTTTCACAGTAACTCGATGTAATTCTTCTCTTAGACATAATCCACTGACATTTTCGGCAGCTGATGTTATCTTACTTGAAGTAATTGGAGTACGTAGACGTAAATATTTCGGAATTATATGATTTTTTAAACATCGACTGTTAAAAATCCGATGATTTGTGAATCTTGCTTCAGTTTGACAAAGTCGTGTGAGTTTGTTGATAAGCTTTCTGGTAGGAAGACCATAAGTATCATTGATAAGGAATAAAACTTGGGCACTGTGATATATCAATGATACTTATGGTCTTCCTACCAGGAAGCTTATCAACAAACTCACACGACTTTGTCAAACTGAAGCAAGATTCACAAATCATCGGATTTTTAACAGTCGATGTTTAAAAAATCATATAATTCCGAAATATTTACGTCTACGTACTCCAATTACTTCAAGTAAGATAACATCAGCTGCCGAAAATGTCAGTGGATTATGTCTAAGAGAAGAATTACATCGAGTTACTGTGAAACTAAATAATATACGAAATGAAATTGAAAAACTCAAACACAAACTCAAATATATGATCAATGACAAAGATTATACAATTATTCTTGAAACATCCAGAAAAGCTAGAGAATCTGCATTAAGAAAATCAAAAAACACACAAATCAAAAAATTCAACAAACTTATTGAAGAAAAGAACACAGCAAATGAAATTGATGTCAATGCTTCATCCTCTATCGACAAAACAAAGTGGGTGATCAACCTCTCATCAAGGGAACTAAGCTCCAGTGAGATAAAAGTACTGGAGAAAGGACTAAATTTCAACGTAACAGTTAATAAACTAAAACCAGAGGATGTCATTCCTAACATAGAAGTAGGACTAGGTTCAATAGATAAGACAACAGCAGAAGAGGTTAGAGCACAATGTGCATTAACCCTAAAAAAAATCAAAAGAATGCAAAATCAAACTTGACAAAATCGGAAAGAGAAGCTTTAATTAATCTAAAACAGGATAAAAATATTGTCATCGCAAAAGCTGACAAAGGAAACGCCACCGTAGTTTTGAATAAATCTGACTACATCAAGAAAGTCAATGAACATATTGAAATGGGTCCATATGAGGAAATCAAGAAGCCCGTAGATACAATAATGAATAAGGTTAAAAAATCCACAGCGGAATTAGTACGCAGAATGAAGCCGTCACTGGGTGAGTCAAAATGGTTTAATTTAATGCCTAAAACTAATAATGCTAGTAGAATGTATGGTACTATTAAAATACATAAGCCAGGTTATCCCATAAGACCAATAGTAGATTTTAGAAATACCCCTACATATGAATTATCAAAACATTTAGCTCTAATATTATGCCCCATTAGAAATCGTTCAAATTCTAGACTAACTAATTCATATGAGATGAAAAATAAACTAAATGACATACAACTAGATAATGATGAAACAATGGTTAGTTTTGATATAACCAGTCTTTATACTAATATACCAGTCGATATGGCCTTGGAAGCAGTTAAAAAAGAACTAACTGCGGATCCAGAACTCAATCATAGGACAAAGCTGTCCGTTGAAGAAATTATTTTAGGGATTCAGCTATGCCTCACATCTACTATATTTAAATTCCAAGGCAAAATATATAGGCAAACTGAAGGTGTAGCAATGGGATCACCAATATCCCCTATCGTGGCAGATATATTTATGGATAGCTGGGAAAATATGGCACTTAATACGTTTAATCCTACTCCAAAAATATGGTGGAGATATGTGGATGACACTTTCACAGTGTTAAAAACAGAACATATCTCTAGCTTCTTGACACACATAAACTCACTAGTGGAGGGAATAAAATTCACATTTGAAGCTGAAAATGAGCAAGGAGAATTAGCTATGTTAGTAGCACAAAAAAAGACCTAAATGATGAAATAAAACAGATAGAAGAGGCGTTGGTTTTAAATAACTATCCTCTAAAATTCATTAGGAAGATTGAAAAACGCCAAAAGAAAAATAAAAAGAATTGTGAAACTAATAATAATAACATAAATAAGAGAGAATATAAGTCATCGACAGTTATACCATATAAAGAAGGGACATCTGAGACCCTACGTAGGATTCCAAATAAGGCAGGAATTAGGGTGACATTTAAACCTACAAACTCACTCAGGGACAAGCTCTGTAGGTTAAAGGACCCAATTAGACAAAATAATATAATTTACAAAATACCCTGCAATGACTGTGAGGTCAACTACATAGGTCAAACTAGTAGGTCAGGAGTAGTCAGATTGTCAGAACATAAGAATTTAGCTAAGGTAAGAATGGTTGACCCAGAGAAGATAAGTAATTTAGAAAAAAGCTCGGCAATTGCAATGCATGCATTAACACACAACCACACAATAGGGTGGGAGAGGATTAAAATTCTAAAAAGTAATCTAGGTAGGTGGAGAGAGAGGTTGATTACTGAATCTTTGTTCATCGAACCTACACCCAACACGTGCAATAGGAATGAATCATCACTAATACCCGAAATATGGAAAATAATACTACCAATCAAATCAAGTGAAAAACAATGGAACTATATAAATGAATTTAGGAAGTTGTGTGATTACCTTGATATGATTATGAGCGGCAATAAATTGTGCTCGAAACGTCATCAGTAAATATTACTGTATAACACTGTGAGACTCTATCAAAATAAAATTTACCCATAATGGAAAGATTTTTCTGGGTTGTAAATGAATTTCAAAGCCTGATGATCAGTAACTGTGTGAAACTTAGTACCAAAGAGATACTTGTGCAAGCGTCTTATTGCCCATACAACTGCTAGAGCCTCTTTCTGGGTTTGTGAGTACCCTTGTTCACTCTTACTTAGACGTCTTGAAATACAAATAACAGGTTGTCCATTTTGCTCAAGTATTGCTGCTATGCCAGTAGGAGAAGCATCTGTAGTGAGAACGGACTTATCTTTCGATGAAAAAGGTCTTAAGAAAGCTTGTTTATTAAGAAACTCCAAAGTTTTTCGCAAGATATCTTCATGTTGTTGTTCCCATTTAAATTGTTTACTGGAGACAATATCAAAAAGTGGAGGTAACAGTTGAGTGAAATTGGGAATGAATCTGGAGTAAAACTGAAGAGTACCAATCCATGATCTCAACGACGACATATTATTAGGTGACGGTGCTTGAATTATTGGTGCCAAACGACTAGCATCAGGACTGAAACCCTCAGAGTCTACTGTGTATCCCAAGAATGATACAGACGACAAAGTAAAATGACATTTAGATGGATTAACAAGAACATTTTTCTCACAGAAACACCTGAACAGTTTTAAAAGACGTTCATTATGCAATTCGATGTTCGGACCATGAACTATAATGTCGTCTTGGTAACACTCAACACCATCTAATCCATCTATCATCTGATTTATTACTTTTTGAAATATTGCAGGAGAAACCTTTAAACCAAGAACTAAGAACTCATACTTGAACAATCCAAATGCAGTATTAATGGTTGATAATGCACTAGACGCTTCGTCAAGAGGAATTTGCAAATAAGCATCTTTTAGATCTATTTTGGAAAAGTATTTTGAGCCATGTAGCTTGTAGAGAATGTCTTCCCTTTCTAGCGTAGTGCGACTTTGCTGTAGAAGATGACTATTGAGTGTAAGACGATAGTCACCACATATTCTCGGTGTTTTTTCATCAGCTTTTAGTGGTGTGACAATGCGAGTAGCCTAATTCGAAGATTCAACTGGCATAAGTATGCCCTGCTCAATCAACTTGTCTAACTCTTTCTTAACTGCATCTCGCAAATCATATGGAATTAATCGGCGCTTTAGGAAGATAGGATCACCCTCTATTTCAAAATGGATGGGCTGAATCTTCATGCCACCTACACTCTTTGAACATTGGAAAACTAACTCTCTGAACAAAGATTCATCAAACAACTCAGTACAGAGTGAGATTTCGACATTTAACAATCTAAGGGCTTTCAATCCCAATAAAGATGGACCATATTCACTAACAAGAAAGGGGATATTCACAAAATTACCACTGTCTGACTTCAAACAAATGTTAGTTGCACCAATAAGAGGTAGTTTATGACCAGTTATGCCTGTAATTGAACTAGTAGTAGGGTCTACCTGAGCGATAGTAAATCTTTCTTAGAAATTATCGATTCAGTACTCCCAGTATCAATTATAAAACAATGAGACTTGCCTGAACTTGTAGTGAAGGTCCTCACTAGATGAGATTGAGTATTGTGAAAAGTTGAAAGATTTCAATTTATTTCACGAGCCTTTTGCTTACATGATTCACGGTTGTGCATTAAGATTTCAGTTCCTGTATTGATGAACTCAACTGATATTTACTGTACATTCATTTTTTCAATAAATTCAAAAATAGCGTCCATCAGAATTATCTTAGTATGTTTTCGATGAGCAACCGGGTTTACTCCTTCTAGGCCAAACTTTTCTTTTCACATAACAATATCAGGCTGCTTTACGTCGTTTTCTTTTTCCGACCATCCGACGTACGGATGTTGTACAAGGTTGGAGGACTGATTCCTCAGGCGCTCTAAATTCACTTGATTGATCAAGTACCTGGGATTCTGAAACCATAACTTGGTCATTTGATTTTCTTATTGTTGTATCGGTTTGATTAGATTCGATTGTTGTTCCTGGTTTATTGCCGGATGCCGGTAAATGAACATTGTGCCACCATCCAAAACATTGTGCTGAACAAAGACGAGGGAATCGCGGGCACGCTGCGCAAACCATGGTGACTTCCGTTTCATAATGCACGCAGTTTCTCAGTTTACATGCACTACACTCCGTTGTGTCACTGATGAAACCAGTAGTAGTAGCACCAGTTTCAAGCATATATTGACAAAGGAAGTCTATAGAGATTAACTTGTGTTTATCACTTATTGGTTTCCATGCTTCCTCTGGGGTAGAAGTACTAGTACTGGGTGTAAGAGTACCACATGTACTACTGATTTGACTGTTAGGAGGTACTGTATTATTGACTACCTGGTTTGATGGTTCACACAAATGATGAATGTTATTTATTGCCTCTCCATTTTCAATATTTTCACTGCCCATAACTTCACTGTTTTGATTTTGATCGTCATGATTTCGTTGTGCATCCATTTCTGTGTTCATACTTGTGCCTTCACTTTTCATTTTTATAACGGCTTCCAAATTTATAAGATGTCCTTTACGTCCGTATATTAAGCCAACAACATGTTGTTGCAGCTCGCATGTCATGTCGAATGCACGCCGCAAGTCAAGAAAGTGCATGTCTCCGGTCAAAACATGGGCATTATGTATCGCATCAGCGTACAATTTCAGAAAGTCTCGTGAATCACCTGTCATAATTAAAATCATAGCTGGAATTTAATTATGACAGGTGATTCACGAGACTTTCTGAAATTGTACGCTGATGCGATACATAATGCCCATGTTTTGACCGGAGACATGCACTTTCTTGACTTGCGGCGTGCATTCGACATGACATGCGAGCTGCAACAACATGTTGTTGGCTTAATATACGGACGTAAAGGACATCTTATAAATTTGGAAGCCGTTATAAAAATGAAAAGTGAAGGCACAAGTATGAACACAGAAATGGATGCACAACGAAATCATGACGATCAAAATCAAAACAGTGAAGTTATGGGCAGTGAAAATATTGAAAATGGAGAGGCAATAAATAACATTCATCATTTGTGTGAACCATCAAACCAGGTAGTCAATAATACAGTACCTCCTAACAGTCAAATCAGTAGTACATGTGGTACTCTTACACCCAGTACTAGTACTTCTACCCCAGAGGAAGCATGGAAACCAATAAGTGATAAACACAAGTTAATCTCTATAGACTTCCTTTGTCAATATATGCTTGAAACTGGTGCTACTACTACTGGTTTCATCAGTGACACAACGGAGTGTAGTGCATGTAAACTGAGAAACTGCGTGCATTATGAAACGGAAGTCACCATGGTTTGCGCAGCGTGCCCGCGATTCCCTCGTCTTTGTTCAGCACAATGTTTTGGATGGTGGCACAATGTTCATTTACCGGCATCCGGCAATAAACCAGGAACAACAATCGAATCTAATCAAACCGATACAACAATAAGAAAATCAAATGACCAAGTTATGGTTTCAGAATCCCAGGTACTTGATCAATCAAGTGAATTTAGAGCGCCTGAGGAATCAGTCCTCCAACCTTGTACAACATCCGTACGTCGGATGGTCGGAAAAAGAAAACGACGTAAAGCAGCCTGATATTGTTATGTGAAAAGAAAAGTTTGGCCTAGAAGGAGTAAACCCGGTTGCTCATCGAAAACATACTAAGATAATTCTGATGGACGCTATTTTTGAATTTATTGAAAAAATGAATGTACAGTAAATATCAGTTGAGTTCATCAATACAGGAACTGAAATCTTAATGCACAACCGTGAATCATGTAAGCAAAAGGCTCGTGAAATAAATTGCAATCTTCCCAACATCATGAAGCTGACTTAACACCTAGAGCAACCCAATTAGCCATGCCTAACGTGTCTATCCCACCTCGTTTAATGAACTGTGTGTGTTTTTACTTCGATCTGTTTAGTCAGACAGTTGAACTCATGACCCAATCAGAGTATTTTTGTGAACTGTTATTTTGCTGACCCATGTATTGCTTTGTATTATTCTGTTGAGTTTATCTTATTTATCGATTGGTTAAGTAGCCAATTAAATTCTATCTTTGTGCCTATGCTCTCTCTACCTCTTACTTGGGTTCATTCTTCTACTGACTGCTTACCTGAACGGTCGTGTCTGATCTGGCTAGTTTGTAATTTTGGCTTTAACGTTTTTCCGCTCTGATAGCGGTGCCTTGCTTTCTGTTAAGCATTGTGTTTTGTACTCTTGAAACCGTTAAGGTTTGTTATATATATGTTCATTGATTTTTTTATTAATAGTACCGTAGAAACAGTGACCGGCTTCTTGTTTGTTCTGGACCGGGTTAGCCTCTATCTACGCGTGACTTAATTTCAAGCGATATTGCGCTTACAAGGTTCTTTTAAATGTTAAGTTGTAGGTATTCCCCTTAAGTAACCTTCAAAGTTGAGCGACAACCCGAACTTCGTTCCGTTTCTTGATGATAGAAAGGGTCGACTGGAAACCACATATATTGGGGTAAGTACTATGCCCACACGTTTTTGAACGCTATTTCAGAAAGAGAAGAACGTCCTCGGAAGCTGCATAGTGGTTTAAATACAATTATGGATAATATGTCATCGGCAGCACATTTATAAGTTGAATACAAGAGGGAGCTATAGAGTACTTGGGATGATAGTACACATTTGCAATGTTCAATGCTAACCTTATTGGTCTTACCATGGAAAACTACGACGTTTTCGATGAAAACATAGTTTTTCTCAGACACTGGTGTTGTTATGTATTATCTGCATCAAAGCAACCAGACTTCAAGCGAGCGAAGAATGCAAATGAAAAGAGTAAATTTTAGCTTTAATAAAGTCCTAAATAGTTGAGATAAAATAGAGTATAATAGGATACTAACGCAAGATCTAATACCAACAACTTCTATAGTATTCGTTCCGCGTACACCGAAGGCAAGGCAAAATACCAAAATTGACAGTCCAAATTCCGAAGTATATTTCGGGACCAAATCGTAGTGCGAGGTTGATTGCTTAAGTAGCTAGGGTTCGTGCATGAACGTGACACGACAGCGTAGATGCTTGACTGTGAGATTGCAGCTAAACAAGTCGACTAAAACATCCTAATGTTCAGTGATGAATGCAGTGGCTAATAATTCTGGAGAATTACCAACCGTTACACACTCTTTGTGACTTACTATATCCAATAAAGCTATATTATATTTCGAAAGTACTCTTCTTGTCCACTCACACTTCTCTTTATTATATCTTTTGAACTTCGCCTAACCCTCTTCTCTTGCTTTGCGTGCTACATGTAGTGTGGCGACTTTATCTGCTGCACGTCTGTGCTAAGTTCTACGTTAAAACCAGTCAGTCACTGATGCAGTCAATCATTTTTAATCGACCTGAACAACTGGATGGCCTTAAGCACCATGGGTGTACATAGTGAATGATTTATTATTTGCTAGCATCCTTGAATAGTGAACAAATACCACCCACTTTTGAAATAAAAGAGCATATGATCACTAGTAACATCTTATAAGTTTAATTGTTTGACTAAATTTTTCTCTTTCGCTTAGTCCCTAGTTAACCCCACTTCACTTCTTGAAAATAAGAAGTGATCAGTAGCGGTTTTAACTTTGAAAAGTATCACTTAACGCTCTTAAAAAGATCACTGTTAATTCTATTGAAGTGTACAAAGACTATTAAAAAGATCTTTCTTTATGTTCATCATTACTTCATTTGGCTAAAGCATTATGTCTTAAATAGGACGGGACACGTGTCACAAATTCCACTGTCCGGAACCAGACTGAGTTTCTACATAGAACTGCAGAAAAAATAAGACTGACACGCTCAATGTAGCACACACACAAAGACAGAGGAAAGTAAAACTCAAAACTACTGCAATGAACAGATATGCACACGTGAAAAAATAATTACATGTGGGCTTAATGTTCCGACAGATTAGATTTTTAGATTGGGTCATGTGAATCAACTGCAAATATAAATGTCAATTTGTTGCATAATTATGAATTTACCTGCCTTACTAATCTTACCTGATACAATAACTTTATACTCATATTATTACGACTTGCTGAGTGTAACAGAAGACGGGTTATGAGCAACCGTCTTTATCTGGTTCCTGACTCACAACTCACGGTTTCAATCAAAAGTTCAACATCATGCAGTAAGTTACATATCGCCAACAAGCTTAGGTTATTAAATAGGCAGCTTATTCACCCATAAATGGTATTTCCTTGTAAAAAGTAAGACTTATAAACGAACCCAAAGCGTGTGTAGACTACTGCCAAATGGTAAGAATAATGGGTTTGGTAGAAATTCTTTGAAATAATGAGAGACGATTCATGAAAAAATCACACACTGACCATTTCCTTTCCTTCTCATTTCTCTAGCAAACAAATGCTCAGGATAAAATTTGGTCCTGTGAGGCTAGTCACACTTAATCTGGACTGTGTAAACTATCAGACCAAGGCTCTGAAAATGCTATGAACTATGGTTCCTGCACTGAAGTTTTCAGAAACTCAGTTGTACATACGAAATCCTAATGAAGTACTTAAAAGTTTTTCCACTTTATAGTTCTTAGAATTCTAATTCTTTCCCAACACTCACATTATTAATTTTGAATGTACATTATCCTATATTGATCTTTATTCCAATATCTAATCGATTCCACAAATGTGTATAAATGAAGGAAAAAAGTTGTGTGAGTGAGTGCCTTGATATGATTATGAACAATAATTAGTGCTCGAAACGTCATCATTAACTATTACTGTATAACACTGTGTGATTTTGTCAAAATAAAATTTTATTCATAATCGAGTCCGTATTCAACCCCCGGCGAATACACTCCCAAGGTTCAGTTATTTCCTCAGTTGGTAGTAAATTCGGGAAAGAGGGAAGGTTTGGCAAGTGGCTAGCAACCTCACCGCATAGAATAACACAATCGTTACTGACACTTCAAAAGTGTGAAGCCTTATTTTCCAATCATGACGCAAAGAATGAAGAAATAATAGATTGTTTTAGGTCAGTTTACAACCACATACATTGGTAATCTTAACTGTTTTAGGGATCAAATAGAAATCATGATGTCACTCCAGTCAGTTTTATTTGCCCACTAGATAGGAATTTAATTTATTTGACGTTAACATACATTAAAGTATAGAACACTTTAAATTCTATGTTGGATTCGTCATCTAGAAGTTTGAGCTGAGTGGGAATATTTAATATATTGAGCTGAGTGTGTTTCTGTTGTGGAATAAACTAAGTAGTCACCATTTATAACTTTCATGTGCTCGTGTTCCATTGGAGGCAGATTATTTCTATTACACCTGTAGGGAATTAGTGGAAAGCTATGAACCTAGCTTCCATCAGCCAGGCATAACTGAAGTTTCAAATGAAGTGAAGTTTTAATCTTATATCACTAATCCTATTTTTTAGATAACATTACTCGTTGAGGAAGGCGGTAGGTCAGTAGTAAGTGTAACACGTGTCCTAGCCATCTCAATTGATACAGCTTTACAAACTCATCAACTGACTTTCACTCCTTATCTAACACTCTGCGCCTAAACTATGTGAAAGAAGACTTACATGTTCTAAATTGATTTCTTTCTTCACACAGTAATCATAACAAAAAATAACGCTTATAAAATCAACGTCAGGCTATGTGAGTAAGACTTTCTGAAGTCTAGAAGTAATCCAACATCTCACTAAACGTATATCAAACGATCTGTGAGTTGTAGTATAGAACTATAAGAACAATAAGTGACTGATTTATGAAGTCTGTAAATGCAGGTAATCAGGCAAATCATAAACTTATACAAACTAACGAAACTTTTGTAGCGAAAAAAAACTGGATCAAAAGTAGAGTGGAATAAAAATAACAGGCAGAAATTGCAATATGAAAAATAAAGTTTGTATATATATACAGCTACAAAAAGGGTTATTCCATAATTTCTGATGTACCCATACGATGGGTGTCATGATGCATTGTCTTCGGATAAGAACGTCGAGATGGTAATCCCATACGTCCTTTGCCTTGTGTATTGCTCGGACCCAAATATGGTAGAAAAGGTGTATCATTATCGCTTTTGGTTCGAAAGAATGGCTGAAAACGGATGTATATTATTTAGAAAATCGTATAGTAAAAAGAATGAATTTATTGACCAGACATGAGAAAATTTCAAGAGTATCATTAGTGTATGATAGCCATCTAAATCACAAGTGAAGAAATATATCACCTGTGATCGAAAAACTATTACATTCATAACGGAGAAAAGAATCAAATATTACTTAACAATCACTTGCGATCTATAAGTACTGACACAATGTAAGCAATGGTTTTAAGTTTGATCAGGGAAAAAGTGTTCACACTGGTTAAGTGAACACTTATCTATCTAACAAACAGTTTTGGTCTTATTAAATTTCAAATCCTTACTGACACAATGGAAGTAAGGATTATGCGGTGGTGGTCAAAACCAAAACATGGCTTCATCAGTCAATGAAATCCATAACAGTTAGTTTAAGCCAACCACGTCGGGAGATGTAGACTTCCTGGTTGGGGTCCTCGGCATGGTAAGAACCAATGACGGCTAGAGACCACTGCTGATATGGCTCAAAATACTTCTCAATGGCGCAGATGCATTCACTCTTTTTGATTTAAAATATGCAATAAAACTATATTGTTCTTCCATATTACTATTCTTTTTACCTCATATCTCTGTTTACTGTCTCTCTGTACTCTCTTCTCTTGCTTTGTGTGCTACATGGAGGGAGAGTGACAGCTCGAACTTCTGCATATCTGTGCAAGGTTCCAGGTTGAAACCAGACAGTCAGTCAGTCAAGAATCACACGATTTCTTTCTGTTTATCACTTCTGAGTAACCGTATCATTTATGTCACACATAAACACACTCCTCTATTACTCAATAATATATGTTGTTTAGTAAATATAAATACAATTGTATTGTCTTTAAACATGATTGGAATCTCGACAAACCACTATACACCCCACACATCAATATGGGGCCATAGATGATAAACTACTTGAGAAATATAAATTCAAGTCTAAATGGAAATTCTCAGTGTACAGAAATTGTCAGAGTACTGAATCGTGCCAGGTATTTCTGAAATGCGGCACAAGACCGAATGAAATGAAAACTATTACGGAAATCTTCGTATTTTGTTTAAATAAACAGAAGATTAAAGCGCTATGCTTTGAATAAGACTTAAACAATTGAAATGTCAGTCACAAAAAATAGGTTTATACAAAAACAGAATACTTTTAGGACATACTTGTTCTAAAAAGAAGCAATTAGGTAGATTTACATTACCACGCAGGATTCCTGTTACTTTTAATAATTTATCCTGAGGAACACCAGTTGTTAAATAAATTACACTAGCACTGGGATCAATAGCACGACAAATAGCTGGGAAAAAATAAGATTGAATGACATACGACACAAATAGTTGGATTAACAGTGGATTAAGGCTAAATAATTTTTATAACAAAAGAATTAGCACAAATAGGTTGAATTCAGTATTGACACAACCACATTTCTATTATTTATTTATATCAGCCATATTGAGAGTACATTTCTAATAATCCCACAAACTAGAATTATTTTTGAGTTTTCAGTTATTTCCTCACCCTAGTCACTCTTATGTTCCCCACTTTGATTTCTCAATGGGACATAGAACTTTAAGCTTTAAATTTCCATTAGTGTTGTTTTTATAGGGTGAGATTGCTAGCCTCACGTCCACACTTCCCACTTTACCGGGCTTATTATAGGTTACAAACTAGGCGAGTTTTAAGAAGCCATCAACCGGGAATTGAACCCATACTATGTGCGTGGCTGGCGAACGTTCTACTCCTAAAAACCATCGACGCATTTATCTGAGTTACCAAATAATGAAAATTGGGATACAAAAAAATGGATGAATGTAGAAATTCAAAGTAAGGTTTCCCATAGATCCGAGGCCAAGTACGTTTGTTGCAATTTAGTTCTCACAGTAGCAGCTACCTATTCCAGACTGAGTCAATTTTTTGTGTGGAGGCTGATAATACTACCCAGTTGCTCATGCTCAAATACGTAGGACAGGATTCGAACCTAGGACGCACAAGTTGAGAGACGAATGGATTGTGCCAGTGAGTAACGTCTTTATTCAAGACTAAGTTCGAGTAAAAGTTTTCAGCACATTACATTACATATATATATATATATTATTCAGTTTGTCAAGCATAGAGTAATAAACCAGTTTGGAATATTGTTCACCTCGGAATCAAAATTTAACTAAGGGTGTGAAGATTCGTGAACTTAGATCGCAGGTTGAATAATACGAAGAAACTATTTAGAAAATTGGACGCGTTAATGGGAAGAGCACAGAAACAGGCACCAAGATATATAACGTAACGGAAGAATGAAGTAAAATGCTCAATTAAGATGACGCTAACAACCACAATACCAAAGAATACAAGACAGGACACTGATAACAATTGAGCTTGGGATTATATGCAGGCTAGAAGGAGTGGATAGACAAATTTCTCTTTTATACATAAATTATGGTTTTCAACAAGAATGGCTTCAGCAATGTCTGGGAACCAAGAGTAGTCCAATCGGGCTGATGTAAGTCATTGATTATTCCGGTACACAAGTCCTCCTGTGATAATATGATATCTAAAGTTCCAGGCTCAATAATCATGCGTAGACTAAGCGGTTCACGGGAGAAATAAACACGAGAGAGCCAGGTGGGTTTTAGACCAGGAACAGGGTGAATTGATCATATCTTCACCCTTCGACAGATTCTGGAACAAAGCTATACTCACCGGTGTCGAACAATCACCGTATTTCTTGACCGATTCCGTCGACTGACAGGTACTATGGCGATGTTTGGCTGCGAAGGGAATACCGGAAAAATACATCGCACTGATCAAGGCACTCTACTCGAAATCACGCAGCCAGGTGAGAGCCTATGGAGAGTTGTCATCTGAAGTGTTGACAACCAGTGGTGTCCTTCAGGTGATAGGACACGGCATAAAATAGTATATCATCCTTTCTCACAAATCGTGTGATTTATCATGTGATGGAGTTACTGTGTGAATGTATCATTTCTCACGCATATTGTGGTTTAGCGTGTGACCAATTCATCTTCTTTTGTCTTACCTTGATCTTTGTCTGATCACCAACCAATCAGGATAGATATTTCCAACCAATAAGAACAATATATTCTCACGGTCGTGAGTTGACTTTGTTATGGTTAAGAAAATGGATAATTATCATGTGTTGTTTCTTAAACCATATAGTGTAGTACAGTACAACACAATATCTTAAAGTCACAGGCCAGCCTTTGTCTTTTGATATTTGCGCGGCTCAGTGAATCGGAAGGTACAATGGACAAACAGACGTATTAGCGTGTCAGTCTAGTTCATTACCGTTGTAGTATTAGAGAGGCGCAGAAATAACAGAGTAGCAACTGGTCCATTTAGTTCAGTTCAGTTATAACGACGGAGTTATAACAGTTGGTGACGGGTCATTTCAACTATAACATCAGGAATGGCCACTGTCCCCATTTCTCTTTAATTTCATCACAGATATTGTACTCTTGGACTTAACCCTAACACAATGGCAATTACCCTGAGACAACGACCCATATCATAAATCATGAATGATACGCATCTCTTACATTATCAGTTTGCTGGTGATATCGTTTTCCAGTTACGGGTAGGATAAAAGATCAACTGTATGTCGTGAAACTATGACCATAGATAGACATGTTTATAGATATGATATTTGTTTCACGAAGAAATCTGTTGGACATGATATGTGAAATCTTTTACTTATCCTATAAGGACGTTTTTCCAAGGTCTAAGCCATCTCTCACTCATATTCCATATATTGTGCATAATCGGGCGATGCAGCAACCCGTCAGATTAGCAACACCGGGAACACAGAACGGCACAGTATCATTAGTGCAGTGGTATCAGTAACGTAGAAATGTTGCTTCCTGGACAGCAAACACAGTGAGAGAGTTGTACAGATTCGTTGCACACACATGAAACACAACATCAAACGGAAACACAACAGAGGAAGATGTTCAGATTAATTATGGATCTTGTGACTTTACGGTAAGAATTTTTGGAAACATTAACTGGTAGAAATGCATCTGCACTGATTCCAGTGATATAGAGATAGGTTATACTTAAAACCAAAATATATAGAGGCAAGTTGGAGGGTTACAACTAAATATCTTTGAGATATATAAATCATCGAGTCAATCATCCCATTGACTTCGTATTCCTCAGTACAGTTACTTATACCATTTGAATTGAGGGATTTTGAAGTCGTTTAAAGTACATAATTTGATCAATAAACAGATCCTAGAAAGTGAACATGTTTACAGTTACCTGAAGGAATACAAGTTCATAAATTATCCCAGGAAAAATTGGGAAATTTTCCTACAGAACATGAGTAATTATCTCGAGTGAATTAGGCAGTCTGTATATTTTATTATATAACCAACTGACAAATTTGCAGTCTTAACTGGTTGTTAAAGGTCATTTGATGGCTGTTATTCTGTAAGTTTGATCGACTTCTAATTTGTCGTCTCATGAAATCACGGGACATCGTATTCAAACCCAAAAGCTGTTGAATGGTTATGTGCTCACCTAGTAATCATGAAGTCATTAGTTGGGAGTAGAAAATTGTGAAGCTTTTGAACTGTCCGTTTGCCAAAATATTTTCCTTATAACTGCAATTATGCATTGAAACAAAAATCATATTTTGCATACAACTGGTACAGCATAAGAGACAAGATTCAGATCTTCAACACTAATATCAAGTCAGTCAGCATGTCACCATAAACACTTTCAACAGGCTATCGGAGACTTTTATCAACTCATACGCGTTCACTCCATACTGAAAAATAGATGAACAGAAAGGATAGGTAACAAGGAATTCTAGCAGCAAGCAAAGCAAGAACCTAATGCCCAACATATTTATAGGAAATACAGATGGACTGTGCACATACTAAGTGACATCGAGCACCAGGCCCTCGAGTAGAACGCGAATGAGGAACAACGAGTTGGGCATGGGTCCGAGGGTGAGACGGAGAAGATCGCATGAAGAGGAAATAAAAGCTTATGGTCAGCCGTGAAGCCAAATAAAAAATACTGTAGAAAACATGGTGAAATGGAAATGTCCTGCTGAAGCCCTATATTCCACTCGAAATCCAAGGGAATCATAATCATAATTTACTTAGTTTATGAACTGAATTCAAAGTGTTGATTACAATTTACTTACCTAGACCCATACATTCACAAACCGGGTTACTTTGTATCCATTTGTATGAGCATTTTGAATTCGGTTCTCTAATCTAATGAGAGAAGAAAAGTGAAAATTAGAATAGAATTACAAAAACAAGACAACGAGATGATAATAGGTGAAATTAGTGGAATTAGAGGAATAAAATAAGACAACCGAAAGGCATATAATGGCATTATTAGAAGACGGAGTTTATCTGAAAAATGCATGGTGTGTTTGCACAAAACGTTTCGAATAATTTGATTTCACATTTACTTGTTAAACCAATTTATATGAAAAACGACAAAAAAAAGAAAGGTCAATTAAAATAAACGAAGTCGAATTCATTGCGAAAATCAGCACACGGTCGAAAAAGTATTCCGAAGACATGGACCTCAACAGTTATCATTCCATATAGATCAGAAAAGTCAAACGATATTAGAAGAGTACTCAAAAAAAAACACCAAACTAGAATCCTCTTCAAAACATCAGACACACTACAAAGCAACATTATCCATCTAAAAGACCAAATCTCAATGCATTAACAATCTAATTTTATCTAGAAAATAAAATGCTTGGAATGTGATGCGATATGCATCCGAAAAACATCGCCAGAAATCAAGATCAGAAGAAATGAACACCATAGAGCATCTATTCGATCACCGAGAAATCCAGTTGAACTAGAAAAGCTTGAAAAATCATCAGTCATAGGTGGTCTACACTCTATATAATCAGGCCACAAAATTGATTTTGACATTATTGAAATAATCCAGAAAGATTTCAGAAATCACATAGGACGTCTAATATCAGAAGCACTTCATATTAAAGGGAATCCAAACTGGATCGGGTCCCAGTGGCTTAATGGTATACGAGCTCACCTTGTAAACCAGAAAGTCCAGGGTTCGAATCCCGGTGGGTGCGTACTGCTGAAGAGTCTAAAACTAGGACGAAACAGCTGTCCAGTACTTCCATGTTTTCCAATGGTTCTCTAACTAATGTCAGCTCATGATGAAAATCCTGTAACCAATCAAAACCCTACAAACGAACACTGGAATCCAAATTGTCTGAATGGGAATGATGAACTAAGACATAATTTGACCACTCCGCATGAGGTGACGAAATCAACACAGATGTGATTAGCAATTCCATTGTGTAAACAAATGCCTGTTTTTTTATAATTTTTATTCACTTATCAAATCCAACAATCTACACATAGTTTTGTTACGATTACCAAGTGACCAACTTGACAACGTAAAAATTAACTCAATTTGAAGAAACGTGATTAGGTTATTGTATGTAAGCTGAGATTTTGTAATCTCTAGTTTAATAATGCTTTGTTAAGGTACTAGCATTGAGTGGCGAAACGTCAGTAAATGAAATATCGTTTTGTTTCTCATTCAATGGGAATTACAAATATTTTTGCAATTATGACTCTTCAAGGATATTTTAATATCAATTAGGTGTTTTGATATCGACGAAGTTGGTAGTTTGACAACCGAGTTTATCGAGGTTTCTCACAGTTTATTTGTTTTTCTAGATAGTTAGGAACACGTTCATCCACCTGATTACTCCTCCTTATATATCTGTGACTACACAGAAATGCAAATTCATATGTAGTATGGGATGTGACTTGTCACTTGTACAATGTTGAAGCTTGTGGCTTTTTCGATAATTACAAGCTGGACCGAATAGTAAATTTTACAGGTAGTCGAATTTAGTCTTTGTTTTAAAATCCTGCTATTTATTTTTGATATAGACATCTCTCCTAGGAACATAGTAGACTGTATGCTTTGAATTTAACTGACTTCTATATAGGTTCAAAAACTTCATAAGATATCCATATTCTATAAGTGGATCCGTCAATACTTCGTTAGCATTTATCAAATCAGCTGTACAGATAGACTGAACCTTCTAAAATAAGCAGTTAACCAAACCTCACGATACTGTAATGAACAACAATTGTGAAAATCTAAATACTACCCTGTCTCAAACCGATCGTTTTGAGACATCCTCTCGTCCACTCAAAAGTATGTCTAGAAATACAAGTTGGTTGCAACCTCATCCTCACATTTAAGACTGATCTGATTTTGTATAAAGTCAAGCATATATAGTGGACAAGTCGAGTTTTCATGTTTATTGCATACTACGATGATATCATCAACATATTTATAAAAAGGTACCTTATCGGTTAAGTCACCAGCATGATTTTCAGTGTATGACGCATATAGATCAGTCGACGCCTCCCACTCATCAAAAGTGCTCACCTTCAAAAGTTAAATGAATGTTGTCTGTATGTAATAGTAATAAGTCTTGCAAATAAGTTGAGGGAATAGGGAATGACAGATTACTAGAAAATATGTAACCACAAAGAATATCAGGTGCACCCAACCATAAGTTACTAGGCATTGGATAGTTGACTGGGAAAATTTACATAAGAAATTGAATACAAAGGAGGCAGTGAAATGAGTCCCAAAACTAAGACGTTATAGCTATCTAAGTCCTTTGGTCCTTCGAAAAACCAATCTTCGGAAACAGAACATGCATATTTACAAAATGAATAAATTGGTAACTTGACTAGTAGTGATAGAGTAGAGTTTGATTTCTTTGCTAAGTTTGTATTAGTGACCAAATAAATGAGTGGAGAGATGCTAATAACTCAGACGAGGTAACTCGAAAGTTGTGAACGACGTCCCTTACTGCACCAAAAAACCCATCTTTAGGAAGCAGTGGTAATTGTCCAACCATGAATAACTGTTGGAACAGTGTAAAAAACGAATGCACTAAATTTTCTAAAACGTTTGGAAACAAAAAACCGATCCTTAAAACAGTTAAGATTAACAATGTATACGGTTGTACACTGACCTAATAAAATCTATTATTTTTTCATTCTTTGCATCATGATTGGAATATAAGCATTCACACTGTTTAAGTTTCAGTAACGATTGTGTTATTTTACGCCGTAAGGTTGCCAGCCACTGGCCAAACCTTCCCTCTTTCCTGAATATACTGATAATGGTGAAATAACTGAACCATGGGAGTGTATTCGCCGGGGATTGAATACTTACTAATTTAACTTCGGCTATCTCCTACAGGAGGATGAGCCGGCTTCATGAACATCTCGAATCATCGCTGCCCAGGCGCGGCGTTCTGATGCAAGGTTTTGCGACAGGGTTATCCAATTCTTGTTCCACAGACGGAGTCCGTAGACGGTTTGTAGCCCCAGGCACTCCATATCAGCCTTGACTGTACCAAGCCATGTTTTCAGCTGTCCACCCCTGCGACATCGCCAAGATGGTAATGGCGAGGGATTTAGAACTGATTTGACCAGATCGTCATCTGGCCGGCGCAGAACATGGCCAAACCACCGAAGGCGACGTTGTTGGACCAGTACTGGAATTTGGTTGGTGTTGTAGCAACGACGACGCACTTCTTCGTTGGAGAGTTTGTCCTGCCAACGAACATGCAGAATGTACCTGAGGCACCAATGGTCTACTACCTCGAGTCTGCGTACGTCTTCCGCGCGAAGAGGCCAGGTTTCACAGCCATACAGGAGAACGGATCGTATGGAGGCTTGGTAGACCCGAATTTTAGTCCTGAGACTGATTTCCCTCTTGCCCCATAGAACGCTCCTCAGCTGTAGAAACGCATTCCGGGCGTTGGAGATTCGCGCATTCACTTCGTTTTTCGCTTGACCGTTGGGAAGCATTATGGATCCCAGATATCTGAAGGACGGCAAAATTTCAATAGGTGCTCCATTCAGGTATAAGATTTCATCACTGCTGGTGGATGTGTTCGAAAACATTTTGGTTTTGGAAGTGTTAATTTCCAAACCGATAGTAGACGCGAGGTGGTTTATCTGATCGAGCACCTGTTGCATATCGGGGAAGTTTTCAGCTAATAACACGACGTCGTCGGCGAATTCGAGGTCGGTTATGTGAATATCGGGCGAAAGTTGGACGCCGTGGTGCTCGGTTAGGGCGTGCCGCAAAATCCAATCAATTGTGAAATTGAACAGAATGGGGGATGCTGGACAACCTGGCCGGACACCGCTGGTTACCTCAAAAGTGCGAGACTCTTCACCGTTCACTCGGACTCGAGCTTTGGTGTTGGAGTAGTATGACCTGAGCAGGTTGATTAGCTTGGTCGGAACTCCGTCGAGCTCCATTAGATACCAGAGTGCTCCTCGATCAACTGAGTCGAATGCTGCTCGGAAGTCGATGAAGCAAGCAACCGTCGGCTGTTATAATTTGTCCCTGTGTTCCAAAATTCTTCGCAGTGTGAATAATTGATCAACACAGCCTCTTCCAGGTCGAAATCCGGCTTGATTCGGCCTTGTTCGCACGTGGCGTTCGGCAGCGAAGCGGTTCAGGAGAATGGAAACAAAAACCTTAGCAGCGATATCAATCAGACTTATGCCTCGGTAGTTCTCGCATAGTGACCTGTCTCCCTTTTTGTGGAACGGTAGCAGAACTGAGGTGCTCCAATCGGAAGGAATGGTTTCGGAATCACAAATTGAGCAGAACAGCGAGTGCAGCGAATCGATTAGCGCTGGAGTGCAGGCCTTGTATATTTCTGGAGGTAGACCATCTTCGCCCGGAGCTTTTTTCATGCAACCGGTTCCCTTTATTAGTTTGAAAAGAGAAGGAATGAACATGTTTGCAGGATAATACGAGCTCGTTTTATTTCGTGGATTCTCATCAACTGCATACATCCTAAACAAAATCAAATTATAGGTTTCAAGAAAGTTGTGGAACATACTTTTTCATAAATACTTTGAGTTATAGGAAGAAGGCATAAGGAACATAATTCCAGAATTTGATGTAGGTAGACAGGTTATTCGGTGTAAAAAACAACTAATTATATATAGTGGAATTAGATAAGAGGGGTAAGAGTTCAGATTTCTATTGGAAAACAACACAGATTGGTTAGAGGCATATTACAGGGTCAGGGTCAGAGAACAAAGTAAATTTACACATCTTGTGGTGGAGAGTTTAAGAGGGTGGGGGTGAATGGTGAAGTAACATTTATAACTTAAACAGACAAACAATTAAGTAGATTTAGAAACTTGAAGGTCAAAATTGAATAGAATGTTACGTAACAAGACAAACACACAGGCATACTGACAGAAAGGCAAAACAAAAATAAAATAAAATAGAGTCAGGGTTACCAAGGTAGTGAAAGATTAATCACACTATCTTTCTGTATGCAAAGGTCTGGTCGAAATCTCTTGATAGCAATGGCTTCTGCGAAGCGAAGTAGCCGTGGGTTTCTTTGTGTATTGATTATTTCGAAGGCTTGGCTGATTTCTACTGTGTGTCCTGTGTCAATTAGATGTCTGGCGATTGCACTTGATAACACTTTGCTTCCTTTTGTACGGAGACTCTTAGGAATGTGCTCAGAAAATCTAGTAGATGCTGTCCTCTCAGTCCTTCCTATGTAATTGCTACCGCAGGTGCACGTGAATTGGTAAATGCAGTTGGAGTTGACGTGAGTAGGGAACTCATCTACTTTTGACTGGGTTAACGAGCACACAGTGTTGTGAAGTAGGATCAGTCTGGCGGCTGGAAACGTTCTTTTTAATGCACCTGTGATTCTTTTTTGTGTTCTTGTGGATACGTCTTCCCCTTTGTACGCTAGACAGATGAAAACTGGTTTCTTTTCAACGGTATCGGGTTTTGGTTTGTGTACTTCTTCATTTCTATATTTTAATATGAACTTTCGAGGATATCCATTCTCGATGAGGTTCTTTTCGATGATCTCAAGTTCTTCTTCAATCTTGTCTTCTGAACATATTTCTTTGGCTCTGCTGAAGAGCGTTTTTACTAGACATCGTTTGTAACTGGTTGGGCAAAAACTATGATAATGTAGGTATTGACCAGTCCAAGTTTCTTTCCTGTAGACAGATTTTTGAATTGTCCCATCGTTTCTTCTTTTTATGTTGACATCTAGGAAATGGAACTGGTTGTTTCTTTCGTAGTCAATTGTGAATGTTTATTTCCGGCCTCTGCGCCACGATAGGATCGACAGTCCTCCACCGAGGAGATCCAGCGTGAGCACACTAGGATGTAGTCAATCTGATGTGCAGTGCGACCGTCGTTCGAATACCAGGTGAGAAGATGTTTTCTAGGGTGTTGAAATCGAGTGTTGGTGATATATAATCGATTGTAATCAGAAAAAGCTAAAAGTCTATCACCATTACGGCAGCGCTGATCGAGACCGTGTTTGCCTAGTATATGTTTTGTCGCGTCGTCTGAAGGGCCAGTGCGGGCGTTCCAATCGCCGGCTACTATGAGAACGTCACGCTTTGGGATTTTGTTGATTGCCTCTTGAAGATTGTCATAAAATTCGTCTTTGACACTTTCGAATTCGCCGACGACGTCGTGTTATTAGCTGAAAACTTCCCCGATATGCAACAGGTGCTCGATCAGATAAACCACCTCGCGTCTACTATCGGTTTGGAAATTAACACTTCCAAAACCAAAATGTTTTCGAACACATCCACCAGCAGTGATGAAATCTTATACCTGAATGGAGCACCTATTGAAATTTTGCCGTCCTTCAGATATCTGGGATCCATAATGCTTCCCAACGGTCAAGCGAAAAACGAAGTGAATGCGCGAATCTCCAACGCCCGGAATGCGTTTCTACAGCTGAGGAGCGTTCTATGGGGCAAGAGGGAAATCAGTCTCAGGACTAAAATTCGGGTCTACCAAGCCTCCATACGATCCGTTCTCCTGTATGGCTGTGAAACCTGGCCTCTTCGCGCGGAAGACGTACGCAGACTCGAGGTAGTAGACCATTGGTGCCTCAGGTACATTCTGCATGTTCGTTGGCAGGACAAACTCTCCAACGAAGAAGTGCGTCGTCGTTGCTACAACACCAACCAAATTCCAGTACTGGTCCAACAACGTCGCCTTCGGTGGTTTGGCCATGTTCTGCGCCGGCCAGATGACGATCTGGTCAAATCAGTTCTAAATCCCTCGCCATTACCATCTTGGCGATGTCGCAGGGGTGGACAGCTGAAAACATGGCTTGGTACAGTCAAGGCTGATATGGAGTGCCTGGGGCTACAAACCGTCTACGGACTCCGTCTGTGGAACAAGAATTGGATAACCCTGTCGCAAAACCTTGCATCAGAACGCCGCGCCTGGGCAGCGATGATTCGAGATGTTCATGAAGCCGGCTCATCCTCCTGTAGGAGATAGCCGAATTAAAGTAAAGTAAGTAAGTCTGCCGGTGAGCTGCAGTGAGCTTCATACGCCAGTCGTTGGAGGTTTGGAATCAGGGTTTAGCCGTCTCCCCTAGACTGTCATCCAATGGACAGTCAATGCGGTGAAGAGCGCCGGGCATCCACTTTCGCCCTCTCACTTTGGTGAAAAACACGTCCGCCACGTGAAGGCAGTGAGTAGGACTTCCTCAGGAGAGGCTATGTAAGACGCCCGGTCATATGGGAGCGTTTCAAGAGGTTTGCGGAGGGGTGGCCAACTCGCAGCGCAAGGCACCCACCTGCGACGATCCTGAGGCTTTGGAGGTCGACAGAGAAAGATAGACCAGATTTGCAGATTTAGTCATGCATATAAATGAAGCGAGAAAGTTGTGTAAGTGAGTGCCTTGATATGATTATGAGCGGCAATAAATTGTGCTCGAAACGTCATCAGTTTATATTACTGTATAACACTGTGTGATTTTATCAAAATAAAATTTTATCCATAATGGAGTTATACTATACCGCAGTGCCCAATGTTTATCTTTACATCAGTCATATAGTCACCGCCAGAAAATCTCGTCTTCATTCATACGTCCTTTTCTATTAGTATCAGTTCGTAGTGGAGCATAGACTCAGAATAATGGTGATAGTTTTTATTCAGCACTACAAAAGCAGATCAGTTCAACTGGCATCTCAAAGACACTACAACACTTACTAAGCAATCAAACTTCGCATTTGAACCCACATGATTTACGTAGTTAAACAGAACACTGCTTCTCTGTAATGTGACAATAACGCCAAATTTCAAGCTGAGTCTATTTGTGGTGACTTCACAAGAGTATGTCACCGTTTACTACTGATATTTATTTAAGTAGCGATTTTTTTCAAACACTGAGTAGTAATATAAGATATAAAACATGCTATGGACAAAACACTTTAGGTCTTTTGAGTATCGGCATTGATTTTAAGCTGTAAAATGCAGTCACAAGTTGAAGATTATCGAGAGCAGAACTACAAAAAGCGATGAGGTATACAGTGTAGTCATATTAATTGGATAAGATAGCGATGCATAATGGTATATACTACTGATTGGTAATGATAATCAGAAACCGCTCCAATCAGCTAGTAGTGCTTGCTAGCCAGATTGAAGTCGTTCCAACATCAGATGGCTGTTTCGTTGATGAGAAGCCAAGCTCATTAGTCATGTACCCAGTTTGACTCAGCCGAATCAGTTCAAACGACCTGAATTCTGACCACTATTTCACGAGAATAGTATCCAACTACTCATATCAATTGACCAGTAGTATACAGCATCATGCATTTATGCTTGCCTTCTGGTCATTTATAGTATCAGGCAGATCACATAATGCGATCTAAATGGTTTCATTTTACAAAGAAAACTATAGTGAAATTTCATCTGGAATTGTGTAATCCGCAAACTGAGAATTTGATTTTCAATCTGTGATGTGTACATTTAATACGTCGGTTATTTAAGCAAGAAATTAACCTACTACTATCAAGATAATTCAATAACACGTTAAGATAACTTTTCAAAAAAAACATGTCACAATATACACTAAAATTTATAAAACTATTAGAACTTACAAGATTTTGTGGTACAACACAAAGAGCAACTAAAGTGGCATTTATACAAGATAACAAATCGTCTGCGTTTAATAAAAGTGGAGAAGAATCTTTTTCGAATATGTTAGCATCAGGTCGCATTATTCGAAAAGCTAACTGACTTTGACTTTCCTCTTTACCATTGCATGATGAGTCAGTCGTTTGCAAAGTATTATGATCGATATCAGAAACACGGATAGAGTCATCAGATACAACACTGTCTTGTTCATTTAATTTTTCTTCGAAAGTGTCTTGATGGCTTGATGAACATACAACTGGGACTAGATATGGAATACAATCAAGGACATGAGCTACTGGATGCCCGAGAGGTTCATTCTTTAATCTAGGTGGTAAGCTAGTATGTGCATTGGAAAGACTGGATATGAAATATGTCAGCATCATAAGATCACGATGGTCAGGAGGACTAAGATGACATCGTTGATCAATTAAGGCATTCTCGGTGTACCTATGGAATAAAAATAAAAACAATAAAGACGTATAGCGACAGTCATAATTCAAGTTTTGAGTATGCGAAATATAAATATATGGATTATAAGCTGTAAAAAAACGTGTTTGTGGTTTGTTACCTCACTTCAATGACTCGATGCGATAGAGGGTTTATACACCCTCGTGTTTCAACAAAAGGATTTTATATAGCTGCACATCCTTTTCTGCTGCTAGACTCTCTTTATTGCCTCCAAGCAGTGAAGGGGGTCGCTCCTGCTATAGAGAAAGCAAAAATGCATATATCCAGTGTCTATCATGGGATTAGCCGACAGAGAGAGAGAGTCCACCAAGTGGAATCAGGAAACCTCGATTTTAAACAAAAATGATGCACATGCGTTAAAAGATCCACAAATAACAAGTAGTGATTTAAATCTGTTACAGCCACCAGCAATCACAAAAATCGCTATTGTCTTCAGCGCTAAACTTCTAGTCAAATACTTGAGGAATGGTCACTTGATGAAACAACTGGCTGTTTTGATTTTCGAGTCCAAGTAGTACTTCAGCCTTCACACGAAATTTGACATAAAGACTTAATTTCCACCCCTACACTCGCACAAATAACCCACTTATTCTGCATCGCGAACCGTATGCGTAAAAATTCAACTCACTATTATACTGTCCTTATCGCTTTCACGTAATGAAGCTTTGCATCTGTTTTATCTAATTTATTTCATTTTGCTCAGGATATTTTCTGTAATTATATATACTGCGCCTCTGAGACTCTAAAAAAATTCCAAAGAAATGCCTCTAATAACTTTTGTAAGAGCTCAAAAATAATGTTTCATATGCAGCCACGCTGTGGTATAGACAAACGTCTCAGTATTAGACACTAGATAAGAAGCTAACCTACTCGAAATGAAAATGTTACTCGACAATCACTTGCATTTCTATACAGCTGGTAATGAGCCACACCTATTTTGTCTTACGGTTAGTGATACTACCTTGCTGTCTACACCTCACTCGGCAGAACAGAGTTCTAACCAGTGGCTGAAAGTTGAGCGCCTATACCCATGACACACAGCTCCACTTGCGTTAATAGTCCAGATATCTACCAACGACCGTTTGTATGCTGTAAGGATAGAAAATTCAGTCAAATGAGCACTGGTAAGAAAAGAATTGTCTCTTAGTCGTCTCTGTTGCCAAGATTCAACTAAAAATGAGATCTGTTACCAACTGAGTGGATTTCGTGTGCTAATGAAATCAACAGCTAGGTGAAGACATCAATGTATATACTGAGCTTCTAGGCCGAGTTACTGGAGTGGTGATCCACCGAGACCGAAACGGTTGCAAAATAAAAAGTGGTGGTTGTCTTCTGTAGTCCCATCTACTTCTGGCCAAAATCAGATTGGAGATCAACCATTTTTGTAGTGTTATGCGGCTTTTAAACCACAATCAGTCAGTTTTCGACTTCTTACATTCATGCAGGACCTGAATATGATCGGTTTATTCTATGCTTTAGTGGTCGTCGTCCTAAACACCTTGACATGAGAAGCAAGCTAACTGCGGCTAAATATGCTAAACTGGACTAGATTCAAGGCCAGCTGGTGGCTTCCAGAATTTATAAATGGACACTGATAGCACTTACAGATCATGAATAAAGCAAGAAAGTTTCACTATGAAGCACAGGGGTTTTGGGGGGGGGAGATTCCTATAATTTCATGAAACGTATCTATTCATTTAGGCGGATGAAATCAAGCAATGATTACAAAACTATGGTTAAGCCGGGTGATAGAAATGTGAGTCTCATGGAAGTCAATAAGCCTTGCATTAGTGAGATTGTATGTGATATGCTGATCAGTATCCCTAAACAACCTTTAAGATGCTTTATGGATTATTTAGTGAAGTATCTTAGCTGGCCCACATGACAGTATGTTGAAATTCAGTTAACCAGAGCACACACTTTTTGTGAAAGGGCTGATACAAATACTCAGTCTTATATGAGTGGGGAGATTTTCGAACCAGGGGTCTATTGGCAGTAAACTCACGATTTGGCTTTGGATTCTATAAGCAGAACATCATGATCGAATGTTTCGCTAGATATATCCTGAAAGTAAAGCAGAAAAAATAAATAGAGAGATGAGTAAAATGGAAGTGTTTGGCAACGAATTTAGGAGAAAACAGTAGTTATTAGTTTGAATACTAATACACTTTGCAGTTATTTATGTCAGTTGTTATGATTTCATCAAAGTACAAGTTTGGTAAACAATACCCCGTAAACGACGTGCTACGACTGAGGGTGGGTGGACTTCAGTCGTCCTGTCGAAATGATCTCATGTGGCCAAGCGTTCATAACCTCCGATGGATTAACTCTATTTACTGGCTACACGTGTCCGGGTTACTCCTCACAGAAGTGAAACGACGAGCACAAACATCTGGTGCTTACAACCGAACCGTGGGTGTGCAGGCCTACCTAAGGGAGCTGGAAAACTCTGATTCCAAACTTATGGTGTATATCGGCTTCAGAGTCCGAAATGATTCAAAAGCATATGGACATGTCCTGACCACCTGAAAACCATGGGAACGTAGTTCCTGGCGCTGCTCCACTACCTCGTGGAGTGAAAGAATCGGGATGTGGCTCCTTAAGACAACCAACTTTGGTCTGGATGTTTGGGTAGTATCTCAACCCTCGTACGAACTATGGAATTTTGTGTGACGCATCTCTTGGTGCCCGAGTGCACCATTTGTATATTATTAATGGTAGGGATAATGATAACTGATACCATTAGGTGGATCATACGGAAATATGAAAAAGTAAGAAAACAGAGCTCATAAACAGGAAAATGATAAGGGAAGCATTCCTATTGGGAAAAACATCAAATAGCTATTCATCATGTCAATAGTTACATCCAGATGACGGGAAAAATAAATTTATTGCAACTGATTTCGATTCTGAAGTATGCCTGATAAGATCTTCACTTAATGAGCTATCATAAAACCAGCAGAGAATAATTCAAAACAACTGCTTTAAGGATTTGTACCATGGACAAACTGCCTTTACATTTCCACCAACCCGCAAATGGTAAATGATATTAAAGCTTTTGAAGCAGCAAAGATAAAATAATAAAAATCGTCTTAACTGTTCCGATCACTAATCATCTTATTTCTTTGACTTATTTCCATAGGAAGTAAATGTAAAAGGATCAGGAATAAGTAACACTATATACATATATATGTACAAACTACTTTCCTGGCACGACTTCAAGAAAAATCCGTGTTAGCCAAATATTAACCAGTGAATCACATATTTTTTTTAGAATCCAGCAGCAGCAGCAGTGAATCACATATTTGGATTTAGACAGCTAGGTAGAATCGTTAATCCTTACATTATAGGTGTGGCTGATAATAAAAAGTATTCATATCTACTTCGTTTTTGAGCTAATAAAACAACCGATAGTTTCTTAAAATACCCAAAATCATTGTTGATACTGAAGAACATCACTCATGACGTAGTATTATGAACGAGTGATAGTTAAACGACAGAATTCTTATGAAACATGTCGAGTAAACTAGTTACTGTGCTTGTAGACACGAGCGGAACTTCACGGGAGCGAGAATAACGTTTTGTTCAGCGTTGTATTGTGTCGTAAAACGTTTCAGCGGAAAATACACATAATAATTACCAATAAAAAATGCTGGGTCATTCGCAAAACGATTTGATATATTTACCTAAATAAGCAATATACAAATAACATGTAACTAGCAGACAGAAAACTTGCCCGACATTTCCAGGTATCTATTGTTTTCAGTGAACTGCCATCAAGATCTGGAGAATTTGTGCGACTATATGAAGGTCCAGGGAGATGAAGCTGAATAACTAGGTCTGGTTTTACTAGAAGTATCTGCTCCAACAACAAAGTTAATCCAAGCCCTATAAACAGATTAACAGCAAATACCCTACGATTATGTACATTTTTGGACACTATAGACAATACGGAGAATCTCATACACGTCCTCTAATTTGGATACAAAGACTAAAACGGGCAAGTACATTAATTTAGTGAACACTTATTACTCATAAAATCAACACACTTCATTTATGCTTTTAGCCGATTTAGCGTTACATTTATGTGATGTGTGGTTTTACAATGATTTTGCAGGAATTGCGACCGTTTCGATGAATTTCTCTAGGCTTGCATCATTTTTAAGTATCATATTGCCATCTCTTCTACTATTGTATTCTAATGTGTCTCTGGAAAAAAGTGAGACAGATAGATACCGTTGCCATAGTTTATGTTGCACCCAACTATTTCCAGCCACAACACAGTAGTGCATCCAACACGAATTCGCTGACATCAGTAGGTTAACACAAAAGTCCTCACATGATCCACAACACCATCGTAAGAGTTTACCATGAAGAGCTGAGGAGTACCAAAGTTGACAAGGACATAAAATGGAGTAACATAAAAATTCATACAGCGAAGCCACATATGAATGTGAAAAATACATTTGTAACATTATAAGAGATCATGCATTAACACCCAGGTTCAACAACCAGTGAATCCAGACCCAATCAAAGCAATTATTGGCTACTTCGCAAATTAATGACGTGTTTTAGTCCGCTGATTGTTTCCTTACTGCAAGCATCGTTTTACCCCCAACGTCCATCGCATATCGTGGTACACAGTGAAAGTATGTGTAACAAGTCTCCCAAATAGATGATTTAGTTTAGGTTAAAAGCTTAACTGATTTAGCTTCTTTATCGAAAGCTAATCTTTATGTCAATACACCAAAATGAGAGTGAATGTTTGAAAACTGCTAAAAGGGAATACCTGCAATTTTCTGGTGGCACCCACCAACACAATCTCCGAACAGCAGAACAGAGTTATTAGTTGTTTAGTAATCAACGGGACATTCCCACAGAACCACAAACTACGTCAGATGACCGATACAAAACCATTTTTGTCCGCAACAACAATTAACCTGAGGTAAACGCATGGAATTAAATACAACTCACGAAACAACTGGTCAACACATGTCTATTTTAAGTTATTGTTTGTGAACATCTGTCCTCCATAAGTCAAATGACCGTTTAGCATATTCTTTGTGCTTTCAGTCTTCACCTATGGCTATATCGTCTAAGTAACCGAGGTCATAAATTAAACCTTTGGAAACTGGTTTTGGACACAGCTACCCACTAGTGTTCCTAAGTGAAAAAAGATGTAAGCAAAAGGCCGTTTTCAAAAACTCCCTCGGACTCTTCAGTTATAAATACATAAATACAACAGTAATTCTGGTAGATATTCCACAAGCCTGTGTACATATCCCCATATTCGAGTAAAATAATTTTCTGCTATCCAAGAGCCATCACGCGATTTTACTGGTGGTAGGTCGTAAATATCACTTTAACATCAGGAGATATCATCACTGTGGGACACTTGCCTGAAGTCTTAATTTTCTTAATCATTTTCACGGTGTAAAAAAATTTTTTAATAGAACAAAATGTTTACATTAACTAATAATTCCACATTTTCATAAAAGAAAACTGATCGTGGCTTCTAAGTTTCTTATGAAGCACACATACATATGAATACAGAAGACGACGAAACATACCTTGCATCCAGCCCATTGTATTCACTATCAGAAGTGGTTTCGGTTCAGGCAGGCTCGAATAAGCCCCATATACAAATTCAAGACATTTTAAATAAAAACTGGGATCATCAGACGGTGAGATGCAACCAACGAAGCACTGACTAGAATAAAAGTAAGCGATAGGAGGAAATAAATGAGTATGAAACGAGAGAAACGATCCGCTAAAAATTTACACCATTTGCAGTCCCCAAAAGATGAAAGAAGTGAAAACTAACCCACACCTATACATTCAATTTCAAGTGAACAAAAGTACAATCGAACATAGGTGTGAAAATAAAGCAGTAAAAAAATCAAAGGGATTGCAAACATGTACAGGTGCAATACCATAGAAGTTAATGAAGTAGCAGTTGAAGGGACTCAGAGCACTTGATAATAAAGTACCATTATAGTTGAAATTTGCAAGAATGACGAAGAGCAGTAAAAAACAAAATTCGATCTTACACGAGTTATAAGTTTTGGGTATAGTTACAATTATGTACGTCTTAGTTCCTTTACATTCCCAGTGAAACATAGGTCTTCAAGTTAGAGGCTTGAAGTTTCTGTAGTAGTGGTGATTATTTTTACAGGATGGGATTGCTAGCCGCATGCCCAACCTTCCCTCTTAAGCAGTCATATTACTGGCTTACCGAGGTAAAGGAGTGCGTCGACCGGGGATCGAACCCCATACCACCTGCGTGATCGGTGAGTACTCTACCGCCGTGCCACCGACGCACCTTAGTTGACATTGCAAACTCAAAAATTACTATACATCCAACAGTAACTAACACTTAACTGCAAGAAATACACTCGACAATATTACTATCCTAGTGGTATTTTCTGAAATAAAGTTGTCAGATGTAACTAATGAATTCTTCTTAGCTGTTCACAAGTCCAAAACCAAATGAAAGACGAGAAAAACTAATTATAAGTGAATATTTCACTCTACTGTCATAAGTATTTTAGAGACGACCAACTTTCTCATCCGGTCTATTAACAGCAATTTACTCCGCAAATCTATGAAAGCTACTTTCAAAAAAATTCAGGAAGATATATTCGAATTTGTTTAACAGTTTTCCCTGAAAAATGTACTAATTTGGAGGCTTTTTATGTGAGTGTGCTTTCCGCTAAAACAACAGTCATGCAGAGCCAAAAACAAGGCAAATGTGCGCTTAGACGAGGTGTAACACTTATTTCTCTTCTCGTCAGCAACAACCTAAAAACCTTTCCTAGAAAAGTTAAGTGAGGAGTCATGTTGGTCGAAGCGTAACCACAAATCTCATAAAATTACTAGACTAATCACAGTAACCTCAACACGTGTATAACATTGTGACTTTGACGACATTACGAATATAGTAGCCGAGGAATATGGTTTCAGTGACCAACCAATATTGGTGGAACTCCTCCACTTTTAACCTAGAAGCCTAATGAGCCAGTGTCTGGTAAATCAACCTTACAAAATTTCAGTCACATTTATAACACCAACAAAAATTTTGATAAATATCTGCTTTACGCTGTATATTGTATTGCTGTTTTTCAGTGAATTTACAGAAGTACAGTCTAAAGAGGAAGTACTCCATTAAAATATCTACCGATCCATACTGAAAAGTTAAATGAGGTCACCTGATTTGAAGGGAAATGTGAAATGAGCCGTAATGAAAGTAACCGACAACTAATGAATACAATGCACTTATGATGATAGTATAGGATTTTAAAACTAAATAGGACTTACCAAATCACATCTACATCGGCAGATAATACATGAGTAAACGGAGGACCAAACACTGGAGATTTAAGGAGAGATAAGCTGATCATTCCACTTGGTGTGAACTCAGGTTGCCCAACATCACAATCAAGTATTGCTATATGGTCCATTCTGGGACTCTCCATATATGAAAGAGCTCTGTTGGATAAGAAACGCAGGAGGGATGATTTTCCAGCACCCTTCGGGCCGCAGATCAATATTCTTCGCGGGCTTTTTTCATGAGAACTCTTTTTAGAAACGTTAAACTTTTCAGAGATACTCAGAATCTCCGGAGATGTCTGATAACCTAGACAACCATCATGTTCATAGAAATTGAACCCAAGGGAATGAGCAAATGAGACATGCAGAAGAGCACCTTCCGACGGCAAATGGAACAAAAAACGGAATCGCTTAACTTCAGAAACTGAATCAAGAACTCGACTTTCCAATGGGGTGAAAAGTAAAATAGAAACGTAACCCTTTATGGAGTCTAATTCAGAGACAATACGTTGAATTATACAACAAACGTCGTCAGGGTCACATATGTTACGAAGTGCCACTTTAATTTCAGCAGACTGCAACTGTTCAATAATATCTGTATGTGAATAACCTTTCCGACTGCTGCATTTGCACTGTTCGATAGAAATGGGAGTATGAGAGGTGGGAGAATATAAAACAAGCATCCTCATAAGGTCTGGTCTCAACGTCCCACCTAGTATAGAAATTTCCGGTCCGCACAAGTGCACCAATTTCGACTTGCCAAAGATAGCAAGATGTGTTGCTTCATCCAATAAAATGAAACATGAGCATGTATACGTGCTTGGTAACTTTGGTCGGTAAGTGATCGCCTTGCCCTGCTGATTATTGAAGCATTCCACACTAATAGTCATTGATACAGAACTATTGTCTGATGGAATTCGGTCAAGGGACTTATGAGTCCTTTTACGCGTATTCTTGTGGGACCTTAACGTGTGTCCGCGATCACTCATTCTCGGCGCTTCCAGCCTTAAGGTCACCTCAGGCTTTAGGTCTTCATTTAATAGACTGGACATATCTGACATACTGGCTCAAATTCAACTTTTTAAATAATTTCTGCGTATGTTTTAATACAATTGTATAATGTGTTATCTGGATTGATGGAAATTCTGATATATCGGTGAGCAGTATGTGATGTGGCTGCGGTACACTCCAAGCCTATTGGTTCCGAGTGTTAGTGTATCACGTGGACTGTGTGGAACACTGCTATAGTAAGCAGGATGGAATAACTGGAGGGTAATATTACCTAATCGAATGGTCTAATTTTTTGAAGGCTGCGCTTTATGCCCTTGTGTCATTTCATGAACATTTCACAGGTTTCTGGATGTCCATACGAACAATAGTCATGTAATGGGGAGTGTAATTTGAAAAGTGAATGCTAAATATTCTGGCGGAACCTCATTTAAGCCAAAATTTACGAGTAAGATGATGTCTGTGGTGACAGAAATTATCGCAAGTTGAAACCTTTTGAATAAATGGATTTTGATATACAGTTGGTCTCACTGATATAACATGATGAAGGTTATGTGAATTTAATGTATAAATGGTTTTCTAAGATTGATTAACGTCGTGCCGCACTCTGCTTAACTGACTGCTAGGCTAAGGAATGTAGGTGATTCTGATGAAAGTCGCAGGTGCAGTGAAGTTGAAAAAGTAAATCCTCTTTTAGGTTGCAATAAAACACAGATCTTCACTTTAAAACAACGCTCTATTTGGGACTGATTCTGAGTGATGCTAGAAACGGTTCTCATTCGGAAATAGTGTAGTCACTTCTAGAGAAAAACCTTACTCACAGTGGATTAGAAGAAATCAGTTATGGACTCAAAGTTAGGCATTATATAAGCACTCATTTGACCCTCTTAGGAACCTATAAGTTACTCTGATTGGACTACTTCGAGCTCGTTTCCAGTTGCCTTCAATCGGGAATAACACTAAAGATGGCTGTGTAGTCATGTCTTTCTGGATCTGAGCTCTCTCCACACCACCTGCCAGCTGTTCAACTAGGTCGGTCTAACCTGGTGGTCAAGCTAATTTTGGCTATTCCCAGACTACTGAATGCAGAATATAAAACTTGCATATATCCAAGGACTTATTTATTGACGACGGTATGAAGGAAGTTAATAGACACCACAGAGCGGCAGACGCGCTGCTGTCCCTCGAAAACCCAATTGTCTGCAGTGCCTTTCAATCAGTACGGACAAATAAATTGATGGTGGGTGGAGAAACGTTTAAGTTCCAATGGATTTTACGACCCTTTATCACCTACAACACAGACTGCGGACTACCGAAATCAAAAAATAATTTCGTTACCTTTACTTTCACAACGATAGGTTTCAAAGCTCCAGTCCTTCATTCATGTGCAGAACTTTAACCCAGATAATTTGAATGAATCTCTAATATAACTCAGTTATGATTATTTTATGACGTTATGAGTTCCTCCCAAGTCCCAGTAATAAATCAAATTAGGATGACTAAGAATCGAATCTTCTCTGGTGAATGCCTAAAGCTGTGGGTGAATCCCATAACTTAAAAAAGAGGAGTCTGTGTCTTCACAAATTACCGTACAAGTTGTAGTCTTCTAACCAGTCAACTTCCTACTTTAACTTAACTACACTGTGTGCCTTGAAAGCTAACAGCGTTAATTCCATTTTTCCATGATTTCAATCACAAGATTAGTCGAAACATGTGAATTCTGTGTTAAAGTTTGCTTCTCCGTCTTATTACTGTAGGACATGTGGTTGTAGTGGTTACCATATCACACTATACCAGGCTTACTAAACGTAATGCGCCTAAGTGTCACTTGATCAGTACGCTACCCGACTTGTACGCACTGATATAAGAGTTAGCGTAACACGACTAGTTAGTTAGTGTTCCAACGTAGTCGTAGTTTCTACACAGAATATATATATACGTATTTATAAATTTTTTAAATCACTCCTTGAGGACTCCACTTGCTTTCTTCTATGCTGCTGTCGTCTGTATTCTCTTTCCTCTCACCATTTCAGCCCTTATATGACTTTCTAAATGAGAATAAAGAATACACATATTTGGCCACTTACAATGACAAGTGATCTCGTTGTGTTGCCTTATTATGACCAAACTAGCGTACACGTACATCCTAGTACTTCTTCGCATTTATAATTGTGTCCTAATGTTGTGATTACTCGAAAGGCACTTGCGAAGGAATACCACCGTGTATTATGGCAGTAATCAAAATTCAAAAGTTGAGCGAGTACAAAAGTATCAATTATCAACACGCAATCTTTAGAGTGATAAACAAATCAAAGTCCAATTACATAGTGAAATTATACTACGATGATGAGTAATAAAATGGGTCAATACAATCTGTAAACATCACTGGTTCGAAATCCTACAACCGCCTTTTGAATAACCCATTACCTGCCCAAACGAGGCATTCTGGATGATAGCTGAAGAATATAACCTTAATACCAATAGAAAATCCCAACAACTACCTGCACAGCGCCCATAAATCTGGTTATTTAGGAAATAATGAAAACGTCCTGCTGGTTGCATTTGAAATCTCACTGACTCGCATGACGATAATTTCCAGATCCTGCATACTCCAATTATCATTTTATATGGATTGGTTCTCCATTACTCTGGTTCCTGGCCGCATACGGACTGAAAATTACCTATCGCTGTAACAATACTTCTTTGTATGTTTAACTGGACACTCCCTGCTGTAGTGAGTCACTGACAGTTAATATCGCTAAAAACAGTATTACCAGTGAACTAACGTTTTTCCAAACAAATGTAACACTATATGAATTACCCAACATACCTATCCGCAGTAACGAAGTCATCAAATATGACGCGCGTTTTGGTCCTTCAATGGAGAAGCTTTGTATTATACTGTGCACATGGCTTCCTTCTGTGTAAAATGACCTTATCGGTACTGTTTTGTAACCTTTTCCTATGTGTATATTGTGTAATTGAATAATTGTATATGTGCTTACTCCTTGTATATGTTATTTACTATTTTGATGATGCCTGTAAACTGACGTCCCTCATGTTCAAAAATTGAGAATATATTACCATGGAACCGGACTTAAAATCAAAAGACCCAGTTAGTTGGCAGGATGCTCTACAGAGCAAGATATTTAAGCAGAATATCAATGTCAAGGTTATTAATGGGGAAGATGCAGGACTTATCTGACCTGTATGGATGAGCTACGGACTCCGAGAAATGAGGATGTTACCGGTACAGAGTAGAAGTTCACCCAAACAAGAAAAGATGGCATAGCGCCATATTACACGTTTACGTTAAAACAAAGACTCAAAACACTCAAGGTGCACTACAATTCCACCACGATATGATTTTCATAAGTTTCCTTAAGCTCTTTTGTTTTCATTTGTTTATATCTAAAAAGCGGACTGTAACTGTCCAATTTCTTTGCCCTTTTCAGAGAAATGCCAATGCAGACAAGACACACAAGATGGTCCATTGAAAGCAAACACTCATGCTATTAATTTTAAAGAAGATTAATACATGATGTGAAGAGAGGGCGTACAACACAGGTAGCTGCCTAATAAGGAGAAAATAATAAGCATTTCGCTAGGGCTTTGCGTCTTAAAAGGTACAAGGACGGTGACTACTAGTCAGTGAATTTGATGGTCGGGAAGTGTGAGTACTGCCCTAATCTGGCGGACAGTACTCATCTGCAGGGGCTTCTGGGTTCGGATGTATTATTCGTACAAGCACAAAATTGCGTGTAAGTGGTGCCTAAATACAAACTTTCCTACTGCAAGTACATGGTATGAACTTGCTTTTCAAGAAGACACCTGAATATATATGTCAGAACAGCAGTGTAGGTGCCATTACGATTACGCTTTTCTTCTACAGGATTACTGCGCCCCAATATTATGGTTTGGTTTCTTTCTCATAACTTTTTCTCATGGTTACCTCTTACATGTAGTGATGACCCTTCCCTTATTACTACCACAGATTTCAACTAATAGTGCAAAGCATGATAAAATTCCATAACGCTATTTTCAGCAAACATTGTTTATTTCAAATCAATAACAACTTTTAGCGACTTTTTCGCTTCTCTTGAAGTTTTCCGTCTTCTTATTCTACAGGCACTGGCTTAGATCACGGTAATAAGAGTGTGGCTATCAGATCTGGCGAAAATATGGACAGAATTGGTTTTTACCGTTTGATCTATTCAAAGTTGGTCCCAGCAGTTGATAAACATCACGTTAATGTACTTACAGGTGACTGCAGACTCGTCAGTACTTCCAAACGCCATATTTTGGATCAACGTCTACTAAGCATGCTTAACACTTCATGAGCAAACATTCCTTGTAATTTTGGGGGCTTTGTGTTTCGTTATTACAGTAGTCATCTCATGCTGCCACTCACCTCCTGGTAATGTTTACAATTTGTAGGTGTACTGTAGATTATTCTATTACGAGCCAGTTCCATCAAACACTGATCTAGATGTCATCATTGAAACTAGTGTGCGTTCTAATTTTGCATTAGGAATTGATTTTACAATTCTCAAAAGTTATTGGTAATGTGATCCTCTTCACTCCTGAGACGCAGTTTTTCCTTTCAAGAGATAATGATTATCATATATTATAGATGGCGTTGAAGTTGTTTTTGGACAAGCGCATGGTCACTTGCATTTTTCAGATAATGCAACAAACCGCCAGTGATAATAGCTGAATTGTTCTGTTGGTGTGTTTTGCCTGGGTCTGCAGAGCATCTACATCTGATACCGCATGTAAGCTGTATTTATTTCAGTATTTCCATCAATGATCCAGTGCTGATCACAAGTTTGCAGGTTATCCAGGTTATCTAACCATACTTCTATGTTTCACCTATCCTTCTTTTCTGCAATATTTGATCTGCGATGCTCACTAACTGCTCAAGATAGGGGCCAGGATCTTAGGCATCCAATCCCTGTTTCAAATGTTCCAGGATGACTTGTATTGAACCCTGCTTTAATTTAGCCTCTTCCACTATGTTGACTCTAATACGCTATAGCAAGTGGCGAGGAACTACTACCCATGTTATCCCCTTGAGTTAACCTTTCTGCGATCTTGTTTTCTGACATCCAAAGGATTTTTACTACCTCGCGCTTGACATCCACAGATGGGAGCCGAAGCATAAGTTCTCGCTCTGCTAATCTGACAAGGTAACTGACATAAAGACATGTAAACAATAGATTATCTTTTATTAGCGATTTGTTGATTAGGTTCAGTTAGAAAATAAACTGTAACGGGCAAAGCAGCAGGCACACAGGTAATGAAACAAAACATGAGCTGTGAAGGGAACGTTTATCCCACGAAATCAGCGTGTAAAAAGTGGGGGGGGTCCAGTCTTAGAGTCTAACAGTTTTACTGGTCTTTGTTAAAGTTTATGTTCTGTAATTATTGTATCTCCTGGTCCAGATAATTGAGTCACGAGTATCTTCCTGCAAGTAAAGAAAATAAAACATTGATTAGTGTTTATAATATGGGTTTTATTTTTATTACAAAACCAATTAGAACCTGTCTATTTAAATTAACACCAGCTGACTTATGGAGAATAAGAATAGACTAATTCATATATCCTTGGAAGTTTTCTGAACCATACATTATTTTGTAAAATATCTCGTGGCTGATAGTGAAATGTACTTTTCGTTTCATGTCGTTGTATGTTCTCGCCTAGGTAGCGCGGGCTGGGGAACTGGTGGTTATCGTATAATGTTGTTGGTGTAGTCAAGCAGTGCTAGTTATCAGTTCATTTATGTCCATTTTGGAGTCTCTGTTTCAGTCTCAATATCACTGCGAAATATAATACTGGTAACATGATAACGGTAACTGTACCGGTGTTCACTAACTTAATGCCATAACCGTCGAAGTTGTACCCTGGCTGAGAAAACTATAGTTCTAGATCATGTCAACCAAGTTCTGGTAGTGTAATTTCGGTGGTGACAAAAGTCTCTACCATTGCAGAAATAGAGTTTTGGGCCAAGTTAAACTTTAAGCACCACTAACTATCAGCGGGTTGCGATCACACGAATGACCTTGAAACGCTCACTGCGCAAGTTAGTGAAACCTGGCAAAAAATGTTGTCATCAATAAAATACGCTCATCGAAGTGTTATGTTATCAAGTGAGGTATCTAGCGAGTTTCAGCTTGGGTTTGGGAAAGATGAAGGTACGGTTTTAGCCATGGATAAGTTAGGGTTAGGTTAACCTGATAAAGGCGACATTAAAGTTGGTTAGAGTTAGATTACAGTTAGTTTAGGGTTATCTTCACGTAAGGGTTAGGTTCAGGGAAGAATAGGGTTATTGTTAAGGTTAGAAGACTTAGGTAATTACATGCATAGAATATGGTTAAATTACTCGGTTGATATAAGAATAGAACTTGTGCACTGTGGTAGAGTATAATTTTATTGTGGGTAAAATTTATTTTGATAAAGTCTCATAGTGTTGTACAGTAGTATTTAATGATGACGTTTCGAGGACAATTTATTACTCACTTAATATTACTGTATTACACTATGAGACTTTATCAAAATAAATTTTACCACGATGGAATTATACTCTGTCGATACTCTAACCTAAAATTTAGAGCTATTTTTATAACAAATGAGGGGAAGGTATCCTCTTTAACACTTTCCTACAGTTTTTATGCATTTTTTTCATGAATATATGTATATTCTATACAAAAAATGCCTCCTTATCGTGATTGGTGACTTCGAGGTCAGTGCTGACTGGCAGTTAATGGTGCTTAAAGTTTAACTTTGCTTAATCCAAGTTAACCAGCGGAGTGACCAAATCCTCTATCGGAATATTTACCCAAATCGTCGGCCGAAAACACGTATTATTATAGGAGAAAGCTTTAAGGTTTGAACGTTCATTTTAGTAAACGCCACAGTGGGCAAATGAAGTGAGGAAACGTTAACGAACATGTGGAATGGAATTCAATATTAGAAATCGTTCACTAGATAAGAAGAGCCTTTAAAAACATAAACAATATATAGTTTCTAATAATTCATTAGTCCTGTCCTTATGAATTCCCTAAACACTAGCTACTTCTGAGTTACCAAAGTCTTGTGATGTTGAGGCCATAGCAATGAAGGGTTTCTCGTTTATATTTCATCTGAAAGATATATGAACTGGAGTAATGTTATGGAATGTGCTATACATGTGCCAACTGAAATCAACACCTGAAGTCATTGGTTGCATGGGTAAAATGCTTATTCCTCAAATTTCCATTTAGACGACTTAGTGGTCATGAAATAATCCCACCTGAAAATTTTTCTTCGTGATGTATAACTTTTGGCCAGTCGCAAACACAGCTTAACAGGTTATTGTCCGCTGAACTAGCCTACATTTAATGTGGCTAAAATGCCAAATATTATGCGCTTTCCTTAATAAGTGTAGTTCGTCCCAAATTCTCTTATATTCCGCCACTACACTGTATGTGAGCCTTCGAGCGTCAGAAGTCCTATAGCCCTCTGTATTTGAAAGAAGAGAAATTATTATTGTTCCCTAGGGTTCCTAGTGGAACATAGGGCTTCAGCTGCACGTCTCCACTTGTTTCTGTCTTCTGCTGTTCTTTTCACCTGCAACCATGTTAGTCCATACTGTTTCATCTCCTCCTCACACGATCTCCTCCATGTCACCCTTGGACGTCCCACTCGCCGCTTCCCTTTCGGGTTCCACTCGAGAGCCTGACGCGCTATGTCACCCAGCGGCCTCCTCAGCGAATACTCAATCCATTTCCACTTTCTCCTGCATATTTGTTGGGCGATTGGTTCCTGTTTCGTTTGTTCCCATAGTTTCTCGATGGTGATTCTTTCCGGTCATCTAATCTTCAGTACGGAGCGAAGACAGTTGTTGATAAAGGTCTGCAACCTGGTGGAAATATTCTTTATGACCCGCCAAGTTTCTGATCCGTAAAGCAAAACTGACTTCACGTTTGTATTGAAAATCTGAATTTTGTTGTTGATGCTGAGTGACGAAGATTTCCAGATTGGTTTCAGGTTGATGAATGTGTTTCTCACCTTCCCAATTCTCGAATTAACATCCTCGTCCGTTCCTCCTGTGGTGGAGACAATGCTCCCTAGATAAGAGAATGAGGTAACCTCTTTCAAATCCCTCCCGTTGATGGTGATTGGCACTGGATGTTGCTGCTGATGTTGTTGTTGGTTGGTTATTTTCATGACCTCCGTCTTGTCTATGTTCACTTGGAGTCCTGTCTTTGCTGCTACTTCGAACACTTTGTCCGTTTTTGCTTGTAAGTCTTCGATTTTGTGTGACATCAAACATAAATCATCCGCAAAATCCAGGTCTTCTAGGTTCTTCACCTCAGTCCAGGATATCCCTGTCTTCTCGTTTCCCACTGTCTGACGCATAATCCAGTCCACCACAATTAGAAATATCATTGGTGATAATAAGCATCCTTGTCTGACTCCTGTGTTCACTCCAAACGCCTCGCTGAGTTTTCCGTTGTGGATCACCTGAAATGTGCCCTTGTCGTACAACTGTTGAATAAGGTTGATGAGTATTTGGGGTACGCCGTAGTACTCGAGTAGTTTCTAAATTACTTCGGGGTCAACGCTGTCGAAGGGCTTCTCAAAGTCTATAAAGTTGAGGTAGAGATTTGATTGCCATTCCATGCTTTGTTTGATGGTGATGCGTAGAGTTGCAATTTGGTCAGAACATGATTTTCCTTTCCTGAATCCAGCTTGTTCTGGTCGTAGTTCTGTATCCAGTGCGTCCTTGATTCTCTCCAGGATGATGCGACTCAGAATTTTACGTGGCGTCGACAGCATGATTCCTCGCCAGTTATCGCAGAGTCTTAAGTCGCCCTTCTTTGGTAGTTTCACCAGGTAACCTTTCCTCCAGTCAGTAGGCACCTTTCCCTCTTTCCAGATCTTTTGCAATAATGGAGTCAGCATATCTGCCGTCGTTTCTGGGTCCGCTTTCAGTGCTTCCGGGGGTATTCCATCTGGTCCAGCTGCTTTTCCAGCTTTCAGACGCTTGATTGCATTCATGACTTCAGCTTTCGTTGGAGGATTGGTGTCAACTCGCAGTTGTGTACGTGCTGTTGTTGGTATTACTGGACGGGCTGCAGGTGGTGGTCGGTTCAAGAGCCCTTTGAAGTGGTCCGCCCATTGTTTAATCTGTCTTTCTTCTTTGGTAATTGGGTTCCCTTGGCTGTCTTTTATAGGTTTCACTTGTGTTGATCTCTTCTCGGATAGAGACTTGGTTATCTGATATAGTGTCCTCAGGTCCCTTTTGCCTGCTGCCTTCTCAGCTTCAGTAGCCAGGTTGTCGTAGAATTGTCTTTTGTCCTTCCTGGCACTCTTCTTCACTTCTTTGTCCAGTGCTGTGTAAGTCAAGTTCAGCGTCTCTTTCTCTTGTCCATCTTTGCATTGAATCATTTTCTCTCTCACCATTCTGCTCTCCTCTGTTAGCTTCCAAGTGTCCGTTGAGAGCCATTCCTTGTCTTGTTTCTTCCTTCTTCCTAAAACCGTTCAACACGTTTCGTTGAAAATCACCTTCAGAGAGTTCCAATGGTCTTCCACGGATGATTCCTCAGTGGTGCCACGTAGTGTTTCCTGCTTTGCTCTGACAGTTGCAGTGAAAGTGTCTTTTGTGGTTGTGTCTTTCAGTTTTTGCGTGTTGAACTTGCATTGTGGCCTATCCCCAGGTATCCTCAAGGCTTTCAGCTTCATCTTGAATGTCCCTTGTACTAGATAGTGGTCTGAACCCACATATGCTCCTCTCCTCGATCTTGTGTCCAGTAGGCTCCGTCTCCACTTCCTTGAGATTGAAATGAAGTCTATCTGGTTTGAAAGAAAGATAAATACAGAGCTTCTAATGGGACTCCTGTGCTGTCATTGAGTTGGTGGGCTTCCAAAAGCTGAGGGTGAGGACACTGGTGCGAAGGGAAACTTCAGCTTAAGATTCCCCAAAAACATCTTGTAATATATCCACAGGTTTAATACATTCAAACAATAAGAAAATTGTTGTTTTGGTCTGATTAGAATCCTTTCTTAATAAAACTTACTTCACAGAAAGAAGCGAAGTACCAATAGGTCGAAAGAAGACAAAAATAAACAGTTAAACATGAAAACATTTTATTATAATCAAAATATATAATTTCAAAATACCAATTAGAAGCTTATTGTTATATTGTACATAAAAATCCATAAATATCTCTTGATTTTCTCAATAAAAGATCCGTTGCCTGGCCCTAGTCTTCTGTCGTTACAGGGCTATTCAAGGAAGGTGAATACCCGCACACCAACAGGACAACATGAGGGAATTAGGAAATCAATAGACCCAGTTACGAATAAATTTGTAGAAATCGACGGCGGATCATATACGCCAAATGAAGCTGTTTCCAGGCGAGTATTAACTGTCTATAATAATAATTTATATTTCGTATAAACGGGTAAGTTTAACCTCGCCTAGATTACTAGGTCACTAGTATTCTAGCCGGCCCCAAGCCCGGACAAAGAGGGAGGGTTGAGGCGTGATGCTAGCAACTCCACCCCCAAAACTTAACCAAATTGCTACTAAAACTTCAACGCAAAAATATATTCAAAATTCTAAAATTACAAATAGTGACCTTATTTTTCGCTGGAATCGGGGAAGTGAAATGACGCGGGCTGGTGAAAGCCTTCGGGAAGCCAGTCAGCCGATGTGCCTTCTTTCGATGAGAGCAAAAATAAGGATGGGGACGTGGAATGTTCGTACAATGTACGAAGCTGGAAAGGCTGCTCAGGTAGCCGCAGAAATGAGGAGATATGAAATAGAAGTGTTGGGAATCTGCGAGAGCAGATGGAACGGATGTGGAAGGAGCCAACTATCAACTGGAGAGACAATAATCTACTCCGGTCACCCAGAGGACAATCACGAGCACACCGAGGGAGTAGCCATCATGATGTCACCAACAGCGGCTAAAGCTCTCATGCAGTGGGAACCAATCTCCTCCAGGATAATGACAGCCAGGTTCAACTCAAAAGGAAAAAAGGTTACAATCATTCAGTGCTACGCGCCTACAAACGCCTCAGAACATGAGAAGAAGGAGGATTTCTACAGTCAACTACAAACAGTAATGGACAACGTCCAAAATGGCGATATCAAAATCCTGATGGGCGACATGAATGCGAAACTGGGAGGAGACAATACAGGAAGAGAACTCACCATGGGTCGTGAGGCCCTCGGTGAAATGAACGAAAATGGCGAACTCTTCTCAGACTTCTGCGCCTTCAATGATTTGGTGATTGGTGGCAGTGTGTTCAAACACAGGGATATACACAAGGCAACATAGATTTCACCAGATGGACACACCAAAAACCAGATAGACTTCATTTCAATCTCAAGGAAGTGGAGACGGAGCCTACTGGACACAAGATCGAGGAGAGGAGCATATGTGGGTTCAGACCACTATCTAGTACAAGGGACATTCAAGATGAAGCTGAAAGCCTTGAGGATACCTGGGGATAGGCCACAATGCAAGTTCAACACGCAAAAACTGAAAGACACAACCACAAAAGACACTTTCACTGCAACTGTCAGAGCAAAGCAGGAAACACTACGTGGCACCACTGAGGAATCATCCGTGGAAGACCATTGGAACTCTCTGAAGGTGATTTTCAACGAAACGTGTTGAACGGTTTTAGGAAGAAGGAAGAAACAAGACAAGGAATGGCTCTCAACGGACACTTGGAAGCTAACAGAGGAGAGCAGAATGGTGAGAGAGAAAATGATTCAATGCAAAGATGGACAAGAGAAAGAGACGCTGAACTTGACTTACACAGCACTGGACAAAGAAGTGAAGAAGAGTGCCAGGAAGGACAAAAGACAATTCTACGACAACCTGGCTACTGAAGCTGAGAAGGCAGCAGGCAAAAGGGACCTGAGGACACTATATCAGATAACCAAGTCTCTATCCGAGAAGAGATCAACACAAGTGAAACCTATAAAAGACAGCCAAGGGAACCCAATTACCAAAGAAGAAAGACAGATTAAACAATGGGCGGACCACTTCAAAGGGCTCTTGAACCGACCACCACCTGCAGCCCGTCCAGTAATACCAACAACAGCACGTACACAACTGCGAGTTGACACCAATCCTCCAACGAAAGCTGAAGTCATGAATGCAATCAAGCGTCTGAAAGCTGGAAAAGCAGCTGGACCAGATGGAATACCCCCGGAAGCACTGAAAGCGGACCCAGAAACGACGGCAGATATGCTGACTCCATTATTGCAAAAGATCTGGAAAGAGGGAAAGGTGCCTACTGACTGGAGGAAAGGTTACCTGGTGAAACTACCAAAGAAGGGCGACTTAAGACTCTGCGATAACTGGCGAGGAATCATGCTGTCGACGCCACGTAAAATTCTGAGTCGCATCATCCTGGAGAGAATCAAGGACGCACTGGATACAGAACTACGACCAGAACAAGCTGGATTCAGGAAAGGAAAATCATGTTCTGACCAAATTGCAACTCTACGCATCACCATCAAACAAAGCATGGAATGGCAATCAAATCTCTACCTCAACTTTATAGACTTTGAGAAGCCCTTCGACAGCGTTGACCCCGAAGTAATTTAGAAACTACTCGAGTACTACGGCGTACCCCAAATACTCATCAACCTTATTCAACAGTTGTACGACAAGGGCACATTTCAGGTGATCCACAACGGAAAACTCAGCGAGGCGTTTGGAGTGAACACAGGAGTCAGACAAGGATGCTTATTATCACCAATGATATTTCTAATTGTGGTGGACTGGATTATGCGTCAGACAGTGGGAAACGAGAAGACAGGGATATCCTGGACTGAGGTGAAGAACCTAGAAGACCTGGATTTTGCGGATGATTTATGTTTGATGTCACACAAAATCGAAGACTTACAAGCAAAAACGGACAAAGTGTTCGAAGTAGCAGCAAAGACAGGACTCCAAGTGAACATAGACAAGACGGAGGTCATGAAAATAACCAACCAACAACAACATCAGCAGCAACATCCAGTGCCAATCACCATCAACGGGAGGGATTTGAAAGAGGTTACCTCATTCTCTTATCTAGGGAGCATTGTCTCCACCACAGGAGGAACGGACGAGGATGTTAATTCGAGAATTGGGAAGGTGAGAAACACATTCATCAACCTGAAACCAATCTGGAAATCTTCGTCACTCAGCATCAACAACAAAATTCAGATTTTCAATACAAACGTGAAGTCAGTTTTGCTTTACGGATCAGAAACTTGGCGGGTCATAAAGAATATTTCCACCAGGTTGCAGACCTTTATCAACAACTGTCTTCGCTCCGTACTGAAGATTAGATGACCGGAAAGAATCACCATCGAGAAACTATGGGAACAAACGAAACAGGAACCAATCGCCCAACAAATATGCATGAGAAATTGGAGTTGAATTGGACACTCGCTGAGGAGGCCGTTGAGTGACATAGCGCGTCAGGCCCTCGAGTGGAACCCGAAAGGGAAGCGGCGAGTGGGACGTCCAAGGGTGACATGGAGGAGATCGTGTGAGGAGGAGATGAAACAGTATGGAATAACATGGACGCAAGTGAAAAGAACAGCAGAAGACAGAAACAAGTGGAGACGTGCAGCTGAAGCCCTATGTTCCACTAGGAACCCAAGGGAACAATTATAAACGGGTAAGTTTACAAGAAATGCATGTCTTTTTTACAGGCACGATCAGTTATGTTATAAATTACAGTCGTGAAGAATCATAAATAAGTACTTTTTCAAAAGTGTAAATTGTTCGGTTATTGTACAAGCAATCAGAACAGGTTCTTATAGGTGTTGAATTTTAAAACCTTCACTAAGGTCACCATCGATGTTGAGTGATAACCCAAACTTCGTTCCGTTTCCTACTTATAGATATGGTCAACCAGTGAACAGTGTATATTTGTGTAAGTGCTGTACCCCCACGTGATTAAAAGCAATATCAGGAAGAGAACGTCCTGAGAAACACAACAGTAAGTGTCCAGTTAAACATACAAAGAAGTATTGTTACAGCGATAGGTAATTTTCAGTCCATATGCGGCCAGGAACCAGAGTAATGGAGAACCAATCCAAATAAAATGATAATTGGAGTATGCAGGATCTGGAAATTATCGTCACGCGAGTCAGTGAGATTTCAAATGCAACCAGCAGGACATGTTCATTATTTCTGAAATATTTGTGTTTAGTAACGCCATTGTGGGAATGCATAGAACGCCTGATTATCTGCATAAATGGGAACGCCGATAACGATTCTAAAGGTCCCCACCGACACCTGAGGCTAAGTATGGCAGACTATGAGTATTGTAAACTAAGTTGCCCCTGCCATTAATAAATTCAAACTCCTTGAGGAAGTTTACTAGCTGATATCCGCAACCTTCCAAATAATTTCGATAGAACCTCTTGTGAGACGTTAGGTTGACTGCTAAACTAAGTCTTTGGAAGTTGCAGCATATTATGGGTGGCCCAGAGCCCTTAAGTAAGACAGGCCCTAAGTAAGGGAGGAAGATGCGACATTCAATGGCTTTCCATCTACTAACTTCGGTGAGCCCCCTACACTTTCTCGGGGAGTCCACGGGTGTCATTCTAACACTAGCTAATATCTTCCCGTCTATGGTTTCAAGTAAGTGCCGGCTTATGTGCCCCTCCTTTTATGTCTGAGTCTTGCCGGAGACTTATAAGCCTCCTCACTCCCCCTAAATAGACTAGGTGCATAGGGTCAATCCGGAAGCACTTGACCATATCAATGTTTAAATTCTTTAAAGCACACTGTCCGCCATGGTGACTTGACTGAAATCTTTTTCAGAAGGGGTCATCAGTCCTAGTTGGAAAACTTCCATTTTCAAATGTCATTCTGCCATCAAGTTTCCTTCCTGTGACCGTGCATTTGTCACAACCTGCACTGTCATGATGGTCTACTATAATTTTAACGTCCACCCTAGCCGGTGTATCAGAGGTGATGGATCCCAAACAAACGTTGAAATGCCTACTTAGTCTGGTAATATGGATACCTGTAACAACAGAAGACAAAAGTCAGGCAACAGATCGTTTATTAAGTAAAAATCAACACATATTTATAGATTTTAATGTACATTATTGTAGATTATTGTTGGCAGAAAATACAGTCTTTTTATTGGTTGTTTCTCACAGAAAGTTAACCTTGCATCTCTTTGTGGCTGTGTCAGATCATTCATATGCTAACTGTATCCGCCTACGCAAAGACTTTGCTCTCATTTTCTCACCACCAATATTGGGGACACAACCTTTAACGTCAATTACTGTCTACCAACTTTGGCTAGCAGCCAGCTCTCACCACATACCTTGTCTTAATATGTTTTTTAGCTCAGATACAAAGTCACTGCATAACTCTCTATAACTGCCAGGTTTGCTGGCACCACTTCATATACCTAACAGGAATACACTACTTACGAAAGGTGCCGTAATTCTGCATAACAGGGGCCATAGCTGCTGGTTAGAAGACTTTGAGATGGACAATCCGTTGGCATTCAACTGCAATTAGATCTTGTTGTAGGAACCTTCAACCAGAGATATCCTCGTGTACTGCTGCAAAGATTTCTGGAGACCAATGTGGCAATAGATTCCGCCTCCAACTAGTCATTTTAGGGGCTGCGGGTATCGATGATCGCGAGTTGTACGGATTATACTAACGCAAGATCTTATACCAACAACCACTATAGTGTTCGTTCTTCGAGTACCAAATGGTAAAGCAAAAGACCAGATTTTGTCGTCCAAATACGATATATATTTTGGGACCAAATCGCGGGTAGGAATGAATGCTTAGCTAGCTAGTAATCGTGCACGCACGTGACACGACGAAGAGCACCAAATGGCGGGGATGCTTGACCGTGAGCCTTCAGCTAAACAAGTCGACTTAAACAGTGATGGTCAGCATCCAATGTTGAGTGATGATTGCTGTGGTTAATAATTTTGGGGAATTATTTACCGCTACAGCTCACTCCCCCACTAGTGGGTTCGTGAGGACCCTAAGACATGACCAGCCGGAAGTAAAAAAATCTCGATGGTTCCCTGATGGGTGAAAAAAATCTTCCGAGCGGCTTGATGGAGAGCTCGCTGGTCTGTCTGCCTATGCTAATAGGGTGTCTGTACATAGCTTCCTCAATGTTGTTCGTTGGATCCCGTGCTTCGTTTGTTTCCTGTCCAGTGCCCGTTGCACCTGGAAAAGAAAACAAGAATGCTGAGAACCTTGTCAAGAAAAATGTACCAAATAAGCGTTTATTTAAAAAAAAAATTGACATGCATCTACTATACAGTAAAATAATGTAAAGTTCAAAATATCGGGAAAAAATATACATCTTATATAATTTTATGTACGGTTATAGGAAAAATATCATTTACTTGTGTTAAATGACGCAACATAAAAAAAAATTGATGTGTCACTCAGTTATGTGAGATAGGTGTGAAGGTATTCTGGGAATCTAACGTGACGTCCAGAACGCGTTTTTTTAGAGTGATCGACCGAAGGTTCGGTGGCTTTCGCCGTGCTAGGGAGTTCTTCGAAGACTGAAGTAGATTCAATTACTTGTGAATTATCGGGTACGTTTAGCTCCAGGTTAATGGGATTACCTTCCAAGTAAGCTGGTTTCAGACGGTCGATACTGACGGTGTCTTCGCGGCCTTTTTTGTCTAAAACGAAGAATTTATCAGTACGTTTAATCACTTTATATGGTCCGTCATATGGGGGTTCTAGAGGACGACGTACCGAGTCGCGACGAACAAATACATGTGAAGAAGTTTTTAAACAAGGGTGAACGAAAACATCAATGGACTGTGGTCGGAGGGGAGCAGGTTTAACTGAACGCATAGCGTTTGTAAGCCTGCTGACGTATGAGGATGGTAGGCTGTTGTTCGAAAACGCATACAACCAAGGATTTTAGTCAAAGCGAAGAATAAACCGCTTTCGAATTGCCGCCCACGATCAGTTGTTATGGAAGATGGGCATCCAAAGTTTGCCATCCATCTCTCTACAAAGACGCGTGCGACAGTTTCAGCAGATATATCTTTGAGGGGTACTGCTTCAGGCCATCGTGTGAAGCGATCGATGCAGGTTAACATATAAGTATATCCATGAGATTCTGGGAGGGGGCCAACTAAATCTATATGGACGTGTTCGAAACGGGCATCGGGGATAAGAAAAGTGCCAAGGGGGCTTTTAGTGTGTCTTATTACCTTGCACTTTTGACAAGCTAAGCACGTCTGTGCCCATTCCCTTACTTCCTTGTTAATACCAGGCCAACAAAACCTACTAGTTACGAGTTTGACAGTAGTTCGAATACCTGGATGGGATAAGCCATGCAACGTATTGAAGACGTTACGGCGATAACTTTTAGGCACGATGGGGCGAGGAGTACTAGTGGAAATGTCACACAGAATAGTATCCTTTCCTATACCTAAGGGTTTCTTGGCTAGTTGTAGAGTTGTTTTCGACAACTCACGCTGAAGCTCAATATCTTCTTTTTGAAGGCGAGCCAGTTTTACAAGGTCTATGCCATCGATTTGGGTGAAAGAACAAATACGTGACAAGGCATCTGCCACAGTGTTGTTCACTCCGGAAACATGGCGAATATCGGATGAAAACTGTGAAACATAATCTAGTTGTCGCGATTCCCTGGGTGAATACTTATCTGAAGTTGAGTTCAGAGAGTACGTCAGAAGTTTGTGGTCAGTGAAAATGGTGAATTCACGACCCTCAACTGAATGTCGAAAATGACGTATAGCACAGTACATAGCTAGAAGTTCCCTTCCGAATGTGCTGTACTTCGTTTCAGCTACTTGAAGGCGCCTCGAGAAAAAGGCGAGTGGTTGCCATTCGTTGTTAACTAGTTGTTGCAGAACTGCGCCGATTGCAGTGTCTGATGCATCAACCGAGATACTCAACGGTGCCGTTGGATCCTGATACATAAGAAGGGTGGCATCTGCAATAGCTTTCTTTACCTGAGTAAAAGCATGTCGAGCAGATGTGTCAAGTTCGATAGCCTTGTTGTTCCCTCGAAGGAGATCGGTTAATGGCTGAATTAGAGAAGCACAATTAGGAATAAAACGTCGGTAATAACTTACCAAGCCGTTAAAAGTGCGAAGGCATTTTACTGTCTTTGGCTCCGGAAAGTTCAGTATTGCTTCGACTTTAGTAGCCAGTGGGCGTATGCCCTGGCAGTCAATAGTGTGACCCAGAAAATCGAGTGAGTCAACGCCTATCTGACACTTCTGTATATTGATGGTAACACCATGTTGGCGTAACCTTTCAAATGCCAAGTCCAAGTGTCCAAGGTGAGTTTCCTTATCTGGACTGGCAATGAGGCAGTCGTCTAAGTATACGTATACAAAGTTGAGACCGCGAAATACTTCGTTGATGAAGCGTTGGAATGTTTGGGCCGCATTCCGGAGGCCGAATGGCATACGTAGAAATTCAAAAAGTCCGAAAGGCGTGATGATAGCCGTTTTCGGAATATCTTCCGTTGCCATCGGGATTTGGTTATAAGCTTTAACCAAGTCGATTTTGGAGAATATAGATGCTCCAGATAACGTTGCCGTCAAGTCGTGTATGTGAGGCAATGGGTAGCAATCGGGGGTAGTTTTGGCGTTCACTCGCCGGTAATCACCAGTGGGTCGCCAATCGTTGCTATCCTTTTTCGGTACCATATGCAACGGGGATGCCCATGGACTATTCGATGGCCGAATGATTCCAAGGGTGAGCATATGATCGAATTCGTTTCTGGCAATTCTCAGTTTGTCAGGGGCCAGTCGTCGTGCTTTAGATGTCACGGGCTGTCCTGAGGTTATGATGTGGTGCATAACATTGCTGGTTATACACGGGAGGTCGTTAGATGGGCAATTCAGTTCCGGATATTTATCAACAATCGGTTGAAAAGTTGGATCGAGGATTGCTTTCATCTTAACGATTGACAAGCTGGGGCCTACGTAAGTTATGCCTTTGATAGACAAACTAGTAGTGTTGTCAATTAATCGTTTACGGCGGACGTCTACGAGCAAATCATGATGATTAAGTAGGTCCGTGCCGATGATGGGCATTGTGACGTCAGCGATCAGAAAAATCCACCGAATAGGTTTGCGTAAACCTACGTTCAGATAGACGTATTTCCGACCATAGGATGCAATTGGTTTTCCATTTGCACCCTATAGGTTGAAGTTAGGATCCTTCTGTCGATCTGCTGCTGTAGCAGGACGCCTGTGTCGACTAGATATCTAGTCTGGCTCATTACATCATGGATGTAAAGTAAGCGGCTAGTGCCACCGGCGACGGTTGCCGCTAACGCGTGCCGGCGGGATAGTTTCCCACAGACTTGGAGGCTTTGCCGAAATCACAAGGTTTTCGACAACATTTTGCTTCCTTGCCATAGGTGTTGTGATACCAACACCAGTCAGGATTTTTGAGAGAGCGTGTGTTGGACTTAGATCGTCCACGTGCGCTTTGCCGTTGAGGGGATTTAGAACGACGATAGGAGGAATTGCTAGGCTTGTTTGAGCTAAGCTTCTGCTGGACGGTGTTGATTAACTCTATCATTGCAGAATCCTTCTTCGAAGTCTGTTCGGTAACAGAGTATACTTCGGTAACTGGCCGTTTCGTTATCTCTAGAATTCTATCTGCAGAGACAGCTAAGTCATCTATGAGAACACCCTGAAGTGTCACAAGTACAGTCTGAACTGACTGTGGCAGTTTGGATAAAAATAGTTCTCTAAACAGTCCTTCATCGAACTGACTTTGGCCGATGATCTCTTTCATTCTTGCCAGCATGCTCACGGCTGACTGATCTCCTAACTCGATGTTACGAAATAACTCATCCAGACGTTGTCGATCTGTGAGAACGTTTCTCTTAAGGATGGATCGTTTGAGCAACTCGTACGAGTTACTTACCGACATCTGCAGAGTTACGCACCTGCTGAATTCCCGCGGTAGGGCGTGAATAACTGCAAGGAACTGTGAACGTTGATCAGTTGTGCCATGTTCACAAAAATCAGACTCAGCAATCTGAAACCACGTTTCAGCATTATCTGGCCAAAATGGTACTAGCTGAATTGTTTTGGCGGTTGAGCGAATCTGAATAACCTTGGGGCTAGGATCACTCATGACGAAAGGTATGCCGATAACAATATAGTACAAGAATAAACACAAAAAGGAACGAACTCACCGGGTTTATCTGCGTGTGAATTGAAGATGTAGTTCGTGGTTGGGCTCACCAGTTTAGGGGCTGCGGGTATCGATGATCGCGAGTTGTACGGATTATACTAACGCAAGATCTTATACCAACAACCACTATAGTGTTCGTTCTTCGAGTACCAAATGGTAAAGCAAAAGACCAGATTTTGTCGTCCAAATACGATATATATTTTGGGACCAAATCGCGGGTAGGAATGAATGCTTAGCTAGCTAGTAATCGTGCACGCACGTGACACGACGAAGAGCACCAAATGGCGGGGATGCTTGACCGTGAGCCTTCAGCTAAACAAGTCGACTTAAACAGTGATGGTCAGCATCCAATGTTGAGTGATGATTGCTGTGGTTAATAATTTTGGGGAATTATTTACCGCTACATCATGACTCGTAAGAGCCACACATTCCTACTACACTTCTAATAGTTGTAGGTAATTGAGGCTATCTTTCATGTAAGGTCTTCAGGATTTTTTTACCGTTTGTTTGTGACATGATTGTGGTAACCATGATTTTTAGTATCATACTTGCCATTTAATCACGTTCAGAAGACACTTGCGGGCACATTTGTGAAGTACTGGCAGCTGGTGTTAGGCTGCTGCAATGTGGTGATGACACTACCCCATTTTCCATGGTCATGGTGTCAGTGTTCACTGAAGACGGCTCGACGTTCACAGGAAGGAAAGCAGGTGTGACAGCCTCTGTTAACGTTGACGTTATCGAGATCTCGGCCAGTAACCGCTCATAGGTATGTTTATACTTTCTGTAAAATGTACTTTTAATGCAGTTCAAAAGTTGGTTACATTGACTTAATCTTTTCATACTTAATAAAGGGTATTTATAGTTAGACTAGGAAAAAATTAAAAATGAACTCCAGCGACCACTTATCCGAATTGTGTACAGTTTAAAAGTGCGCGCACAATGGGTGACTGGAATTCAACTAAACAAAAAATTTTGTTACGCTGCAATTAACATTAACCACTTATGTTTTCATAAACTCCACTGATTTATCAGTAAGCATGAACCCACATATAACACTTTATTTGTTATTAAACGATGAGACACACAGTCTGGTTTATTAAATCTCAGACAATTGCCTGAAAGATTTAATTAATTTTTAAAAGCATTTGTGACATTATTAGCAAGTACACTGACCCCTTATATTATCATAATCAAAGTGAAAATAACAAGTTACAGGTCTTTTTCTCAATGTGACTGCAATCTAGTGCTATTGGCCACTATTCTTGATGTATGTGTATGAATGCGTGTGTGTCTGTCTTGATTATGACGAAAAACACATAAGTTGTCGAGTTACTTCTACTGCCATTCCTACTTTTAAGTGTCAGTACTTCCTTCTGTGTTCTGCTTGTTAGATTTTGTGGAAAAGATTCAACAGGAAACTGTTAATGTAATCATTAAAAAAAAGCATCAATTGAAGTACTGGTAACGTAATTTCGACAGAAAAACTGAACTACTTACAATTTATCAGTAACCTCAAATGTACAGTAAAACTTTTCATGGTTTCCCCTCATTGGCCCATTTAATCGGTTTTTTCCCCCTTTGAAAGAAAATAGCTCCTTTTCTTCCACACATTTGTCCGATAGGGAAATGGCCAAATATATACATTCCTTATTCTCATTCAAAAAGTCATATAGAAGCTAAAATGGTGAGAGAAAAAAAAGACAAACGGCAGCAGCACAGAAGAAAGCAAGTAGAGCCCTCAAGGAGTGACTAATAAATATACATATATGTATATAATCTGTGTAGTATCTATGATTATTTTAGTGCAATAACTAACTAGTCCTGCTATGCTAACTTTTATATTATGTGTGAACTAATATTAATAGCCTGTGTAGAAATTTTTATCATGTTCTTCCACTAATATCAAGATTTTTAATTGTAGTTTGTCATAACTTATACGTTTAATAAACTTATAATATCTATGTAGGTTGAAAAAGGTGTAGGAGTCAGACGCAGGTGTAAGTGATAATAAGCATGCTTTTGAACTGTATTTCTGTTGACCTTAACAACTCGGTATTATTTAAACAAAAACATCGGTACTGTAATTAACAGTTACCTTTTAAATATTGTGTATATGTAGAGCTAGAAGATGAGGAAATTATCGGAAAGAACTTTTCTTGCTTAATCTTCTTTTTTAATTTTAAAATCATTTAGAATCAGTAAACAGAGAAGAAGAAAATAAACCGGAATGACTCTTTTGTTTCACATAAGTAGTTGGCGTAGATGGAACTGAATCTCAAGTTTCATATTAATTTGTTTATTTGGATAGTATTATTCAGTGAATGATATTTCATATAAAATTTATTGTTTATAATCATATCAACTGACTTCTCAATTCGATACATATTATTGATTTTGACCAAGGTAAAGGGTAGACACCAAATTCAAATGACCTTGAGCCAAACAAGCAGATGGCTCAGTACTGCAAATAGATGCTGTTTATAATCTTCGTTGCAGGTTTCATCCAGATTTGGTTTTTGATTTCTGTGTGGATAATGACTCATCATAAGAATTGCCCGGCTCTTGATGGTTATGCATTCACTGTTATATCATTAAGTCTGTAAGACTCGGTAAGTTGTACATTATGGTGATTTTTTAGATACTTTCTTCTCGAATTCGAAACTCTGCTTTAATAGAATATTGAATATATGCAACATTTGACTACTGAGACGACCAGGATCTGCTACAGCTGCGGAAACAGAATACTAAAATGTCAACACTGCAATGGTATCAGCGCTGTCAAGATACTGCGTCATGAAAGATCAATGGAATTACTTGTGTACTTGGGGGAATTGGTGTCGTCGTCCATATTGACGAAGCAGTACTTATTAAACGAAGAATGAATTGCTGCGGTAGGAGAAGAGCAAATCGTGTTTGGGTGGTGGGACTGCGAGATACAAATCTTTGGAAAGGGTTAGTAGAACGCATCCCAAACAGAATTGTCGATGTTTTAGTGCTAATATTACAGTGACTAGTCCTCCCAGGCAGTACCATTCACACAGACGAGTAGAGAGGTTATTCGAAACTACCATCATTAATTAGGCCGCATTCCGAATTAGTGGATCTTATAAGTGGAACTCATACGTATTCTATTGAAGGATTCTGGGCCCATCTAAAAAACTTATTAGAATGGTAACTGGTTCCCGAAATGATATGATATGCAACCATTTACATGAATTTCTGTATCCACATTGGTTTGCTATGTCGACAGACACTCCTATGAGAAACTGGGACTGATTTTTGCAGTATATTAGAGATATGTACCCTGTATTATTCAATTTTATTACATATACATCTTATAAATACACATTTTTATACTATAAATGCCAATTTACACCTAGAAGAATTTGATTGGTTGGTTCAAGATAGTTTGTCTTTGGTGTCTATTCTTTCCGGTTGCCATTGTTCTTCTCTTGGGTTCCGAGTGGAAACTAGTACTTGAGCAGCACTTCTCAACTGTATTCCGTTCTCTGTGATTCTACTTTGGTAGGCTCCATGGCTACCCAGTCTTTCATTCCCCCCTTCACATTAACTCCTTCATGTCATCCCCCGACATCCAACCTGTCACTTCCCGTTCGATGACCCGGAGTGTGATTTTATTCATAGGTCTCCGCAGCATATCGCTAATTCGTTTCCACTTCGACAAACTTGTTGTTTAGTAGGTTCTTGGCTGTTTCGTTGCAGGAGTCCCCTATCGCTTATCCTCTCTGGCCATTTAATCTTCAATATAGTGTGAGAAATTGAACCCCTTTGTAAATTCTTTCTCGGCAATTCTATGGACGGTATGGAAGAACTGATTTGACATCGATGTTGAAAACTTGGATCGTGTTCCTTATTTTGAGCGCAACACCGATTCCAGAGTAATGAAGGTCTGTGTTGCTTTTCCGCTCCTTGCTAACTTCGGCATCGTCATCTGTAGTACTTGTAGTTAAAACGACGCCGCTGCCCAGGTAATTGAAGCGCACGACCTCCTTTAGACTTCCATTGGTGGTGATTAGTATTTACAGCTGCTGATCGGTTATCTTCATCATCTCTGTGTGTTCACTGTGTTCCCTGCCTCTTCTGCTTACTTGTCTGTTTATACCCGCGTTAACCTTCGAGTTTGTGCGACACAAAACGTAAATCTTCCCCAAAGTCATGATCTTCTACAGTCTATTTTGTCAGCCTAATGTGTACCCGTCTTTTTACTACCCACGGTTTACAGAGAAGTGGAGAACAAGAAGTATACAGATCAAGTTTCGTAGTTCTGTAGCTCCAATTGATATGACTGTAAAGATTAGATTGTTACGATATGTTATCAAGTAAATGATGATTATGTGATACACCCGAATAAACAAATTAATATGCAAATACATAGTATCACAGTGTCAAAGATTTACAAATATACGTTAGTGTCAAGTTTTCACTGTGTTTTTCATTTAGAAAACAAAATATTGAAACAAAAATGTTAACTGGTAGGAAATCAGGTTCAGTGAGTACTACACAGCAAAAAACCTTATTAACGGATAATAGTTGCTTGTCATTATGTCAATATTACATCAACTTGTTTCCCCAAAACTAGCAGAACAACTCTAACGGACGCTTATATCACCTCAGTATGTGTACTGAAAAGCACTGACTGAAATGATCGACTTCAATTTGAAATTATTACTAAAAGTTGCTGAAATAGCATTTACAAAATTGACCAAAATACCTTGCATAACAGTTTATTGTTATGAATCACCCATAATTCCATGCAGTTAACAAAGAGTCAAAACCATTGTGTGGGGACTAGCGATAATACCTGGTCACCCATGCCTGGGTGGTAGATAGAGCGGAGTTCGAATCCAACACCCATTGATTAGAACTTGGGCAACTAGACTAATTAGTGACACAATTTAATTTAATGCCACAATGGCTATTGTGTGAATCACTGGGAAATGTATTTCAGAACATTTGATGCGTCACATAAGATAGGATTAAGTCATACAGAATGATATGGTGAGACTTCAAAAAAGGATGCAATCCATAGGAATAATCATTTCCCAGTGATAGCATAATAATTCTTACTGATCTGATATTTTGTGAAAAGAAACAAATTAAATAACACCTACTACAGTATTAGGATATATACGCGACTGAAGTAATAGGACAGTTGGGATTCAGTTGGTTGACATATTACGACACATAGTATTATAAACATCACTGAGTGATATAACAATGTAGACATTTGCGCAAAAGTAAATCAGCTTAAGTTGCCACAACGTATTATGAAACTGCAATGAACGAAGAGATATAGGCGGAAAGAATACTGAGATGAAGATTTTTATAATATAGAAAGTGACGAGGAGTGAATACGCATGTGACATTATAAACCATCTTCATTTATTTCTCCATGAGCCGTCAGCTGTTAGACCTTAACGTTTCAAGCATTCTAAACCAAAAACTCTACGTCTTAAGTCAAATCAGACTAACGGTGAATGACTTCATAGATTGCTGCCATCTTTTTATCTTCTTTGAATTAGTCTTGCTTGCGGAAACATTACTTCCTGAAGAAGGCAGTGGTTCAGTATGCCTACCACGTGTTATAACCATCAATATCAAGGGAGTTTTATGACCCCACCCTCAAACATATTTCGAATCAAACTGTCAGAGTTCGTTATCTTTCTTTGTTTTAAATCAGAGATAGAGTTTGCAGTGGCAGCTACTGATATCTATATCCCAGTCATACTTATATCTGATGATGGATAACTGTAAGCTAGTTGAACTGCTCCTTAAAATGCTCGGAAAGTTATCAAAATTCCTCTTTTTGCAGAGATCACTCGTTTTACCACTATTTTTTAAAATCGAAACAGTTAGTGAGTATAAGTTATTGCTGACGCCCGGTTTATTTCTTTCACTTTCGTTGAGTTCACTGAAATGCCTTCTAGTCCCGTTACATCTGAACAGCTTTCACTCGTCAGGATAAATCGCTTTGTTTTATTTAGTTTGGATGGGGCTACAAAAATCTGTTGGCTTTAACTAACATTTGTCTGCAGGTTATCGACTTTTTTCGCTGCTATTTCTACAGTAGATTGTGTATGATGGCATATTTCATTAGGATGAGTATTTGCCATAAGTAAAACTACATGTTAAGTTAACCTTCGTGAATACTAATAAGTAACCTTCTCAGATGCTTATTTCCTAAGCGTGTTGTGTTTAAGACATACCAATTCATGTGCACAGACTAATGGATGACCAGAATGCACAGTAGCATTTTAGAAATGTTCACCGACTATCTGCACCGTAAATGTATAGCTGAAATCTCTTTGTGTTCATTGTTGACAAGATGCCAGCCATCGTCAGATGAGATATCAGTGCTGCTAAGAATAGGTGATAAAATAAACAAAATAGGATGAAACGTTTACTATTATCGACTGTGAATGTAACCGAGTAGAGATAACTGGTTGTAACCACTCCATCAGACCGTACGCATAGTTGTTTCAGGTAATACTAGATGTTAGATAATCGGTAATACTGCATTGGCACTACGATAAGCGATTACCTCCATAAATTGTTTCTGTAGACTTGTATTATATAATCCTAACACCTATGTTAGGTCTGCACTGACGATTATACTTCCTTTCTATAAGGATCGTTTTATCAACGTGAACAATTACACTGACACCACTGAATGCTTGAGTCACATTAAGTTTCCAAGACGTAATGTCTCGACAGTGCTGAGACCACTGCACTGTAGATATCTCAATATTACTTGACTCTGTAGCAGTTAGTGCTACTGCGATCGTCTAAACCCCATCGTAACACAATGGTAATTTTGGTTGGAGTCAATATCGACTTTGTGAAAAGATTATCTACAACACCGATGAACTTAAAAAGGATTTCCTACAATGACAATTAGAAATTTGTATAAACATCTATCAGCGACAGCTGCATATCTCTGTGAAGTCACTACTCCTCCACATCAACATGGTTTAAGATATGGAAAATTATGTGATGTAATTAAAAAAAACATAATTCAGTGAAGAGATCTTTTTTCGAAACTTCAAAATTTAATTTAATTTCACCGTGTGTTTTATTCATTCCTATGACTAATATCCATACACTACTGAAACATAATTCGTGTACCGTACACATATTTGAGCATTTTTAACATGAGTTTATGTGGTTAGTTATTCAGGGTCAGTTTGAAGGTTGTTTGCTTACGTTGTTATAGTTTACTCTTACCATCAATTCGTCAGTGTGGAACTCTGTTAATGCCTTCGACAGGCTTTTCCGTTTAGTTCAGTTTCCCTTACTTGAATGTTAAAATCCCCTAATTATATTGTAACGGTAGAGGACAAGAGGCTTAGTGAAGGGATGTTTATTTGGAATTTGATATATCTCTATAGAGCGAAATTATGTACACCTTATCTGAAAAGCAACAGTTGCACAGATCCTCCATGTTATGTCACTTCTGCCCTTCGTATTGTTTCTTTGTCTGTATTTTATGTCTCCCATGTTTTGCCACAACGCTAGTTCGTTTGCTCTTCTTGACGTCAAATCTATATCTAAGCTACTTGATATTTTTATGCTGATGAACGTCTATTTATATAATACTGATAAATCTTATCAGTAGCACACACCACAATATGACTGACTACATCAAAGCATTTCGCTTCAATAAAAAATAAACCACTGAATAAATAGATACGCAAATAACTGTATTCTATCCACTATAAAAATAGGAAGAACACAGTATTTTGGCTGCTTTATTTTTGTCAGATAAATAATTTCACAGTTTTATCAAAACCTGACAAAATACGGTATATTTCAGCACTGACTAACAAGAACGAAAACGATAAATTAAGGTAAAAGAATATATATGTATATGTATATATATGGCAATAGTAGCGGTAGTAATAATTTTGATCACGAACTGACTTCAGCTAGAGAAACCACTGGAAATCAGGTAGTTACTGGACAGCTGTTCCGCGCGTTTGGAACTCTTTATCAGCATGCATCCATGATCTCACCAGGGATAGAATGCGCAACCTTCGGGTTATAAGGCGGACTTGTACACAATCCCAGCCACTAGCACGGAATCCAGTGACTCATTAACTCTATTTTCCACCTATTCGCAGTATATAACGTGACCACTAGCCAAATAATGGAACCAACACTTGAAAATTATTCTAGTGCTGACTAAAAGTGAAGTTACTTGAGGTTTTAAGGGGAATTCGTGGTCAGCGAGGTGCTCTAAGTTAGGCATGTGGGCAGATACTCACCAATATTAGTGGCTAGCGGCTGCACTATATATCGCAAATCACAGAAGTTGGAATTGATGGAATACTGGATTCCGCCTCGATGACTGGGATTGTATATGAGTTCGCCTTGTGACTTGGAGATCCTGGGATTTGATCCCTGGCACGGTCATAGGTGAGTACTACTGAGGTGTCTCAAACCAGGACGAAATATATGTCTAGTACTCCATAGTTCTCAATTTTTTTTCTTTTCCAACTGATCTGTCTTGAAATCAATCAAATCCTCGCAAATCAACACTTGAAAAGTAATAATAATACTAATTTTATAATGATATCAATAATTATAATAAATGAAAACAAAGTTATCTGTTTTGCTTCTTAACAAACTGAACTTATCAATCAAGTACAAATACTTGACCATGATGGTGACAAGGTTTATAAGATTTCTGAAATATTATTATTATTATTATTTAGCATGTATGTACAATTAGGAATTGTTTTTAATGTTGAGAATAATAAATCCACATAAACTACATAACAGCATCATTTTTATATGCAGTGTAAGAGAAGCAAACTAGAAGTAACCAAAACGAAAAGAAAGAGAAAAAAAGAAGAAACAGAATTCGACGACAGAGAAAAATGAGGGGTGGAAACGAAATAGCGAATATATATGTATGCGTGTTAAAACAAAACTGTGAACCGGAGACTCTACCAATTGAACAGCATGTCTGACAGTTATAAGGCTGATATTCAAATATATTAGAGAGCAAATATGTGTGTCCAATCTTGTAGTTAATTCATTCATAATCTCCTAGGCGTGTTTGATAAGTAGGTAACAAATATATGCATGCCTTATACTGGTCAAGTTGAACAACATACTTCATGGAAGGTTGACAAAGGCAGAGGAAAACAATGAAATGAACAACACCACAAAAGATACGTTTTGTGGAACACTTGTAGAAACAGAAGAAGAAGAGTAGTCATTATTAATAAGAACAATAACAAGAATTCTTCATACAGGAAGGCAAAAATAGTATATATTTATATATCATCTACTGAAAATAGTAAGTACACGAGACAAACGTAAGAAAAACAAAGATAATATAATACATAATAACTTCATATATCATTATTAACCATAAAAGTTTCATTATATATATGTAGATAGAAAGAAATATATATATTTGCAGTACGATAAGGATTTCACAAGTTATATCAAGGTGTGGTACGAAGGGGAGGTCGCGCGGATGAAGGAAGGAATAAGGAGACTGATTACACAGTTATGTCTGTTATGTAATATGTAATATTCATTACAACGGTTATTTGTTTTTAAAAAATAAACAAATTAAAATTAATAATTTCACAGTAGCCTGAGACAAGTGCATGTATATACGTATGTATATATTTATATAAATTCTTAGCTGTTAAGTTATCCTAAATGATTGATTGAAGATATTGACGCGCAGCCGTCTCTTCTATATACCTAAAGGGAGAAATTAAAAAATAGATTATTTGAACTTGGCCCAGATAGGAAAGTATATAGAAGGATTTGAAAGTAGATTTTAGGCATGAACCGATGAACAGCACTTAGTGGACATCTAGAAGCAATTTAATTTATGAACATCAAATACAAACTTAAGCAAATGCAAACCTTTGCACAATCCTAACCGGTAATCGGTACTATCTTTGGCATGGTGATCGGGCTTATATATCACAATGATGCGACCAACGAATATTCCTGCCATTTTCTAGAATGCTAGAAAGATGGTTTGAATGGTAGTTAGAGTGAAAGCAGTTACCATCATAGCGTAAGGTGTTTCTCTTGGACGAACAGACAGCCAGCTATGCTGCGTCTCCATTGTGGAGTGGAGAATTAAAGCAAAAGATTGACCCCAAGAATTAAGCATACCCCGACTTACCTAGCAGCTGTCCGTAGCCGGTGGCAAAACACATTTAAGGACAAAACCCCCAAAACCAACTCAAATAGGTCGCATGTGAAGAGTTTCAAGCAGTTGTCCCTTCTGCCCTGTGGTTACACAATACTAGTGCTTCTTCTGTTTAAGGTATTTTTCAAGAAGAAATCAATTTCTACAGTGTGGATGACCACGAAGGAACAACTGCCCACATACGTTTCACACTTCTTTAAGCACATTTTTCACAAAGTTGGTGTAACAACAGTTCAAGTTGCCACACAGAAATTTAGAGAAATAAAAATATATATAAAGAGATTAACTGTGATTTATGGAAAAGTATGGGAGAAAGAATAGGTACATTTAGAGCAACCATATAAACGCCATGATTCATTAAAATCACAGAGAAATAAAAGACACTTTCCAACAGATACAGACTTCAGAGATTATAAACTAAGCAATAACAGCTCTTATAACTCCATTGATAAACATGTTATCTCCATTAACCACTAAAAATATATCGTAAGATTGATAAATCTATGAAGAACTCTGTGATACTTCGAAAAAGTGCAATATACAGAAAACAGAAATCTAATAATGACATTATACAGGGGATAAAAGTGCATGAGAGGACGAATAATCCCACGAGGAAAACCGTCTATACAACAAGAAAATGCCGAATTATTTCGGGGCTTTTTATTCAAAAGGGAAAACTGAAACAATATGATTAATCAATAAAGGAAAACTTCACACAAAACGTAGAAACGCAGTGGTTTAAATGAATACTTTGCGCGGTTTCATTAGAAGGAAAAAAGAAATAATCGATAAAGAAGTACAGCTAAGCATAAGAGAAGCTCTAAATATCACTTTAAATATGAAAATAGAAAAGGATATATGTATAAGGAATAGTAAAATATCAGAGTTACTGAGTAATTAACAAACCTATTTACCAGCTTTTCAAAATTTGTTTTCAATATATTCCAAATGACTACTTATAATACAAAATAGTAGTAATTTTGTGCTGTTGGCTATTGGCAAACAAATATTCGCCATGAGAAAAATCCATACCAATTACAAAATGAAGAATACATGCATCGCAACATGAGTTGGAGATGTACGGTGCATTAGATTAGGAAATTGACTTTAAGCTATTGAGCTATAGGTTTCCTAGTAAACTAACTAGGCAAGGTTAAGAAGTGGAGTCAGGCGGAAATCAAACATGGACCACTGGAGAGTGTTCTACCACTCAGCTACAGACGTACACACAGACGAAATTCAAAAAGAACTGCAGTCTAATCTGCTTTTTTATGCACCTTATTCTGCTTGGAAAAAACTACTGAAAAAGCAAAATTACACACATTTATATCACTGACTTACCTCATTTATATCTGTATTTAACAATTAAGGCACCTAGGGGGTATAAGTGCACAAAGTATAACTTGACATTGATTTAGATAGACTGGTAGATAGATACAAAATATAAGTTAAAGTATTTCAGCATACTCTCCATTTGTTATAGCATATTCTGTTGTCTTCGCAATTGTAGAACTTGTTGCAAAAACTAAAAAAACAAACAAAAGAGAAGTTAATTAGATAAGTATTTAAGTTATTTAATATGCTCATCTTAACTGGAGAAAAAACTAAACATGTTATATGGTTCATAAAAAAATATACTATGAAAACGAATAGCAGTCTAATTATGAAAAATATCCTCGAATAATGCACAATACAACTAGCTAGATAGTTATGCATCATCCATCATATAAAAATAAGTAATCTTTTGATGTGACAAGTGATTCGAACCGGCGTTACTCAATACTACAGTCAGAGGTGTTACCATTCGAGCTATTCAGAACTAGTTAAATAGCCAGTTCTAAGCCTGGAAAAGAGGGAAAATAGGGTATGAAGATAACCTCCACCAAAAGTCTCCGGGAAGCCAGCTGGCTGATATGTCTTCTTCCGACTAATGCGAAAGTACGCATAAATACATAGTATGTCCTCATCATATTTGACGCTGGTAGGGTTGTAGAAGAAATGGAAACAGCAAGTGCCAAGTGAATTACAATGTGGAGTAGAAGAATTTGTCGAGTAACAGTTTTGAACAACGGCATGTAGAATAAAGTGACATTAATGACCACGCTAATTTGCCAAACAAGTTTAGCATCCTAGATCATTTTTTGTGACAACATTCATAATAATGCAAAAACATTCTGTTAAAGGTAGAATCGCTTATTTAATTAGTCGTCTTAACCAGACATACTACGATATGAAAGAAAATCATAAATAAAGCAACACATCAGTACTACCATTAATAAGTCTATTACTGAAGGGTAAATGATCATTCGTGTACATAGTTGACACAAGTACCAAATGTTTCTTGCACTTATACAAAAAGGAAAACTTTGAAACACAGTGAAATATATGATGGATTTGATTGAATTTGATATACTATTGGCTGATTGGTATGAGTAGTTGGATATCGCTCATATCAGCCAGTGGTTCTTAATGGCCAGATCGAAGTGGTCTAAACACCGAAAGGCTATTTCACTTGTTTGCGGTCCAGCTTGTCAACAGTTTACCCTCAAGTTAACTCAACTATTCAGAGAACCGAATCAGCTCAAACAACCGCAATTCTGGCTACTGACTGACGAGAGTGGTATCCAGTTACTCAAATCAATCAATCAATCAAAAGTATTTGATATCATGAATTTACTCTATCTTTCTTTCTTCATTACCGTTTGCGTGGTTTAAACAGTTTCGGTTTCCAAAGAAAACTGGGATGAAATTTCCAATCGAACTGTTTAAATTCCGAGAAATATTACATCGTGAGATTTCTTAGTGTTATTTATAATGAAAACTGAAAAACCTTGTGCACGAAAAAGAACAATTCACCTATGTGAGATGAGGAAAAATTCATTCTATTCCAATTGGTACTTGCCTGATTCCACAAATAATAATTTTGAGGCTAACAAATCTTTTAGTAGGACACGAAGAAATGATGTGTCAATTGACATAAACCACAAACCAATTTGCCTTATTTGTTCATTTAATTAGGACCAAGGATATATATATATATATATATATACATATATACATATATATATATATCCAAGCCCGAACACCGCGTTAAGGTAATAGCTGTTGATCAGTTAATCTAATACTGGTGTCTGCCAAGCGGGATGTGAGGACAGATACTGGTCGAAAACAATGACCGGCAGAAATAAGAATTCATGTGCCATTGTTCTGTTCTGTTATCGACATAGAACTTTGCATATATGTGCGGCAGTTCAAGTCGCCACACTCCCTCCATGTAGCACACAAAGAAAGAGAAGAAAGTAGGAGAAGTGCATAATATAGACAGTAAACAGAGGTGTAAGACAAAGGAATAGTAATAACGAAGAACAAAACAGTTTGACTGGAAATCATGAGTCACAAGGAGTGGATGCATCTGCGCCATTGAGAACGATTTTGAGCCATGTCACCAATTGTTTCCAACCATTGGTTTTTACCATCCCGAGGACCCCAACCAGGAAGTCTACACCTTCCTACGTCGCTTAGACTAACTGTTGTATATTTCATTGACTGGTGCCATGTTTTGGTTTGACCGCCGCTAGCTCTTTTCCAGCCTGACCCTATGTCAGCTAACATTGCCTGTTGTCGAGGAAGGCGATGACTAGACATACGTAACATATGTCCTAACCATCTCAGTCGATGTAACTTCACAGCCTCGTCGATTGATTTCCACTCCTAACCTAGCACTCGACGCCTAACCTCAATATTGCTCACCCTATTATACCACTTCATACGGGAGATAGAACGCAGGCACCTATGATCAAAGATAGCTAATCTTTTCATGTCCTCAACTCTCAATGACCAGGTCTCACAGCCATAAAGGAGGATGGAGAGGACTGCTGAGCAGTACACACGACCTTTGGTCGTTAGTCGGATATCACGTCTACGCCAGAGACGGCGTAAACTGGGATATGCGAAACTAGCCCTCTGCGTTTGAACTGAGATTTCGTCAGAGATCAACCAGTTGGAGCTGATGGTACTTCCCGAATAAGTGAAGCGGTCAACGTGCTCTACCACTTCACTTCCTATTTCTAATCTAGGGGTCGGTGTAGTCCAATCCTGCAACATCATCTTACATTTTACAGGGGCGAATCGCATGCCAAACATACGAAGATTGCTGCTCAAGGTGTTCAGAAGACTCTGCATCCTCAGACTCAGCGTCCTCGCCTAGAAGGACTATATCGTCTGCATATTCTAAGTCAACGAGATTATTCCCTGTTAGCAAGTCAATCCCTGAGTCTCTGAAGTGAGTTAGGGTTAAGTCCATTACTACATCTACGATGAAGTCGAATAGAAATGGGGATAATGGGCATCTTTGACGGACGCCACTAGTCGTCACCACTTCAGATGACAACTCGCCATAAGTCCTCACCTGGCTGCATGAGTACGAGTAGAATGCCTTAATCAGTGCAATGTATTTTCTCGGCATTCCCTTTACAGCCAAGCATCGCCAGAGAACCTCTCGGTCGACAGAATGGAATGCCGCCTTTAGGTCAAGAAATATAATGATTGTTGGACGCCGGTAGGAATGCCTATGTTCTAGAATCTGTCGAAGGGTGAAGATATGATCAATACACCCTCTTCCTGGCCTAAAACCTGCCTGGTTTTCTCGTGTTTGTGCCTCCCGAGCTCCACTTAGTCTACGCAGTATTATTGAGCCTAGGATTTCAGATACTATATTAGTCAAGCTAATCCCTCTGTGATTATCACAAGAAGACTTGTCTCCCTTCTTGTACATCGGGATGATTAGTGACTTACACCAACCCGATGGGACTTCCCCTCATTCCTAGACACTGCCTAGAGCCTCAGTTAATGCAGACAGTAAACTGTCTCCATTGAATTCCGTCTTAGTGGTTAGATGACTGAAAGTCTTCCGTTTCACTCCTGTTGGGCAATGGGTGTGCACTACCGAGGAGTCCTCAAATAGTACGAAACAGCTGTCCAGTAGTTTGTTGATTAATGTCAGCTGAGGATCTAAATCTTAATCTATCAAATGCTCAGAATAAACTCAACTCAATATTTTGAGGTTGCAGAAAAGATATGTGTACAGTTTCACTGAACAATGAAATCCTATTTGTTTTGTAGACGACAAAGGAAGGTTTAGATTTATTGATTTTTTTATATACAACAAGGGTGTCAGGATATGTTCTGGAAGAATATCAATAATAAACAGCAATTCACTCTACTACTGTTCTGAAACAATAATACATCATCTTAAACACTGGCTTTTGGTGAAAAGCTTGTAAGTGATGTCATTCCAGACAGGTAATCTCAAACAGGTGTGATGTTTAATGGTTGAATGCGGTTGTATTTTAAGGATAGTTAGCGTTGTCGTAGATGTAATGCTTGCCAAATAGTTTTGTCTGAATCAAGTAAGCTGTTTTTAATGATCGATCATAGTTGTTAGTATTCATCAATGCATAAGGGGAGTTGGGTAAGGGTGTTAGACTTACGTGATAAGGTAAATAATGTAATGAATGAGTTGTAATCAGGATGCACATAAAAACGAGGAAAAATGTAGTACTACGTAAGCGTCCAAAAAAATCAGAGAATCAGGAAGAGTTAATAAGCACCAGCAAAATGAAGAGTAACCCCCCTCCAACAGTACTCTTTTGTATTGCTGAAGCTGTAGCCATTCAGATGCAGAAACCAGAGCTCTGCATACAAAAGAGAACTATGCAACCACTTCTTCTATCACGGTGACAACCCTGTCGTCTTCTACCAGCTTAGTTGCTTATAAACTCTTTCTAACGCTTATATCTTTGTGAACTACTGTATAGTATCAGATTTTCCTCAGTTTTCCGACTACATCTTATTCACTAAGTCATTTATCTCATTACGTAACCCTGACACCCTAAAGTGTCTTCTATATTAAAAATGAAATTTGAAAAAATCTTATTTATTGAATAATATTACGGAATATACACATTGGATCATAGGAATTACTAAAACGACGGTTGCAGAGATGAAAATTTTCTTTTCGACGAAGTCATCGTTTATTTATATTACATGTGTGAGAAAGTTCCAGAATTATTTCTGGTCAGAGGTCAGATTAATAAGATTACTAAGTGTAATAAACAAAGTCAAAAATAACTCTCCACCAGGAATAGTCTTAAACAACAGATAGGAACTGTAAGTAATAAACACGCAGTTAATAATAATAATTATTATTATAAAAATCGTGTGACACAGTATACACACAGAAACCTACATAGATAATCATAGCAGAGCCTCCTTGAACAATTGGTTCCGGCAATGCACGTAGTGGACAACTTTCCAAATTTAAAATAATCAATTTACTGCATAATGACAGTTCAGCTGGTAGACTGTTTAAATTCGGATTATTATTCAAATGTAAGTCGTGTAGTGCTGTAATATTGCCTAAAACAGAAAAAAACACCCAGAAAAGTGAACAATAAATTAACAACTTATTTAATAAATTACAAAGAAAATGGAATTTTGAAATGGTTTTTAATGTCAACTCCAAAAGTGGATTAAAAACCTGCTGTACCAGAAATGTTTAATCGGTTAACTAACAAATAAGATTTATACAGGTATGTAAACTTCCCCAGGTTCAAGTTAAAATTGTCACACACGTTTTTTAAGCACTGAGAGAAAAAACTTCTGAATAAACAAATATACCTAACGAGTGGGCTCCAAATCATCAGTTCGGGGCTGTATCAGCTGACGTACAAGTGTGGTGAGTGCTACTGATAAGAGTTGTCCCTAGTATATAAAGAGATGTTCATCAGCATGAAAACATCGAATAGCAGGGAGATACACTTGATTTCAGAGAAAGCAAATGATGATACAGAGTTGTGGAGAAAATGGGAGACGTGAAAGGAACACAGAGAAACACAATATGAAGGCCAGAAGTGCCACAACACGAAAATCTGTGCAGATTGTGCGTTAAACGTAAGGTGTGCATGATTTGGCTATACAGAGATAGCAATTTCCAAATAAACATTCCTCTACCAATTCTTTCGTCTTCTACCGTTACACAAGAAGGACCAACTGTTAACAAAATTGTCATCATCTTACTACAATCACCACCACGCGTAGTGTCAAGCCGCCGGCTTATCATCACACTAGCGGCTCAACCTAGGTCTCCTATCAACCATAATCATACTCAGTTAAGGGAAGAGGAGCTGCTGGAGAGACTGTGAGATTGTCTTAATGGTTACAGTGAAATGATGACCTGGTTATCAGCTGGGTTTTTTAGGTCAAGCTGGTAGTGGGCAGTCCGAATGGTGATTCGCAGATAACTGGTTTGAGTCCTCTCGCGATTTAAATTTTCATTTTACCACTAATTATCACCCACTCCATAACAATGAAAGTTTGCCCACCCAAGACCATTATCTCAGATAGTCTCATAGTCTTTGATTGGACACCAGTCAGGTACTAGCTTAGTGTGTAAAGTCCTTTGTTTGGTGCAGACTGAATTCTATCAGTCAAGTTTGCAATGTGGCCAGCATTCTAGGTGCCTCGCCATCACGATGGTTGAAGGCAATCAGCAGGAAGTCTTGGATCTAGGTTTCATGCTAATTGGCACTCGTTAGCAAGGCATATCTGCAGCCTTGGAGGAACTCATGTTCCTTCTGAAATTAGAACTCGCGTCATTCGATCAAAATATCCAGTACAGTCTTACATGAGGTCAATTGCAAGTCCGAACAATTCACTGATCACGTCTCGGACATAAGGTGGCACTGGGTGACGCGAGTTCAAATGTCAGAAAGGACATGAGTTTCTCCAAGGTTGGAGATACGCCCTGATGACGAGTGCCAACAAGCACGAAACCTAGATCCAAGACTCCCTGCTGACTGCTACCAACCATCTAATATCAGTTTCATAATAAAATATTCTTAAGTGTGAAATGAAATGTGTGATATTTAGAATAAAAAAAATGAAAGAGAACAATGATAACATAAGAACTAGGGCATTTTATGATTAAATTAATAATATAATTTCCTGTAGTTAGTGAAATGATTGCTCTGATACAAAATTTACGGTGATAAAACACAACTAAATAGTAACACTGATCAGTTGGATAGTTACTGAAACTATTACATTGAATTTCGCGTACAGTGATTATTTTGGAACGAAATGACTGGCCTCTGTCGCCACGTTGGCCTCGGTAACATACACTTAAGGTTGACATCATGTTATTTGTTTTGATAGTGGCTAACATTGGAATCCAGAAGGCATGATGGTTGCTAGGTTCGAGTTTTAGCAAGAAAACACCATCACTCACTGGAATACTGGTGAATCCGGAAGATGAGATCCGAAAATAGAGTGACATCTGTTAACCACCACCAAACAAATAACTTCAATTGATTCAGTCAAAAAACATGTTCCTGTTGAGACTCGAGCCCACCACTCATCATTTCAAACGCAAAAGGGTGTATCCACTACCACTTGTACGAAGAACGGGTACTTCATCACTCACTGGGCTACAAGTACACTCAGTCGGTGAATCCCAAATAGGACGTAACGGGAAAACTGTATTCCATCGTTAGTCACTATCAAAGAAAATAGTTAGATAATATTTACACTTGCATTAGTCTGACCGACTAGTTTCCTCATTTTTTACATGCATGGGAAGGGTTCACAAGGAATAAAATAAATGACCACTAACGCCTAGTTGAAAAGTATATGCTGTGCTTTGAGGTTTCAGTAGAGACAGAGTTATTTTTTTATTGATTGGGGAGACTAGCCCCAATTGCAACTTTGTTTTATTTTCTGGGCTTCGAATCGGTTAGTAAAACAGACGAGATTTAAAAACTGTGTATGTACAATCGAATCTGAAATATCCACAACGAAGACGTTATTGTTTTTAAGCTGGTTGAAATCCCTAATGAAAATTGAGTACAACTTAAAAGCTGTTTAGAAATCAATCTACACCAAAATTATTATACCAGATGATTTCAATTACTGAACATCAATCAGTAATGTATGAATAGGTTACGTAACATACAAACACTTAGCACTTTGTTTTCTAAGCAAACATCCTACACAATATTAAATCCAGTTGTTATTATTATTGATGTTATTACTGCTTGTAATTAACAATAATAACAATAGCTTTATTATGCACAATAAATTTACATAATATACACAATTTTCAGTGTAGTTTATTACATAATATTTACTCTTCATCCAGGAGTTTTAAGTAAAACAACCACCTCCAGTACATCATGTGACACAGTGATGATAGATTTGAAGAATAAAATAATCCACTACGGTATTTTTTCTTAGGTCCCACAGAAATGCTCAGCGACAGGCTGCAAACTAATTAAAAATGTGCACGAGTACATCTGGAGACCCACGGATATAACTGAATGACGGATGGAAATTCAGATAGCCCAGAGATTCAAGAAGGCCGCCATTATTGACCACCAGTAAACAAACACTCAGTGAAAAAGGAATTTCATGTTAGACTGATCTAATAAACCATAAGTTTCTGTTTAAATTAAAACTTCAACGCATACACTAAACATATAATTTTAGAAATGATGGAAAAGACTTATAGCTCAAGTGTAGTTGTGTCTTTTTGATTTGAATGCTTTAACTTCAAAGCTTTAATTATCTTTTTAGTCTACGCCTCTCTATGTAGCACAAACCAGCAGTCAAATACTTCATAGTTTGATACTATGTTTCTATCTGATCACTCCTTTTGCAATATAATCATATGTTGTAAATAAAACAATAACGAACGAGGAAGGCAATGACTTGGTATATGTATTACCTATCCCAGCCATTTCAACTGATGCAGCTACATAATCTCATCAGGTGACTTGCCCTCCTTCCAACATAACACTCTACTACGCCTAAGACAAATATTACTAACCATTTACAATATAATCTAAAAGGTTGGTTAGAATGTAAACACCTACGTTGTAAACATTTATCCAAGCATAAGTTTATTAAACAGGTGCTCTTCATTCAGTAAGCGCACGTGATTACTATGTACATACACTTTAGTTGAAATCCTACACATCTGAATAATTAATGAATGTCACTGCATTGCTTTACTCTTATTTTACTTTTATCAGATTTATAACTACACAGATTTATCTTTCTTAAGACTGCGAACGCGCCACGTGTAACATACACCTTTGAAGAAAGATATAAAATTTATGTTATTTTCTTTTGATCACACTGAGAGTAAGTTATTCTACCCAAGACTCACATACACTTTCGAAATGGGAAAAAAAACTGAGTGATAATAGTTGTGTGATTCAGTTTAGGATATTACTAATACTGCTGCTATCTTCGCGCCATACTTAAGATCAGATGGTCAGGGAGAATAAGAAAAAAGGAACTCTAGCAACGAACTACGAACATACCACCGAACTAATATGAAGAAGAGAATGGAGAGATGGATTGGATATACACGCTGAGGAGACCGTTGAGTGATATCCTGCACCAGGAAAACCCCCGAGTCGAACTTGATTTGGGAATGAGAGAGTTGAGCGTCACTTCAAGAGTGAGCTGGAGTAGATCGCACGAGAAGAAGATGAAGGCTTACTGCACAGAACAGGATGAAATAGAGATGTGCTGCTGAAGCCCAATGTTCCGATAGGAACCCAAAGGAATAATAATAACAATAATGACTTCTGACTAGTCGAATGTACCATGTAGTAGTCCAAGTCACTGAATTCAGAAGTACATCACTACTGAGCAGAAATAATAACATGAATATTCTGAATATTTCTTAGCATTACTGTACTAATAATAATTAAGAGAAGAGTGGAATAAATTCAACTTTCAAGTTAGATCACAAAATGACATCAGTCAGAAAACTATTGAAAAGCAGGAAGTACTAGACAGCTGTTGCGTACTCGTTTGAGACTCTTCAGCATTACGTAGTCATGGCCCAACAGAGGGTCTTCAGGTTATCGATCCAATGTTTGAATGATTAACGTAGTCACTTCATAACCATAAGGTCTTGGGTTCGATCCCCGGTGTGCACATACTGTTTACGAATCCCAAACTAGTACGAAACGGCTTTCCGATAATCCCTGGGGTTCAATGGTTTTTTAAATGCTTTTAGTTCGTATCCTAACTTGAAATCTATGAAATTCTTGGAAACCGACACTTGAAAATTTCACTGTTTAGTCTTTTCATTTTACTAATTTTACTTAATAGGGTTGTGAGTGGAGAAGCGAATATATGAACTAGTGTAACGAAAAGTTACTTGGTTAGATAGTTTGATTTTGCAACAAGCTGTGATTTATATGCAAAATGACCAAGATGTCGCTTGTGCTACTGATAAGAACTTTTAAATAGTGTATTGTTTGGTATCTGAATACATCTTGAATGGTGGACTGAGTTGAAAACAAGTAAGAACTTGGAGACAATTGTGAATCAGTATAGAAAGTTAAACCTCGCCTAGATTACTAGGTCACTAGTATTCTAGCCGGTCCCAAGCCCGGATAAAGAGGGAGGGTTGGGGCGTGGTGCTAGCAACTCCACCCCCAAAACTTAACCAAATTGCTACTAAAACTTCAACGCACAAATATATTCAAAATTCTAAAATTACAAATAGTGGCCTTATTTTTCGCTGGAATCGGGGAAATGAAATGACGCGGGCTGGTGAAAGCCTTCGGGAAACCAGTCAGCCGATGTGCCTTCTTTCGATGAAAGCAAAAATAAGGATGGGGACGTGGAATGTTCGCACAATGTACGAAGCTGGGAAGGCTGCTCAGGTAGCCGCAGAAATGAGGAGATATAAAATAGAAGTGTTGGGAATCTGTGAGAGCAGATGGAACGGATGTGGAAGGAGCCAACTATCAACTGGAGAGACAATAATCTACTCCGGTCACCCAGAGGACAATCACGAGCACACAGAGGGAGTAGCCATCATGATGTCACCAACAGCGGCTGAAGCTCTCATGCAGTGGGAACCAATCTCCTCCAGGATAATGACAGCCAGGTTCAACTCAAAAGGAAAAAAGGTTACAATCATTCAATGTTACGCGCCTACAAACGCCTCAGAACATGAGAAGAAGGAAGACTTCTACAATCAACTACAAACAGTAATGGACAACGTCCCAAAGAGCGATATCAAAATCCTGATGGGCGACATGAATGCGAAACTGGGAGGAGACAATACAGGAAGAGAACTCACCATGGGTCGTGAGGCCCTCGGTGAAATGAACGAAAATGGCGAACTCTTCTCAGACTTTTGCGCCTTCAATGATTTGGTGATTGGTGGCAGTGTGTTCAAACACAGGGATATACACAAGGCAACATGGATTTCACAAGATGGACACACCAAAAGCCAGATAGACTTCATTTCAATCTCAAGGAAGTGGAGACGGAGCCTAATGGACACAAGATCGAGGAGAGGAGCAGATGTGGGTTAAGACCACTACCTAGTACAAGGGACTTTCAAGGTGAAGCTGAAAGCCTCGAGGATACCTGGGGATAGGCCACAATGAAAGTTCAACACGCAAAAGCTGAAAGACACAACCACAAAGGACACTTTCACTGCAACTGTCAGAGCAAAGCAGGAAACACTACGTGGCACCAGTGAGGAATCATCCGTGGAAGACCATTGGAACTCTCTGAAGGTAATTTTCAACGAAACGTGCTCAACGGTTTTAGGAAGAAGGAAGAAACAAGACAAGGAATGGCTCTCAACAGACACTTGGAAACTAATAGAGGAGAGGAGAAAGGTGAAAGAAAAAATGATTCAATGCAAAGATGGACAAGAGAAAGAGATGCTGAGTTCAGCTTACACAGCACTGGAAAAAGAAGTGAAGAAGAGTGCCAGGAAGGACAAAAGACAATTCTACGACAATCTGGCCACTGAAGCTGAGAAGGCAGCAGGCGAAAGGGACCTGACGGCACTATATCAGATAACCAAGTCTCTATCCGGGAAGAGATCAACACAAGTGCAACCTATAGAAGACAACCAAGGGAACCCAATTACCAGGGAAGAAAGACAGATTAAACAATGGGCGGACCATTTCAAAGGACTCTTGAACCGATCACCACCTACAACCCGTCCAGAAATACCAACAACAGAGCGTACGCAACTGCAAGTTGACACCAATTCTCCAACGAAAGCTGAAGTCTTGAATGCAATCAAGCTTCTGAAAGCTGGAAAAGCAGCTAAACCAGATGGAATACCCCCTGAAGCACTGAAAGCGGACCCAGAAACGACGGCAGATATGCTGACTCCATTATTGCAAAAGATCTGGAAGGAGGGAAAGGTGCCTACTGACTGGAGGAAAGGTTATCAAGTGAAACTACCAAAGAAGGGCGACCTGGGACTCTGCAAGAACTGGCGAGGAATCATGCTCCTGTCGACTCCAAGTAAAATCCTGAATCGCATCATCCTGGAGAGAATAAAGGACGCACTGGATACAGAACTCTGACCAGAACAAGCTGGATTCAGGAAAGGCAAATCATGTTCTGACCAAATTGCAACTCTACGCATCACCATCGAACAAAACATGGAATGGCAATCAAATCTCTACCTCAACTTTATAGACTTTGAGAAGGCCTTCGACAGCGTTGACCGCGAAGTAATTTGGAAACTACTCGAGTACTACGGCGTACCCCAAATATTCATCAACCTTATTCAACAGCTGTACGACAACGGCAAATGTCAAGTGATCCACAACGGAAAGCTCAGCGAGGCGTTTGGAGTAAACACATGAGTCAGACAAGGATGCTTATTATCACCAATGATATTCCTAATTGTGGTGGACTAGATTATGCGTCAGACAGTGGGAAACGAGAAGACAGGGATATCCTGGACCGACGTGAAGAACCTAGAAGACCTGGATTTTGGGCGTGGATGATTTATGTTTGATGTCACACAAAATCGAAGACTTACAAGCGAAAACCGACAAACTGGTCGAAGAAGCAGCAAAGACAGGACTCCAGGTGAACATAGACAAGACAGAGCTTATGAAAATAACCAACCAACTAACAACAACAACAGCAGTGACATCCAGTGCCAATCACAATCAACGGGAGGGATTTGGAAGAGGTTACTTCATTCACTTCACTTATCTAGGGAGCATTGTCTCAACCACAGGAGGAACGGACGAGGATGTCAAATAGAGAATCGGGAAGGCGAGAAACACAAACCTGAAACCAATCTGGAAATCTTCGTCACTCACCATCAACAACAAAATTCGAATTTTCAATACAAACGTGAAGTCAATTTTGCTTTACGGATCAGAAACTTGGCGGGTCACCAAGAATATTTTCAACAGGTTGCAGACCTTTATCAACAACTGTCTTCGTTCTATACTGAAGATTAGATGGCCGGAAAGAATCACAAACAAGAAGCTATGAGAACAAACGAAACAGGAACCAATCGCCCAACAAATATGCAGGAGGAAGTGGAGATGGATTGGACACTCGCTGAGGAGGCCGTTGAGTGACATCGCGCGTCAAGCCCTCGAGTGGAACCCGAAAGGGAAGCGGCGAGTGGGACGTCCAAGGGTGACATGGAGGAGATCGTGTGAGGAGGAGATGAAACAGTATGGAATAACATGGACGCAAGTGAAAAGTACAGCACGAGACAGAAGCAAGTGGAGACGTGCAGTTGAAGCCCTATGTTCCACTAGGAACCCAAGGGAACAATAATAATAGTAATAATAATAATAATAATAGAAAGTTAACTTGAGTTTCAGTGTTAGGGCGTTACATTCTGCTGTAACTGTATGCAATATGGCCTAATAGACAATTCTACCACCAGATGTCCTCGTGTCCAATGTGTTATATTTATAACACCACCTAACTGAGAAAAACAGAGATCGTTTACATTGTGGAAATAAAAACGTCTGGGTTTTTTCTGATCCGACACATGCAAACAAATACATACCTTAAAACTCTTGTTGGGACTCATTCACCCAGAATAAATTTTCCAGGTGACACGTTATGAGTCCCGTTTTTGGTGTATGAGGCTGATGACACTACGCAGTTGCCAAAGCAGAAAAAGATGGGGATGGGAGTCGAACACAGGGTCATTGATTAGAAGTCAACCTTCGAAACTAATAAGCCACACATACACATACAAAATGAGGAAATCATCATTATCTAATGTAAGTGTAGCCTTAGAAGAACAGAGGAAAATATAATATGGACTTTCTATGCTTTCATGAAACATATATTTAAGAAATTATCTATTATATCCCTGAAACAGTAAATCAGTATTTAAATGTTCTGGGTTGTTGTTATTATTTTTGGAAGACGTCCTATTAATCAAACGAATAAGTAGGGTTTATCTTTTTTGGTGTTTCGAAGTCAAGTAGTCGGTTAAATGTAAGTATTGAGTAAGAAATAATATTCGTAATCCCTGAACTCTGAGAGAAAGCCTCTTTTTTCGACAAGAGCGCAATCGACAGTCGCTCATAATATAATTGAATTATAGATTGGAAAAAGAGTAAAACTATATTACTTACTAACTACTCTGTTAATGTAGTTAGTATCTATGGTTAAAACGATATTGATAATAAGTTGTAAATGTCACTCAAAGATGCAGAAAATGAGAAGATTCGAAACAGTCACAACAGCAATAAACGATTTCGAAGAGTGGATGCAGAAGCATATTTAAACTTTTTCTAAATCCAATTCCATTGGAAAATGTATAGTATTAATAAGATCTTTCTTATGGTTAGCAGCCACGTCTTGTAGCTCAGCTTGATAGAGAGCAAGGCTAGAATAATCTGGAGTGGAGACGTAACTCATCGGCTTAGGCACTTGACTTCTTTGGAATGGACTATATCTGAGATTCAATAGTTTCTGTCCAATAAGCTACAAGAAAGATCTAGTGAGAATACTATTCTACTATACTAAAAAACCTAGTTCGGAAGAAAAACTTGATAATGAGCACGCTTTCATTGAAAAGTGTTTACGAAACAATGGATACCCTCAAGAATTCATTGATTAACAAAACAGTGTATACCGAATATAACAGCGAAATTTGATACAGCGGAAAAAAAACCAGTCTCCCTAATTCTTGGATTTAAAAGTGATGCCGTATATCTAGAAGAACTAAATTCTTCGCTTAAGCGAAATTATCCAGCTGCCACGTTAGTCAAAATTTACCGAATAAAGTGTTCATTGAAACAATCTAAGGTTGACAAGTTCCCCTTTCATGTTATCTCCATATATATATATATATATATATATATATATATATATATATACTAATTTACATTTAAGTGTCAAAACACATACATCTGTTAAAACAGAAAGAAGGATTTGTGACCACATATCTGAGTATATTCCAAGAAAGTTGCGTATGCACAGTGCAAAAGTCCTAAGTAGTGATATTGCTCGCCAGCTGTTAGACAGTGCTCAGAAAAATCGATATACTGAAGATATAAATTAACGACAATTAATGTCCAGGATAGCTCCAGGTTGCTACGAATTACAGGTTGAACACATTACCACCAAAAAAACGATTAAACCGAATTTATACATCCAGAAGGAAACTGCTGTTAATCATGCCTTATTTTGGTAAATATGCTCTACGTTATTCAAGTGTTTTTGTTTTGTCAATTTAATTTCCTATCCTAATTTTGATTTTATCTATATTCTTTGCAAGACCAATTTTTGACCTATGCTCAACTAAATTCGTTGACCTTTGCATAGGTATACTGTTGATTTTACACTTATTATAACTTTGTTTGTAATTCTGAAATACCTTTTAATTATTTCTATACATACTGTGATGTATGCTACTGATAGGATTTATCAGTAGTATGTAAAGAGACGTTCGTCGACATAAAATACATCAAGTAGCAGGGAAATACACTTGATGTCAGGAAAGGCAAAGGATAGAGCGTTGTGGAGATACATGGGAGGCGTGAAAGAAACACACAGAAAAACAATGTGAAGGTAAGAGGAAGCACAACAGGGAAGATCTGTGAAAATGGTGATTTGAAGATAAGGTGTACATGATTTTGCTATATAGAGATACCAAATTGCAAATAAACACTCTTTTAACAAGTCTTTAGTCTTCTACCATTACAATGCTAACGAGCTCAACTACACCTTTCATTCCTTTTCATTATGATACTTGGCTACGTGATATTAATATCCATCACCTTTATGATGAATAACTAGAGCATACAAAAAATTTTCAATATTGACATTAAATTATTCATAGTTGAATGCAGATGACGAGAACCAACGAAATACAATGGCGTTACTTTATGCTACTCAATATGCTCTTCTTGCTTTGTTCAAATTTATTAAGGGAAGTGACTGTATGAACTTGTTGGTCCGGGTTCAAATCCCGCTCCACTGACCTCAGACAACAAGGCAACTGGATAATACCATCACCCGTTACACATTAAATGTGGCTCATAACCTGATACATGAAACACCTGCTTAAGGATAAGCACTTTACCCTCAATTGTCGTCTGTCATATCAGCGCAATGGTAGTGCATCAATCTTGAATACTTCCATCAACAATTATATAAATGAATTTACGCTCTTGTGTATTATGCATTTTGAAAGGTCGAAAAGAACTATCTTCTTTGTAACTTCCTTTCAATACAGTTATAGTATTCATACGACAAATTCGTTTTAAGGAAAAATGTTAATATAATAATAACAAATCAATTTTCTTATCTTCCTTCTTTAAAGACACACTGAAAACGCCATAAATGTGAAGTATAACTATAAGACTAATTAAAGTTTTCCAGTTGTATAAAAAATCTATATTATTATTATTCTTTTGGGTTCCTAGTGGAACATAGGGCTTCAATTGCACGTCTCCACTTGCTTCTGTCTTCTGCTATACTTTTCACCTGCATCCATGTTAGTCCATACTGTTTCAACTCCTCTTCACACGGTCTCCTCCATGTCACCCTTGGACGTCCCACTCGCCGCTTCCCTTTCGGGTTCCGCTCGAGACCCTGACGCGCGATGTCACCCAGCGGCCTCCTCAGCGAATACTCAATCCATCTCCACTTTCTCCTGCATATTTGTTGGGCGATTGGTTCTTGGTTTGTTTGTTCCCATAGTTTCTTGATGGTGATTCTTTCCGGCCATCCGATCTTCAGTATAGAGCGAAGACAGTTGTTGATGAAGGTCTGCAACCTGGTGGAAATATTCTTTGTAACCCGTCAAGTTTCTGATCCGTATAGAAGAACTCACTTGACGTTTGTATTGAAAATCCGAATTTTGTTGTTGATGCAGGCTGAGTGACGAAGATTTCCAGATTGGTTTCAGGTTGATGAATGTGTTTCTCACCTTCCCGATTCTCGATTTGACATCCTCGTCCGTTCCTCCTGTGGTTGAGACAATGCTCCCTAGATAAGTGAAGTGAATGAAGTAACCTCTTTCAAATCCCTCCCGTTGATGGTAATTGGCGCTGGATGTTGCTGCTGATGTTGTTGTTGGTTGGTTATTTTCATAACCTCCGTCTTGTCTATGTTCACCTGGAGTCCTGTCTTTGCTGCTTCTTCGACCAGTTTGTCGGTTTTCGCTTGTAAGTCTTCGATTTTGTGTGACATCAAACATAAATCATCCACGCCCAAAATCCAGGTCTTCTAGGTTCTTCACGTCGGTCCAGGATATCCCTGTCTTCTCGTTTCCCACTGTCTGACGCATAATCTAGTCCACCACAATTAGGAATATCATTGGTGATAATAAGCATCCTTGTCTGACTCCTGTGTTTAATCCAAACGCCTCGCTGTAACACCACTATAACACCACTTTTATACACTTTGCAGCATTACTTAAGGAGAATACTATTGACTACAATACTTTATGAACAGCCAATTCCTCTTTATAGGTGAATACTGCGAACAATCCAATTATACTTTTCATAATCTGTTGAATAATAATAATAATAATATTCAGTGATTATTGCATCTGAACATTCATGTCTAAACTTGTTGGAATTACTTAGCATTAAATAGAATTAATTCAATACAACAAATAACAAAACCTACTTAACATCATCCATTTAACCAAAATAAAATTCTGTTCACAATTAACTGACATTAATTGACTCAGTAAATTGATAAATATTGACGGAAGTGAGTGATGACGATGAAGATGATGATTGAAGATATGAGCCGTAGGAGGATTCCAACCAGCAGTCTATGAATTACTACTCGTCCAATACTACCTACATGTTAAGCTACAATACCCAACTGCTAACCAAGTTGTTTACATTACATTGCAATCACTACCATGGGTAAGTCCCAGTTGTCGTAAGAATGAGCGATACGTTACTGCCCCGGTAGCACGACACTAGCTACCTAATTAGGTTTTCTTCTAAACACTACTGACTGACTAACATAAGTGATTTGGATGCCCGGCACATCAACCAGTGCGGCTTGCTAGCTTGATCAAAGTGATCTGAATATTAGACGGCCACTTCACTCGCTTAGGACCGAGATCATCATCAGCTGTATACCCGATTTAAATCAACTCAGAGACCCGAATAAATTCAAATCATCCTGTCTGGCTAGTAACCACTACTGGCTAATATGAGTAAAGTCCAACTACTCATGTAAATCAGTCAGTATTATACAGCGTCACACATATCTTTGTTTGTTTTCTTGATTGTCATCAACGGTGTCAAGAGGATGACATATTGTGATCTGAATACTTCCGGTTTCTAAAAGAAAATATGGCAAAATTTCACCTCTAAGTGGATCATTTGATTTAGGTCTTCTGTTCATCAGAATAATACTGCATCAAGAGGGGAACAGATTAATAATTGTTGATAAGGCTATTGAGATAATAATTTATAACCGTTTAGGAGATTACTAACCGATCCTGTGTCATTAGTATCAACACTGACAACTGCTGAACAACAAACCATTCTAGATACATACTGAAAGCATTTTAAATAAACTAGTAAAATTAATAACGTTGTAGAAGAGGGGTTTCGTTAGTCTTAATTTGATTAATTAGAATTGGAGAGTTATCGTTAGCAAAAAATATATCTACTCGAACCCTTTTTGAAGACGTGACGAACACAGTGCTATGGGAACAAAAGAAAGATGGCAAGGTTAAACCACAGAAGCTTCGCAACCAACGTTACAACTGAGTGAAAGAGCAATAAAAGTGATAAAAGAGTTAAACCGATGACTATAGATAAAAGTGTTCTAGGATTCGTTCATACTTCTGATTTTGTCCTTTAATCTACCCCACAATCCCAATCTTTCCAAAATACTAGTCATTGTGTCAAGCTTCGTCTGCATATGAATGTCATTTCAGAAACTCTAATTTGTCAATTATTCCTACAGTAATAAGAGACTCGATGTTAGGGGAACTCCTTAAGCAAATTTAGGATGAAAAACCATAATTTGATTTGGTTAATCCACTTATAACGTTATTTGAATGTCGAAGGTCATGTGTCAGCGGGGCTGTTATCGTTTGACTTCGCTAAAAAGACTATAGAAAAGTTATTTGAAAGAACATAAAGTCCCGTGTTTTGTGATAAAATACTGAAGGCAACAGACAGGGGATTACACGATTAAGTTATTCTTTATTCACACTTTCAAATTAGCTCAATGCATGCATGTGGTGCATTTCAATCATTTTTCGACTGAATGTGATGTCCCTTTTTAATATTGAATAATCAAACATTATGTGAAAAGCGTAAGAAGTGCTCATATGTGTCATACAAAATTGATTTTTGACTAAGGGATATAAATACTCACATAGAATCACAAAAAAAATTCTCATGAGTTACATAACTTGGTAGAGAGAGAGCGACATGGCGTTAACAAGGTTCTAAACTCAACGATAAAATTAACTTTAGCAGATAATACGTCGAATGGAAAATCCTGTGATGATATTAAAAATAACCAAGAGATATTTGAGAGCAAGTAATTTAGATACTAAAACATCTCTGGATACTTTTACCACAAATCAAGTTGTTTTGATATTTGACCGTAATGCATTCAGCTTATTTGAGCAATAATTTCAAAATGTTTTGCTTCCTCCTAGTTATCTATCGTTGGTGTCTGAGGTGAGCTTAACACACCCAATTATTGTACCGGATTCAGAGTTTACTAGGATGCATTGAGTTTAGTCTACAATGAAAAAACACTACTAATTCAAACACTACGGAATGGATTTCCTGGAGTTATAGCAAGAAATCATGAAATGTGTGGTATCCAAAATGTCGGCTATGAGCACAGACCACTGACCGATGGTGGATTGTTGGTTGTTAGTGGTGCTAATTCGCACGAACTTAAAGAAGTAAGAAATCACAGGTCATTGAATTCTAACCCGGTGGCCAAATTGTCAACGGGCTCGCCTCGTAATCAAAAATTCTTGCATTTGATCCTTTCCTTGGCAATGAGGTGGTGGGTGAGTACAATTGAAAAGACCCAAATTACGTCGAAACAGCTATCCAGTACCCTTTGTTTTTTCAAATGTTCCTGTAACTGATGGCGGTTAAGGGGAAGTCTACATTGAGATTAACCATATCCCGATAATCCAACAATTGAATGCCTACGTACTTTTCCAGCTTATCTTCTCATAAACAATTACTAAGTACAACTTCCGATGTGAAACATAAAAGCATAAGAAATGCTGGTTAATACGTTAACTATAGAGCGGTTGGAGTGGACTCTAAAGCCAGAGACCATATCAGAATTGAAACTTCTTCAAAGCGAGTTACATGACATTGCACTTGATAGCTGTTCTACTATTACTACTGTTCCCACTACAAAGTAGAAATCAAATCCAGTTGTCGAAAGAACGTTCCGAAATCTAACTAAGCAGAAAATGATCCCATGCAACAAAACTATAACCACCCTTGGTCAGCTGTCAAGATTTATTACAAACGATATCAGTAATATCAGAATACAATTCCCAATTTGAAAGGCACTTTTTTATCTTACCAAAGCGCCATTATCATCATAATCCTTGTAACAGATGATGAGCCTAACTAAATAAAATAAAACAAACAAATGCGCCATATAATCAAACTTAATTCACATTTCAATTATGTCAAGGTCACACTGTGCCTCACTCAATCTCAGCTTCAATTAGATTTTACGTCAGTCAGTTTTCGCTATGCACACGTTGATTTTACTCAAATCCTTTTCAAACCTACGCTTCAATAATATAAAAAGCGCATTTTCACAATTTATTATTCATACAACTGACAGTCTAGCTAACTGACTAACTAAGGGATAAAGTGGATATGCGCATAGGCAATAAATCTAACTAACAAACAAGCACATACACACATACAAAACTTCATTTTATCTCCTAATCTTAGTTTTCTAAACAGTTTAACCATATACAATAGGTATTATAAAATACAATATAAAAAAGTGGCAGATAAGGTAGAACTGCATTAATCCATTACAGTGATACAGTCAGTGTATGTCTACATACACAAGTTTCAAGAGCGTATTCGCTTTTCACAGCTTTTAAATGAATCCCACTAATTGTGACAAAGAAAATAATCACACGATTAGTAATAATAAGCATTTTAAACATTTTAGCATAATTTTAATAACTATTATAACGCGCTTGACACAACCACTTTTGTGAATAAAAAAGGAATATATATCCTCAATGTGTGGGAGAATCCCATGTGAGATGAATTTAGAACATGTAAGTCGGCAAAGAAATCTATTTATCTCACATATTGTAAGCCTGGCTGACAGAATTTAGTCTGCAACACCAACAACACCAGGGATCAGACCATGATATTAGTTATTCATCCGAGTGGCAAATGAGTGCATTCCATTGCAGACATAAAGGAGATCAATAGTCAGTTAGTCCGAATAACTCATTGGTACCGTTTCTGACTGCAGCGTTGGTTGACGCGTGATCGAACCCCAGAAGGGATATGAGATAGTTTAATGTTACAGAGGTGCACTGTTGGTGAGCGACAACAAGCACGAAACTTATGTTCAAGACTTCCTACCGACCGCCTCAAACCACTTGAGATCTCTTTCCCTAATTTCACTTCAAAACTGTACAATTATTTAAGGGTGTATATAAAATATGTTAGTTGACAACAAAGATACTTTCAATGAGTACCAAAAGTAAATCAAAGTGTGGAAAATAGTGAATAACTTTACGTAATCGAAAGAGAGTCAACAACTAATTACTTAAGTGAAGGATAATCATTTGGAAATAATTTGACAGGAAGCAGGAGGACAAGATATTGAAAATAGGTTACAAAAATAAAAGGACTATGTGGAGCTTATTATGCAACCATTTAGAAAAATAAAATTGACACTAAGGCCATGGTGCTAAAAGAAGCTGGGTAAAACGCTTCTCAACACAAACTCTAGGTATGTATAAACGCCTAAGCCATCTGTACAGCTTTGAAGTAAAGTTATGAAAAGAGATCTATTTGTTGACTTATGTGTTTTTAATGAAATATTTCTTTCTTTTTGAAATGATGACTTTGTGTCCTTTCTGTAGAGTAACCCCCTTAAGAAGCTTGATTAATCCGTCAAGCCTTGGACTGTTGCTTTGAACAAAGCAGAAAGATGTAGAATACCTAATGTGGCTCATAGAACACAACTAATTGTGTCAATGAAATGTTAACAACCAATGGCTTGAAACTATTGGTGACATGGTTGAGAACTATTTTCCGTGGAACAAATACATTGACTTCTTCTCTATCCACCATGTAGTTAGACTTTCTGTAGTGAATTTCCGTCCATTACTGTTTCTTTGCAATTGTTTCCCCTAAACCTCTATGTGAGGTTTTGTGAAGTGTGGCAATTTGAAGTGTTGCAGTTTTGTGCAAAGTTCTACGCTGAAGATTCAGTTTAGTTCTAGAAATTTGGATTTTGTCGTCATATTCTGCTGTACCAGTTACATATTGTGACATTATCATACAATAGTGACATGGAATAATGATCCTTAAGTGATATTAAACTCCAAATGAATATGTAATAATCATAATAGGAGCAAATAAAATTAACGGGAAACACCTTACGTACTGTTGACCAGAAGAGGATTAAAAAGTTCATATTAGGCAATAAAATAATCCAGAAACAAATGTGAAAACGTTCAACTCAGTAAACTAAGAATAATAGACAACTACGCAAGAGAATTAACAAAATAGGAATAATATATTATTATTATTATTATTATGAATAATTTTAAGTGACAGACATTCAGGTCACTGTAAGTTTTCATCAACACAAATAAAGCGATTTAGATTAACTGTCCAGGTTGACACAGAACAAAGAGCGTGAAAATACACTATGCATATATATTACAAAATAAGATCCACTTATAAAAATGATGAGAAATCTGTCGAATATTTCGATATCATTTTCTTCTCTCAAAAGTAGTCAGAATATCCCATCAATTCTTAGTGAACACAGTGAGATTAATCAAGTAGTAAAAATAACTCAGTCTCTCAATAATAGCAGATGTTCCACTTAGAGCTATCTGCGATATGGCAATCTCTCCCTACCAACTTACCTACTACATTTTTCGCTACCTGCAGACAGCCTTTTGTCTCGTGTTTGGATAGAGTTCTCCTGGCCGCATAAATGATGTATTTTATTTGGTGGTGGTAGATGCCTTTATGAACCGGCCATAGATGAAAGCAGTTATATCTGCAGCAGCACTGTAGATTCTAAAGCTTTTATCTCTCAAATTGTCTAGCCGAAGCAATGGTAACAGATAATGACTCGCAGTTCACTTCTTAAGAGTTTTACGACTACTGCCGTCAATATGCCGTCAAACATATTTTCTCACCTCTATATCATCAACAATTTGTCAACTCTTTGAAGACAGAGTTACTTAAGTCAAGGAGAGATGGGACATCATTTGACGACATTTACCATTTTTCCTTGTATATTGCGTAACTTAAAATCACCCAATATCTACAACAACAAAAATCCTCAGCAGAAATGCTTTATAGACATGAGCTAAGGAGTATTCATACTGCCCAGAGAAGCTATGCATTTCGATCCGCTACCTAGAAATAAATGTGTATTCGAGACAGGTAACACAGTTTACACCAATGATTATTAAACGGAGCACAAAGGCTGATATGGAGGCTTAGTAGACGAAAGACGAGGATAAGTTGGCAGTGATGTAGCTACATATCATTGCACTCAGTCGGTGTTAATAAACCAAGACTAACTCTCTGTTACTGATAGCCATGTTTCGGCTACACCCTAAAAACAAGGCAGTAAAACACCTAGAAGACAGATGATAGTGGATAATATCAGCGATCCCTCCCAAAAATGAAGCAAAGCTTCATATGAGATGATGATGTGACTGATGCAGACGTTACGGTTCCAGATTAAATACAAAGCTAAAATTTCTGTCAGTGTAACTTTTCATTCATTTCAATTTAATTGATTTAACAACAAGATAATCATCGAAGGTTACCAAAAACAAGCATACAGGCTACAGTAGTTGCCTATTTACTCGACAGACAGTAAAATATCAGCAACAATGACCGATTTTCATTACAGAATTTAGCATAGAAGTACAATAGTTGCTACACTCCACGTAGAACACACAAAATATAGACAAAAAGATTGAAAATAATTACAATGGGCAGAAATGTGTGGGAGAAACAATACTTATATGGGAAACATAAGGACTTAATGGATATTGTAAAGAATGAATGCATCTACACCAGTGAGGACGATTTTGACTTATATCTCCAATAGTCTTCAACCATTGGTTCTTAGCATCTCGAAGACCCCAATCGGAAAGTCCACACCTCCCCACATAACTGACTCAAACCAACCGTCAGACTTTCTGGATTGATGTCAGATTTTGCGAAGTTAAGTAAAAATCAGTAAAGCATTTGGCAAAAATGACACTACCTACCTATTTCAACAGGGATTTCACTGATATCGTTCTCACCAGCCATGATAACTTTGAGTTTAGTAAGTCGCCTAAAAAATATTAAAGCGAAATAAACAAAAGATAAGCATACAGAAATAAGGGCAAGGACAATAATCAACAGATAGAAATACATCCCAGCATGAAACATCATAAAGAACGTATGAGAATGCAAATTATACATGAAACGTTCGTCAAAGTGTACATTTAATTTGTCTTAGCATATAAGTTAGCCGTTCTTTAAAGCGTTGATTTCCATTCAAAGATAACATACTCCTGACAAACACCATACGATACCATCCAGATATTATAAGGCTAATAAAATTTACCACGGAAGCTTGTTTGTCATCTTTTTTGGTTGATCATAGTTAACAATGGAACCACTACATGTACTTCATCTTATTTTAAACGTCAATCGGTGGGGTCATTCTGAAACAGGACAAAATGCTTGTCCTGGAATTAACTGTTGGCTATTATCAAACAAATAACACCACATTAACCTCCCTGTATCGTAGACCTATACGTAATAGGAACCAACAGAGCGGCCGAACATATAGGTCTAATGAAATCAACGAACAGGATCTTCAATATCACCATGTGTCTAAAGTGTCGACAACTTTTCTCGAATCATTTTATAAGGAGGGAATACAGTGATTTCAGAAAGATATAATGTAAAATTGCCACCCATGCATACTATTACTGACAAATATCGATTTGCGAGAACGCCATCAGCGAATATTTGTCCGGAAAGACCACCTGATACACCCAACCGGTCATGACATCTCCCTACAATTTCATCCAGTAGGAAATCAAAACTCACACCTGCATTCCATCACAATGGCTGCATGATCGATAAGTCCGCTTTGTAACCTCAAGGGTATGCGTTCCATCTCCGATGTGGTCATGGGTGCATACAGCTCAACGATTCCAAACAAGGAACAAACAGTTGTCCACCACTCCCGGACAATCATTTCAATCATTTCTCACCCGAAGTCACTTCATCATATAAACACGAAATCAACCAAATCACTCAGGAACAACACTTCAAAACTCACAGTTGTTTCATATCGATTATCAGAGACGGACTTTTCATGTTCAAAGCTATGATCAACACTTACTGCTTCACGGCTGATGATACTGTGGTCTGTGCTACTCACAAGATTTATAAGTAATATACAAATACAAACATAAATGTGTATATCATCTACAAGAATACCAAATAGCCAAGAGATGGATTCAGTGGCGAAGAGAAGAAATCCACGACGCCTGTCAAACAACATGGTAAATATGGGAGGAAGGAAAAGAAGTACAATTTGGAAGACATGAGCAAATTGTGATTCCAATAAATGGTAGACATATTTTCCCTATATGTGTATATCGAATTGTCAATAAATAATCCTGTCAACAAATTCTCTTGTGCAATCACGTTACACCTACTCGTGAGAAAAATTCTACACGTATGAAGCATTTCGTTTTATGAGGCAATCACTTTACACTGTAAACACCAAAAACAAACCGGACAGGTCAAATGCCGATTAGCTACAATACACTTGAAACAATTAATAAAATCAAAAGATAAGCGATTGATGACAGTTCTTGATTTCAATTGAAAAATATTCTAATACTTATTAGTGACTGACTACAGGATAGTATTCAAGTGGAAAGTCATGACCAGTGGGATTCACAAAGACGCGTGTGAGGATAAATACACATCGATGTTATTGATTGGTGGTGCTGATATATATGGCGAAACAGCAGGAGTTAGAATTCGTGCACCATCAGATTCTATCCAAGCGGTCGACGGGCAGGTCTCAAGTAACTCAAAAGCAACAGTTTCGATCCTCAGTAGGATCCTGGACACGTATCGCCGAAAGATTCCGAAACTAGGGCGAAACAACTGTCCGGTGCACCCCGGTTTTCAGTGGTCCTCAAAGTGATATCAATTCGTGATCTAACTTTGAACAATAAAAATAAGATATAAAGAAGAAAAGTCAAATAATTGAAACAATATACTTTGGCAATCTCGCTTACCCAATGCTCGCTGGAAATGTTTTCAACCGATTACACAGGACATTTAATTCTTGTAATGATGTTAAACCAGATAAATCATCTGGCAGGGATTCTAACAGATTCGATTCCAAATCCAAAATACGTAGTTTTGATAACTGTGTAATTTCATCTGGTAAACACTAATATGCAGAAATAAATAATGTCAGTAAAATTAATAATAATACAGTTGAAAACATTTCTTTCACATAGCACATTTAAAATAAGCAACAATTGTGAAAAAAAACACCATCAGTATTCAATGCATTCATAAATTTCGATTGAACTTGTCAGCTGAATAATTTACAAACATGATTATTTTATATTGGTGTATGCGTTTAACATAAATACAAACATGTGAACATGGGTAATATCAAATACATATCAATTGCAACAAGTATATATGATCGATAAGATGTAGGTGATAATTGCTTAACATAATTACAAATGATTTACATATTACCAATACATAACAATGGAGCTGACGTTGATTGTTGCTATATCTATGGGTTGTATGTATGCTAGTTAACCTTATTACTATTACTGTTATTCTTTTGGGTTCCAAGCGGAACATAGGGCTTCAACAGAACAACCTTATTTCATCGTTTTCCGTGTAATCCTCTATAGATGGAATCACGATCACCCATAAGCTTTCATTTCATTGGCTTACACCAACTCCCCCATTTTACCATCGAAGCTACGCCCAACTCGTCGTTTTCCCCAATTGAGTTCCGCTCGATAAAATACAGTGTGCGCTGTTACTGAACGGTCTCTCCAACGTGTATATTTGGTCCATGTCTCCATTTCTATATGTTTTTTGGGTGATCGGTTCATGGTTGGTTTGTTGCTAGAGTACTTTAACTTTAGAAAAATAATCATATGTTTGTACGTATTCATTCAATTCACGAATCCTATAGAATTCTTTAATTACTCATCCTATTTTCCTCTTTTACACCATTGTTACTTATTTCTAATAAGAACACTGTTGTTCGTCGCCATTTGGGATTTGAGAGGTTAACCAATTATTGACATAGTAGTGTATCAGTTGATAAAGTTAAAGTCTACTCACCTTTTATGTCTTTATCATTCAATAAGCAGTTTTAGTAACAAAATTTGTATTTTTTTTTTACTGTGATATAGTATTTTAGGGGTTATATATTGAATAAATAGAAACGTACATCATCGCAAACAGTCTAATACAATGTGGTAGTGTATAAAGCACAAAAATAACAATACTTATCTTCATAAAAATGTATCCACTGAAAACCATATATTATACAACATTATTAGAACTGAACATTTGGAATTGTTTACAGTTGGCAGTGTGAGACACGCCTATTATGTGAGTGCTAGTGATACTACTAGGCTGCCCAAACCTCGGCAGGTAGGGCGGGATTCGAACTCGTGAGCCAGTAGAGTTAATAGTCAAACGCCTAGACCAATGATGAACTACAGCTCATGCTACTAGAAGAAACTTCACTAGTACAAAATATCAGCAGAACGAAATAAATAAACTGCCACAACTCCATCAAAAAGCAAAAATAGCAACAGGATAACAAGATTACAAAAACATTCCAAGTATGTAGAGAGGAATGAAGATGAAATATTATCGTACGGTGTTTTGTTTCAGCACAGTTACACTAAACAAACTTTTCATAAATCACGATATGAGATACATTTATTCCTTGAAGACTAAAGTAGGCGGAGCGGGAATCGAACCCCAAACCTACTGGTTAAAAATCAAGTACTCAAGTCAACCAGCTACATTTGCACATTATTGTATGGTCAGTACTGTAATCTACTCGTTCTCATTTTCCCAAGATTTTTTTTTTATTATAATAAGCCACCAATTAACATGTGTATAAACTGAATATACTCGCGAGCTTTGGTCAAATCAAAATGAAACATTTTAGTCAACAGTCCACACTTAAGTAGGCTTGACAACTAGTGTTCACGGTATTTCATCCAAAAAAGTTAATCCTCAAGAGTTAGTTTGCAGGGATTTGATTTGTTTCATGGTTGACCAAAGATTGACATCAGTTAGAGAACCACTGAAAACCAACGAACACTGGACAGTTGTTTTGTCCTAGTGTGGGACTTACCGCCAATTCGCACCTACTGGGGTTCGAACCGAGTCTTTTGGTTACAACGACAGCTAGTAGACCAACCAGCTACTGGGAACTGACTCCATGGACCATAAATTCTAACTCCCATCAATTCGTTCTTTTTAGCGCTGATTCCCAACTGGGTGGACGCCACTGATCACTAGGATGAAACAGATGTCCACTACTCCACTACTACTTTAATGGTTCTCCAATCTATAGCAATCCATGTTCAAACTTGAAATGTTAATCCTAACAACACATACAATGTATATTTTACCACTGTAAACAATTCAAACTAATTTCTCCAGATGTTTTTTTTTCACTTTTCGAGCACCCTTCAACTTTTTTGATCTATAGGTAGGTTATTATTAGTTTTCATTCTATTTGCAATATGGAAATCTCCATTTTGAATCCGTTGTGACCTAGATAATACTGGATTCGGTTTAGTGTTCTAATGATAATTCAGTGTTCAACAATATATTATTACCACTGATCAATTGACAAATATTTCCACATTGAGAGGACAATACAGAAGAAAGCAATGATTAATTACTTCAGGGAAAAGATTGTAATAGTTTTCACAGTTTCTAATGTGCAAGCAATGAATAAATGGAGATTTATTGAGGTACCTTTAAATAAACGTTCATTTGGGCTTTAGCTCAACAGTGATGCAAACAGATTTAACCGACTATTAGAACGAATGAATCTAAAAGTGATTTTATATCAGTCACGTTAACTGATATTATGGTAGGCTTCTTCATGATATTGTGGAATGCATACTGTAATTCTAAGAGAATTCTATCGAAAGAAGAATTGGTAAATAGCCATTGACTAACTAATAAACGCCGCAATCATTTTGTCCATGTGCTTATTGAAGCAGTTGATTTCATGATATGTCATTAGCTTGCGCATTATATTCACTAGCTTTTAAATGCATTCTTTTTATTCAATTGTAGGGGTGGATTTATCTACACTCAAATGGTGTAGGCAGTATTTTTTAAAATGTTTTATCTTTATCAGAATGCATAAAAATTCACTGAGTGATCATAAATATGGATACTTTCTATTTTCCTATCATTTTTGTAACGAATCAATATGTATTGTTCTTTTCTCACACTTGTCTACAGATAGAGAGAAACACTAATTCAATTTCTTTGCACTCAAATTCGTTGAGATATATTCTATAATGGTATAGTCTAAAGATGTAATTTATCGTAAGGGTGGTAGCAACAGAAATAACCCTTTACCGGATAAGCTGCATTCATTACTGAATGCGCAAGGAAATGATAATGGTCTCTGAGTAATATTCGTCCGTTTACCTAAGTAATACAAGCACATATCTGATAGAAGAAGTGATTAAACTAAGTTAAATTAATTACACTAGAGTGAAGGTAATTATAGCCCATTGGTTTTGAGTATTTCTATATAAAGATACCACAATATGAAACAAAAACAACAAATACAAATCTCAACAAAACAAAAACGCGGATGTAATTGGTGTGAAAAGTGTAATTGGTTTTTTTCCACTCCTTTGTATTTCGAGTGGAACATAGGGCTTCTAGCTAGAGCTTTGAAATTTCAGTAGTGGTGGTGTTGTTAGTTTTACGCCCAACCTTCACACTTTCCCAGACTTGCTACCGGCTAGGCAAAGATTAGGTGTCTGTCGGTCAGGATTCGGATCCCGGACCACATGCGTGGCTGGCGATCGTCCTATCGCTTAACCACAGACGTGTGCACACATTTAGGACATTCCGATCACACACATACTTGTCATAGATATTTATATAAGAGGTAATACAGTATAAAGGATCGCAACTGAATCAATGTAGGTCAAAATGCTTACGGGTCACGATCTCATATAAGAGGTAAGGAAATGATATAAGAATAAAAGGAGGTGGAAATATTATTAATTAAAGCGGTCCTTGATTCTAAAATTGGACTATCAATGAGAAATAATATTCGAATAAATAATACAGGTTTACGCCTTTTTGTAGCTACGGCTTCAACGAATATGAGTATACGATCCAAGCCTGTTTACGTATGGGTTTAAACATATTATTGAAATCAACCTTATGGGCTGTCTCTACGACGTGCTTTACGACCGATGACGTTGGACGTCTATTTCCGGGATTAATTGATTCAGCTGATGACTTTATCTGTTCTTGTAGCAATTTAGGAACGTGTTCTGTAGCTTTGACCTGCAGAGGTCAATGAGTCTTGTCTACGTAGGCGTAACCACACATATATGAATTAATAAACACAGTGGGATGTGACACTATCCTTCAGATGTTGTGAGAGTTTGCAGGATAACATAAATTTAATTTTCTCTATGAAGAGAGATTAGAAATAGATCGTAAAGTTGATTTCAATACTTCCTTTAAACCGATACATACAAAGGTTTGGATCGTATACTTAGGTTAGATTCATTGAAACCCTAGTCATGAAAAAAGTTTTAACTTGTTTTACATGTTCAAAAATTATTTGTTAGTACGTTGAACCTGCATTGGCAACCAAATTTTAAAACGACGGCTTACATTACGTAATAATATTTTCACCACCCTTTATTCTTACCTAATTTTGCTTTATGCTCTGTTGACTTTTATATAAACACATATATGACAAGTACGTATGTGTGTGTGATCAGAATATCCTAAATACGTTGCACAAAACAGATATTACAGACTTCAGATAAATTACGTCTTCTTATCGTCCTTGCGAAATACAATAAAGGGAATTAATTGCTTTGAAGGAAAAATTTGTTTCACAGACAAATAAATTATACAACAGCTTATATTCTGAGAAAACTTATAAAAAAAGGAAGGAGCTTACTTCTTAGTCTCTACTAGACAAAAAAAACCCAGTAATTAAAAGACTAAAATAACTAGTGCAAGGTTAAATCCAGTTGAGATATAAACTTTCCTTGATTTGACTGTGATAAACACAAAACTAATTCAAATATAAACTTTGCTATGACGAAATCATGACAGGAACTTTCACACACACCCACACACATTACAATAGCACACATAAATGCCAAAAAACAGAGGAAAAATTCATGAGAATCAATGGTAGAATCATTAAAACACTTCGGAAATTTTGGTAATCTGGAATGAACTATGAGTATGATAAATTAGAGTTATTTTTGCATTGATTGTTTTGATTTTAGTAGTATTGCGTGCAATATTACTGTCCATGATACCAAATAATAATATTTAATGAATTAATTTAATGCTGATTAGTGACTGAGTAAACAATGAAGTTGCCTGAAATCCTAGTGGAAAGTTGTAACTAGTTCACTAAAGATGGGTATAAGGAAAGATACTAGCCGATGGCATTGACTAACACTCGTGGTAAAGTCACAGACTGATAGAAGTTAAAATTCATGGGCCATGGGATTTCATCACAATGGCTGAATAGGCTAAGGACTCACTCTTGTGGACTGAAGGTTCTAAATTTGATCTCTGGCGCAAGTGTCATGAGTAGGTTTTCCTGAACAGTTTCAAACTAGGAGGAAACAGCTGTCATGCACTGCCTGGTTTTCAGTTTTTCTCTAACTGAAGTCAGTTGTTGATTAGACTTGAAAACTAATCGAATTTCGGCAAACGAGCACTTGAAAATACCAATTTATTGGAATATCCTTATTCATACATTTGTAAAATAGTAATTATGCATGTATAGTGTTTTTATTGTGAATTTAGGTATTTATTCGTTTTCAATTTACAGCACTAAGTTCAAGGATGTCGAAAATTGTTTTTTTGTTTTCCTTTTACAGGGTTGAACATTAGTTATCATGTTTCTATTCATCCAATTTTATTTTGAGTGGTATTACCGTTTAACTTATACAATTTACCTGCACTCAGTCCTGATAAGACTTTTTATACACTACACAATTTTTTCTAATTTCATTTTTGTTGTCAACATCATGGAACAGTGGTGACTATAGAAAAATGATTCTAGTGAAATGACGATGACTTCGCTAGCAGTTGGGTCACACAGGTCAGCCGGTAGAGCATTGGACTATTAATTCAGAGGCCACTGATTCGAATTCTGCCGAGGCTTATATTTCCAATCATCATTATCCAGTAAACCAACAGTGGTTTGCCAGCATAAGGTTATTTGAGGAAGTGTCATTACCGATTTCTTCCTCTTCATTCCTTCATGTTTCGAGTAAAGTTCCAGCAGCAATCATGTTGGTCTTACTCGGCAGGATTGCTAGCCTCACACCCTACTTTCCCAGCTTACTATCGGTTAGTAAACTGGGGAAGGTTTAGAGATGCGTCTGCTGGGAATTAAACTAGGACCGTCTACGTGGTTGGCAAGTATTCTACGAATGAACTACCAGCGCATTATTAATTGCGCAAAATGTAAGCAAAATATTAAAATTTCCGAATCTTTTGCTGTGTAAGCGACATCTTCTTCAGCTGAAATACATGGGTACAGTGATGTTGTGCTTATTTATAAGTTAAGTATACTGATTCATTCTACAATACACTGGAGTACCCTGTATTAGGCTTGAGACTTTACTATAAAGGCCTATAGGCAATGCAAGCAGTGAAATATAGTGGACATGTCTTAGAAATAGGGCGAATACAGACAGACAGGTTTAATATTAACACAAAATACAGACTAACCAAGAAAAAACCAAGAACCTGCAGTTCAAAATATATGGAGAGGAAAATGGTGATGGATCAGATATACGCTGAAGAGATCGTCGCATAACATCATGCGCTAGGCTATCGCTCGAGTGGAATCCGAATAGAAAGCGACAAGCTAAGTGTGTGTCCGAGGGTTATATAGAAGAAATTATGCGAGAAGGAGATGAGAGACCATGGACAATTGTGAGGCCAACTAAAGAGCATCGCAGAGAATAGGACGAAGTGGAGATGTGCTGTGGAAGCCTTATGTTCCATTTGAAAACCAAAAGTACAATAATAATAATAATAATAATACTAGCCTAACAGTTCAAACTGAAACATTCCATATCTGCACAAAGAGTAAAACAAATACCAAAACAGCCACACCAAAAACCATGTAATAGACAGACATCACAAACTTAAAATGAAGAACAAAGTATAAGTGCACCTAAACGACACTTTTTACAGCTTACGCACCTAAAACAAATTCTTCATAAATCAGGCTATGAGTCACACATCTTATGTGTAAGTGTAGATAGTATTACTCAGTTGTGCAGGATGAAGTGGGTGGAGCAACATAGGCCTGAAATGATTTTCGTGCAACCTTGATAAAAGTTACACCCACCACCCTTTTAGGTTTGAACCTGTGTTATAAAATGCTAAAACAAAACCACTCATCTACGAAGTCCAATGGTTAGCTGAATAACAAATAATTAATTAACTAGTTACAATAGCTAACTATGTCTTGCATATTCTAGACAATGTAGATTTTTCCGTATTATAAATACGCTTTGTTTCCTTGGGTGACGATAAAAACTATCGTGAGGTATTTTTGCCAAAACAGATAGTCCAAATGTGTAAAAAAAAAGTTGATAAAACACCTTTAAAGCAGTCAAATGTAACATTTATGCACATAATACAAAATCACATAAGACCAACTACCTGAAGGTATTCACATGGTAATCAACCGCCTCCGCCACACATAGTCAAGTATATTAAGACGAGAGAAGTAGGTTAAGTACTTTTAAAAATAAGTTATATGCTCACTCATAATCATTAATAAACATGAAACTTAAGTGAAGCATCTCATTCATTAACTATTTTTGCATTGTAGTATTTATTCATTAAAAAAAAAATTGCAGTGACTATAATTGAAACTTTTCATATTTTGTTTCACTAAGAGGAAGTTTGGGAAGAATTATAGTATTTCATTTGTTCTCAGTTGTTATCTTTTAGGTTACTTATTATTAAAATGTTATCAGACAAAGAATGATTCATTATTTGAGTAGAAATCAAAAAAAAGGTTTCTAATTAATACATGTACATATAGCTACTGAATAATTCTCGTGAAAAATAATTGAAAAACAATGCATGTGATTGGCCTAAGAATATAATGAATAGTCTAAGCTACAATAATGCTTATAGGAATGTTCATAAAGAGTGTACATTTAAGTTACAAGGTTAACAATACAGTAGGAGTGATTGACATTATAAATCTATCAGGATTATCTTATCCTAAAACCATGTGTAGTAGAGGTTTCAATAATGTTGACAATTTGTATGCATATTACTGATGTTGAGATTAAATCCAATAGCCTTGCGTAGGCGACAGACTGTTATCGATTTAATGGATGATAATTATGATAGTTGAAGCTGAAATGAAAATCTACGTCGTGGTAGCCAGCATTTAAACTAGCGGCCTTTGGATAACAAGACCCAACTGATAACCTAGTCATCAATTCACAACAATCGCCACCACTAATGCTCAGTGGCCCAGTGAGCGTGTGATACCTTACTGTAATAATATTCCCCTACAATAACAAGCCAATAGAAAGATAAAATTATTTGTTTAAGTCAATTTTGTTTCTCTCGTTGACTGATTGAACTGAAATCTTTAGTCTCTGTCGACATGTCGCCTCCAAGTACAGAAGCTTCAAAGATGTCTCAGGATTACCATGGTATTATTATTTCGCAGGTGGTGACTAACAGTTAAATCAAAGATGTGCATTTCACTCTGTTTCAAGACTCCTCAGATGGATGTACCTGAAATCCCCGTGAATGATGTTGTTCTCACTAGGAAGTAGCTTTCGTGTCCCAAATGATCTAGTGGATAACGTCTAGGTGTTTGAAAAGGTGGCTGTTGGGTTCGAGTCTCAGTGGGAACATTAACACTCACTGGGGATGAAAGCACAATCAGCTGTTCCGAGTCCCAAATAGGACGAAATGTGCATTCTCGATTCCAATACTCGTCACAATCCACCAAATATGAAAGATAACATAGATATTAAGTGTCTTCATTCAGTATAGAGAAAAACACATTAACAAGATGTTTACAAGAATATTAACATTTAAAACGGCTGGAGAAAATAATTGAAAGGCGTACAAACAGAAGAAATGATATTCAATATGAAACATTACACCAAAAGAAAAAAAAGTAAACACCACACACGCACTTTGTCGTTTAACACCTCCACAAAATTTAAAGACAAACAATCTGTTGGCGGGGGCGGGGATAGTAACCATTTGTTTGTTTTTGTCCTTATTTCGTTATTTATAGCAAGAGTAAATATGCACTATAAGAAATTTCGTATCAGATGTACCCTCACCGTACTATTGATACACACGAGAAGATAAACAACAATAAGACACTTAAATTACATAAAGAGACCAAAACATTGATCGAAGTAAAGGTGTTTAAATTTATTATCAGCATCATCAGCACTGAAACAAGAAAACGGTTACTATTTTCAACTAAAGTGATTCACTTATAACTTGTATATCTCAATGATAACTGGTGGACTGGTGTTGATATATATATATATATAATGACATCATGAAAGAATTCGGATGGGAAATACAGTATTTGTGATTAATTCTTTTTTACAGAAATAAGGTGAAATCAAAAGTGGAAAATTGTAAAATTTAAATTATAATCTCAAGTTTGATCACAGATTGATATCCTTTAGAAAATCATAGGAAATCAGACAGCACTGGACAGCAGCTTCATCGTAGTTTCGAACGTTTTTGTAGTGCGAATCCATCATCCCACGGGCAATCGAATCCCAGATCTACGTCGTGATTACGTCGTGAGCTCATTGATTATGCAGCCACTGACTGGGAATCCGATGGTCCATGAGATCGAACTTCTGTCAATTCGCGAAAGATAGCGCTACCACTAACCAGTGTTATCAGCGAGCATTTGTCCTCAAACCCGCCTTGGTGGACCCTACTGGTCACTGCAAGAACTTTATATTGAAGTAAAAAGTCATAGGGCTAATGAATTCTCTCTCGTTGGCTGCAAGGTTAACCAATCCGCCTCGTAACCTAAAGGCCTTGCGTCCGATCCCCACTGAAGTCACGGTCACGTACTTTTGAAGATTCACAAACTAGGACAAAACAGCTATCCAGTGCTCTCCCGTTTTCACAGCTTCTCTAACTGATATCAGTCCGTGATTAAACTTGGAACCAATCAAATCCCTACAAACGAACACTTGGAAATTATAAGTATTTGTAGTTGACAACTCTTAGTGTAGCACTGTTCCCATTGATTTGTAAACTATAACCAAAATCTAGTTGTTTTTTCGGTTACAACCATTTTGATTCAGTGTAATCAGTCGATGCAAAATTTAAATTAACTTTGTTATACAGATAATATCCCATGCAAACATTAAGTAAGCACATGAGTCCTACAACAGGACGTAATGTAACACAGTTATAGTTCTGTAAATAATTTTATTAATTAATCTCTTTGACGGAGAATACAACTTAATACGCTCTTAGATGAAATGTGTAGTAAAGCTGCACATCAATGTTAGTTTCAACAGCTTTAACTGTATCTTAAACACGTGTATCGAAATGTCATGTTTGCTGAATTACTTCGCAATCAATGGAAAAAAATTGCCTTATGATAACAGTGACCATCACATTATATAAGCTGCTAATAATCCAGACAGTAACTCTGAATGATGGAAAAGATCTGTGGTTCACGTGGATGATTTTGTAAAGTGTGATCTAGACTGAATGGCCGAAGTCTAGGAAACAACGTAGAGTTCTCAGTTAAGTAATCCAGCCTAGAGAACACAACAACATCAGAAATAAGTTTACACATTATTCTTTTGGAACGTAGTACCAGAAAATACCATTTTCAACTAACAAATTATTTAGGTATTATAAAAGCATTCGTTTTATACACCTTACACAAGGGCTATTACTACTATTATTACTATTCCCTTGCTCTTTAATTGGAACACAGGGCCCCAACAGAACAACCTCATTTCATCATGTGCCCCTCAATCCTCTTTAGATGGAAACACGATCACCCATAAAGCTTTCATTTCATTGGCTTATGCCAACTCCCCCATTTTACTATCGAAGCAACGTCTAACTCGTCGTTTTCCTATTTGAGTTACACTTGATACTCTGGAGTGTGCGATGTCACTCTGTGATCTCTTCGGCGTGTATATTCAGTCCACTTCTCAATTTTTAAATATTTGTTGGGTGATCGGTTCCTGGTTTGTTCGTTACCAAAGCTCTTTATAGCTTATCCTTTCTGACAATGTTATCTTCAGTATGGTGTGAAGGCAGCTGTTGATAAAAGTTTTCCGACTCTTGAGAATGCTTTCGGTGGCGCGCAAGCCAACTCTTTGAACCACAGAAAACTGACTTGACATCAGTGATGAATGCAGTAGATCTCCACAATGATTTCAGATTAATGAAGGTTTGTCTTGCTCTTGAGTTCAAACGATGCTGTAAAGGTAAGTGAGAGGGGTGATTTCCTTTAGATTTGTCCCACTGATAGTAAATGTTTCTTGTTATCCTCTGTTAGGCTAGGATGTTATAATACCCTCTTATCGTGACAGAAAGCTGAGTCACAAAACATATAACCTTTTTATCATCAGTGGATCTATCCAGAGTTTACGTCTTCAAGTATCTAGTTGCTCCAACTATGTTTGGAAAAATCTCTCCACATAAAACATGAGCATATGAAAAGCCCACTCAATACGATAACTTTTAAAGTATAATACAAAACAAATTTTATGTAAGACTATGATGATAAAGGCATTTTATTATCATAATAAAAGAATTACTGGGATGCCTCGATTTGGCAACAGGATAACCTAAATCACATGCGCATAGATAATGAGAGTCAACTTTTCCTGAAGGAATGTGATCTAGCTACTAGGTGCCAAATTCCATTCAAATCAGTCACATGGTATCATAAGACCTTCTGTCAAGAATAGACTTAATCAATGCTAAGATTAAGAAATGCAGGAAGGAGTGGAGGAGGGTGAATTTTAAAAGCTAAAAACCCATTCGACTTAGCTTCTATTTTTCTCAGTAGAATAGTAATTCTCTCACTTCCGCTATACTGACTATTGAAAGTAAAGTTCACATGATTCACATTTCTAGAGAAATGATTGAAATCACGATATCAGCCGAAAATGTTTCAATCAATTTTGATGTGCCAAATATTGACTTAAAACGAGGTTAATCTATTTTTTAAATCTTTGTTTCACTTTCTGAACAATGAAATCTCTTTGTATTTAAGGATTTTCAATTCAGAGAGGCGGTTACCAGAGAAGATCAGTAAAACAATCTACCCAACAAGATGTTTTTGGCACTGGATAGACAAAAAAATGAACCGAAGCATAATTACTTCAAGTGAGTATGTTTAGTTAGGATTTTGTTGTCCGAAACACGGTTTCTCATGCGCCATACTTATTATATGGCGGCTAATAATACCACCATCAGTAGTCACTCAAACTGAAGTTAGTGGAATGGGATTCAAACCCCAGGATTAACTGTGACAGGAAGTGAAATGTGCTGAAACTTACTAATGACTGACGTCTCCACCAAGTTGTTAAACTTCCAAAATATAGTAAGAAAGAGTCAAAATAGTGGATGCTACAATAGACAAACTTGTGTATTACAAAAAGAAGACCAGTAAACATTTTCACAGTCTGGAAAATGACAAGAAGTGAAGAATACGTTTAGGTTCATCGTAAATGATTTCGTGCTATATATATTTTTGTGATATAGTTTAACAAAACCTTTATTAGCAGATCAAAAAAGAGAAGCTTTCAGACTGATATTAGCAACCTAATAAGATATGACAAAGTGATGAATTGATATCTATGATTTAAATCAAGAAGAGATTGAAACAACTTACAAATCCTATTTATATATTTGGTGTACTGTAGGTAAGAAAAGATGCTAACGGACTTAATGACTTAGTTTCCGTGTAGATCTTTGCACAGAATTGCACAAGTTTATGTTGCCGCATCCCATGCAGCACATAAAAATAGAGAAAAGGGCGATAAAAGAAATTCGAAGGAACTATAATGAACAGAAATGTACGGAAGACAGAATAGTATCGTGTACAAACATGAGGATTTAAAGGATCTAGGAAATCAGATGGATTGAATACAACTATTGTACCACTGAGGAATGTTTTGAACTATATCACTAACAGTATCCGGTTACTCGTTCCTAACAGGCGCATCACACAAAATAATAGAATGAAAGAACACAGCTGAATTTCCTAGCGGAACTGTTTATTTTGAAAAATGACATCCAGTGAAGATGAAAGACAGGCACCTTACATTGGCACTTTCATTGGCAAAAGTTATTTGAGTTGAAAAGGAATAAGTAAAATATATTATGAAAAGCTGAGAAACAAAAGGAAAATATCTTTAATTCTTCATTCGTGAAGTTATGTGTATGAAAACAGCATATATGTTTCATCGTAAACAAGATATGAATACGCACAACCCAGTCAGTTCCAATCCTTAAGCTAAAGTACCAGCCTATAAGTCATCGTTTCCAACTTATCAGTATTGATCGTGGCACCTTTTTCACCTTGTACTACACAGTGACTGAGGTGATGCGTCTTCATGTGACTAATTTACAGAGATGGATCTACAAATGTAACACTAAAAGCAGACGTTATTCTAACAGATACACTCCCAAATGAAATTCCATTAAGTTGGAAATGAGCCACACCTACTATATGAGGGTTAGTGATACCAGCTGGCTGCCCAAACCACAGTAGGTGAAGCAGGATTCCAATTCTTGACCAACTGGCTGGAAGTCGAATGGATAGACCCATGAGACACAGCTTGACAAATACAATCTCACTCAGAAATGCAAAGAATTATGGGACTGTAACATTAAAAAAAATTTTTACTAAAAAATTTCAAGGAATTGTTACATATTTTTAATTTTACTTAATATTAAAATAACTATATTTTGCAGGCTGAAACTGGTTAAAAAAGAGATTCAACAGTTTAACACATTGGGCTGAGGCAAAAGATTTTGCCATAGTTTGACGCTCGACCTTATACAACTAATCGAATTAGTTATTGGTAGAATATACAAATATGGACGATGTATTCTTTGTCCAATAAAGTTATTTTTCTCACTATTGCCGTCCAATCATATCTTCCGTTTTCTTCCGAGGGCTTGCCAAAGAGGATAATTCAGAAAACACAGTTGCATTAGGTCTTTGGTCAAGTTGCTTACTGTAGTTAGTAAGTATTTGTGCCCATCAAGAAAGGACATATTTATATTTATTTCCAAGTTTCTACACGGACTGACAACAGTTAGAGAACCATGGAAAACCACCGAGTATTGGAGAGCAGTTTCGAACTCTTCAGCAATATGCCGCCAGAGCGCTACCGAAGACCGAAAGCACCAATGATAACCTCTATCACCTCGTGATACATGACGCGACCATCAGCGAACGTCAATAGCAAATATTTGTCCGCAAAGACAACCTGATACACTCAACCCGTCATGACATCTCACTACAACTTCATCCAGTAGGAAATCAACACTCACACCTGCATTCCATCACAATGGCTGTATGATCGATAAGTCCGCTTTGTAACCTCAAGGGTATGCGTTCCATCTCCGATGTGGTCATGGGTGCATACAGCTCAACGATTCCAAACAAGGAACAAACAGTTGTCCACCACTCCCTGCTTTTCAATCATTTCTCACCCGGAGTCACTTCATCATATAAACACGAAATCAACCAAATCACTCAGGAACAACACTTCAAAACTCACAGTTGTTTCATATCGATTATCAGAGACGGACTTTTCATGTTCAAAGCTATGATCAACACTTGCTGTTTCAGGGCTGATGATACTGTGGCCTGTGCTACTCACAAGATTTATAAGTAGTATACAAATACAAACACAAATGTGTATATCATCTACAAGAATACCAAATAGCCAAGAGATGGATTCAGTGGCGAAGAGAAGAAATCCACGACGCCTGTCAAACAACATGGTAAATATGGGAGGAAGATAAAGAAGTACAATTTGGAAGATATGTGCAAATTGTGATTCTAATGAATGATAGACGTACTTTCCCTATATGTGTATATCGAATTGTCAATAAATAATCCTGTCACCAATTTCTCTCGCCTTCTGACACTATAACGCTACCTAGTTGTTCAGACTAAATTAAGTGGGACGAGAGTCGAACCCGATAGGAATTGACTGTAAGTGCGGTGTCTAAACGAATGGGTCATATTTCCAATTTGTTTGTACAAAAAGCATTTAAGAAATAAATGTATGAATGATATGAACAACATTCAAACAACTCACAGTCAACTGATTATAGTTCAGTCGTAATACCTCCAGAGCAATAAGGGTATTGATTTCTATAGGCAGTTCTGTCAAGTGATTAGAGCCCAAATCCAATTCAACCAATGTTTTTAATTCATGCAAGTCTTAAACAGTAGTTCATAAACAAGGAAAGCAAAATGAAAAACAAATAATTCAATAATTGATATTTTTAAAATTAATGAATTGATTGTATATACGTGTGCAACAAATGAACAATATTGATTTCAGAACAAAATTCAATACACCACAGTTGAACTATGAGCAATTGGATAGGTTGACACAACATACATAGCCTGTAAGCTATGAAATAGTATGATAATTAATGTCTACGAAGTTGAAATGTTATATTTATTTCTGGCTGTCAGATAAATTAATGTGGGAACCACACACAGGGAAGCGTATCACATTCCATTGAGAAACACGTGTGCGAGGGGAAGAGTAATCAGAACAATTTCTCAAATTACGGAAAAAGAATTAGTGTTGCTTGACTACACGGCCTATGGAATAACGGCCGTCGCACATGACCTAGTTGAGGCAGTTTTTGGATTTTTTCTGTTTGAAAACCGTACATTTGTTCACGAACTGCAGCAGGCTAAGTCGGAATGCAGAGTTTCTGGGGCTGACATTTTCAAACCATGGGGAGGAACACTTCACTGCTGTTACACACCTGTTCACTAATAGTATGATATCGCCTTCAAAACCCAAAGACAGTGTAAACAACTCACCATATGATACGGTAGTTGTTTTTAGTCTAACGGCCATCCTAGTGACGATTCCGGTATCGTAAGCTTTGTTCATCCCATCCAGTGTAGCCTGTTTGGCCGTTGCTGCTATCAATCTTGACCACCATGCCAAATTAGCAGTTACCGATAGGGAATAAAATGAAGAGTAGTGGTGAAGAGCATGTTCTCCTCTTATATTATCTCTAACTTTTAGCGCCGACGCTCACAGCCAACGTAAAGCAGAGTAGAGTGAACTGCTATGTAATACAAAAGTTCATTTGTGGACAACCAATTAAGACGTGTGCAACAGAAATGTAGGATGGAAGATGCCAGACGAGCTTTTCGTATCCGTGATTATATTCTCTCAAAAAACCAGTCTATTTCATCTGAATATTCTAATACAATGCGAACCAGCAAATAGGTATACAAAGTGTGAAATTTCTGCGGTATGTATAGACAGATTTTCAGCCTTCAATTCTTACTAAACCACTCCTTATTCCGCATTATGTTAAGCAGTTTTATATGTTGTATTATTGTATTGGAAAAGTTGTATTACGGTATTTTCACATAACGATAGATATTTTGACCGAACTATCAAACGAGCAGATATTTTTTATACTGTCAATCATTTAAGGACAAAAAGTCAACATTTCAGGCATGATAACAACATTTTAACAACTATGTGACAACATACGATGCAGCAAATTGATGTTTTGAATTAACGACAAACTGTTGTAGTAAGGTTGTTGATACAAACAAGAAAACAACTAATTTTCAGTTTATTAACCAGAGAAAACAATTAAAATCAAATTCTCAGTTTGCAATTTACACAGTTTCAGGAGGTTAAATTTCATCACACCTTACTTTGAAAACCGATATTATTCAGACCATGATATGAGGTTTGCTTGATACCATAAATGATAATCAACAGACCAAGCATAAATACATAAAATTACAAACTAATGAATGATTAAATTGAGTAGCTTTATACCACTTACATAGGCCAGTAGTATTTGATAGCCACATCGAAGTGATCTAAACAGTGGATAGCCGTTCCGCTCGTTTGAGACCGAGTTCATCAGTGGTTTGATGCCAGTGGAATACAACCACTCATCTCAATCAATCAGCAGTATACAGTTTTAATACAAAAAAAAGTTATTTGTAGTGAGTAACATGTTACACAACACCCAGTCTCATTTTCATGAGGTAGGTGGTGAATCTCATCTATTGCATGTGAGGGTTAGTATGATACTACCTAGCTGTGCGAACCTAAACTGATGTAGTGGGTTGCGATCTAGTGGAACCAATGGTAGAAAGTTTAGCGGCTAAACTCATGAGCGACTTTTAAAACTAATACACTACAGAATACTAAGCACAAATAATTCAAGATATGCGTAATAAGATTTATGAGTGTAGCTAATCGGTTAATGCTAGCCATCAAAGGACGTAGGATGTGCATATTGTCCTGTTTAGAACTCGTCAGCTGAATGCACTTTCATGTTCATTAAGTGATAGTATCCGCACTAATTTTTCAACACAAAGTTGTGTAGTTACTTTCCTCCGATATATGGACAGAGGTATGATGTGTTTCGTTTTACTTTAGCGAAACGTTATTTTCGAATTCTTTTCTTGGATTTTGATTTTCATTTTGAGAGCACAATAGTGAAAGGATTAGGTGATCATAAAATACCTTTTAATGAATCTTAATGAAAACTCACTGTACTCTTTCAACGTCACAAGGATGAAGGAATATAAATATGAAAATACTTCCTGACATACAACGTTACGAACATTTAGGGCATACAACTGAAGTTTAGTATGACCGCCACAGAAATGAAAATCAAACGCTTATTTTCCTACAGGCGCTACCATGATATTCAGGTTATATGGATTGTAGTAAGACTAAAGGCAGTTACCACCACACTTGGTCGTTTACCTTATTTTCGGGTTCTCATGACTAAACTTCATTGCTGGCGAGTGTAGGTTATAACAGTAGTATGGTGTTTCCCCCAGACGATCAGCAAGCCAGATATATATTGTCTCACTGCTCTAGGAAAAGGGAGGGGGAAAGAGATTGACGGAGAAAATTGTACATCCCGATTTACTCTGCGGTGGTGAATAGCCCGCAGCAGAGTCTTCGTACAAACCTGACTGAAAAACCATCTCAATTAAGCCGTATGCGACCAACTCTGAGCTACTTTGGCCTAGACTCTTCGGTCCTTGTAGCACTAATTCTCTCCCTGTTTCATTTAGAACGAAAATATCCTGTAAGTTTTCTATATATTTATATTCACTAGACTGAGCAACTTAATCAGAGAGAAACATGAGAACACAGAAACAATGACTAATCAAAATACCAGTCCATTTATGTAGAAGCAACATTTAGAAACCGATTACAAAGTCACTTTTACAGTGAAAACAATGTTTAAAGCTAAATAAAATATGACTTTGTTTACTTGAATTTACTACGAACACAACAGACATAACATAAAAACTAACCTGGTCCAATTAAACTAGCCAATGTATTATCACGTAAATTCAATTTTGTCAAATTTGTAGCCAAACTGAACATAGATTTTGGAATGTTTGTAATCTGATTATGATCCATATTAATTGTCTAAAAAAACAAAAGGAGTCGAAAACAGAATGTAAAGCCAGAAAGTCTATCGTATATAGATTTGTACTCCAAAAAAAGAGACATGTAATTTTACAATAACTATCTCGTAGGATACAGGAAAAGGACGGGAAGCAATAAACATAAAGTTATCTGTCCAATTAAATAATTAGCAATACACCAATCAAATTGATATACTTTTATGCCACTCCTGCTCAGGTGAGTTTTAGTGTTTTAACCAAAACTCGAACCACTGTTTCAAAAACTTATGGCTTTCTAAACGCAGTAAAAGCAAAACTTGAGGGAGAGTCTTGTATACAAAATGCATTTATCATGAGTATGAGATTCTATGTGGGCCAGTGGTTAATTGATAGAACGCTTGCCAACCACGCATGGGATATGGGTTCGATCCCTGACCGAATCACGCTTAAACCGCGAGTAGCTGGGAGCAAAAAGTCTGTAAAAAAGGTTGGGTGTGAGGCTGGCGGTCGTAAGAAGAGCGTCTTTGCCACTAAAACTTCAAAGTTCACGCTTGAAGACCGGTGTTCTGCTAGGAACAGAAAGGGATGGGGGAAAAAAATGAAATTCTATGGGAGTGAAATACGCGATGTCACCAAACATTGTGGTATAAATGTCACCTTAAAATCGAAATAACTGTTACCCTAAGATTTACCCAAGCAGGAAACCTAAGTTGGAGACTAAAAAGATGAAAATCAGTTAATATCTTCATGAGAATTATTAAGATTTCTAAAAGGAACTTCTTGTTAGACTGATGACTGTTATGAGACCACCGAAGAGCTTTCTCAAACTTATAACCTACTCATCGCAATGACAGTTAGAGGAAATCGAAGGCTTAGAAAGAAAAAGATTAAACTCATCAAAGTCTCTTAACATAGACACAATAAATATCCAGATACTTCCGGTGGTTCTTAAGACCAAACACAAGCTCTTATTTATGATTTTCAAATAAAATTCGCCGACTACACTAGAAATGTATCATACCTAGCAATGATTGATCGTGCTATTAATTTTATCAGCCATGACAGAGATCTTACAGGTTCCAAATTACGCATTCGCGAACAAGGGGAGAGGATAATCAATTGCCCACCATTGCTACACTTTTTCCTGTACACCATTTTCAAAACCATGATGGTCGTATTGTATTCTGCCGGATACTGACGATCAGATGGCTGGTCAGGAAGGAAAAGCAACAAGTGACCTTAAAAGTGAACCACCCGAAAACCCACTATGTAAAATGTAATCGAACAGAGGTGGAGATGGATTGAACCATCAAGTGACATCACACGCCAGACCCCAAAGCGGAACGTGAATGGTGAGCAAGAAGTTAAACGTTCGAGGGTGACAGAAAAGAGATCATGTGAAGAGAAAGCAAAAGATTATGGGTAGTTGCAGAGTCAGTTAAAAAAAGACGCCAAAGAATAGAATAACTATGGAAGTGCGCTGCTGAAGCTCAATGTTCCATCTGGAACACAAAGGACAATTAGTAACAATAACAGTAATAATATGTAAAACTAAATCATTCTTGACGTACTTGTGAAAACCAACCAAGTGTGTCATAGAGAAATGATTGCCAAAGTACTAGCTCAGTTGTACGAAGATACTTAACTACTCCATACAACCAATTTTATGCAATAATTTACATTATAATTTAGGCAAACTCAATTGGTAGAAGAAGGAAGGAAATACTTGCCAAAAATAATCTACAGTCATGTGATTGATTAAACAGACAAAATATAAAAAATGGCTGTGGTCACGTGAGACAGTAGAAATTTTTCAGGAAAAACGTAGACGTGCTCACAAATCAGAGCTATTATACAATATATATATATATATATATACGATCAAAATGCGTCAGAACCCAACACCCGATAAATTGGATGAAACAACGCAAACAAAATGCAGAGAATAAGCTTTTCTCCTACTCACCATATTTACGAAAGAAAACTAGCTCAAAATATTATAATTTCCTTTCTTTATATAAATTGCTTTCGGAGGGACAGAAATTGCGTGAATTGATGCCAAGAATTATGGGAGGTGTATATGACTCGTCAGATCACGCAAATAATTATCAGGCGATTAACATCCTTTATGCCATATTACTTAATATAAAATATAGTGACAGTCTAATTATCAATAATAATATTAATAAATATAGCACTGTGTGTCATGTACCAAGTGAACTTATCTAGTAGGGGATCATGTTCTACTACAGAGGCGAATTATCATTCATCAGTAATCTAATTATACTTCCATTATGGGTAAATTTTTATTTTGATAGAGTCTCACAGTGTTATACAGTAATATTTACTGATGACGTTTCGAGCACAATTTATTGCTCATAATCATATCAAGGTAATCACACGACTTCCTAAATTCATTTATATAGTTCCATTGTTTTTCACTTGATTTAGAATCCTACGTAGGGTCTCAGATGTTCTACGTAAGATTCTAAATAAAGCAGGAATTAGGGTGGCATTTAAACCTACAAACTCACTCAGGGACAAGCTCTGTAGGTTAAAGGATCCAGTGGACCCAATTAGACAAAATAATATAATTTACAAAATACCCTGCAATGACTGTGAGTTAAGTCAACTACATAGGTCAAACTAGTAGGTCAGGGGTAGTCAGATTGTCAGAACATAAGAATTTAGCTAAGGTAAGAATGGTTGACCCAGAGAAGATAAGTAATTTAGAAAAAAGCTCGGCAATTGCAATGCATGCATTAACACACAACCACACAATAGGGTGGGAGAGGGTTAAAATTCTAAAAAGTAATCTAGGTAGGTGGAGAGAGAGGTTGATTACTGAATCTTTGTTCATCGAATCTACAGCCAACACATGCAATAGGAATGAATCATCACTCATACCTGAAATATGGAAAATAATACTACCAATCAAATCAAGTGAAAATCAAGTGAAAAACAATGGAACTATATAAATGAATTTAGGAAGTCGTGTGATTACCTTGATATGATTATGAGCAATAAATTGTGCTCGAAACGTCATCAGTAAATATTACTGTATAACACTGTGAGACTCTATCAAAATAAAAATTTACCCATAATGGAATTACATTCTACCACAGTGCCCAAGTTTTATATTTATATCAATCTAATTATACGTTAGTCTTCTTCATTACACAGAATTATTCATTGTATTGCACAGATATCTATTTCTCATACACTTTGATACGCTTTTCTTAATAACTGGGAATAACACATGAACTTTGTTAGCGATTGTCACTGTACACATTAATCTCAGAATGACTGGGCTGTTTTGAACAGAATTTACAAAAACCGACCTCTTCGCTGACTTATTCATTGTGGAACTGAGGAGTTTTCCGGATTCCATAGGAGGATAAGTTTTTTTTCTGTATGGTGAAGCTTCATTAGACAGAGGGTTATTTCTTACACCCGAAATTCCCCCTTTTCGGGGCCTTCGTAAACTAAGTAGGGTTACCAAAGTGTTACGTTATCTTCTCTAACGATGGCATGACATCAAGCTACAATATATTTGTGAGCTCAGGTCAATTGTTCGTCATTTATTTGGGAACAATGAATTACGTAGATACACTAATTTTTCTTCCCCATATTATATGATAAGGTCTTTCATCTGCCCCCCTCGATGTTCCCTCATCAGTTCACCCACTCTTATACAGAAAGGCACACCTCTCTATCAATACTACTATATTACATTATTAATTTATATCTGAATGGTTAGAACTGTAAATTAGTGTTCAAGAGAATACATAAGATATAATGGAAAAAGTTAATAAAATTGACATCTACTAACTTAACAACCAGTACAGTTCATTCATACCAATTGTTAGCAAAATTGGCATCGTTGGAATAAAGAGTAAACCCAATGCTGTGAAATATAAATTTAAAAAGCTGATGATCTAACCTTTCCCAGTTAAAAAAGAGGCTAGTCACTTCTACAAACTACAAATAAACAATTTTTTAACAGTCAAATGAAACTTTGAAAACATAGTTAGGTACTGAAATCCCTTACGAGGCGCCCTCGAGTGAAACTCGTATGAGAAACAACCGGTTAGGTGTCCGAAAGTGACATAGGGGAAATTATATGACGAGGAAATGAAAGTTTATGGGTAACCGTGGAGTCATCTGAAAGGGACTGTAAAGAACAGAGTGAGACGGAGATGTGTTGAGAAAAACGTATGTCCTACTCGGAAACCAAGGAAACAATAATAACATAATATTGCTTCAGAGAGAAAACCCTTAAGGGAAAGTATAATTCACAAAAATATATGTATCAGAGAGAACATAAAACAAATAAAAGGAATGAGGTATTCAGCGAAGAGTTACTCTTTTCATCATTATCACTACGTAGTTGTAAAATTACGTACATATATAATACATACTCGTAACAGCAGAATGAATATTTCCGAACATGTGTCATTAAAATCTTGTTTTTTAGATAGCAACCAAAAAATTTTAAATTATGTAATACAGAAAACATTACTCAGGTAGACCAAAGCAAAATTAGGAAAACTGAGTGATGTAACACGACTGAGTAGAGGTAAACTAAAATTGAAAAAAGGTCAAATCAAAATCAGTGTCATGTTGAGTAGACGTATAATAAGTGGAAATAGAGAAATATTACATTTTAAGAAAACGTTATGCGCCAATGTTTAGACAAGAAATCACTGAACTTACAATGGTCTTGATTTGTCCACACATTTGACCTGTAAATTTTGTTTTCTAAACTTATATTTTCTACTTTCCTACTAAGTATTTTAAAGGAGACATTCCTTCTGTTGCTACGATAATGTAAAACATGTACGTGAGACTGCACAATTTGAGAATGATACCACTGAAGAGTAAGTATTCACTAAACGCCTCTTCTTTGATATAAATTAAAAATAAAACATATCTGTTATACTAACATTATTTACACCGAATAACAATAAATGTCAACTGTTGTTTTCCACTTGGTTTTTTGAATTGGTCTCTTTCATAGTCTTCGTTTCATCTTTACTCATATAAATAATTATAATACTTCAATGTTTCTTTATCAGTAAAAAACTATTTTTATACTATATTTCTAATACTATATTATTTTGGTTTCCATGCCCTACGTGATTAATATTTACCTCTCATTACACTTGCAAATTTTATTATTCGAGTTGACATTTTTATTTTTTTTTATTTTATTTTTGATTACAGCTTGATTCCACACCGTATTTTTGGTACAGGTATGGAATTTTCAGCATGTGATATCAATAGCCCAAATTTTGCAGGCCGACCATAGATATCAGGTGTGCGTCGGCAGGGGATCGAACCCCGGACCATGTGCATGGTCGGCGAGAGTCCTAACCACTGTGCCACCGACGCACCAACATTGGCTGGCGCTAAAAATCGCGAATTCATGGGCTGGTCATTGGATTCCCTCCCAGTGGTTGAGTAGTCAGAGAGATAGCCTCTTAACCTGGACGTCCTCGGTCGGATCCCTGGTGGGGTCGTGCGTGCATACTGATAAAGTTTCCCGAACTAGGACGAAATAACTGTTCAGTACTCCATGCTGGCTTTCAATAGTTCTCTTAATGGTATCGATCCATGATACAACTTGAAGTCAATAAAATCCCCACAGACTAACACTTGAATAAAAACTATTGTCTCTTATAAGTTTCATCTTTTTGCCACTATGTCGAATTAAAGAATAATTTTAACCAAGCTGACTTTTAGGGTGAAAGAAAAAAGTGCACATAAATTGCAATATTTCACCTACTGAGAATGAAATCAAAAAGTGTCTTCTGCTAAACATTTTAGGTTTACTTCCCAATGCATCATTTTAAAGATGAAAAATTTATGGTTAAAACAAACTTGGTAGGTTATAGGCACCACCTGAGGCTCCATAAAAATGTCTCATTATGTGTCCGAAGTGAAGGATACCACCCGCAAGGCCAGACCAAAATAGGTGGTTATCTCAGGGGGCGACCTCCGAGCCTTTGACTTGAAGTCTGATCCACAAGGCAGTAGTGGACTAGCATCAAGACATGCATTCCAATAGCTTCCAGTGACTAAAATAGGCTCATACACCATTAGGCCCGTTCGGATTTCGGAGCCCATGTACACCGCAGGTTTCGAATAAGTTTTCCAGCTCCATTAGGTAGGCCGACATGTCCACCAGTTCAGATGTAAGCGCCGGACGTTCTCATCTGGCCTTTCACTTTTATGAGGAATACCTCAGCTTTACTGTCGGCTCACACTTGTACAGGAGATAAAGGTGTTTGTATTCACTTAATATAACCTAGTCTATAAACAAATACCAGTTTGCTTAAATTAGCAAAAGTGTAATGAATTACGCCTGAAATTGTTAGTACGAAAAACATCCACTCATCGACAAAAATCATAGAACACAATACCAGCCATCTAACCTAAACAGACGCTTGTAAAATGAGAGAAAGGGAGTGTGATGATAAAAATATCTGTGACATAGAATGAAAAAGCATGCCTTGTCATGATTTTCATTAGGCAGTACGTATATATATATAAGTACACACATTCAGAATGACAAATCAACAAACCAAAAACCAGAACATACCATATCACGTGAGGAGGAGGTCTAGAGCACATGATACTACCATCTCATGATCATTTAGTTAACGAAATGAACAAAAGTAGCCTGCAGGGGAAAAGAATCGCACATCACATATATTATATTTTATTTCTTTCGCCTCCTTCTAATGGTTTATTGTACAAATTGAGCAGAAAGTTGGATAGTATGCGTGGATTTTGTTAGTGTCATTTACATAAAACTACTAGGTCTCAATATTTTGAGAGAAAAAAGTTACGTAGTTGACTATATGATCAATTTTATGCTCATAATTCTGTTTCAACAAACAGTGGAAGATGAAAAGTGTGAAATATATACCTACGACTATACTTTTGATCACTCCTTTAAATAATAGTAAGTATTTCACGTGTATTCGTATTCAGCTATAGTATTATATTAGTTCATTCCCTTGGGTTCCGAGTGGAACATAAGTCTTCAGTAGCACACTTCCATTTTACCTTGTTCTTTATAGTCTTTTTTGCTGACTTCACAGCCGCCTATAAGGTCTCATTTCTACCTCATACGAGTTCCTCCATGTCACCCTCAGACCACAGTCCAGCTCATCATTTCCTATTCGAGTACCACTCAAGGATCTGGTGAGTGGTTTCAATTAACGGTCTTCTCACAATATGTCTAATCCACTTCCATCACCGCCATATATGTTGGGTGATAGATTCTTGGTTGGTTTCTTAACAGAGTTTTATGTTGCTTACTCTTTCTGGCCATCAGATTTTCAACATGGAGCGAAAGCAACTGTTTGTAAACTGTTGGAAATAGTTTTAAAGACGCGCCAAGCCTCTGAACAGTAGAGAAGCACGGTGAAGATCCAGAATTTTTCCCCTATGCTGACTGCAGCTAGCCGTAATAGATTTTCTATAGTTTGGTTTGTAAGGGTTAGTTTCGTTTTTTACGAGTTGATCACGGATTGAAATCAGTTAGAGAACCATTGAAAACCAGGGTGTACTGGACAGCTGTTTCAAACTAGTTTGGGAGTCATAGGCAGTACGCACCCACTGGGATATGAACGCATTGAATTGGGTTCCACTGGCTGAATGGTATACGAGTTTGTTTTGTAACCAGAAGGTCCTGGGTTGGAATCCTAGTGGGTGCGTACTGCCGATGACTCCAAACTAGGGTGAAACAGCAGCTGTCCAGTACTCCCTGGTTTTCAATGCTTCACTAACTGATATCAATCCGTGATCAACTCGTAATAGATTTCCCAAATGTATCAGGCTATAACCTACATTTATTGTATGAGGCCTGATGATAGCACTTGAGGGATTATCTGAAAAATCCGGGATTACTATTCTAATTCGTCGCCTGGGCTTCAGAAGCACATCATTACACTATTCTGTTCTCTGACGTCTCTTTATGCGGCACAATGACTACCACCAAGCTTTTTTTCCTCTTCCCATACTCTTCTCAAAAGATGTCAGTTAGTGAAAAGAATTACCAGATGAGATAAATGGCTTTAGTGGTCATTTGGACGATTAATAGGTAAAGTATCTGTCTATTGTACTATCAGACAAGGTGAGCGAAAAATCCAAGATCTTTATTACTGTTGATTCTTTTATAAAAGCTAGTGACATTGTCTTTTGTTACAAATACACATATACAGATATAAGAAAGTTTGAACGGATTTACTTAAGGGGGAGAAATATTGATTTTTGAAGGATTGCTAACTTAGAAGCAAATTAAGGTATTACAATGCATACAGTGACTCACAATCACGCAACAGAATGAGACAGAGTTACTTACAGCTCTAAAAAGTAATATAAGTAGGTAGAGTCGAACCTACACCTCACAAGTGCAAAGCAGGAATGATGTAACACCAATACCAGAGATATGGGAAATACTATTACCAATAAAATCAAAGGATGAGAAATAATAAAAGTCATATGAGCACCTTGGTATGATTATGAAGAACAAATTGACCTCAAAACTTTATCAGTAAGTAAATAATACTCCATCACTGTGTTTTATCAAATAAAATTATTCTGTTACAGATAAATCTTACTAATGCAGTTGGCAAGGTATCAGACCTAGTGCGCGTGTAACGGCCAGTTATGCTACTTAGCTACCCAAACAACAGTAGGAGGAGAGGGGTTTTAACACGTGACCATCTAGTTCGGAGCAGGAGAGCTCCTGAAGTAATATACCAATTCAAAAGTTAGCAACTAACTATAAGGTGCTTGCTACACTTAATTCACTACACTGTTTACTCAATAGCAATGTGAAAAACGATAGTGAATATGTAACAGAATTTGGTCAACCAATAAAATTTTTTGTATTGAAAGAGAGAGGGGGAGGGGGAGGAAAGGAGCTAGGGAAACAGCGTGACTAACTGGCGAATTGTCCATTTATCTATCTATCGGACAATCAGACTGTTTAATTAAGATAGCTTTATAACATAATGCGAAACAATTTATTAAACTAGAGAATAATTTTATTAGGTGAGAGACGAAATAAAGTCATTTCCGTGTGATGAAATGATTCAAATACGAAGTGATAAACAGTCCGTGATTTCTTCACATTCATTGCAAACAAAAGTACATCATATAAATGCATTTATTAGTAGCTGACAGGGTCTGGATTACACCATTTAAATAGCCATCTACTGAACTAAGATGCAAGGCTAACATTTGAATCCAAGACGCAAGTTTCGTCCTATTTGGGACTTTTCAGATAGATGCATTTGCACCACCCAGTGAGATTTGAACCCACCAACTATCATCTCCAACGTCAAAGCATTCACCACTAAGCCTATGGATCACGAGATCGTTATAACTGTTTTTGAGAGTTCCATAATTCCGTCTCCGTATAACTTCATAAAGTACAGTTTCACGTTGAGCCACGAAATGGTGTCGGTTAGAGAACCATTGGAAACTAGAGAGTACTCCCTGGAATCTGAATGACTGCCATTTTGGATTAGGATACTGAACCTACCCCAATACAAATTTAGGGTTAGATTAGTGTTAGTCCATGGTTAGATATGGATTTGTGCAAGATGACTGTTAGGCTAAGAGTAAGGATGGGTTAAAGTTCGAAATAATTGGTCGGGATTTAGTTTAAGGCACTGTTCTGGATGAAATCTTACCCCTAAATCCTGAGCAGCGTTTACTATACATTATGAATCCAATATACCGGTTATGACTAAACTGTTACCTACGCAAACTCTGACAGACCACCTAAAGGTCGTTCTTGAGCTTGTTCGTTTAAATCACCATTCTTTAAGTCCACCTGATTCATAATTCAAAAAAGCAGTAAGGTCAACTAATAGATAATATACCTAATTGACAATAATAATTATGAGGATTAAATGTTTCCCTTCACAGTAATAATAATAACTTACATAACACTTTTGAAATTGCTGTGGGTCACCGGAGGGAAAGTTTGTAAAATAATTTCTTGACAATGTGATATTCAGTAGATTAGGTAAGTAGGAAAGAAGATTATGCTGAAAAGCAAGATAATAAAACACAATTGTCAATAAATATAAATTCAGACCATTTAATTTCAGTTCTCAAACATATCGAAACATTGAATGCGCAAGTAGTAAAATGGAAACTTTCAGTAAAAAGCAGACTACAACTTAAAAGTTTAAACATATTAGCTACAGAACCATTCTCAAATCGGATGTAGTCGTATACACAAGTCCCATTAGTAAGGCAGTTTCAAAGACAACCAAACAATAACCGAGTAACAACAGTAACCGAGTATATTATGTCCATTTAGGAGAAAAGCTTTAGTAATCTAGGTGAATCATCTTAGGTGAACTTAGAGTAATTGGTAATACGTATACCAGGATTTTAAGGAGTTCCAACTGATATCTAATACATCGCGATCTCTTGACGAGCTAAACTGACTGGAACGAATGTATCTGTAGATTTTACACTCCCAGAAAGGCAGTTCGAATAACAGTTAGACTAAAAGCAGTTACCACTGTAGTGAAATTCACATACAATATGTTAGGCAACAAAGACAATGTTTTACTGTTAGTGAATGGAGATGCAACAGTAGTAGAGTGTTTCTATCGGATTAGCTTATACTGTCTCCCCACTCTTCTGCTGGTGGACGTTAGGAAAGGTCAACGGTGAAACTTTCATAGGGACACAATACTAAAAACCACTTCATACCCTGAGCTTCATGCTTATTGGTACTCATCAATAGGGCATATCTGCTACCTTGAAAGGATTGGTGTCCTCTGAAATTCCAGTTTTCGCCAATCAACACTGCAGTCACAGAGGGCACCACTGAGCTATTAGGGACTACGACTGATCTTCTTCAGGACTGTAACAGCCATATTGACTAGTCATTGGAGGCGCTAAATACTGTCACGTGTCTAGTCTTTAGTGTTGGTGATCACAGAAGTCTATCCCACCAACTAACGATGTGACTACCAATTTAAGAGACCTGTTATAGAGATGCATTCATTGCAATCATTCGTTAAATCAGAGTTTCTCCACTTTCACATTATTTTACACAATCGCATTACAGAATGCATTACTGCTTACACTAAATTGTTACCACTTAATGAGACATGCAGAAAATAATAAAATAACATACAGACTGAACAGAAAAATAAATTATACAGTGGTAAGACATCTGATTATATTTATACGCTAAGATTTCTCTTTCTATTCCTTGAGTTCCCAGAGGAATACAGGTCTTCAGCCTTTTAAAGTAGCCGTAGCAATGATGTTGTTCTTTTTTACGTGATAAGATTGCTGGCGTCACGCACGAATTTCCGCCTTTGTTGGGTTTACTGTACGGTAGTAAACTGGATGGTGTTTAAGAATCGAATTTAGATCCCTCGCGTGACTGACAAGCATTCTACAACAGAGGATAAGATAAACCCACACAAACAACATATAGTATAGAAAGAGGAGACCGTTAACTTACAGGAAGAGAGGATAACTGATTGTTTTCTACATTAAATTCATCAAGTTTTACACAATTGGCCAAACTTGCAGGAATTTCTACCAGTTGATTATACCTTCAATAGAAAAGTAGAATTATGTTAGAAATCTACTTCACCTTTTACTTCAGGAATCAGGTAAAAGAATGTAAACACGTGAGTTAATACTTATTGGTATTACTTAAAGGAAGTCACTAAAGTTATAAGTTAACCATAATCGATAAAAACCTGCGTGACTCCTGATATATATATATATATATATATATATGCATTCAGCCCCACAGATAAAGTACAAATAATGCTGCAGGAAAAACATCTGATGACGAGATTTACAGAAATTACTCATACTTTCATTCGATAATATGCAGGTCAAAGACTCAAAAGCAAATAACTGACACGATCAACACCACCTACAAGATAAAGTGTGCCAACTGCGAAAAGTAATTTATATTCGGACAAAGTGGAAGAACCTTTCCATTTCGAATCCAGGAGCAAAAACTAACTGTTAAAAGACATAGCATGTATTCGTTCATATCAACTATGGACGCTAGTTTGATTGGGAAAAAAGTGTGAGAATTTTAAGCAGTGGAAATACTAAAAGTGCCAGAGAATTCCTAAAAATCTAGTACTCAGACCAATCTTCACATGACAAATAAATCAATAAAAATAGGTCACACCGCAAAGTGGTTAAAAACCAATACAAGGATAAGAAAACTACTGGGGATAACCAGTCAAACAGAAGACCACCGCGTTTCTCATTGAATTAACTATTGAAGATGTTGTCTGAAAGGACAATGAAAGCTTCACAAATAAACCAGTCAGCTTAGAAAATGCGACCACACACACACACACACCAAAAAATTCTAATTGAGCCATAAATCATTTCGTTATTTCTATGCTATATTTCAAATTCCAAATGTAAAATGAAGTTAAATACATTTACATATTTCCTGCGTCTCGATATTTCCTTAATGATTGGTTTTTTTTCTGCTGGGTTCGCTTTGGTAGCCCCAACCTTCCCCCTTTCTTCCGGTTTAGGAGCCCGTAGTAAGTTAGATGAGGTAACACGGAGATGTAATGGAAGTCTGTGGGTAGCCCTGGGAGTGAACCAGTTACAAAACAACCGTAGAGAACCGATTCAAATGGAAATGCGCTGCACTATTGACACGAAGGACGAATAATAATAACTAATAATATTGTATAGTGAGCATAAATATGCATTAAAGAATACATGAAATGGAATCAGAATGAAAACAGTTTGTACGTGACTGATTAGCAAAAATTGTAAAGCTGCTAATAAAAGTATGTAATATAGGAATGCAATGTACAAAAAGGAATCAAATAAATAATTACACATCTGAGCTGTATATAAAAAGTACAATAGTTGACCTCTACACCAAACTGCTTGGTGTTTCGTGTTACAATACAATACGATTTTAACACTAATTGAATGAAGATTATACAGGATTTTTCATAAAACCACAATGAAAATGAAAAAAGAGCCAAATATGGAATAGATACTACTAATAATGCTAATATCATTTAACGATAAATAGGTTCAATAGATGGTACGATGGAACTTGAAATGAAAAATTCACCTCTTTCGATGAAAATAACAGATGAATTGACCTTCACACATTCCACTAAACCAAACAGAGTGCATGCGTTACAGATATCTTTTTAAAATTACACACGATTTTAAAAAAAAACGTTTACTGAATTAACCATTAAATATTTTAATAGAATGAATACGTTTTTTGTCAAAGCAGAAACTAACAACAGCTGATTCAAAGTGGACATACAAAATAATATATTAATAACTTTATTCTTAACAACTTAAATCATAGGAATTATAAAAAATACGATTGCAGTGATGGGAATTTTTTTTTCGATGAAGTTATCAACTAGGCTGTACAATCCTGTAATCATAGTGAATGGTATAGTATAGTGGTACTTCACCGCCAGCCTACGAGTGACATTTTCTTGCAAAAAACGACTCAACCAGTATGTGAAATACAAGCTGTCACACTGGACCACTTCAACATGCATATATCAGTTCATTTGCTCGTATGGAGCTGAGTACCTTGACTGTTTCATACGTTCACCCCTTGACCGGAAATAGTTCTGGAACTTTCTAACTCATTTACTATAAATACACGAATGTGCAGCCTAGTTGATGACTTCAACGAAAAGAAAATTTTCATCGCTGCAACCATCTTTTTAAAAATTCTTAACAGCTTCTTTACTTGCAGTACACAATATTCAGCTGGCTTTTATCTACTCTTTATACAGAATATTGAGGTAAAAAAAAAAATAATCTACAGCATATATATCATTCGCCAGAATTTCATTCTGTATAGAACGTGTTTGTGCCATATTAACAGACGCAGTGCGGTATAATGCAAACGATTTAATAACGCACGTAAATACAGATTTTCCTTAAAAAGACGTAAATAGGTGATTAAAACAAAGCATAACTCAGTATATTTGACGCATAGTGCTTCGCAGAAAACTAGGTAGCTCTACGATTTAAGCAGGCTGCCATCACGACAAGTGAACACTGCAAAACTGCGGAACGTAGTACTATTGCACAGTGATCCAACCAACCCCACTGCTTCATTTCTGTCTGTTTATGCATCAAGAAGGGATCGAAACGACAACAAAAAGAGCTGAGAAGCATGCAAACTATCGTCGTAAAATTGAATAAGGCAAACGAAGATAAACTAAATAAAAAGAAATGTAATACTACTATTATCAAAGTGAAATGAAGTATTTCATGTGTTTCATTCAAACAAAAGGTTTTTTTAAGTTTTTGGTTTGTTTTAATATTGACCCTATCAAACATAGAACCATTGGAAACCGAGAAGCATTAGATGAGGATTACGTCACAAATTACATATCTAGTCGTGAAATACAGCGATAGAAGGACGGAGTAGCTATCAGGTCCTCAATTCGGTTCACTACTTGCCAACTGTTTCATGACGCACCTAGAAGCAAGCACTCCACAACCAGCTTTAAATAAGTTCAAAGTCTACTTACGTTATGTGCATGATATTCCCATCATTCTCTGTGAAAATGTTGATCTAAATAAAATCCTTGAAGTGTTTGGTAGTCCTCAAGTATTAGTCTGTAGGGATTTGACTTGTCTCAAGTTTTACCAGGGATTGATATCAGTTAAAGAACCACTGAAAGCCACCAAGGAGTACTGAACAGCTGTTTTGTCCCAGTTTGGGAGTAATCACCAGTACGCACCCACCAGGTATCGAGTCAAAATCTCTCGGTAGTAAGGCCACCTCGTAGACCATTTAGTCACTGGGATCCGAGTCAATGGACCACCAGCCAGTGTCTTCACCCCCAACTGGGTGGATCCCACTGGTCATGACCAGAACCCCACCTTCATCTCATAGCCACTAGCGAGCATCAAATAATAATTATTATTGTAATATTTATCGATCAGTTGTTTTTACTTTAGAAGAAGACTTCCCTTCTTAGATGTCCAGTTTTCGAAAAGAACACATACATCAATTCAGCATAAACCAAAATGCAACAGGCAGCCAACTAACTTCTATCTCTTTAACCCATCAAGTAAAAAAAGAAACCTTATCACAAGAATCAGTCACATATGACCATAAGACACACCAAATAGAGAACTGGAGTCTCCATAACGCTAATTCAAAATGGTTATTCACCAGCATTCATCAATAAGCGTATGACAGCTCAGATGGGTAATCCATGAAAGGGCAGAAGTATCAAAGAAAAAGTTAGTTGTAGACGCAAAATAATAATAATAATAATGACAATAACAGCCGAAATTCTTCAAAGCAGATTCGGAAAACATTCTTCATCGCATCTCTACATCTTACCTTTTCCACACAACCTCTTATTCATTAAAATGTCAAAGAATATGTTCTACTTTTGCCGGAATAAAGGTACCTTGCTTTTGTGGAATCAAGTACTTAGGCCATATCACGGTAGGATATTGTCCAGATGTGCACATGAACATCTCCCAATATGGTTGTCCAAAGAAATTAGACGAATCACTAGTTCAATTTTTAAGCACCTTGTCCTTACAAATCATTCCTCATTGATAGAAAAATCCTTCAAAGTGATATATGAGCCCACAGTAGTTCCTGCTATAACGTAAGGAAAACTGTGAACTGTGTGTACAGAGTCAGTTTACCTTATGCGTCTCACGACTATGACCATAACTTTTCCTTCTTTTAACTTGTACAATAATTAGTATGTAATGCATGTCAAATCAGTCTTTTCTTCCAATCTCCTAGTTTTCAAATATACCTTATAAATATTTTGGATCTCTTACTCTTATGAGCTTGTAGTTATAATGATAATCATTTCTGAGCGACAGTCTCATTTGATGTTTTTAGACTGAATTATTCATTACTTTCCCTGACCTGTAATTTCATATAGCTTGTTAAGAACTGACCTTCATGGGAATTTCCCTGACGTATTAAAACACCTTTTAACTGTACAATTTTGAAGAAGTTTCGAAGGGAATATTCTTTGCTGACCTATGTTTTCTTTAATTTATTATGAGCAAAATAAACTGATGGGCGTACGTGTGCATGTTTGCGAGTGCATAAAAAGGACTCCCCACTTAAAATACTGAATACGATAAAATATCAATAATACTAGTGATCACATGATACGTTGACAGATAAGTGAAGAATATCACACAAATACAAAAATGTCTCACTTGATAGATAATCTACACAAGTTGACTAAATTCCCTATACTGTCAGGAAGCTTTGTCAGTTGGTTATGTTGAAGATTAAGATCACGGAGCGAGGTACACTGTCCAATACCTGTAAAATTTAATAATGAATGATAAGGATCATCATAGAGAATTAAATGAAAGAAATTGTTTAAATCCATAGAATGGTCAAGAGGCCCATCTCGTAACCCACAGGTCATAGGTTCGATTCCCGGCGAGATTATGGGTGGGCGCCCCGAAAACAATGACCTAGACTTCACACACCTCCATGCAAAGCTATCCAATCACTTTTTAAGCTAGAATACAAACTGGCAAGATTTTAGTAAGCGGGACGTCCGCACCTCCTTATATATATACATATATATATATATATAACTAATTTATTTCACATATGTGACAGCATTTAATCTGAATTACAAAAAGGCGTTGAATAACCGGTCAATGGACCACAACATGTTGTAATTATTTGCATGACAAAACTGATCTATGTAAACAAGGCAAAATAAAATAACCAACTACTTTTCCAGAAAATATTCAGTCAATACCCATAGAAAAATGAATATTAAGTTTTGGCATACATATCAAATGTCTCCCTATAACAACAACAACAACAGTAACAAGTGTAGTTGGAACGGCTAACTTACTATCAGGCAGGAAAGTGATGTGATTAAAGGATAAGTCCAATTTCACTAATTTTGTCAATTCACCAATAGAGCTAGGTAAATCTTGTCGGATTAGATTCCGGCTCACAACCAATACAGACAGGTGCTAAATAAAGACGAATAACAAAGAGGTATATTAACAGGTTTATCAGGAATATACAGAAATACAAAAGCAACAATATTTGCCAATCTCAATGGTCCATTTAAACAGAACGATACAATAAGTATTTGTTTTAGCACTATGTTGGTGATAACTGAAAGAAAAATGAAAATTAAAGTCACGATCACAGTGGTTAGGACGTTCGCCGACCATGCACATGGTCCGGGGTTCGATCCCCGGCCGACGCACTCCTTTGAAGGCGTCGGTGGCATAGAGGTTAGGATGCTGGCCGACCATGCACATGGTCTGGGGTTCGATCCCCGGCCGACGCATTCCTTTACCTCGCTAAACCAGAAATAAAGATGGTAAAGGGGAAAGGTTGGGCACGAGGCTAGCAACCTCATCCTGTAAAAATAAACACTGCTAAAGAAACTTCAAGCCTCTGGCTTGAAGCCCTATGTTCCAATGGGAACGTGAAGGAAAAAAAACAAAGGCGAATAAAAGGTGACACTTACTTTCAACTAGATATGGTTTACGAGAGGCTTAGAAACAAAATTACACAGGATTAGGATATAATTGTAAAATAGTTATTGGGTCCCAGTGGCTGAATGGTATACGAGCTTGCCTTGTAACCGGAAGGTCCCGGGTTCGAATCCCAGTGGGTGCGTACTGCCGATGATTCCCAAACTAGGATGAAACAGCAGCTGTCCAGTACTCCCTGGTTTTCAATGGTTCTCTAACTGATATCAGTCTGTGATCAACTCGTAAAATATATTTGTAGTGACGAATTAAAAGTCATTCTTGGTTTCATTTGTGCGTCGTTGGCACAGCGGTTAGCATGCTCGCCGACCATGCACATGGTCCGGGGTTCGATCACCGGCCGACGCACTCCTTTAACTCACTTATCCAGTAATAAGACTGGTAAAGAGGGAAGGTTGGGCATGAGGTTAGCAACCCCATCCTGTAAAATAAGCACTGCTACAGAAACTTCAAGCCACAAGCTTGAAGCCCTATGTTCCACTGGGGAACGTGAAGGAAAAAAAAAAGTCACGATAGGATTCCAACCAGCGACCTCAGAATTACTAATCAGATGCTGTATCCGGTGAGCTCAGATACTGCTATGGTCTGGATTTTTACTTCACCCTTAATTATGTCCCATTCTACATCACTGAGACTGAAAACCAAACTATCGGAAATAATCTCACTGTAACATAAACAGTTTGTGTTCATTGTAACTACCCACTAAATTCAGAGCTGAAGATGTTGCCTAGGAAGATAACGCAACCAGTGTCCAGCTCAAAGAACACAAATACACTAAAATTATGGTAATTCATTAATTCGGTGGATATAACTTAGACTTTTGGATCAATGAATGCTTAGTTCAATTTCAGCTAAAAAATATCAACACATTGATTGAACTACATCTCATTGTCGATAACATAGTTAATCATTGAGAAATTACCGTAAGAGAAATATAATTGGTGGTTAACATCACCATTTGAGACTTGTGGGCACTTGCTTTTCACTGAGCGACAGTGTGCACGCTGATACTCAAACTTAGCACCCACGCTTCAAATGGCATAGCGCTACTCAATAGGCCACCCAACTTTGTGGAACAGGTGTGGTTTGAAATTATTTACACAGATTTGTGATTTTCCTGTTGATATCTGTGCCGAATTGATGAACCTTAATTTGGTGCATATGCTCCTCGAACGGATGTCTCGATATCACCATGATTAAGTATGAAAATTGGGCCCTGTGATAGAGTATAACTGCATTATAGATACGATTTTATTTTGATAAATCACACAGTGTTATACAGTAATACTAACTGATGACGTTTCGAGCCCAAACTATTGCTCATAATCATTTCAACGCATTCACACAACTGTTTACTTCATTTATATACATGAGTAAAATTGATTAGACATTTGAATAAAAATACTTTTTCATTGCCATTTCTCAGCATCTCTCTGTTAGAAACTTGAGATGCAAACTTTGTTTTAAATATCACACAGTGATGCGCATCAATTATTGTTCATTACCATGATTAACAAAAACAAAGTTCCCCCCCCCCTGAGTGAACGTAAATCAACTTTTTAATAACGCTTTTACCTAATTAACACGTAGACACAAAAAGTGACACCTTTAAAACCAATCATGAATGTCCAACTAATGTTCACGTATCGTACTTATTTTTTTTATTATAGCTTGAAACCACACAGTATTTTTGGTACAAGTATGAAATTTTCAGCATGTGATATCGGTAGCCCAAATTTTGCAGGCCGACCATTGATATCGGGTGTGTGCCGGCAGGGGATCGAACCGGACCATGTGCATGGTTGGTGAGAGTCCTAACCGCTGTGCCACCGACGCTATTTTCGATATTCACTTCATTCAGGACCAAGGCGGCTGGAACACTTTAACTGGTCTCAAGTCAGTTAATCATAGCGTGAATATGACATTAACACAGAATCCTCAACGCTTAAACACGTTGAGAAAAACGATCGAGAACAGGAGTTGGCGGGTTATTCCCAAAGATACTTAGAGATGGTAAGCCAGGATTACCGGCTAAACTGACTATTTTACTCGAGACAGGAGAATAAGACAGGATCCTTATTTTCATTGTCACAGTTCTAAAGAGAGGAAACATTCCTCTTGTGATAATCGCAATAGATTTAAATTGACAAATGCTAACTGTCAGACCACAGGCGCTAGGAAACAACAAAACTAAGGAAACCAGACCAGTTTACTATCTGACCGAGTGTTTATCAACAATCGAATTCGGAAATTTAGGTTCGATAAGAACAGTTTTACTAATCTTCAATCACAATCATATTTTCCATTGTACTATCATTAGGATTTTGTTCTCTTTTTTGGAATAGTACTTCTAAATTTAACCATTCGAAATGATGCATGCTTTTGCAAGGTTCAGTGTTGGTTTGTCAGCCATTCAAATGTAGGAAAAATAAGAATTAATGGGAAATGAATCCATCAAGAACCAAATAGATAATACTAAGTGTAATTTACACGAATTATTCACATAAGTAAATGAATATACGCGCATCTCATGAGGTATTATCAAATACTCAAAAGAAGCCTTTGATGTCATCTAATAGTACATCGCTTAGGTAATAAGGGATGGGAATCAAAAATTTAAATTGATCAGAATTTAATAAAAAATAGTTTACCTTTAGATATTTTATTTCATCTACAATATGCGTTAATTTGTTGTAGGTAAGAAGTAAGTGTTCCAGATTACATAATCCACATATGCACGTGGGTAGCGGACCATCTAACCGATTATAGCGTAAATCCAATTGTTCCAAATTAGTAAGTTTTGTAATTTCATTTGGTATACCTGCAGCTGTTAACCAATTCTGTTGTAATAATAGCCTTCGTAAATTTGTAAGATGACTAATACTACTTGGTAATGCAGTCAACTTATTACCATAGAGAAATAAATCTTTGATAAAAGATAAATCTTTAAATATCCCATTAGGGATTTGTTGAAGATTCATATTAGAAAAATCTAGATAGTCACTGTGAGATTCCCGACACTGGGCAACTTCTTTGCTTATGTCCTAAAAGATGGATAAAAATGAATCAACTATCAGATATATCAAACCAATGACACAGATACTGTGAAAAAAATGCACAAATAATAAAGCCCAGTTTGTTGTTAGTAAACTTACATAAAATCTAAGCCTAAACACCAAGAGTCTGAACTGAACTTTGGCAGTCACCACACTTTGTAACTACAATATCCGTTTCTTGAGTTGTATTCATGGAATATATATATATATATATATACTTCCACAGAGTAACCTCTAGAAATCATTAGTTCCAAAGCGATCCTAAGAGTAACATAACACAGTCAATAAATTCCATACTTTTCAATGACTCAGAAAATAAGTGTTACAAATGTGTTGGGAGAATTTGAGATCTAATCAGCTGAGTCATAATCTAACAGTTCATATTTTCCTAACCAACATATTTTTGTGAAGAAATCCACCTTACATCTAATCTAATAGCTAGAAATCTAGCATCAAAATATTACATTTTCAGTTTAAATATTAAGGCTTTAAAATGAACTAGCAGAATCCCCCAAGATATTCAGTGGTGCTCAATGAAATAAAAATAACCTTACTAGTGATAATGTACACTGACATACGTTTCAACAAACAGATACAGACATTTGTAAAAATGAGCATGATTCAACAAAAACATAAAAAGGAGATACCACTGGGAATACTGACAAAGAAGAAAGAGAACGAATTTTATACTGAAGCAACAAACAACCCGACATTTTCGGGAGAGGAATCAGGATTTCAGCCAAAGTGACTTGGTTACCTAAGGAGATGTTTCGTCACGCGTTACTTACATCAAGTTCTCGATGTCCCCCATGTAGTTATTCTTTTCACCATACACTTCTGTTCGTTATAGTTTCTTTACATTTCTTTTTTTTATTAACTCATCTGTTCTTTTATAAAGTGCGGCAACTTGAATAGCTGCACTTTTATACAAAGTTGTACGTTGAAAATTCAATTCAATTCTCAGTCCGAAGGATTAAACCATCAATGTATCCAACTTTAAGAACCTACGTACTATTTGTGACGATTATATATATATATATATATATATATATATATATATATATGGAAAACAATGTTAGAATTCGCAAATAAGAAATGACTGCAACTATAATTCATAAAATTTACACAACTCATTTAGAAATTATCCGTAAGAAAAAGTCTTTATTTCATTCAAGTAGTGGATTTAATCAATTATGAACACAATATGCATTTAAGACTACAGAAGTTAATGTGATTAACAATATGCTTGCTTTTTATTTGTTTATTAGGAATATGCACTGAAATTGTGTTAGAAAAGTACGTTCCAAACAAATTTCCTTCCAAATTAGCACAAAACGGAAACCATAATTCCAAAAATTATAAAGTTTACTGATTTCTGATTAACTTCAGTAAGTCTTCATACATACCGTTAAGTTTCTGAACCCTGATTTCTAGCATCTTCAGAGCCCCAATAGAGTAGTTTAAATAGTCCGGACTGAATCTCCATTATGGATAAGATTTTATTTTGATAAATCACATAATGTTGTACAGTAATATTTACTGATGACGTTTCGAGCACAAACTATTGCTCATAATCATATCAAGTTGATCTGATATGATATGATTATGAGCAATAGTTTGTGCTCGAAACATCATCAGTAAATATTACTGTACAACACTGTGTGATTTATCAAAATAAAATCTTATCCCTAATGGAGTTATGCTCTACCACAGTGTCCAAGTTTTATACTTATATCAATAGTCCGGACTGAGTGTGAGTAACTTCGTAGCATTAAACGGTGATTTAATCATTAGCGTAGGAGAGCTTTGAAGAAATGGAAAGGCAGTTTGCGATATCTTCATGAATGATCTTTTATTACTTTAGAGAAATTTTACCACGCCAAGTACTGTTGCTATTTTAGAGCAGCTTGCAGAAGCTTTGCGTTTGCTTATAGTTGTGTCTTACTGTTTAGAAGTAACTATTATTCTACAGGTAAATGGGTTACTCATTTTGTAGGCTTAATAACCTTGTTGGTTAGTTGAAACTTATTGCACTGTCTTTTTTCAACTTCTAATGGAAAACTGTGAGTCTGACATCAAGAGCCAGATAGAAAGCGTTGCTAATAACTCGTCCCTTTTGAAGTTAGCAACTTATGGCTAACTATAAGAGTATGGAATTATTATATTAAGTCAAATGAATAGGGCATAAAAATTTATAACAACTTAACAATCTGAATGTTATGTTTGCAGTTAAATCGCATAGCCAAATCTAAAAATATACTCATTTATTCTGTCTGTCTGTTTTCAACATAAAACTTTGCACTGATGTGCAGCAGTTTAAGTAGCCACACTCCCTCCATGTGGCACACAAAGCAAGAGAAGAAAGTAGGAGAAATGCATGATAGAGACAGTAGACAGGGATATGAGACAAAAGGAATAGTAATAACGAGGAACAATATAGTTTCATTGGAAATCATAAGTCACAAGGAGTGTATGCATCTGCGCCAGCCATTGAGGACGATTTTGAGCCATGTGACCGATTGTCTCCAGCCGTTGGTTTTTACCGTCCTGAGGACCCCAACAACGAAGTCTACCCCTTCCTAGGCGGCTGGCTCAAACTAACTGTTGTGGATTTTATTGACTGGTGCCATGTTTTGGTTTGATTGCCGCTAGTTCTTTTTCAGCCTGACCCTATGTCAGCTAACACTGCACGTCGAGAAAGGCGATGGCTAGGCATGCGTAACAGATCTCCTTACCATCTAAGTGGATGTAGCTTCACAGCTTCGTCGATTGATTCCCCCTCCTTACCTAGCACTCGACGCCTAACCTCAATATTGCTCACCCTATTATACCACTTCACACGGGAGATAGAACGCAGGCACCTATTATCAAAGACAGCTAGTCTTTTCATGTCCTCAACTCCCAATGACCGGGTCTCACAGCCATAAAGGAGGACTTATTACGTTACGTCTTCCAACTAATAGTATTTTAAAACACTAGGTAGTGGTTCAAACAGTCTTCAGAATGAACAAGAAATGTATAGCAGTTTTGAGAAATGTATAAGAACTGATTCAAAGTATTTTTCATTCAAAAATGCTCGCCCTGTTTTCCATGGGGCACTTGTCCCTACAATCTGAATAATATGACAGTGATCACCATTCTGGGTAGTAATAAGACTATATTATTATTATTAAACTGAACTCGTTTCGTACTCTACAATGACTTCTTGAACAAATTATTCAACTCCTTGGTTAGTTTCTTAGAAAGAAATGGGTGAAGTAACTCTTCCTTCCTGAACTTCTACATCGATCAGTTTAAGCAGATCACGTGAATCGACTTTAATTAAACTTCAGCAGTCTGATCACAGATTTGAACTCTACTTTCTCTACCGAAATTTGAGCAACTAATTAGCAACATCAATCCCAATAATAAGTGCACATGTAAATGCGAATTCTTGTTGAATAACATTTTTTCACTTTTGCATACTTGATATTCAACCAACCACTAGTGTATGAGGGAAAACATAGATCCTGAACCTTACGTTACAGAAATTAAATATGTGATCTGTCTTTGAAAATTGCTTTTTATGATTTTCTTCGGTCTAACCATTTATACATGATAAATGCTGGATGTGAAAGATCCCTATTAAAAAATAGTAAGCCCACCAGAACTGGGAATAATCAACAGGCAACCAAAGTAGACAAACCTAAGCTTTCTGCTTTCCCTCAGGAATCCTCTCTTGGAAATCAGCCCCAAAAGTAGTAAACTGAATTTGTGTAGACGTTTGAAAACTAAGCTTGTGTTGATATAAGGATATAATCTTTTATTGTACTAAGTTCTCAGCCTTGTATAACAGTTAGAGGATTGAATAAATAAGTTAAAATGTAAGGTTAATGGAACAGCTGCCTTAATCACAAGTCAGCATTTACCGTTTGGTGAAACATTGACTGCCTTATAGATAGAGCAGAAGAAATTACTTCTAGCTCAAAATGTTCAGAGACTACAGAGATTACCGGTGATTGTTGACGAGTTAATTGGCATCCTACCTTTCATGCATAGAATCAATTAGACTATATTGTTAATTTCCTCAAAAATAAAATTATCAGTAACATTGGGAATTAGTATGAATGGGATGTGTATCCCATAATGTCGGTCATTTTACTTAACATGGCGTAACAGACATGTTGGCCGTCAGTTACATCTTTTGTGTAGCTAGCAAAAGTACTGTGCCAAACATAATCATCGAGACGCAACTTAGTCAATTTCCAATCCAATACATATAACTATGGTACCACAGAATTGATAATTGAATGTAAAACTCCCTATCAAACAAAAGTTGCGGACTAACTCATAGTACAGAGGCACCTTGCTTTATTCAGCTCAGGTGATCTACTCTATCCTATCTTTGGTTTTCTAAGTAGAAAATTACTGTCATGGAAGTGTCTAAAAGGTATTTAATAACATTTTAAGCCGTTTAAAGCATGGTTTCCGCAAAACAAACATCGCTTGAACAGAGAAGTAGAACTTAAGCATTATAATCGTATGCAGTTGAATATTGGTTCCATTTATTAGATATATCACACGGTGAAGCAGAATTTTGTTACTGCAATTTATTCTTCACACTGATTAAAGTAACTTCACAACTTCAAAGTATAGCTTTTAAGAGCATTATTTTCATTTTTATCCATCAGAAACACTAATATAGTTTCCAGGTATCTGGAATAAGTATTTTTTCATCTTTACTGTAAGTAGAAGTTAATTCGTGGATGGTGACTTGCAGTGGAATCCAGGATGCGCACTTCGTCCTATTTGAGACTCGTCATCTGATGTAGCTGCATTCCGCAGTGAGTGATGATTTTCCCACCGAGGTTTGAACCCAGTTCCCATAGTTTTAAACACCAAAACGCTATCCACTAGACCACCTGTGCCACGAGAGCCACCTCTTGTGCAACAGGAAAATCTAAAATTCAATTTACTGAAAGTACTTGGTGTTCAATCAATAAATGAGGTTTTCCCTATCAATCCCTAACGCTATTAGCATTAAATAGCGAAACGTCAGTAAAAGTGTCGTTTTGTTTTTCATTCATTGGGAAATACAAAAACCTTTATTATGATGAATTCCTATTCAAATTTACTAAAGTTTGTCTTCAGGACCATCATTTCCTTGTATTCCCTTGTGTGATGTATTATTACACGGATACATAGTTTTGAGTTTTTTTCTAGATCCTGAGCAAAGAGGACAACTGCTTGAAACTCCCCATATATGACGTAATTGAAATGGTTTCTAGAATTCTATCTAGAACTTACCGCCAGTTACGGACCACTTCACAGTAAGGTATGATTTTTCGACTCACCCTTCTCTAACCCCCTTCCCAAGGCGGAAACATTGCATAAATGACTTGTTCAATGTCCGAATAAAACACCTCACGGTTGCATCCCTATTGGCCAGTAATATAAATTCGCCCTAAGACCCTAAAACAACTTACGCTATGTTGGTAACTGCTTTTAATCTAACTGTTATCTAAACTGCCTTTCTGGTAAGGTAGAACATGCGAATGTAACTGGCTGGGTCATGGTGATATTCAGGTCCAACCAGCACATCAAGATGGTAACTCATCAAAGTTGTGTGAATTATCAAACATGAGTTGATAACAACTTTGGGTGACGGCAGTGATGTCCAAGAACAGCAAAGTGAATAAAAAACCTCAAACGAATGACCAGGTGCATTGGAAGTAGTGTTTCACTTATAACGTTAAATAGTTCTATTTTACTTTTCTTCTCTCTGTGTTCTTATATTTAACATACTTTTTCATTTTTGAAATTAAAATATTAAAAAATAACGCACTGATAGTCAGCTTTATCAACCCTCGAAAGAATTATGACCTCCTACAAACACAAATTAACTAGACAAATGTAATTTCTTTAATCAAACGTCTAAATGGAGCTTGAGAACAGATAAGAAACTAAAATTATGACAGTTTTGTAACAAGTCATGAGTGTAGTTATAATTACAGAAGTCTACAGCCTTTGCATAGAACACAGTAGAAGATTCCCAGTCAATTTAGAATGCGTATTAGTTTAATGAAATCTAGGATTAAGCAAACAAAGATACATGGATGTTGACTGGTGGTCTATGTAGTGAGACAAAATCTACTTTTCTTGACTGGGCCCTCTAGGTACGGCAGACAAAACATCATACATTCATAGGTCGGAAATTACTAGGTTATTGAGATTTTCTTTTTTTCTTGATTATATATGTATATGTATACGAGACAGTAATTAGTAATTATATCTTGCCAAAGCACCTTCAACCTTTTTCACTGTATATTGGTTATAATGTTTCAGCACTAACTGACAAGATATATGGTGAATTTTAATTACATTAAAAGCCAATGCATTAGCCTACCATCACTCAGTATGGATTGAAGATATTCCATAGATGATTCCGTTTGCCCAGAAAACTATCAGCGTCCTATCACCCTCAATTGAAGGTGAAATATTACTAGTGACGAGGTGACTATAGTTGAAAGCTGAGAACCTCACAGAACGACTTATCATCAATGACAGCTGCGAAGAAACGAAAAAACGTAATCCCATTTTCATTTAGTCATTTGTTCCCCTTCCTTTCAAAATTGCAAATATCACTTTTATCTTCCTAGACAACAATAATGACCGAACATACTGTTCAATAAATCTTTTGTACATCTCACGTCTACTTATTCAAAGCATACGGACCTGTTAGCGCTCCAAAAGCGACAACTGTAGGTGATATTATAGACAGACTGAAGTTATTAAGCATCCTATTTATTTTACACATATACCTATTGATTTTAATTGAAAGTGGCTACAGGATATATGTAAAAGCAGACTGAAAAGACCAGATGATTATGGTTCAACCAAGACTTGACATTGATATCAAACCAAAAGCAAATCGTGTCTCATTATTATAAGCCTTATACAACCATCACATATAATCGAACAATATCTCAAAAAATAACCTAAAAAACTAGATCGTAGTTGTCCAAAATATATTAGCTGATTAATCTCAAATAAGTGTGCACGCTATCAAATCCACAAGTACCAGCCATGTACCAATACTATATAACAGGTGCAGAGGCGATTGCAGACCTTCAACCCTGGTTTCCAAAGGAAAACATCTCAGTTGCTGTAAATTTATATGTCAACACATACATAACAGTATATCACCCGAAAATATTAGGATCATATTATAGAACTATGTATCGCATATTTACATCTGTAGATCTCCATGACATGCACACCACATTCTTTCCAATCAACTCATCAGCTTCTACATTTATATGATCATGGTGACTAAAGGACTATTATTAATAACAACACCAATGTTTTAAATTATAGTGAATCAGAATTATAGGCATCTTTAGTCAATTAAAATGCACACCATGGTAAACCGAGATAACAAAAACCATATACAAGGCTAAGAATTTCCAGACCTCAAGAAGTAAATATGATACATGGGCTTATGCGCAGATATTACGCTGCCTTAAATAGAGGTATACACAAAGGCACCCAGATCTAATACAGCAAAAATCATATGCAAACGGAAACGCAAGCAAGATAAGGTAATTGACATTGACATGAGGAATAGTGTAAACCAGCTTGAAATGACAATTTTAATGCGAACAATCCAAAAAAACCATAATAGCTTTTCCAGCAGTACGGAAGTGAATGTGTGCCAAGGAGTATCATTATTAATAAACTATTGCAAGGGTAGAAGCTGGCATACTGACGCGCTGCTGATGCTGATTAAGTTATTGACGGATAAGTGTCAGACTGAAAACAACACCAAAAGGATTGGTTGAAAACTGAAATGCTGACGAGACTTACCGGAGGTTTCGTTTTTTTCATATTGTGCTTCGAAACAACCTTGAATAACTTTCCATCATGCGGCTGCACAAACACAGCTTTTTTACTGAAGTCGGAACCACGTCTCCAATTGCCCAGACGGGTGCCGTGTTTCGAATCCTTCACAACAGATTTTGGGTTTATTTCGAGCACTCTCTTGCCATGAGAGGGTTCCTCAATAGGGTAGTAGGCATCACTATCTATGTCATTGGAAACAGAAGGATAAGGAGTAGGTTCCGTGGAAACGTCCTCATCGGAATTGTTACTGTCTAAAATTTTTGAAACCCCAATGCATATGGAATCCACATAATGATCACCAGATGTTTCGTGATTACTTGTCATTACAGATTATGTAAGCCAGTTCCAGTAAGAGCATTAAGCATATGTGAACGAATTCTGATGATTGAATGGAATCCGCGGTGAGAAGAAAAAAATTAACGCCTTATGAGAGATTTAAGAAACATCCTAAAAGCCAGCAATGACCTTAAACACCCACAGCCTTTAAAATGTTCCGAACGACTTATCAATTATCAATGGCTATGGCATACAATAAGGAGGCATCTAGCCATTAAGTCTGGTGTATAGATCAGGATTGTTTCAAGATAACATGACCCTAAAAATATGTCTTATAATTTCATTATATTTACTGAGTGTATGAGTGGCGAATTTTCGAGGGAGTCTAAATTAGTATTTGCAGTATTTCTCCGAACTTCTGGTAAAAAATAGTCTGTTTAGGAAGCATCACTGCCTAAGCCTACAATCTTTCTCTCACCACCTGAAAATTAGTGAGTTCGCAACGTATCAAAATAATCTGGAAATTAAATCCCTCTCTAAGCTTATGTTTTAATGTGATTAGTCCTTACTATTACTTCATTGACTGAATCCATAAAACGTAGGTTACAGTTCCCACAAATAACTGTTACTGGGTGAATGGAGTTGTTGCAAAGACAGCGAGTAATTTACTTTCAAACTCGGTTGGTGAAATTCAGATTTATGCAGTCTCAATTTATGACAAATTTTCATATTTTGCAGCCATCTAATATATCTGCTTTACCTTTGAAGTGCAAGCTCGAATATTAGCCCCCAATATATCTTTGGTAAAATTTTCGTGCACAGAGAATAGGTTTTTGAACAGGTTGTCCCCTCACAATCAGCTAAAATCTTGATAAGATGATTCCTACAAATATAAAGAAACTTACGTAAGTGTAATGTTATTCATTTCAGATTCAGATTTATTGGTTGAGGATAGAAGGCTTGGAGCCTATTTTAATCCTTTTCTAGTAAATTTCTGTGGTTGTCCAAACTCTTCTTGAACGAATCAGCTGAGGTTGCAGACACCACTTCTTCTGGGAGTCGGTTCCAAGAGTTTATGACTCGGTGTGAGAACCAGTACTCAACAGCAATATGATTTCTTCTTGGCTTTTGAACTCTCCTGCTATGTCCTCTGAGGTGTTCTGGCCTGGTGGGAAGGAAAAGAGAGAAAAGGTCAGGTCCGTAGTCATTATTTAAAATTTTAAACATTGTGATTAAATCTCCTCTCTGCCTACGGTATGGCAGTGAGAAGAGATTTAAACTGTCTAGTCTTTCCTCATATGATAAATTAGTCATTCCGAGAACCATACGTGTTGCCTTCCTTTGAACCCTTTCTAGAGTGTGTGAGTCCCCTTTTAGACAAGGGCTGGTGGCCTGGATGCAGTTTTCCAGTCTTGACCTCACCAGAGATGTATATAAGGAGGTGAACATATCTCTGGTGATTCTAGTGAAGGCTCTGCGAATTGCCCATAATGACCTGAAACTACGTGCAGCCACTGCGCGACAGTGTGCTGTAGTTTTTAAGTCGTGGCTAACTGTGACACCTAAGTCCAAGTAAGTCTGAACTGATGGAAGTGTAATTCCCTCTAGTTCATAAGAGCTCGTGCTTGCTTGTCCAGTGCGCTTGGTTGCACATTTTGCCACCTTTATCGGGAGCATCCATTCTATGGACCACTCTGACAATTTGTTTAGGTCCTCTTGCAACGTGGACGTGTCACTGTTACCCTTCAGCTCTCCAAATTTCTAAGTCATCTGCGTATAGGACCATAGGAGAGTCGGTGAGCAGAGATAACTCATTGATATACAAAATAAATAGGAGAGGTCCGAGTAACGTGCCTTGTGGCACTCCGCTACGTACTGCTGTCCAAGAGGAGAGTTTCGAGTTAATCCTAACCCTCTGCCTCCTATCTATAAGGAATTCCTTGAGCCAGTTTAGTAATCTGCCTTTGACACCAAGACTTTCCAACTTCATGAGTAGTCTTCTGTGAGGTACTTTATCAAAGACTTTGCTGAAGTCTATGAAGACAACGTCAAAGGGTCTTCTGTTGTCCCTGGATTTGACCCAGCTTTCTCTTGCAGTGAGGAGATTTGACAGGCATGAGAGGTTCCGTCGTAAACCATGCTGTGCTCTTGATAATAAGCTTTCATTTTCTAGATATGCCATTATGCTTTTCTTGATGATTCTCTCCAGTGTCTTGATTAAAGTGCTGGTGAGACTGATAGGCCTGTAATTTGAAGGGCTTTGTCTTGATCCTCCTTTTTGGATGAGGGTTACTATGGCGTCTTTCCAGCCACGCCCTAACACTCCATTTTGGAGAGAAAGCTTGAAGATCGTAGTCAAAGCGCCGATTATGTGGGCTGATAGCTCCTTGAGAAGCCTTGGATGAAGGTTATCGGGACCCATGGATTTCCCTGCATCTAGTTTCCTTAGGCAGTTGAGCACGATGCCTTGGTCGATGTCAACGGAATCTATCCCATGTTCTTCTGGTGCAGCCAGAGCTGATCCTGTAGGCAGTGACGACTCCTGTGTAAAGACTTGGGAGAAGTAGTTTTCCATTGCTTCTGCTTTTTCTTGATATTCGATTGTGTCATTGTCAATAGTCAGGTTTGGACACCATTGGATGTTTTATTCCTGAAGTTCATGTACGAGAAATTTTTCTTAGGTTGTGCCTTTGCATTTTGAGCCAGGTGTGCTTCGAATTTCATCCTTGATTGGCGGATTTCTGCAATAGCTTCATTTCTAGCAGTGTTATATAATTGCCTGGTCTCAGAAGTCTCAGGTGTGGCAAACAATTCCCAACATTTGCGTTTACGTCTGAGTAACTTACGAATCTCTCGGTTTATCCAAGGAGGGCAATGTTTCCGACCCTTTGGGACAGACCAAGGGATGAAAGGTACAGTTACTTGGGCGTAAAGTTGTTTAAATTGGTTCCATGCGGCTTCTACTTGAGACTCTGGGTTGATGTACCAGATTACTGAGTTGGCTGCTGAGACGATTGCATTTATATCAGCTTTCCAAACGTTTGGTCGAGATGGAGTTTTTATTTATTTTATTTTTATTTTTATTTACAGCTTGATTCCACACCGTATTTTCAGTACAAGTGTGGAATTTTCAGCATGGATATCGGTAGCCCAAATTCAGGCCGACCATAGATATCGGGTGTGCGCCGGCAGGGGATCGAACCCCGGACCATGTGCATGGTCGGCGAGAGTCCTAACCACTGTGCCACCGACGCCCTTGCTGCCGTTACTGTGAACTTGAAAGTAAGCACAGCATGGTCGCTTCTTCCTAAAGGAGCAAGATGTTGTATGAGATCCACATCCTCATCGTGGGAGAACACTAGGTCCAGAGTTGAGGAGGAGTGCTGTGAGTCATAGCGCGTGGGCTTAATGACATATTGGACTAGAGCTAACGATATGCTAGATTCCAGCAGTTTATAATCAAAGGAGTTGACTGAAGATAGAGTTGTTAGTCTCGTCCAGTCAACTAATGGGTCGTTGAAATCGCCAACTACGAGACTTCAACATTTCGAGGTCCAGGAGCCTAGCTTCTCCATCAGGGAGTCATCTGCACTGCAGTCAGGACTGCGGTACATAGCAATGAGGTCAATGTGTTGGCCTATGCATTTAAGTCTGCAGAGCAGAAGTTCGCACGACCCAATTTCGTTAGCGAGTTCTTCGATACTACGCACGGTTAAGCATTTCTTGAGGTAGATGACTACGCCACCTCCTTTGCGGTTTAGTTGGTCCACCCTATGCACTTCGAAGTTTGGCAGGTTAACTTCGTTGTCAGTGACATCGGGTGTCAGCCATGTCTCTGTGATAATAATTACATCCGGGTTTCCGGAGTCCATCATGTTAACCAGCTCAGTCCGTTTATTTAACAGGCTGCTGGCGTTTGTGTAGGAAACTGACAATTCAGTTTGGTGCTTTCCCGGCCCACCCACAGAGGTTTCGGTATCATTAAATTGCGAACCTGGACAACCAGAAAACCCTTAATCTTAAGGTTCTTTTCGCCGTTTCGGCGTCGTTCGCTTAACTCTAGGGCCGCAGACTGTCTTTTGACACGGTCTGCTAGGCTTAAGTCGGCGCGGACATATATGCCTGATCCTTTAAGAATATGAGAGTTGCTAAGAATAGCATCCCTCTCTTCTTTAGAGTTTAGCAGGACTTTGAGGAGCCGTACAGGCTGACTTACTCTAGGGTCAGGCTTTTGGCCTATTCTATATACGCTATTTATAATAATGCCTGATACTGTTTGTGGCAGTAGCTTGTCTAATAGGGGCTTAACCAAGTTAAGGTCATGCTCAGATCTAGTCTTGTGGTTGGGGGCCAGTGACTCTTCCACTTTGTGGAGAATGAGCGACCTGCCAGAGAGATCAGGTTTTCTTGCCGTGGCTTTCTTGCTCTGCGGCGTAAATGTCTCTCTGTCCTTCGTGGGCAGTGTGGCCAATGTATTGTCCTTATCTCGCTTTTTGCGAGAGACTACTGTACGCCATTCATTGGCGTTCTCCTCGCTAATCGTAATGGGATTTAGCTGCCTGCTACTCACCGGTGTGGATGAGGCTTGATCCACTAGTCCCTGGGCGACTTGAACTGCAGGTTTTCGACCCCTGGTACGCCTCTTCTCTGTGGTAGTCTTTCCATTACTGTCACTGGAGGGCTTATCCAGTGTCGTGGGGGCAGCCTGGGTATCTGGAATGTGGTGAGTGCTCTTCTGTGCTGAAGGGCACTCACTTATTGACAGAGACGCATCGGGGACATGAGCTTTTTTTGTCGGTGACACTAGTCACGTCATCATTTGTTGATTCAGTTGGTATCTATGTAGCCGAATAATCTCCACGATTTGTTTTGAATGACCAAGTAGCTTACAAAAATAGAAAAGCACTTTCTAATATTCTATTCTTGATTGTGTCAACAGATATGTTACCCTAATTCAAACAATGGTCTTATGTCGTACTATGTTGTGCTTTCCAAATGTAAATGCCCCATCCATTCGATGATGTTCCCTTCCGTGTCTGATGAAGACCTAGCATGCACTGTTTGCTGCTAACTAACTAGATTTTATTCGGATGTTCTGTCTGTAGATAGGTCTGGGGATTACTTCTTCCTGTTCCGCTAGTAGTGCCAAATGTATTTATGCTTTCGAAGGTTCACGTTTTTAATCTACTCTCATCATTAATCGTTAGTCAGAGCATTATTATGCTTGCGGAACATCATAGGTACTTGTTCCTGGTATGCACGCAGTGTACTTCAGCTTGATAATTTATGGACACCGCATGGTATGTTTGAAAAAACCTGGATTAAAAGTTTTCGGACTAATTCTCTATCTGCTATAGTTTTTCCTCTCATCTTCATACTGCATGCAACCCACTTGCGACATATTTTCGCCCCATTTTGTCAGTGTTATTTGTTCGAACATGCACATTGAGTGATTTGGTGACAAATTAAATTATGTAGTTCGATACTGACATCAATAGGTACTGATTACTGGTTGCGATTTCTCCTTTGAACTAAAACTATGCAAGTTTCAGAAGTAGAACAGCTATTTCTGTCGACAGTTATGACATCTAATAGGGTCTGAGATATATTTCGTTTGTTATAAAACTCACCCTACTCACTTGATAACAGCCGTCATGGTTTTCAGCTGTAAGATTCAGCTCGCAGAGTGGCTAAAGGAGGTGTTTTTCAATTGGTACAAGGTTTGGAAATGGCGTCATTGGAGAATTCAGTGTTGGGACTTCTAAAACCGAAACTTAGAGTGCAAGAATCTGAAGAGGCAATATATTCTCATTAAACAATTGCACTACAGAGACTAACGCAGTAAAAATGATCACTCAAACTCTCCAGTAGGGCTAAAGGAATAAACAGTTACCTGTCGGTTACAGTGGAACTGGCTACTCGCTTCACAGGCCAACTGCTAACGCCCACACTCCATCAGTTTTCATTCATAAAATCGCAGCGGCACAAATAACCATCATTTAATTATGCTATAATTCGTAGCAAGCGATTAGTCCGGATTTTAGGCGGAGCGTATATCATAAGGAAAATTCTGAGTAACATCAGTAGGCAGCGAAATGTACTAACCATACAATCGAAACAAGGAGTCAATCTGGTATCTTTTTAGTGTTGGACATACTAATCATTCAGTAAATAACCACTGATGAAGCATTCGAGGGTGAAAATTTACACATGAGTTTCAATGAGATCAGAAACCGAGATCGAAATGCCCACTGTAGACCGTGAAACGACATTGGCTATTCAATTTCTCAACTTATTTGTGCCAAATATTTAACAATGCCGCTACGTTTGTCTATCCACCTTTCTTAAAAATAGTTCGAAGCAGTTTTTCTGTTGAAAAGAACACTGAGACTGCATGTCGAACTACAGTAGTTTACTTTCAAGCCGCAACTATCGAAAGCTACCTGGAGAAGAGAGAGTTGACCATAGTTTGGCCACTCATGTAACCTACGGTGGTCTTAACCTCTCTGGAGTTGTTGAGGTTTTGACTTCAAATTTCGTTAATTTGGCAGCTTACGAATTATAGAATAGTGTTTATTGCTCTAGCAAGCGAAACAGCCCCTGTTCGTCCCCAACATGCTTTTCCTGGGTCTGAAACAAAGCGATATATTCTGAAGCTTCCATTGGGAACCATTCGGAATGTTGAACAAAAGTCTTATCAGGGAAATGTGTCACTTCATGTTGGATGCAAAGATCTGCGAGAGATAGTGTTCAACCTAGCGGTAATTTCCACATTCTCTTATAAACATATTCAGGACTATGGACGAGCAACTGGATTTTGTGAAAATCTGAAAGCATATGCATTTCCCGCTACTTCTAAAAAACCTCTGTTCGCATACTTATATGGTGCAAAGTGTTTAGAGAATAACGTTTTCGCAGTAGACGGTTGGGATGTGTATAATCCAGAAGAGGAATACCATCGTCAGAATATCTTTACTAATGGATGGAGGATTACAAAAGTAAGGTTTATATAATTTAGATTTCCGTGCAAGACTCTATGTTGAGATCGTCGTCCACTGTAGTTTTGACACAGTCTCATCGTTAACTCCCAAACTGACACTATTGCACATTCCTACATATTTTGTAATGTTAGTTCCATATATTCTCATTTGTTTGGTTTTGTCATCATTGTGTATGCAAATTCTAGTAACTTTATTCACTTTACTAGTATTTTCTTGTAATTCTACAGTTTGGAGACTATTTACTCTTTCATTTCGTGACAGTGTGATTAGACTATGTAGTCGAGTAAACGAAAAAGTCTGCCGATGTGTTCAAAGTAACGACTCCTCAAGAGTCGTTTGTGGGAGTTACTACCCACCCGCACATTAGCCTCTCATTTTGAACAAAATAAAGGCGTCAACAACGAAAAACTTAAATATACCAATAAATCTCGATTTTCTTTGTCTTTGATTTATGTATAAACATAAGGTTTTTCACTACATATTTTTGACTATTTCAAAAGCCAGCTAAACTTTCGCAACTCCGTCTCACCTGCTGAAACCTAAAGATCCACTGCACAAAGGATAATGTAGTGTAATTTACAAATTACACTGTTTTGGTTGGACAGTTACTGTTTCTTTATTGAAGCCATTAACTACTACGAGACAAATATGGTCACTAGGTCGGTTGGGAAAGTTGTGGAGTCTTTTAACAGCCAGTTTTACAAAATCCAGAAGTAACCTTAGAAGTCAATTAGTAATACAAAATGATAACCAACAAATGTCTAGACGTCCAGTTCACATGAACTATTAAGTATCAAAGTCAAGAACGGTAATTCTGGAATATTGATTATGAGTAATGCAATAAATAAAGTGGTAATGAAAATAGATTAAAGTCCTAAAATCTAACGTAAATCGAATGACTCAAAGGTAGCGAAAAAAAGAAGTTCTCAGCCCCAGGTCATCTGATATGTTTTGGAGCACAGTAATCATTGAAACGTTAAAAAAAAGATGAACAAGTTCTTTTATATCAAATCATTATAAACAGGTAATCCGGGAATTCCTTGAGTATGAGCAATATACAATGCGGTTGTTTATACATTGGACTACACCCTTCAAAGCAACGCAGCCTACTAGCCAGAGTGAAGTAGACAACGACAGCTAAGTTGACAATTAGTCATATAGTTCTGTGATGGGAAATTAACCAAGCTGTTTAGAGAAAACTGCCCGGAAAAGTGAAATAACTGCTTGCCATGGGTCCATTGTGAATATGTACTGGAGATGACTGAAATGTTAATGAGAGCCCTGACTTAGGTTCTTTTGGGTCACAGAAGGCTTTTCCAGAAAGCCTTACTACATTTTGACGACTAATTCGGTAATTACAGATTACTACTTTGATCCTTACTTCTATCAGCTAAAATTATGGTCTAAAGATAATTTGCCTCTCAGAATTATACAGTAGGGAAAGTAGCTACTTATTAACCATAATATTTCCAAATTTAGTTATCATATCGATTTCCATGTATAAAACTGGACGGTAAAACCCAATGTTAAGTGCCTCAGTGTTCATTTATAATTGGAAGTTAGGTTTTCAGCATGTTCTTGAACTTAATCCGACTTTTTTGATTTTAAATTTTTCAAATAAATGTAATTGATTATGAATGCTACTACGGTACATGTGCTTATTATTTAAACTCTCTACTAGTTTAGGCATTCTAACTTCACCTACTGCAAATTTGTTATGCTTGACGTATTCGCTGCAGAAAAGATTTACACGATCATATGATTGCTGATTACATTGTATCTGAGTTACATGTTGTAGCCGCAATTCAGTTTTCGGTAACAACCGGTTGGGAGAGATGTAGGTAGGCAGTATGACCTTTAAAAAGGCCTTTGAGGTGTGAGAAGTCGGTATTCATTTATTAAATTATGTTTTTGTGTTTTAATTTTGAGCCTAATTACTGTAAGATTGGTTAATGTTTGTCATTTGGTTTATAGATTAACACGGACTACAGGTTGTGTGATACGTATCCAGCTCTTCTTGCCGTCCCCTGGGAAGTAACAGATGAATTGCTAGTAGCATGTGCACCGCATCGCAGTCGTGGTCGTATACCAGTTTTAAGTTGGTTACATCCTGAAAGCAAAGCAAGCCTAACTAGAGCAAGTCAACCTCTTGTAGGTGTCCAAGGTCGCCGCAGTTCTGATGATAAAGAACTAGTTCGTCAACTTAGAATAGCTAATGCAAATGCCAATCATCTTCTTATCTTCGACGCCCGTCCTCAGGTAAAGTATATATTTGTCATTCCACTGAGTTCATAGATTAAATATTTATAGCAAGCAACAACTGTGAGAAGAGCACTATTTAAGAAATCTTTAAATACTGCTTTTCTCACAGTTGTTGCATTTACGGAATATTCATAATTTAACGTCAGCTACAGAAATTTCTTACAACTTTCCTTTTGAGTAGTTAAAAATTGAGAGCACGATTGGAATCGGCATAGTTAAAAGCTCATACAAATTTCTCATTATACATTTCGAAATTAAATAAGCTATCCTTGTAATCAGCAACAATATGTTTACACAAACACTTTTGATAAAAATATTGCGCTCGAATGTCACCTGCCTTTATCTTACCAAAGTTTATGCTTTACGCGAGCCCGACTACGCATTTCCGTTGAATTCAATATCTTACTATTAGGAAGTAATCAAACTGTTTGATGTGGATGAATAAACTGTAGTTAATTGTATAGTGATGTCTGTGACAAATGTGATAAGTGTGAATTAAGAGTCAGCCACATGGCTTTTAAGTAAGGATGATAATATATACATTGTAACGTTGCCGTTTAGACCAAACTGCTATTTTTGTCATCTAGTACAGAGATCTACTCCATATATACACTTTCTCGGTGGGGAATTCAGTGACTAAAACAAACTATCAGTTAACGGAGAGCAGTTACTGTCATATCGCTTGCATAAGCAATATGATGAAGTAGTAGAGTTTTGTAAAAGTATTGCTTTATTTCATGCATTTCAAGCTATGATACGTATGTGATTATCGTAGTTTTCGTTACTAAGTTATCTATGGAGCGCTTAACACAACCTTCTGGATTTCGGTTTAGAATTCATCACTTCAAAGTAGCATTCACGTAGTTCGGTTTCATATCTAAAAACAGACAAAACACCTTATATGCATCTTCCTCAGAACTTCATATGGAAAATGAGGCGAAATGAAACTATCATGACCTAAAATACCATGTATATATCTAATTTCTAACTTCCTTTCGTCTAGTCAAAGGATATTGTGATGACTAGTTGTTTTAGTTAGTTTGAAAGTCGGCGGAGAAATATTTCGCTAATGTGTTTGGGGATGAACTAAGGAAAGGAAGTTTCAATCAACCGCACAGTGGTACTCGAAAAAGCAAGACTGGTAAGGAGAGTTTGATAATAATGTTATCGGTTTGTATTCGAATTACATTGCGCTGCATTTTATCTCCCTTCTCTTAACTATCCAATGATGTGCTCTTTGTTTTTTCGAGAGCCGCTATGCCGATTAAACATGAATTTCCATCACTTCATGGAGCTAGCATATGCTAATGGTTCTAGCGATGTTCGACTTTATTATCTCATAGTTTGTAATAGTTATCTAGAATAAGAACATACTACTAAATGGGCTCAAAAATATGTAATTGTAGTGCTTGCCCAAGTACACATATCGAATTTGTTATTTCAGTTAGAAACATTATATTGTTGTTCTAGGTTAATGCGATAGCAAATATTGGTGTCGGTGGAGGTATCGAGAATCCATCCTATTATGAAAATGTGCAATACATGTTCCTCAATATACAGAATATACATGCTATGCGTGCTGCATTAACCAAAGTTTTTGAAGCATGCTTCCCTCTACCAGATGATACACGATGGTTGAAACAATTAGCAGATTCTAAATGGCTTTATCACATCAAACAAATTATTTTTGCTGCAACCAGTGTAGCCGACAAGGTGAGTTATTTACTTCATTTTTAACGTGACTAATAATTCAGTATCATAAGGTACATTATCCATTCAAAGTTTTTGCTCTTACAAAAAAGAAATAAAGTTGACGAGTGACAAGTCATTTTCGCTGACATTAATCGGTGTCTCTAACAAAAAATTACGCTGATATAATTTCTTAATGTCGTCTAGGGTTTTTGTGATTGACAATTTCATTATATTGGTCACCTAGTCATGCATAAGAACTTTACCAACGAAAAAAGTGAAAGATATAAAACATGTTTTAATAAGGCTTTCTGAGGTGTCTAGAACATTTTTGCTAAGTACAGCATAGCAGAATATTCTCAAAGCATAGTTCGTTATACATGCAAAATGCATATGTAAAGTCTTCACACAAGATCAAGCGTATTTCTCAGCGGTGATTCAGCTAAGCACTTGACTCTGTGGAACTGTGGCTCATTGGCCTAGGCCTTCGACCTCCAACTCCGTTTCACCTACCGAGGTTTGAAAAACCAGGTAGTACCACATTAACATTTATGCAGCAGGCGTGACTCATTGTTAACTGCATGCAATTGCAAGTGGTTGGTGAGTGATATTCATCGACTAGACTGTTAACTGATGGACAATGGTCACAAAACTAATTGCATCTACTAAGATATTATTTTGAATCACTCATGATAGATAGTAGGGTGGGTTTGGCGTAATTACTGTAGTGGTTGAACATTCATTTATTATCACATCCATCAAACAGTGAGTTTATTTTTTATGTCACCTTATGAAAGGAAAAGTGCTAAGTTCTCTCTGTATTTATTGGAAATATGTAATAATAAACAGAAGTAATACTTAGATGAGCACTTCACCTAACAATTTGATGTGGTTCTTCAACCAGTCAAACTTCAAATTTATTAACAGTAATGTAAGATTCAATAAAGAAAGAAAGACCGGATTCGCAGTATAAAACATCATTCTCTTTCCCAGGTTCTCATCATCTGCAAACTACCCGAAATTACATTGGTTATAAATTGATGACAATAACATAATTCACTGTTTGAATAGTAGTAAGGAAAACACAAAATGAACGCATCCGAAATATAGGCTTTACAATTTTGGTTTAAGTTACTGTCAATTTACATGCTTTCAAAATAGAAAAGGAGGAGAAAAATACAGAAAACAGGAAAATCTAATAAACGGTGTTAGCATTTAAGTTTACATAACAACTCACTGAAAATTTGCTCAGTGAGTTGAAATCACTAATATGGATGACTAACCAATGTAATCAAAATGTAGTTACCAGTTACCAAGGGAGTGAGAGATTAATCACACTCTCTTTCTGAATGCATTAGTTTGGTTTCCAACCAAAGTTGCGTTTGATTGCAATTGCTTCAGCAAATCGTAGTAAATTTGCTCTCCCTTGTATGTTTAATATTTTGAAGGATTTGGAAATCTCGACGAAATGATCAGTATCCACGTGTCTGGTAATTTCATTTTATGAATATCTGTTTCTTTTTAAACATAAGTTTCTTGGGATATGCTCTGAAAATCATATAGAAGCCCTTCTTTCTGTCCTTCCTATGTACTTGCTCCCGCAAGTGCACGTAAATTTATAAACAGTTAGAGGTGACATCAATAGAGTACTTATCCAGTTTGGATAGGCTAATAGAGCATGTAGTGGTGTATGGCGTTACGAGCTTAGCTGCAGGGAAGCATCTTTTTATTGTTCCTTTCATTCTCTTGAATGGAACCTAATGTATGAAATTAGTGTAAGATTCATTATTACGTGAAAAAATATGACCTCACGAAGTTTAGTTCTGTTCAACTCTAAGCATTTTTTTCTCTCAGAAGTTTATTCCTGTTATCCAAGCCTCACATGTCTCATTTACATATCAGATAGTAGGGAATCCAACAGTTATAATTAAGGGTCATGCATTACTACGGGAAAACCAATATGTTTAACCGTCTGTCAATTTAGAAGCTGTCGATTGACAACTAATTCAGTCGAAAGCCAATATAACTGTATGACTTATTTATTCTTTTGAAATTTCAGATTGAAAACCATAAGACCTCGGTGCTGATTCACTGTTCAGATGGCTGGGATCGAACAGCTCAGGTTACCTCTTTGGCGATGTTGATGCTCGATCCATACTACCGCACAATACGTGGGTTTGAAGTTTTAATTGAGAAAGAATGGTGTTCATTTGGCCATAAATTTGCACAGCGTACTGGCGGACCTGCGGATGGTGGAATCTATTTGCCTCCTAACATACCTACTCCTGTTACTAATGATTCTACTCCCACACGACCATCCAATCCTGAAGAGCGCTCTCCAGTGTTCCTACAATTTATTGACTGTGTATGGCAAACAATGCAGCAGTTCCCTCATTCATTTGAGTTTAATGAACGATTCCTCATAACTATAATGGATGAGCTGTATGCTGCACGATTTGGGACGTTTCTCTTTAACTCTGAAATGCAAGGTCGAGATCATGGTGTACGTGAAAGAACCATATCTTTGTGGGCATATATCAACTCTGACATACCGTCATATCAAAATCCATTATACACTCCCGCTGAAATCAGTGGGCATCGTGTAATTTTCCCGCAACACGCTTTAGCTCAACTTCAATTTTGGACAAGTTATTACATACGATGGCATCCACTAATGCGTTTACAAGAGCCTATAGCGCGTCGAGAAAGAGACTTGATAATGATAATGAAACGTTTCAGAGAACTTACAGCTGCTACACAGCGCGAAAGCATTAAACCCAATCTAAATACTGCCAAATCTGATAACCTTACGCTCGGCAGAACACGTTCAACTAGTTCAAAATTGTAATTTTGCATACATTGAAGTTATGTACGGATTCATGAACAAATACGCTTAATGCTAAGCCGAACAAAAAAAAATAATTTAGACAAAAACTGCTTTTAATTTGTATAATTTCAATAATTTCAAAATGATTTTTTATTCGAATAATAAAAATTTATCTAAATCACTTTTTAGTGTTGTTAGGCACTTGATCATCCCAAAAAAATGTGTTACACCGTGCCGCTGGATTGTCCGGAGCACCCTGAGGTCGTGCACACACCCAAAACCTCTTTCCAAATCGATTCCCTTTGCTAGTTTGCATTTGTTTCACGGTTCTCATAATACAAGGTTCTTTGTGAACAAGGCATAAAGGAGGTTTCTTAGGTCCTGACAACAAGTTCCGCCAAGCTTCACTTGATTGAACTGCTCTAATTGGATCGTAGTCCTTTATCCTGGGAGTTATCATTTCCTTTGCACTTGATGGTTGTACCTCGCTACCTGAGGATTCACTCAACTTCAGTGCTTTAAAAGGTCCTAAAGTTAAGTTAGGACAGAGGTAACATCTAGAATTATTTCGAAGCCATAAATTTCTCATTATTGTCGTAATAAAAATATGAATAATAAATTTTATGAAAGATTATATCTAAGTTAAGATTTCTCATTGAAAGGTTACTATTCTATTAGTCAAGCAACTATGTGATATAACACTTACGTCTCCTTACCGACAGAAGTGATTTTTGCTTGTTTTAGAGTAGATGTTTTACGTCTAGCTCCTGATCTTTCCAAACAAGAAATAGAAGTATTCAATATAGGAGGAATCTTTTCATTCTCCGCGTTGGAGATCTTAGAAACTAAATAATTTTTTATCTGCGTTTGTTTCGTTTGACACTGTGGCCAGTAGTGGGAACATTTTGGAGGAAATGAATAAGATAACTTTGCGTTTGAGTTGTATGAATACGGTAAATCTGCATATATTGGACAGTGGTCAGAACCGCAAATATCTGGCATTAAATCTGCTTTTATTTCATGATTCGGTAATGCATATAAATTTGCAAGTTGAGAGTCTACAAGAATATAATCTAGTCGAACTCCATAATTGGTTTGACGAGCATTTGTACGCGATGACCAGCAGGTAAACGCATTTTTCTGGTTCGGATGTAATAACCTAAAGTATTAAGATACAAACTGGACAAATCAGGAAAATATGCCAACGATTTGATTAAACTCAAGAGAAATTATGTGATTATTTAAAAATCAAATTTACGCATTTACTGGGAATTTAAAAACCTGTTTAAGTTTTCCTATCAACAAATCGCTTTAAATCACGTTTTGGTTTGGTGAACTACCAACAAAATTGAGTTTGAATATCTTGTACTCTTAAATTGTGAGCATATGCGAAAAACGAAGCCCTTTCAATTATCACTGAACACTAATTTCTTGATCAAACAGTCGATAGGAAAGTTGCCAATGCCCTTAGTAATATCTGTATACTAGAAAACATAAGAAATGATAGACTGGTTAAGTTGTAGTATGATACAGCGAATTCCTGGTGTGGTGGTCTGTCTTATGCAAAAAACTGTGGGAAGCAAGGAAACGGGCATACGTTGGACTGATGAGAACACACTCAAAGACATGGACTTTTCATACGACTTATGTCTAATGTCACACAAACTCGAAGATTGATATTCGCAAAGCAAGTTGTTGGAGTAGGCACCGAAGACAAGACTTTAAGATGATTCAGATACCAAACCAGCAACACTATAAACATGAGGAATCCAAAGGATAGCAAAAGCAAGACAGGGGTTCATTACTCTGAAATCGATGTGGAAATATAATGCACTCAACATAAAGAACAGGTTACGGATCTTCAGTACTGATTTCAAATCAGTGCTTCCACATAGTTTAGAGACTTGGCACGTCATGAAAATCATTTCTAAAAGCCTAGTGCAGATTTTTACTAACAACTGTCTTCGTCACATACTGGAAATCAGATGGCCAGAAAGGATTAACAAGAAGGAACTCTAGCAACGAACCTATCGCCCAACAAATATGCATAAGGGAATGCAGATGAATTGGACATACACTGAGAAGACTGTTGAGTGAGGTGATGCCCTAGGCTGTCGACTGGAGTCTGAATTGGAAATGACGAATTGGATGTTTAAGAACTATTGCTCGGAACATTTAACAAACAAGATTTTTGTGTAGCTCAACACCAGTAGGTAATCTTGGGGAGCTAAAAGTGAAGTAAGATTTTTATTGTTACGTCTTGAAAGGGTGTGATTTTGATTCATGACTTCTAGTAAGCTATAATTCGCACTTTCTCAACCTAGTTCTTTCAGTTATGCTGAACAGACCTAGAATTTTACTTTGTAAGTTGGAGACAGATTATGCATAGAACTCACAATTTTCTGTGGTCTGCAACATTCAAGACTATGACACTTGTTAACTCGACTGATATCGTGAAATCACCAGCAATAAAAAAATACACCTAAAAAAAGTTGCTATGTTTGCGGATGTATTTCACACAACGTATCATTATTTGGAGATTTTTTTCCTAATAATAGTAACAAGAGTTGATAAAATTAGGTACTTCTCATTTTTCTCACTTGTGTTGAATCAAAAAGTGTACATCTAGTTATACAGGTTCTCTTCTCCAATATTCTGAGATACTATGTACAAGGCATCCACTGATGATTTAGTCATTTACGAAGCTGTATACTTTTGGTGAAAAAGACATATGTGCACAAAATTTAATGCAGTTGCCACAGTTATACCCTTTAATATCTTCATTTATTTTATTAGCTTAAGATAATACATCACTTCATCAACATACAATTACAGAAAAAAGGTACATATACACAGATTGAATGGACAATAAAAAGAATCAATAAATTTAGAGTAATGAGTGAAATACGTGCTTCGCGTGCAGTATTACATGAATAGACCTAAAGCTTATTACTGACGCAACACCTTGGGCAGACACTCATTTTATATGACCCTATTTTTTAAACATCTTTATGCCAACAAAATCAAACACTGGGAATTTACTAAATACTTTAACTAACGGTTATTCAAACTTTATTTGTATCAATTTTAAAGAATGTTTTAAGTTACCTACCTGAAAATATCTACAAATCTCCTCGACTGTGAGTACTCTTCGGTGTTAAGACTTTGATCTCGTTGTTGTTCCACTAACAGTTGATCAAACCATTGACGAAATGGATTTGAAATCTTCTCTGCCTGATCAGAATAGAGAGAACAGCAAATGGATAAATACCAAACGTTGTCATTGCATATATAAAGTGAAACTGATAACAAGTGAATATCTTCATTACTGTTAGACAATAAGTAAAACTAAGCACAGGTAGAATATTGGGTTAGCTTGAACACAAGAGAATGACAGTCCAGTTCTTTTTGATAAATACACGTGGGCAAACGATGAAGTGATAAAACATTAAATGAAAGACAGTGTTTATTTATTTCAGTGGAAAAATCTGTAAACGTTTAGGACGTGATCCCTCAAAACATTGGTACAAAATCAGTCATACAATAATGCATCTTTTAATATTGCGACATAAGTGTGATTTAAAAACTCAAAAACCAAAAAAATATTACGGACAACAGATATAGGGTAAAAATTTGCAATAAATAAGGTTGCAATAAAGCGTGCGTGCATTCTTGCCACCACCATTCATATTAAGCCATACCACCTACATCTACATATATTGTTTTTTTGTTGTCTGCTGGAAGGTAGCAGTGTCTTAATCCGCTGATTTTATTCTTTAATCTGGCCACATTTAAACTTATCTCAATTTATTCTTGCATCGGCCTAACAATGAACACCAGTGTTGAGTTGTTAAGCATGCGTAAAATATGTCATTCACTGAGCCTTTTTAATTACACGGAGTTAACTTTTTACTTATCAGACTATGAACCACTTAGTTTCAGAGATGATGACACAACACAGGCCGCTGTGGATGAAGCAGAATTCAAACTCAAAGCTCCTTATCTGGAAGTCAAGTGCGAGAACCAATGAGTCATTCAATACAATACAAATAACCTACATTCAACTAAATCTCTGCATTGTTCATGAGATGACTCATTTGCACGCTGTCGATGATACGAAGTCTAGTGTAACCAGGAACCTAAATACTTATAAAATCTCTTCCCTAATAACTATTCAAGAAGTTAGCATATATACCTAACTCCTACCGGAAAACAGGGTTTCACCGATGTCATAAGCAGCGCAAATTAGAGTCAAACAAGCTAAACATACTACGACTTCTTAAGATATCCAGAAGACCGCGTTTCGTTACAGTCTTCACATAGAAGGACTATATAATTTGCATACTCTAAATCTATAAGAATTTTGCCTGGAAACAGTTCAGCCCATAAATCACCGAAGTCAATCAGAGTGACCTTCATTAGTACGTCCGTCATGGAAATTAAGTGAAAAATGGTGATTTGGGCATCCCTGGAGGATGTTTCAAGGTGTGGGCAGTTGGATGTTACGTCTTTATTCTGATTTATCTCCCTGGTCATTCAACTTCCTGGTGATCTCTAGGAAAGTATTTCGTCCCACGTTTTATAAAGGCGAATTAAGACAATAGTATAATTCAGTCTATGTTAACTCTTGCATTTTGCCTATTTTTCTTTATTGCCCTCTCCTATTTGTTCATTGTCTACTTAAAATGAAGACTATGTTATATTACGAAGAACTCTGAAATCTGGCATTAGGGTGAGTGATACTTCTCCTAAGCCAACTTATTGATATTCTCGTTGACAGACATTTGAACTCATGCAAGAAATTAGACAAAGTTATTTTGTCGAACTTTGAGTACTCTCATTATTCACAGCTTTCGCCTTGCCAGTCATCAGATAGGACGAAAAGTAATTTCAGAAGACCTTACAATCGTACCACTGAGTGGAAAAACTCAAGCATACCTCATTCGGCACTCACTTTGTGTGTAGAACTAAGCATTAGGTGTGAAGTTTCTAACTTACTTTGAAGTAGTAGATAAACGGTTATTTTTCATTCTTACTATCATTAATGTATTTTTCCACTTTCTTTATTATTTTTTTAGAATTTATCAATTAATTATTATCCTGAACAACAATTTTCTCCCTAATTATGTAGTAAATGAAAAAAATTACAGTACTGTGTTATACGGTGAGAATTCTACATTGTATCACAAATATTGCTTGAAATAAAGTCACCATTCAAGTTTTATCACGGATTATTATCAGCTAGAGAACCACTGAAAACCAAGGAGCACTGAACATCTGTTTCGTCCTGGTGTGACATCCTTCAGAAGGACGCATCCATGACCCAAAAATGGATCGAACTCAGAGCCCTCAGGTTAGCCACCGCAACGCAATTCAATGGCCGATTCATGAATTCTAATTTCTGTTGATTCGAGATTATTAGCGCCACAACCAAGCAGCGTCACAGGCGAATATTTGTCCTCGCACCCGACTTGGTGGACCTGAAACTAGGACGGAACACTTTTTCAGTACTCCCTGACTTTCAATAGTTTTTTTAACTGATACCAATCCGTAATCAGACTCGAAACTAATCAAATTCCTAAAAACTAACACTTGAAAGTTGTTATTATTTTCCAATTTATGATGACTACTTCTACTATATAAACATAATAACGTTGACTTATCATATTTCTTTTTGATTTCACCACATAAAAACGTAGTTTAGTTTAGTTCTGCTCCGTTTCATATACTTACTTCAAATTCATCGGGTGCACAATGATCGATCATCTTGTGACAAATATTAAAGTCACCAGCCATAACCACGAAACTATAAAAATGTTTATAAAATGCATTTATCGCTTACTTTTCTAACAAAAACAATTCAGTACATAGTTGTACAGCATGCTGGAAATTATGTTTGAAGCTCAAACGTTTCACATCTTCCGAATTGAGTCTGGGAAAATATATAGACATTACAACTAGTGGCAAACATTTCTTGGAAACGCTCCCTACAACATCAAAAATATCAGCTGGAAACTGCAGAGCCAATATTCGACCCTCAGCATCCAAGTTACGAGCTTCGGTATGAGAGATATTCAGTTCTCTCATAAGAAAATCCCATCCGTTTGTTAACTCACAACCATCGGAGCCTGGAGAAGTTAGTTCAATAATCATTTCATTTAAGCTGTGATAAGTTTTGACTGGTTTGACAGGATTACGACAAAATATTGCAACACCTGCCATACCAACGTATGAAAATAGAACATACCTGAGTATCCTGGTTTGTGTAAACTATGGCTGAAGTAAGCATTATAATTATCTGAGAATACGAATTCACTGCTTATATCCGCTTAATTGTTGAAGACAGCAAATAAAATAATCTTACGTGTAGATTTGGTCTCTTGAAGACAAATTATATCAGCTGAAAGTGAGTCCAAGACACATTTCAACGGTTGTTGAATGGAACGCAAGCCATTGATATTCCATGAACAAATACGGATAGGACTCATATCAATTTCATGAAAGACAACTACAAAGAAAGGGTATGCACACAATATTCGTAGGCAGCAATAGCGAAAGATGTTAATTTATTTAAGATTAGAAATTGTCATGTAAGAGATAGATCATTCAAAAATCATTCATTCATAGGACCAACTAATTCAAGCCATTGACGTATGCCAAGTAGCTGCTGAAGCCAGGACTAAACCATACTGTTAGCACAAAGTTGCCAGTCAGTCATTTAGCCATCACGCACTTTACCTACTTGTAACAGGATAGTAATTTCAAGATAATGTCAGGTCTGATGAGTTTTTAGAGACGCTCAATATACAATATCCCATAATTCACTGCAGATATCAAACTTGTAAATAAATAATGAAAACACAATTACTGGTTACCCGTAGTACAGTAAACTCTTCATTGTTTCAAGATAGACTAAACCCGACCACAGTCCATGATAAATACATACGACAGCAACTGTGGAGCAAAATTAGACTCTTGAAGCAAAGTAATTCAAAGCTTTTACTTAAAGTGAAAAAAATAATACAACTAATACAATACATGATACTGAATTCATTAACTACAAATGATTACGGTTGGATACGAATAGAATTTAACCAACTTGTGGGCTTTATATAAATAAATCCAAGCAAAACTAATAGTTACATTACCTCACGAAAACAGAGGATTGGGCTTTAAGTATAAATATTTGTTTACATAAAGCTGAAACATTATAGGCGACTATGGTATTAATGGAGTTAACAGTTCAAAGCACATCGTAGAAATACAAAGTAGCACAAAATTAGATAAATGTTAGCCAAGAAGAGGTGTATGTATACACAGTGAAAGTTAATTTACACAGAATGCGTGAATATCGCGTTTCGAAAACATTTTCACTTCAAAGTAACCAAAAGAAGTAGTAGACTTAAATTGGGCTTTTCCCACAATTTAACGTTAACTTGCACAGTACCACAGCAAGTAAATCGTAATTATAAAAGAACAGGTGTTCGACAAAGAGTTACTTTTCTCAGCAATATTCTCATGTTGTGCTTTTAGCAGTTACGGAATACAGAAAGCATTAGCCGGGTAGAAACTAAGATAAAATTAAACAAGTGACGCAACACAAGTGACAGGATTTAACAGAGCTAAAATAAAATTGAAAGAGGGTTAAGTTCCCATCAGTGTCATAGAAATTAGAAATACAATAGTGGGAAAGCAGAGAAAATAACAAAATTTTAAAAATTAGGATTAACAGAAGGATTACGCATCAAATGCTGAGAAAAAAGAGGCCCATTGTAGGTTCAGTAACTGAACAAACTTCTGCATACAGTTTAAAATTTAACATGCAGATCGCCATACCTCCTGTGTCTTTAAGAAATTTGATTCATACTTCAATGGTGAAATTTTTGCGTACTCCGTAGATGCCTTTGAAGTTGGTTTGTGAGTTCATTTGGTGTCCAGAATGAAGAAGCGGTGGATTCCCCCCCCCCCTCTGTAAAGCCATGATGGTAGATGTTCGATGATAAGTTTGGATACCCAACACCAAATACGGTCGACAAACATAGTTCCACAGGAACGGGTGAAATGATATAAACACACTGACAAGGCTAGTAGTGGTCGGTTATCCTTTACGCGTATTATTTTTTGATTATAGCTTGATTCCGCACCGTATTATTGGTACAAGTATGAAATTTTCAGCATGCGCTTTCGGTAGCCCATATATTGCAGGCCGACCACTGATATCAGGTGTGTGTCGGCAGGGGATTGAACCCCGGACCATGTGCATGGTCGGCGAGAGTCCTAACCGCTGTGTCACCAACACACAGGTATTGTGGAGAGAGTACGTCGAAGTCCAGCAGCGAAGATCTCCTCAGTGAACAGGACAAACGGTCCCTCAGTATTTCTGCCCATGAGTCCCTTCTGAATTGCAGATCCAGACGAAGAATTTCTTTGGGGACAAAAAGTGCATGTGGTTTTGATGGTGTAGGCTTTATGGATTTTGTGATGAAGCTTTCAGGGTAGCTATTTCCAATGAGAACCTAATTTATAGCGCTTAGCTTCTCTTTCATTGTGTCAGGACTGCAAATGTTGCGGATTTCAAAACTCGTTGAGCGGACCAGGTTCCATTTTGTATGTAAAAGTATATTCCATGTCCGCTTTCTGTAGATGAGTGTTTTCAATGTCCCGTTGTCTTTCATTGCGATTGTATATATAAACGAAGGAGTGTTTGCAATTATATCCCTTCTCCATCATGAATTGGATTGCAGAGTGACAACTGTTGAGGAAATCAAGAATATTTTCCAAATATTCTTCACTAGTGTAGATAATAAGCGCAACATCGACGTATCTCTTGTAAAAACTAAAGATTTCAATTATTTTATTCAAATATGTTTCCAACTTTTATCTTGGAGAAATGCTGTCTTTACTAGTTTGTGTTATGAACCCCAGTGTAGTAAAGGCTATTACATTATCCGGTGGATAAGTAGATACTGTTTCTGCATGAGTCACTGTCTACTGACATCGACAGCGACTTCTATATCAACTGTCCTTAGTTTTAAGTCATTTTTCCTGGGATATACCTGTTTTAGATATATATGTTTACCCCTGTGTAGCGACTTCAACCGCGAAGCATAAAATGCTTACTTCTACAGATGACTCTAGATAAGGAACAGCTGAAAAACATTCTAATGGCCGTCACTGTTTGACATCTTTTGACAAGTGTTCCAGTCAGCATATGCTGTAGTATATCTTCAATTTTCTCAAATTCAACTAGGAAGCTGATAAATTCCAGTTGTGCACACTCTACAGTAGAACTTACCATGGGGTAAGACGCACACAGCTACACTAAAACATTGAGTTATGTGCACATAAAGTACAACTAATTCCTACTCGAATTCAAATAAAAACTATTCAAACTACTACTCCCTAGTTAGCATCGACTTTGGGCGCATCTGTACAGTACTGCAGATTTCCAGGCATAGGTCGGGTGCACCACATATTATCGTGTCAAACGTTAAACACACTACGGCAGCTCTGGGACAGACATTAGGCACACTGCAAAAACTGCCCCAACTTCTAAAATGTACATTTTACAGCTTAAAGTGGACCCAACATCTCTGTGCTACTTTCAATACTTTTGATAGCTAGTCTAATATATTCGACTGCCCATGCATGAGCAGGTTTTGCAAAATCTTTTTATTATAATAACTATATAAATAAGCAACACACACTAGGACGACACGAAAATCAATTAAACATGATTTAATTTGGGATTTACCATCTATTTTAATCCATTATATAACCTATACACAGAAGTTGCGGTCAACTGCAACGGAATCTGTAAAGTGACTACTAGCAGTTTTCATTCGTTTTAACGCCACATCAACTGACTCGATTCCTATTGGTTGATACTGTTAACATACATGTTCGCCTGGTTGGTTCGATCGTTACTTCTTGATTAATGTTAACAGATTTATTGCAGGCCTTTTGCATGTTCTACCTGCTGTGAAAGTTAGAACTGTTAATTTGTCCAAATACGCGAGCACTATTCAATTGAGATACGGTTATTATAAATAAATAAATATATATATATATAAAAATATTATTCCCTTGAATTCCGAGTGGAACATGGAGCTTCAACAGAATATCTCCATTGTATCCTATCTTAAACCAGTCCTCTTAAGCTGGCCTCACGAGTGCCCATAGTCTCTCAATTCTCCTAGTACGTTCTCCCCCATATCACCCTCGGACCTACATCCAACTCGCCCTTTCCCATTCGATTTTCACTCCATCGATTGCCAAGCGTGCGGTGTCTCCTCACAGTGCGTCCGATCCATCTCCATTTTCCTCAAGATACTTTCTGGGCAATAGGTTCCTGGCTGGATCATACCCAGAATTTACTGTTGTTAATTTTTTCTGGCCATCTAATGTTCAATATGTTGATAAAAGTTTGCAACCTGTTCTGAGTGTTTTACGCCACACGGCAAAACACGGAGGTCCGTGAGGATAATTCTGTGTATCCGACAATATGGAGGTGATCATTATTATCAAACTATAAATTCTGTGTGTGCATATCTCACAAACTTCCAACGGCTGTAACACACTACGCTTTTCGATGAGAGAAATTGATTTGAGTAGTTTAGAATATGTTAAACCAAACCTAACCCTTATGAATAGTAAAGGGGGAATCTGTTGACGAGTTGACAGGTCAGTGGCCTCAAACCTGCTATTACCGTTTCAAATTCGGTAGGCCTACAGTTCTATTATAACATGATTTATCATTTTCTTTTCCTCCTCTTTCACACCATAGCTCACAGCCGCCAATTACAACTTAGATTTCGTGAGGCATTTGGTCTCACATGATTTTGTCCTTCGTGTTATAACGAATACCACACTCAAACCAAGCACTAAGTTTGGCTATTTTAGGTTGGCATTATAGATCTCCCACTGGAATATGTTGTCGTGACTGCTATACTGTGCGTGAAACAACCTTGTGATAATCTTCGTACCCAACTAGTTATGTGGAAGACGAGATAGTAAACAGAGTTGATGACTGTGTGTACAAATGCAGCTCCATGACTGATTTATATATTTCGGAGCATTGTTACGCTTCATTATGATACTGTGGCAGAGTTCACTAGTTTGTTATTGTCACATAGCAGTTTATTTTTTTCCCTGTCACATTGCTTGCGCCTGATACCTACCTAGGAATCTGCTTGCAGGCTACTTCTGTTATATACGTTATTCATAACGAAAAAGATATTTTAAAAATTAAAAAGGGCTTTTACAAAAATAATATCAACCTTGTCCTTTGCATTCAACCTGTATTTGGTAGGTTTCAGGGCTTAAAAATCTTTCTCAAATGTTGACACTTAATTTTTCTCACTGTGGAGCATTGACAGAACCAACGGTGCTGACGATGTCACGCAGGTCGCTCTCTTCTGTCATTATATTGAAAACTTTTGCTCATTTGGCTGGTATATATGCCAGATAAACCTCGCACAGTTAACTGGCTTGCTAGCATTCTAGCGGGTTCCAAGCTCGGGTAAAGAGGGAAGCTTAGGCGTGAGGCTGGCGACCCTAGAACACAAAAGCTTAGAAAACTGCTGAAGAAACTTCAAAACACAAGAAATACATTAAAAATACAAAAAATCAAGTGACAGTCTTATTCTTCTCTGGAGTCGGGGAGACGAAATGGTACAGTGAGTTGGTGGAAGCCTTCGGTAAGCCAGTCAGCTAGCAGATGTGTCGTCTCGATGAAAGCAAGATTAAGAATGGGGATGTGAAATGTACGTACACTGTACAAGGCTGGGCTGGGAAGCCTGCCCAAGTAGACGAAGAAATAAGAAGATATGGTATAGAAATGCAAGGAATCTGTGAGAGCAGATGGAATGGATGTGGACTATCGAAATTGTCAACTGGTGAGTCATTAATCTACTCGGGTCACTCGGAAGACAACCACGAGCACACTGGATGACTGTCGTGATATCGTCAACAGCAGCCAAAGCACTAATGCAGTGGGAACCAATCTCCTCCAGGATTATGACACCAAGATTCAACTCCGAAGGAAGGAAGGAAGATTACAATTATCCAATGCTACGCACCTACAAACAACGCGGAACAAGAGAAGGAAGATTTTTACAAACAACTACAAACAGTAATAGACAACAACCCAAATGGCCACATCAATATCTTTATGGGAGATATGAATGCAAGCCAAACTGGGAGTAGACAACTTAGGAATAGAACTCATCATGGGCCGAGACGTTCTCGCTTGGAGAAACGAATGAAAACGGAGAATTATTCGCAGACTTCTACGCTTTCAATGATTTGGTAATCGGAAGCAGTGTGTACAAACACAAGGATATACACAAAGCAACATGGATTTCACCTGACGGACATATCATAAACCAGATAGATTTCATCTCAATGGTGTTCAAGAAAATGGAGAGAGCCTGCTGCACACAAAGTCGAGAAAGGGAGCATTTGTGGGCTCAAACCATCATCCAGTTCAAGGAACCTTCAAGGTGAAGCTGGAGTCCATGAAAACCAATGGAGACAAGCCACAATCCAGGTTCAACGTTCAGAAACTGAAAGACAAAACTACAAGGGATGTCTTCACTACAGATCATAGCAAAGTCGGAGACACTGCGTGATTTCACCGAGAAAACCTATGTGGAAGAGCATTGGAACTCTCTGAAGGTGATGTTCAAGGAAATGCGTACAACTGTTCTAGGAAGCAGGATGAGACGAGACAAGACAAGGAGAGGCTGTGAACGGATACCTAGAAGCTAATCGAGGAGAGGAGGATGGTGAAAAAGGAGATGACTCAATGCAAAGATGGAAAACGGAAGGCGAAACTGAGCTCAGCGTACACCGTACTGAACAAAGAAGTAGAGAAGAGTGTAAGGAAACACAAAAGACAATTCTACGATACACCGGCAACTGAAGCAAAACAGGCAGCGGGCAAAAGAGACACCAGGACACTGTATCAGATAACCAAGTCTCTATACGAGAAGAGATCAACCCACATGATGCAACCAATAAAAGATGCTCAGGGGAACCTGGCCACCAAGGAGGAGAAACTAATCAAACAATGGGCTGATCACTTTGAATGACTCTTGAATCGACTACCACCACAACTCGCCAAGAAATACTCCCAACAACACACGTGGAAATGCCAGTGGACATCAATCCTCCAACAAAAGAAGAAATCGTGAGTGTGATCAAGCTACTAAAGTCCGGGAAGGCAGCGGCATCCCTCCAGAAGCACTGAAGACGATCTCAGAGATTACGGTAGAAGTTCTCACTCCATTACTGCAAAATGTTTTGATGGAAGGAAAGGTGCCTACTGATTGGAAGAAGAGCTACCTGGCCAAACTGCCAAAGAAGAGCGACTTAGCTCTGTGCAAGAACTGGTGTGGAATAATGCTCTTGCACACTCCAAGTAAAATACTAAGTCGCTTCATCCTGGAGAGAATACAGTATGCAATCGACACAGAACTCTGCCACGCAGAGGAAGCTTGATTCAGGAAAGGCAAATCATGTGCTGATCAAATTCCAACTCTACGCATCACCATCGAACAAAGCATAGAATGGCAGTTAAACCTCTACCTCGACGTCACCGAATTTGAAAGGGCTCCTGAAGGACGGCTTTGACCGAGATGCAATTGGGAAACTACTTCAACACTGCAGCGTACGGTGCTTAAGTATTTGCCAACCTCATTTAACAGCTAAATGACAACTTCACGTGTCAGGTGATCCACAACAGAAAATTCAGCGAGGTGTTCAAAGTGAATACAGGAGTAAGACAAGGATGAATGCCTGTTATCACTGATGATATTCTTAGTTGTGTTAGACTGGATCGTCAGAGTGTACGTTGGGAGTGAGAAGACAGGAATACACCAAAATGAAAAGCAGACTCTAGAAGATCTGCATTTGCCGGACGATTTATATATAATTTGACACGAACACGAAGACTTTCAGGCGAAAAGTTACATACCGGCTAAAGGCGCAAAGAAGACAGGACTTCAGGTGAATTATCGAGAATACGGAGGTGATGAAGATCACCAACCAATGTCAACAAAAACAAAAACCAGCACCAGTCACCATCAAAGTGAGGGATTTGACAGGGTTTATCTGCTTCACCTGTCTATGAAGCGTCGTTTCAAATATATGCGGAAACCAGTTGGAATATCTTCCCCAATCACCCTGCACTGAGAACAAAATTCGAATTTTCAACATCAATGTGAAGTCAGTCACTGCTTCTATACGGGTGAGAAATTCGCAATGCATATCACGAAATTGATTTCCAACAAGTTCCAGACCTTAACCACCAGATGCACTCGCTATGTAGGGCAAATCAAATGGTCAGAAACATTTAGTGACAAAAACTCTGGGAACGAACCAAACAAGCGCCGATCGGCAAACACGTTTGTAGGAGAAACCGGAGACGGACCGAGTGCACGCAACTGAGGGGGTCGTCAAATGACATTGGGCGCAATGCAGGGCACTACTCTAGTACAATCCAAGTTGGAAGCGACGAATGAGTCGTCCTAGGGCGACATGGAGGAGGATATCGCGACCCAGCTGAATTCGACAGCAGAAAATAGAAAAGAGCAGAGATGTGTAGCTGAAGCCTTATGTTCCACTCGAAACCAAAAGGAATATTAATTATGTAAGCGAGATATGCAACAAACTTATTAAATTCACAATACAGACATTCATGGTGATAATAATTTATACATCACATAAGCGGATAAGTTCACAAGAAATGCATGCCTTGTTTACAGACATGATCAGTTATGTTATAAATTACAATCGTGAAGTATCACGAATTAATGCTTTTTCAAAAGTGTAAATTTTCCGGTCATTGTACAAGCAATCAGAACAGGTTCTTATAAATGTTAAATTGTAAACCCTTCACTAGGGTCAACATGGAAGTTGAGCGACAACCCAAACTTCGTTCCGTTTCTTGATGATAGTCATGGTCAACCAGTAAACGGCGTATATTTGGGTGAGTGCTATGCAGCCACGTGATTGAAAGCTATTTAAGGCAGGGAAGAAAGTCCTGGGAAGCTGCAAAACGGCATTGAATGCAAGTATGAATAGTACATCGTTGAGAGTACATCTACACGATATATATAGGAAGAACGTGGAGTCTCCTTGGAATGATAGTATACATTCGCAACGTTTAATGCTAACCATATTAGTCTTACCATGGAAACTATGACACTTTCGATGAAACTTTAGCTCTGCGAAACCATTGGCGTTGTTGTGTTTTCCATCAAATTATCCAGACTTTGAGCAAACAACAAATATTAACGAAGAGAATGCTTTTGCTCTAATAAAAGCCTAGGTAGTTTACGTAAAATGAAGTATAATAGTGTGTAAATAAAAAGGTTATCGTGAGGTAGATAAGTGATACTCATATGGGAAGGGAATTTAAAGATCTGGAAGAATAGACCCGTAGGACAAGCTCACCTGTGAGATGTCTCACGGATTTCTGCAGAGCCCATGGGTTAGCATCTTGACAGGGAGCTGAACTGGCTTTCAGATGGTGACAACAAAAGCATTTTTAATCATTTAGAGCTGCACAAACCTTATTTTTTCTTTTTTAAGGATCCAGACCAATGTTTAATTCTCGAGCTTTCGAAAAATGCATGTTGTTGACCTACAGATCGGAGCGATTCATATTTGTGACCACTGCCATATCTGATGACCAGCATGCACCACCCTCTCTCCTATTTTGATGTTAAGCTCTGAGGCTTTTTCATCAATAACTGTAGTAGCAGCATTGCATTGCTTTCAGCCCGTCCCAATCATACAGCACGCTGCACATTAATAGCTTTCATGACAAATGCTTCCCATTAGGTCACCAGGTACATTGATGCCTGAAGACATTTTTAGCAGAATCACCTTTACACGCGCATGCGTGTATACAAGTAGTTATTAAGAACGACTAGAAAATTATGCTTCCCCTAAAATTCCCTTTAAAAGTATAGTAGTTAGTGTTACAGCAACTAAGTTATAGTCTATCCAGAAGAGTGAAATGTGTAGTGGAACAATTAGTGATAAAGTTATGAAAAATGATCCTGAAGAAAAAAGATGGTTAAAGAGCGCTAGTCTCGTTGAATTTTTATGACCGATTTTCATACGGGATACCTCAGACATTGCAAAGTAACGCATCAACTGATGTTATGCTAAAAATACTGCAAAATGTTATAAAACTAAACATTTTAGAAAAAGTAGTTATTGACTGAGTGTAGTCATTTCAACACAAAAGATAGCTGTGTATTATTAATTATGTATATATGTAAGATACTAAAAGGCATGGTTGCTGATATAGTTGCTTGTAGAATTACTTATACTAGCACAACTTATTGAAGATTATAGAGAAAAGAAGATCAGTAAATTAGTTAAACGTTCACTGCGAAAGTAGTAGAGTCGAGTTATACATAACTGACTACACTGTAGACTGGACTGGCTCTCATTTACCATTCCACCAACAGTTTTGGTCTTTAAGACGAGATAGACTGGATATGCTAGTGAGCCTTCTTAGGTTCCGTTTAAACCACTCTGGCTTTTCACAACATCTAGTTTCAGATGGTAGTTTCAAAGAGTGCAATATCTAAAGGTGAAAAAATTTGCCCTACTGGTTTTTATGTGAGTAGCCAACTTAGGATGGTAGTCGTGGTTTCGCAGCTGTTATGATTCGATAAGTTACCGTAACGATGTTTCCGAATGACTTCGAAGAGTAGAAAAAGGTTGCACTTCACTCTCCTTAACCACAGGGGTTCTATTTTCAGTCGTATGCACCTGTCAACATACTCCACCCATTGGTCAAACCCTATTATGCGTTTTGTGAGGAATCTCTGGAAACTTTTGATCTTTTACCAGCCTGCATACCTTGAGCTACTAAATAGGAGAGCACAATATCGAAGTTTGGGACGAATATACGTCTTATATACGGCCAGTCTTGCTTCTTGAATGTAAGTTACTCAGTACAAAGTCAGCAACTAGCTTATAGTCAGATACTACTTTATTTGCTTGATAGGAAAAGGTCAAGTCTGAAAATTTATCCCAAGATCTGTGGCTGTGTTCAGTTTTGAGAGAAGCTTACCGTACATATATAAACACATTCTCAGTTTCCAGCATCAGAGGTGGGCAGTACCGTACCAGTCTGGGTTGAAAGTCAGTCACCATTTTTCGCTCTAACCGCCCAGATTGTTTAAGCCGTGTTGGATCTTACTTTCGTCGCTCACGTTATCGTACCTATAACAATATACTATCTTGAGATCATCTGCAAAGAGGTTTGGCTTGTCTTACTCGATTGCAGAAACTGTGTCACTTATGAGTAATGGGAATAGAATAAGGCTAAGAACGCTTCCTTGTATTACATCATTAGTTATCGGCTCTAGTGAAGATAGCTGGTGGTTGATTTTGAATAACTGCTCTCTTTCTGTGAGAAGAGAATTTGTCCATTTGAGAAGCTTTCCAGTTACTCTGCAGGATTGGCGTTTTGTTAGGAGTCTGATAAGTGATGCTTTATCAAAGGCCTTGCTAACGCCGCCACTCAACACTAATAATCTGTGCATTGTGTAATGTGGTCAAAATAATCTAAGTGGCAAGTAATGCACGACCTTCTACTTAAGAAACCGTATTGGGATGGGGAGGGTAGATCATTTGAGAGCAAGTACTGAATGATTTGAGTCTTAACTATATTTTCCACTACACATGAAAATACAGAAGTGATGTTGATGGGGCAGTAGTTGTTGATATCAGCTATGGGCCCATATTTGTGGATGGATACACCACAATACTTCTTCCAGCGGGTAGGGTATGTCCCATCGCTTGGTGAAATTGAGTATAACCCGAGTAGGAGCAAATTTATGTCATTGCCACCGTTTTTCAGCAGAATGGAAGATGTACAGTCTGGACCAATGGTGCTACCAAGCTTAAGACTTGCGATAGCTTTATCAATCTCTTGTGCGTAGAAGTGTACGCCACTAAGGCATTCTTCTGTTTTACGTGGAAAATCTACGACCTGTTCTTTCTCCAAGGTTTATAGTCTGGCAAAATGGTCGCTAGACAGTTCACATTTCACCTCGGTATTCCTGCGAGCAGTGCTGTCTGAGTATATTATTTTCGGATAGGCTCTTTTGGAGTTTGTGAATCTACTTTTGGAAAGTTTCGCTACTTCTCCTGGATTATGCGGTGGCTGAATGTCCCGCATTTCTTTGTTTCTGAGGTTAATAATTTTTAAGTCTTGAATTCTAGTGAGAAGAGACGCAATAGCAATTGATGACTATAATTCACGATATCTGTAGTATTTTTTTGAGTGCTTTCGTCGACTTCTCCTTGACGATATCGGAATGTGATTGCTTCGGGTGAGTTCGAAGCTAATAATGATCATGAATTGACTTATTATTGGGATCATTTGTTCAGAACCGTCTGCAAGGACTCGTTCGAAAATTAAGAGTCCCCTTTGGAGGATGTAATTAAGTGCTGATACAATTTCCAGTCAGCATTTTCGTGTGGTCTTGTTGGTGTCTGGTCAGCTTCATCTCTCTGCATTTTGTTTCATGAAAGATGTTAAAATTATATGCTACTGCTTTATGGTCACTACCTGGAAATTCATGTCCTCCATATCCTGTAGACGGTTTTACGTTGTTCGGGATAATAAATTCTAGGATATTTACTAATCTAGTGGGTAAATTTGTGTGTTGTGTCCACCCTCCTGTGACGATGGAATTCAGAAGATTATCTTACAATTGCTGTCCTCGAAGCGAAGGTCATGATACTCCCGGCATGTTAAAATCACCTCCAATTATTTTTCGGCTGAAAAGAAGATTGTTTGTAATAATATAGATGTTGCTGTACATATTGTATATTCCCTGCTGGGGTAAGGAGGCTGGTACACATAACTCACAGTTATAGGTTTGCTTCTGGCAACTTTTATTTCTACCTATATCGAGACACTGAGTTGAGTTACTGGACTGGGCTGCACACCTGGATTATTCACAGTAAATTAGTGTTCCACCCTAATGGCCTATCTCCCTGTCCCCTCGAAAAATGTTATAGTTATCAGATCTTAGGCTCTCATTGGGGATTTCACTTCTGCTATCTGTCTGAAATATTATAAGCCAAGACTCTGTGAAGCCATAATCCTCTTAACAGCTCCTTCAGTCGAATATTCAATTATGCGCTCGGATTTCATAAATGATCCTAGACAGATGTTTTGTGATGGGTCACACAGTTGCGTGAGGGGGATAATGCTGTCAAACGTACTCTGTAGGTTTGGAGTTGGTTTCAGAAGTGTCAGTAAATCATTTTCGCTACGAGCCGCACTAACTATCAGTTCCTCCATGATATTAGATACGATAAATTTAAGAATATGCTTGGGGATAATAACCTTGGTGCCAGTTGTTTAGAAGGAGTATCAGTAGATTCTGGGCTGTAGATTCCACAAGTGAATACTGTATATAGCTACAGGTGACACAATACAATCCTTATTAAGGATGAATATGTGGATATTTTAAGGAACGCGGCCGAATTCAAAAAGAATACAGAAAGCTGATTCACGCAGAAACAGAATACCCGAAGGGCAACAGTAATTTAATAGCTAAGTCTAGTGTCTCGAGGGGATATATGGTGTTGTTAAGGTTCATAAATCAGTATATCCTATTCGAAGTATAGATGATTTTTAAAATTCAACCGATCTTAAATAGTCTAAATGTTTTGGAGTGGTATTACATGCACCAAGAAGCCATCCAGAATCTAGACCAACCAATTCCCATGGACCAAAACGACGATGAGGTGATTTAAAATAAGATGGTGAGACAAATAATGGTTAATTGTCACATTGGCAATTCACACATAAGTATTCCGATAAACATGATTATAGAAGCTGCCAGAAAAGAACGCATTTCTGACCAAGAACTTGCAACCAGAAGACATAATGCGAGAGGTAAACCTATGCGTGACAATTACAGTATTTAAATTCCAACGGAAAATATATAAACATTAAGAGAGTTGCAGTGGTAAGACTAATATGGTTAGCATTAAACGTTGCGAATGTATACTATCATTCCAAGGAGACTCCACGTCCTTCCTATATATATCAACGATGTACTATTCATACTTGCATTCAATGCCGTTTTGCAGCTTCCCAGGACTTTCTTCCCTGCCTTAAATAGCTTTCAATCACGTGGCTGCATAGCACTCACCCAAATATACGCCGTTTACTGGTTGACCATGACTATCATCAAGAAACGGAACGAAGTTTGGGTTGTCGCTCAACTTCCATGTTGACCCTAGTGAAGGGTTTACAATTTAACATTTATAAGAACCTGTTCTGATTGCTTGTACAATGACCGGAAAATTTACACTTTTGAAAAAGCATTAATTCGTGATACTTCACGATTGTAATTTATAACATAACTGATCATGTCTGTAAACAAGGCATGCATTTCTTGTAAACTTACCCGTTTATACGAAATATAAATTATTATTATTATAGACAGTTAATACTCGCCTGGAAACAGCTTCATTTGGCGTATGAGATCCGCCGTGGATTTCTACAAATGTATTCGTAACGGTGTCTATTGATTTCCTAATTCCCTCATGTGGTCCTGTTGGTATGCGGGTATTCACCTTCCCCGAATAGTCCTGTAACGACAGAAGACTTGGGCCAGGCAACACATCTTTTATGGAGAAAATCAAGAGATATTTATGGATCTTTATGTACAGTATTGTCAGCAGAGGAGCAGCGTCTTTTGGTTGGTTGTTTTCTCGCTCAAGGTTATTCTGTACTGCTTGTGACCGTTTCCCAGAAAGTTAAGCCACATATCTGCGAATCTTATTTGCACGCGTTAAGTCTTCTGTGACTGGTTTGTGAGTTCGTCAAGGTTAAGCTTTGTTCTTGTTTTTTTCTGATGACCCCGATTCGGGAGGTGAACATTGACGTAAATTTTTGTCTACAATTTTGGCTTACAGAATGCTGTCACCACAGTCCTACTTGTCTGACATTACTGTCAAATTCCGTTTATCTGCTTCACTCACCAATAGATACTATTTATTCTTAAGGCATTCTATGGTTTCGAATTTAGTTTCTTCAGATTAGCACTTCCTCTCTTTGTTGTAATCTAAGTCAACATTGTACCCATTCTTAATCTGCCGTAGCTCTTACAATCCAAAGTAGTGCTATTTCTGTTACAAAACACGGCATGTTAATAGATTTCTCGAACGTTTCAACTCGAGGGTAGGGGCAGCGCAGTTCACTTACGAATTGGAAAGCCAGCAGTGGGAGCTTCCAATACTAGATTTTAGCGTAAAAAGGAAAGAAGATAGGAAGTCAAACACTAATGTTTACAGAAAACCTGCACATTCAAGCCAATATTTGGGATCTCGAATCATCCCACGGTATGTCAGCAAAAGTGGGGTAGGTGAAATGTTTAAGTAAAAGGGCGCGAAAACTAAACAGTAGGAGGGAAAACCTGAGACAGAAAGTGAAACACACAAGAATGGCTTTAAAACGTAATAATTGCTCTGGTAAACTGATCAGGAAGTATGTAGGAAAATGTAAAAATTATAATGATTGTAGTGATAGTGATGATAGTGATAGTAACTAAATGTATGACAAACACTCACAGAATGATGACAAAATCAACAGTAAGGAACTTAACTCATCAGTAGTACTTCCACACAAAGAAGGAACCTCGGGAACCTTACATGGAATTCTTAACAATGCAGGAATAAAAATGGCATTCGAAACCACCAAACTTAATTATGAAAAAGCTTTGTCGGTTAAAGGATCCTGTGGAGTGAGTTATGTAATACTATGCAAAGACTGTCAGGTCAAATAGACAGCTCAAGGTAGTAGGTTGGGGTCAGTCAGACTAACGAAGCACAAAATCTTAGCGAAATCTAGATTACTTGATTCCAATAAGATAGGAAATCTGGATGATAGTTCATCTGTGGTACTAAATGCAGTTATACACAACCATACAATAGGTTAGAATAAGATGAGAGTTTTAAAATATAATATAACGGGGTGGAGGAAGAGATCGATAACGGAAGCTCTATTCAAGGAATCAACTGAAAATACGTGTAATAGGAGTGATTCAACACCTGTCCCGGACATCTGAATAATTCTGCTATCCCCACGATGAGTGGGAATGAATAAAGAAACTGAGAGATGAACGTTCCGAATTTGTGTAGTTACAATTGATACGATTTTGAACAATACATTTTGCTCGAAATGTCATCCGGCAAATAACACTGTTTCACTGTGTAATTTATCTAATATTGATATGCAAGTTTGTAAAACCATAAAATGGCATTTATATAGTATGCTTGCTTTATAACCGGTCATTTTTGTATTCAAAAGCATGTGAGAAATTTATTTGAATGCCTCGGAGGCGATATCTATGCGCATGAATTGCACCACCGACCTTGCTTTCCATTTGTGCACACTGCACTTCAAAATACAGAGGCTGTTCCAAAGACACTGCAAGAAAATGAGAAAATCCATTATGCGGGTAGGGTGGATCTCCAACAATTCAAAGAAGCCCCAAAAAGAAAGGTGTTTACACAATCTTTAATTCTGTGAGTCCTTGTTTTCATTGTTATTTGCTCGTTGTATTCATATTGTAACTCTGCTTCAGTAAGACATCTCCATTTTACTGTATTACCGCCCATGATTTCCACCAGACTCCACAAACACCCATTTCCTTTTCCACTTTCATTTCCAGAAGATCACCTCAACGTTATTCATGGGCACCAAAATCACTGCTCCGGAACTCTAACAACGAAGCGGTCAATGAGTGTGCAGAAAGAAATACACACGACGGGCGGATCATTTGGTGACATCATGCGCACAGCTGGCCTCGATCGGAATGCGAATAGGAAACGAATAGTTGAGGGTCTTGTAAGAAAACTGTATGAGGAGGACATCAAAAATTATTGGCATTTTTGGAGTCAACTAAATAGAGACTGTAAGGGACAGTGTGGGATGGAGATATGATTCTTAATTCCCATGTTCTACTCTAACCCCGAAGGAATTGGAAAAATACAGCTGCTAACCCCTCCTGCAATTCGTGTTATATGGTTGCCCTCATGAATTTTAAGGTTATGAGATTGGCATAAAAATTCATCTATGAAAATCTAGTGTTTTTCGTTTTCATGGGCGTCCGTTGTTCTGCGAAAGGCACGTCGAAAATACTCTTACTTCTCGCGGAAATTTAGCAGTAAATTCAGTGCTTTGCGAAAGAGTAACTTTAACACGTTAATTGCCTTTTTAATGGTTTTTCTCACTCTTCCTCAAGGCGCTTTTTCCAAAAGGAAGCGGTACTTTATGAACATATGGTTCTTTACATTTTAAAAGGTTAGTTGTAATTGTTTTTATGGTGTCATAGTTATTAAACTTATTACGGACGTCAATACCATTACGTAAGATGTGTGAGTCTAATAAAGTGAATGTTTTCAACGCCATATGTACATAATGTAAACTTGACAATATTTTCGTTTTGTGTGCTTAATTGTAGATTTTTAACTACAAAAAGAATCCCTTTAACTTCGTCGATTATCGTATCACATGTTACAAATGATTTTTCACACTAACTACCATCGTTTTGCACACCAATACCTGAAATCTTTAAATCGATTATAGTAACAAAACAACAAATATTTCGAACGGAAACGGATTAAACTACCTTTAGGAAGTGAAAAATAGTTCTTGCAAGCTGGTGAAAGTTTCAGTCTACCTTTTGTGTTCAAATGTCTGACTAGCAACTCCGTCTGTAGAAGTAAGTGATTGATTTTCTTTTTTCAAACTTTCCGGTTATCACATTCTGGAGTTATTTATTAAATGTTTTATGCTATGCAAATGTGTTAAGCCGCTGTATTTCCATCTTTTAAAGGGATGGAAATACTATCGGCTTACCTTTGGGCGTAGTTCCATCGCTTTTGTCCATTTTAATTCTCTCCACAGTGGTACCAAATCAACGCTGGCGGATGCATTATCTTCCTAGTTTTCCCTTTTTACATGGTCTTATTTCGAACGCTAGACTGCGAATCTTACTCATGATCTCTCCCGTTTTAAAGATATCCAGACATTCACCCTACGCAGTTATTTGCTTTCCTGGTTCTACGTTTATATTGTCCTTATTCTGGAACCAACGGGCTTTAAGACATTACTGATGGTTCATTATCAATAGATTTCCAGACATTCAGCTGAGTTTTCCCTTTCAATGACTGACGTGGTTTTATTTTTGACAATTGGTCACTGTAAACCTATTGTGTTTTCGTCATTTTCATTCTTTGACTGTCCTCATTTTTTATGTCAACCAACTGATTGTCAAAGGGTAATGGTTAAAAGTACATGCAATCTATAATTAAAGTGTGGCTAGTGAATGACTTTTTTTAAAATCGTGCTGACCAACTTGGGAACTTACCTTTCGAATCTCAGCTTGATATGCATTGGTGTGATACAGATAATGTGTTCCAACAGAATATGATTCTCAAATATTCCCACAGTTCTATACGGCATTAGCAACAGAATACTATATATATTTGAACATTCTGTTTCATGTCGTTTAATGTAAACCAAAATCGCTCGCTCTGTGGTTGGTTGAAGGATATAAACTGTATATATATAAACAGCGATTTGATTAATGAAAAAGATAACTTCCATGTCTTACCTCCTGTTGTTACAGATATAGAGTTAACTGTCGTATGTACTTCAGGGTCGCTTGTTAGTTGTCGAAATGATAACTATGAGGGCAAGTTTCCTAATGTTTTTCCATGTGATTAGGCATATGACCTACCACCTATATGGTGGCGTATTACATTGCATATGGTGTTGACTTGGATTGGTGCGTTGTCGTCCAAAATCTAAATAAAAAAGACGATGCGATGACTCGCAAATATTTCTTGTAAATTAGTGCGTAATGTCAAGTTAAAAGTATGTGATACGAGAAGAACATCCCTAGAAAATGGCATTCAGTAAGTGTTTACAAAATAGGATTCCCATTAGGATTAGTCATTTATCGGTGCAGCTACATTGTTGTATTAAATAGTGTGAGCGATCACTGAGTGTAACACTAAGACAATCCCACTTATTTAGCCTATGGCCCTGCAGACATCTCAGAACCGTGATAGGAAATTTCATTAGTTTGACCGAGACTTTGTTTTCACAATATTGCATCTTAATTCAACCATATTAGTACGTTACATCTAGACTTTGTTCTACCTAGAGTTTGTCATCATAGCATAACGCTCATTATTTGGTGCTCATATGTGCTTAAACTTTTAGACTGTGCTGTTTGTATTTACTTATTTTTATCCTATGATATAGGTGTCTTGTTATGTTGTTTTCGTAAATGAAATATGGAGTTGTACTCATTATTTCCTAATTTTTTTACAAAATTTTGCATGTGTACTGTTTCTCTTTTGATTTAGATGGTCTATCATCCGGTTGATTTCGATATTGATGACTTCCTCTCTAGAATTCAGGGTAACAAACCTCCTTTCGTATGTCCATCCGAAACATGTCAGAAAGTTTGCAAGTCATACAGTTATATGCAGAAACATATGCTGATCCATCGCCCTCCTGCTCCAATAGACATTCCTGGACCGCTAGAATATGGTGATGGTTATGGAGATTTCAAATGTACACCCGCATTGAACGGTACCTCGGACCAGGTTGAAAAAATATCCCTGATGTTCGGTGGTTCTCTTGAAAATTCTGGTCACCAAAAAGCCAGGACACCCATGGTTTTTACTGACGCTCATACCTCAGTGGTTTTCGATGCTTCTTCCACTACCAGAGGCCGCACATTTCGTTGTAATATATATGTTCCCTTAACTATTCGCCTGCAGAATATGTCAGACTCGAGAGGGGAACAAGATTCCACCCTAGAAGGCACTTCTGTTAGTAAAAAGTATCCATCACATCGTTCTAAAATGTCGAGCCTTAAAAACAAAGGTCGCATTAAGAACAACAGAGCTGTTTCAGTCATAGGAAAGTTTTCAGAAAATTGTAGAACTGAGCCATCAGATAAAAGTATTGTTCTTACAAATGGTGCCACAACAAACGATATAGAAACACCGAAGGCAGTCTATTCAATCGATCCAGAGTTCTCTGTTCGTAAACCCATCAGCTTGAGAGAAAATTCGGGTTATATTCGTTTCATTGAAAAAACAGCTGATGAACTGGACGAAGTCGTTGAGTATGATTTAGATGAAGAGGTAAGATTTTCTCCAATTTTTTGGTGGCGTATTTATAAGTTTGTGTTTATGCCAATTTTTATTCTTACATCCCAATCCAATATGTTTTCTGTTACTACCAGTTGAATCCAGAATGTGCATTTCGTCCTATTTCGGACACGTCATCCGGATGCACCTGCATTCTCCGTTACAAACGCCAATGTGTTATCCACTTGACAACTTGGTTGACAATAGCCAATATCTTGATTAACTCAATTTTTCTCCTTTCTCCTTCACTAGATGTCAACAAAAATTGATCTAAGCAAAATATAAACCTATTCCCGTTGTCCAGATAACGCTTTGGCGTTTGAAACGAAGGGGACATTACACATTTACAAACTTAAAATTAGTCTAGGCTATATATATATATATATATATATATATATATCCTTGTATCATTTTGACAATTTCGACTTTAAGGGAAGACAAATGTTTGTCTTATATAACTGCGGAAAATAAACAAGTTACAAAGAAATTATTGAGAGATTTGGAAACAAAAATGTCAATCTGTTAAATCATGTAGAAGTTTTTTTAAATAAAGTGCAATTATTGCGGTGATTAGTTTTCACTCCGACACCATTTTTTCACAGGTTTCTGTTGTGTGATGGCAATATTATCTCTTCTCTTCGCTTAATTAATTCCCTATTCAATTTATTTGTATGTACGTACGTAGGCACTGTTTGTACATTTCATTACTAGGTTTGTTTAACTTGATGTAAAGGTTTTGAAATGTGGGAATTAAATGATAGAGGAAAAAATTCAACCATAGAAAGTAATTTTGAAATCTAATAGACTAATAATAATAATGATTTACTTTATTCCAAAAACAGTACTTGTGATACAGAATGGAATAAATTTTTATGAAGAAATGGCAACTTAAGATGAAAGAAAACATGCACCGGTTTTATTTCAGCTCTATCCTGTCAGTTTTCTGTAAGCTGAGTTATGAAAGTTCACAATTTCATAACAGTTCTAAAATACTCTAGTTCATTTTGGAAAAATATTGGACAATAATTAATTAAGAATAATCATGGTGTATAGATGAGTCGAAATCTTAAGTTGGTAAAATATAAAAGTATTGTTGAAATTATACATGTTATGTGATCTAGTTTCTCGAAGGAAACTGGGGAGCACAGGTAGCAGCAACATGTTGAGGCGCATAAATTATAGGATAACGTAAATGATTACAGAATTATTAACAAACAGATAAGATATGAACAAAAATATTGAGTTAAAATCATTTAGTTAGATATCGGACGTATGAAGCATCCCATTTAATAAATGATAATTTTACTAAGTAATTTCGAACAGCATGAACAAACCTTATTTTTCTAAAGTAAATATGAAATATAAGAGGTGTTGGTGTGTCACATAATATAAGTGTGTAAACCAATCAACTACTTCCATTTTCATTCAGCTGGCAATGGGCCACTCCTGTTGTCTGAGGGCTGTGATACTACCTGGCTGCTCAAACCTCAATAGATGGAGCGGGATTTGAACCTATGACCCCGTGGTTGCCTAAACCAACTACTAACCACATCATTAATGTCTAAACAGAATTTCATTCATATTTCCTTATTATGCAAAATTGAAATTCATCCCGTGAATACACTTGTTAGCTGATGTAAGATTAAGTTAGAAAAGAGGAGTTAGATGTGGTAAAATCAAATATAAGATCAATCTATAGAGTCTGTTGATTAAAACAATGTAGGAAGGTGTAGACTTGAGTACTCGAGACGTAGAAAACCCCTAACTGGAGACCCTTGGTTTTGAGTCCTTCTCAATGGCGCCAAATGCATTCAATCTTTCTGATCTCCTAGACTCACTAAATCCTCTTTGTTCTTTTTATGATTATTCTTCCATCTGCAAATCTTAGTCTCTTATAAATTCTCTGCATTTGTTCTGTTTCTTTTCCTACCTATATGTTTGTTTTCTTGAAGTGTGTGGAAAGTTGAACCGTTGTATTTCTTAACAAAGTTCTACATTTAAAATTCAGTTAGTATACAGTTATAGGTATTTTGGTGCCTAGAAATTTTACTTTTTCATTCTACGAATAATACTGATTTTTTGACTTCCTACTTAGGATCTTTTTTGGCTTGAAAGAATCAATGCAAAGCGTAAAAGTGCATCCCTATCACCTGTTACTGAGTCCACTTTAGAATGGATTATGGATAGATTTGAGAAGAAGGCCAGATTCAGATTGTTTTCATCTAATGATGGTTGTGAGACAACTGATATATTACCTGATATCGGTGGTAATCAATCAGGTATTGATGAAGATGCTGTATGCTCTGTATGTCAAGATGGAACTTGTGAAAATACAAATGTGATATTATTTTGTGATGTTTGCAATTTGGCTGTTCATCAGGTAAATGCTAACAACTAATTGTATTTTTAATTTTACTATTTTGTGTATCGTATGAATTCACTTCATAACTGTTTATTGAATATTGCTTTCCCTTTATTAAATATATGTTGGTAAAGCTAGAGAATTATTTAATATTTGCTTGATATTTAGTGTAATATTCTGGGCTAAAACATCTATAATTGTATGGTCTTGATTCACAGAATATTTTGGAGAAACTGTGGCTGACCCAACAGAATCCCAATCGTGGTTTGCTCTTATTCTTTCTAAACCCACTTTGTTCTCTGGGAAGGGAGATTCGGCGAAATGTGACCCCAAAAACTGTTCGTTCCTACTTACTGCGTGGGGGTCTCTCAGGCACCGGTAATGTCTTCATACCGGCACAACTCCAGCAATCACTCTAGATATCCTGTTCGTGTGTTCAGCTACAAAGAGTTGACTTCTGTACTCCGTTGTTGCACAACACCAATGCTCTTTTCATCTCAATTCAGTTATATCAATGTATTTAAACTTGTCTGTAACTTTACCTGGTCTATATTACCTTACCGACCATTAGACAGTATATGGCTTTTAACTTACCAATGTATCTTTTCGTCTTATTTTATACAAGCGTTTAGTTAGCTTCAGAATAGTTGTTCTTCAGTCATTTTTTCAAAAAGACTGAGACACATTGATGAGAGTACTAATGCGTGTACATGGTTTTTGTTACAATATTCTTGCATCTGTTGGAAATTGGAGGCCCAGTTTCTGTATTATACTCAACAAATGCTGTTATAGAAAAGAAAAGGCGTTCAGCAAAGAGTTACTCTTTTCGGCGATATCATTCTCAAGCTTTACAAACCGCAAATTTATAGTAATTTTTCTTGGCAACAAAAGGAATATTTCCAAAGATGCAATTGTTAATTTTTGACAACAAATTACGTAATTTAGAAGGCGTTAATCGGTTAGAAACTAAAATAAAGTTACAAAAGTAGGTTGGGTGACGTAATCTAATTGCTAAAGTTCAATGAAAAATGAATGAGAGTCAAGTTAATAATCTGAGTAGAATTCACTTGAAAATGGATGAGAGTTAAGTTGATAAGCTGAGTAGAATTCACTTAAAAGAAAAATAAATAAAAAATGCTGTTATGGCTATTAAATATAAACCTGCCGATAACTGTTAAGTCGAATATAACAACACGTTGTCTAGCTTCTCAGTTTCATTTTAGTGGTCTATCTGCACATTTTCATAACAGTTGTTTCATCAAGGTAGATTCCACTGAGAACCGAAGTCGGTTAAAGAATCGTCGGAAATCATTGGGCCAAAGACGACTTTCTCGTCCTGGTTTTGAACACTCCAGTAGTGCACATGCATGGATACTTCAGGGTTTAAGCCTGTGCCTTTAAACTATGAGGTGAATAAGTTCAGCCCATTTAGTCAATGATTCGGAATTCATTGGCGCATAAAATTTATCTTCTATCATCATTTGGCTTATTTTTTCATGTATATATATATTTCCAGGTAACTGTCAGGATAGTCTTAGGATACCTCTATGATTATGCTAGTCTTGTAAATGTAAGTGCTTAACTTATATAGCAATGTGTAACTTCGTTGTTACAAAATAAACGAGAAAGCGTCTTATTATCGGTATTTAAAGGATCATTTGACTAAAATTTAATATCACAACTAGTTGAAATCCGACGATTTAACACTGTGTAGCAAATAGTTATCAATGCGTGAATAATAAATTAGCTTTTGAAGCGAGCTAATCATTTTTCTGAATAACTTCATATCAGTATAATGTTTTCTACTCTCCTTCCCTCATTATAGTGACAACAGCTAAAATTTTTAGAATACATACAATAAGATTTCAATGCCTTCGATATGTAATAATAAGTGTTTAAGTGAATGCATTATATTCCATCATGATCATTTTTGTTATTTTATGCATTCAGGAGTGTTATGGAGTTCCTTATGTTCCTGAAGGTCCTTGGCTTTGTCGTAAATGCCTTCATTCCCCAAGTGAACCAGTTTCATGTGTACTTTGTCCGAATAGAGGTGGTGCTTTCAAAAAGACTACAGATGATCGCTGGGCTCATGTTATTTGTGGACTATGGGTACCTGAAGTAATGTTTGCTAACCTTACATTCCTTGAACCACTTGAAGGTATAGACAGGATAGCTCCTGCAAGGTCAGTAGATTGCATAATGAAGATTTTCATTTACTCTCTTATTTTTTAAAAATATACTATTCTATCAGCATATGTTGCATTATTGTGATTTAGTATGTCACATCGGGGCAATCTAACAGTGAAGTTTGAAACGTCTACAATTCCTTCTTCCATTCTCTCTTACAGAAGTACGGATGGAACAGGTACATTATTGACTACATAAGTATAAGTTCTAATGGGAGATATGAACGCCAAACTGGGACCAGACAATACAGGAAGAGAACTCATCATGGGTAGAGAAGCTCTTGGAGAAATGAATGAAAACGGAGAACTCTTCGCCGACTTCTGCGCCTTCAACGAACTAGTGATTGGTGGCAGTGTTTACAAGCACAGAGATATCCACAAGGCTACATGGGTGTCACCAGACGGGCGAACCAAAAACCAAATTGACTTTATCACAATATCGAGGAAGTGGAGACGCAGCCTACTGGACACAAGAGCAAGAAGAGGAGCAGACGTTGGCTCAGACCACTACCTCGTACAAGGGACAATCCAAATCAAATTAAAAGCTTTCAGGGAAACAGGAGCTGCAGATAGACCACAAGCCAAGTTCAACACTCAAAAGCTGAAGGACCAGGCTACAAAGGACATCTTCATTGCAAACATAAGGGAAAAAGCCGAGACACAAATCAACACCAACGAAAAGGTCAGCGTCGAAAAGCACTGGAACAAATTGAAAACGGTGTGGAGTCAAACCTGCATGGAAGTCCTAGGCAGAAAAAAGAGACAGGACAAACAGTGGCTCTCTACGGACACTTGGAAACTAATAGAAGAGAGAAGGGTGGCGAAACAAAAGATTATCCAGTGCACCGACGAGCAACAGAAACAGGAGTTGAATGCAAGCTACAATGCACTGAACAAAAGAGTGAAGAAAAGTGCCAGGGAAGACAAAAGAAAATATTGTGAAACCATGGCAAACGAAGCAGAACAAGCTGCAGGCAAAGGAGACCTCGCTACACTATACCAAACAACTAGGCACCTTTCGGGCAAAAGTTCGACACAGATTAAGCCAATAAAGGACGACAATGGAAAGTCAATCACCAAAGAGGTGGAACAGAGGAAACACTGGGCTGAACACTTCAAAAGACTTCTAAATCGTCCGCCACCTACAACGCGTCCAACAATACCAACAACGGAAGCAGAACTACCAATGAACTTCGACCCTCCGACGAAATCCGAAGTCCTGAATGCCATCAAGATGCTAAAAGCTGGGAAAGCGCCAGGACCAGATGGAATCCCAGCAGAAGCTTTGAAAATAGACCCAGAGACAACAGCGGACTTGATGACGCCACTACTAGAGAAGGTGTGGAAAGAGGGCAAAGTACCCGAGGATTGGAAGAACGGATACTTATTCAAACTGCCAAAGAAAGGAGATTTGAGTCAATGTAAAAACTGGCGTGGAATTATGCTTCTGTCCATTCCAAGCAAGATACTATGTCGCATCATCCTGGAGAGAATTAAACAAGCCCTAGATGAAAAACTTCGTCCGGAACAGGCCGGATTCAGGAGGAACAAGTCATGCATTGACCAAATCGCCACCCTACGGATTATCATTGGACAAAGTTTGGAATGGCAGTCACCTCTCTATCTCAACTTCATCGATTTTGAGAAAGCCTTCGACAGCGTCGATCGAGAGGTGATTTGGCAACTACTTCGCTACTACGGGGTGCCGCCGACAATTATACATCTCATCCAACAGCTGTATGACAACGCTGCATGCCAAGTAATCCACAACGGGAGGCTCACGGAATCCTTCGAAGTGAGGACGGGAGTGAGACAAGGCTGTGTACTGTCACCAATGATCTTCCTGATTGCAGTTGATTGGATAATGCGGCAGACAACGGCAACCAACGAGGGAACAGGCATAAAATGGACATACACAAAAGCCTTGGAGGATTTGGATTTCGCCGATGATATATGTCTGATTTCCCACAAACTGGAAGATATGCAAGTGAAAAGCAACAAATTGGCAGAAGAAGCAGCAAAGATAGGACTTCAAGTGAACATAGACAAAACAGAGGTAATGAAGATTCCTGGCCAACATCAACAGCAACAACCGACAACAATCAGCATAAATGGGAGGAACCTGAAGGAAACAACTTCTTTCACCTACCTGGGAAGCATCGTCTCAACTACTGGAGGAACTGACGAGGATATCAAAGCCAGAATCGGAAAAGCAAGACAAGTTTTCATTTCTCTCAAGTCTATGTGGAGATCAACAGCATTCAGCGTCAAAAATAAGATCCGGATTTTCAACTCCAATGTGAAGGCAGTACTACTATACGGATCAGAGACTTGGCGTGTCACAAAGAGCAGCTCAAACAAGCTACAGACCTTCATTAACAAATGCCTTCGCTCAATACTCAAGATCAAATGGCCGGAGAGGATCAGCAACAAAGATCTCTGGGAGCGAACCAACCAGGAACCGATCGTGAAACAAATAGGCAGGAAGAAATGGAGATGGATTGGACACACTCTGAGGAAACCAACAAGTGACATCACTAGACAAGCCCTCGAGTGGAACCCGAAAGGGAAGCGACGAGTTGGTCGTCCAAGGGTGACCTGGAGGAGATCATGTGAAGAGGAATTGAAAGCGTGTGGGCAGACTTGGAGCCAGGTGAAAACTACAGCAGAGAACCGAACGCAATGGAGACGCATGGCTGAAGCCCTATGTTCCTCTAGGAATTAAAGGAAATAATAATAATATAATAATAAGTATAAGTTCTACAAGAAACTGTTTTTCATCTGGTTGTCAGCAATTCCAACTATACTGTCCTACCGTTATGGAGAGAAATGGATTCTGAGAATCATGCGTCTTTTGTTTCTGCTACTAGAATTAAAATCATTCAAGAATTAAATGACATTGTCTTGCGGACTTGTATTACTTGAAGGAAATGTCACACACTTAAGGGGTGTGTCTTCTGGATTTTGTGGAGAATCTGCCTCTACTACCCATATTTCATTATTCACTAACATATCGCAATTTACATGACCAAAAATTACCTTGATTTGTCGCAAAACAAACCCTATGTATTCACTTCATTCTTTGTAATCCATTTCCATTTAATTTTCCCTTTGTATCCTGTGATTTTTTTCTAAATGACTATTCATTGCGTAACCAAGTATTTCTCAACTTTCTCGTCTGCGTAAGATTATCCGCTACTTTTCACACACTTATTTTTCATATGCTTTGATTTATTTTATTACTGACTAACAGTAACCCCTAAATAAACGTAACAGCTTTGAAGAGAAGTCACGAAAAATATATCTCTTTACTGACTTATGTGTTCCTAATTAGAATTATCTTAGTTATGGACCTACAGGCTATCTTTGTCAGTATTTACCGATCAAATTATTACTATTCATGGTTTTCGTATTCCTCTTTCTGCTCCAGCTCACTTTATACAACCATGCTTCCAGCTGTATAAAACTCCCTTATCTCTAGTTGGGCACGACAGCCTTCATCATACTTGAACTGTATCCAATTGAGGAAGTTTGCTTATTTAGTCCAGTTGAAGTTTCTTCGTTAAAGAATGCTTATTTCTAAAAGTATTGCTGCCTTAGTATTAATAAGTTGGTATTTACCAGCATTTCTAGGTGTTTCAGGCTACTATGATTCATCAGCAAATTTTATGTTGACAAATCCCTTCATCTTCAATACTTTTCTTTTCATACTCCGAAGTACTACTGTAATATCGCTACCCGAATAGCCTAACAGCTTAAGTTTTATCACAGTTCAGTGCGTTAGTTTTAATCACTCCCATATTCTTTTCATACATTAATGGCTTAAGTGAGCTGATTTTTATGGCACTTAAATTTACCTAGGTAGTTATTCGGCCATCCTCACGAGTGATACAGTTAACAAAGCGGTTTAGAAGTATTTTGCCTTCATCTACCGATCCTGTTGTGTAGAAGATTACGTGAAAAGTGCCCTGCGTTTCCCTATTTCCAAGTAAATTGAAAAGCAGTCAGTAAGGATATTGCACGTGTTTTTATCGGACAAAGCTTTTTTCTCAGGTTAGCTAACATGCTCGAATTTATTGGCGTTCTTAAATTTAACTTAAAAATTTGTACATCTTAAAAACACGCATGCCATGATTCATTTTTCTGTTCTGTATGCTATAGATGGCGTCTTCTATGTTTCATCTGTAAACAACGCAATGTTGGTGCTTGTATTCAATGTCATAAAACCAGTTGCTATCGAGCATTTCACGTTACTTGTGCACAACATGCCGGTTTGTATATGAAAATTGAACATACAGATGATCCTGAAGACTCTGGTATTCGAAAAAGTGCATTTTGTGATCAACATTGTCCACCAGATCACTTTTCTGTGAGTTTTTATATAATTGCTTCGTGTTTCCCTGTTGACTTAACTAAAAATATGTTGGCAACCCAGCACCATGCTGCATAAACCGAGAAGGTTAAATATAATTGTTATCTCTACATGTATTTCCGAATATTGAATGAATTAGATATTATTTTACTAATATCTGATTACCAGAATATTTAGCTATCAAATAACCATTATGAAAATAGTTTGTTACCTCATAATCTATTTCCCAAGAGTGGGGTGAGTTTTATTGATACTCTATGTTCGTTTATTTATTGCCTTTAGTTACCAATTTATTAACACAGCCTACTGATTCTCTACAGGTTTATCTTACTAGGCTGTCACTTACATTCATTATGGACTCGTCATGCTGATAGGCTGCCATTGTGAACTGTGGATGATGGACGCATTGTATGGAATCCGAATTCTAGTTACGCTTTTACTTGTATATCTTCTTCCAGGATCGTCCTTAGTCATTAGATAAATGAATCTATATTCATTATGACTCTACCTTCTGTTAATGAATGGTACTGATATTTTGTGAAGCAGAATAAAATTATAAGTTATTGTCTAACCATTGATAGAATAATAAATACTTTATACTCTTTTATCCTTTATTTATTTTTATTCAGAGTTCAAATAAAGGCATGTATGCTCATTCTGACTCTGAAAGTCCTCAATCTCCTGAACAAGCAGCTCGTATTCATTTGAGAAAAGCTCGTAAAATTTTAGCAGAACGTCGAAATTCTAAACCTTCTGTTTGTGTACCTATTGTATCGAAAGCGAAAATGGATGTAAGTTTGGCTTTGTTTTCAAAAAAACAGAAAAGTTTCATTGTTTTAAAAAAATGTTTAACTGAAGTAGAATGTGGATTCGTAAAGGGAGGGTGTTTATTCCTTTTCATCATAATATTTTGCCTCAATAAAGAATATGTAAACTACACTTTTGAAGATGATTCTTAGTACATATGATTGGTGTGTTATTGATCTGGTTGAGTTTATTTGTTTGATACCTACTTAACGATTCTTAGATTAAAGATCGAGAGTGAAGCGGTTGGGTGAGTTGCCTCAGCCTTAATGAACTGTTTGGTGACGAAATCTTAACACAGATACAAAAAAGTTCGTGTCCTGTTCATTTTCATGGCTTTGAGACGTGGTCATTGTAAGTGAATGATAGAAAGAGGCTAGCTGTCTTTGACTACACTTGTTCTCATTTCATTTCCCGTGTTTAGTAGTATAATATGGTGAGTAACATTTGGGTTAGGCTGTGAGTGTTAGGTAAGGGGAGCAAGTCAATCCATGGTATTGTGAAGCTACATCGATACATTCCTTTGCGTTCCGAGTGGAACACAGCCCTTCCAGCTTGAACTTTGAAATTTTTCAGTAACGGCAGATTTTGTTTTCATGAGGTCGGGTTGCTCTCCCCACACCCAACCTTTGTTCTTAACGTGACTTACTACCGGGTAGGCGAGGTTTAGGGTTGCACTGGTTGAGATTCGAACGCTGGCTACATGCGTGGTTGGCGAGCATTCTACCATGGAACCACCGACGTACTGTTTTGAAATCATAAATTCATGAAGAATGATGCTTCCACTACCGCAGTAAATGCTTAAATCTGTGACATTATTTTTGGGTTAGAGGATTTAAAATAACAGTTTTGTATCAAATCTAGTTCACTAGTTTGCGACGGTGTCACTGCGGTAAAATGCTCGCAGACCACGCATGTGGTCCGGGGTCCGATCTCCGGCCGACGCACTTCCTTACCTCCCTAAGTCATTAATAAGACTGGTAAAGAGGGAAGGCTGGGCATAAAGCTAGCAACCCCACCCCGTAAAAATAAACACCACTGCTACCCAAACTTCAAGCCTCTAGCTTGAAGCCCTATGTTCCACTGGTAACATAAAGGAATAAAAAAGAAATCAAATCTAGTTCACTAAACTTGGAACAAACTACACTTCTTAGTTTTTCTGTAATCTCATGAAAAATTCACGCAACCACATCAAAATAGACATAGAGTATTTAATTTCAAGAAATCCAGTGGGCAGTTAACTTTAGGGGCTTATTTAAACACTATCTATAATATTTTGTGCTTTTATCCTGATTAGATTTCAGGCCTTTTTTAAAAAGCTACTAAAACTATAAATCTATTTTGTAAAGAATGAATTCAAGTAGTATTTCTAGTGTCTTCTAAACCATTCATAACCTGCATACTAATAGCGGCGAGTATCATAGCATAAATTTGTAATTTGCTAGTCGGTATGAATCAATTTATCTTATTCAACTATTGTATTAAGCACTTTAAAAATAACATAAAGTGGTTGGTATTTCAGAGATAGGTTTTCTTAGATCATATTTATTAATTATGCTTCAAAGCTTCCTAATAATGACATTCAACTATCTAACATCAATTCAGAGTGCACCGAGATAACATCATCTGGCTTGTTGGTCACCTTGCAAATTTGATTGATAGAATTCAGTCAGCACCAACATCAAGGACGGGACACATGACACTGGTTACACCCTAGTGACCAGAAAATGCTATAAACAACCGTCCAGTGGAAAGTATGGTGTTGAATTTTCGCTAAAAAAGGTTAGAAAAGGTTCAGAGTGACAAAAAGATATACGTTACCTCTATGAATTCACTGAATCTCTGAATTGTATGATTTTTTGGGGGATTTTGTGAAATAGCTATATTTGGGAGGTAACCATTAAGGTTATTGTGAATTGACTTCTAACGCGCAGTTATATCTTCTGGAACTTCACTACACTTCATTATGCTCACTTTTTTCATGTGCATCTACCAACAAGAGGATAAGAAAATCTCCTAAGACATGCGATCAAATTCAGATTGATCTGGAGAGATAATTGCTACGTTCCTTGGAGCATTCTAAAAGCCCGCTTCATCTCTGAAGCTGTCGCTCAAAGTGTCGTCTAGAAAGAATATGTGAAAGTTTCACAATTAAACCATCCAGCTCAGGGAACGGGACTACACCAAAATCCACTAGTTCCCTTAGGTTGGTGTTAGTTAATCTGGTAATTTGTGCTTATGCATGTCGTCTATTAGGTAACCAGTTACGTGAAGTGAATTAATAAAATCAATTATGCGGTTTGTACAATTATTATTATTATTGTTCCCTTGGGTTCCTAGTGGAACATAGGGCTTCAACTGCACGTCTCCACTTGTTTCTGTCTTCTGCTGTACTTTTCACTTGCGTCCATGTTATTCCATACTGTTTCATCTCCTCCTCACATGATCTCCTCCATGTCACCCTTGGACGTCCCACTCGCCGCTTCCCTTTCGGGTTCCACTCGAGGGCCTGACGCGCGATGTCACTCAACGGCCTCCTCAGCGAGTGTCCAATCCATCTCCACTTACTCCTGCATATTTGTTGGGCGATTGGTTCCTGTTTCGTTTGTTCCCATAGCTTCTTGTTTGTGATTCTTTCCGGCCATCTAATCTTCAGTATGGAGCGAAGACAGTTGTTGATAAAGGTCTGCAACCTTTTGAAAATATTCTTGGTGACCCGCCAAGTTTCTGATCCGTATAGAAGAACTGACTTGACGTTTGTATTGAAAATCCGAATTTTGTTGTTGATGCTGAGTGACGTAGATTTCCAGATTGGTTTGTACAATTAAGGACGTTCTATTCCTTTTCCATATGTGTAACTGTCGCCTAGTCTGTAAAGCCTAGTGACAGTTAACCATACGAACCTGCATTTGCCATAATTAACTTTCTTTGTAGGGGATGACAATTTTTATATAGACTACTTGTTGATTTGTGTGCGAATTTTGGACTGGATAGTATGTGATTATATTGTATACCGCCTCTAACCACTAACGTGTCTCCCCTTGTTGATGATCAAAAGTCAGAATTGCTGTCTTTTCATAGTAATTAGGCATCTACACAAAAGCTTCAACGTATAAATGATGCCTAATCACTTCAACTGTGTATACCATTATATATTAGTTTAATTTAATGAAAGCTGTATAACTGTGTGTGAATTTTGTGTCCTATGTACAACTTTTATTATCAGTATCTAAACATGGATAACTATTCTTTTTAACTAGTCTTATCTATATTTTCGCTATCTCATTTTAATTCAGCTCATTCTGTCCAAACTAACTGGGGTATCGGGTGATAAAATGGAGTTTTTGAAGCAAACTTATGCATTTTGGAAGCTTAAAAGAGAATTTAGGCGTGGTGTACCACTTTTGAAACGACTTCAAGCATGCTCCATACACAGAAGCGCAGCCAGTTTTGTAAGTTTCAATGTGATATTTTTTCGCTGAAGATATCCATTGTTAACATATTTTGAAGATTTCATTTCTCCAAATATTGACTAGAGCACAGATATATTCACTAATAAATATGCTTCAGATTATATATATATATGATGAAGATGCCTAGCCAATACCAAGAATCATCAGTCACCATCAGTGGAAGAAATCCACAAGAAGTCGCCTCTTTCACCTACCCAGGCAGCATCATTTCAACTACAGAAACTATAGGTGAAAGTCAAAGTTAGTCAGGATTGGAAAAGTAAGACAGACTTCAGTTGATGGGGAATCAACACTAATATGAAGTCAATGCTTTTATATTTTGGGGAGTCACAGAAAGCATTTTCAGAAGGCTGCAGACTTTCAGCAGCGATTACCTTCGCTTAATGTTGGAGACCAAATCGCCAGAAAGAATTAGTTAAAACAAACTCTGGTGAAGAATCGCCAAGAACCTATCGGCCAACAAATATGCAGATGAAATTGTGGGTCGATTCGCTGTACACTGTGGAGATTATTGAGTAACACTACACGCTAGACCCTCGACTGGGACGCAAATGGGAAATGACGAGTTGGGCATCCTAAGAGATCATGTGAGTAGAAGACGAAAACTTACTGGCAATCGTAGAACCATCTTAAAAGGACTCCAGACGACAGACTGAAATAGCTATATGCTACTGACACTGTGTGTTTCACTTGGAACCTCAGGATATTCCACTGATTTGGAGAGTAAGATAACTAAAAGAAGGTTAAAGTCAATCTTGTTGGCTGGTCTCATTTTAATGACGGCAAAACTCAATCACTCCATGTCTACCTTGCACGTAACTTACATTCCATAATAAATAGCATGTTAAGTAGCTACATAAACCGACACTCCTAAAATCGCATATTTGGCAACATGATCTTATCCTACTTACAAAGTTTCTCCTGTAATCCAAATTTGATTAGCCTGAGGATACTGTAATGTCAACAGTTTTCTCAGTAATATGTGCGTATTTCCGTGAATCAGTCGGGTACACTTTATAAAGATTTGAGTCAATTTCCCAGAAATAAAATGACATTACCTGTTATTATTTATTCCTTGGGCCTCAGCAGCACGTGTTTTTTGTACTTGGTTCTCTGACTTCACTTCCAACTGGTTTCACCATTGCTCACAAGCGTATATCTCCTCTTCGTTACATGATCTCTGTATCAACCTACCACTTCTAGCGCTTCGCTTCTCGTTCGGATTCTCCTGGAGGGCCTGGTGTGTGGTGTAACCAAGGTCTTTTCTGAGTATGTCTGAACTATCTCCATAGCAATAGATTATTGGCTGGTTCACTGCCGGAGTTTCTTGTTGCTTGTCGTTTCCGCTCGGTATTCAGTAGTTGTTGACTAAAGTCTACAGCAGGCTGTTTAAAACGTTCTTTAATCGCAAGCTAATTCGGTAAACCGTATCCTTAAAAGTAGAAAACTTCTGTCGTTTTATTCTGTGGATCTTGTTAAAAACATATGAATTGGTGATATCTTAGAGACTAGTCTGGACGGTTTTCAAATGACGTGAATGGAAATGCGAAGGTGTAGAAAATAAAAATGCAGTATGAAGTGATAATATTTCAAGGAGTGAAATCCAAATATGTTAAATTCACATTATCAAAGGTTTTCGTGTGCCAGGCTTTATGAGTCACACTTATTATATGAGGGCTGGTAATACTGCTTAGTTGTGCGGGCAGAAATAGTTGGAGTAGGTTTCGAACGCGTCACCCATCCACTGAGATTCGAGCTCCTAAACCAATGAGCCACAGTACCATTGTAAACAAATATAAACCTATTTTGCTTCGAATATATTTCTAAAGGACACTTAAAAAAACTTCGTGTCAACAGTCAGATGAATAGTTAGCAATTGTACCTACTATTGAAGATTTCCGAATTTCTGGGTGTTTTCGTTGTGTTGTTATGTCGTGCTTTTGAAATGAGAAGAGTGACTTTTTTGTACATCTAAGTTTTATGTTGTAGTGCATTCTCATGTGCTAGGTAGTTGCGGGAAGTCGACAGGATGTCCTTGACCTAGGCTTCCTGTTTCCTTCCTGTCACTTGTTAATATGGTGTTTGTATAACCTCAAGAGATATAATTATTCCTTGTCATCCTGTGCTACAACCAAAGATGTTAGTTTTGTGGTATTCGACCTCACAATTGACGTCCTATTGGACTGTAATGCAGGCGTTAATTGGTCATTAGAGTGTAATCTATGTTTCTAGTCCTGTATGTTGGTGCTGACTGAATTCCCAGTGAAAATAACCAGCAACAGAAAATGATGACTAGATGTATCTCATTTTATTATGGCATTTGCTTAGTATAGAATCTTCAGAGGTTTTCATCTTCTGGAGTAATATCTATTTTTTCCATAACAACATCTGCCAATGGTGTGGAATTTTCACTGTTCTACCAATGAAAAGCTAATTATTAAAATTGTTAACTATAAGTAACACTTTTGTGAATTGTACATTTCACTCTAAGGGATTAATTAATTAAGACATTAGTATCTAGTGTTCAATTAAAGTGCTTAAGTGTCTTCATTTTTTGCGTGATTATCTATAGGCTGTAGCAGCTACAACTGGTGATGCAGAATCTCAACGAATGAGAGCTCATTTAAAATTCTGGCAACAATTACGTCAAGATCTTGAAAAAGGACGTCTTCTGTCTGAGTTGACACGTAAACGTGAACGTATTAAACGTGATATATTTCGTTTATTTGTTCATGAAATTGAATTGAAAATTAAACCATTTGTAGTCTTTCAATTACGATTCATAGATCAACTTCAAGTAAGTTATCTTCTTTTTTTTGTTGGTTTCTTATTTCTGTCTACTCATCGTTTATTACCTGTTACATTTACGGACTAATTCAATTGATACTAAGACTTTAATCGTAACCACTGACTACTTTCAACTTAGTATCACGCCGTCTGTTGAAATCCTCTTATTCGCTTTAATAATGATAAGAGAGAGAGAAAGTTAAATGACAGTTCCGATTACCTGCTCGCAAGCTGTGGCTGTATACTGCGGCGAAATCGGATTTAAAGCAGTAGTGTTCGGTAGTAGGTAGTATCACTAACAACAAGTCATCGTACAACGTAATATATTTTATTCACTTATTCCCTTTGATTGACTATGTTGAACCGAAATGTTGGATCTGTGTTGACATGTGGCTCCTATTACATGGACTCTTTGACAATGTCTGAGGATTAATGTGAAGTTTTTTTTGATCCATTGATGACTGGCGGTGGAATCCACTCCAACATGATTAATCAACAAGAAATGCAAATTAATACAAAAATAACTAATAACTAATACCTGTTGAATAAGAGGTAGCTCTCGTGATTTAATGGATAATAGCTTGATGCTTAAAGCAATAGGTGCAGTGTTTGAGTCTCAGCGAGAACACCATCACTCATTTCGGAATGCAGGTACATCTACTAGTTGACGAGTCTTAAATAGGAAGAAAAGCGCATCCTGTATCCCACTGCTAGTCACCATGAACCATAGTAAGTTTCAGAATGACTGTAAATTTTAAAGTAAAAGTTACTCCAGTAATCATTAGTAACTGGTTATGACATGAACTTCCTGGGTTCATATTTAAAAGTTGTGACCAGTGGGGTCTACTATATCAGGTGTGGAGACAGATACTCACTGATGGAATTGGATAGCTGTGGCATTATAAGTCGCCAATCGACAGAAGTTATAGTTCAAAAGTCATATGATTTCATTCAGTCTGATGGTTAGAGGGTCAATAGACATGCCTTGTTGTCTGGTAGTTCGGGATTAGATCTCTAGTGACTCCCGAAAGGATGGAATAGCTCTCTATCTCTCCCTGGTTTTCAACAGTTCTGTAACATGTCTGTTTGTGACAATATTCAACTTGAAATCAATCAAATTCCTACAAGCCGGAACTTGAAAATTATTTTTCTATCTGTATGTAAAACATGCAAACGGTAAATGTTACAACTTCTTGAAAACTACTTTATTCTTCATGGCATGGTTCATTGAACTTTGTTCACGCTGTGTTTTAAAAGTGAAGTAATGTATACTTCATGGGAAAAAATCAACTAAAAGATAATGACTGACTACAAGATAAAGTCGTGACTAGTGGGGTTCACCAGAGTGTGAGGACCAATACTCGCCAATGACATTGCCCAGCGGTCGCTCTATATATCGTAAATCGGCTAAAGTTAGAGCTGATGAACCATTAAATTACGTCTCAGTGGCTAAATAGTCAATGGGGACTCGCCTTATAACATGGAGTTCCTAGACTCGATCCCTGGTGAGGTAATTGATGAGTACTTCTGAAGAATCCCCAAAAAAGGACGGGATAACATTCTGGTACACCCTAATTTTCAATTATTCTCTAACTGAATTCAGTTCGTCATCAATCTTGAAACAGAAAAGACATTAACACAGAGAAAGATTGACTTACTGCTTACAAGTGAACTGTTCAGACTCCTCAGTAATACAGGAGCTTACTTTTATCCACGCAAATTATCATTCATCTCCAATTTATTAGTTAACAAAGGTAGTTCCATGTGCATTAGTCAGTATATGTTGGCTATATTTCATCTAATTTTTATTTCGTCAGTTAGTTATGATAACCAATACCACTTAGTGGCACATAATCTGTTTTACACTTGATAATGTATTCGTTTGTTTTTCTTCTTCTTTTGCAAAGGCATTGGATATTAATGAATTTTTCTCTGAGCCTGTTCAACCAAGTTTAGCACCAGATTATGCCTTGATTATTAAAAAGCCTATGGATTTCTCAACAATACGTAAAAAGATAGAAAATTTTGAATATTCTACATTGGAGGCGTTATTATCCGATTTTAATTTAATGCTAGACAATTGTTTTGAATATAACCTAGAGAACAGTATTTATTATTCAGCTGCTTTAAAAATGCGTGAACAGGTAAGTGAGGTAAACTTTTTGTTTGTTGTTCTTTTATTTTGATTTGACAGTAATGAGAATAATGATAATGGTTATGCGTTTACTCCTAACGCTATCGAGATTTCAATGTTTTACTGACTGGTTTCAGCGTAGAGCTATGCATAGATGTGCAGCGGTTCGAGTTGCCACACTTCATGTAGCACACAAAGCAAGAAAATAGATTAAAGATATATAATAAACAGAGATATGAGGTAAAAAGAATAGTAATATGGAAGAACAGTAGAATTTTATTGGATATTATAAATCACAAGGAGTGGATATATCTGTGCCATTGAGAACGATTTTGAGTCATATAACCGATTGTCTCCAGCCACTGGGTTTTACCATGCCGAGGATCCCAACCAGGAAGTCTACACCTCCCTATGTGGCTGGCGTAAACTTTTGCATTTCATTGACTGATGAAGCCATGTTTTAGTTTGACCACCACTAGCTCTTCCAACCTGATACCATGCCAACTAACCTTGTTTGTTGAGAAAAACGATGGGTAGGCATGGGTGTTACACGTGTCCTAACCATCTCAATCAGTGGAACTTCACAACTTCGTCGATTGATTTCCCCTCCTTGCCTAGCACTTGGCCAATGCCTAACCTCAATATTGCTCACTTTAATATACCACTTAACACGGGAGATAGAACGCGGACATCTGCAATCAAAGACAACTAGTCGGCATTTTAATTTCTTCCACTTTCAATGGTCATGTCTTTTGGCCAGCCATAAAGGAGGATAGAGCTAACTACTGAGCAGTATACACGCTGTTTAGTCGACAGCCAGCCGGATATCACGTCTACTAAGCCAGAGATGGCGTAAGTTGGCGTATGCGAAACTAGCCTTCTGTATCCGTGCTGAGATTTCGTCAGCGATCAATGACACTGGCTGATGCAATTTCCCAAGTAAGTGAAGTGATCAACATGTTCCACCACTTGCTCTCTATGTTTAAGCTAGCAGTCAACGTAGTCCAGTCCTGTAGCATCATCTTACATTTGACAACAGGAGAGAATCTCATGTCAAACATTTGAATATTTCTCCTCAAGGTGTTCAGATGACTGCATTTTGTCAGCGTCTTCACCTAGAAGGACTATATCATCTGCATATTCTAATTCAACGAGATTATTCCCTGGTAGCAAGTCAACCCCTGAGTCTCTGAAGTCATTTAGGGTTAATTCCATTGGTAAAATATCTATGATGAAATTAAAGAGAAATGGGGACAGGGGGCATCCCTGACGGACACCACTATTATTCGGTGTGTTAACAATTGTATAAAGTTGTTAGTTATTTCCCTAAGCGATATTTCTATTATGGTTAATCGCATCTGCTAATAAAAACTAAAAAATTTGCGCCATTGAATTTTGTCCCATTGTCTGAATAAACAACTAGCTTGCTCCGAGACCTCAAGGTCATGGGTTTCGGTTCCCGTTGGGGTAGTGGGTGTTCATTGATGTAGAGTCCCAAATCAGGGTGAAACAGCTATCCAATAGTTTTCTAACTGATATCTGCTCATGATGAAATTCAGCTTGTAAAATATCTAAGGGGTGAAGTTTTTCTCTTATATCAGATTTTACGAAACTATTTATGTAATTTTGCGGCTTTGTCTCCTAGGAATATTTCAATATTATTTATTCACATCTATCATAGTCGAGCTGCTATACTCTTATTTTTATACATGGGAAGTGTTGGAAGTGTGTATATTATTGGTTTAGAGACTTCTTTTTAAATTCATGTTTTGTAAATTCATACCGACTTCTACACAATTTAACTTGAACTATCAGATGATATCGTAATCACTCATGCTTTGAATAGGTTTCATAGCGTAGTACACAAAAGGTATCATAAAATACTAACAATCCTACCTACAGATATTTGAGGAATCATTTACTGGTTACTATTAGTGCACCAACAGTAAATGTGGCTGACTGACTGATTAGTTCTTAAATTTTAATACACAATTGCTGTCTTGTACTTGTTCATGAATTTGATAGTCTTCAGTGGAATTATCAGCTTGTGAGTTGGTGCATGAGTACACTTTTAAACGAAAACATAACAATCTTTTTCTTACCTTAATTTGTTTTCTAACTGGTATTCTCACTTATAAAACGCCTAAGCTATCCATAAAGAATCATCGTTAAAAGTATCCCTGTAACAAAGATAAATTCTCCTGTTCAATTCTTATTATCAACCGAATTGTTTGGATATCTTTATTTTAAGCTTACTAGGCAGAAAAATTATTGTCATTGTACTACATTACATATAAGCGAAACTAAACTGAATTGTCAATGTAGAACTCTGCTTAACAAGTACAGCAGTTTAAATTGTCGCATTTCACGAAAGCAACATATAAAGGCAGGAATAGGAAAAAAAGAAATGTCAGGAAACCACGATAAACAGGAGTGTGCCACTGGAAGAATGATTACATGAAGAATAGTTAGAATTGAAGGGATCTCTATATTACAAAAAGAGAATGCATCTGTGCCAATGACAACGATCTTGGGCAGTTTCACCAACAGTCCCTACCCAGTGTTTCTCGGAGTCTCAAAGAACCCAACCAGGTAGCGTATACCTTCCTACGTGGTTCAAGACTTCATGGATCGACACCAAGCTTTCATTTGACCACTTATATCAGCCAGCATTACTCATCGGGGAACGCGATTGCGAGGCATATGCAATACTCATCCTAGCTATCTCATTATTGATAATAATAATAGTAGCTTTATTCTGGACAAAATGTATTTACACAGTGCACAGAATTCCCAGCATAATTTATTGCTCAATATTTTCTCCTCATCCAAGATCCTCAAGTAAAGTAGGAATTTATTGCATGTCATATTATAGTGTCACGACAGAAGACAAGAGCCATGCAACAGATTGTTTATTGAGAAAATCAAGAGATATTTATAGATTTTTATGTACATTATTATTAGCTTTATTGTTAGCAGAGAAGAAACTTCTTCTGATTGGTTGCTTTCTTGCTTAAGGTTATTCTGTACTGCTTGTGACCGTTTCTAAGAAAGTTAAGCCATATATTTGCGAATCGTATTTGCTCACGTTAAGTCTTCTGTGATTGGTTGGTGAGTTCCTCAAGGTTAAGCCTTGTTATCGCTTTTCTCATGACCCTGATTCCGGGTGTAACACTGACGTAAATTGTTGTTTACAATTCTGGCTTGTTCGCAGCCAACTCTCACCACAATAACATACGAATCCCTTATGATATATTTCCCTCGTCTTCGGAAAATGCACCAATATTTTGAATGGCAATTAAAATTATGCGTGAACACATTTTAGGACTCAAGAGACATGACTGAATGGTTGATACAAGAATTAGGGCAGATATGATGCGTTGTGTTGGAGGGAAATTCAAGTAACCCAGTGATTCAAGCAGGTCACCAAGGTAGATATAGCTTCATAACTTCATCGATTGACCTCTCCGCCTTATGTAACACTACAACTAACCTGGTTGTTACTGACTGTATTATATTATCCAATGTGGGAGATTGTGCTCAGACGTTTGTGGTTCAGCTAAGTTCTTCACTTAGTTTTGGTCTTGTAATTAGAGGTGATGACCAAAAGGAGGACATTAACAGCAGTAGTACTGTAGCCATAATCTCACATTAGTTATCACTAGATTTGTACTAATATACATTTTCGTTGTGTTTTCACCAGTACCTTATATGGTTTAGCTAATGCATCGTTAATTTATTCATATTCGTTACTTAAACAGTGTACGTCCGTTTACCGTACGTTAGAAATCTTCTGGAGTACAGTAGTAAGGTATTTCCCTTCTAAAAGCCAGCAATGCTGCAACCGCAGGAATGGTCCACCCTAACTTTTTGGTCGTCCATACCCGACAGAAAGATCTTCATACACACACACGACTCCAATAACCACTTCAAACAGGCTGTATTTGACTAGCTTCGAGCAGCCTTGCAGTCACACAACACTGATGCTCTTTCTGCTTCTGGTAATGTAGGAAGAAGTTGTATATATATATATATATATATATATATATATATATACAACTAATTGAACTTGAAGTAAGAAATGAAAACCTGGTTAGTATGTATTTGCATCTTAAATAAGTTACCTTTAAATCAGTTCAACTGATCATATGATCAATTGGCATTTAGGTCCTATACTATTGTATGCCATACCCAATATCTTTCTACTCAAGTATGTAGAAATCAAATGCTTAATCATTTTTACCACCTTTCCTAAGCGAAGGAAAAGGAGAGATAAGCAGGGATTTATTTCCTTTTTTACTGTTGTTTTTTCTTTGTTCCTTTAGAGTAAACCAATTATCTCTGTAGCCTTGGCAACTGCGAAGCAGATCAATTTCTGTCCTAAAACTGGATTTCTTCTAGAAAATGTGCCTGTAAAAAGTGATGAAATTGTAGAACAACAGGCTTCTTCTCATCATCAGGATAATATTGAAAATACATCGAAAACAAATGAGAATTGTATACAGTCTATGCCTTTAACTAATGAAGACAGCAATTATGATAATTATGAAAAAAGACCAACAAATTCTCCGATATTATTTCATTTATCATCATCACGTCGATCTGCTAAGGGTACGTTAACAAACGAACGATTGCATAGTCCATTAAAAGAATTAGTTAATTGTGATCAAACCTCTTCACTCCCGAGTAGTATACGTAGTCGACTGAGAAGTTTTAATTCACCACCGACAACTCCATCACCAATCTCAACTATACCACCGACTACGACATCACATCATGCATCACCACTGCCTATTACAGAAAATGGAAATTCACTGTGTACATCACCTCCTAATTCAGCAAAAAGTTTGAATTCACCCATTATACCTCGTAAACGTCGGTATGTTCAGTATGTATGTTTCCTTTCTTATTTATCTTTCAAATAATTTTCTGACTATGAAAGCATTTACTGTTCAATATCTATGAAACCATCTTCAAAGTTTATACTATCATATTTATATTGATTAAAAACCATATAGTAGTTTATTATCGAGTAACGGCGAATTATGTTAAATAATTGGCACAGTTACTCAGAAATGGTTTCTAAGGATAAGAGGAAATTGCATAATAACAATCAATGATACAATGGAAGTAAGGATTCGAAATTAAATAATGTGCGGACTTTTACCGCATAAGAAGCGGAGTGATTTAGTATTAAATTTCTATACTTATGTATGGCGAAGGTACTAATTGTTCGTCAATACAACCCAGAAATCTGTAAGCGGAAAAAGTTTATTAAGTCTTCTATCCTATCATGATTTGGAACACCTTTTTACTTGTTTGTGCCTAGTTTTAGTAAGTTATTATGTATTATAACTCTTATATGTCTTTTGTGTATATTCTACTGGGGTTTTTCTCACCATTCACATTTACCAGGTGGGGACACTCAGCTGCCTAGCTTCTCACTTAACAACAATTTTTATCTTATCAGATTCCAGTCTTACTTCCATCATGTCGTTGGTTATTAGATAATATCCACCTATCTTTAGAGACCACTTCTGAATAACTGCTTTTTATGGTGAATGGGAGTCGACATTAGCAAAGTGGAACTGTGACAGTTGATTTCCATCTGGGAATTTATTTATAAGTTCGAAATCCTTTTCAATTTACCGAAGTTTAGACACCTAAGTAGTATCTTCCACCAACTGTGAAACAGTATATGTAGATCATTGCCTCAATCATGAGAAACCATTTGCTGATTGATAAGTATGGTCGTCGTCTTTTCAGTCGTCGACACAATGTCTTTATTCGTTAGAAAAAGCATATATTGGATTCATTTCAAGTTTTATTACGAAGTGACTTCAACTGAAGAGCTAGTTCATGATCAAACTTAAAATCAATCAAATCCCTTGCAAATCAACGCTTGAAACGCAACCTAGTGCTCGGCAGTGGCGGACTACAGGATGAAATTGTCCTATGTTCTAGAGGGAAGTCGTAAACAGTGGTGATCACCAAGTTGGGTGTTAGGACAGACAATCACCACTGATACTGGCTAGTAGTCAGGTTATGTATCATGAATAGAGGCAGGAGTTAGAATTGACAGGTCATTAGATTATGTCCCAGTGACTGAATGGCCAACTAGCTCTCTTCACAACCTAAAGGTCTTGAATTCAATCCCAGGTGGGGTGCGTGCTTCCGAAGAGTGCTAAACGAGGACGAGGAAGCTGTTCACCACTGCCTAGTTTTCAATGATTCTCTAACTCAACAAACTTGAAGTCAGCCAAAAATCATACGGATCATTTTGTGAAACGTCATTATCCACTTTCTTAAAAGTGCCCATTAACAGTATTTTTTGTTGAAAACTGTAAATTGTTTTTTTGACAGTACTAGAATTATTATATACTTCTTAGACATTTTTTCCGTGTGAAAATGCTGTACTCGGTTTTATAACGAAATCACAACTGAAAGTAAACAGCATGTTCCTAAGTCATCATTCAAAAGACAGGATTATGAGTGAACTAGTATTTATATACATTTCTTCTAGTATATTTAAATAGCCTTGCAACATATCGTTTACCTTCAGTCTGAACTTGCTATCCTCCTCTTTTGTCTTAAGGTTGTTGAAATAGTTAAACGCATAGACAACTCACGACTAGAATTTTAAATGCTTTATTCAGTGTGCCAATTAGATTTGTACTTTTAATTTTAGAAGGTTATTTTGGCTATTTGATTTTTTTCCACCCATTTAAGTGCGGTTGTGTACACTCAGGCATAATTAAATGTCAAACAGATACTCCAGAAAATCTCTACCATTTTTCACCAAACGTTATCTGTAATGTTCGTGGGATTTGATCTCCACATCTATCAGGTGTCGCAATTTCTCTAGCCAAAAACAAGTCCTTGTTTGGAATTTAATAGGCTGAAATTCACTTGAACGTCTTTGGAACTCTGGAGATCCTTCTGATTTAGATAAATGTGATTCTGTTATTTAGAGAGGTATTGTAAAAACATTCTAACTATTAATTAATTAACTAATTAATTGTTCTTTTATTTTCCGTTTGATGCTTATCTTAGTTATTCTTCAGCTAGCAATGATAAAAAACTCCCACTTTCGCCCAGTTTACATAATGGAGATGGTCGAAAGTCTACGAAAATGGCACGATTACAGTTACATTCACCTGGGAATACTTTTGCACAAGCTTATGCTAATTCAACAAATTGTTTTGAAAATTTAATTAGATCAAGTAAAACTAATGAATCAGTTAATTGTAAATGGAATCATTCAACAGCTGACAATTCTAATTGTTTATTAACTCGTCAAGTTGGCATAAATAAACCTACAAATGAAATGAATGGATTAATCAGTTCACGTGATGGGCCAGCATTTACACGTTATCGAATTGGTCGTTTATCACGTGGTGATGATGAAGATGAAGATGATGATAGTGAAGAGACTGATGAGGATGAAAGTGATGATGCATGTGTCACATATTCCAATACGCCTACATCAGCTGTTAATTCTCATCAGGAGTGTGATCGTTCTCACTACAGACAACAACGTTTAAAACAGGATAGTAGTATAGAGACTGAATCTGCCGTTGCAAAATCACACGTTCCTGGCGCAACAGTCGTCACTACTGCTGTAGTTGGTTCAAGTCGAATGGCTTTTGCGCATAAACGTTCTACTATCAGTCGTCTAGTAAGTCCCGTGTATCGAAAACGCTGGAGTTTCACAGTAATTATTGTAGAGTTTTTTCATGCGTATTGGTGGAATATAAAGGTTTATAATTTTACTTTTAAACAGTCAGGTGTAAAGGTGGTTGTAAGGTTGAATCAAATTTTTCTTTTAATTTATGCACCCTTTCTTATTACTCATTCCCTAATTTCTGAGAGGAACTTAAAGCTTCAGCAGCATATCGTCATTGCACTGGGTTTCGTGCAGTCACTTTCAGCTGTCTGCACGACTGTCCACAAGCTTTCATTCCGTCTTCACACGATCTTCTCCATGCCCCACTCCATGACGCCCAACTCTCCGCTTCCCATTCGGGCTTCACTTATGGATCTGCCTGGTGTGTGATGTCACTTGGAAGCCTCTTCACGTATGCCCAATTCATCTTCAATTTCTTCGGCATGGTTGTTCGGTAGTAGGTCATTGGTTGACTCGTTGCCAGCTACTCATAATATTATTATATTTTGTCTTCATCAAGTTCAGATGAGGATATCTATTAAAATAAACCTAATGGTTGCTGGTATAGTACTGTTGTTCACAAGTCATTTTTGGGTTGAAGAAGTGAGTCAGAATATTGACACATAGTCACTGTAGTTTGCTCCAAAAGGATACTTGTAAATAATGAAGACATTAAACGAAACCATTAATTTGTTTGAAATGCTTACATTTTCTAACTCCTCAGTAAATGTGTAGTTGTGTAATCCAAAGTTTTATCTAAAGAAATCCAAACAGCGTCTTTTTTTAAATCTAATGAATAATGAGAAAATTATAGTACCTTGACCAGACAAGGGTTTCCAGATCGTTATAGTGAACGAAAAGTTCGTGTGTGATTTGCTAGCTTACATCATTTTTGGCGTAGACGGGATATCCTTTTATCGATATTGTGTAGCAATCCTCTCTGTTCTCCTTTATGGACACGAGACATGGCCATTGGAAATGAAAGATATGAAGAGACTAGTTATCCTTGACCATGTGTTTGGGTTCTATCTCTCCTGTTAAGTGGTATGGTTTGATCAGCGATATTGAGGTTAGACACTGTGTTTGGCAGAGAGGAAATATCAATCAACGAGATTGTGAAGCTGTATATATTTGGGTGGCTAAGACACATGTTACGCAAATCTACACCCTCTCTGTCAACTAATGTTAGCTGACATAGGATGATTTGGTTGAAAAAGAGTTAGAGGTGGTCAGATCAAAACGTGGTATCACTCCACGTTAAAGCTTATTTCTTGAGACTGTTGGTAACATGGCTTAAAACCGTTCCTGATGGCACAGATGGATTCACTGTTCATGAACTCCCAGATTTATTAAATTCTCATTATTCTCTATTTCCTTTTATTTCCGCTGTACATTTCCTTTGCATTATTCTTCTCTACATTTGTATGCTTTATAAGGTGTAACCATTTGAACTGGTGCACTTTTGTGAGAGGTTTCGCTCTTAAAACTCTGTTGGTCAGTATAATCAATATAAATTCAAGTCATTTCTGATTGATTCATCACGATTTGTATTGGATAGCACGAAGAAGGATGTGACAAAAGAAACTAATAAACAGTTCAACCTTTAATGACCTAAGAACACGATGTTCGCATCTGCTATCAATGTTTGGTTTCCCAATGATACATAAATCTAATTTTCTAATGAGATCTATATTATCTATGTTTAATTTGTCATTCCGTAAGATTACTTCGTGGTTAGGTTCACAGTCAGAGATGCCGATTTGTGAAAAGCTCGTAATACATCTCTTGAAAGACAGCTTCTACTTATTTGAGAAGTTAGCAAATCTAAACGTTTCCAGCAAATTCATTGTTATTATTAGGTGTACTTTCATTATTTACAAATATCCTTTTTGGAAAAGCTGTTTCTCTGTGTTTGATCTGATTTTGTATATCTCCCAACTGCTTAACTCGTTGGTTGGTGAGTCGTATATAAATTTAAGTCATTTGAGCTAGCTTAAATCTACTACTATCCATTCCTGCTCATGATGAATATGAACCTCTTTTACCTACCTGGGAAGCATCGTTTCAACTACAGGCGGAACTGACAAGGATATCAAAGCGAGAATCGGAAAAGCAAGATAAGCTTTCACTACTCTCAAGTCTGTGTGGAGGTCAACAGCATTCAGCATGAAAAACAAGATCCGGATTTTCAACTCCAATGTGAAGTCAGTGCTACTATACGGATCAGAGACTTGGTGCGTCATAAAGGGCATCTCAAACAAACTACAGACCTTCATTAACAGTTGTCTTCACTCAATACTCAAGATCAGATGGCCGGCCAGAAAAGATCAGCAACAGGGATCTCTGGGAGCAAACCAACCAAGAACCGATTGTGAAACAAATAGGCAGGAAGAAATGGAGATGGATAGGCCATACTCTTAGGAAACCATCAAGTGACATCACTAGACAAGCCATTGTTCGAGTGGAACCCGAAAGGGAAGCGGCGAGTTGGTCGTCAGTGCAAGGGTGACTTGGAGGAGGTCATGTGAAGAGGAGATGAAAGCCTGTGGGCAGACATGGAGCCAGGTGAAGACTCTAGCAGAGAACCGAACTCAATGGAGACGCACGGCTGAAGCCCTATGTTCCTCTAGGAATTAAAAGATACAGTAATAATAATATAATAATCTTGCATTGTGGAGTTCTAGGTAAACAGGGAATGTTTGCTACTTCGTTCTTTATTTATTTATTTGTTTTTTATTCCTTTATGTTCCCAGTGGAACATAGAGCTTCAAGTTAGAGGCTTGAAGTTTAGGTAGCAGTAGTTTTAATTTCTACGGGATGGGGTTGCTAACCTAATGCCCAACCTTCCCTCTTTACCAGTCTTATAACTAGCTTAGTGAAGTAAAGGAGTGCGTCGGCCGGGGATCGAACCCCGGACTACCTGCGTGGTTGGTGGTCATTCAACTGTTAAACCATCGACACACACTTCGCTCTGTGCAAGCTGTTTTTGATCATAATGAATGTCGTATAAAATCAAAGCTATGTAACTTCAGAAAAGTGAAAATTAAAACGGATAATCGAGATTTATGGCTTTTTAAGGTGTTGTATTACAATGCTTTAACCTCTCTGACCTTAAATCTTACTAGGTTATTCTAACAACAACGGAAAAAGACTTAATTAAACCTGCTACTGATGTGTTGGATCGGAAAGTGGCCTTATTATTCTTTGACTGACTAGGGAACAACAACTTTTTTTTCAAAGTACTTTTCAGACTATTTTTGAAATGGTGTAAAAAGTTTTCGTCACTCAGGATGTAGAGATTTTGTTGGGGGGAGATTTTTCCAGCTGATAGCTTTTTTATTATAGCTTGAAACCACACAGTATTTTCGCTACAAGTATGGAATTTTCAGCATGTGATTTCGGTAGCCCAAATTTTACAGGCCAACCATAGATATCTGGTGTGCGTCGGCAGGCGATTGAACCCCGGACCATGTGCATGGTCGGCGAGAGTCCTAACCGCGGTGCCACCGACTCTTTCTTGACTGCTTCGCTCTCTGTGAAGACGTAGCTCATTGGTTTAAGCATTTGTTCGAATCTCATATCAGTTAATGAGATTGTAAATGTGAATCGATTGACATAACTAGGGCACGTGTTGCGCATGTCCAGCCATCGTCTTTCTCGACAGGCAATGTTAGCCGACATAGGATTACGTTGGAAAAGAGTTATTAGTGGCCAGACTAAAGCCTAGTATCAGTCCGTGAAGTGTTTGACTATTGGTGTGAACCACGCAGGAAGGTGTACACTGTCTGGTTGGAGTCCTCGGGATACTAAGAATTAATGGCTACAGACTATTGGTGGTTCAAACTTGTTATCATTAGCGTAGATGCACTCACATATCAACTAAACCTTCGTGTTTTCCTTATGTTATTATTCTTTCTCCAGCACATTTCTGCTTATTTTAATTACCTGTCTTAATGTTGTACTGCGCGGTAATTCTATCTGTCCTTCTTTATAGCTGCTCATTATAGTCTTTTTCCTACCTATATAGGCTAACTGGAGTGTGGCAACTTGAACTGCTGTACTTTTGTGCTAAGCACTATATTGAAACTCAGTCAGTCAGTCCACCTACTTCAGCTCAGGTAACTGGGTAGTAGTATCGTCAGACGCTACACATTATGTGGAGCTTGTATCCCCGTACTGGGTAACTCAATTCTAACTGAATATTCTCTTCTGTGAAATTTTGTAATTAGACACTGCAGGCTTGTTTAAGCAAAAATTTCAGTGTTTAATGTTTCACGAAGCTAGACCAAAGGTCTTATATATATATATATATATATATATATATACCAATCAAATGAGGGGGGCACTTTTGGATTTGGATCATTATTATAGCTTGATTCCACACAGTATCTTTGGTGCAACTATGGAATTTCCAGCATGTGATATTGGTAGCCCAAATTTAGCAGGCCGACCATTGATATCAGGTGTGCTTCGGCCGGGGATTGAACCCCGGACCATGTGCATGGTCAGCGAGCGTCTTAACCGCCGTACCATTGATGTTTATCAAAAGATGCATAAAAGCTGTATAGAAGTGTTACAGAGGATACCTTTCTCTTATATGTGGTAAAAATATCTCTCAGTTTAGCACAGGAGTACCAACGGAAAAGTTACACATCCTATACATATATTCATCTAAATGACTATAAATGACATTCTTTTGAGATCCAATAATGGCTCTTATTCTGTTTTTTAACCTTCCCCAAAAGCCTTCTATAGAATTGGTAAGTGTCCCTGTAATGGGATCCACAAAATCATTAGAATGGTTGATTCTGTGGTGAATATATTCAAGGGATGACAAGGAGTTATAACCTCTCCACTCATCTGTGTGCATCACAGATCCTTGTTTCACCAGTAGAGTAATAATAGGTAATAAAGTAATTGACTTCTCTGTGCTATCCTGTCGACGAATCCTTTCCGTAGAAATGTATCATATAAACCAGTCAACCAAATATTATTCGCTCTTCCTCGACCACGGTTGTATTTTTTCTTTGATAAGACAGCTTCATCTACATGTATGACGATACCTCCTTCCAATAAGGAAGTAAGGCTCTCTCCATTTTCCAGGATGTGATATCCCTGCAGTGCTGGTACCACTGAAATGTTGATACGAGACTATTTTCACTTTCAGCAGTTACACTTTTCACAGGCTGTTTAAAATCCTGTGGATACAAATATACAAAGTTTGGGTTAAGGAAAGATAGGATCTGGCGAAAAATGTTCCTTAGGAACATCAGCAAACGCAACTATATTACAACACCTATTTAACTTGAATCAAGAAGAATAGAAGCTTCAACTCACATGGGTGAAACTCATTGGGCCATTCAAGGTCAGTGATGCGGACGCCATCCATTGGTAGTGATTGGTGCTTACAGTTTAACTTGGCCCATTTTTAGTATTATTAGTATACATTAGATCATAGGAAATATTAAAACAACGGTTGCAGCGAAGAAAATTTTCTTGACAATGAAGTCAACAAGTAAGCTGTGCATTGGTGTGTTTATGGTAAAATTGATTGCACAAAAAAGTTAGATTTTTTTCAATGATTGTGATCCTTCTATGTTTTAATCTGATCTTCCTGTTGATTGTTACATTTTAAACTCTGTTTGCAATTTTATTATTTCGATCCTTGATTGGAAATAGTTTTGAAACTTTCTCACCCATTCGCTATAAATACACGAATGTACACCCTAGTTGATGACTTCGTGGAAAAGAAAATTCTCATCGTGCAACGCTCTTTTTATTATTTTTATTTATTATTATAACTACACCTATTATACAACTAATCCGGTGAGAATAAGTAGAAACTTTTAAAGGATACAGAGCAATATTAACTACGAAGTCGGGTTATTTTAAACAAAATGGTTATAGAATTTTACAGATTACAAATTTGTACATCATGACAAGAAAACAAGACTTAAGGTCATAAAAGTTAGAACACGACAAACCAATAGCCTCAAATCAAAGTCGCCTGTTTAAATCACTCGGTTAATAAATTTCCTGTCGAAAATAATAATGACGAACACAATATTCAGCGAAGAGACTCTTTACAACGGATTTATTATCAAGCTGTACAATCGTATACATATGATTTCTAAGAAATTATATCCGGTGAGAGAATTAGGTCAAAAGTGTGTACAAAAGAAGTATGTATAATCCCTACTTCTGCCTTAGCCGTAGAGGGATAGACATTTATTTATTTTGTTTATTTAGTTATTCTATGTGCTTTTCCCTTATTACTACGATTATTATTATTCTCACTCTGAATCTTTTCCACTTGACCCACTTGTCATTTTAAACCCAAAATTATTAATTTTTATTTTTACAATATTGAATTCTCTCTTATCAAATTTCACACGATGTTATGTAACATTTTATATTTGTCTACTAATTCTATAATTATGTACCCCTTTCCAAAATCTATACACCTTATGTATTATTCTGTATATGACATTAATTATTTTGCCACTTGACATTAAACTATGATTATAATCACAAATATTTTAATTGCATTTCATACTATTATTATTTCATGTATTCACACTTTTGACCTAATCCCCCCACCGGATATAGTTTCTTAAAAATCATGTATATACGATTGTAAAACTTGATGCACAGGACAATAAAGAAATCACGTCAGCCGTATTTTCCCCTTTTTTTATAATGTAGTCAGTGAAATTTTATTCACTTTGCAGAAATACAGAAAATTTTAACTTTCAAGAGATATTATTATTATTAAGAACACAATATTCAGCGAAGAGACTCTTTTCAACGAATTTATTATCAAGCTGTTGTTAATGACATCAATTTATTCACTGCAGAACCTGATGATGAAGCTATCGAAAAGAATATTCTTTATTCAGTAACCTTGCTTTTGAAAAATTCAAAAGAACTACAGTAAGCAGAAATTTAGAAGAGAAAGAATAGTAGTACCATAGAATATTGTGAGGAAGTTACAAACAGTGAATGCTTCTGCACCACTGAGAACGATTTTGAACCATCTTTCTAAAAGTTGCAAGTCATTGATTCTTAGCTTCTCTATGACACTCCCGCCAGTCAGCCTACACCTGCTTATATGGCTCAAAACAACAGTTAAAGACTTCATGAATTGATTACAGGTTTTGATTTGACCAAGCCTAACTTCTGAACCGGAGGCCTGTATCCTAGTTGGAACACATGGAACAAACAACCATTATAATAATAAATAGTGTCTTGTTTAAATATGTTCCAACTCATGATCGGTTTGCTCTTTTTTAGGAGGCGAAAACAACAGACTGGATTTCAGACAATGCTTCAGATCGATTAAATGACATACTACTTATTATTATTTCACTTTTAAACTTCTTCACAAATGAGTATTTTGCAATAAAATACACTGGGAATTTTGTGCTGTATGCAAAATATTGTGTAGGACAAAATTGTACAATTAATATTATTATTATTATTGTTCCCTTGGGTTCCTAGTGGAACATAGGGCTTCAACTACACGTCTCCACTTGCTTCTGTCTTCTGCTATACTTTTCACCTGCGTCCATGTTAATCCATACTGTTTCAGCTGCTCTTCACACGATCTCCTCCATGTCACCCTTGGACGTCCCACTCGCCGCTTCCCTTTCGGGTTCCACTCGAGCACTGGCCTGACGCGCGATGTCACCCAGCGGCCTCTTCAGCGAGTGTCCAATCCATCTCCACTTTCTCCTGCATATTTGTTGGGCAATTGGTTCTTGCTTTGTTTGTTCCCATAGTTTCTTGTTGGTGATTCTTTCCGGCCATCTGATCTTCAGTATAGAGCGAAGAAAGTTGTTGATAAAGGTCTGCAACCTGTTGGAAATATTCTTTGTACAATTAATACTGCTAATTAAACAACCCTTTAAATTACTGTTAGCCTTATATTTCTAAGAAGTATCAATATTAAGCCGAACATTTTACTTTTACAGTGAAGTCGAAGAAAATTATCCCCTATTTTTGTAGGATATATATGGTTAAGTCTAAATAATCATGTACTTGTGGTCATCAGATAATTGTATTATATTATGTTTATTTACCATTGATTGGAATTTTAGATGGTGTTCACCAAACACAAAAATGTATGCTGATGTAGGATGGTTCGTGAACCTATAAGCCACAAGACTGTCTACGTTAAGTTTTTTTCTGAATATCGAAAATGTCTTCTAGTGCACTTCACTGTATGTCTCTCATGTGTTTCTCATTAGTAGAACTGTAAAAACGACATTTATTGCTAAGTTTAACCATTTTTACTTGCATTTGTTTAATTACTTTTTAAAAGCTTTGCATTTAAAGGAATTTCTTTCCATTATTTAGAAATCTGTTTATCGGTTCAAAGCAAAGCAAGCCTCTGTAAATATCAGAAAAAATAAGCCTAAAAAGCAACACAGATCATCACTGACAAAAACACTGAACAGTGACGAACTCAGTAATGATAGTGCTGCACAAACTAATATACCACCATCTTCATCACCAATTCCTTCGCCTGATTCTCATATCATATCAAATTCGGACACATTGTTCACAAAATTTCTTCCAAAGCTTGGTATAAAGCAAAATAATATCCGACAGGACAGTATTCAACCAGTTACTAATTTAAATCATACTAATTCACCTTTACATAATGAATCTAATACTGAAACAAATTGCTCCACAGACGCATTATCCATTTATTCGAATAATAATTCCAAAATGATACGAAGTCCTTTGTCACGTGTCTCATCACGTGGTAGTATTGGAGATGATACATTTTCTGAACATCGATTCAGTCCTTTAGATATCGTTTGGGCGAAATGCTTGGGATCACCATGGTATCCTGCTATAGTAAGTTTAAAAATAGACAATATGATCCTGTTTTTTCTCTCATTGTTTTGCCTTGCGTTTACTTTTATAGACATTGTCTGGCATCTCTACTTTCTCGTATATTTGTCTGAGACAGTAAAACTTGTAAGAACTGGATAAAAATGGAACAAACCAACGTAGCATGTTGCACAAAAATGTACATCACTTTACTTCGTCAAACTTCACATTTTCCTACAGAAAGAAAAATTGAGCAGGTACAGAATGCTGTCGAATTATTCAGATTGTGAGATGCCACTCATCTAAATACATATGTGGATAGTAGGAAAAGTATTTTTACATCTTCATCTTTGATTTTAAAATTTTTTTAACAATGATTCAAACAGGGCAGCATATTGAAATTAGTTCACTCCCATAATCTACATATTTATCTCCAGCTCATTGGTGACTACTGGATGTGGGTGTCTTGAAGCTGTAATGAGAAATCGTGACCAGTGGAGTCTACCATGTTAAGGTAAATTGGATGTACATCGAAGGCGTTGGTTGAGGGTATCGCTATATCACAAACTAAGAGAAGTTGGTATTCACGGGTCGTTGATTTCTGGCCCAAGCTGCTGAATGATCAGCGAGCTTTTCCTGGTAACCTGAAGTTCCTGGGTTCGATAGCTAGTGCAATCGTTGGTGCATATTGCTGAAGAGTTCTAAACTAGGACGAAAAACCTGTCCAGTGCTCCTTGGTTTTCAATGGTCTTTAACTATTGATGTTGGCTGGTGACGAAGTCTGCACTGAAAGTATACATCTGTCTATACAGTTTATGCAAGCAGCCACATACTTCATTAACCGATACTATATCTTAATTTAGTCTGTTCATTGTGGTCCTTTTTTCCCCAACATAATCGTTTGTCACGTTACATTTTTTTTAAGGAAAACAATCTCCTAAACACTTAGAAAGGTGAAAATCCACATCCTCATCGATTGACTTTAGAAGTGCACTTAAAATATGCAATCATAGGAAGATATGAGTGGTTAGAAGTTGTTTCTATGCGTTTTACTGTAACGGGGGATATTTAAAGTTATAATTTGAATTTATTTCATTTATTTTGTTTAATAGATTGTAGATCCAGATGCTACTGAAGGCTATTCGCATAATGGTGTTCCTGTCCCACTACCTCCAGAATCAGTCCTTAAATGGGGTGAACGTCTTGCGTCTAATAAAGCTACTAATGATTGTGAACTTTTATTAGTCCTTTTCTTTGATACGAAGCGTACATGGCAATGGCTCAGTCCCCAAAAACTTCAACCTCTTGGTATACATAAAGAACTTGACTTTGAACGTTTACGAGAAGGAAGGCGAAGTAAAATGAAGCATTCGGTAAATTATTGATTGTTATTAATACATTCTGAGTTTATTAATACTGTTTAATGAATTAAACCTATACGTGTAAACTTGATCAATAGAATTAGATTCCAACCCTTCATTACTGGTCGAAAACCAAATGGCCTAAATCAATAAAACTCTTACAATTCTGAGTAATTCACTGTAAATTGATGGTCGTAACGATACCTGATTTGTGGAGGATGTTTCATATTTGCTGTGTAAGCATTGTGAATCTGTAGATGCTTGATTAGATAGAGTTCGGTGTGCATAGATCCTGTTTCAGCAGACCGTTAAAAAGAGTTCATGAGTCCTTAAATTGCACTGATAATACAATTCATATTGTAACGGTAGAAGACGAGGGACTTGGTAAAGGAATGTTTCTTTGCAATTTGGTATATTTATATAGCCGTATTATGTACACTTTATCTTCAAAGCATCATTTGCACATATCTTCCGTGTTGTGCTACTTCTGGCCTTCATATTGTGTTTCTTTCACGTCTCCTATGTATCTCCGCAAGCTGTATCATTTGCTTTCCCTGACATCAAATCTATCTCCCTGCTATTTGATGTTCTTATGCCGAGGAACGTCTCTTTATATACTGCTGATAAGTCGTATCAGTAGCACACGCCACAATACGGCATCGTCCGCTTTAACCAGAAGTTGATTTGCATTCTGAATAAAAATCAATATTTTCTATTTGGATCGTTGATGTAACTAGTGTCAATGTGTGTATTGCAAGTAAGACCGTAAAAGTTGTTAGGATTTTTTAAATTGTTTTACTCCTTATCAAATAAATCCATTGATGAAAGAAATAAGGTGAGAACTTCTCATCGTATAACTGGATGACTATATGAACCCCACTGCGTAGTCCATTGGCGGGAGTGCTTGACTTACAGCCAATGCCCGCTCCCTTGAGTGTGAGTCACTCCTCACCCATCCAGTCTAGCAAACAGGATAGCGTCATCAGCCGTCACACAATATGTATGGCTCATAGCTTGTTACATGAAACAGCTCTTCCGAGTCTCTAAGTGCAAACAAACGAAGTATTATTATGAAGCTATATAGCTCCGTGGTGACTAGCAGTGGGATGCAGAATACACATTTCGTCAGCTGCATGTACTCGCATCCCCAAGGAGTGATGGTGTTCTTGCTGAGGAACTCGAACCTCTCACTCATCGTTTCGAACGCATTCTCCACTAGATCACAAGAGCCATCTCTTGTGCAACATGGTCTCAGTCATTTTTTTTTAAGTATGTTCTAGATCGAGCCTTTGTGTTCAACAAAATGAGTCGACGGTAAATGTAAATTCCCCTAAAAACGAAGTATTATTTTGTTAGTCTCAATGTTTACTTTTTGTTGTTTCTTCAGAGTCAGTTTCTAGTCTGTCAGCAGTACTATAATGGTACATACTAAAAACAAAGTGTCGTTATTTATCAAGATGAAGTTGCACTTCAGTCACCTTTCAATGTCAGATGATAAAGCCTTAATTCCAAGTTTTACTGCGGAATGATATCAATTAGGTGACCATTGAAAACCAAGATGTATTGGACAGCTGTTTCGTTCTGGCTTGAAACTCTTCAGAAGGTACGCACCCATGACCCTATCGATGATTGGAACTCAGAACCTTCGGGTTTCGAGGCGAGTTTGTTGACCATTCAGCCACTCTGAGGGAATTCAATTGGCCATGAACTCTAACTTCTGTCAGTTCGCGATTTTAGCACCACCTCCAGACAATGTCATAGGTGAGTACGCCCATGGGTGCGCACTGATGAGGAATCCCAAACAAGGATGAAACAGCTGTCCAGTACTGCCTAGTCTCCACTGGTTCGCTAACTGATATCAATCCGTGATCAAACTTGAAACGTCAGATCCCTAAAAACTAACTCTTGAAAATCTTAATTACTGAGCAATCTAATTTGTGAAGAAGGCTGACCATACCATCTGAGATGTAAACGAATTAATACCAGTCTCAAGAAACTGCTGCCTTGTTTACTGCAGTTACCGAGATTTTTAATTTTTTTATTTATTTCATTTGTATTAGGTGACAAAGGCTTATCGTCGTGCTGTGGAACATATATGCAAAGTTCATGGAAGACCATATCCCTATACAGATGGAAAGTCAACAGATATCGCTGTTTTCACCCTGTAAACAAACAAAAATTTCATTCTTTTTTTGTACAAAGTATATTTCCCTAGTAATTCTATGTGACAGCTAGTCTTCAACAGCTTTTACAAATTTCTCAAGAACATTCACTAGTTGGTTACGTAACAATATGTTGTCAATGATCTTCTTTATGCTCACTTATCTATCATTTATCTAACTACCTATTGTACAATACTTATTATTATTATTCTGTTTCAATGAATTATCAGATGTATGCAGTCTATTAAAATGTTTGCATGAATGTCTATGATTCTGCAAATTCGTCAAAACAAATACACAATATATATTTCCATCTTGTTTGCTTTTTTGGATGACAATGACAGTATCATTATTGCCATTGTTTCTAAAAGCCTTGTATAGGGCGGGTTGAGTCCTGTTATAGATATCAGAAATACGATTGGCTTAAAAGAAAAAAATAGACGCCTAAATTAACTCCTGTGTTTCGATGGCATATACTACCAGGCAGGATTTGACTGACTAACCACGTGTGTAGATTGGTAATACGTGGAGTCGAATTCACCATTTACAAATTGTACACTATTCAAGGTGAAAATTGAATACGGTCTCCTTCAGAAGTGCGAAACACTCGGACCATAACATGTTTTCTGCTTGATGCCATTAGCGGCGATCGAGTGAGTAAGCATAACTGCATGTTGGTGGTTTTAAGTAATTCAGCTGTCTGAGCTTAGTCATCAAACCTAGCACATAGTTGATAAACTCGGTTTTACACGGGCGAAACAACCATATGGTGTTCCCATTACTTCGATCTGGCTGGCAAGCACCACTGAGTGACGTGAGTGGTTCCTTACTACTTATTCCAATCAGTGGCATATATAATCATGCAACTATGTTCGGTTTCTTGATCTATATTTATGGCATCAAGGAGATTATTTTTGGTTTCCAAAGGAGACTGACTACCTGAAACTATATAACATTCGCAAGTGGCGAATATGATTCTAGTTTCTGTGTTGTTTGATACTTAATTATTGATCCGTCTTTTGTCAGCTGATTTGCATTATGATTTAATATCATCTCATTTACTATGCTGCTTAGGTGCAGAGAACATGACTTCAGGGTGGTTGCCGGTATTTAGACTTCCTAACTTCTCATTGCATATCAACACATTTGATTCAGAATCGCCTTTTAATAATATCAGCAACTAATAGACTCACTGAGTTAAGTCACCACTTTAGTATATAATGATATCAAATGACCGGGATTGTTTAACAGCTCACATGCCACATGTATGGTTGCGTTTATCTTATCTATACCCTAAATAACCTGCAATATTTTTCAAAGCTTAAGCTGACAGAAACCAAATAACTGGCACACAGAAATTGTTATAGTTCCACATCCTTAAGCAAACTATGTAGTTTCATTACTACAATAATAATAAAAAATTTTGCTTTATTCCAAAACAGTATTTATGATAGTGCGGGGTTTACAGTATTTGGGTACAGTATTGTATCTATGTTCAACTTGGTGCAGCAGGTTGTTAACCGCAACCACTGTGTTGTAACTTCTTACCAAGTTGAAGGGTCTGAACTTTAACTCCGTGAATTAAAATGTCAATAACACCTATTCCTATAGCGACACACCGTCTCCTACTTTGTTCCGCTGTAGAACATAAACACGGACTTGGATTTGCAGCCATAATATCTCTAACCGTTCTCACATTCAATTATGATTTAATTTTTGCCCAATAACGAGTCTACCAAAGAATCTTCAAAACAATATCAAAGACAACAAACAGAATGTAAAAGCTAAGCGAATATAAACAGAATACGTACACTACACCAGGAGAAGTAACCATGACCTTCCTGCCTTCTTAAGTTCAGGAAGTGCTCCCAGCGTAAAGCACTTTTCCCATTCCAATCCCCACTTAGGTCTTCAAAGCTTCTGAAGTTCCAGTATCGGTATTGCATTCTATTTTAAAGGGCGGGGTTAGCATCGACACGGACAACCTCCCCTCTTTTTCCGGGTTTGCTACGGGCTAACAGACTAGATAAAGTATATGAGTGTTTCGGCTCCGGACCACCTGCGTGACCATCGACCATCCTACCAAGAGCATAGCCTGTTTCAAAGTAAATTACATCATACCTTAGATGTCCATCCATAGCACTGGGCAGCTGTCTCCTATCAGTTTCCGTTACTAGTCAAATTCTTGTAGATTATGACCGTTGACAATCAAAACCAACCAGAATCGATTACGTCTGTCTTCTGTGTAGCAGCTCAATTCTTACTTCTGTCAACAAGTGTATCACTTGCTAATATAAATGTCTTGTCCTTCAAAATCAACTTGTTACTTCAATTTTGATCGTTTCAACCGTTTTGAGTGACTAGGCTACTATTTAAATCTCACTAAAACACGTTTTGCGTAATCTCACTTTCAAAGAAGCAATAAATCGATTTATGTGCAAACAGCACTTACACTCTCTTAAAAGTCCCAAGCGACCTACGTTGCGTGAACTAAGGATAATTTGCAAAAGCCTTAGGAGTGACCCTTAGCCACATGAAGTCATTTCCCTCCAAGTCTACTTGACTTACACCCCAATGCACTGAATAGTATGGGTAAAACTGGTGATGTCAACGTCTACCAACTTCTCACAGGAAAACCACTCCGTTTCATTGATTATGTAAAGTATTTCAAGGCGATTAGAAAAGACGTGCTACCTGTCAAATTTTTCGACCCCGAGCAATTCAAATAACAAACCTTCGATTTGATGCAAGCTTAGTAGTTAATTCCTTGGGTAATAACAATATGAAGCGCCTTTTATCTGTCCGGAAGTTACAAGATGGCAATTTGAACGAGTTGCAAGTTCTTACCGAGATGTAAATCAAACCGTTATGCACTACATGTACATTATCAGTGCCAATGACTTCGATTAATTCTTTCCACAGTAGCTCATAGCTATCCATAATTAGTAAAAACGCTATAACTCGAATACCATGAAGTCGCAAACATTCATCTTCCGCATGTATCGTATTACTGTCATACACAGTTCACTTAATTGTCTAGTAGATTTTTGATTTCCGGCTAACGTTCCCATACACATGCATAGCTCCAGTGCAAGAAGCAGGGTAGGAAGTCATACAAAAAACTATGGATTATTGGGGAAAGACAATTTAGAAACTGTCTGTTAGTCTGAATACCTTTGCTAATTATATCTATTATTATTATCTCTTTTCTATTGACGACGATACCGAAAGACTAACTGGTGAAAGGATCAACTCCATTCACAGTAGTAACAGTCTTAACACACTTCATACTACAAACCCCATATAATTAATCCCAGCACTACTCCTGTTGGAGTCAACCAAAGCTACGACAGTCGAGTGGCGGGACGAGCTACACAGACGTTTACCAAAGATCAGGAACCTCTACCTCACAATCAAGAGGCGAGCACAAAGAAATCAAATTGGTTTATACTAGCTCGTAAAAACGATATTGGAACCCGAGTCTACTTGCTTTTCAAAACGCCTGTCACTGTTATAAAGATGAAAGCCACACAATTTACCTATCCAACATGACTAGACATATAGTAATGAACTTTCCACTATTCTATGCAGATATTAGTCAACATATCAGGAATATGACAGATAAAACTCTGCAGTCCAATATATGCGTTTGCAGCTTGTCGTTATTCTTTTAAACCAGGAAAGATAATCTGTGGCAGATATGAACTCATCATCATATTCTCAAAACGTTAATGTACCAGCTGCGAACTATAGGCAAAAGTATTTCACAAATTATCACCAACTGATTTACTCAAGACTTCAAGATCATACGCTCTAAGTAGCGTAGACCTCACTCGCCTTTCTATTAACAAATTTTGACTACCAATAGACCACGACTTACCTCGTTATTAATGTTGCTACTAGACCACGATAATACCCAAACCTTCAGTGCTTCACATGTAAAAGAGACCAATTATTTATATACCTATCCACAGAACCCTAGATAATACATATCATCCATACGCATGAGTGGTGACGACAAATCTGTATTTTCCATGAAAACAAACACATAACTGTTATAGGAGCCAATAATCCTAGCCAAATGATGATAGCAGCAACCACCACTGTCCTGGCGAGTGTGTAGTGGCGTGTCACAGCAGACTAATACTCAGTCAGTGCTTCATAAATGACAGCATACGAATTTAAGACATCATTTAGACAACTGCAATAACACACTTTCATTCAACATGTTTGTTGTTATATTATGGTTTCGATTGACACTCCAATCCATTTTACCTATGCTATGTACGTAAAAAGTCTTAAATAATGTCGACTCATAGGCTTTCAAAAACTACGACAAAATCATCGACACTTGATATAACACAATATCCGCAAGTCAAACTTTATTTAGAAGAAGAATCCCAGCAGTTTACCACCAAGATGTTTTCTGTGAGCTTCTTCGTGATCCATTATACCGGAGCTTGTAGTAAGAACAAGATAACTGAAAAAATTACGTAATAATGAACGAGAAACTTACCCGAATTGACGAGAAGGAAGCAAATTTCTTGTCCATCTTTCGGTGTCACGGACACCCATGTCGAATCGAGGGCTGATTACACCACATTTGTTGAGACGTCCATTTAGCTGTACAACAATCTTTCCAGAACGATGGTCATCAACGATTTCGAACTCTCCGATGTAACCTTTCCTCTGCATCACTCTTAAAAAGCGTACTATGACTTTGGATGACGGTCGGATTAAGACCTGACGCTTTTTGCGCCTCTCTGCATTGCATATGGATTTCAAAGCATCAGCGAGCACGTTAAGCCTGACCATTGTTACTTCCCTCAATCAGCGTGCGAAGCTGCGAAGTCAACTGTGGCGCCTGCAGAATTCGTAGTTGAGGTGTAACGCTAATATCATACAAACAGAGAGAAGATAAATAGACTACGCGAAAACAAATGGACAATAATAGAGTGAGTGATTATGACATTACAAAGTGGTTAGAGATTTTCGCTTTTTGTTTGAATGAGTATATTTCTGAACAACGTTAATTACCATTAGTATGGCATGGAATAACATTATGTCGTCATTGATCTACAGGTCAAAATGCCAGTAATGCGCTGTAGGACGCACAAACTAACTTGCAGTGGTGGTAAGGCAGTAGTCTATCCTAAGAATAAATTATCTGTTTCTGAAACGAAAACAGTGTCATACAAGAGTGAATAATGCGGAATCACACACTGAGACTGTTGCATCATTCCTCAACTGATCCTCGATTGCTGCGTCAACCTTCGTACGGAAGATTTGAAGTTTTTTTCAGTGTTTCTTGGCATGAAACTTCCCCTTCTCTGCTTGTTTTACTCGTAATTTAGTTAGCAAGGTGTATAGGTCTTAACTGTTCATAGCTTCATTTGGAAATGGTGAGAACCTACTCTTCACGTTTACTGAGTAGTGATAAACACCAGTTATGTCTAAAATTACACCAAATAAAAATCCTCATCAATTGCTCACATCCCTGTTCACTCTTACACTCTTACTCTTAGGAAAAAACTCCTACCCCACCGAATCCGGAATACAGGTTGTCCTCCCAGTGGGTGCATCAGAGGACTGGATGGTAAGTCTGGAAGTGTTTGTGGGAGCTGCATAGCGTTATCCTAAGCGAACGTATCAAGGTAACTCAGACACACGTCTTGTGCGTACTAATAGGGTGATATTATTGTCCACTATGAAGGAACCAGGTAGTCCATATTCTGTTTAGGTTGAAATCTGGGCTTGAAACATAATAGGACTGCAAGCCGTGTAATTCAGCCAAAAGAAAATCTCTCCAGGGGATTCGCCATTCGTGGATAAAGTATTAGATGTATCTGGCCCAACTCAAGATATTCCGGTATGTGAAACCCTGGAATGAGGCTTACCAGAGTGTCTCTAAGCTTATTTCTGACTCAGATACTTCAAGCAGGACTTGGATAAAGCAGACGCAATGGTAGATTAGTTCGTCAAGGTATACATGCTTGAATCACTGCCACATGGTCATGTTCTACAGTACGTTGGGGTTGAAATAGAGACACGGATTCCTGCCTGAGTCTAGCTGACCTCAAATCTCGCTTGCCTACCCCAAAAACATTACACAATAGCTACCTGTTTGTCTAGTTGACAGTATTCAAGTGAAGAAACACCACGATGTGAGCCAAAAAGTAAATGTCAATAAAATATCGTTATCATATTTTGCGGAATAATGTATGACTCAAAATGTCACCAGGGATATGCCAGTTAGTATGCAGTCAGAATTAATAAAATGTTGGCATTATTTTACGCCAGCCAATCCTAGTTGATTTATTTCTAAACTGGACTTCGACCACCATATCATATACGTTGCACAAGCTCCTGCTGCTACAAAAAACGGCATATTTCAGTCTCCATTATCCTAAACGTTTCTCAGTCCCCTCCCAAAGTCTACACAGAGGGATGAGTGGAGCCCGGAATTGTTCTAAAACAGCTAGCAGCCTACATAACGGTAGGTAGTGGTAAGTGACATTGTGCTGCTCTAGGCCCACCCAGTTCATCCTGTATATCAATTAGTTCCTTCAGACCAAAGATTCGCCTATAGCTATTCACGCGGATGACGTTAAAATTGGAGAGAGCCGAAGGTCTGTGACAACGTGTTAGCACTTCAAACAGATCGCAAAGACCCATTAGCATGGTCAAACAAGTTGCTTTTTCCCATCAACGTAACTCAGTGAGCAGCGACGCAAGTGTGGATGCAAGAGTGAATGTATATGAGGGAATACCAATCCCTTCAAATCAAACGCTCACGGATCTGCATATCGCGGGTCATCACTTTAAAACTACAACACATTGCCTGTCAAACACACATCGTGGCTTCACAAACTAACGGATAACATAAAGGGCATTTAACAAGACCTCCAGAAATGTTTCTTACCTATACCTCTGATCACGCCTAAACTGGAAACTTGCGCCCAAATGGTCACCCCTTGCCTTAAAGGGGACTTACGGATATTCAGAATGGTTTCAGGGACAGTCAGTATTTTCGCTTTGACTGATTGATTATGCAACGAACGACAGACTTAATCGCTTATCTTAGTCGTACCGCAGAAAGAGAAATCCGCCAGATAAAAAACCACAGAAGACAGAAGGGGAGAGCTTATACACCGAAGAGGAAATTCATCATTGCATGGTGATGGTCCTCCCACCGACTTAAGCGCTTCTGGAATCTTCCATGAGAAGCGCTGGTATCTGCGTCCTCTCTAAAAAAACTATGGTACAATATCCAATATCATTTTCACGAGCTAGTATAAACGAATTTGATTTCGTGGTGCTCATTTCTTGAGTGTGAGGTAAAGACTCCTGGTCTCCGGTAAACTTCTGCGTAGTTCCTTCTGCCAGTCAACTGTCGTAGCTTTGGTTGACTCCAACAGGAGTAGTGCTGGGATTAATTATATGTTTTTTGTAGTATGCGGTGTGTTAAGATCGTGTTGCTACAGTGAATGGAGTTGATCCTTTCACTAGATAGTCCTCCGGTGTCTTTGTCAAAAGAAAAGAGATAATAATAGATAAAATTAGTGTAATTTATTTCATACTTTAAGGCAGAGAAATAAATCGGTAATTCAAGAGGCAGTTTCAGAATAGAGCGGCTCTATTGCATATCCTTGGTACGATGCGTGTTGCTATGTTACTATGGGTTTCAAGCGGCCTTGATTTTGGGGGAAGACTTAATTCATGCCATATCGCGATATCACGCACATAACTTAGGCTCATAGGTGAAAGAAAGTTATTATCATGGAATAAAGACAAGTAGTTCGGAAGGTAAGGAGGAATTTATTTTGCAGTTTATTCGTATATACTATTGCGCATTGCGTTGCACTGCAATTCCACATGTAGCAAAAGATTATGAATACCTTGCTCTTCTCTTCTGCATAACAAAATTACTTCACAAGATTCGTTATATTAAGCGCAGTAAGGACATATATAAATTTTCCCACTTCAGTGTTGTGAGTTAATTTGTGAACTGTGTAGACCCCTAAAGTAATGCATTTGGCATGGATGCTTCATAGGGAAATCAGGAGTGTGCATGTTGTACTAAATCTTCTGCGCTTTCTGTATGGATTCGATGTTCATCAAGTGGCCACTTAACAACTGCTGAATGTCGCATGCGATCAAGCTAGAATTATAACTGGTAATTCCAGGAATTGTTGTCGTTTTCATTGGCAGCAGTTCACAGCCTATTGAGTTTACGCCGGTACAATACCCATTTCTCACCTTACTGAGGAGACATTAACTAGTATTCTGGAAAAGTAGTACTTCAGTATGTGAATTTCATGAATCCTACACATTGCATTTCATTCACTTAGTACTGAAACTAAATTATGAGGGGACTGATACTTCCAAGAAGGATATAATACAAGGCTCATTTCTACAACCGTCGCCCTTAATTAATTCACTTTCATCATACATGTATTAATAGAATTGTCTGTCATTGACTTTAGGGACTTACCATGGAACAGTCTCGTCAACTTAGTGTATGCTGATTATACTGTCTACTTAGGCTGTCAGAAGTGACCACTGGAACTGGAATATATGAAAGACCACTCGTTTTTGATCGTAGTGCCTGTGCCCTTTCTTCTGTGTTAAGTAGTCTAATATGGTGAGTAATATTGGGGTTAAGCTTAAGCATTCACTCTGTATAATCTCACATATCTGAGCAACCCTTATGTTTTTTCCATATCACTGTTCATTTTCCACCACATTGTCGCGCATTAGAGTTCTATTTAATTTCTTTTTCCCTGCCTTTATGTGCTGCATGGAATGTGATAACCTAAACGGGTGCACTTGTGTGCAAGCTTCTATGTTGAAAGTCAGTCTGTCAAAATGATCTATAATGCAGGTATAATGAAATGCTAAAACGTGGATAAAAATAAGCGAAATGTCAACAAATGATAATCGTATTATTTTCATTTGGTTTTTGTCTTACTGAAAAAAGAGTTATCTTACAACAATTTCTCCTCTTGCCCAAGATAACTCTCACACCCAAATGCGAAGTCCAAACACATCTGATGAAATATGTTTTGTTATTACCGACTAAATATAATATTTTTCAGGTGTGGAATGTAACAAATCGAACTGTTGCACTTCTGTGCTGAGTTCCATGTTAAAACTCAGTCAGTCAGCTTTGTCACTTCAGCTGCCTAGTGTCACAACTCACTACAGTGTTAATTGGCTTAAACAATTATTAATGCCATTTCCTAAGTACTCTATGCATTTTCCAATTCCTTAAATTGTCCAGATAAGTGCACCGAAGAAAACATAAACTAAAAGTTAGTAACATGGGCATAAGAAATAGTGTGAATAGAAGTGAATGAGATGAGTGATTTTTTATGCCTGCAGTACGCCTAACTAAAATACTCATGCACATCAATGAAGCAAATGTTGTGTGACTGGCTTGATATAATCATGAGCAATAAATTGTGCTCGAAACGTCATCAGATAATATTGCTGTATAGCACTGTGTGATTTATCAAAATAAAATTTTATCCATAATGGAGTTATACTCTGCCGTAGTGCCCAAGTTTTATACTTATATCAAAAATACTTATCTTATGCTTTGTGGGTCTCCCAATTGTCTCATTATTGTCCTCCTCATTGCATGTTGTCAGGCTTTGTAGACATTCTACTAGATGTCATCATACATAGTGTCTGCAAGTAGTCTTTCAATACATCCACCTCCCACAAAGTTGTTGGAATGAAGGCTTGGGATTATTCAATTCGGGCCATAGTACAATTAGTGTGCTTATATTACTGATGCAATGACATGCCAGACTTGTACATGCTACTGTGAAGTTCGCCTGTAATAACAATCCCTACATAGTGAATACAATGCTTGTGATAACAATTCGTCATTACCTTTTCATTCCGCTGATAGGTGCGTATATATTAGAAAAAGGCTAACCTCGTCATATTAATTCTCGAAAATGGTGTCACTAAGTGCCCATACTTCTGCTTAGTACCAAGTGCTACTCGTGGTTTATGAAATACTTTTTACTGCATTCTTAAATAACTATCAAACTATTATTATATGGAGTACTGAGACAGAAGGCATATGCAATTAAATGTTAATGTGTATCTGAAGTTACTGACACAATATATATGTATATGTTTCACTTCCAAACAAGAAAATTTCATAGCGCAATGTAGGGCTGATCACCGCGAGTTAATTCATTACTTCATGCATCTTGTATAAGTGAAATACTTCTATTCAATTTTCGGCGAAGCTGCAATATCTCCCTGCAGTGTTTCTTCAATGCACCCTCATAGGGAACAATACTTGGTACTGAGGAATCAAGCCAAAAGCATCTGAGAAACAGTCGAATTACTTTTGCAACTGAAAGCGGGGATACTGGTATTAAGTGTGATTTACCCGTTAACTGAGGGACTCTAGTGTAATACGGCACCACATCCCAGCAAGGTGTTCTTTATGTTGTAAAATTCCTGCAGGTACAAGAAGAATTCATGCACTGAGCATTTGTTGAATATGGAAGCGTCCCATTGAGTCATTTAGACTAGAGGCTGACGAAATGCGATACCTTACACAAGCACCTTCAGATGTAGGCATATGTTACTTTACGTGAACTCTGGGCCATATCGAGTAGGCATTCCTTAAAATCTACCCTCCGTTGTACGCTCAATTATTGTTCGTATATATGTAATGACTTGGTGCATTTCTTAGTTTGCCTATAATTAAAGAATGTATATTATATTAAGGGACACAAATGGATTTTCTTAAAACCAGTGGTGTTGCTTCTCTAGTCTTAACTGATGTCACTGTGATTGACACGATTGAAGGAACAGATTGTAACGTGGTGTTTTATATATCTGCAAATCGTAGTTACCTAATTTTGAATTGATATCATGCGTCTAATCCTATTAACCTATGGATATAGTTCTTCCTTCACGGTACACTACTATATCAAGAAGTCAGGAGCACACTGTTTTTGGCAGGTACAGTTTTACTTTGTGACTAATTGGTGAGTCACCTGGTGTTGTGGTAGTAGAAAAAACAACTCAAAACCTAAGTTTTTTTCTAGATATGAACATATTTACTTACTTTGGCAACAGTTTAATCTTTATATCAAGAAACCCTTAGGGATATCAAACTTTACTTAGTAATTTGGATCCGAAAGTAAGCGCCATGTTACTAAGTTATTGAAAAGACAGAGTTATGAGTGAAATAGTACTCAGATAAACTTATTCTAAAGTAACTAAATAGCGATAATCATTTAGCCTACCAATATTCCGTTTACTATCAGTCTTAATTCACAGACAAATTTAGTTACACACTAAATTAGTAGTTTCAGAAGACTGCTCTACTCCTTTCTTCGAAATACTTTGCCCGATTGTGTTTTGCTTCAAAATATGTGTAAACTGGCCAGTTGATGTTGCTTATTCAGTTATCCCGTTATTCAGTTACACTGTCCCATCTATGTTCCTACCAAACAAAACAGCCCTTAGACCATCAGCACGTTAAAATCACTTCTAAATAAATAACCTTAACCATTCGCATGTAAACGATGCTAATAACTTTATGACTTACGTGATGTTTCGACTTTCGAATAACCAGTTTTCCCTTTCATGAGCACCTGTTTCAATTTTAACGGATAGCTATAACTTTTGACTCCTGAATTAGTACGTTTTGTTATATACAATCCTTACAAAATATAGGTACTGATAGTAATTACTGCTAACAAATTTATCACGGGAAGAAGAATGTATTGCATATTGAGGACAATATAACTCAGAGGTGGACGTATCTTCTAAACGCACTACTCAATACAACACATGGCCCTAATCTCTCTAACTCTGCAGATCACAACATTTTATAAAGTTAGTAGTCACTATTAACAAGTGGAATGCCCATTTGAGGTAAAAGGAATACATTTATCAGTGATCCAACTCAAATACAACAATAATGGAAACAACTTTCTTCAGCAACGAATCACTCGAGGTCACTGGAATTAGAGAGTAGCTGAAAAAAGAAAACAAGGGTTCACAGGATGTATACATGAATACAACTACTATTTTATTTATTTATTTTGATTTACAGCTTGATTCCACACCGTATTTTCAGTACAAGTATGGAATTTTCAGCATGGATATCGGTAGCCCAAATTCAGGCTGACCATAGATATCGGGTGTGCGCCGGCAGGGGATCGAACCCTGGACCATGTGCATGGTCGGCGAGAGTCCTAACCATTGTGCCACCGACGCACACACTAATATAATCACTAACGATTTAGCACAGTAAGAATTAATGGAAGCTTATATCAATAAGCGATTATATTAGTCACTATTTTTGAGACAAGTGGATATTTAGACAAAGTAATAAGAAGACGTGATTTGTCTGAATCGTGTACTGTTGTATTTGTGCAACACATTTGGACAATCTGGTCACACATAGACTTGTCATAGGAATACATATGACATTAATAGAGTTAAGAGGTTAGAAAATAAATTTAGGTGGAATTAAAAGCACATATTTAAGGTCAAAATAACAATGAAGACCACTAAACCAAATAACAGATGTAATTGTACATCTACCCTGACCGGTATTAAAATGAAGTTTATCAAACAAGGTTTCCTGTGATGACGAATAGTTTTGAAACTCACAAAGGTGGTTTAAACTTCCTGATCGCACTTTGCCTTCCACAAACTTTAGGATACAATCCAAACACGTTTTGTAGATAGGTTTAAAAAATGTGCAAACGTAAATTTTATGTTCTGTCTCTATAATATGTTTCGCAATAGATAGGCTAGGGCTCCTGTTCTCACCATTAATGGCTTATGAAGATTCTGTTTGCTTCTGGAGGCATTTACGAACATGATCCGAAGCCATTACTTGCAGATATCAATGAGTCCTCCCTAAATGGATATAGCTACTGCTTCTAAAATTTACGTCCATAGCTTTAACAGATGTCGGACACTACGTTTACATGATTCCAAAATAATTCTGTGAACTGTTGTTGTGCATATGCACATAATATGGTTTCGGGATAGTAGCAAAGAAGGGGAGGTTTATGAAATCAAACTCAATAATAGGAAAAATGACGCACACCTGATCACGACGATTTTATTGAAATCCGGAAAATTACTAGAACGTTGTAGTGAGCATTTATCTCAGTTAGCAGAAAACAGCTAGCGAATGTTGCAAGTGATCGTAAAACATATTGCAGTTTCTGCTAATTTAGGAACATTTATCTTCTCTTGTATCTATGGATTCCATTTACTTTTAGCCACCAAGACGCCACACAAAAGTGCAGAATCATGCGTGAATTCGACGTCAACCATATTCTTCGGTTCCTGCGACAGAATTAGGTACTGGACAACAGCTGATCAGGAAATTTACAACCGAGCATAGGTTGCCACCAAGCTGCAAAGAAATTTATCGAAAGGCAGTCGTCGAAATGTACGCGGAGCATACTCGGTGTGCCAAATAATCACTACATGAACCATATATTTAAGCGTTCTACCGCGCAATACGCAAATGCTCAAGAACAATACCAAACAACAATTTTCATATAAATTCATCCAAAAAAGCAATATAAGCACTTAAAATCACGTCAACTGCGTTTGTCTGGACGCCTAGTCCCAACTCGAATCAACTAAAGCGCGCAAATGCCGTCAAGGTAAAGCTGGAGGCGCCACTTCAAATAGGGGATATGCCATATAATCGTCCAATAATCTCCAGTACTTTTGATACTGCTGGGAGTAGGGCTACCGGTCTATCTCCAGTGGCATTTCGGTTATCCCCACCCTTGAAGATCTGAGGAAGGATGACTCTTTTCCACTTCCTCGGCAATTTCCCGTAGTCCATCGAGTGTTGGAACAAGTCACATAAAGGACTTCAGAGAGCTTCGGCGCACTGTCACAAAACAGATGGCCTGATGTCGTCGCAACCTGGAGACTTCCCAGGTGTGAGTCGCTGTAGCTTCCTTAGTACTATTGTGGGGTTTATTTGGGGAGTAGCCGCTAGGTCTTCCTCCTGTGAAATAGTAGTACCACCATTTTGGTCCATAACGGTAATACCCACATTGCTGTTTAACTATTTGGCGAAGGCTAAACTGAGCGCTTAAGCCATCTCCAGACTACAGAGTAATTGACCGTTTGGGCCTACTAAGGCGCATGCCCCCTGGTTAGTTGGTTTTCTCTCCGACATGAACCGATACAAGCTTTTGGGCAAGGTTAGCCTGAAATGATCTCCTGTCACTCCTGACTCTTGCGTTGCACCGGTTCCTAAGTTCCAGGAATGCGTTGCCGTCGGCGTGAGCCTTGGATACGCGCCACGTAAACCAAGCCTTCCACTTTGCTTGAAGAATACGTTGCGCACCTCTCTACAGCCATGAGGACCTGTTTTTTGGCTGTGTTGTGACCAAGGGGACAGTAGATGAGAGTGCTGTGTGAATAATCTCTTTTACCACTTCCCAGTGTTCATCCACAGACAACTCCTCCCATTCTGCGTCGGCCAAAAGCCTGCATTTGAGCATAGAAAGCCTCGTTATAGCACAGACACGTTCGCGTACAGTTCCACTGTATGTGCTCACGGAGAACAAAATCAAATCCTATGACGCCTGGTCACTGTTTCCTAGTGGGGTCATAATCTGGACATTTTCGACAATTAGTTGGTCACTGGTTAGGATATACTCTGGTTTCGATTTCTTTCCACTAGGGCTCCACCTCCTGTCTTTTGTAACGCTCCCGGTCAGTCCTGCATTTCCAATGGTGTGTTGCAGATTTCGCCCGAATTTTCCTTTGGCACCCGCCGAGACAAGGTTTAGGGATGGGGCATGAAAATCTCCAGCTATGGTGATTTGGTCATAGTTCAAGTCCCGTATCCCTGTGATGGCACTGAGCAGTAGCTGGTTGTGCTGTGCCCCACAGGTGGGTGATCGATGGAGGCCGCCTAATAAATGCTTAGTCTGGCCTATGGTGAAATGACACCAAATGGAGTCTGGGAGTTTAATAAGTGGTGGGTCCATTGCACGCATATGTTAAAGCTGCTTGTCAAAGTATATGTCAACTCCTCCCTCTTTCTTGTTGGCCCTTTCTCTCCTGATCATAACCATATCACTTATACTGATTTAGCTGACGACGATAGTGGGGGTTAGCCAGGTCTCAGTAATGATGATTATTTTTCGATGTAGGTGTGACTGGAGGTTTCTGAGTACCCCTTCTTTTGCTCCCAGCCTTCTCATATTGCTATACAGTGAGTCTCATAACCTCAGCATGCTGTGGGGCAGTTGACGTTACGTTACCTGCTGGTACAGAACTTAATATTGGGACTAGTTGGCCGATTCCGATAAGTTCATGTAGGACACTTGTGTAAGAATAGCTGTCATTATCATTGCCTCATCAACGAGGCTTGGGGACGTATTAAGGCCTCATTTTGCTGCCTACTAATGGCTCTAGGTTTGCTTTTGCGGCGTCGGATGTGCCCTCTCAGTTTGCCCTTGGTCTCGTACCTCCGTTTGAGTAATAGAGCCAACTGTTCTCACGAGGTGAATTTGACACTTGGAAGCCTTTGGGAGCTATTAAGCTTGAGATGAGCGGAGGAGGTAATAGGAAAACCGAGATTGCTCCGGAAGCGCCAAGGGCCATCTGAGATGACAGCCATATACATCGCTGTACGTCAAGCGTGTGTTTTTCACAAGCACTGTCAGTTTCCAGCTTCGGAACACCGTGTATGACCGTAGAGGCACAAGGCATCAGTTCCGGTGACTCCCTCGCCATTTTTCTGTTAGCCCTTGGCCTATCATGTCTCACTATTATGCTGGATCTCCTGTCCCTAGCTCATACTTGAGCCTATCAGGTCCCGTTCTTATGTTAAAGCCATTCAATTTGTCAAAAAACGATTTAAAGAGAGGATAACGTACGGTAATCGGGTGAGTGTACGAACTATCTTAGGTAAAGGTAGGACTTAATTAGCAGGAATACCGTTTTGGATTGTAGTCTACAATCGGGGATTTCTTCGAAGTTATGACAACCTGAGAAGCTGATTGTTATTCGGGGTGAAAACATTTGCTCAACACAAATTGTTTGTTACAGTTCAAATAATGAAATTCTTATTTTTTGGATATTTTTAATTTCTCCGTGGCTATAAATATGGAAGTCCATGATTTTTAAGAAAGCTTTAAATAAATTATCCCTAAACCAGAGGTCTTATTTTTCTTGGCGAAACATTTGTTGACACCATTAGACGAATAGACAGCAAATTAGGTGCTCTGTGGCTAAGAACCGTAGTCGTCGCATTCCGGATTAATATCGTACGTCCAACTGTTATAACCCTGTGGATATAGCTCTTTTTTCATGGTGCATTACAGTATCTAGAAATCACAAGCACACTGTCTCCAGTGTTTTTATTTTTACTTTGTAAGCGATTGCGATTAGTGAGTCACTTGCGGCGATAGGATAAATGCCCCTAAATGCTATCTGTGAGATTAGGATAAGTCTAATTTGTCGACTAGGAAAGATGTCTACCTTTACTTTGCAATTCAAAGATAACCTTGTGCAACTGGCAAAATTGCGGTTCTTATGTACTTTATTAGGTAGTTTCATAAGTAATTAATGTACCGTACAAGAGTTTACTTCGATTTGCATACCTGACTCATAAACATTATGCGTGCATGTCATATACATATTCGCCGTGCGATGAGCTCTGTAAAGCATATTGCTTTAATCATAGAAGCAAGAAGAACGCGTATTGAACATTTCATTATTTTACAAAAATAAATTTTGGTGAAGGGTATTAGCGTTAGTTTGCCCGATTGACATTTCCGCAAATTTCATATTCGACAACCTCCATATGCCTGAAAAATATAGCATATGTAAGGACTAGCACAACATGAGGTTATGAAGGACAATTCTACATGTTAGTGTACAATATTAATACACTGATCCTCTTTAATACTAAGAGAAGCTCCCGTGCAAATAAAAGTATTTGTAGTCCACAGCTGGTTTTCATACTGACTCCGTGTGCATATCATTATTATTATTGTATCCTTTAATTCCTAGAGGAACATAGGGCTTCAGCCGTGCGTCTCCATTGCGTTCTGTTCTCTGCTAGAGTCTTCACCTGGCTCCATGTCTGCCCACAGGCTTTCATCTCCTCTTCACATGACCTCCTCCAAGTCACCTCACCTTCGCACTGACGACCAACTCGCCGCTTCCCTTTCGGGTTCCACTCGAACAATGGCTTGTCTAGTGATGTCACTTGATGGTTTCCTCAGAGTATGGCCAATCCATCTCCATTTCTTCCTGCCTATTTGTTGCACAATCGGTTCCTGGTTGGTTCGCTCATTGCCAGAGATCCCTATTGCTGATCTTTTCTGGCCGGCCATCTGATCTTGAGTATTGAGTGAAGACAACTGTTAATGAAGGTCTGTAGTTTGTTTGAGATGCTCTTTATGATGCGACAAGTCTCTGATCCGTACGGTAAGAAGCACTGACTTCACATTGGATTTGAAAATCCGGATCTTATTTTTGATGCTGAGAGTTGTTGACCTCCACACAGACTTGAGAGTAGTGAAAGCTTGTCTTGCTTTTCCGATTCTTGCTTTGATATCTTCGTCAGTTCCGTCCGCCTGTACTTGAAACGATGCTTCCCAGAAAGGTGAAAGAGGTTATTTTGCTTGCATATCTTCCAGTTTGTGGGAAATCAGACATATATCATAGACGAAGTCCAGATCCTACGTATGCATAAATAGACCTAATATGTTTTCCAGTATTGGAGTATTATACTGTCGAGGCATCATTCCCTCACCAAGTTAACTTGCAGATCAAATTCACACTAAATACGTTTACATTAAAGGAAGTATTGTGAATGTGTAACTTGGAAGTTAATCCGCAATCTCAGTAACGTCTAGTGAATATGGCTTTGTGAATCCTACAGAAATTACATTCACTTATTCGGGAAAATGTAGCCATCAAATATTAGCTGTACGTGCCTAAACTCAAGACAGCTATGCACAGTGTTAAAAAGGCTGAGAAACGCTTAAAATGTTGTAGGAAACACAGACCTGTTGTGTTAAATAAATAATAAATAATAATTTATATTTTCATATAAACATAAATTTACAGGAAAATGCATGCCATTTTTACAGGAACGATCAAGTATGATATAATGTCAAATAGTAGATTGTCTACAAGTTAATAATGTTTGAACAGCTAAATATTTGATATATATATATACACTCATTGTCTGACCCATGTCGTATCATTATTGAATTAAACAGTAGTCCTCCAGGTTGCGCAGGAAAGTCAACTTCGTTTCGTTTTCAACCCGTAGTTGTAGGCATGCGATAACCAACCAATATTGAGGTAAGTACAACGTTTACAAGGGATAGTAAGCTGTTTTTGAAAAGTAAAGGTGCTAAGGTGAATCATTAAAGTGTAATGAAATAGGTAAGTGCAATGTATCATTAACAGATGCATTCATAAAGGAAAGACAATGGGAGACTATAATCCCTAGGCTGACAAAGTTCATTTGCAATGTATTATGCTACCCATATAGGTCATACTATCATGATGTCCACTTTTGGTTTAATACAATTATCCACAAGCCGGTTTTTTTATTTCATACCTTTTTGTGTATTTGGTGCACAACCGTACCCTATAGAGAATAGGAATAAAATAAGTCGAATCAAATTCATAAAGAGCTATAAAATGTTAGGTTTAGTGGAATATAATGAGCAAGTGAAGACGTTATTAGAAAATGAATAAGATGAGACATTGTAAAGTGGTATTCGAAGATACGACAAAGGAAAGCATGTTAATTTATAAGATGCCCCATAAAACTGTGCAGAGCCCACGTGGTGGCATCTCAGCAATAGGCTGACCGAATGGTATATGTTTAAAGGTAGAAGCATGATCTGTCTAGGCGATCATTATTATCTTTTTCAAGATAAAGATTCAAGCCCTCATAGAAATCTCGAGCCGTAAAATTGCATATTGCTCTTCCTGCAGAATGGCCGATTCACCTTAGCGTCCACCACCATATCTACTGATCAGCATGCACCACCCTCCCTCCTTTTATGATATTAGGCTCTGATTGTTATGGCTACGGCAAATATATTGCTTGATTCCAGACACGTTCGTGCCTCACATACCATTTCTCTAGCTTTCTTGGTGAGTGCTTCCAATAGATCTCCACGTACAGATTTATGAACATATTATATATGTGTGCATGCGTCCTAATGAACAGATTAGTTTATAAGATGTTAAACCCTTAAAGAGTAAAAAGAATAGGTTCTGTGAATAGTGGAGCAGGATTCAGCAGAACATTATAGCTAGAGTTCAATGTAGGTAGTAAGAAGTGAAGGTAAGGTCGGTTGGCAGGACTTATTGTACTAAATTATCATGAAAGTCTTTTATATAGTAAACATTTGACATTGCAAAGTAACCAGTCTACACATATTATAAAACGATATTAACACAGAACCAACAGGATTTTAACATTTGGTTAACAATACTGCAGTGTGTGTATACTGAAGAAGCATAGTTAGTCTTACAGGGAGCCGTAAAGTAAATCAAACTATATATGATAAGAGTGTAATCAATATTATAATTCGTATTATCAAAGAATACATTAAGCTAAATAATTGAGTGTTATAAGGGAAACAAGCGTGGTAAAGCAAGAGAACATTTGCTGCATAAATATTTTAAACACTAAAAGCCAACGGTAGTTGTGGGATAGATGATATACCATCTATCATTTATAAAAACGGTGGCTCGGATATGATAGTACTATTACTTAGAATATTCACCCTCTCACTAGTGACTGGGACCTACCCTGAAACTTGGAAAAACACGTATATACTACCTAAGCATAAAGGAGGGGCCAAAACTAGTGCATGTAATTATAGGCCTATCAATATAACACCTGTCATATCAAGGATCATGGAGAAAGTAATCAAAGACCAAATGTCAGACTACTTTCTAAAACACAAACTCATCAACCAGTCACAACACGGGTTCCTTAAGAAAGGATCTTGCGTCACTTGCCATATAGACTTTTTCAACGAAGTCACCTATAGCAGAGATAGGAGAGAACTAGTAATTATCCTCTATTTCGATATCAGGAAAGCCTTCGACAGAGTCCCACATAGTCTGTTAGTCAGCAGGCTATGCTCACTAGGGATACGCAACCCCCTCCACAACTGGATAAAATCATTTCTCAGTGACAGAAATCAGACAACAAAAATTGGCTCGATGACCTCCAGGCCTAAGCCGATTAGCAGTGGTGTCATCCAGGGGAGTGTATTGGGACCCCTTCTTTTCATTATATACATAAACAGTATATGTGAGTGCTTTAGTATAGGTAAGCCAATACTGTATGCAGATGACTTAAAGGTGACATATACCTGCACAAACACAGATATCGGTACAACTATGAACTCCATACATGAAGAACTAACAAAAATGGATATATGGTGTGACACCTGGAGACTTGAGTTTAATGTCGAAAAGTGTGGCTGGCTCTGCATAGGCTGTCCCAACCTAGAACTCGACCTAGCAATTCAGGGCCACAAAATCCCTAGACTCAAATCTGTGCTAGACCTAGGACTGACATATTCACACAATCTATCATTTTCTGAACATATCTCGAAACAAGTATCGAAATCACGCAGGCTTATTGGTTTCCTACTCAGGAACTTCTACAGAAGTGAATCCAGAATACTACTGTACAAGGTTTGTATGCGCCCACTCCTAGACTATTGTTCATTCATATTTAGTAGTATACTCATAGAAGACAAACTAAAAGTAGAAGGAGTACAGAGTTACTTCACGCTAAAAGTGCTCGTAACCGAAAACGGCACAAACTACTCTACCAGATGTGAAATTCTAGGACTAGAAACATTATGGTTAAGACAACTGCGACTAAATCTGGTACTCTTCTATAAACTACTTAACCACATAGTGTATACCCCTACTAATTGTACTCGGTTTTCAGAAGACACTGGATATAACCTTAGACACACTCAAGGTACGGTGGCTATAGAACAATGTAAAACAGCCACCAGGCAAAAATTTTTCATGATTAGGTATGCCCAAATATGGAACAAACTACCTGAGGAAATGCGACTAGCAAGCTCACTAGTGTCCTTTGAAAAAGCTCTTAATGACACACTAAGTGGGTTTGTAAGTGAAACCAGTGCTAATTCCCATGTAAGAGCTTCAGAAATTATAGGCCCATTTAATGTATGAACTTAGAGACTACACCTGTTGTTTCTTTTGCCTTTATCTATAATTTCAGACAAAAAAGCAGCAGTCATGAAAATAACACCCATACAAATAAGAGTCGATCGAATTATGTCTACCTGATACAAAGCCTGAACCATAATCAACATACGAATGAAGTATGAGAAAACAAGGTCGAGACTTACCACAACATCACATGGAAGGATATAAGTTACTTGGACATTATTTATAATCCACCAACTGGTCTCCTTTCCAAAGGGAATGCGGCGATATTTTATCCACAGTTATGAGCAAATAAATAAATCCACAGTTCCCGTTGTATACACTCAGTGGGGATTGCAGCCAACAAAGTAATGCATTTAAAGCATATGCACACTTCCCATAATCACGGCGACACCGCGGAATATATCAAAATCGCAGAGTAATCAAACCCAACACGCGATGTAATTAAGTAAATCCGAAAGGCAAACAAGTTGTATTCCGATTTTGAATATTCGTCCATATGTCGATCATGATGACAAATCCAAATCACTACCTATACAGCGTCAATAAATCTGGATATCTATGAAATGACGAAAATATGCTGATAGCTGCATCTCAGATCCCAATGACTCATTCGATGGCAAAATTCTGCTCCTGCATGCCTCTTTCGACATTTTTGTACGGATTGGTTCGCAGTTACTCAGGTTCCAGACCGAAAAGAATAAAAAATTCATCAGTTGCTGAATTATTAATGCTTCTCTGCATGTTTAACTGGATAATCACTGCTGTAGTGAGCCTTTTGCAGTTTATATTGCTTAAAACATCGTTTACGATAAACTGAGTAACGTTTTATAAGCCATTTTTATACTTTTGTGACTAGCCCACCATATCGACCGAATGTAACGCAACACTCAGTTGTTTAGCTCATGTTCAACAAATTCAAACAATAATTGTGCCTAGGATTATGCCGTATAAACTGTTTTAACTTATGCAGAGTGTACTTACGGTCAATATTTCATTATTCTCCCTTGTATATATTTTGTGTTAGTGAAAAATTTTAAACATTTTTACTCCATGTGTGCATTATTATGATATTGATGATGCCTGTCAACTGGAGTCCCCCAAGTGCATAAAGTGGGAATATATTATTGTAAGACGCATTTTACTGTTTTATGAGGGAATTGACTTCAAGCTTTATTTATTTTCCCATGTATATGTAATCCATCCAACGCATACTTGGGTTTTTTGTTAATGCGAAGTCAATATCTCTATATTTCTTGGTGTGTTCCATTGAATCACCAGCTATCCGATTTTCCCCACAAACTAAAGATAAAATGACAACAACCATGTTATTTAACCGTAATCCATGTAATTTAAATATGCAACTTAAATAATTCTTATCCATTCCTATACAACTTGTGTGTCCTATATTTGTATGAATAAATATGTACCTTATTATATTACCATTACTAACTGTAATTACTAATCGTATGTGTAATTTATGGAATTGATGATGCCTGTAAACTGGCGTTCCTCATCTAAAAAAAATGAGAATATACTATTATTATTATTTTAAGTATTGTAATGACAATCAAATTTCAAGAATTGATTATGCACAATTACTAAGTATTATTATATTAGTATTGGGACTAGTGTGCTTTCCGTAGTTAAATATTGAAATGTCATTGTCTCTTCACTTTACCAGCAGTTGTGATCTTTTAGACGGGCTAGGGTGGACATGTTAATATGTTTTTCTAGGCTCCTTTTAAAACTGTCGGGCTTTTCATAGGATCTAATCTCAGAGGGTAACTGGTTCCAAAGTTTGCAATGTTTAATGGTGAAAAAGTTAGCTCTAGTGGTGAGTTCATGGGTGTTAACCTTGAGAAGGTAGTCATGGTTGCGTAGTTCATACGATTTAAGATTAGCCCACGTTATGGATGAGTTACTGTTACAGTGCTTTCTTATAACTTTGAATAAGAGAAATAAGTTGCACTTCACTCTCTTTAACCATAAGGGTTCTAGGTCCAGTCGAATACATCTATCAAGGTATTCTATTTGCTGATCATAGCCTAATATGCGTTTTGTCAGGAATCTTTGGATACTTTCAACTTTTCTCTGTCTGCTGATTTAAAGCTACTGTATAAGTGGGCAAGGTATTCAAGTTTGGGACGAATACACATCTTATATATAACCAATCTGGCTTCTGGAGTGTAAAAGTTGCGCAGCACAAAGCCGGTGAGACGTTTACAATCAGATGCCACCTTATTTGCATGTTCAGTAAAGGTAAGATCTGATTATGTTACACCGAGATCTGTGACGGTGTTCGTGTTTGAAACAAGGTCACCGTACATGTAGAGACATATGTTAGGTTTCCAACGTCCGAAGTATGTTATCCCAGACTTAGCTGGATTGAACGTTAACTGCCACTTTTCACTCCAGTTACAGAGACTGTTTAGGTCTTGTTGGATTTTACTTGCAATATTTATATCATTATAGTCAAAATCATATACAACTTTGAGGTCATCTGCAAAGAGGTATGGCCTGCCTTACTTGATCATTTATGAATACAATGAATAGGGTAGGACCAAGAACGCTACCTTGTATCACGCCGCTGGTTATTGGTTTGGATGTAGATAAGTGATGGTTGATTTGAACAAACTGTTCTCTTCCTGTCAGAAAGGAAGTTATCCACTCGAGTATCCTTCCACTTATTCCATAAGATAGGAGTTTCAATATGAGTCTCTTATGTGGGACCTTATCGAAAGCTTTCCTAACATCTAGAAATAGTGTTGCTGCCGAACGACCTTTGTCTACACATTCAGTTATGTGGTCGAAATAATCTAACTGGCAAGTGATGCACGACCTTCTGGTTACGAAACCGTATTGGAAAAGGGATATTAAATCATTCGAAAGCAAATACTGAAGAATTTGCCTCTTTACAATCTTTTCCATCACACGTGAAACCACGGATTACAACGTCACATAATGCAACCTAGACATTCAATCGTGGTAATGCATCCGTACTGCTTCATGCAAATGGAAATATCAGGATAAATTCATTTCCACTGCTGACGATCGAAAATATTGTTAGTGAAAAATTTTAAACATTTTTACTCCATGTGTGCATTATTATGATATTGATGATGCCTGTCAACTGGAGTCCCCCAAGTGCATAAAGTGGGAATATATTATTGTAAGACGCATTTTACTGTTTTATGAGGGAATTGACTTCAAGCTTTATTTATTTTCCCATGTATATGTAATCCATCCAACGCATACTTGGGTTTTTTGTTAATGCGAAGTCAATATCTCTATATTTCTTGGTGTGTTCCATTGAATCACCAGCTATCCGATTTTCCCCACAAACTAAAGATAAAATGACAACAACCATGTTATTTAACCGTAATCCATGTAATTTAAATATGCAACTTAAATAATTCTTATCCATTCCTATACAACTTGTGTGTCCTATATTTGTATGAATAAATATGTACCTTATTATATTACCATTACTAACTGTAATTACTAATCGTATGTGTAATTTATGGAATTGATGATGCCTGTAAACTGGCGTTCCTCATCTAAAAAAAATGAGAATATACTATTATTATTATTTTAAGTATTGTAATGACAATCAAATTTCAAGAATTGATTATGCACAATTACTAAGTATTATTATATTAGTATTGGGACTAGTGTGCTTTCCGTAGTTAAATATTGAAATGTCATTGTCTCTTCACTTTACCAGCAGTTGTGATCTTTTAGACGGGCTAGGGTGGACATGTTAATATGTTTTTCTAGGCTCCTTTTAAAACTGTCGGGCTTTTCATAGGATCTAATCTCAGAGGGTAACTGGTTCCAAAGTTTGCAATGTTTAATGGTGAAAAAGTTAGCTCTAGTGGTGAGTTCATGGGTGTTAACCTTGAGAAGGTAGTCATGGTTGCGTAGTTCATACGATTTAAGATTAGCCCACGTTATGGATGAGTTACTGTTACAGTGCTTTCTTATAACTTTGAATAAGAGAAATAAGTTGCACTTCACTCTCTTTAACCATAAGGGTTCTAGGTCCAGTCGAATACATCTATCAAGGTATTCTATTTGCTGATCATAGCCTAATATGCGTTTTGTCAGGAATCTTTGGATACTTTCAACTTTTCTCTGTCTGCTGATTTAAAGCTACTGTATAAGTGGGCAAGGTATTCAAGTTTGGGACGAATACACATCTTATATATAACCAATCTGGCTTCTGGAGTGTAAAAGTTGCGCAGCACAAAGCCGGTGAGACGTTTACAATCAGATGCCACCTTATTTGCATGTTCAGTAAAGGTAAGATCTGATTATGTTACACCGAGATCTGTGACGGTGTTCGTGTTTGAAACAAGGTCACCGTACATGTAGAGACATATGTTAGGTTTCCAACGTCCGAAGTATGTTATCCCAGACTTAGCTGGATTGAACGTTAACTGCCACTTTTCACTCCAGTTACAGAGACTGTTTAGGTCTTGTTGGATTTTACTTGCAATATTTATATCATTATAGTCAAAATCATATACAACTTTGAGGTCATCTGCAAAGAGGTATGGCCTGCCTTACTTGATCATTTATGAATACAATGAATAGGGTAGGACCAAGAACGCTACCTTGTATCACGCCGCTGGTTATTGGTTTGGATGTAGATAAGTGATGGTTGATTTGAACAAACTGTTCTCTTCCTGTCAGAAAGGAAGTTATCCACTCGAGTATCCTTCCACTTATTCCATAAGATAGGAGTTTCAATATGAGTCTCTTATGTGGGACCTTATCGAAAGCTTTCCTAACATCTAGAAATAGTGTTGCTGCCGAACGACCTTTGTCTACACATTCAGTTATGTGGTCGAAATAATCTAACTGGCAAGTGATGCACGACCTTCTGGTTACGAAACCGTATTGGAAAAGGGATATTAAATCATTCGAAAGCAAATACTGAAGAATTTGCCTCTTTACAATCTTTTCCATCACACGTGAAACCACGGATTACAACGTCACATAATGCAACCTAGACATTCAATCGTGGTAATGCATCCGTACTGCTTCATGCAAATGGAAATATCAGGATAAATTCATTTCCACTGCTGACGATCGAAAATATTGTTAGTGAAAAATTTTAAACATTTTTACTCCATGTGTGCATTATTATGATATTGATGATGCCTGTCAACTGGAGTCCCCCAAGTGCATAAAGTGGGAATATATTATTGTAAGACGCATTTTACTGTTTTATGAGGGAATTGACTTCAAGCTTTATTTATTTTCCCATGTATATGTAATCCATCCAACGCATACTTGGGTTTTTTGTTAATGCGAAGTCAATATCTCTATATTTCTTGGTGTGTTCCATTGAATCACCAGCTATCCGATTTTCCCCACAAACTAAAGATAAAATGACAACAACCATGTTATTTAACCGTAATCCATGTAATTTAAATATGCAACTTAAATAATTCTTATCCATTCCTATACAACTTGTGTGTCCTATATTTGTATGAATAAATATGTACCTTATTATATTACCATTACTAACTGTAATTACTAATCGTATGTGTAATTTATGGAATTGATGATGCCTGTAAACTGGCGTTCCTCATCTAAAAAAAATGAGAATATACTATTATTATTATTATTACGTATACAGTTTCAGTTGGATTGGTATTACATACAGTAGATTGATAAAAATAGAGGTGACTAGTTTAATTTCTCATAATCAACACAATCTATGAGCATAATAATACTATACCCTGAACTAATGCACGAAGTGGAACAGCAGGGAAATCTTAACAAGTAATTGCCTTCTCCACTGCACTGCACTTGCAATAATCATGAGATTCACCTACATTTGTTAGCCTAGCAGTCACTTAAGCACACAATGGCACAATATTAAAGTTGAGATATTTTTTATACATTGAATCCACACAACCCGTACTACACTGCAACAAATCAGTGCAAATACAGATTAAATCCACTTAGAGGTAACCTTTAAACTTAAGGTATTTCCTGTCCAAACACGCATATGGTGAAAGACACATCAGCATGATAACTTTTCACACAGAAGGTTCTGTTAGCATTTACAGGTTATTTCCATACACCGATAGCATTCGCTTGTCAAGTATTACTGTTCTTCACACTAAAATATACTGCATAGATATTCCGAGGAGTGAATTTTTCATTGAATGATACCATGCCGAAAGGTGCAGCTTCCACACAAAGTGGAATACTTATGTTAATGACGTTACCCTCCAACTATCCCATCTTGCTCATTATAGCGATATTTGACACAGTCCGCCTGAAACACTAGTCACTACAACTAAACTGCTAAGACTGTGTCGCAATCAGATCACATGACGCGGACACCAGTATGACTTGTCAGAAAATGAGAATTTCCACCAATCCGGTAAACAAATAACACCATTTCATTAAAACATTCCAAAAAAATTTACCAAGCGAAATTTCAACCGACGTGTCGGATAAGTCCAGCCGTGAGGAAGATGCTGCTACAGATGGAGCACCTGAAGCTTTGGCAGTAGTTCAGGACAGCCGAACCTACCACCCAGAGATTTGATGTGGAACTGACGGTTAGATTGAATTCACCGGCTAGGAAGATCAGGCTTCCTAATCGGATAACTCACAAAACAGGTACTTTCCGGTTAGGGAAGAAAAAGTACGTCGTATTCAAGGAGCGCACTGCTTGCAAGTTTGACATGGTTTCTCCTGTCCTAGATTCCCATTTTTATTACACTTCATGGAGCTTCAGGAGTATTAGAAGTGAATCCTCAAAGATGTAGAGTGGCAACAAAATTTCGGGGCAAACGCCTTACGTAGTTGTTGGATAATCGAAGTATTTTTAACAGACAATCGTTAATAACTGGTGTAATATTTCTAGCCCTTTGTTTGGTCTAAACTGAATCCCGTCAGCCGGGTTTGCAGTGTGGCCACAATTCTAGGTGGCTTGCCATCATGGCGCACTCTTAGTTGTGGATATTAAATGGTACGAGGCAATCGGCAGGAAGCCTTCGACCTAGGTTCCATGCTATTCGGCTATCGTCAGCAAGGCGTATTTGCACCAAACAAAGGACTAGACACATCACACTAGTTACTAACTAGTGTTCAGCCAAAGTATCCAATACAACCCTGCAGGAAGTCAGTCGCGAGCCCGAATAACTCAACTGTAACGTCTGAGACTTCAGCACCAGATGACGCGGATTCGATTCTCAGAAGAGACAGGAGTCCCTTCAGGGTTGAAAATACGCCTTGCTGAAGAGTGTCCACTGGCACGAAACCTAGATCGAAGACCTGCTGCAGACTGCCTCCAACTATCTAAAATCAATAATCGAAATATGCTGGACGTTGTGTCCTTGAGCCCGCGGGCCGTCTGAATTTTTTTTAATGGGTGGTGACGGAGGCAGTATACCTCGTCGTGATGATCTTGTTAAGTCAAAAAAGAAACAAGAAGTTGCTAATCGGGAGGCAGCTAACATGGCACTCTGGAAGCATTGTTCACTTACACAAGATCCTCTTCGCCAACCTGTGGTTTCCTGCTTGCTAGGAAGGTAATTTCATTTATCACTTAACATTAATTGTGATAATAGACTTTACAACAAAGAGTCCGTTATCAACAAGCTGCTGACTAAAACGAAGGGAGATGGGTTCTCTGACCATATTAAGAAGCTAAGAGATGTGAAAGAGCTACGTCTGAGTGTAACAACTTCGGATGGTACTACTACCCTGGATCCACAGTTATTTTACTGTCCAGTAACAGGTCTTGAAATGTCTGGTATATATCCTTTCGTGTATCTTTGGGGCTGTGGTTGTGTATTCTCAAAGAAGGCTCTCACGGAAGTTAGCAGTAATTTATGCATGCTGGTAGGTGGTTATCATATGGACTTGGTAGTGTAATTGGTATTCACTACATTTTGTAACATTTTCACTTTCTACTCATCCTATTCAAAGTCAAAGCGTTATTCATTTCATATGTTGGTCAGTAATTTCGTACCAAACTGGTGGTTTTTGTCACTGGTTGCTGAGTATTTTTACTAAGAGAAGTTAAAGGACGACCGCCAGCCTGCACCTTCCATAAGAGATTCATTTCACTGCAAGCTAAGTAGATTACATATTTGTACTAAACGGCAACAAAAATTAGCCAGTCCTTCATATATGCAGATCATTGCTTAGGTATAAATTGATAGTGCGTCGGTGGCACAGTGGTTAGGACTCGCCGACCATTCACATGGTCCGGGGTTCGATCCCCTGCCGGTGCACACCCGATATCTATGGTCGGCCTGTGAAATTTGGGCTACCGATATCCATGCTGAAAATACCATACTTGTAATGAAAATATGGTGTGGTATCAAGCTGTAATCAGAAATAAAAATAAATAAAAATAATTCCAGAGGTGAGAAATAAATCTCTAACATTCACAAGGTTTCATCTGAAGACAGCACACCGTGTATAATATCAAAGAATGGAGCAGTGTCGTATTACCTAGCTTTGTGGAAAACATAGATTTCAACCAGAATACTTGCAAGTATACGACCAAATTGTTATCTTTGATAATCCACTCACAAATTTGGCATCTCTGCTCACAAACTCTGAGTTAATTAAGGAAACTTTCACAAGGTTTTTTCCTGGGAATTTGATTCAAGAGTTGGAGATTTTGGTTGGCGCAACCGTTAAGCCCACGGAAGATCTCTCCTTTCTATATGAGGGGAACAACCAGTGACGTATTTGCTTAATAGTTATTACAACGTTATTCTGTCCTTAATTTGTTTCTTTTTTTAGATAAAAAGTTCACCATGTATTAAAAATGTGTTAACTTCATGATTTTTTCTCCCAAACGTGTCCAATACCTATTTTTACCTTTCAGTGTGGAACACCATTCAATCAGGATGATATTGTACTAATAAACCCACAAACCGAGGAAGAAATTGAAGCTGCAAAGACACGATTGGCCAACTACCAAACGAAACCTAAGGTATGTTTGTTGATTTCAGAAGTTTAGTATGTAATGTAAGCTTGTGTATCCAAATGACTAAATAAGTAATTATATTAGCTTGTTATCAAGTGATTAATGGGCTCTCATTTCTTTGAATGTAATTACTGTCTCATTTTTAGAGCGAAATAACTTAAGTTTTGTGTAACCGTAAATAGTAGCTTATTTGTGCTGTGACTACTAATTTCCATTGAATTATATTAGTTACGTGTTGAAGTGAGGTTACCTCACTTAGAATCAACCTATGGAAGGTTTTCGTTTTTCATAGTTGGGGATGTTTAAATTGGATTGCAAACCTATATGTTTATGAAACGTAGTTGCTTCGGAAAATATTTGAAGGATACGGCTGTATAGTGCAGTAGAGGTGAGTACATCAGTTAAGGTCGAGTAATCTGCATAGAACTTCGAATATTTATTTATTAAACCTCAGCGTATTTGAAAAAGAGAAAGATCGCAAATGTACACATCGCTAATTTAGACGTAATTTTAGGTCATAAGTTTAGCCAATAAGTTTAAGCTAAGGGAATAAGAAAATATACGCATCTTGAATTAAAACAAGTTTATTGGTTTCAAATAAAAATAAGCATAAATATGTCATTGTAGACATTTTCAAAATCCTACATCAGTTTGAGAATCATTGAAAACCACAAGATGCTGGGCATCTGTTTCGCCCCAGTTGGGAACTTCAGCAGTGGCATCTACGACCACATCTAGGATTAGATCCAGGGTATTTCGTTTGGGAACCGGTGACACCTCTCATTTAACCTATGGTTAGTAATCCATGGGTCCATTATTTATAACTTATCAATTCTCAGCTTAGCACCACTACTCTTCAGTGACATTGGTGAATATTCGTCTTTACTTTGGGATTTTTAGATCCCATGAGTCACAAATAAATGTAACTTACTGTCGCAAATAATCAATTTTCAGTCATGGATTCTGGAGTCGTATCCCATCCCATGATCGCTGTGGGTGACTGAGTAGTGTCTTCAACCATCAGACAATAAATGTGACTCATAGCTTAATGCATGAGAAATAGGTTTTGTGTAACTGCGTATTCTTATTAGGACTTCACGATATCCACTCCGATGACGGTGTTCGGGTTAGTTGGTGTCTCTGCTGCACTAAAAACTAAAATTGAATGCATACTGCTCGACTGGATGCTTGTTAGTGGTATTTCATATCCTCGTTTGCTTGGGGGTTCAGCTGAATTTATAATGTAAATGCCCAGATGAGATTCCTTTTTCTCGTTTTCCCATTAAATGACGGTGATACCGGAGTCTATCTTCTGGTCATTTTAGCTACCATCTGTGTACCGTCAGCTGACTGTGCTCTCAGTAAGCGTCTTGCTAGCAACCTAGTTGAATGCACAATTTAGACACCCAAGCTAAGAAGGGAATCATTTCATTGATTGGCGCCGATCAAGTGATGATAAGATGTCACAAAAGCTATCTGTAATTTGAAACGAGGCAAAACGGCAGGACCCGACGAAATTATTCCGGAGGTGTTTAAATATGGGGGTGACACCAGTATGTAGATTAACTAAGGTACTAGGTAACATCCGGGAATCACAGACGGCTCCATCAGACTGGGGTAAGTCACTTATTATACCAATATTCAAGAAGGGAGACAAGTCCTCATGTGATAATCATAGGGGAATCAGACTAACGAACATAGTTTCTAAAATCCTAGGCTCAGTAACCGTGCACAGACTAAGCCGAACTCGGGAGGAACAAACGAGGGAAAATCAAGCAGGCTTTAGGCCAGGTAGAGGGTGCATAGATCATATCTTCACTCTCCGACAGAACATAGACACACTTTTAGGCGTCCAACAATTGCCATATTTCTTGACTTGAAGGCGGCCTTCGACTCCGTGGATCGAGAGGTACTATGGCAATGTTTGACTGAAGGGAGTGCCAAGAAAGTACATTGCACTAATCAAGGCACTCTACTCAAACTCACGTAGCTGTGTAAGGGCTTATGGGGAATTGTCATCTGAATTGATAACAACCAGTAGTGTCCGTCAAGGATGTCCACTTTCCCCTTTTCTGTTTAACTTCATCATAGATATGCTAATGGAAGTATCATTAACTGAACTTAACGACTTAGGAATCGACTTGTTACCAGCGAATAGTCTTATGGACTTAGAATATGCAGACGACATAGTCCTGTTAGGGGAGGACGCTGACAAAATGCAGTCTTCTGAACACCTTGAGCAGCAATCTTCGTATGTTTGGCATGCGATTCGCCCCTGTAAAATGTGAGATGCTGCTACAGGACTGGACTACGTCAACTCCTAGCTTAGTGATAGGGAGTGAAGTGATAGAACATGTTGACCACTTCACCTATTTGGGAAGTTGTATCAGCACCAACGAACTGATTGGTGACGAAATCTCAGCACGGATCCAAAAAGCTCGAGCTGCTTTCGCTAACTTACACCGTCTCTGGAGTAGGCGTGACATCCGGCTATCAACCAAGAGACGTGTGTACTGCTCATCAGTTCGCTCCGTCCTTCTCTATGGTTCTGAAACATGGCCAATACGAGTTGAAGACATGAAAAGGTTGACCGTTTTTGATCATAGATGTCTACGATCTCTTTCTCACGTTAGGTGGTATAATAAGGTAAGTAATGTTGACGTTAGGCGTAGTGTTGGGCAAAGAGGGAAAATCAATCAACGAGTCTATAAAGTTACATAGATTGAGATGGCTAGGTCACGTGCTGTGCATGCCTAACCATCGCCTCCCCAGACGAGCATTGCTAGGTGATATAGGTGCAGGTTGGAAAAGAGTAAGCGGCGGCCAAGCAAAAACATGGCATCAATCCATGAAATCCTTGACAGTTAAACTGAGTCAGGTAGGGAGATGCAGACTTCCGGGTTGGGGCCCTCGGGACTCTAAGAATCAATGGCTGGAGACAATAGGTGACATGGCTCAAAATCGTTGTCAATGGCGCAGATGTATTCAGTCTCTTTAACATTCATATTCCTTTCTACCATTACTCATTCTGTTTCACTCTTATACTTGTCAAAACTCTATTGATTCTCTACACTCATCTTCTTGTCTGCCTTTGTGTGCTATTGGAATGTGGCAACTCGAACTGCCGCACTTCGGTGCCAAGTTCTATGTTGAAACCAGACAGACAGACAGTCAGATGATGGAAATCATGTCTTGCAGCTGTGCACAGATCACAAACTATTTTTAACCAACTCTGAATTTCGGCATTCCACTTTTGTCCCTGGAATATGGATTCAAATTTATCACACTGCATCTACCGATGAAGTTAGTGCTTTTGGAGTTTTATTCCTGAGTAATGGGTGACATGCATTTTGGCGGTCATCTTTGTCATTCTTAACTTACTAACATAAGTAATTTAGTTTCACTCATTTGGTAGCTAAGATTTTGACCAAGCTTAATTTCAAAGCGAGTTGATAGTTTTCCGGGCAATGAAGGCAAAGGTTTGAAGTCCTCATAAAACACTATGAGATCGTAAGCACAGCTTTCTGGGAATTATTTGATCTTTTTACTAACAAATGTAGGCTTTCTTCGGGTTTTATTACGGCCATTTTGTTCATTTCTGTTCGTAGCAATTACAGTTACTTTTGTCAGGCTTTTACATGTTTACGAAAAACCTTGCATCTTGTTGGCCGTATTGAGAAAGTAAAATGAAGGGATCAACATCCTTTAGCAACAACTGGGAGCTGTTCAAGTTCATCTAAACCAACTAGACCAAGAATCTTAATATCGGTGACGCTGTTTGTGAATTAGGTAGTATGCCAATTAATTAGCCGGAATGACCACAAGACTAATTGACTAATGAGTCGTGGATGTGACCAAGATAATATATGAGCGAAGATTAATGATGTCGAGGAATGGATAAATATGTGGCACTGGGTATTGTTCTGAGCCAGCTGTTGATTCTTACCGCACGGAAAATCCGCACTAATTTGCCTTGATGATTGATTAATAACTTCATTAGTAATAATAATAACCACATATTTGCTCATTTTTCTTTCTGATAAACTGGGTTGATCAACTAACAAAAATTATTTAGGATCCCCATACACTAACTGATACCTTGGTAAAGCTATTTAATGAGTCACCATCACCATCTTTAAACACTTCCGGAGTTGAACCAATAGGTTCTGCTGTTCTGCCTCGTAAATTAGAGACCGCTGAAAAATTTTTGGTTAAAGTTGGAGGGCAGGCTGAATGGAAGTAAAAAAAAATAAATATGTTGAAAACCTCCTCTTACTCATCATTAAAATTCCTTTGCTTTTTGTGTCTGCTTTTTCGAAGTGTGGCATTTTGAGTCGATATATTTTCGTGCATAGCTCTACTCTGATATCTATTTCGAAATCACTCTATAGCCTTACTACTGTGACCCCTTTCCTAAGTTATCTGACCTTTCTTCATCTAGGATTTCAAAGAATAACCGTCACATCTTACTTGGGAGAAATGTGACTAATGCATCAGGGTGGCAACTAGTTATCAAGACAAACGAATATTTTAGGCAGTGGTGAATTATTCACTCTAGTTTACTGTTGCATATCTGTTATTTTGTTTGGAATATTTTTTATCACAACGACCGCAAGTGAAGATTATTCAAAAGTTTGAGTTACTTCCTAAGCCGGTAGGAAGCATTCATCTCTCAGTTAATTATCTATTCACACTTTCACCACAACTAATTTCTGTCTAAATGTTTTGGATAAAAGTGCTTAAAGCGGTAGGTTATTTGATTTTGATTGACCAGATAGGTGCTGAAAAACATTTGCATAGTCCATCGTGCTTTCTATAGTCCCATACCTTTCCATTGTCGTCTGCAAATGTTCCATCAATTCAGGCTGAATTATTTGCATTTCCCGCACCTTTTGTATTAGTAATTAATTTACGAAGGCAAACAAAAATCTGGATTTTCGCTTCATTTTGGGGTTTGAATCATTTGTAATGTATCTAGGCTGCAAAATCGAGCTGCCTCGTAGTGTTAACAGCCTATTATGTGCATTTCTTAAGAGTTGTCAGTTTCCGTTTATAGCTAAGTTTTCAACTGATTTAACTTTCTTGATTAGTTTTCTAGTGAGCCATTAAACTTGTTCGAACCTTCACTATTCTTTTGAGTTGCTATATTCTTCTTGCACTTCTGTGTAGTATATTACTGGGTACATTATCAATAAAACTCCAGTTGTCTTAAAATTTCCAAAAGATTATCAAAGTCGTTCGCTACCTTCAGTGCATTTACTCAGTGGGAATGAATGGCTTAATTACCGCTAACGTTGAGGTACTTCGGTGCACTCAAATATTAATCTCTTGAAATCGTTCTAATAGTACAAGCATATTTTTTCCTCTTCACCACTATTGCAGATTTGTGTTCTATGTGTTTCAGGGTCGCAAACGGTCTTCAACCAACAATGTTCCTGAACAATCAGACTCCACTGAAGGGTGTAGTAACATTCCAACGAAGAAACTTGTAGTAGAGAATGAAAGTTCCGAAAGTAAGAAGAAAACTGAATCATCATCATCAGAATCGAAAAAATCTACCACAGACATTCAACCTCAAGCAGAAACTTCAGTTCCCAATAAATCTATTCAAGAAGATCCTAATGTCAGCTCTGTGTATAAATCGCTATTTAATACCTGTGAAGAAGCTAAACGTCAACCAAAACCTCATTGGGTTACTTTTAACCCACTTTATTTTAGATGAGCTTTCTTGTTTTAACTTCTTTATTTTTTTGTTTTTATTATTGATTATGTATATGAAAATGATATCCTTGTATTCAACTTATCTCATGATCTTATTATCAATAAAAATGATACACCTTGTTAATATAGTTTTTCAGGATTATATATATTATTATATTATTCTCGTGGGTTCCGAGTGGCGCGTAGAACTTTTACAGCACACCTCCATCATATGTCCTTTTCTCTGCAGTCTTTAGCTGGTTCCAAGATTATCCGTAATCTCTCATCTCCTCTTCACGCAATCTCCTCCATGTCACCCTCGAACACAGGTTCAACTCGTCGTTTCCCATTCGGGTCCCACTTGAGCTATGGCCTGGTGCGCAATGTCACCAAACGACCCCCTCAACGTATATCCGATTCATCTCCATTTCCTCCTACATATTTGTTGGGCTATAGGTTTTGGTTCGTCCCCAGAGCTCCTTGTTGCTAATCATTTCTAACCAGCCATCTGACCTTCAGTATGGAGCGAAGGCAGCTATTGATAAAAGTCTGCAACTTTTTGGAAATGCTTTTCGTAAGGAGCCAAGTTTCTGACCCATATAGAAGAAATGACTTTACATTGGTGTTGAAAATCAAATTTTTGTTCTTTGTGTTGAGTGCAGAAGATTTCGAAACTGATTTCAGAGTGATGGTGGTTTAACTTTCCTTTCCGATTCTGGTTATGACATCCTCATCTGCGCAGCCTGCAGTTGAAACGATGCTACCTAGATAGGTGAAGGATGTGACCTATTTCCAATTACTCCCGTTGGTAGTGATTGGTGCTTGTTGTTGTTGGTTGGTTGTCTTCATCACATCTTCATGTTCACTTGAACAACCGTCTTCGCTGCTTCTGCTGGCAATTTATTGGTTTTTGAATTTAAGTCTTCGAGTTTGTGTGACTTCAGATGTAAACTGTCCGCGAGGTCCAGGTCTTTTACAGTCTGACGCATAATCCAGTACACCTTAATTACGAATATCGTAGGTGATAATGGACAGCTTTGTCTTACTCCTTTAGGTAGTATCAGGTGACGGCCAGTTCAAAACTCTTTTGAAGTAGTCAGTACATTGTTTTATTTGTCTCTCTTCTTTGGTAATTAGGTTCCCTTGACCATCTTTTATAGGTTTCATCTGTGTTGATCTTTCCCCGGATAGAGACCTGGTTATCTGATATAATGTTCTGTGGTCTCTTTTACGGTTTCTGCAGCCTGTTCTTCAGTTGCCAGTCTGTAGTAGAATTGTCTTTTGTCTTTACTAGTACTCTTCTTTGCCTTATATTCAGTGAGATGTACAGTGAACTCAGCTTCTCCTTCTGTTACCGATCGTTGCATTGGTTCTTCTGTTTCACCACTATCCTCTCCTCTATTAGCTTTCAAGTGTCTGTTGAGAGCCATTTCTCGTTAACCCTTTTCTTTTTTCTAGAACGGTTGTACATGTTCCCTTGAACGTCACCTTCAAGGAGTCCTAATGTTCTTCCACATAGGTTTCCTCAGTGATGCCACGTAGTGTCTCCGACTTCGCTCTGATAGTTTCACTAAATTTGTCTTTTGTAGTTGCATTCTTCAGTTTTGGAGTGTTGGACTTGAATTGTGGCCTATCTCTAGTTGTTCTGAAGGATTTTACCCTCACCGTGAAGATTTCTTGAACTAGATGATGGTCTGAGTCCACATCTGCTCCCCTTCTCGACTTTGTGTGCAGCAGGCTCTCTCCATTTTCTTGAACACCATTGAGATGAAATCTATCTGGTTTATGATATGTCCGTCAGGTGAAATCCATGTTGCTTTGTGTATATCCTTGTGTTTGTACACACTGCTTCCGATTACCAAATCATTGAAAGCGTAGAAGTCTGCGAATAATTCTCGGTTTTCATTCGTTTCTCCAAGCGAGAACCTCTCGGCCCATGATGAGTTCTATTCCTAAGTTGTCTACTCCCAGTTTGGCTTGCATTCATATCTCCCATAAAGATTTTGATGCGGCCAATTGGGTTGTTGTTCATTACTGTTAGTAGTTGTTTGTAAAAATGTTCCTTCTCTTGTTCCGCGTTGTTTGTAGGTGCATAGCATTGGATAATTGTAATCTTCCTTCCTTCCTTCGGAGTTGAATCTTGGTGTCATAATCCTGGAGGAGATTGGTTCCCACTGCATTAGCGCTTTGGCTGCTGTTGATGATATCATGACAGTCACCCAGTGTGTTCGTGGTTGTCGTTTGAGTGACCTGAGTAGACTAATGACTCACCAGTTGACAATTTCGATAGTCCACATCCGTTCCATCTGCTCTCACAGATTCTTTGTTCTTCTATACCATATCTTCTTATTTCTTCGTTTACTTGGGCAGCCTTCCCAGCCCAGCCTTGTACAGTGTACGTACATCCCACATCCATATCCCCATTCTCAATCTTGCTTTCATAAAGACGACACATCTGCTAGCTGATTGGCTTACCGGAGGCTTTCACCAGCCTGCTGTGTCATTTCGTCTCTTTTTGATTTCATCGAAGAATAAGTTTGTTTTGTATACTTTTGTTGTTATTTGAAGTTTCTGTAGCGCACAGATTGATTTTCCAGGATAGGGTCGCTAGTCCCATGCCCAACCTTCCCTCTTTTGCTGGGCTTAGAACCAGCTAATATACTAGGCGAGGTTCATGATTACTTAGGTGCGATATTGTTTTCGCGATATTTAACCGGGTTTTTGGGAATGATTATTAGGGCGAAAACCAACCTCTATATTTATTTCTTGGGCAGAATGTTTGCATGCTTACGCAAACGGATGTTTGAATTACAACTGACTAGCTTCTGCACCCGACTAGTGAATTTTCCTCGGTAAAATTCAAGGAATGGTTCTACTACTACGGGAACAGATTTTGGTCAGTGTGGTGGGACACAGAGTTCTGTAATAGAATAATTTTTTCGTTGTAGCACAGTATATCATCTTGATATCACTGCGAGTAATAAACTGTGCGTGAAACGTCATCAGTAAATAAATTATTCTGTTTCAAGACGTGAATAAATAATTCCAACATCAATTGTCTCTTTATTTATTTCGTGGTTTTATATCTCACACATTGATATGATTTACGAAGTGCACACACGGTGTCATCGAGAATGCAGGGTAAATAAATGACCTCATATTTTCAATAAGATCTCATCAAACACAGAATTGAATTTGTAAATTACACTCTTCCAAGAGCGAATTCACCAAAGTTCCACTTGAAAACCAAATTTATTCAGATAACAACAAATGATCTACTTGATACTATAAGTGGCAATCAATAAGGCAAGCGTAATCACACTGTAGTATCGACTACTGATACGTTGATATGAGTAGTTATAAACCACTCATTTCCAACGGCAGTGTTCGCTAACCAGACGGAAGTTATCCCATACTAGACAGGCGTTTCGTTTGTTCGGGGTTAAGTTCATCGGTGGTGCACCCAGATTGACTCAGCTGAGAAAACTGAATCAGTCCAACCCTTCTGACACAACCATTTTGTCGGTAACCTCTTCCTGATTGCCAGAATTTGAAATATGTAACATTCAAGATGCTGTAAGATTTTTGAAAAACAGGCTTTTTTAGCGCTTGTAGTTCAGCTCCCATATTCCAGTGATTGAGTGATTGGATAATTTTTGTATCCCCGTGTGTTGTAAGTGTCAGCGTAAGCAAGCCGTTGATAAGGCGGAAATCTTTCCTTATCCATCTCTTTAGAAAAGCATTGAAACACGTAATCTTCTGACGAGTGCTTGTAGTCATTGACGTGACCATTGGTTATAACATGCTATGACTAAAGTCTTGATAGTGTGACGACAGTGATTATAGGTTTAAGCCCTTAATCACCTAGAATAACTTCGCTAACCAGATAGGGTCATCTATTGTCATCTGATTGTTGAGAATCATACACAAAGTTGTTAAGTTACATTTCAGATAATGTTATTGTAGTGGGACTGAGTGTTGTTCTTTTGACCATTTTATGCGCCAGAGTGTATATTCCTGCTAACCTCCAACTTAATTGTAGATACATAAAGGGGTGAAAATTTGTTTTAATTCAATGGCATGTGTTCTTTACCAGAGACTACTGCAAACAGTGGGCACCTACAGCAGAGACTGAAGTAGGTCATGTAGGACACAAGATTTGGAAGTTTTAATTATTAATGTATAAGTGTTTCATGGGAACAAAGAAGATTGATTTCAGTATAACATAAGTGGGTAAGATATTCTTAGAGATGTTTCGAGTTAAGTAACGTGCACAGTAGATACATCTGTCGCCTATCTTTAAACGACGAATATTCATATTTCGGCTGGGAACATACATGTCACGGTGGATGACTACAAACTTGTTGATGGTGCCCGACATATTTCTAAGATGTTCAAATAGATCAGTATATTGGTGTCGAAAATCTAGTTCATATATAATAGCCCGGTAACATAACAGATACCGTCAATCTACGAAACTGCTACAACAATCGCAACTTATATTTACCTCCCCCGTGGCTGGTGCGGGACATCAGAATTTGATTCCAAGCCCTCACACTCCTAAGTTTCCCTTAGCCCAGAATGAAGGGAAGTTTGTAGATGAGGCGAGCATCCCCATTTCAGAGAGATAACACAGCTACTGCAGCTTCAGAAAAGTTTGAGTCCTTATGTTCTACTGGGAATTAATGAACCAAGAAAGCAGCAATCCACCGAGAACTCTCCGAGTTGCTTATTTTCCATTCTTCCACATCCCTTTTTCTAACAGTTTCTATTTCTTAAGAAGAATCCATATCTTTTATTTTTTTCAGCTCTTTTGATATATTTTTTTAGAAACTATTGATAACAAGGTGGAGATACTTGACTCCTTGAAATCTTAATTCCATAAGGCTGTTACCTGATTTCAATCAGTTCATTACACTTAAGGTAATAACCATAATCCACATCACTACCATTGCCTAGGAAAACATTTACAAGACGTTATGAAGATACCTACTGATGCTTGAGGATTAGAAGTACTCCCTGCCAACAAACACTTATTGTCTATTACCTATTTCGTAATTTTATTATGTCTTGCTACTTCATTTTAGTGAACAGCGAGTAAAACAGCTGATATAAGGAGTAGCATAGTCGGCGCATTACTGAATTTTAACGGTCACAATGATCGAGTGGAATAGAATCATCTACAGTTCTAGCTAATAGTGGGAAACTGTTCAACATTGTCGGAGCTACTGACAAGTAGAGAAGCTTGATATTCAGTGATACAGTTTGTGAAGTTGATATAGTGTAATGATATACAATCATTTAATAACACCTGAAATGTTGAGCGAAGCAATTGAGAAAAAAATTTGTCTCATTAATTAACCGTTGTTTCTCTACCTTCTTTTTACAAGTGGCGCGTAAAACTTTAGTCAAGGAATAGACTACACTGTGTTGTTTGTGAAAGTATAGAAGATATTAAATGCATTCCATCATTTTGCATGTTTTCAAATCATTTTGACAGGTCTTCTTTAATTTGAAATGTATACGAAGTAACAGGAAAACACTTTATATTAACACATTGAATGCAGTTTCATGTGTTATATCAATAACGAAAACTAGACACAAATGGAAGCAACCTGAGGTGTTTTTGTGTGTTTTTATTATATAAACTGAGGGAGGTAGAGTAAAGTTAAAATTGAATCTAAAAAAATAAAACTTCTGAGACCAGCATTATCAATATTATGTAATAAGTAGTATATATAGATGCATATGTCTGTTCTAGACATTATAACAACTATATATATATATATATATATATATATATATCATGCTTCTTTATTCAAGAATCCATAAGATCATAACTGTGACAGGAGTAAAATACACATAAACGCATAGTACATTTTTTGTGTGCATATCTATTATGAGGACAGAACAAAGATAAATGTATATATTTGTACATAATCTAAAATTAACAGTTCTTTATACTTTTACTTTGAGATAAATTTCCACTAGACAGTGTATACTGTGTTCGTTTTTCTATCAACTCTTTTAAACAAGTAGATTTTCGCTTTTGATATGTTAGCCAACAATGTTCAGGTGAAATGTTGTCACCATATACAGAAGATTTGATATGAATTTTTTTTTCACATAGTTTGTGCAACATTTGAATGCCTGTTATAAAAGAAATATAAGAAATTATCGAATGCAAAGGTATTACTTGGAGATAAATTATGAACATGCAAGGTTTGTGTTGTTGCTCTTCAGGCTTGTGACTTCTTTGAACAGAACACCGCTAACTGGGTGATCTTTAGTCACTGCTGCTACACTAGAAATTTTGCGTCGATTCTTCGATTTTATTCAGTCACCTGTTGAGGTCCTAAGAACTGCTGCTAGAAAAGAGCCATGCCAAATCATTTCATTCCTCCTCGAACAATGTTAGCTGACTTAAGATGGGGTTGTAAAAGAGATGGGTCAGACGAGAACAAGCCAACAATCCATGAAGTCTTTGACTGTTGGTTTGAACCACGAATGGAGGTGTAGACTGTCTAATTAGGATCCTCCAGACGCTAAGAACTAGTGGCTGGAGACTGTTGGTGGCAAAGATGCAAAACTGTTCTGAGTGAATTCAAGTTTTATAATTCTTTTGGCCGTTCACTTCCGTTTGGATTTTTCATCAGCACCCAGGCATGACTCTACTAGACATTTAGGTAAATGCGTTGGCGATTAAGCCATTAATCTGTCATGCAATGAACTATGAACTTCAATTCTGGTCAATTTGAGACTGTCGCCAACCAGTGTTTCCAGTGAGCATCCAATTCACTTTCATATGATAGACCTCACAACTCTCCAACAGAACTTCAAGACACTCATTCCAGATTAGTGTTCAGATTAATTTCAAAGTAGATTTTTTGTCAAACTACGACATAGCAAGTACCCGATGCTCGTTGGTTTTCAATGATTGTGTAACTCATACTGGTTAGTGACGAAATCTACATTGAAAATGTTCATGTGATTTTATTCAAATATACTATACTGCAGTATTTAACTTGTACTTTTACCAAAAATAGCTCCGTGTACCATTTTGATGTTCAATAATTGCTTCTGTAGTAATTCTCCGTAAAGGGTGTTTTGCGATTTTCTTAGAGATCGGTACTGTCAAGACACGAGGAGATACATAGTGACTCAATGCTTACGTGACTTGTAAACCAGATATTTAACATTAACGTAGATTAAAGTTCAACTCAGTGTAATTTTATTAATAGGTGCTAACTGGTTATATATTAAACTAGTAATTTATTGTTCATGTAAAATAACTATATAAATAGGTGTAATTTCTAATGATACTACTTTTGTATGCGGAAATAAATCTTAGTCTTCCCAGTCAGTTTCATGTGTCTTGCAAGTAAAGTGGTACGACTGTTGCAACATTTTGGCGAAACATATTGTTATCATGTTGAAGTAACAGTAGAACTAAAGCAGAATCCCAGTATCATTATAACCATCAGTAAACATAGTACTAATGAAATGATTTATCATGAAAACCTTGGCACACACACACATATAAATGTCTACGTATATATATATATATATATATATATATATATATATATATATAAAGCCAACTAACCTTTTTCTCTGTTTTGACCATATTTTTGTAAATATGCTATACACAATAAATTTGCATATCTAGGAGATTCAAAAAACGACAAATACTTTACTGCTAATTCAGGAGATTTTGGTGGAAACACGCAATGAAAGCCACCAGCTCTTTCGAGTTCATCAACCATTGAAATTAATATACGTACATCTGATGGTGTTAAACAGTCTAATATCTCACTAGTTGCACTCGCAAGCAGAATATGTGCTGGTGGACTGGATGAGGTGGTAGGATGTGGATTATCTGAATTTTTGTAGCAGGTCGATGATTTACAACGTAAACCTTTTGAATTGTTCGGTGAAATCCCTAAAAACGAAGAGAATATAGATATATGGTGAAACAGTTATTTTCAAAGTGTTCAAAACAGTGTACATAGAGTACATTCAAGCGAAACTACACTGTGAGCGTTGTTTCATTACAATATAATATACGTAACATACTTAAAAATTTTGAGTGTTGTCAATTTTTATTTGTTCAGTGCTAAGTTATTCCTGAAATCAAATTAGCAATAAGCAAATTGCACAGTCTTAATTGAAAATTTACTATGGTGTCCTTTTACTTCATCCATGGCGAATAGCCAAATCTCATTTCACATTGAAGTTATTGCTGATGACGTTGGGGAGAAGAAGGATGAGAGTTTCACAGTTAAACTATCTAGCTCAGAGGACATAATAACACCAAAAACACCTAAATGAGTGACAAATCTTCTTCACGGAAGAATATATTGATACAGATTTACAGAGGATAAAAATGAAGCTGAGAATGATTCAGAGAATCTAGAACAAGGTCTGCCAAACGACTCGGGTGTGTTTTATTTGACGCAAAACATGATACGTCAAAAATAAGCTGAGTTTAACATCTTGATGTGTTTCTATTCTCTGAGCTAAGTGGTCTTACTGCGAAGCTTTCGTTGTCTTTTCAGGCAATATCTTCAGCGTAAACTTCCCTGGCATTTATTTGGTGTTTCCATTGTTTAAAATTTCAACATTTCCCCGGCCAAACTGGCGTCCATAGACATCGATAATGAAAAAAATACATTTTGTATCTTTTGACAGCTAGTTTATATTCTTTGACTCGGAACGCAAAGGCACCCCTCACTGTGACCAACACAGTGCTTACCACAATTTATGCAATTTATTTGGTCACTGGTGTTGATCTTGTCTTCTTTTGCTTTTGGGTCTTTTATTCTGCGTATATTATTAAGTGAAGTGATTACGTCGGTTTGTGTACTGTATCTGCTCCGAAAGGTTTTATTATTCTAGCTGTTATCTCAAAGACATTGTTTACACATGGCAGGGTGACTTTTTTGTGGTTTCTGGGGTTGGTTGCTAGTTAGTAGTTTAATTCGAAGTTAAATATCATACATTAAATATCTTAAACAAGAAATGAAGATAATTTTTCAAATTAGAATTTCAGTAGTGGAGAATAGGGGGCGTTTATTGTCAATATGACATGCCAAATGCACTTTTAGCATAAACCCTGTTTGGGTAAAATTTCAACAAAAAAAAATAACATTAGAAAACTCAAATAAAGATACTAACGATATTCATCTCGTACGCAACGAACGCATTGCTGATTTAATGTGTCAATGTTTTATATTATCATATTTGAAGTAATCATGCTTGAGGCGTAAAATTGGTGGGGGTGGGTGGGTAAGTAATGAATAGGTTTTAACTATTACATGATGTTATGACAGATAAATTCTTCAAGTTTCTGTAGAATCAATTTAACCTTTTTTCCAGTTGTATTATTAAAAGGCATTGTTACTATAAAGTATAATTATTTTTCAATAGTTTACATACAATGATAAGTTTTGTTATTGGTAATATTTCGAGCAAAATTACTGCCCGTGTTCACACCACTGTTGGAATTGTTTGATTCCTATCTTTGAGTCATTTTGTAACATTATCTTGGAAGTCATTCTGTTATTTCATACAGAAAAGACAAACGGACCCAACGGTGTTTGTACATTGTTAAATTGACTGAAACAGGTGGACTAAGATAGGAACGGATATGTTCAGTCCTGAAATTCAATTCGAATGTTATTGAAGTTTAGGTAAACATACGAAAATCATTTGACACTCGCACATAAAGTTTACACATATTGAGCGCTTCAAGGCAGTATATGTAGGATATTGAAATACACTTGATCAGTTAAACACATCAGACACTGAAAACCCTTTTTATTTACAAATTTCCTCTTAAACCTATTCATTTAAATAAATATTTCCAAATGGCGATACATACTACTGATAGATAGATGTGAGTAGTTCGGATCCCCTCAGAATTAAGTGGCAGTGCTTGTTAACTAGATCTAAGTAATCTAAACACCGAACGGCCGTTTCGATGGCTTGGGATTGCGTAGTTAAAGACGCATCCACTATAACTGAGGAAAGGAAGCTGAATCAATTCCAATCAGCAGTACACAATTACGCTTGTTTTCTCAGTTGTCATTTGTGGCACCAAACAGATGACATATTGCGATATTGAATATTTTTAAATTTATGAAGGAAACCATTGTGAATGTTCCCTTAGAACTGCATAATTTATTAACAGCGAATTTGATTTCAGAAGTAATTTCACTGGAATTAACGTTCGTACGATGAATATATACAGATTCAAACAAACTTTATATAGCACGGATCATGTGTGAAGAAAGAAATGCTAGAAAACTATTAAGAATGGACAAATGGACACCTATTTACTCTCAGAAATCAATTATGAATTATAATTACCTACAGTAATATCTTTATTCACTTTAGCTATTGTGTTATTCAGAGTGGTTTTATTTGTGTGAGGAATACATTTATTGTAATATTTAAGTGTTGAAAATTACTTTCCGAATTCACAATTATTTCAAGTTAGATCCCTAACTGGCATCAGTTGGAGAACCACTGAAAACTAGGGAGTACCACACAGCTGTTTCATCCTAGTTTAGGACTTGACACCAGTAATCACCCATAAATCCGCTGGTGATTGAATTCAGGAACTTCAGGCCACCAGGTGATGACAATACCATTCGGCCACTTCTACCACCAACCTATGTTATCGGTGATTATCTGTCTTCAGACTAGACTTGGAAAGCGTCTGGCAGGATCACTAGTAAATAAAGCTCAAGAGTCCCAAAACCAAAATGAAACATCTGTCCAACACTTGATTTTCATTCCTTTTCCAACTGATATTACTTCGTGATAAAGTTTAACTCTAAATCAATCAAATCTCTGCGAAACAACACTTAAAAACAAAAGTTGTTGTTTGGAATATAGTGTTTCTTCTTTGTCTTCTGATTATTGTTATTATTATTATTATTCATAAAACGGAGGTAGCAAATAGGTTTGCTCAACAGCTCTTTAGACATTTGCATTTATATATGTGATAAAAAGATATGGTTTACCCCTTCTACTTACTAGTTACTGAACTTTTCGGATTTACACTTTCCTTTCGAGAAGAGTAAATTTTATTTACAAACTCTTTTACTTCAGTAGGACGATTTAACTTGAAATCAGGTGAAGAAGGTCCTATCCCCATAGATCGAGCTGATTTTCCTGATGGAGCTGAAAATGATGGTGATGGGGATGATGACGAAGATGATAAAAATGAAGAAGAGCCTCTGTTATTACTTGTTTCACAAATTGGTGGTGAAGGTGAACATACCGTTTCTGTTTCATCACCTGTGTCACTTGAAGAAGAGGATGATTCTAGGGAGCTAGTTGTATACGAATCATGAGATGACGATGATTTACTTGAAGATGACTTGTTCGAATATTTTTGATTACACTGAAGTGGTGTAGAGGAATTCCGTTTAGCATGAACTTGATTGACCACAGGTAAGCCATATTGCACCGCACGTGCTTTATAGTATTTTCTTTTTTCTCTTTCATCAGAGCTAGTTAATTGAATAAATAAACGTTCATCAAGTAGCCATCTATGACTAGGTGGGTTAGGACGCTGAATATGCGATTTAGTATGTTTTATCCTATCCACATCATTAGCACTTTTAATATGACAACGAATAATAACCCCATCACTGAATTGTTTATCACTGATTTCCATATTCAGTGGATTGCTTGTGTTTATTGTGCAGAAATTATTTTCAATATCTGAAGTATCTATACTTGGATATACTATTGGATCAGGTGTATTACTTGTACATTTAGATGAACAGGATGGGATAATAGTACGACAGTATGCTTCAACTGCCTCTGGAAGATGAAGACCAGATATATTAAGCATATCCTTGATAACACCACCTTTAATTTTGGCATCCAATGGTGAATCGGAATGCATGCTTAATTAAAATGTTAAATATACACAAAGTCAAAATTATCATCAAAGAAAAAGTCAAAAATACTTAAATATATTAGCTATTTCCATATATATATATATATATATATATATATATATATATATATATATATATATTAAGGAAAAGTGTCTCTTCATCATTACTTATCCTAAGTAAAATATCACACTCTGCAATGACTACTTGAATCAGACAACAGATATTATCAAGATGGAAAAAGAAACCTACATTAAGGTATCACAATAGACAGCCATGTATGACACTAAACCATTCTGAGAACTATGACCGATTACTTAGTAAATGCGATAAAACAAACACTACATTGTTGAAGATTTATGCCAACAACAGGATGAAAGTACAGAAAGCACGGTTGTCGATAGCTATTCTGTAGAGCTAAAATGCACTAGCATAACTGAGGGACAACTAAATAGATTAGTGGTTAGAATTAGATTTTATTTCCATGGAATTTATGTCTTGAAAAGAATTTCTAGTCCACTTAACTTCAGCAGAAGAGGCTACTGCCAAATGAAAAATTATGATTTAAAAAAAATCTAACACTTATGTTCTAAGATTATTCGTACTTCTTGTTATACCGAGACCAAAATGTTCGGTCTCTATCCTAAAGTCAGCTCTTGGTATGGATGATTCGATGAAGTCTTAGAGTTAACATGATGTTATTTGGTTAATGGTATCTAACAGTGGAAACCGTAATGTTCACTTCACTCGATTTGGAACTTGTCATCTGGATGTATCTGCATCCTCAGTGAGTGACGGTGTTCCCCCTGAAACTCGAATCTAGCACATATCGCGTCAAATGTTTGGTGTCAGAATGATCTAGTGGAAAACGCTTTGACGCTTGAAACGATAGGTGTTAGGTTCCAGCCTCCATGGGAACACCATCATCTACTGAGAGTAGAAGTACATACAGTGAAAAGTCCCAAATAGGACGAAATGTACATCGTGGATTCCTCTGCTAGCCACCATCAATAAAAAATTAGCTCACATAGTCTAGAATTATACCGTAGGTGTGATATCACAAAAGGCTACTACTAGTTAGCCATCCAAGTATTCGATATTTGTTTGTTAACAGAAGTGGTCTCCTTACCATTTAGGTATCAGATGGAGAGATATTTGTACCCCTAATATTTTCATATTCCTTTTGATTCTAAAGGTGAGGAGCTGATTAATAATTTTTTGACTTATACACACTAAAAGGTCAGGAGGACTTCGTTTAAACCGATACACAAACTAATGGTTATTTTCATTATAATTCTATGCAGAAAATAACAGCTTTCACATAAAAATAAAGCCTCCATTAAATACACATGGGTAAATTATCAGCAGCAATCAAACATTAGTGTCATTAAGGACTGTTGAAAGTGAAGTGGAACAGAAATTAAAAAGGGTTACTTGTTATTCAAGTGTTGGTTTGTAGGGATTTGATTGGTTACAGCATTTCATCATGAGCTAACATTAGTTAGAGAACCATAGAAAAATCTGGGAGTACTGGACAACTGTTTCATCCTAGTTTGGGACTCTTCATCAGTACGCACCCACCGGGATTCGAACCCAGGACCTTCTGGTCACAAGACGAGCTCGTATACCATTAAACCACTGGGACCCGATCCAATGGTTCATGAACTCTAACTTTTGCCAATTTGCGAAACAGAGCAACCGCTAGCCAATGTCTTCGGCGAGTATTTGTCCTCACACCCGACCTGCTGCACCCTACTGGTCACAACTTCTCACTAGAACCCCAGGTAACTACCTACCTGAATAGGGCAAGTCGCTAGTGAGCATCTCATTGATATTCAAGTGTTGGTTTGTGGGGATTTGACTGGAAACAGGATTTCATTGGCTAGGGGTCACGCTATGTCGTGAATTGGCAGAAGTTAGAATTCATGAACCATTGGATCGGGTCCCAGTGGTTTAATGGTATACGAGCTCGTCTTGTGACCAGAAGGTCCTGGGTTCGAATCCCGGCGGGTGCGTACTGATGAAGAGTCCCAAACTAGGACGAAACAGTTGTCCAGTACTCCCAGATTTTCCTATGGTTCTCTAACTAATATCAGATCAAGAGTTACTTGTATTTAGCGTTCTTGTATTCTCTGAAATGAATGGTTCACTAATGAAGCTTAAAGTTAGCGTGGAAGATATTGTCGACAAAAACAGTGAAAGTTTAACAATTTAACCATTTAGCTCAAAGAACAGAACGACAGAAAAAAACATCCACCTGGGTTATGTGTATATAATGTGCCTTTCGTATTCGGTAACATTGTACTTTAACATTATTTACTTAGGTAGAAATTTGGGTCAGTAAGACTGTAACCGCTATAATTTGCATCTATTAATACGGTCGACTTTGTTATAAGACGAACGCTATATGTCCATTGGAGAATTAGTATTATGAGGAGCTGAATCAATTAAAAAAGGCATGAGGGAATGCAGTGTGTTTCCTACAAACCTCAATGTATATGGCAGAAGATAGAAGATAATCAGATAAAATAAAAGAGCAGTGAAAAGACAAGCAATAAGCTCTACACGTGTGAATAACTACAGTGTTTATAGAATCTAAATGTTGGGTAAATAAATTGTAATCCATTGATTAGAAACCAAGAGTCAGTGTTTCGTAAATTGTATAAACATTTTTCTCAAAGTGATCTTTAATGTCAACACCAGTGAAACTAGAATCTTCAGAGAAACCATTTCTCATGTTGCATAAGAAAAAAAGATACCTAAAAGATGATAACTAGTGTGACATTCAGCGTTCTGTTCTGAACAGTCTGAGGTTTGAAAACATTTAAGCTTCAATACCTTATTTGATCTATGGGATTTTATATTCCTGTTTAGACACCGACAGTACAAGTGGGACATTTAGGACTTTTGTAACTTGTTTGGTGGTTGCTGCCTGTAGATTTGACGATGCGCGTTTCATCCTAGTCGGAACTAATCATCTGGATGTGCCTGAATCCCCCTTTGAGGGATGGTATTCTCCCTGTAACCGGCACCTAGTACTCACCATCTGAAACATCAAAGCGTTATTTACTAGGCTACTAGAGTCACTTCTTGTGTGACGAATATTAGTCACTATTTGTTGGAGTCATTTTCAACTTTACCTTGACTGATTATATTGGACCGAAATCCCCTATCTCGATTTGTGAATGAGACTTCATTCAGTATTGTGAATTAGTATATATATTCATCATGCTAAACTGGAGGTTTTACAGTAAATTAAGAACTTTCTTATTAGCAAAATCATTTTTATTTACCTTGGTGAAACATTTACTTCAAGTAGCCAAGGTCGTAAATCTTCATCTAAGAATATATCAAAACCAAAAATTTCATTTACAGATAATGAATGATTACAGTAGACATTTAATGCTGTATTGAATGCAGCTTCTGTACTAATTACAGTTTTCACGACAACATCTTTAATACTTGACCAAATAGGCGCAGGCGATATACCTTGTGATTTTAAATATGTCCATAAGGCTCGTAAACTCCTAAATAAAAAAAAGGTGAAGACGACAACACATATGTATATGTATGATATTATACCGTGAATCGTTAAGAATATGCATACTAAACATATTTAAATTCGATGGACAAAATTACTCATTAGAAAACTAGCTTTTTTATTGGATTTTTCGAGAAGAATAATGAATTGTAAAAGCAACGTCAAAACTGCTCCAAAACGATCAATAGATTGAGTTTGAAGCCAGAAACTACATAACGAATCTTGAATTAATTTTCAAGTCTGATCACGAACTAACTTTAGTTAGAGAACCATTGTAAACCAGGAAGTACTGGACAGCTATTTAATCCTAGTCTGAGACTATTCATCAGTATACAACCAATAGCCCACAGGGGGTCGAACACAGGACCTTCAGTTTAGTTAAATCAATCCACTGCTCATAAACGACTGACTATGAGATGGAGTCCATTGAGTTCTAGTGCGAAGTCGTGAATGATGGAGTCCACCATATCCGGTGCGCGGACACATAGTCACCGATATAACTGGCTAGCCGTGGCACTATATACTGTGAAATGACAGGAGTTATGATTCACCGGTCATTAAAATAGAGTCCCAGTGTTTGAGTGGTTACGTGCTTGCCTCGTAACCTGAAGATCTTGGGTATAGTATCCAGTGGGATCATAGGTACGTTTTGCTGGAGAGTTTCAAGTGGGGACAAAATAGCTTTCAAACAACGGCTCACATCGTGAATTCCAGGGCCACTTAATAAAAGTGATAAAAAACAATTTTTATTTCCCAAGCCTTCACCAGTTATTATCATATTCAACCATGTGACTTTAAAAGTTTCAAGGTCTCCTTAAAATGATAATCAGTTATTCATACCATTTGGCGAATTCACTAAGTAAAACCACCTCATAACAATAAAAACAATGGTATTAACAATAACCTAAACTATTAATTCAGTATTAGACTGACTGATTTCGATTCGTCTTTATAAACATGAGTTCATCTACTTCTTTGTGGGCAGATACATTCAGAAAAAAACCAAGATACCAGTTTAGACGAGGACAATTAAGAACATTAAAAGAATTTTGCGCCTGAATATTTAATTAACAACAGATATCGAGTCAGAATAATAAAAACTTGTAAAGCTATTCATTGTCCAGACTTCACTGTATTAGAACTAAAACCCAGCGATCAAGTGTTCAATATTTTGGCTTTAAAATGCAAGGCTGCTGATTTGAAGTCTCAGTCAGGCCACCAAAACTCACTGGAGATGTAGTTGCAACCATTTAGCAAGTTCAAAATACGATGAGACGCATATCCTGCATTCTAATTCTTGCTAGCCATTATCAACCAAGAAAGATCTATAAACTTATTCGTTGTCTTATGTCTAACCTTTCATTTATGATGAAAGCTATCGGAATTTATTTAAAGAAATCAAACGTCTATGCCAAAAAAATGTATAGTGTTTTTCTTTGCTGAAGAGCCCATCTAGGTTCCTCTTGAGCGCTGGCTTGAGGCGTGAAATTTCTCAGCTGTCTACTCAGAGTATATCCAATCCATCTCCAATTCATTCCGAACATTTTTTGAGCGATAAGTTATCGGTTAGCTCGTTCCCAGCCTTCTCGTTGCCAATTCCTTCTAGCCAGCCATCCCGTCTTCACTACGGAGCAACAGAAGGCAGCTGATGATAAAAATCTTCAGGAACCTGTTGAAAATGCTCTTGGTGACACACCAATTCTCTGACTCATATGCAAGAATCTACTTGATATCGTGTTGAAAATCTGAATATTCTTCCCTATGCTGAGTGCAGGACATGTCCACAGTGACTTCAGATTGTTGAAGATCTATTTCCCTTTTCCGATCCTATCATGACATCTTCATCTGTGCAGCCTGTAGTTGAGATGATGCTGTCTGGATTAGTGAAAGAGGTGACTTCTATTAGATTGGTGCCAAATGTTGTTGGTTAGGGGTCCTCGTCACCTCTCTCTTCCATATCTTTAATTGAAATCGTGTCTTCTCTGCAGGCCTCTCTCACCAACTTGTTGCTTTTCACTTGTGAGTATTTAGCTTCGACGACATGAGACACTGATCATCTGAGAAGTCCAAATCTTCCAGTATCTTCTTGTCAGCACAGTGTATGCCCCTTTTCTCGTTACTCACAAACTGTTGCAATATCCACTTGAACACTTGATGAGGAATGTCATCGGTGACAGTAGAAAACCTTGTCTTACTCCAGTCCATATTTCAAAGACTTTGTTGAGCTTTTCGTAGTGAATCACTTGGCATTTGGCATCATCATATAGTCAGCTGTTGAGTGAGGTTGATGCTTGCTTCAGGTAGTCTGTAGTATTGAAGCAGTTTTCAGATTACTTCTCAGTCAACTCTTCTGAAGTCCTTCTCAGAGTAGATGAAGCTGAGGTAGAGTGGTAATTGCCATTCTGTGCTTTCTTCGTTGATGATGAGTAAAGTTACAATTCTCCAAAATATTTATCAAAAATTCATTAGTTAAAGTCCCCATTTGAAAAATTAACAGCAAAAATGAGGTATATTTCACACTAAGCTAATCTTCAACACTAAAGCTTCAGTATCATGTTGAATTGAATCTAGTTGTCAACGTAAAAACTTGCACAAAAGCGTGGTCTGAATTTCCACATTTCATAAAGCATAAATAACAGTACAGGAAAAAGAAAGAAATACAAAGAAGCTCTGATGAAAAGGAATGGACAGGAGGAAGAATAATTCTATGGAGTGTGTTGAGAATTTTAGTGAATCTAGGAGATTTTATAGAGTGAAAACATCGAAATCACTGAGTAAAAGTTTAAACCAAGTTACAAATAGTCTTCAACCATTGATTCTTGACGTCTTGAGGACCATAGTCAGACAGTCACACCTCCATTCGTGGCTGAAACCTGTATCCAAAGAATTCATAGAATGATCCCATGCTTTCATCTGACTACCTCTAGCTCTTTTTTAACCCAGTCCTATGTTAGCTAACATTACTTGACGAGGAAGGCTTTAACTCAGCATGCATAACACATGTCGTAACTATCTCAGCTGATGTGGTTTTACCACCTCATCGACTGAATTCTCTTCATTAGCTAACCCATTACGTGAACCTTAATATCACTGACCATATTATTTCATCCGGTTGGTTTAAACTAATGCTTAAGTTTTCGATTCAATCTGATCATTACAGTCATATACATGTATACATGTATACACATCAAAAGCAAATAAATGGAAAGACAAAATGGATAATAATATTAAAGAAACATCTTACCATTTATGACCTTTAGCAGCGAATTCATTTGAATTACTGATGTATTCTGAATTTAAACGATTAATAGAATAATTCGTCAAGTGAATAAATCGATTCCCCAGAGATCGTAATGAATTTGTATATCTACAATTATAGGTGATTACAATAAATTCAGTGCTTAGAGTAGTGTTGCTCATATACATATAATTGATTTAATTATTCACTTGAGTATACCAAAACTGAAGTAATTTTAAAAGAAAAGTGTGATTACACTGAACAGTATTTTACAAGGCGAATTCGTTTCAGTACTTACACAGAAGTAAAGTATCGCATTTAAAGTAAATCATCAATATATATTGACACCAGTGAAGAAATTAGTAGCAATTCATGAGTTTTCATCATTATTACACATAACATGTATGTCAACTTACCTAAACTTTGTGTTATATAGTTGATGGTAGCTAACAGTGGAATGTAGAACACGCGTTAGTCCTGTTTCAAATTCACTCTCTTTATCTTAGCGAGTGATAGTGTTCTTGCTGAGGCCCTAACTTGTCGCCCATACTCTCAAACGTTAAAATATTAGCTACTAAGCCACTAGGCCAAGACAGTCACCTCTTAAGCAACGAGCATCAGTCGTTATTTCTCTGAAAATGTGAAAATACCCTGAGCGTTTCGCTCCCATGTATTCAGTTAACGAGAAATTCAAAAAGACAACTGTAAACTTTATTTCTTTCATTCACTCTGAAGATCTCATGGGTTTTATCAGTCTTAATTAAGAGACAATTTCTATCCTACAAACAAGTCAACTGAAGTACAAATGATATTTATTAATAGTTCGAAGCTCTCTAACTGGACATATTGTCAAATAACAGAGACAGACAGATTGAACAGTCCGGTTTAAATAAGACTTACAGGGAAAAACAGATCTCGACTAGTAGCAAACTTATTGATTGATAGTCCGGGATGAAAAGCTCTTAGAATATGTAGTCCTACTCCTAGATTAAGGTGGAAAGATGTGTATAGCACCTTCACTGTTTTGAAATTTGAGCATATCTCTCAGGTCTTCAAATATATAAACTCAGTAGTATAGGGAATTTAATTAATTTTCGAGTTAGAAAGTGAATATAATGGGTTAGTTATGCCAGGCCATAAAATAAATGAAACGGGGTGGCAAGTTGGATACTAGCATTTAGAGGAACCTTCACATTCTAGTGGGTACTTGGACTTTGATTCATCCCACTCGAAATTTGTAAGGGTAGGTGAAGTTAAACGCTTAGTGTAATCGGGATAGGGAACTAAATAGTAAGTAGTTGAATCAAACAAATAAGAAGAGTAATCACTCGTGGATTTCTACCCGCTAGATTTTATTCAAAAATGTATGAAGACCCATAAGTAAAAAATAACGGTGATTGAAATAATAAAAATTATGAATAATAAGGAATTCAAAGCCTCGTTGGTACTGCCATGTACAGAAGAAACACCAGGCGTCCTACGTAGGATTCTTCATAAAGCTGGAATTAGGGTGAAATTTAAATCAACCAACTTATTCGGAGACAAACTTTATCAGCTTAAAGACCCGATAGGTTTACTTAGAAAGATAACATAGTTTATCAAATAGCATGTGATGAATGTGTTTTGACTAGTTGACCAGAGTCAGTTAGAATATCAGAACATGGGAATAAGGCTGGAACTAGAAAGACTATCTCTGCAAAATTTAGTAATCTAGTTGAAAGCTGAGCCATTACAATGCATTCATTTGCATCTAATAATGCAATAGGGTGGGATAGAGTAGAAGTATTAAAAAAGTGATGTAGATAGGTGAAGAGAGAGAGGTTCGTCATTGAATCTTTGTTCATCGAATCTACACCAAACACGTGTAGTCAAAACGACGCAACGTTCAAACTAGATGCATGGAAAATTGCAAAAGAAGGAAGGAGGATTGAAAGCATATAAAGCAAGTTACGAAGTTTTGTGATTACATTGATATGATTATGAGCGATAAACTGTGCCTGAAACAACACCCATTTATAAATAATGGATTATTCGATGTGGAATTGAATTCTACCACAGTGTATCAATTTCACTCTCACATTAATTATCCGCTTTCAATTTTATCTTATTAAATTGAGAATTGTAAAGTGGTATTCTATAGATAAATCATATATCTAACATTATTATTGGAGCGATTTTTAAACTGAGTCGATTAAATAATGTTTTTTAAAGATGAAACTGTGCAATGAATTTCAAATTCTACTTGGTAATTTCACTGCACAAACGATTCTGTAAATACCATTATGATCATCCCACCTTCAGTGATCGTGTTTCGTATCCACAGTTTATGACTGACTTTTCCATCGTGTAGTATGTCTGATTCCTGAGAGGTGATGGATGTTTTGTGTACACCATACATCATTTAAGTTACCCAACTTCGAACTTGTACACTAAGTAGTGTTCGCTATTTGTCCTATAGTACTTTAAATTTCTTATGCTCATGCACATATATTGATGTCTAAAATAAGGTTCCATCGTAGAATTCTTAGTACTTTAAGCCAGTTAACATCTTCAACTGCAGTCAGCATTTATGAATCATCCTATAAATTAATAAAAATCCATTCTGGCTGCCCATTCATCAAAGATTATATGAATCGAATTATATGAATATTCAGTGTTTTATTAATCTCCATTATTTCAGTCTGCCTTATTTGAAAGTATCAAAGATAGGATATTTAACTTTATTACCATATACATTTTAAGGAATAGCATTCAAACTAATATATACAAAAATAATATATGTACTTACAAGAGAAGAAAAACAGCCAAAAAAGTTTATAAAATAGACGGACTTACTTCTGTGAAGCAAATCTGACTAATCCATCTTCATGAATATATAATCTAAGCGGATTAATTGATGATATATAGACATAGATGCGTAGATCAAATTTACTGTCATTAATTAAAAATGGACGAGAAAGATATCTGTAAAGAGGAAAGCAAAATATACATCAGAATAAAATTATTTAATCAAGTAAAATATTCTTAAAAATCTAGAACTTTATTTAATAATAAAGTAGGTATGAGAGTCCAGAAAGAAGTGGTTTCTACACTGAATAGTTTCAAGTATAGATAGACGCATTAGATAATATCCGATTATGAAATTTCACGTCATTGTTTCAGGGACTAAGAGAAACACAGGCTTTAGATATTAAAAAATAAATCATCTAATATAATTAACCTTCAGTGACAAAGATATAAAACATTTTATTATTATTTGCATATGGCTGGTTTTCACTATTAACTGGTCTTTCTGCAGTTTTACTTCCAATCAGTTTGCTAGCATTGTTGTAGTACTTTCTAACCTTTGTTTTGTGGGTTTGATTTCCACTTTGTGTGTTCACGCGTTACCCATAAAAGCATGTGCAGCTACTCGATAAATAGCTTTACTCCACCTACGGTTATTGTGTATGAGGATTTAAGAGTGGTTGTAATCCATGATCTACAAACCTCAGCTCACTGTAGAGCAGAGGCTGTGAACACTTCAGAATATTACTGCCTCCCCATAAAATTTTTGAAATTCTTGACTCTGATATATTCTGTACATCAGATCGGACCTATATCAGAAACCATTTGAAATATGAGATTCAGGGAAGGAGCCTGTGTTTCAAGTATGAAGCAGACATATTGGAACGGCTACAGATGGTGAGGTTCTAAAACCTCTTACATAAGAAGACCTTGGGTTACTTAGGTTTATTCTCACTTTTATATTGGTGGTTGAGGATTGAGCTTACTTCAGCACTCCATATTTAAGGTACTGATTTTGCCTACATATTTCTCTTCTCTAAGACCGACAACTTGCAATGATATGATTTTAAATTTCAGAAACCACGTTGAGATCGTCTCTTTCAGTGAATTGTAAACTACTGCCAAGGCACATCATATAAGCACTTTCTTTTGATTCAGTCAAACCACGAATGAACCTTCGTTGTACTGCAAATTGATTGAATGAATATAAGTCTAAAGCCCAGTTTCCTTAATAAACTCTAAACTGTAAGTAGAAACAATACATCCCGAAAGAATTTATTTTATAAAAGCAATATTTTATGTCACTGCCAGCATTTATACACTATTCTAATTAGTTGCAAAAGCCTAATCATCAACCTACATAAAGTATAAATATCTTGAATGTGTAAGCATATCGTTTTATCAGCAACAGTTTTAGTCTACTGGAAGAAGAAAACAAACGGTAAATCGCTTTTTCAATCAGTAAAAAAGGTAAGCAGAAACTCCAAGTAAAAGAATATGGTTCATAGTGCATACTGCAAGGGATATAAAAATATAATTAGTTTGTAAAATTCATACCAACAGATTGACAGAGAGAAAAAAAATGGAGCATAACTGAAACCATTCAAATTAAGCAACTTCATTCTTTTTCATTACTAACAATATGAAGAAAAAGAATGAAGAGGATTTAGTTAATGGTAGCGGTAATAAAAACAAAGTGTATCTAATCAGTGAGCATGTTACCATTTATCACAGCAAAATGTTATACAGTAAGGAATAAGTGGATAAACAGATAAATAAAAACGGAAAGGAATGTTTCTGGTTATTCTTATGTCACAAGATGTAATAATTAGTGTCATATCTCAAGAAGAAACCACTGAAAGTAATTCAAATGTACAGTCAATATTGCAGCATAGCTTCGATATTAATCAACAGTAAAACAAGAACTAATGGTGTAGTAATCACAAGAAAACAGTTATTTTTTTACTAACCATACTAAATTATGTAAAACTTGGTTACCGGAACCAACGTTTGCATATGCAAGACAATGACCAACGCTTATTTTGTGGGTCAACCTACAGAATAGCGACCACGGAGTGCGGACGCGCCAATGATCTTGAACGCATGCCAGTCATCGGAATAAAGAACCTACTATTATCGCAGAGCCAGTATGAACGCTGTGCACGAAATGAGGTGCGATTTCATCCTTATCTCGTTTTTAAGTAATGTTTGGACAATAGATTGATAGCATTAATGTCAGTAAAAAGTTTGAGCATTGTGGAATAGATGAAATGAAGTTTAATTATATTTCAATATTTCAAGATTGATAGCACTTGAGACTTACACTTGTGGTCATTTTGGGGAGTTTTATTATTATTATTATCTGTATTTTTCTTCGAAATAAGTAAATGGGAGGAGAGCTTTTATTTGTTCATGTCGATGAAACCGTTACGATAGCTAAGAAACATGAAGAGTGATACTGTTCATTGCAACTGAGATGCATTTTTCATATAGGTTAGGGTAAAATATCGTCTTTAATATGTTCCCTTATCATGTTAATTTTTCTCGTAAATAAACAGCTTTTTGATGCATGATACACTACAGGTTCTGTAATCCAGAGAATGCTATGCATTTAAGGTCATTGGTGTGCTCACACTCTGTGGTCAGCATTCTTTATGTTTGTCATTTCGTGGGGGCTGATAATGCTATCCAATTACCAAGGCTGAAGCAAACGTACTGGAATTTGAATCTAGAGCGGATTGACTGTAAGCCTCATTTCTACGAGCATGCTAAAGCCCCTTTTTAAGAGAAATTTTCCCAAATAACTTTAAACAAATTTTCTCTGGAATTACCACTATTCCGACACTAAGGAGTATACTTTAGATTAAGTTTAAGCATAATTAAATATTTACAAAACACAGTTTATAATGGAATCTTTTACAGTATCCCCTGCAAAAAGAGACAATATGCAGAGCGTACTGTCCAGTCTAGTTGTCATGAGAATTAGCCCCTAGAATGCCAGCATGATCAGCAATAAAATCAGTACTACTAGTTGCTATGAGTAGTTGTGAACCCATAAGGAGTTCTCGCTAGACAGATCGAAGCAGTTTAAACAACTCAAAGTGAGATTTTGTCCTAGGCAGTATGTTTTGTAAATATCTGTTAATGTATTTCGTACTCAGACGAAGGAGTTATGGCGCATTCTGACCGTTCGATAACTTGACGTATATCAATCTGCATACACTTCTGATAAGCTTGACTGCAAATGAGGAGAGTAACTGCTCAGTGTATAGATCCTCTCTGTCTAGCAAACAATTATTATTGATCTATTTGGATGAATGTAAACTACTTATGTCAGTTAGTAATAAGCATATTGTAAATTTAATTTGCTTGACAGAAAATCAAGTGTCATATGTCTTTGAAAGTGACAGAAATGTTGATGTATTAAAAATCTATCTTGATGAACTTCAACGACTCTGGAGACAACAAATCACAGTCAAGATCATCAAAAGAGAAGGTTCTCACATTAACTGATGACCTTTCGAGCAAAATCGAGCAATATCAAGTTACTCACACAAGTTTTTTTCTTCATTTATATACATGTGTGGAATTGACTAGATATTTGAATAAAAATCAGTCAATATGGGATAATGTACATTCAGAAATAATAATATGAGTGTTATTGATCAATTACAATCAGAGGGGAAATAAGACGAATGTTTTTATAGTCATAATAAGTAACTTGTTAGAATGTGTTGTCTAGAAAGACAATGAAAGATCCACATATACAAACCATTCTGTTTAGAGAACACAATTATTCCAAAATGTTATTAGTAGTATCAAATCAAATTTGAAGGAAAACTGGTTACTGGAGTATGATATTTAAAGAAATGAATGCCTGTGAACGAAACTCAGATAACTTTGAATAACATAGAAAGAGAAACTCTTCTGTTACTTTTTGATTAATTCAATTGGTGAGGTTGATATCAAAAATAATTGTTTTGTTTTTAGTGTAATTTGCATTCCCCATTGATTGTCTGATTATGCTGGACCAAAATGCTCGATCCTTGTTGAAACATCGGCTCCTAGTTTAGACGCTTCACTAATGCCCGAGGATGAACTTGAGGTTATATTGGATGATGGTGACTACTACTGGAATCCAGAGTGCACATTTCGTCCTACTTGGAACTCGTCACCTTGATGATGTACCCGCATTCCGAGTGAATGCTGTAATTCCTACTGAGACTGGCACCCTGCACCCATCGTTCCAAATGCTAAAGCCCTATCAGTGGCAACACCATCACTTACTGGAAATTCAGCTATACCCAGAGGACGAGTCCCAAATAAGCACGACATGTGCATCATGGATTCTACCGCTAGTCACCATCATTAAAAATGGTAATTGTTTTGTGTAAGGCGAGGAATGATCTTTATACACTGATAGAGAAGTCATGTGATATCTCTTATTTTCACTTATAGTATTTCAATACTCACTAGAATATTATGCAATAAAACAACGTTTAGTATGATGGCCTTTTGTAGATGAAGAAAGTAATGTCTCTTAAATATTATACCAGGTATTGTTCAGTTATGTATTATCAATTAATCATGAATAATTGTGATGACAATATACCTGCACTTGTACTTTAAGGACTGAAAGGCTAAAATTCATATTAATATCAGTTATGCTAAATAACACATTTGCACTCACACCCACACACCATACGCACAAACGTCACAATCATAGGCATCGTGGCATAGTTTTGAATAACTAAATACACTTGCCTTTACTTATTACAATCGAATGGAATTATACTAACAGACGGCACTATAAAGCAAGTATGAATTAGAGCCTGAAAGAAAGCTAAGATGAACAAAACTGCTTGTCACACATTATGCACTAGAATTATACTGTTATGTCACCTGCTACTTGGCGTAGCAACAAGAAAGTAAAGGATGACATAGATTTGTAATTTGCGAGAACAAAACAACTGGATTCATGATAGAAGAAACAAATATTAGTGAGCTATTTTTAGTGACGGTATAGATACCGACAAAATTCAGAATTTTCTGAACACACTGAACAAAAATCTTAGTACATTGTCAAGTGTAAGATGGTGATACGGGACCGAACTGTACCTACACCTAGTTTAAGGAAAGGGATTTAATGGAGTCATTTAGACGAAATTTCAATTCGAATACAAAAGGTTGGTATCCCGTTTACTAACTTACGTTCTCTCTGACACAGACGTGATATCCAGCCCTCAATAATATGACGTGTGAAATGTGTAACAGTTCGCTTTGTCCTTCCTTATAGCTATGATGGATATCTGCTGAGGGTGACTGGCTGTTTTAAACCATAGGTTTCTGCTTCTTATCTATCGTGTTAACTGGTATAATATAGAATGCGACATTGTGAAGTGAAAGTCGAAGCACCAACGACTGAGATGGCTAGGACACGTTTGACACATGCCAACTCATCTCCTTCCTCGTTCGATAGTCTGAGATAACAAACAGTAAAGTTCGAAAGGGGCTCGAGGTTATCAAAGTAAAACATGCTATCAATTCATGAAGTCTTTGACTGTTGGTTCAAGCCACACAGGAAGGTGTAGACTGGCTGACTGGGGTCACTAATCCTCTAGGAATTATTGGTTGGAGACTGTTCGCGACATGGCTCAAAATTGCTTTGAATGACTGAGATGCATTCTCTCTTTGTGATCTCCAAGATCTATTAAATCCTCATTATTCTCTATGTAGTTGTTCTTCCTCCCACTCTTCAATATATATAATATGGTTTATTTAAGTTACTTTCCTATTTTTTTGGCCTTTATTTGTGATTTCATGAAGGGTAGCAATTTGAACTGTTGCACTTTTGCGTCAAATTCAAAATCCAGTCAGTTCGGACAGTCTAGAGTTTAATGGGACAGAATATAATAAACACAAACATTTCACTACTTGTAAATGATATCAACTACTGTATTAGAGACGTTTGGTTATTTATTTTCTTTGGTTTATTAGGTTATCTTCAGAATTTCTGAACCGTCATCTCGTATTCATTCCTTACTGGCTTTTCCACTGATATCGCTCTACATTATACCACTTACACCAACTTCTAAGTAGCACCCAAAACGCTATGGTGATTAACACAGTTGTGTAATTTCTAGAAATAGTCGTGTATCTACTTCATCAAAAAAAAACATCAGGAATTATTGGCTTTCATTATGATGACCGCTTAATTTACTTATTGTATGTACTTATATACTTATTGTATAACAACACTGTAAGGCATATATTATTTCCAAATGTCGGTTTTCAGGGATGTGATTGGCTACAGGATTTCGTCACTAGCTGACATCGGTTAGAGAACCATTAGAAAAACTGGGAGTACTGGGAAGCTGTTTCGTCCTATTTTGAGACTCTTCATCGGCACAAAAATACCCCAGGGTTCGTACCCAAGACTTTGCGGTAACAAGGCGAGTTCGTAGACCATTAGGCCCACGAATTCTAACTTCTGCGAATTCACGATATAGCGTAACCACTAGCCAGTGTCATTGGTGCGTATTTGTCCTCACATCTAATCTGCTGTACCTCACTGCTCAAAACTTCTCACTGTCCTGTAGTTAGTGCTTAAAATGGGTCTACGAAGAAAAATGGAGGCATAGGAAATCATTCATCTAACATAAGGAATTCAACAAGACCAGAAAGAGTAAATTAAGTGGAAATTGAAAACGAGCACGAATTTATAACGGATAACTATTGTTATTTTTAAAATATTCATATAATAAGTATTTGACTGAAGTCAGTTACCGAGATCAGATTTTTTCATGTACCAGAATATGAGCCACGCTTGTCATGTAAGGGCTGATAACGCTAACCTGTTTTTCAAGGCCGAATTAGGTGGATTGGGCCTCAAGTCTGTGATCCACTGCTTGAAAGCTGAGTGTTCTAGTAAATAAGCCACATCTCTAACATTATAAATGGTGATGAGGATCAAAGGAAAGAGTATTCGATGGCGGTAATAAGCTACTAGTAATAATTTATGAGATAGAAAAATCGATTATGGGATATTCAATACATCAACTAAAACAGAATGCATAAAATGGAAGCAGTTGTCTATTGGAACTGTGGAACTGGATAGTATGAAATAAATCAGCTGTCTTCAGGGTTAAATGCCGACTGATTTACATCCATTGACAAAAGACTTACATCTAAAGGCTACAACGTCTTCCCAGAAAATCCTGAGGAGTTTGTCTGTAATCTGTCGAGTCTGAAGTTGAATCACATTGAAATAGAAGCATTTTCCCTTGGATATAACTTTCTGCACAAACAGTTCTTCTTACTTTGTTCAAATAAGTGATAATTCATATTTTCTTGTATACAAATGTCCTCAGACAGTCAATTTAGAAAACCATTTAAAAATAATTTAATAAGGTGTTAAATGGTGAAATTAAACTCTGATTTACATGATAATAGATAAGGTTGTGAATAAGTAAATAAGTCAAAAACTGGAGGTGCTGGTTGTTCGGAAGAGCGTAAAATTCGTAACAACAGTATTAACCATTTAGGCACTTTGGTAGAAGAACTGTGTTTCAAATATTCATTTAAATTTTTTGTATGAGTTCAATCCCACACAAATAATCAGAAGAAACTGTTCCATCATTGACATAGCGTAAATCTGTGTGTTTGGAAAGTGTATGGTTTGTGACCTTCTAATTTTGTGGTTCACTGAAACAGAAGACAGTGAGGAAGACCGACCGAATTCGGTATTTAGTTGAGGTCCCTGCTTCGTCCATCACCGCTGTATCACAAGTCATGTGAAGTTTTAAGGAAATATATATTCGAATAAATCAAGAACGGATAATGTACCAGGATTATCTGAGATCATTTTTTATTATTTCGTGGATTCTTCTCAACTGATTACAACACGAACAATACGGAAATTATAAATTAAATTAAATATCTGGACATACTTTTTACAATGATAAGGAGTAATTGGTTGGAACTGAGAGTAACATTGGTCTGTAATGATGTAAATTGTTAAATTAATTAAGACTGAAAAGGATCGACTATTTATAGAAGAATTCCATGACTAAGCCTGAAACAGAAGGACAGAGTTCAACAAATGTTTTGTAAGTAGAAACAAAGCTTAACTAGAAAGAATCCTGAAAAATTCATGTTTAATTTGTCCAGTTATAAGCTGACTCAGATAAAAATAGAAGTACTTTCATTAGGTTTCAGATTCTACATTCCGACGAAATTTATCAACAAAATTGACGTTGAACCCCAGTTCGAAGGTATGAATCATCAACTATCTGAATTAAAACCGATGGATGAAGAGAAACAAGGCTGGTTAAAATTTTGACTTGTGGATATTACTAATCAATACACAATATCCCTAAATCCCAAGTCCCCAGTTTTGTCAAAAGACCATCAAATAGTATTACGAAATTTAACTCCTTATGAATCTGTTTTTATTCTCCGAGCTGACACAGGAGCAGGGGTTGTGATAATGGACAAAGATGATTATGTACCGAAAGTCAAATCAGTTTTGAGTGATGCACCAACATTTTGAACTGATCATTTGAAAAAAGATTTAACTGAACCGATGGAAAGATGACTTATCAAGAAACTAAGAGAACGTTTGTAGAAGTTGATTGATAACAACACAAACAATTAACTGAAGTCAAGAGGATCCAGACCGTCTTATACGGCTTACCAAAGATGTGTAAACCCAACGTTCCCATAAGACCAATACTATCCATGGTCATTTCTCCGTATCTCAAAGCAGCTCGGTGGTTAGCAGAACTGTTGCAGCCAATCCATACCAAGTTACCTATCTACAGCTTGAAAGACACCTTTCATTTCGCTAAACAGGTAGAGAATTTAGATATCTCACATAAATTCGTGGTGTCATTTGACGTCTCTTCGCTGTTTACAAAGATCCCGCAATAAGAAACAACACAAACTATATGTCAACATGCTCATCTCATTCATCTGCCAAAGAATGAACTCACACAGCTGGTGCTAATATGTACTAAGGACATACAGTTTTAATTTTAAAATGTTCTGTGCCACTGAATTGATGGAGTCGCTATGGGGAGTCCGCTGGGTCCGATTCTGTCAGACATTTGTATGGGAAACCTGGAACAAACAAGAATGAAGTCCGCAATCGATCAGATAAACTTCTATACCAGGTATGTCGATGACACTTTTGTCATTTGTGATTGTTTTAATGACGCACCTCAAATATTAAACATCTTGAGTAGTGCTCATCCTAATATAAAGTTTACAATGGAGTGTAAAGATGAGGACAAATTTCACTTTTTGGACTTTAGCATCGAACGTGATAAAGATGGTAAAATCATGAGGTACATCTACAGAAAAGAGACGTGGAGGGCGGTTTAGCTTCTGCCCTATAGGTTACAAAAAGATATTGGTGAGAACATTGTTTGGTGTATGGAAGCGTTGTTCAGAAGAAAACGTCGAGGAAGAACTAGCCACTGTTGAGAAATGCCTGCGTGATAATGGTTACCTATAGAAATTCATTGAGCAACATGGAAAGCGTAGTCTTGACAAGGTGAAGTACAGCACAGTAGAGGAAAAACCCATCTTTCTATAGCTTGCCTTGAAAGGTGACGATACTGTTAGTACAATAAGATGCAGACTGTACGCAGCCCTGAAAAGAACTTATCCAACTGCCAAGCTTGTATGTGTATATCAAACGACCTGTTGCTTAAGACAGTCAAAAGTGGACAAACTCCCACCTCATATTACCTCAAACTGCGTTTATCAACTTACATGTACGTGCTAAAGTACATACATTGGAAGAAGAAAGAGAAGAGCTATTGTCCGCATCGCTGAACACATATCAGAGAACCTGAGACTAAATGGCCCACAAGCATTAAGCAGTACGATTGCATGCCATCTACTAGACACTGGTCATATTGTGAACAATCTGTAGGCGTTCAAAATAATCAACAGGCAAAAGAAAGCTAGCCTGCTTCGCTTTTCTGAGGCGATCGCTATCAGACGGCTAAAACTAAATCTATGTACACAGAAAGAGACAGCGGTAAATCTTACACTACCTTAGGGATAACAAAGGATACAAATTTCACTGCGTCATCATCTGTCCTGTTTAGAAACCTTGATTTTTCATCTAAACATAACACATCCTACCTCCCCCCTTTTGTATATTCCAAAAAAACTAATTTTTCTGTGATTATGTAACCTGTCACTTTTTACACTCCTCCTAGTTAAGCTTTGTTTCTACTTACAAAACATCTGTTGAACTCTGTCCTTCTGTTTCAGGCTTAGTCATGGAATTCTTCTATAAATAGTCGATCCTTTTCAGTCTTAATTAATTTAACAATTTACATCATTACAGACCAATGTTACTCTCAGTTCCAACCAATTACTCCTTATCATTGTAAAAATTATGTCCAGATATTTAATTTAATTTATAATTTCTGTATTGTTCGTGTTGTAACCAGTTGAGAAGAATCCACGAAATAATAAAAAATGATCTCAGATAATCCTGGTACATTTGTCGTTTTTGCTTTATTGGGAAGATTTTTATGAAATATATATATTCTTTGTGCTGTAGCCACCAACATCCATCGAAAACAAATTATACATTTCGGTAAACACAAGACGTGAAGAAGATAAAGAAATTTTGCAATTGAGGAAAATTGTAGTGACCTATAACATGGACATTCCAAATAACCTGAACAAGCTAGTCATAACGAGTGAGGTTAAAATTGTTAAATATGTTGAAAAATTGTATTTGGACAGCTTAATTAACCTTCACTTGCTTTATCAAAGTTTCTAAATTAGTCATAGTAAATAATTCATTGCTTTCAAATGATAAGACAGCCAGAACAAGAACGATATATAAACGCAAAATATGCGAGGCATTCATAACTAGTGATGTGATCGGTTGCTTCAAGGTCGTGCAGTACGTTATTTGGCCGATCCTTGATGTTGGTTACTATAATTGAATTTGCAATCACTAATTAATTACTTTTATTACATTAATCTTACTATCAACGCACTGAGCTAAGCTGGAATGTTACTCATTAAAAATTATAAAGTTAAAAAGAAAAATCCTATAGTTTGATAAATAATTAACTGTGAAGGTTTAGAATAATTTAATGCACATACAACAAAATTTATTGAAAGGCGTTAAATGCTTCATACTTTTGAATAAGAGCTGGACGTTTTTTAGGTATCTGAGACCATTTGGTAACCAATCGAACACCGATTCCACGAGCGGATGCTGGCTGTCAATCAATGAAATACAAAAACCAATGCTTTGTTACTTTTAGTATTGGAATAAAACAATATTACTGAAATGTGTAAAACTTACGTCAATATAAATGTAAAACAAATTCAAAAACGAGTCTCTAATGTTGACATTTTCAGAAGTACATTATTAGTAGAGCTTTTCAGTCTACAGAGCTTGTTCTGATTATATATATTGATTAGTCATTAGGGAATAATTGATGTCACGCGTTTAGTCTTTGGTGTTGGTTGAGTTCTATCAACCAAATTTGCAATATGGTCACCAAGCTAGTTGACCTACCATCTCAGTTCACTATGAACTGATGTTAGATGGTTGAAGACAGTCGACAGGAAGCCCTAGACCCGTATTTCATGCATTTTTAGCAGCATGTTGTACCTGCAATCTTGATGCAAGATGAATTTTATCATACTCATGGCGCTGGTTACGTATTAGTGACTAATTAATACATCCACCACAGTTCTACTAGAGATCAGTTATGAGCTCGAATAGTTCAATTAAAACATCCCTGACTGCAGCTCTGGGTATCGCAAATTTGAATTTCAATTCCTTCAAGGTTGCAGATATGCTTAGCTCGAAGGTCACAACTAGCATAAGAATTAGGTCCAGGGCATATTGACGAGCGCCTCTCACAATCTTATATATAGGTATATATATATAGGCAAAGTTAAACTTTAAAAACCACAAACTACGGATCAGCGAATGACCTCGAACGCACTTTTTTTTATGAAAGACACATATTTATGAAACAAATTCATGAAAATGTTGCATGGGATACCAATAAATTAGTAGCCCGGCAATTTAATGTTTACCACCCTAATTTTTGAATTAATTCATTGTAAGTTTTAAGTGCGCAGTTCGTCAATGTTTTAGTCTTCTTTTTGTTTTGCCGAATTCACACTGCTTAACGGTCTAATTCTTTTCATAATTGAAGGAGATTTTAATAGTACTCAAAGGCTTGCACGAATATTACGAATGACCGGTGAAAGAAAATTCACCTCATTAAAAAATTTCACTTTCATTGACATTAGTTCAGTGGTTCAACAGTTCCTTGGCTTAATGACTCAGAGTTACCAGGCGTTAAAAGACTCAAAATAAAAAGAAAGACTCAATATTAAATTAAAAAACAATTCCGACAGTTGGTGTGATCATAAGCAATAATTTCGCTCGAAATATTACCAAAAGAAAAAGAACTTATCATGTGTGTAAACTATTGAAATATAACTATAAAATAATTTGGTCTATTCCACAATGCTCAAACTTTTTACTGACACTAACTGGATAATAGTATTGCCTAAGTGTCTGCGAAGTGTTATTCCATTGGTTCTATGGCAAGTTTTATTCATGTTTGTTTTCCATTCACTTTTCTAGTTTTACACTTGTACGAGATCATAATGTGTGAATGTATCTGCGCCATCAGAAGCATTCCACTAACAGTCTCCAGAGATGTGTGGTACAAAGTAACAGTCTAACAGTTCATGTAATGTTACCTTGTTTTAATTTGACTATCCCTAGCTCTCTTATGTCACGTAACATGTCACATTGAACGATTTTCCCTCCTTACCTAACACTCTGTGCCTAACCTCAGTATTATTCACCAAATAACACCACTTGATTGCATAGAAAATGCGAGCATCTTTGGTCAAAGACAACTATCCCCTTGATATATTCCACTTTCAACGGTGATAACTGACAGCCATAAAGAAAAACAGAATGAAATACTGAGCAGAACATATGTTCTTTGATGGATAGCCGGATATCACCTCTACTTTAGAGATGACGTGAATTGGTAAATGACACACGGGCCTCTTCTATTCTTGCTGATATTTCGTTGAGAATGAACTGAGAATAAGTGAACTGCTCAGTATGTTCAAAAATTCCACTGCTCATCCTTAAACTGTGATAAAAAAAGTCATTGGAATAGAACTGATTTGTTACTCTGAAATAAGCCGACAAAATATTATTCAATGAACTTATAGTGACCAGAAATATTTAAGACATTTTTAATAATCAAGTACTCAAGATTGATCACGAATTGATGTCGTTTAGGACCCTCTGAAAACCAAGGAGTGCTGGACGTCTGTTTCGTCCTAGTTTGGAACTCACTGGCGGTACCCAACCACCAGGGTTTGAACACAGGACTTTCCTATTACAAGTCAAGCTCATAGACCACTCAGCCACCGGGACTCGACTCAATGGTCCATGAATTACTACTTCTATAAGTTCATGATCTTTTAAGCACGACCCCAAGCCAGTGTCATTGGCAGGTATTTGTTCCCACACCCGTCTTGGTGGACCCCACTGGTCACGACTTCTTAATAGAATTCCAGGCAACTTCTTTCTTTAACCAGTCACTAGCGAGCATCAGATTGGTTTTAGACATTTCGTTTGTGGGGATCTGATTTGTTTCAAGCCCCAGTAGGTGCGCACTGATGAAGAGCCACAAACCAGGATGAAACAGATGTCCAGTACTCCTTGATTTTAAACGGTTCCCCGAATGGCATCAATCCGTGATCAAAACTGAAACAAATTAAATCTTTTCAAGTTAACTTCTGAAGCAAATGGCATCAGAAGCAAATCAAATCCGCGGAGCCAATCTATAGTTAAAACATATAAACTAGCTCTTCTATTGCGAAACATAGTATAGAGACAGGACATAAAAAGTCAGTATAACAACTCAGTTCAAGTTAATTTAAATGTAAACCAAGTATTTAATGCAGTGTAAATATTGACGTATTTCAAAAGGATTCATATGCGAGCTTAGAAAGGCATTTTGGAAATGTTTTTTTGATTTTTCAGTAGTGTGTTTATGAATAGCAATCAATTCAAATTTTATTTCATTCAAGGTTAGAATTGATTACATTTAGTATAACTAAATGGACAGAAATAATTAAAACGAAACATATCAAGACTTATTTTTAGGGAGTTATTAAGGCAAAGTTTAAGGTTATGTACAAATTCAACTACTGAAAACAGTTGTTACATAGTATACAATCACCGACGCATATTACATTGCTGAAGGCATAGAAAAGGCATAGAATTGCCTAATAAATATCCAAACAAAGTTGATGATATAACCTAAGTAAAACTTTGCTTTTTAAAGAAAAATGAATACAGTAAGTCCAAAGGAGTGAAACGTAACTTTATTAACAAATAAGTGTATTTCAAGTTTGCTGAAGGACCATTGAAAACCAGAGACAGCTGAATAATCCCAAACTAGGTCGAAACAGCTGTTCAGTACTCTTGATTTTCAATGGTCCCTTAAATTACATCAATCAAGGATGAAACTTGAAACAAACCATATCTCTATAAACTAGCTCTTGAAAATTTGGTGTATTTCTCTTATTGGTCATACACCAGTTACAATATCTAGTGTAAAAATAAACAGTCGGATAGTTCAACAGCACCTGTTGAGGTTAGAAATGACCCTTATTCTGCAATCTTCACGATTACATATTTACTAACCCGTGTGAAATCAAATCAAGGATGATAAAGCCCCTTAGGAAGGTCCTCATAATTTCCAACCAGTCTATTAATTAAGTATTAATTCACAGTTTATTAGTGACCAACTTGGGGAAGGATATAAAGGATTCTAACGAGAAATTGTGACTAGTAGGAGTGACAAGACCGTCTGTAACTCCAATTGCTTATTGACGAACTAAAACCCAGTAAATGGATAGTGAAGCATCCATTTAAATAGCTTAGTAGTCTTGAATTCTATTTTCAGCGCAGTTGAAAAATGAGCAGCTAAATGGCAAGAACTGCATTGAAACTGTTTTCCAGCACTGAAAACTTTCCACTGGTATGCATTCTTTATGTAAACAGGTAATATATGGGTTTGAATGGTTGTAATTTTAAACTTTAGTTTATTAACCATTCAGCGGTTTGTTTAAGGCAGTGCTACCATGAAGAGGGAGAAGGTTATGAACTTTCTTATTCACGGAGAATGGAGATTGCATGAACAGTGAAACAGACTTCACTGGCCAAAGCAGACGTCCTCTCAATCTTTGTATGCATGATTATAAAGTATCAGTCAAAAGATATAGCAATCCTCATGGATATCAAAGTACATTAGTTGAAGCGAATAAACGTAAAAATCTTGGACAGTTGAAACACAAAAATCACATGAGATTTCTTTGGGGTCTGGTACTCAAATCAATTTGCAATTAATGGACATATGGATAGAGATAAAATTTGTCAATAAGTAAAAAAGGTCACACAACCAAATACTAAATATAAGGATAACGAAATGGTCGGTGACAATGCAAGTTGATACAATAATAAAGAGATCTATGGGAACAACTAGTCACAGTGACGGTCATAAGGAGAAAGAAATACATCATCCGTCAATAATCCGAAGGAGGCACAAGTTATACCGAAGCTAAATCTGAAGATGGTGTACAGAATGATAATGGAAGCTTGGCATTAAATAGTATAACTTGGATAACATATTAACACCAAACACATCCACCTGAGCTACAGATCTGCACCATTACTTCAGAATATATGAGGCTACAAATAATCTGAGTAAAGTAATATAAAATAAATCTGGTCTCACAATTTTTCAAAATCAAATAATTCGTGATCATCTGAGGTAATTAGACACCCGATACTATAAATAATGACAGAAATTTCGATGGTGAAAAGTACTTCGAAAAATTTGCAAATAAATATAAAGCAGTAATCACAATTCCATCAAACGAAGCGCGAATGGTAGTCACATCTTCGTCGACTCTGAAAAGGCATTAGGAGGAGTTGACTGTGAAGTAATCTGGAAACTGCCTCAATACTACGGACTACCTGAAGCAAGCATCAACCTCACTCAACAGCTGACTATATGATGATGCCACATGCTAAGTGATTCACTACGAAAAGCTCAACAAAGTCTTTGAAATATGGACTGGAGTAAGACAAGGTTTTCTACTGTCACCAATGACATTCCTGATCAAGTGTTCAGGTGGATATTGCAACAGATTGTGAGTAACGAGAAAAGAGGCATACACTGTGCTGACGAGAAGATACTGGAAGATCTTGACTTCTCAGATGATCAGTGTCTCATGTCGCTGAAGCTAAATACTCACAGGTGAAAAGCAACAAGTTGGTGAGAGAGGCCTGCAGAGAAGACAGGAGTTCAAGTGAAGATATGGAAGAGAGAGGTGACGAGGACCCCTAACCAACAACATTTGGCACCAATCTAATGGAAGTCACCTCTTTCACTAATCCAGACAGAATCATCTCAACTAGAGGCTGCACAGATGAAGATGTCATGATAGGATCGGAAAAGGGAAATAAATCTTCATCAATCTGAAGTCACTGTGGACATGTCCTGCACTCAGCATAGGGAAGAATATTCAGATTTTCAACACGATATCAAGTAGATTCTTGCATATGAGTCAGAGAATTGGTGTGTCACCAAGAGCATTTCCAACAGGTTCCTGAAGATTTTTATCATCAGCTGCCTTCTGTTGCTCCGTAGTGAAGACGGGATGGCTGGCTAGAAAGAATTGGCAACGAGAAGGCTGGGAACGAGTTAACCGATAACTTATCGCTCAAAAAATGTTCGGAATGAATTGGAGATGGATTGGACCTACGCTTAAAAGACAGTTGAATGAAATCACGTCCCAGTCAGATCACTCAACAAAGCCGGAATGAGAAGCGTTGAGTTGTTGATACGTCCAAAAGTGACATGGAGGGATCGTGTGAGGGGGAGATTGGAGCTCCATTATTATAAGATGGTTGGAGGCAAGCAGCAGGAAGCCTTTGATCTAGGTTTAGTCCTTGTTAGCACTGGTCGGCAAGGCGTTTCTACAATCTTGAAGGAAAGTATTTTCTCGTCACTCACTTATCAAGTCAGATACTTTACTACTAAGCTATTTCAACTAGAGATTAACCTGCTATTCACCTTGAAAGCTAACCACCCAGCATGGTGGCCACATTGCAAACGTGACGATAGAATTCCGTCTGCACCAAACAAAGGATTAGACGTATGACACTTGTGAATGCCCAGAGTCCAACCAAAGACAGGTGCTCGTTGGCACTCGTGGAACCAGCTAAAGAGAACTGCAAAGAACACAGCGAAATAGAGATATGCTGCCGAAGATTGATCGTCCACTCAGAACCCACGGTAATAAAAATATAATAATTAAGTAGCCGGGTTGAGAAAGCAGTGTAATAAATAACAGCAGTTTCTACAAGCAGATAACGCTGAATGAAATCTAATTAAAAGGACTACAAAATGATGACAAGTCATCACATAATTTCCTGAAATAAAGACGAAACCAATCGGCTTAACAATATACTATAGCCTACTTAAAAAGCAAACTGAAATCAACTAACAGGTTTCATAATCCATCGTTGATTTTGCCCTTCTTCATCCCATGCTTTTTTTAATTCATCTAAATCTCCAGGTAGACAGTACGTTTGAGGCATAAAATTGAAATTTTCTTTTCCATGTTTAACTTGCATATGAATTATATTTCTCCACAGACGATCTTTACGACCAAGTTGAAATGAACAGGGTAAGTGATTTACCTGTAAACAATGAAAATTAAATTGTATTTAGGCTGAATAAACGTTAATTATAGAATGCTTTTTGGTTGGTGGTATCAAACAAGTAAATACGGGGACGCTTGTTTCTTCCTACTCAGAACTTGTCAGCTAGTTGTTCCTCCAAAGCTCAGTGAGTGGTGGTGTTCCCACTGAGACTCAAAACCGGTGACCAAAGTTCCAAACACCAAAGCGTTATCCAGCAGACAATTGGGCAACGTGACCTACTTCTTCTTAACTACTGAACAAGAAATGGCCTAGTGGATAACATTTTAGTGTCTAAAACGACTGGTTCTGGGTTTGAGTTTCATTAAATCACCATCACTCATTGGAATGCAGGTATGTCCAACTGACAGGTCTGAAAAAATAAGATACTTACGTCCTATATTTCACTGACAGGCATTAGCAACTAAGTAACACTATGTTTACCTCAAGGCACAGCAGAGGCGTCCATATCAGCGAACATATCACTAGAGACTGAGTATTTCGGTCTGATACAAAAACAATCAACGGAAATTTTGGAATCACTGTTAAAAATAATAATAAGTGATGTATCTGTTATAACGTTAGCCACACTATTGGCATAAAGATTTACTATATTATTGCTACTTAAGCTTGTGTTACAATCGTCTGGTAGTCAAACGTATAAGCTGGCCATCCACAACTGCACAAATTCATCCTCGAAGATGAGGGGAAGCGATTAGTCATAAAAGACAAACATTTAATTTATTCAGTGAAGTATAGCTTAAGTGACGGAAACAAAACAACTTCGCTCGTTATAGTAATAAATTGCTAGTATGGTAGTGAGTTAAAATTTATTTTTATATCACCATCTAACACTAGCATAATGAAAAGTATGTTTTAGTTGTCTACTGTGATTTCTCCCCATTTAAAAGTCATACAGAATAATTACTAAATCACTAAATCTGTGTTTATTCAGTTTTTCCGATCAAAAAATATGCTTCTCACAACATCCGATGTATAACTTGAATACTAGATATAACGAGTTGGATAAGAACACTTCAATCTAAGCAAAATTTTCTCTGTCAAAATTCGGTAGAGATTGAAGTATATTAAAGCAGAGTGAGAATCACGGTATGCAATTTATGATTATTGATACTCCAGTAAAAGCACGCGAAAACAAGTGTCAACCGTACTGTGATTTGTGTAATAACTAGTTCTGTTGTCAGAAAAAAAGACTGTTGGACAAAGAGGTGGTTCTCCATGAAAGTCGAGGACAGTGGCATTCACATTCCCTTTCATGTATACCGAATGTCACGTTAAGCAGCCGGTTCTTGCTAGAATCATTGTTTACTGGGAATGATTAGTGCAAAACGCAAATATGTGAGCTGAAGTTGATTAGGTATAGGGGCTGGTTTCAATGCTCCAACGATCCATAATTTCATTTCACTTTGAACTATAACCTATTACATCAGTTGTACTGTGTTAATCCTAGGCTGCTACGTTTTAAAGTTTCTTTCCTAGTTTTACCTTCCTTAAACGATTTTAATCATTCCTACCAGTCAGGTTTTACACAGATCATATACCATTTCAGGGTGTTCAGATGAGGCTGTTATTGAAATATCGTTCAAAGGGCAATATTTTCTTTACCTTCTGATACATTTTAATTGTATGAAATACTTGAGGACGCATATGTTTACCGAAATAAAATATCCAATCAGATGATTCTGTGAAATAATTGTAAACAAACAGAAACATGCAATGAAACTTTTGTAAAAATTACAAATACACATTTAAGCTCATTTTGAAAATAAATAGATGTATACAAATTTGACCTTTTCGTCAATATAAACAATAGCCTTCAAAAAACATGCATAAATATGGTTTAATTTTTAAAATGTCTCACTGAAAGGCTACTTTTAAACACTTACAGTGTCGAATCATAACCAGGAATAATATAATCAGAAATATCTCTTTTCAAATTTCGCCGTTCAAATTGGCATAGAATGCATTTATGCTTAGGACCAGTTGACAATGATATTCAAATTATTGGTCTAATGGAGACTTGGATTATTTTCACTGTCTGTGTCGTCACGAAGAAACGTCAGTAAGGAGAGGATCACTAAAAACCAGGGAGCACTGTTCACCTGTCTCCAACCAATATGGGTCTCTTCAGCAGTGTACATCTACAGGTTAAGTGAGCAGCTTTTTGACCATTCAGCCAATGAGACAGAATGCAATGACCCGTAAATTCTCACTTTTGTCAATTCATGACTTACCATTGACCAATACTGTCGATGAACTTCCTCTTCACCTCAATATGGTAAACTCTAATAGCCACAACTCTTCATTGCATCTTCGGAGCATCCATTTAGTAACAAATAATCAACCCATCTTATTTATATAAAGGTCCCTGTTCGGTATCTAATGGGATCTTGGGATGCACGTCGTTGAGGAGTCCCAAACTTGTACGAAGCAGCTGTTCACTGCTCTCTGGCTTTCTAACTGACTTCAGTTATTGAGAAAATCTACATTAAATGATAATGAATTTAAACAGCTTCCTAAAATAAAATCAGCCTTTCATTATATTTTTCAGGCATACTTTCAAAATAACAAAAGCAATCGAGTATGAATAACCCTTATTATTTTTTACCTTATTCGTACAAAACCGTAACTAATTCATTATAAAATACATATCATAGTTGAGCTGTTAGTGTGTCAGACTAATAATAAGGAGATGACAGAGAGTGAAATGAAAATCTGGTTCACGACAGAGTTGGAACCAGTGGCCTCCCAGTTACTAGTCCGGTAGTCCGCCGTCTGAGCCACAAGAACCCACTTAAATTCTGCATTCCACAAATGTTGGAAAAAGCTAGTACTTCACGATACAATCTTAAATTGACAAAAGACATTCATGTCAACTTCTTCATTGGATATATCACACAGTGAAACATTATGATTCCCTGGTTGACGTTGAAGAGAATCCGTGGAATAATTCACATCTTGAGTTCATATTAACCTGCTACATCTGCTGTTCCTTCTTTGTTCAACTTTAAGAAGAATGGAATCATAAATGTAATGTAAGTAAGAATCACAAGAATTTGCAAAGAACGGGACATAACAAAATACTCAGTAAGTGTCATTATTATCAGTTTTAAAGACTAAAGATCAATCAGACCTGTCTTAGATATAAATTTAAAGGTTTTTAACAGAAAACAGAATATATTCCAGTAAATATTTCTGAAAAAGTTAAGTTAAAAATGTTTGCTATTAAAGAGTTGTGTTTTTTTCCAACGTGAACTGTTATTCTGACGCAATGAACCTGTAATCGAAACCACTCTAGCAGCTGTTTTAACATTCAATGCAAGAATTGAAGCCAGTCCATTTAAAATCAATAAAAATTAAAACAACTGTTCAAAATAACTGTTGTTTTAGATATTGAGAAAAATGAAATTATATCCCTTATTCTAAACAAACTATACTTTATGACTAAATAAAGTATTTACTCAGTTGAAGCTTTGTTTTATATAAATGAAATAATTTTCACAAGTTTATTACACACTTATTCAAAAATCACTTATTTATTTTATCAAATGATATAAATTGTGGATAAGTTAAAATGAATTCAATCGGTAAGCAATTTCTAAACATAATGACCTGAATCTATAAAGATAAAGCTGACTAATATCAGTAAAGTTAAGTTCTTACTTTATTACACTAAACCTGTTGTAAATGTAAACAGATTTATCAACCTATCAAGGTGAATATTTCTAAACAATTAAGTGACTGTAGAAAAATTCATAATCCACTATGATTCGCTACAGTATTTTATCATTAAGCCTACTGATAACATTGAAAGCTGATCTATAAGTTCCAATCAACATATTAAAGATTGAATATTTAAGCATGTTACCATATCAAACTCATATGCGAACTCATCGTATTTTCTAGATTCAAATATAATCTATGATAATTAGGGAACTGAACTACAGTCAGACCAGAAATTATATCATCAGGTTAAAACAAGAATAGATTTTAACTCCTTTCGAAAATAACTAGAACGTTCAAAGAACACTGCATTTTCGTCAACCAAAAAAATCAGATTATACTCTGTACTTTCTATCCATATACAGAACGTCAGTACTTTCAACGGAATTATGCCGACCAAGAGTGTATGAAAACTTTATTGATAAATTACAGTTCAATTAACTACTAATAATTTCTCGTGTATCCTTTGATTTTTATCGGGATCAGCTAACACAACTGTCCTTTCAACAACTTGCAGTTACTGTTAAATATTGTTCATTAAGATCAATATTATGTTGTCTAGTCTCTAGAACTAAATGAATTCTATCAGTCAAGTCTGAGTAACGGCCCAAAGGCTGAGACTCGTCATTGCAAAGAAGTTTGAATAGATGCAGGATGGTTATATATTATCAACAGGAAACTTTCCATTTAAGTTTCGCGGTTATGATCACTTGTCAGAAAGAAGTATCTCAGCTGTGAGAGACAGCTGATTCTAGCCTGAGACATATGAATCCAAGTTAAACATTGAAACAGTTAGAATCATCACTACTCAGGTTTTCTGTGGTGTCATGATGTATGAGTCACCTCGATGCTGCAAAGACGCCTTGCTGCTAACAAGTGCTAAAAAGCGCGAAGCATAAGTGCAAACGTTCCCTTTATTTCCCTTCAGTCATCTGATGACTTAAACTAAAGGTTTTTATTAAGGTCTTAATACTTAGAAGTCTGTCTGTCTGTTTTCAACATAGAACTTCGCACCGATGTGCAGAAGTTCAAGTCGCCACACTCCATGTAGCGCACAAAGCAAGAGAAGAAAGTACAAGAAATGCATAATAGAGACAGTAAACAGAGGTGTGAGACAAAAGGAATAGTAATAAAGAAGAACAATATAGTTTCATTGGGTATTATAAGTCACAAGGAGCGGATGCGTCTGCTCCACTGAGAACGATTTTGAGCCATATCACCAATTGTCTTCAGTCATTGGTTTTTACCACCTAGAGGACCCCGACCAGGAAGTCTATATCTCCCGGCGTTGCCGGCTTAAACTAACTGTTGTGGATTTCATTTACTGGTGCCATATTTTGGTTTAACCACCGCCAGCTCTTTTCCAGCCTGACCCTATGTCAGCTAACACTGCACATAGAGGAAGGCGATGATTAGACATACGTAACACATGTCCTAACCATCTCGGTCGATGTAGATTCACAGCCTCGTCGATTGACTTCTCCTCCTTACCTAGCGCTCGACGCCTAACCTCAATATTGCTCACCTTATTAAGCCACTTCACACGGGAGATAGAACGCAGGCACCTATGATCAAAGACAGCTAGCCTTTTCATGTCCTCCACTCTCAATGGTCAGGTCTCACAACCATAAAGGAGGACGGAGCGGACTGATGCGTAGCACACACGCTCTTTGGTTGATAGCCAGCCAGATATCACGTCTACGCCAGAGACGGCGTAAACTGGCATATGCAAAACTAGCCCTCTGTATCCGTGCTGATCTTTCGTCAGCGATCAACCCGTTGGGGCTGACGCAACTTCCCAAATAAGTGAAGTGGTCAACGTGCTCTACCATTTCACTCCCTATTTCTAGACTGAAAGTCAGTGTAGTCCAGTCCTGTAGTATCAGTAATACATAGAAGTACTGAAAAGAAGGCTATATGGTCACTATCCATAGAAAACACTGAAAAAGCACACATAGTTAAGGCAGCAGCAATGAAGAAGCAGCGAAGACTGGACTCCAGGTGAACATAAACAAGACGAACCGCAACAACCAGCACTAATTACCATCAGCGGGAGAGATTCAACAGAGGTTACTTCCTTCACTAATCTAGGAAGCATCGTTTCAACTACAGGCAGTCAGAAAGGATGAAGATGTCAAAGTCAGACAGAATCGGAAAGGCAAGATACGCAATCATCGACCAGTTTGGAAATCTTCTGTACTCAACCAGCATAGATAACGAAATTCAGATTTTCAACACAAATGTCAAGTCAGTCACCGCTTCTGTGCGGGTCAGAAACTTTCACTGCGTGTCACAAAAAGGATTTCCAACAAGCCTCAGACATTTATCAACAGCTGCCACCTTCGCTTGCTCTATACTGAAGATCAAATGGCCAGTCAGAAAGAATTGGAAACAAACCAACCAATAGCCGACCGCTCAACAAATATGTACAAGAAAATGGAGATGGATGGATCGGGCACGCGCCTCTGAGTCGGCCGTCAAATGACATCGTGCGCAGTGCAGGCCATCACTCGAGTGGAATCCCAATAGAAAGTGATGAGTGAGTCGTCCTAGGGTGACATGAAGGAGATGGTGCGAGGAAGAGATGAGAGATTATGATCAATCTTGAACTCGGCTGAGAAGGACAGCACCAAATAAAAGAAAGTGGAGATGTATTGTTGAAGTCCTATGTTCCATTCGGAACCCAAGGGAATAATAACAATAATCGCAAAAACATTTGCCTTACTGAAAAAGACCTGATTAGTAAACATGTCATTGGAAAAAGTAGTAAAAGCGAATAACTAATTCAATACCTTTGCAAAAGTATTTTACTTATTTTTGGCAATGTTAACTTTTGTGTACTGAATGGTTTAATTGTGCTGCTTGCAATGACCTTCTGTAGTCAGCATCTTCAGCGCTGACTCCACAATGAAGTTAGCGCTGATGAAGTTCTCCAGAAAAACAATGAAAGCTTCACAATGAACACACCTCGCCGCTGAACTCAGAGAATACAACTACCCCAAAAAATCCACCTGACCTACAAATCTGTTCTGTTTTACTCGGCCTTTCACTAAAATATCAACTTTCATTATTGTCAGATTTCTCTTCACTCACTCTAATATTTTATTTATATGAAATCGGTTTGAAATGTAAGACTAAAGGTAAAGAACAGGTCTAACCGTATAATACATAAACAGAAAACTTCTACACTTTAACAGTGCAGACCACATACTATGTATTATTAATTAGTCTTCACTCAGTCGATTATTCAAATATTAAGAGTTCAGAATGAAACAGTTGTGTTTTTCAGAGATTAAATAAATAAATGATCAATTAGTCTTTTTTTTCTGTTTCATTTATCAGGAAAAAGTGTGTTAAACAAATAAGAAACTGAAACCAGAATATACCCATCTATATTTCTGTCCTACTGTTAATTAAAAGAACAACATTTGAACAACTACCATAGAATTAATATCACAGTGTTTTATTGTCCTTTGAAAACAGAACAATCAGATAGAAAATTAAGGTCACAAAGGAGGAGGAGAAGGAGTAGTTGAGAAATGCACTTAAACCTAAACCGTTTAGTTGTAATTATGAAATAAATTGCACCATTAATGATATACAAAACAAAATAGAATTGTGTGAATTAATTTGTTAAGGTAACAACTTAGGGAATAGGTGTGTGACCTTCATCAGATGATAGTATTGATTCATTCATCCTTTTGAAGAGAATGAAGGCATACAACCCTAAATTAACTTAAAACAAAGCCATACAGGAATGTGTTATTGAACAACACTTAGTGGAGATCATGATGTACACTGAAAGATTTCGACCTTGAAGGCATATAAAAGGCTAAGTAACAAAATGATACATCGAATTGCATAACTAGAATCAGACATTTTTAATTGAACTGACAGTCCACTGAACTATGTCAAATAATCACTATTCACTGATTATGCAGGTACATAAACTTGACGACTCTCAAATAAGCTGAAACACGTATCCTGGAGTCGCTTGCTCACAACCATCATCCATGTTATACCAAATAAGAACTAGTTTAATTATATAATACGGAATAAAACATGAAATTACTTTATAGTTGATGAATATTCATACTGATTTTTGATTGGTAGTCTTAACTAGTGTGAGAATAATAAAGATGAAGATGTTTATCACCCTATGTATACCGCCTAACTTACAAGGATTCATGTGTTCTGAGCTTAATTATAACACTATTTACAAGATCATTGGTAAAAATAATGATCCCTAATAAAATCAGTCAGTAAGCTGACATAAGGTACTAGGATAACATATTATCCTGTAAAAACAGTTTCCATCAAGAGTTTTTCCAATATCTAGGTGAAATTATATCTCCAATAGCAGAATAAAACGGATTATGGCAGTTAATACAAAACTTACCAACTGTTTCTAGATCTTCAGATGCGTTAGTTACTAAACAGTTAAAGAAAAAGAAATTAAAAGGAGGATAAAGTTAAATTTAGTGAATTATTTAACAAGAATTATGCTCAAGCCGTTAATCTTCATAAGACTGCTATTGTAGTTTGACATCAGAAGGAATATCATTTGTACATGCAATGTAGTCTATCCTTTTAAGTGAAGCGTTCTACTCCAGACATCATTATGTTAACATGCTCGAACTATTAAGCAGTATTTCAACTCACAGCATTCAAATAGTTCGTAGTGTTTTATAGACTGATGTGAATGCCAGTGATTTCCAAAAGAAACTTGATGGAGCTTTCAATTCACACTGAATCAGAAACTTACAAACGCTCAATTCAATGACAAAATCAGTCTAGTGATTGACGATAATTCCTGTTTCCTTTATCTCGTTTTACTCTAAAAGTAACTTCTAAATGTTATTAAGAGTAACGGGAAGAAAGAGGATGTTTTCAATGAACGAACTGAAAACTAGAGAAGAGAGAAACCTGAAAACAACTCACATTTCGAAGCTCTAAATCCTGTACGTTGTAAAGTTTGCTTAACGACAATCGGCGTTAGTAAACTTGCTCTCCACTTTAACAGTCGTCGAAATTCCCATGGTAATGATTCTACTATAAAAATAAAGAAAATTATAAATGTATGTAGCAGGTAGGTTTTGAGTTGACTAGTACTTCACTGATGCAAAACAGTAAGTTAGGTGAAATATATCAAACAGCACTTCACAAGAAATTGTTCAAAATCTATCATATAAACATCTTCAATGTGAACAGCTTTGTCTGTTCATTGTGGTGATAATATCTATCAGTTGCCGAAAGCGAATAGATTACAAAACTAGATTAAAGTAGGGAAGTTTCCCCCACTCACTCAAGGCTTTTGGTATATTTCACATTTCAAGTGGCTCTTAAAGCATTAACACTGGGGATAGATATTAGCAGTCAGCCGGTAGGAAGCTGTAGAAACCCTGAACCTAGGTTTTGTAATCCTTATCTTGGTGTTTAGATTAACATTAATGATACTAGTCAAAACCATGAGTTTTCTCAGTGCTTTAGATGTCTTGCTGTAAAGTACCCCTGAACATGAAATCTAATTCTAAGGCCTCTTGCCAACTGAATGAAAACATTTATCACGTAAAAATAAAAGTACATATACTTCAGTGTACCGCAGTGTAGTGTGACGTAGATCAGTAGCCATATTGAATAAATGATGGATAGATTTCAACCGATATACTAAGAACTAGACAGCCACATCATCGGTATGTGTCATGCTACTTATTGTGCGTCGGTGGCACAGTGGTTAGGACTCTCGCCGACCATGCACATGGTCCGGGGTTCGATCTCCTGCCGACTCACACCCGATATCTATGGTCGGCCTACAAAATTTAGGCTACCGATATCCATGCTGAAAATTCCATACTTGTACTGAAAATACGGTGTGGCATCAAGCTGTAATCAAAAAAAATATAAAATATCGAGCGTTTACCATATTTGTGAACTATAAGTCGTTTGTTTTGGCATTTAACTTTCAGTCAGAGGGACATGAGTCCTAATTCAGCGGCAAATTATTTTTTGAACATGGACAACTGGGTTCTGCCACTAGCTCTCACTTAATAAATTTTGCTCATAACATCTCATCTCATTCCTCTGCTTTGAGAGTGGAACATAAGACTTCAAGCTGAGCAGTTTCAGTATCGGTGTTGTTTTCATTTGCGTGGGGTCGACTAGTTTCATGTCCAACCTCCCCTCTTTCAAAGGCTTACTATCAGCTAGTAAACTAAAAGGGGTATAAGAGTGGGTCAACTGAGAATTGAACCATGATTTTCCATGTCGTCGGCTAGCATTCAACCACTGAATCACAGTGCCTTGAACAGTAAGTTTTGTACATAGAATAGTACATAGAAAATCTATATCAGTTAAGCAAGCTGACGTTTGTTCTTCATTTGAGTAGAGATAAAATGTGAGATTTTCATCGTTATGAAACGTCATAAGAACTTTACTCATCAAGAAAGTTGAAAAACACAGATAATTCTCATAACTAAGAAAACTCTAAACAGGGAAAATAATTTGAGAAACACGACCGAAACTTAACAGAACAGTCTAGCTAATTTTCTAGTGTCAGTTTGAAAGGGATCTGCATTGCTTTAAGTTACATCACAGATTCGTATCAGTTAGAGTGTCACAGAAAACCAACTGTTTCTTCCCCCATTTGGGACTTTTCACCAATGATGTCGCAAATAATTGAACCCAGAATTTAAAACTAACCAAATCCCTGCTAACCTGAACCTGAAAACTGATCTACTTCTAACTAGTGATTGGCTAAAGGTTGAAGTTACCTGGAATTCGAATTCGAATTTGTGGGCACTTGAGTCCACCAGGTCCGGTGAGGGGACAAGTACTCGCTGCTGATATTTGTTGTCTGTGACGCCATTTATAACAAAATGGAAGGAGTTAGGACTCAAAATGTCCGACCACTGGATTCCGTCCCAGTGGCTAAATAGTCAACAAGCTCGCTTTGCGACCTTCATTTCCGGGGATCTACCCTAGTTTGAGTCATGAGTACGTGCTACTGAAGAGTTCAAAACTAAGATGAAACAGGAGTCCAGTACTTATTAGTTTTGGATGATTCTCCAAATGGTGTCAGTCCGTCGTCTAACCTGTAGAAGTTTAGCTAAGTTAGTCAACCTTATTCAGATCATCCAATGAACTTGTGATATCTAAATTACCCTAATCTTGCCAACCCAATCAGCTGCTGTAAAACGTGAATGAAGACAGAATACATAATTCGTTTAGGTGAAACGTTAATTACGCAGCAAAGATAAGAGAAAAGTGGTGATGAAACGAAAATGTAAAGAAATGGAATAAACTACCAACTTAAAACACATAAAGAAAAGAATTCATTTGGTTTACAGTAGATGATTAGAATTAAGTACGTTAAATATAAGTAACTGTGATCAGGCATCATGTTATTTAAGACTTACATTTCTGTCCATCTTCAACAAATCGTAATACCGGTGGCACATATGGAAACAGAGAATCAATTAAAGCTGGATGAGATTTATTGTTACACTTAGCAAATCGATTTGAAAGTACACTTTTAGATTTTGTTTTTATTTCTTTATAGTCAATACTGTGTGATATTGTGTCGCCTAGATGATGTACAGGTTTTGATGTAGCAGTCTTATCTTGTGATTCATTTGACAGCATTGAACATGTCTAGTAAAAGAAGAAATATAAACGTATACGTTTAAAGTTAAGTGTTTCAGAATTTACCATCTCCTGGATTTCCTCAGTTTTCACAGATTTTTCTGACGAAAGATTTTGCTCTTCAGGTAAAATAGGTGATTGTGACACTATTGAGCTCTGGTCATTTTTATCATTTGTATTCAGATTAACAGATGATTCACATCCATTTGTTGATATAATATCTGTAAGATGAAGTTAAGTGATGTTGAATAAAACAAATTATCCTTTAAAAAGTATTTGGTTTAATGTTTTATAAAGTTAATTAACTCACCAAAGTGTACAAAATCGCTCAGGGTTTCCTATCAGTTTCCTTCAACCATTTGACATCCTTTCAGAGTTCTAATCACCTAGCTTGATGATCATATGGCTAACTTGACTGATACTGTTCATTCAACACCAACGTCAAGAACTAGATGCATGACATTGGGAACCCATTAGAAACCAATCACTATATTTATTACAGTCCTACAAGAGATCGATCCTGAATCCTATTAGCTTAGTGGTAACGTCTCTGTCCATAGCCCTGGGTAGCGGGATTTTGAATCTCATAAGGGATATCAGTTCCTTCAAGGTTGCAGATATTTCTTTCTGAAGAGTGCTAATTAGTGTGGTACTTATGTCTGGGGCTTTCTACCTAATTGCCTCTAAACACCTAGAGTAAAAGATGCTAATCACCTAAGATTTTTAGTACGGAGAAGAAAAGTCAACTACTGAGGTTTTGCTCATTGAATCAACTCTGACTAAGTGTAAAGTGGCAGGCATTTGACAAGTTCTACTACTATTAAAAATAGGGGGATATAGTACTGAAGAACTTTAGGAACTGACAAACTGAGTTTGAGAATAGAACATTGCACAAAAATGCAGCCATCCCACGGACTCAAACTCGACGGCCCACGCTTCCCTACAGTGCCAAAAATAAATGTCAAAACTTCATGGACTGATGTCAGGTTTTGACTTGGCTCTTTTTCAGCTCACTCTTATGTCAGCTAACATTGATCGTCGAGGAAGGTGGTGGCTTGGTATGCTTAATATGACTGTGGAACATCTCCGTAGCTTCAAAAACTCATCGCTTTTCATCTTTTCCTTACTTTACACTAAAGGCCTAACGTCAATTTTACTCACCATACCACTTAGCATGGGAGATAGAATGAAGACATCTGTGATCAACGACAGCTAGCCTCTTCACGTCTTCCAGTTTCAATAGCCGTGTCTGACAGACATAAGGAATGACAGGAAACTCTACTGTGGATTACATGAGTCTTTTGTGTCCATGCTGACATTGCGCCAGAACTCAGTCTATTAGGGCTGACGCAACTTTCAAAATAAGTAAAGTGGTCAAAAGGATCTACCACTTCACTCCTTATCTTTTAACTTGGACTCAGTATAAACCAGTTCTGAAGAATCGTCTTACTATAGAAAAATTATTATAAAAGTTGTGTGGATACTCTTGTTTGATTATAAGCAGTAAACTGTGTTCAGAACTTAAACCAGGATATAAAAATTTTTTTACTGCTTTTGTGCTATCTGGACTTGAGGGTTTAATTGTTTTCTTTGGTATTTTCAGCTTTAATTTCGCAAACCTGCCTAATTTCAAATAATGCAGTGCTGCAACAAACACACAAGTCACAGTACCGAAATTTCACTCTTAGGTCAAAGCAAATCCAGTCAGACGCAAATGCGAAATGGTTCTACTATTATAGGACAGATTTAGTTATGACAGTAACGTGGGGGGATAAGAATGCATGTAAAAAAAACTTTGTGAAAAAGAACCTACCTTTTTTAGTTGTATTAGGATGGAATGAAGTGACAGATAGTTTCGAGTGTTTTTCTGCAATAGCAGCAAAAGTACTTAGTCTGAGACTGGGTGTTTTCAGCGGTACACATAAATCTGTATTTGGATCTCTGCCGATAGGCAGTTTTGCCACCTTAGTTTCAATGTCTTTGTGATGATCTACCTTATCTTTAATGATTTTTTCATCAGATGTTCTTGGTGTTTCGCTTATACATGGTGAATTCGCTGAATCGTGATTATCACTACCCGGATTATCCAATGATTCACTGTAACTATTCGCTGGAGAAACAGAAGCCTCTTCGTTTGACTGACGTTCATCATCTGTAGTTTCATCACTGTCTTCTGTACTCTCTTCCTGTTCATCATCATCTTCAGCATTATCAGATAAAAAGCATTCCTCTAATTCAATTGTTTCACTGTTTTGCGAATAATTCATGCCTTTATTCATTTTCTGCTTTTGTGTATTATTACTATCATCCAGTAATGTACTTTCGTTGGCAATATGATCATCTTCATCTGTTCCATTTCCACTGTCAATTTCAACTTGTTTCGGTGGTGCAAAAATCTTTGGGTGACTTTTAGAACAGGGAGGTGAATGTTGTTGACAATCTGCTTTATTAGTCTATAGAAGGAAGAGACAACAGTAATAAAACAAAGACACTCAAAAACCCTGTCACTAAAAATTATTAAGAACACAAATAAAAAAGTGCAAATACATTTCATCATCTGAAATATAAGTTTAAATAAGCATTGGAAACCGTTATAATACAAGTATACTAGAAAGTGTGGGTTTGTTAGCGCAGCTTATTATAGTCATATTTCAATAGTTTACACATAACGATAAGTTCTTTTTGTCTTGGTAATATTTCGAGCACAATTACTGCCAGTGATCACACCAGATGTTGGGATTGTTACGCCAAATGTATGTAACAAGGGAGATTCAGCACAATTGTCAACCAGATGGAATAGATCAAATTAGTTTGTTTATTGGATGTATCACACAGTGGAACAGTATTATTTACTGGATGACGTTTCGAACAAAATTTATTGTTCATGACCATATCAATTATAATCACATGACTTCGAAACTTGGTAAAATGTTTAAGTAATAGAGCACAAAAACTAAGTAGTACTAAGGAAAATCTAAGACAGGAAGTGAGGCAGATAAGAGAAGATTTAATATTTAATAATTACCCTGATAAACTAGTGATAAAGTATGTAGGGAAATGTAAAAATAAAATAAATAATGATCCTAGTGACAGTGATGGTGATAATAATAATGATAATATTAATGACGACATGCATGTCAAACATGCGCAAGATAATGACAACACCAACAATAAGGAATCTAAATCATCAGTAGTAAATACACACAAAGAAGGAACCTCGGAAACCACCTTACGCAGAATTCTTAACCAGGTAGGAATAAAAGTGGCATTCAAACCCACAAACTCAATTAGAAACAAGCTTTGTCGGTTAAAGGATCCTGTGGAGCCTTTAAAACAAAACAATAAAGTTTATCTAATGCCCTGCCGGAATGATTGTCAGGTCAAATACATAGGTCAAAGTAGTAGAACAGGTGCAGTCAGACTAGTGGAGCACAAAAACCTAACAAAATCTAGATTAGTTGACGCGAATATATATATATATATATATATATATAATCACACGACTTCGAAACTTCAATTTTAGATTTTTTTCTCCTCTCTTATTTGTCGTAGGGGTAGGAGGATTTTACAGATATCTGGGATAGGTGTTGAATCATTCCTATTACACGTATTTGCAGTTGATTCAATAAACAAAGCTTCTGTCATCAATCTCTCCCTCAACCCTGTTACATTAGATTTTAAAACTGTCATCTTATCCCATCCTATTGTATGGTTGTGTGTAATTGCATGTAGTGCTATAGCTGAACTATTCTCTAGATTTCTTATCTTATTCGCGTCAACTAATCTAGATTTTGTTAGGTTTTTGTGCTCCACTAGTCTGACTGTACCTGTTCTACTACTTTGACCTATGTATTTGACCTGACAATCATTCCGGCAGGGCATTAGATAAACTTTATTGTTTTGTTTTAAAGGCTCCACAGGATCCTTTAACCGACAAAGCTTGTTTCTAATTGAGTTTGTGGGTTTGAATGCCACTTTTATTCCTACCTGGTTAAGAATTCTGCGTAAGGTGGTTTCCGAGGTTCCTTCTTTGTGTGTATTTACTACTGATGATTTAGATTCCTTATTGTTGGTGTTGTCATTATCTTGCGCATGTTTGACATGCATGTCGTCATTAATATTATCATTATTATTATCACCATCACTGTCACTAGGATCATTATTTATTTTATTTTTACATTTCCCTACATACTTTATCACTAGTTTATCAGGGTAATTATTAAATATTAAATCTTCTCTTATCTGCCTCACTTCCTGTCTTAGATTTTCCTTAGTACTACTTAGTTTTTGTGCTCTATTACTTAAACATTTTACCAAGTTTCGAAGTCATGTGATTATAATTGATATGGTCATGAACAATAAATTTTGTTCGAAACGTCATCCAGTAAATAATACTGTTCCACTGTGTGATATATCAAATAAACAAACTAATATGGAATTACTTACTACCACAGTGCCCAAGTTTTACACAAATACAGATGGACTATAACTCTGAATACACAAAAATGAAATATGTGTGTATGGTTACAAACCATAAATGTGTGAATTAAAAAACAGTTTCAATAGTTGGTGTGGTCATGGGCAGTAATTGTGCTCGAAATATTACCAAAACAAAAAGAACTTATCGTTATGTGTAAACTATTGAGAGGTAATTATAATTAATTTGACCTATGCTACAATGCCGAAACTTTTACTGACATTAGGTGTAGATAGTCTAATTTGATAAACCACGAGATCCCGGTGTAATTACTTATACATTTTATATTGAGACATACTGGTGAATTTAAGATTGTAGATGTGTTTGAATTTTGCAGGTTTTCGTACACACGGTTGTGTCTGCCTATTTACAAGCATAATGCTGTTATCAAGTAATTAATTTCAGTTAGTACGTGCTTTTTTGTGCTTTGAAGTTCTTTTAGAGGTTGGATTGATTCTCCAGGGTAGGGCCGTTAGTCATACGCCCAGCCTTCCCACTTCCTCAAGGTTTAGGATCAGATAGTAGATGAGTGGACTAGTAGACGAGGCAACATTTAGTATGATGTATAAAACCAGTGTCTCTGTTGTATTCAGTCAGCTGTATTTTTATTTATATGCCTTTTTGAAGAAACATACGAATACGAATGAAAAAGAAAGACAGTCAACTCTGAATTCATTTATCACAGTGAACTAAAATAACTCAGAATTATGTACAGGTACTTCTAAAATGGAGTAGCAGTCCTTGTTGTGGTTTAACCACTAGAGAGTTTAGTGAAATCAATCAAAAATGTTTCTTGTGGAATTTTTAAATAACTTCTCGTGGTGCTATCAAAGTTGTATAATCAAGATATATGACTGTGCGATATTAGAAAATCGGAGGCAATCAGCAGGAAGCCTTCGACCTAGGTTTCTTGCTAGTTGGCACTCGTCAGCAAGGCGTATCTGCAACCTTGAAGGGACTCATATGCACCATGATGACAAGCTACCTAGAATGGCGGCCACATTGCAAACCTGACTGATGGAATTCAGTCTGCACTAAAGAAAGGACTAGACACGTCACACTAGTTACTAGTGTCCAAACAAAATATGACTGTATCTAATATGAAAACAACATTACTCCGAATGAAAACTTGTGCAAACTACGTGTGACAAACAGTAAACGGAAAGCATTTGATAGTTCATAAACATGATTAGGCAATAGGATTATTCTCTAGCATGGAGATTGGTGCAAGTGGACGAATGTTCAATAAGGCATTTTTATTATGTGTTGAAAATGCATCTTTCTTCGTAAATCATCAGACTGACAATCTCTTTTCACCGACAACACTTTTTTAATAAATTTAAACAACTTATTGTTGTTACACTACGAGGAGAATTTCTCTTCTTTTCAAGTGCTAAGACAACTCCGTACTCTTGTGTTGAACGTGATTTTGCCGGATGTCTCACTGCTGATTTCTTAGCATCATTCTGTGAGGAGGATATGAAACAGACTTAACTGCAGTTATAAAACTTTCGTTTCGAAGATTATTAGCCAGTTCGGAAGTTAGTTTGGCGGAAAACTGGAAATAATCACTCCATAAATCTTAGAAAAAAGAACATTTCAGTCCAACTATAATTCTATCAACGTTTAATACTGAGTTGTAAGATTCTGTGGGGGATGCGGTATGATTTCAGTTTCATTGTTGAAATTGTGTGACAAATATGATTGATTTGCCAAGATGTCACTGAAACAAGTGAAACCTAAATCTGCATTTAAAGGTGACACTAGTTGCCTTCTTGAGTGCTGTGAATCCATTCTTAATTACATAAAACGGAAGCTAAAGATATCAATCGAACTAACCTGCTGTAGCTACCTATACTATATCTAATTCACCCAATGAATCCAGAATGATACTTCTTATAGTTACTATATGTGCATAAATTATAAAAATTGAGACAAGTGACAAAGAATGACTTATGTTCAAAAAGGTAATCCTCATTTTCCTCCTTATCAAATAAAACCATTCACTTTCTGCTTACCACCTCCATGATACCACATTGAGTATGAATTTCATTGTGCTTCTGTAAAGGCGTAGAAGTGTTTTCCCTATATGTTTAACAAGATACAAAATAAAAATGATAAGAAATATGGTTTTAAATAAAGCAGTCAATGAACGTATCCTAAGAACTTGAATTTCGTAAGTCCTTTACTTGATTAAGACGTTTAATCGTATGGGCATTTCACGCGTTTATAAGAAACGTTAATGTGGTTGGTGGTGTCAATTTTCAGAACTCCAAAAACTTAATTAAAAAGTGTCACAAAGATTATCCAAACTGAGGACATTGAAATTTTAAGCCTACCTGGACTTATTCAAAATGAGGCTTTCATTAGTTCACACAGCCTTTGGACCGTTGGCACAAGAGTTTTAGACAATAAATATACCGACTAAAATATGAGACATATTAGAACATGGTCTTATGTTGTGCTTATTCATTAGGAACTTAAGGATTTATTTTAATATGAAAAAAGTTAATAAATAGAAATAACATTGATGAAAGACAAAGGGATCCCAACTAAAATCCCAACTTTACATCCCAAATGGAGGATTTCAATTAGCTGCCCTCACAAATCGGTAATTTTCTCTACTGTGTGGCATGAAGATGAGCTAAAGTAACGAACCCAAATATCAGTGTTAGATAAGATAACGGTAACCAAACACCGACAGTGTATTTAGTGCTATGCTTCACAAATCTAACTAAATGGATCACAGTTTTCAGACAGAGCTACTTCATCGGGAGGTTAGGTGTTACTAAAAACACAGGATAGCATCTTAAAACCTAATGAAGAGAATTAAAGAAGAGATAATAAGCCTACTGCGGTCACCCATCCTATCCTTTTTTATTGCTACATTGTTGTTAATGTTTTTAATCGATACAATTTTACATTCATTTTCGTGTTGAACAATATTATCAATGTAAATGCCGTGTTCTAATTATTATCCCTGCAATGAGAAGGTTTGATGAAACAGTGTACTACATGCTATACTGTCCGGAATGTTAATACCATTATTATGATGTCAGGATCAAATGAGGTAACATGATATGTTGCTGTTTACGTCAGCCATATGGGTTGAAGAACCTTTTGAGTATTGAGCTGATAATTTCGGCTACAAAAGATAAAATGAGGTGACTAAACACCGCAATATTATTAGCCTTCAGGTAGACTGTCAGTGAATGGAAATACTTTTTACTATAACAATCTATAATCCAGTAGTTCAAAATTCCTATAAGGATTAACCATAAACTTTCTTGGATGCAAATGACAGAAAAGTGAAAGATACCTGCCTTTGTATAGAGGAATAAGGATGTTCTTTATCTACATTTGTGTTTACAGTGCTGTTATCATGAAATTTCCTGATATTATTAGCTTCACTTTGATATCCTTTATGAGAAAGTAAATCTTGAATACTTAATATGACTGCAGATTGACAAAATGGTTGGCTAAAGGGTGATGCATAGTGAAGATAGCCATCATTCACAGTTTCCAAAACACCACCACCCTCCTTATTTTCGAAATAAAGTGATCTCTCCTTGGTGTAGTCGAATGTTTCATTTACTTTGAGTTGTCTGTTAAACTCCTTTTTAAATACTTCGAAATCCTGTTTAATTTTTTTGTACATTAGATTCGGCGCTGGATATGACTGATACATTTGAAAGTTCTCCGATGAATCTGAATTCTTATTGTGAGAAATCGACACACACAGATTAGCACGACTCTCAATGCTTTCTAATTTTTGTTCCATTTGATCTCTTCGTGAACACCTCGTACGGTCTACAGTAAACAACTCAGCACTAAAGTCTGTGAGCAAATCTGTAGTTCTTGGTTTTGTAGCTATCCTCTTTACTGTGAAAGGAGGCGGGTTGGCGATAATTTTCAAGCTTGAAGTAACACATGGTTTTTTAAAGTTGCATGAAGGCGGATTTAATGATGACCGAAAATTAGTCACATTTCCAACATGAGAGACATTTTCAGGTTGAGTAAGAAGATCACTACGCAAGTGATTCTCTCGGTATATCGTTCCAGATTTTAATGACTTTGTGCTATATAGGAAGGTTTGTTCATTGTTAACTAATTCAAATGGAAAGTTGCAACAGGTATGTTTACTAGGTCGATCCCATTTATCACGACAAGATTTAATCCTAGAAAGTCTGTTCCAGTCACTCTCTGTAGAATCTGTGGACTTTTGGCTGTCACTGAAATGATTTGGAAGACTACCGTATATCGGCTGAATCTTTTTTGTTTCTACACTGCACGAAATATTTGTCTTAGTATCTTCCAACTTAGCGTTGGATAAACTTTTCAGTGTAGCCAGTGAAACAGGTCGAATAAATTTTGCAAGATAATGGCGGGAGTTGTAAGGAATAAAGGACTTCTCATACTGGTTTTTTAATATCTCTCGATCAACCTCAAGGGCAAACTTTTCGGTGGATTTATTGTAAATGAACGGACTTCTTGGTCTAAAACTTTTTGCTATTCTTTCTGATGAGTTAAGGAAATCGTCATTTGAATCTACTCCTTTTTTCATCTTATTAGGAGAGATAGATTTTCAGTGAAGCACACACGTGTGAAAATTTAAGTCATTTCCGAATCACACAAATTACTCAGAAAAAATATTAATCACAACAGAAAGATATTTCCTTCACGGACTCGCAGTTATGTTGCAAGAACTTCATAGGGAATAACTCATGAATTGCAATTTTCCCACGATAACATCTAAGTGTACATCTCCAAGACTTTGACTAAATTCAAAAATGCACGAATATTAGGCTGTATCAGAATTATACAGTTAGCTAGTAAAAACAAAATCAGCAGCAGGAACTTATCAACTTCATTAACATTTTTAATCAATTTTAAGCCTAAGAGCAGGAAAATAAGGATAATATCCTTCTGTCGTTGACTGATACACGTTTATTTCAGAAGTATGTAAAAATAATCATTCCTGACAAATTTTAGTCGCTCTTATATAACCACATCATAATTTGAGAAGGAAGACTATGTGATGTTCAGAATTCTATTTCTGTGGAAGTTATTAAATAGAAAGGGTGAGAAAAATCACAGGGCTTGAGTCGATTGAGAGTTAGAAGTAATGTAATCGTCCATGAAATATGTTTATTCACGCAGCATGTATAGGTCCTTTACTGGATAGGCAATATGTTTACCAGAATTTCTTAGAAAATGTTTACATAGGATATTGTTTATTTGTGTGTGTAAACTAAAGTAACACTGGAAATCAACTCTGCTCTACAGATAGCAGGATGAAGTAGGAGCAGAGATTCGTTGAAAAGATATGCAAAAATTAAAGTGTGGATTACGGAATTTTCCCACATGTCCCCTACTCCGAAGACAGAGCTTTTAACATAGGTTACGGTAGCCTGAAAATTACTCATTTATGTACAATACTTTGCAGTAGGTGATAATGAAAAACATTTGACTGGTCAGTTGCCTTAGAGTGGAAAAAGAATATTACCGGGCGATGTAATTGCAGCGTAAACACATTTCAACTTCATTTCGCCATGAATTCATAGTCAGTCGCCGAGGTAAAATAAATGTCTGATAAAGTGAGGATCCGAAACTTCAAATATGTCATCGTGCAGGTGAGCGCTAGTAACTCTCACTATATATGCTACATTTGTCGAAAATCTGGGTTCGAGTAAACATTCTGCTAATAATGCCACTGCGACAGTCTGAACTTCAGGTATTACTACATAATGCGAGGTTCCACGGACGATATTACTGTGTGCTATCAGCGCGGTAACTCTCGAACTCCTGTGACGGCTTTCATGAAAATAATCCCTTTCCATTCCACAAGTGCATGGATTCATACTGCCACTATCCGTTTCAACCAGCAACTGCTTCTACAGTTGATAAGTTGCCATTCGCTCTTTACTTGGCTCCTTCTGACTATATATTTTTCAATAACTTCCCTCCAAACTTCTCTCTAATTATGAAACTGATATCCCTTTACACACCACTATTTAAGGAGTGTTGATTCTGTATTCACTGAAGACAAAGACTGATATGAATAAATCTTGGGTGTACGTCACATCACTCCTTTCTAAATTTATTCTTTCTTTAGTTGAACACAATCTATACTGTGCGGAGTGGTAAGTTACTAGTAGTCGCTTAAGATGATATGTGAGGTGACATACTACTGTGTGATCTGAGGATTTTCAAGCATTGGTTTGTGCGGATTTGACTGATTGGTTACAGGATTTCATCATTAGATGACATCGGGCCTATTCAGGTAGGTAGTTACCTGGGGTTCCAGTGGGACCAGTAGAGCACATCAAGTTGGGTGTGAGGAAAAATACTCACCGAAAACACTGGCTAGCTGTCGCGCTATTTCGTGAACTGGCAGGAGTAAGAATTCATCGGCCATTGCATCGGGTCCCACTGGCTCAATGCTCTATGAGCTCGCCTAGCGACTAGAAGGCCCTGTGTTCAAACTTCGGTGGGTGCGTTCTGCTAAAGAGTTCAAAACTGGGAGGGAACAGTTTTCCAGTACTCCAGTGTTTTCCAATGGTTCTCTTACCGATGTCAGCTCATGATCTGGGGATGCCATTCAGAGCGAAACAAACCTAATGTAACGCTTTGATTGGAAAAATGTTTTACTTAGGCGAAGAAAGCATTACGAAGTTTGTGTGCTGTGGGCTAACCTGAGAAATACTTTGCCCAGATAACATTTTATATCTGTCTGCTTGAACGTTTGTGAGTTTTTGTGACCAAGGTATATATGGTAAGATTCTCACCCTTTGACCCGAGAAGACCAGGATGAAGTGCCACCTCAACTCTTATCCAAACTGAGTGTGATTTACATGAAGTGTGATGGTTTTGCCCCCACCGCAACTTTCTATATTTAGAGGAAACAAAGTGAGGGACATCGACGTGAACCTCCTTGTATTAATGAAAACCTGCTAAAATGCAGAAATTTCATTTCTTTAAGTTGATGCTTCTGCGATTGGAAGTCTTAGAAACCTCCTCGAATGGAATGGAAGCATGCCTTTATTTGCATTTTCATATCTGACTTACCATGTTTCTCAACATTTCTGAGAGAGATGGCACAAATTGAACAGTAAAAAGCAAAGGACTGATTGTTGTTCTCTTTTAGACATTGCTAAACATCTCCGTTTCCATCATCTAATTATTATTCATTCCATCGTTGATAAAATTTATTTTCGTAAAGTCTCACAGTGTTATACAGTAATATTTACTGATGACGTTTCGAGCACAAATTACTGCTCATAATCGTATCAAGGTCCCATAGTGAGTGCTACTTATAACCACATATAAGGAGTATACCAGTAAACGAGTTCAGGAAAGCAACAATATGTTTCGGACACTGGAAAAGTAATCGAAGAAGAGAAGTGTGAGTAGAACGTTAGAAACACTGTGCAGAATCCAACAGGCTATCGAATGGTCTGATATTCGACCACTGTGCAAATGATGTGCAATAAAGCATTGGAGAGATGGTATACCTACAATGAGTTTGTCCCAATGAACATTCCTTCAAGCTTCATTGATCTTTTCTTCCTTACAATTGGTGTCGCTGCTTCTGCTGGAGGTGAAGGTGCAATGACCGCAAGTCTTTGAAGAGGGGGATGTGAGGACATTTCTCATTGAATTGGAAACCCCCGCGGACCTGGTTGGAATGCGAAATTAAAAGGTGAAGCTGGCACCTTGAGCACTCTACTAAGAGGCCGTGCGAAGGTTGCTTACATTAGAGTACCACCACCAGTCAAGTGAAGCGAAACTTCAGAAAATATTTCACAAAACGAGAGGAAAACAGAATGGTGGGTGATATTCGTACGAAAAACTATAATTGCTGTAAAACAAACGGGCATATAGGGGAACATGTGAGATAATAAAAGTTTTGCAACCATGATCAACTAATTTTAATCGTCAGAGTAGTGCAACATGCACCACTAACCCTTTCCGGTTCTCACCATTCTATTGATATAAACATTGGAACACGTAGTAAGCCAGGTTATTTGAACTACTGAATAATCCGAGTGTCTTTGACAATCGATAATAGGGTGCCCTAAAACGGCACGCCACAGCACTATCGGTCATGCGGTCTCACGTACTTCCTATGCCTTTAGAAATATGCACTGTCACCTTTAGGTGACTTTTTCAATATACCTGCATTGTGCAAACAAATAAACCAAATTCCAACAGGAGTTAATGCGAGGTGAAGGTTTCCCAAATTCCGTTGTATTCAGCAACTGTCTGTTCGATTCACAAAAACACATTCCGCAGCAGGAAGAGACGTATCCTACGCAGAAAAAATTCAATTTCTTAAGTGTCACCACTTTCAAACAACTTCCAGAAAGATATATTATTATTACAACAAAGTGTTATCATCGATTATCTTCGTAGGGTAGCAAACTGAATACATTCTTCGTCAACACTTATGCAAACCATTAGGCTGAATGAAAACGAGGCTATTGGCTAGCATTATACATTACTGGCTGATTCAGTCTGGTTTGTTTGACTTTCGATCCTCATACCTGTCCATATTTCTTTGGATTTTAGGCTATGAAGTACTGATTTGTTTATTGTCGTTTATATTAAGGTCACATTGAACTCCGTTTAGTTTGTTCCTATCGCTTAATTTTCGACTTATACTGAACAAATAGGTCAATTGTTTGTTCCTCCAAAGGATTAGTGGGGCTTTATCAAGTCAGGTGTAAGGACAAATACTCGTTGATGACACTGGTTACCGGTCATGCCTAAAATCACAAACAGACATAAGTAAGAAATCATACAATTGCCATTTGACTACATACCCCTGAGTAAGTGGTCAGCGAACTCGCCTCGTAACCCGAAAGTCCTGTATTCTTTCCTTATTGGAGTGAGTGCTTATAAAAATTCCCTGGCTAGAACGAAACAGCTGTGCAGTTCTCCCTGGTTTTCAGTGGTTCTCGAACTGATATCGATCCGTGGGCGGGACTGAAAATAATTAAATCCTCGCAAGCTAACACCTGAAAACTCTTTCTTCTGATATTAATTTAGTTACACCTGTGAGAGTAATACAGTTTCTTACGATCACTGACCACTCAGCCCTTTGTGGTGACTGACTATTACTGTAATGTGAACACGTTCGTTGTGATGTGTTCGCGTCCTGTGAACTGGATGGTTCAATAACCAAGTTTTCATCGTCTTTCTTGGAAACACTGTCAGCGCAAACCTCAATATAGAGCGAACTTACTGGAATTCGCCGTAAATGTAGTGAGTGTTATTTGTTTCTATTCATTGTGTATACACAGTACAAATAGTTCTGTTGAATACAAATTTCTGACTTCTGTTCTCTGTATGTAGTTGTCGAGTGGCTCTAATGCACACCCTCGCTAATTATAGCGCTGTAATCCGTCACTATGGTGGTTTAATGACAGATCATTTCTAAAATGGTTTTTAAATGAAACTTTGCAATAAAACTGTTTTCTAAAGTACATATCATCGTTGACATTATTCTCTTGAACTGCGTTAAATTCTCTGCCCTTGTATCAGAAGATCTGGCTTGATACTGATATCTGAGTAATGTATTGCATTAAAGGAGGTAGTTATTTCGAAAGTTAACCATATATTATTGAACTTTCGTGGAATCATGCTGGTGTGTTTTGGCCTATTTAGTGAAGCTCCCTAGTACCCACTGGACAAAGGTGGATCGATTTCAAAAAGGGACGTATCATATAATCGCTCGTAATTGTCTGGTTTACTGGCATTCGATTCCTTCTGATTACAGTTATCAATAAATGGTACAGCAGCACTAACAACCAGTGAAGCTGACTGGTTAGTTGGTGTCGGTCCAGTTTATTTTTAACGATCACATAACCAGTCAGTATACAACAAGCCATTCCCAACATTTAGAAAAGCACTGGACAGTATTGGAACTGATACATAGTTTATTGTGTCTCACACTTAGGTTAAGTGGGTATTATAGTTCAGATGGGCTGGAAAGTGCAGCTAATCCAAAAAGCTTAAAGCGACGGCAACCATGTAAAATTTGCAGACTACAATTGTGATAGCCTTTACTTACTACGTTTACCGGTTAATCTATTGGTGGACTTAAGGAGTGGGAATTCGTTCATTCGTACTGTTGTCGAATGATTGAATTTCTTTTGTCTGGCTTTGAATGTCGCAATAATGTAGGATGGAGTGGCGATAAAGGCCATCGTGGTGTCTTTGCACATAGTACGGCACACGTCACAACAGTTATTGTAACTGTGTAAACAAGTTGATAGAACACCTTCAGAACACCTAAACGTAACATCTAATGCGATTTCAGTATTCCTGTAGACCCATAAATCAAGATCAACCAACTGAGGAAATTCGAAACACAATCAATCGCCTCCGGCCTACCAATACAAATATACTGAAAAAAGAGGAACATTTTATTCAAAACAGAGTGTACCCTCATTCCCATAGGTTGGGTGAGGGAAGTAGTCGCAAGGCGTCCTGAGGCACAACTTTGATGACAGCTCAATATATATTACAGTTGTGTGAAAAAATCAACGAGGCACCGTTTGAAACAATCAAATCATTACAGTGTTCCTTTGAGAAAGCAATACAAAATTACATAGGACGATGCACACCACCAACTACCTGAGTGAATTAAAGCTGTAATTGACCACCTTTGTTGCATTCTATCAAGGAGGAAACGAAAAGAGGTAAATTTGTTTGGACGATCGCTTATATACTTACTTCATAAGTTCATCGTCCTAAACTCTAGTTGTCTTCTGGTTTACAATGATGACGAAAAGCTATGTTTGAACGCGAGAACTGGGAAGTTATTTAGGGATCATTAAACATTTTAGAGTGAATAAAAAACCTCCCAAACTAACACTTTGCGGCAATGACATATACGGAGTTGATCACAGATTTCACTATTTTGATAGATTAATTGAGGAACTCAGTGAGCCATGCATACCATCTGGCATAATATTTCATCGAATTAGAATGCCTTATAATTGCCACGTCGGCTAACTTACAAACTAAATTGTGATGATTTTCAAGGAGAAACGCGCCATCCTCACAATTGAGAGTCACTATAAAGTTATCTAATAAGGTGGAACGGACCTTGTTGTTATGTTGAAGGCTAGTGGACAAGGAGAAACCTTATCTGCAAGAGCTAGCTCAGGGCAATACAATAACAGCAGAATAAAGTGAAGCTACAGCCGTATACTCCGATGGTTCTACAGTAATTGTGATAACCGGATACCAAAAAATATTCATGCAAGCTAGTTTTAGTGGAAAGTTTGCTAGGCTATCACATCAGGGAACATATGAATGAATACAAATTCCCGCGTGGAGCTTCAGATAGTTTCATAAAGGATGAGATCCATGCTAGCAACCACTCAAAGCGTGGAATATCTGGGAAGAATTCTGAAACAGGGATATACAGGTTTATGTGTTGTTTGTAGACGTAAAGTTCAAATTCCCTTCTTTTTTGAAAATCTTTGAAATGCGAGTCAGATACTCAGTGTTATCATTTTTCACGTTTGATGTTGCACCTTTGGACACTGAAGTTGTTTTTTACATACCATCTTAAATTCTGTGTCAGTTTGAACGTTTGTTGCTCATTGAAATGTGACACATTTTTTGTTTGAATGCACGTTTTCGTTAATTGCGAGCATTATGTGTTCAGCAATTGTAAGGCTTAATAAGTCAGGAGGTTTCCTTATGTTTAAAAATGTATGCTTGCATGATTTCAGTATGGCTGTGTGGCGTGCATGGATTGGTCTCCCAAGAAGACGCGATGGACGGCCCATAGGAAAATTACTCCACTCTCACTCAGTTGCAATGTGATTAGTTGTAAATATAATCGTTGGCTTTGTGTCCTCGTTCTTACTCGTACGCAGCACTTGTGTGAACACCCTGCCGACGTGAGCTTTGCTCTCTGTTTCAAACCATTGCTTGATGATTGGCACTACATAAATGGCGAGTCTGCCAATGAAAATACTTACTGCCTCTTAGTCTCGATTCACTGAAGCTTCCAAGAACATTTCACTTGTCCAGCAGACAGTATCTAACGAGGTTGTTGATCAGCTAGTTGTGGCCATGCGTTGAGCCTTCCAATCAAATAAGGCTGCGTCGCGTTATTTCCACCCCTTGTCACATTAATCGGAGGTCGGTGATGACTTCGATCTATGGCCGGAAATGCTGTGTCGATACATTGGCCTAGTGAACGTCCCTCACTCAAATGCATCTGACATTGACTGTGTTGTGCGGTTACTAGAAACGCTCATGATCGGTATGGATTATGTGCATAAGCCGTTGAGTACCCTTCTGAGCGCCTTAAGAGCACGGATAATGCCACGAGTGCCTCATATAGAGGCACTGAAAGGATTCAATGAATGTAACCAGAAAAAGACGAATTCATTAACCAATTCATCTTGCGTCTCCGCAAGCTAGCAGGTAGTGGGCTGTCAGCAAACGACACCCAAATACACACAGAGTCCTGTACCACAGTGGAAAAGACGCTCGCAGTTACATACTGTTCCAGGGAATGATTGCTACTACTGTAAACTGGGGACACAATTCAGTTAAGTGACAAGTCGATAAGAAATGTATACCTACCATTAACGTAATCGGCATTAGCTCATTCCCAAAAGTTGCAGGATATTTAGGTAACAAATGGTGTATGATTTTAGTTGACTCAATGGCATCTGGTTCTGTTATACATTTTTATGTGTTCCGTAGACTTTTAGGTCCACGATAAGGACTCACCAGTTGAGCCTTACGACGGCCAATAGAGGTTGCATGCGATCCCAGGGAGTATTCCTACTACCTCTAAAATTAGGCACAGTGTCCCTTGAGTATGTTTGCGTGGTGTCTACTTAGGTGCTTTGGCAAGTAATGCTAGGAGTCGACCTCTTAGAAAAGCTGTCCAGGACAACTGATTGTGGCCAAAAAGGATCCTTATGCTGAATGGCAGCTCCATTCCATTTATGATAGGAGACAACTTACAGCGTGGTAAGTATAGCGTGCAGGGCGAATTTAAGAAGCAGAAACAAAGAATATTATCCACGGTAGAACCCCTGCCCTTGGTAAAGTAAAGTGCTAGACAATTATATGGTCTATTTTGACTGGAATGGAAAGAACTCGGTGAAGAAATGTGATCCAACACCACATAGACATAACCAATGCTCCACCTTGTAGTCAAATTGAACGGCCAATACCTGTGCATTATCAGAAAGAGCTCAATAAATTGGTTGATGGACTGTCACAAGAGAATTTCATCAAACCGTCTGTATCTTCATGGGCTTCCCCAATCATTTTCGTCAAAAAATCGAATGGAACACCTCGGTTATGTGTGGATTATCGCGAGCTGAACCAGCTAACCAGACTAGACTGTTTTCCCTTGCCACATGTAGATGACACTTCTGGTGCCCTATGTGGATCGAAATTATCTTCTACCCTAGACTTGACATCAAGATATTGAGTTAAGAGTGGACCCAACAAGGTGCCACCTTTTTAGGAAAGAAATGTGTTTCCTAGGTCACATTGTATCTGCCAAAGACATTGTGATCCAAGAAAAGTTGAGGATGTTAATGACCAGCCGATTCCAAACTCACCTTCCCAGTTACATAGTTTTCTAGAGTTAGCCTCTTATTAAAGACGTTTTGTACTTAACTTTTCTCTACTTGCAGTCCTTTCATTCGACTTTCCTAAGAAGAAGGATTGTGGTCACACAGAACCAGCTAGTGCAGCCTTCGATAGACTTAATCAGTCCTTATGTAACTCCCCTGTCCTGGCATTTTCCAACGTTTCTGACCAGACAGGTCAGATAGTCCTAGATACAGACGCTAGCGACACTAGTATCGGAGTTCTTCTGTCCCAAAAAGATGTGTATGGAGCAGAAAGGGTGATGGCCTATGCAGGACATGCACTCAACAAGGGGGATAAAAATCATTGCACCACGCGTAAAGAAATACTGTCGCTGGCCAACTCGGTAGACATTTCTTGGTACGGACTGATAGCAAAGCCCTTAGCTGGCTACATGACCTCAAAGAAGCTGAGGGTCAGATTGCTTGATGTCAAGGACACCTGCGGGAGTATGACTTCGAATGCATGCCTAGACCTGGAAAAAATCGTGGAAATGCAGATGTATTGTCAAAAATCCTCTGAGGTATCACGGTGGCTGCCCATCATTTACCGAAGCACAGGTTTCCTTGCTCCAACTAGAGGTGCGAAATTCATATAGTTGACTCGAACTTCAGTCTTCAAACCCTGAACTAGCCCTGACTTACGAACGTATTCTAAGTGGGGCCGATCGAACGACAGCCCAGGAAATAAGTAAGCTTGGATGAGAAATTCAGTGTGTGTTGTCTTTGTGGGACAATTTGAAAATTGTCGATGACATCCTTTACTACCAACATTGGCACAATTATACTCGTCGCATTGGGGCTTCACAGTTGTAGCCACTCACGGTACTTTTGTCTGACAACCTGTCGACCACAGTAATTTCGTGTTCCATTGGGTGTCATAAACAAGTGATTTACTCGCTTGTGTATGGGCAGTTTTTCATTCAAGTTGCGGTGATTTCAAATATCATTTAGCTGCTTGGTGAACTTCACAATTTCCAGGAGCGTCTTGTCAAGTCGGATGCATAAATGACAACACGTACTATTGCAGTTCAGGATAGAAATGATATACCAGAGAATTTATATGCTGAGTTCAATGAATTCATCCCTTGTCGAGTTCTAAGGACTTCGCAGGAGTGTCAACAATGCAAACAATATTCCGAAGAGGTGGTAACTTCATGCAACTTCAATAATTATTCGACTATTATTTTCAGAAGTCCTTAAATAAGTAGAAAATACACAGCGGTCTGGTTGATTATGATAAAAACGGCATGGTTGATGCAGCATATACGTATACTTGTGTACATGTGGGTATACCTACATACACCGCATTCTTGTCATGTAGATCAGAAAGCAGGAATGAAACGTCACAGTAAGCAGTGATATACATGTAGGCTACATGTTTGCATTTGACATAAATTGGATCTGCATTCACTTTCAGAATTAACTTTGAGTCATTTGGAATGAGCTAGTTGACCACACCAGTATTGCGAGAATACAGTTAAAGTAAACACCTGCTTCGTAAGATAAAGTGATATATTTAACTGATATAATTGTATTATTAGTAGTCGTCTATCTAAGCTAATGATGAATTCGTTGCCACAATACCACCTTTTATTGTTTTTAACAGACATTATGAACATGAACGCCATTATTATTGTTGCTGTCAAGACTCTTACTATTTGTCACAAAGCCGATATCATTTTTATTAAAATCTTTGTACCAGCTTTGGAAACTGCTGCAAAACTCATCGTTAGATAATTTTATCATTGCATCAGGCTTCGATGGACCTACCATATATCGATCAACAATAAATTGCGAAGTCCCTTAGGTCTAGTGAAAACTATTAACTACTTATATATATTGTTTGTAAAGTGATTACTTGTAAATTCTTATCAGGAAAAAAATTTATTCAGATAATACAAGTACTACCCAAGTTAATAATGCTTTTCTTACACCTTTTCAAACTTATGGAGAAACATATTTGTGCTGTGTACTCAGATGGAACCTATTGGCAGTAGCGGAGGACTACTCATCTAATTTATACGTGCATCTGAAATCTAATTTTTGTTTAATAATCAATTTTTCAATGAATCTTCGTTCCTTCTGTTGTAATGCGACTGTGTTCCAGTGACGTTTGTAACACGTGCTAAGATAGGAATTGAGGGTAAACTGTTAGGAGGAAATGCGGCATCTGGGAAACTTTTGTTTACGCGATTACATGAACAGATAGCAACGCGTTCTATGACTGCGAACCATACGCATTCTGTCTTTAATTATTGTGATAACCACAGTTGCACTGAGTTACAAATCCAACAGTATAGGTACAGTCTTTCCTTATGGTACACTGCGACACGTAGAAATCACAAGCACACTATCTCAGGTAGATTTATTATTCAACCGAGCGTTCCTGAAATATGGATGTGCCTCATAGAGTCATGTGGACGAAAAGCTGATGAAATGTGATACACACAGATGCACCCAAAGTGATGTAAGCGTGTGTTATTTCACGTAAACTCCGGAAAATGTCAAGAAGGCATTTCTTTCAATCGGCCCTCTGTTGTACACTCACTTCTCATTTTTCGTACATGTGTAATGGCTTGGTGACTTTACTGATTCGCCTACAATTACGAAATGAACATAATCTTAAAGAACACTTTAAATAAATTTCCTTACAACCAGTGGTATCCCTTCTCTGATTTTGACCGTGTCACGTTGGTCCACAGAATGTATACACAAATATTACTATTAATATGATAATTAATGCTGATGTGGCGGAACGTACTAGATGTCTGTTACATTGGTGTGCGAATATTTCAATCAATATTTTGATACAGTTGGATATACCAACTGTTTCTAAGCCTTACGTCCATAAGGAAGGCTGGACACTATATGATTCCAAGACAGATCTGCAAATTATCGTCTCTCAGGCGCAAACAATGAAGTTTCAGGATGATAGCAAAAGGAGGGAGTACAAGAGAGTGAAAATAATGATATAACAAAGGAGTGACATACTTGGCGAATATCGTTACGTACCTGCTTACAGTGTGAAGTTCAAATGCGATTAAGTAATATCATTTGACTTAGTGTACATCTACGTCAGCTAAGGTTTTTGAGAGAAAATAGAGAATACTGCTAGTGTTCGTACAACATTACTCAATTTCAGCCCAAATGTAAACATTGTTTTTTACTTCTGTCTATGGTTTCCATTCGGATTTTCAACTCCAATGTGAAGTCAGTGCTACTATACGGATCAGAGACTTGCAATGCGCGTCATAAAGAGCATCTCAAACAAACTACAGACCTTCATTAACGGTTGTCTTCGCTCAGGACTCAAGATCGGATGGCCGGAAAAGATCAGCAACAGAGATCTCTGGCAATGAGCGAACCAACCCAGCAGGAACCGATTGTGCAACAAATAGGCAGGAAGAAATGGAGATGGATTGGTCATACTCTGAGAAAACAAACCATCAAGTGACATCACTAGATAAGCCATTGCTCGAGTGGAACCCGAAAGGGAAGAGGCGAGTTGGTCGTCAGTGCGGAGCGACTTTATTGCATATCCCCTCAATGACGTTTGTCTCGATGCTGCTATTGGTTTCAAGTGGCCTTGGTTTCGGGGCGAGATTTAACTGGCATAATATTGTGATTTCATAGACATATCTCAGGCTCATACGTGAAAGAAAGTTATTAACCTGTAATAAGGAAAAGTTGTTCAGAAGGTAAGGAGGACGTTTTTTCAGTTTATTTGTGTACATACTATTGTGCACCGAGTTGCACTGAGTTCTTAGTGCAACTGTATGTAACTGCATTTACATAAAGTGAAACATTAGGAATGCTCCTGTTTCTAGAATTAAAACATTATTATTATCATTAAGTTTAGTTATGAAGAATGGAATTTCTTTCACGTCAGTGTTACTTAATTGAAGTTGTAATCTGTGTAGGCCCTTAAAGGAATTAATCCGGCATGGAGAACTCCTATGTAAACCGAAAGTGCTTTTAGTTTAGTAAATCTTACTGACTTCCTGTATAAATTTGATATTTTTCAAGTGTTCATTTCAAATCTGCTGGAGTATTCAGTAAAGTAAAAGTTGTAGTGCATAATTCCAAGACTTGTTGTAGTCATTGGTATTGCCAGGATACCACTTACTCGTTTTATGCAACCGAAATAAACAAATCTCGTTTTTTGAGGAAACACTATAATGCCTGCAAAAGTATTGCGTCAGTTAATGAGTTTCACAAATTCTACAGAATATGTAGAATAGGAAACATATGTTTCTTATTCAGTGATTACTGTTTGCGAATTATCCGAGAAAACACATTTCCAATTGGGATGTAACACAAGGCTGAATTCTTAAACTGTCATCCTTATATCATTTCAATCCAATCACACATATATCAGTAGAATAGTCTATAAATGACTTTAGAGACTTATCATCATCATCAGCCTACACCTTGCTGATGATACTGTACACCTAAACTATGAGAAGTAAACCCTGATACTGGAAGATATGAAAAGAATACCGGTGTTTGATTATTGGTGTCTGTGTTCTATCTCATGAGTAAAGCAGTATAGTATGGCGATTGCTCTTCAGGTTACGCATAAAGTGTTAGGTGAGGAGGGTAAGTTAGTCTTCAAGGTTGGGAAGCTGAATAGGTTGAGATGGCTGTAACGTGTGATTATATACCAAGCCATCGCCTTCCTCTAGGGATAATGTTAGCCAGCACATGTTAAGGTTCAAAATGTGTTTGAGTCGGTCGAATGAAAAACTGCTATTGGTTCATAAAATCGTTGACAGTCAGCTAGAAGAACTACTAGATATGTGTCTGCAAGTCTTTGTTTATGGCACAAATGCATTCACTCTGTGTAATCTCACGTATCTATTCAACTCATGTTGTCACTATTTATTTTCCCTCAAATTTTCGCTCGTTAAACTTCCATTTATTTTTATGTCTCTACCTTTGTGTTGTGCATGGAATGTGGTAAACTGAACAGTTGGACTTCTTTGCGAAGTCATACTGAAAGTCAGGCAGAATGACACAGGCTAGGCATAACTAAATGCGAAACACTGAATAATGGTCTCCAGAATGTCAACAAATGATAATTGCAGTTCTTAATCTTCTTCTTTGCTAAATGACGAATAAATACCTTTCAGTAACCTCCTCATCCACCCGGGATCCGTCTCCTACTTTGCAAGTGTTTTTTGTGCTTTATCACTTTTGTGCTAAGCTTTAAGTTATTCAGCATATGCCGTTATTGACTAAGGACCTAGATGATATTAGTTGAGTAAGGTTTCGGTCGTGCAAACACGAGTCCTGTGCAGGTGATTGGTTGCATTGTCATTTCCTAAATGGTATACAGCATACTGTATATTAGGGTAAATCTTCCACCTTGCTTGCTGAAGGTTGTGTTCCTCAGGGTACTGTTATCTCTCTTTTTCTTTTTTCTCTCTCTTGTCTTACATGACTTTTCTCTTTCTAATGAGAGCAACTTCGTCAAATACGTTGGTGATCTGACAGTCTCACTTCCTATCATGTCACAATGTGTCACCAGGAGGACTTTATTTTTGAGTTTATTCATATATATACTGTTGCGCATCGAGTTGCACTGCGATTCCACATGTAGCGAAAGATTATGAATACCTTGCTCTTCTCTTCTGCATAAGAAAGTTACTTCACAAGAACCGCTATATTAAGCTCAGTAAGGACAAATATGAATTTCTCCACTTCAGTGTTGTGAGTTAATTTGTGAAGTGTGTAGGCCCCTAAAGTAATGCATTTGGCGTGCATGCTGAATAGTGAAATCAGGAGTGTGCATGTTGTACTAACTCTTCTGCGCTTTCTGTATGGATTCCACGTTCATGAATTGACCACTTAACAACTGCCGAGTGTTGCATGTGATCCAGCTGAAATTATAACTGATAATTCCAAGAATTTCTGTCGTTTTCATCGGCAGCGGTTCACATCCTATTAAATTTATACAAGTGCAATACCCATTGCTCACTTTAATGAGGAGACATTAACCATGATTCCAGAAAAGTAGTACGTCAGCATGTGAATTTCATGAATCTGTAGATTGCATTCCATTCACTTAATACTGAAACTAAACTATGAGGGAATTGATATTTCCAAGAAGGATATAATACAAGACTCATTTCTACAACTGTCGTCCTTCTTTCAGTTCACTTTCATCATACATGTATTAATAGAATTGTCTGTCATTGACTTTAGGGACTTATAGTGGAACAGTCTCGTCAACTTAGTGTATCTGATGATATTGTCCACTTAGACTGTGAGGAGTGATCATTGAAACTGGAAGATATGAAAAGACTACTGGTTTTTGATCGTAGTGTCTGTGCCCTTTCTCCTGTGTTAAGTAGTCCAATATGGTGAGTAATATTGTGGTTAAGCTTAATGTTAAGTAGAAATGTGACTCCGAACGTTGTTAATGACAGATGCATTCACTCTGTGTAATCTCACATATCTGTACAACCCACGTGTTTTTTCCATATCAGTGTTCGTTTTCCATGACATTTATGCTCATTAGAGTTCCATTTGATTTCTTTTTTCTCTACCTTTGTGTACTACATGGAATGTGATAACGTAAACAGGTGCACTTGTTTGCAAGCTTCTATGTTGAAAGTCAGTCTGTCAGAATGATCTGTAGTCCAGGTATAATGAAATGCTAAAACGTGGATAAAAATACGCAAAATGTCAACAAATGATAATCGCATTTTTTTTATTCGGTTCTCGTCTAACTGAAAAAGAGTTGTCTTACAATAATTTCTCCTCCTACTTGAGATAACTTTTACACTCTGTCCCGTTACATCTCAAAAGTTGCACTTCTCCACGGAGTTGCATGTTATAACTCAGTCAGTCGGCTTTGTCACTGCAGCTGCCTAGTGTCACAACTACATAAACCAAAAGTCAGTAACACGGACATAAGAATTAGTGCTAATAGAAGTGAATTAGATGAGTGATTTTTTTAAAGCTTTAGTACGCATTCCATATTAGTTTGTTTATTAGGTATATCACACAGTGAAACAGTTTAATTAACTGTCGTTATAAAATCAGTCAACATCTCTATAAAAACCAAAATCAGGATGTATTTATTATCCAACGAATAACTACCATAATACTTATAACCTAACTGTAGTAAGCAGTTAATAGTCACAGTTTCCACTAATGATATTGAAAAGTATAACACTAACAAAGCTGAACCGAAAATCCTCCCATACTCATTTAAACTTTCATTTTTGTATTATTATCCCCTGGAGTTCCAAGTAGAACACTGGGCTTCACTGACACATCTCCATTTCCTAACTGGCTCGATGAATTAATATATGTGTAAAACTTGGGCACTGTGGTAGTAAGTAATTCCATATTAGTTTGTTTATTAGATATATCACACAGTGAGTGAAACAGTATTATTTACTGGATGACGTTTCGAACAAAATTTATTGTTCATAATCATATCAATTGTGATCACACGACTTTGACACTTGCGTTTTATAGCTTTCTTTGTTTTCTCCAATTTGTCGTAGGGGGAGTAGAATTTTCCAGATATCGGGGACAGGTGATGAATCATTCCTATTACATGTATTTGCAGTTGATTCAATAAACAAACCTTCCGTTATCAATCTCTCCCTATACCCTGTGACATTACATTTTAAAACTGTAATCCTATCCCATCCTATTATATGGTTGTGTGTGACTGCATGTAGTGCTATAGCTGAACTATTCTCTAGATTTTGTTATCTTATTCGGGTCAACCAATCTAGATTTTGCTAAGTTTTTATGTTCAGCTAGTCTGACTGCCCCTGTTCTACTAGTTTGACCTATGTATTTGACCTGACAATCATTGCAGGGTATTAGATAAACTAAATTGTTTTGTTTTAAAGGTTCTATAGGATCCTTTAGCTGACAAAGCTTGTTTCTAATTGAGTTTGTGGGTTTGAATGCCGTTTTTATTCCTGCCTTGTTGAGAATTCTGCGTAAAGCTTCTGAGGTTCCTTCCTTGTATGGAATTACTACTGATGATTTAGATTCTTTATTGTTGGTGTCGTCATTAATATTATTATTATTGTCACTATTATCATTATCATTATTATTGTTATTATCACTATCGCTATTATAATTATTTATTTTATTTTTACATTTCCTTACATATTTCCTGACTAATTTATCCGGGTAATTATTAAGTTTTAAGGCTTCTTTTATATGTATCAGTTCTTGTTTTAGATTTTCTTTGGTACTACTTAATTTTTGTGCTCTGTCATTTAAACATTTCACCAATCCTAGTTTTACTGACATAGGATGTGATGATTGGAAGTCCAAATATCTGTTTGAGTGTGTGGGTTTCCTGTAAACACTAGTGTTTAACTTCCCATCTTCTTTCCTCTTTACGTTGCAATCTAACATTGGCAGCTCCCCTTCCTGATTTTCCAATTCATAAGTGAGTTGAATTGCTTCAACCTTCCAGTTGATGTGTTCGAAAAACCTACCTATATCTTGTGTTCTAAGTACAGTAGTACGCATAACTGAAAGACTCATGTATCATTCACAAGATGTTTGTATCACAGAGGGCACTGAAACATAAACTAAGTCTAATATGAAATACCTTGGAGATGTTATTACTTCATAAAATGAAATACAATAATGTACGAGATGCTGCGAATTCAACACTGAAACATTAATACTGTTTTCGAACAAAGCAAATTATTATTACTGTTGCACCTCGCTGCAGTGTTAATCTGCTTATACCCTTATTATTGCCGTACCCTAAGTATTGCACTAATTTTCTCATTTCCTTGCACTGTGTAAATAGGGTGCAACGAAGAAGTTACAGTGAACTATAAGTAAGTAACGCTGACGCAAGAAATGGTAGCAGTCGAAAGAAATGAAATGAGTTGAAGACCTTGTCATAATACTAGTAATCTCCCTTATTCCAAAACAGTACTTGACTTATTTACCTATGCATTTTAACGTGTCTTCTAATTATCTTATTTTTGTCTTTGTAGACATTGCCCAAGGTGCCGTTGTACGGACGTCTGGAAGCAGCCTTTAATTGCATCTACCTTCCGCGAAGTTTGACGTACGAAAAGTCGAAATTCTACTGACTGGAAAACGCTACAATTGGTGTTACTCATGCGGCGATACGCCAGACTAGACACGTGATAGCAATGTATGCCTGTAATAACATTACCTACATAGTAAATACAATGCTAGTTACAAAAACTCGTCATTATCTTTTCATTGCGTACTTACAAGAAAAAAACGTTCACCTTACTTCTCATACTAAGTACTGGAGATTCCGCCTAGTATTCACTTTTACTTGCTCTCTAGAAAATGCTTTCTACTATATTCGCAAATGACTATTAGACTTCTGTCACATGAAACGGTAAAACATAAGGCGTATGCAGTTTAGAAGTTGGGGTATATTTGCATTTATTGACACAAAATTTATGTACATCTTCCATTATTATACAAGAAAGTTCTCAAAGTAATTCAGAGTTGCCCGCAGTGCACTAATAGTATATTCATTACTATAATTATCCTGCATAACTGCGAAGCTTCTGTTCAATTGCCTGCGAAGTTGCAGTATCTCCATGCAGGGTTTCTTCACTGAACCTTCACACGGCACACGACTTGGTAGCAACGGATCCTGCCAAAACCATCTGCGACACAGGCGAATTACTTTGTCAACTAAAAATGTTAATTTAAATATTAGTAAGAGTTTGATTTACCTGTAAACTGAGGAATTTGAGTGTGACATAGCAGCATATGCCGGCAAGGTAGTCTCTGTGCCCTAAATATTCTGCAGGTACAAGTAGAATTGGTATAATCCACTTGGTGCAGGTATATGCCGTCATTTATGATAGCCATAGCATCAGTATACAACTCTATGTTCATCCGACGATTACGGCCATAGTCTTTGGCAATTAACTTAGCGGCATAAGGAGTGAAGTTTCCTAATATCGGCATAACTGGTTCCGGTGCGTGGTACTTATGAATCCGAGAACTTTCGACGATGACTTCAACACTACGACGCTTCTCTGTGCGTACACACCATTTATACGTCTTGTACATGCATACGTGTAGGGGATCTCTTCTATGGAGATATCGTTTTAGGTGACTGTGAGAGCTTTCAACTCTATTGTTGGTACTATTAAACAGCAACAGAGTATTCGGCATATATGCCGCAGCCCACGTCTCCTTCTTAGGCACCCAGTAATGCCTGACATAATTCCACACCCTTCGATCAACCATCCTAATGACACTAAGGTAGTGATGAAATCTAAACGGTTAGAAATCAATGCATTTACCTTTCAGGTGTCGTAGCTTTAACAAGACGATATAAAAACCTGCGTACAAAAGGATTTCGAGTCTAAATGCATCAAGTATTAATTACATTCACCTCACCTTCCTGCTGAAAGCCCGGCATACATGAAATGCACAGATGACGATTTTCGCCTGAATTTGACTATTACGCACGGCGGATATCTCACAGTTGGCCGAATCCATTACGAAAGTTTCTGTGATGGACGTATCCTGCATTATTCTTTGGAATTGTTCCAATATCCAAGCTACATCACATGACCTCTCTCGTCTCGTCCATGCCAAAAAAACCGGCCTGCCATGACCCATATTGTCTGTTACCACCAACTGAAACAGAGAATATCTGTCAACCGTTTCACGTATAACCTACCCGTCCTTATTGGTATTGTATGTTGAGTCAATACACACCACCTCTCCATATTTCCGATATAACTGAACCTGTGATTCCAGGGCGAAGCAAATTCTGCTGGTTACCCCTGTATTCGAATCCACGTATTCAACCACCTGACCGCTTTGCCTTATTATACGCATAACATCTGATCTCAAAGGCATGGCTTCAAAAATAACTTTAAAACACTTCAATTACCTGGTCTCATATCCTTACGTAAATTATACACATCTGTGCTCGTCAAAATTTTATTAAAATTCTCTTCAGCATATTCCAAAACATCAGCAACCTCAGATGTAGTCCTCACAACTGGTGCAATATTCTCCTTTTCATCCCCGGACAGGCGTCTAAAATATGGATCACCTATCATAAGACTTTTTTCACATTTGTGATTGTGAACTGTTTTCGCGGAAGAAATGATAAACTCGTCCTCCTTGTAGCGTATACGAAAGCCAGATTGGCAACCGGTGTATTTTGCACTGCAGAATTAAATAATAGAATTCTTACGGTTTGACGCGTAAACCTGAACCTCTAGTTTTTCGCTTCATGCCATATGTACAACGAAAGACTACTAATTTATACTTCAACTCCTGAGATTCATGGTCCCGTATGCACTTTTTGATTACATAATGTGTATGAGTTGCCTAGGAATACTCTGTCATACATATTTACATATATTGCTGATTCCAGCTGACTTAGAGCATCTTCTACTTGAACCCAACTGGTATACCGGTGACTAAACATAATTCCGTCAAAGAGTTTTTTGATATCCACTGATATAGGAAGGGCAGGTTGGTTGCCATTGTCTCCAAGTGCCAATGCGTCCATTCGGTACCACTGTAAATGAAAACAGAAGCTTTTCAATAAAAAATTCATGAATAGCCAACAGAGTACAGTAAGGAACTTAAAAGAGACACTGACTTGTAAAATAAAGCGGAAAAAATACAAATTCCTTACAACAGTTACCGTTTTGGAAAGTTCGTGATTATAGCGATAAACATTTACTGAAACACTCGTGAACGACAAAAATGGACACAAGTGAAGAAACGAAGCTCTACAGAAATCATTGAGACGCCACAAACAGGAGGATTTTAGGTGCACCCTATAATTTTCACATGGAACACATTCTCAAGCATCCTCCTGCACCATAACTGCCTTAAGGCCTAGAGGCAGCTTTTGACGACTATTCTTAACAAAATCAATACAGTTCAAGCCAAACAGAAACCGGAATCACGTCAAATGCAGATACCTAGATCAAACGAAACGAATCAGCCAAACTCAAATCAACTAGACCGCGCAAATGTCCTCAAGGTAAAGCTGAAGGCGCCACTTCAAACAGGGGATATGCCTTATCAACGCCCGAATAATTCATGAGATATAGCATCAAATCAGAACTGTAATTGGAAAAAATATGGTATGTCAATTTCACGCGGGAATTATAAACGATTACGTTAATTGTGGAAGGTAAGTAGCATTTCTGTATAGGTGCTGACGTGAAATATAAGAGATGCGGAATGAACAGTAATTGTAAGTAAATGATTCAAAGAGTGTTTGAAAGTCCATAAAACTTCAAATTCACCGGTAAGTACACCATAATTGTGACATTTCCAGTTGTATATGAGACCAACTTTGAACTTGTCAGCAGGTTTCATGATAGAGGTGGTTCCGTTATTCACCAGGTAGACCAGCAATATTCCGAATTAGTTGAGGATAGCGGCACTGTTTCAGTGACTTCGTTTAAGGCAGTACCTTTGAAAGGAGAAGAAGACACAAGAAAACCGCCAGAGAGGTGCAGAAGTATATAATAGGTGTTCATAATTCAATACATATATAACAAACATGGGGTTCATCCTTTTTTTGTTTTTTTTCACTAAAAAAATACTATTTCCCCCTGAGGTTTTAGTGATGGAATTCTAGTCTCTCTTGCGAAAAGAAAAAAAGTTTAAGTGAAAAAAAGATGATAATTTTACCTACTTATATAGGTTGAATAGGAGTTAAACACAAAAGTCAAAGTGCGTGAACTATGTAGAAGAAAAGCAAGGGCTTAATAATAACTACTGTTTTTCTGAAGTATACATTTAGGTGTCCTTCTGAAGTAGGGGACTCATACTATGTACTTGCATTCGGAGAGTTTGTTATTTAAACTTCATCTTTAGGCAAATTTTCAACTTCCGTTCTTTTAAATTTTATTTATTCTCTTATTTTGCAGAAGCCATTCGAACTCAGGAGCCTTAGCAATAAAGTGCTGTCCCACAGATAAGGGTGGTTCTCATATGTAGGCTTGATGATTAATAATAATGTCCTTAGTTCAGATATCTTGTTGATTAAATAACGTGCATTAATTGTTAATATCGTGAACAATACAGGGGATACTACAAACTGGTTCAAAATATCACCATTATCTAACTCCATTTGTGCGTCAGCACCGGAAGAGTTTATGAATGATAAGGGGGTTGGAATGGGTGTCCATACGTTGGGGTTAGAGTGCAGTGAGTTGATTCTAGATGCCATGGGTCGTACCAGTGACCCAGAACACCTAAACAATCTACTGTCGTCCTGAACATATGGGTAGTATTGGTTGAGGCAGGGTTGTGGGCTATGAGGAATAGCACTGTAAGGTCAAACCATTTGCCTGTTATTCAGCCTACCAGTACGTTTATCGTTCATGTTTTAGTAGCCACACTATTATTGTGGTTACAAGATCTTGGGGTGTTTGAAAACTCTGTATCTAAAAGGCGAAGTATGCTGAAAACCATCACCTATATATGTGTTTCCAGGGGGTCTCTCAGTGCCTTACATGAATTTGTTGACACCCTTTCTCACCCTTTCACAACCCACTTTCGGTGATTATAAGCCATAAGGGGTGAAAAATTATTGTTATCCATTACTCTGCGTTGACGCAGTGTTTTGTCTTCAGCTATTATATCGGCTCAAAACTGCTATTCAGTCTTAGATGATCTTGAAATTTAGTGAATTTACTAGCGTCAGGAGAGTTACATGGTGGGATATTTAGGTTGAACTGACTTTTTGCGAAGTCGTTAGCATTCACATGACACACTAGCCATGCCGCAGCAATTCAGGATCTTGTTATTTATAGGCTTTAGAGCCATTTAGTTGGTATATTGTAAACTATAACTTGATGAAATGAGATTTTCTGCTTTGTTTACGATATCCGGAAAACGTTTATGATAATTTGCTTAAAGGAAGGCTAGTAGGTCTAAATCCGCAAGCTTTTTCTGCGTAACATCCAAGGAAGACTTAACCTGGTCAACATCAAAACGGTTTTCCGTGATATTTGATATTGGTGGTATCATGCAATCAAATCGGCCCAATTTCTTCTAAAGTTGATTTACTTGCCTCTCGATATCTTTCCTAATGCAATTTAAGTTACAGAACTCAGAGTTCTTAACACAGCATCTTTGGTGACTCCAAACTACAGCAGCCCAAAACGAAACTACCTAATCAGCAGAATAATAACGCTGAGCAATTGGTCAGATGGGTTAACTCATCTGACTTATCCGAATAAACGACAGGCGGCAAGGACATGACGTGAGTCTGTTGATACGGAAATTTCATTCTGTCAAATGGTGTAAGATTGTTTGCAGAAGGTTATGAGAAGAGGGCGGCCACAAATGCAGCATGCGTTCTGACTTCAATAAGCTTCTAAAAGTAGCTTAACGAATCAGGCCGCAGGGAAGCACTGGGGGAGAATCAGCATCTGTTTGAGCGTTGAGTTCCTTCAAAGAAGAAGTACTGTGGAACTCTACCATCAAGTTGGAAATCATAATATCGTAGACAGTTTTAGTGGTTCATGGAAAGTAGAGACCAAGGAAACTGGTGACCTCAGTTGAACTCCACCAGTTTCACCTCCAACGAATGTCTATTTTGTCTCTACTGACGGAGATGAAACAAGACACGTCATACGTAAACGGTTTTTAAAGGAGCATGACAGCGTTGACTACATTCATTTTTTTATTCATCCCAAAGCACTGTCTATACTCCTTTTACCTCATACTGTCTGTAAACCAGCGTCAGTGTTTCACCATTCCTCGGCTGTTTAGAGTGGCGTTGGGGAGCGCTTGATCACAAGTCTGGGATGGATTGAACTAAAAGGTCAGACGGCTGTGACTGTGCTCAGATCTAGAGGTATAAGTGGCTACCCACGAGGAGCTTTCGCGAATGTCTTCTCTGAGTCCGAGGCATAATCGAGAGACTAAAGAATATGTAAATTTAGCTATGTCTATGAAAAGTAAGTGCAATTCTATTCAACTGAACCGCTGTCACATCAAGATGACACCGATTTAACCTTACTGCAATGTGAACATACCGGATATTCGCGTAGATGGAACTTCAAACAACCACACAGACTAGTGAACTACAGTGGGAATGAGCACGTAGTTGTGTTGTTTATCATTCACCAGTGGATAAAGGAACCTTTAAGAGTTGGCTAATCAGCGTAAGAAGTAATTAGTAGATGACAAGTTTAGCTAATTCTGTGCCAGCTGGCGAAACAGAGGCGTTTTTCCTTCGTTTTTTAATGCTCCCTGTTTGTAATTGGGTGATCTGACTTGAGCAAGATTGAATACACAACGAGATGTCTGTTAATGATAAATATTTGGGAGTCACAGGTTTAGTTTATATAGGTTTCGATTTAATGATAGTAGATCGTTCACATGCTCTTTCAGTGGGCAAAAAGGCTTCAGAAATGGTAATCTGCAGCAGATTATTATTGTGGTAGCCACCTAGTATACTTTGGGAGATCTCACATGCCCTATAAGGAAGATGCCGACTGCTAAGACACCACAGAGCTTTTATCAATGATTCATTCCTGGTCCATCATCACTTATATTTTGAGAGATGATCTGACCTAAATTTATGCCTTCCAGTTCTCAACTACCCTGACGTTTTTGTCACTTTCTTTTACCTTAAACCTCTGTCTTATACACAATTCTTTAGCCCGATTTTATAATCTCTGCCTGTAGTTTCAGGTTTCAGAAAAGAAAAAGTTTCGTGTCAAGCCACATTTCGGGCGTGGTCTAACCTACGTGAAGGATCAATTTAAGGAGAATATCAGAGCCGAAATTTGCATAAACTTTATGTAGGTTCGATAATGCGTTAGATATTATTCAGCATCATAGCCACACAGTTAGCTGACGGTTTTAAGACATGGTTTGCGATCAGTCTTAAGTGTGTACGTCCAATGATATCGGGTAGACTGCGCCCACTTGTGTATCATTTTTGAGTGCTGTTATAACTAATATGAATAACGAAACACTTACTCACATCTATTTCCGAGGTATAATAGTTCAGCTATCCAGCTAAAAGATCTAAATCATCTTCCGATCAACCTGAATTATATTGTGTATAAAGCCTTAAAAAGCTCAGTCTCTGGCAAAATTCAGATAAGGTGATTTGATTGCGAACAGTATCCCATTTACATGAAATGAGTAAAGAAGAGTACCTAGGGATGTACCACGCCACACTTAATCGAATACCACTATGCAAATGAAGCCAGTATATCACACTGTCAGAATAATATTGCTGAGTAAGTCCTGTGTTAATCCCAAACTACTTTACGTTATTAGATGATCTGAACGGCAAAGTAGTGCTTAAGACAGTGAATTTGCCGTCCAAGAGTATATTGGTATTGGCTGATTATGAAAATATGTGTAAACCAAAAATTACTGTGAATTTTAAGTTGTTCAGAAAACGAATATCTGGTTATCTCATTTCCTTTCGTCCTTCAGGGTGAGGTGAATGTAGTGGACCAATTATCTATAAAATGTACCCTGCGGAATGAAATCCGGACTTTAACAAGTTTAGAGATTTCTTTTATTGTCTTCGATACTTCCAAATTTATTTGATGAAACTGAAGGAATAAAGTGTTCGATAAGGTATTTTTACATTGGAAACTGTTGTTTGAAATTCTTTGTTTATCTGCTCTACATGTCGATTAGGAGTTGATTTATTGGGTCACGATTCATACCCGCGATCTATGTCGTGTATCGGAAGACGAGCAAGTTCTGGACGCTTTGCCAGGGACTCTCTAGTCAATAATGATTTAGTTCATTCAATTAATCCCGAAGTTTATCAGCGCAAATATGTTTTCGAAGTTGCTTGGGAAGTGGTCAATAAGGGTAAGACTCGGCATTTGCAGCTTTGTTTTGTCGTTCAGATTTCTGAAATCTCAAAAAATTAGAAAATTTATTATCTGCTTCATATTGCACATTTTTCAGTTGGTGGAATATATACTGTCATTCGGACTAAAGCCGCATCTACGGTTGAAGAACTTGGTGACCGCTATATTTTGATAGGACCTCTGAACGAAGTATGTATGAGAACCGAGGTCGATGTTGCTGAACCAACTAACGAGGCACTGAAACGGACCATCAAGGCTATGCGTGATCATGATATTAAGGTAAGTAGTGTAGATCAGCGCATTGTGCTCTCATTTCAGTATTTATTTCTTAATTATAGAGAAGTCACTTTTATACTCCTGAAGTCTTAGGACTTCACCCACAAAAGTGTGTGATTGTTCCTGTTTTTCCATAAAATTATGTACGTGACCACTGTGTGAATTCAGATTTGGACTTCTGCAATCGACATTCGTTGTCACAGTGATTTATGGAAAAAACGAATGTGTAGAATTTACTTCTTAACTCTAAGGTCATGTATTGAGGAATCTGAAATATTTTGAGTAATTCCACGAAACAATTTGACTGTGATTTCAACAAGAGACATTTGGACAAGGACAATTGTCTAGACTTCACAGCAACCATATATATCTGAATATTTTATTAAACTACAGTAACCACTTTGCTGAGGTACTATCAGCTCCGCCGGAGCAGTTGGTAACGAAATTTTGGTGTAAATTCATCAATTTGAAGTGTCCATCGTTTCAATTAGGTTTGATTATACATTAACGGATGCGTGTACTACTCAGTAGTATGTTTCTGAACCATGGTTATTTGCAATGGCTGATAAACAAATGCGCATTTTGTTCAGAATTTACTTTTTAAAATGTTACTCTCATGTGCTGGAACTATTTTTAGAAATAATAGGGTTAATATGGCGAATAATAAGTAGTGCATGTATATTTAGCAACCCTCAAAGCGCAGTTTTTTCTGAATAAATGACATAGTTTCTCACTTGCTTGTGTATTTAAATTTCAGATTATTGTTTATACCACTAAGTCAACATATGTTTTTCTCCCTTATTAATTGTACAAATGCAACTCTGAAGAGGTAATTAAAAGAAAACATTTTTCGCTGTTGGTAAACTTGTTTTCTTTGGCTCCTTTTCCTCTTAAATTGTGTTGTTATTACCCTCTGCGATAGCGAAGCCCCTTTTTCTAACCATTCTGAAAAACCCAACTTTCACCACTCCAAAACATTTTATCAGACATATCGAAGACCTGTAAAGCCGACACAATTTTAAATGAAATTCAGTAGCAGATTTAGATATTTCCACTCCTCTTATGTTTCTTTAAAAACAACAGCATATGCTGTGACTCACCACAATCTCGCAAGTGAGAAACCGGGGCTATGTTTTATTATTATTATTGATATTTTTCATTCATAGATCGTTTTCGGCCGGTGGCTTATCGAGGGCTATCCAAATGTTATCCTATTTGATATCGGGTCTTCCGCTTGGAGGATCGATTCGTGGAAGAAAGAGTTATGGGAATCTTGTAATATCGGCGTTCCTGTTCACGATAGTGAGTGTAACGATGCTGTCATTTTTGGCGGACTTGTCGCCTGGTTTTTGAAAGAAGTGAGTAACTAGTAATTTGACTGTTATTATATTTTAAAAATTACAGTGTTGTTTGTGATTACTTAGATTGTTGACTCAATTAAACCGTAGAGAGCTTTAAAAATTGACCATATTTTACTACAAAGAGATGAGATTTTAAAGTTTTTAATTCATTGTACAAAAAAACCTATTGGTGATAGGGAATAATATATAACATAGTGTTTTGAGTAATATGAATTCAATGGTTTGGCTTATAACCATAATCATAGATGCATTTCCCCACTTTTGATTCATTGGGACAGCTTAAGAAGGGAAGCATTGGATTGTGTTTATTATAAAAGATAAGCGTATTTCGCTTGCCGGTTCGGTAGATGGAAGAACTCTCTTATCTTGATCGCATCCGAATACTCCGACAATGAGAATCAGTTTTTATTCGTCTTTATGTTTATGGTTTCTGTGCCCAAATTTCTTGGAAAGAAGTTCAACCATATTACTCACGCAAATTTGGAAAGTAGAGGTCACCATAATAGGGATATGATTTTGGAGGCACTTATTGTGTTAACACTACCAGTTTTCCATTTTTATAACATCGTTTTTGCGAAGGTATTATGATTTGCCATATAAAGTGTCTATTTTTATGTATAATTAAGTAATTCTTTTCTTTAAGTTTGTATACTTAGTTTCCAGTGGAACTGCTTGTATACTACCATTTTTTCTTGTGAGGTAGTATTATCAAGGTAAATCCCAAGTACATTCCCTGATCATTTGCTGTCATTGTATGTTTTTAGTTTGCTGAAAATGCGCAAGAATTAGAAACGGATCCCCAACCGCCAATTATTGCACATTTTCATGAATGGCTGACAAGCATTGGCCTAATATTTTCACGTACACGTCATCTGCCAGTCGCTACTGTGTTCACCACTCATGCAACACTTTTGGGGCGTTACTTGTGTGCATCTTCCGTCGACTTGTATAATCACCTTTCGAAGTTTGATTTGGACAAGGTTTGTCTTCATTTTCACTTTTTGAATTATTTTATGAAGCTCTTGCTAATACCTAGCTATAAATCCTTATGTACTATTATTCATTACTTTTCCACATGATTATTCGTTCAGCCTGAGATTTATTAGGACGAGTCAATCAAATTGACACCAACAACCTCACTGAAGGTGTTATTTGTGCTTCAGAGAGGTGTATAATAGTTCCTCTTACTGATGCTTCTGTATCATATATTTTTTTCTGGTTTATATTTTTCGTGAGGTGAAATTACTGTGTTAAAGTTAGACAAAGCAAATTTTAGGTTTCGTGCATCTAATAGATTTCGTAAAATTACATAGTGAAGCGTAACTTTGAATGTACTTCTTGAATCAGATATGTAAATGCAGAAAGGAATGGTTATTTAAGTCATGCTTGCATTCACACTTGTATTTGATGAATGACTTTATCGAGTGGTAAAGCAGGTTTCCCAGACAAATCACTTGACCCCTGCTTGAGTTTTGCTTTGTTTAGGTGACAAGAATCTTAATTGTAGGTAACAAGTAAATCTAATTAAATGACAAAATCCTTTTCATTCATCTTCATTCTGTGCTTTTGCCTGTTATATCATTTTTTGGTGGGGGTGGGTGTCTATTTAGCGATTATTTACTGTGTATTGTGCATCTGTCTATTAATATGCTGCTCTCCAACTGTCTAATCGGCTTAACACAGCTTCCGGCAAGTTACGATCCCGACCAGCTTAGAAATGTTGAAACAACTGGGTCTGTATGTGAGAAGTGTGGTGAATGGTCTTATATCCCACCATACATCTGGTTCAGTGAGTTACGTTTCAGACCGAATGGTACTGAGCTAAGGTAGCTTAACCTTTTTGAATTTGTATTTAGGAATGGAAAGCAAATATTAAAACTACGTATAAGTAAATACTTTATAACAAGCATTACCTCCGTATTTCTTTGATATGGTTTTTTGTGGTATTGAATTGAAACACCAGTCATTTGGGAATAGTAAACGTTTTATTTATTTTACTGTCTGATGACAGCTAACCAATATCTGAGTTTTTATCGTAAGTCTTCGTTATGAACCTTTAGTTAAAGGAGATTTATCATATATCTCGTATTCTTTGAGTGCGTAAACTCTATTGATACTAGTTTTCTTCTTGGAATTGTGACTACAATTTCTTGAATCAAATCTCTCAGTTGTAATTACTAAAGGAAACGTCATTAAAATAAAGACATTCCAATATATGTTTTATCCAAAAGTCCATGAATTTTTTTTATCTTTTTGTAAACTTCGGTATTCATTATTCGCTTCCTCTGTGTCTTGGTGTTTGGAAATTTAGTAATCAGAGCTGTTACACTTTTCTGCAAAGTTATGTAACGGGATATCTTATTTCTTGTGCGTTTTAGGTATTAGTTTAGATTCGAATTCCGTAATACTTTATCACATGATGTTTATTTATATCCCCTCTATCATAAGTTCACCTATAATAATCTAGTCGTTTTTCAGTGACTATTTAGGGATAAGAAACACTGTCATGTAGGTAGTCATACGAAATTATTAGGGTATAAATGAAAATGATTTCCAGTAAATTTATGTATTTAGTTTGCGCCTTTGAAATTATTCAGATTTATTCGACTAATTTTTGTGTATATTCTGCTTCCGTAGGAAGCTGGTGATCGAAATATTTATCATCGTTACTGTCTTGAACGTGCCGGTGTTCACTGTGCGCATACATTTACAACAGTTAGTAAAATTACTGGGTTAGAAAGTAAATATCTTTTACGAAGAGAACCAGATGTCATCACTCCGAATGGTCTTAATGTTATTAAATTTGCTGCTCTGCATGAATTTCAAAATCGTCACGCATTGGCGAAAGAAAAGTTGAATCAATTCATTCAAGGACATTTCTATGGGTAAGTTAGAAGTTAGTTACTTTAGTGTTAATTCAACTTTCAAATCTGACTTCCTGTTTCAAACAATCACTTCTGAAATTTGTTTATTTTTTTTGTTTTAGGCATTATGATTTTGATCTTGATAAGACCTTGTACTTTTTTATTGCTGGTCGTTATGAATTCCAGAACAAGGGTGCTGACATATTTATTGAGTCACTGGCTCGTCTTAATCATCACCTAAAAGTATGTTAGTCTTTTTAATGCAAACTAACTTATACCTTTTATTCCTTGTCCCTTTCTCAATAATTTTCTTTTCATTTTATTTATTAGTTTATTACTCATTGGAACAGTCAATGTTTTGGGGTTATTTTTGACTTTATGATGTGTGTTACACTGTACAGTTATAAAGTGTGATTATATTTTTGATTTTCTTTGTTTATTGGAGACCTGTGTCTCATTGGTTCATGCACTCAGCCTTCAATTCGGGGATCGTCGGTTCAAATCTCACTACTTGCACCGAAGTTTAGGCAGCCCTGGGGTAGTATAACCAACACTCACGCAATAGGTATGGCTCATAGCCAACTGCACGGAATTCCAAATGGTTGCTAAGTAACTCTGAGTATTTAGTTCTTATTAGACTGATTTTAGTTCTGTGTAGAATGAAAGCCTACTACAAAATATAACCAGTTAAACATGAAAGTAATAGAGGTCACATAAATATCTGGATTTACAGATTACAATGGTATCAGTCTCATTTGTTTTGTAGCTGCTAATATTCAGAAATTGTCTTTTTATTTCAAGTAACAAGGTAGTTTATTTATTAGAAACGGATATATACACTCGGCACACGTCACCTGTAGTAATTATTACTATATGACTAATTACTCTCAAGAACTGTTTAGTCCACATAAAATTTAATATCAAAGGTTCTGAATTGTGTGCCATAAGATGTGAATAGACATACAAGTGTAAGAGTTAGAAAGTATTATTATAAGATATTTTTGTAATAAATTGCAATATTTGGTGCTTTTTGTAATTATTGGCCCATTTCACCTTCAGCCTGCTCAACAGTCCGCTCCGTCCTCCTTTATGGCTGTGAGACCTGGCCATTGAAAGGAGAAGACATGAAAAGATTATCTGTGTTCGATCATAGGTGTCTGCGTTCTATCTCCCGTGTGAAGTGGTATAATAAGGTGAGCAATATTCAGGTTAGGCGTCGAGTGCTAGGTAAGGCGGGGAAATCAATCGACGAAACTGTGAAATTACATCGACTGAGATGGTTAGGACATGTACTACGTATGCCTAGTCATCGCCCTCCTCGAGGGCAATGTTAGCTGATATAGGGCCAGGCTGGAAAAGAGCTAGCGGCGGTCAAACCAAAACATGGTACCAGTCAATGAAATCCACAACAGTTAGTCTAAGCCACGTAGGAAGGTGTAGACTTCCTGGTTGGGGTCCTCGGGACGGTAAAAACCAATGGTTGGAAACAATTGGTGACATGGCTCAAACTCATCGTTCTCAATGGCTGGTGCAGATGCATCCACTCCTTGTGACTTATGATTTCCAATTAAACTGTTTTGTTCTCCGTTATTACTATTCCTTTGTCTCACACCTCTGTTTACTGTCTATATTATGCAGTTCTTCTACTTTCGTCTCTTTGTGTGCTACATGGAGTGTGGCGACTTGAACTGCCGCACATATGTGCAAAGTTCTATGTCGAAAACCGACCGACCAGTTTATGGTAATTTTGTATACTCTTGTTTCTGCCGTAATTTAGAAGCGTACATTTACTTTAACAGGCATTTTGTAACACGCCTTTCAGTTTCCATAGGTTTCTTTACTGTGATCTAAGGACTTATTCTGTTTTGACAGTTTAGAGTTTGAAGTTTGTATCTGTAGTCATTGTCTCGATTTTATCTTTAGAAGGGAAGTGCGACTTGGTAAACAGTAGGCGATGTACAACATCTACCTTCTTGCTATCTAAGCTGTAGATAAACAGTTTTCGGAGCTACTAACAAGTGATGTATTTCCTAAATTTATTTTTGGATTATTTTGCGTTCTGAGTTGACTGGTTATGCTGAACAGGAATGGTCAGTCTCTGTTAACATGTCAGCTTCTGGTACGAACGCTTCGATGATGTCTAATGATCTAGAAATTTAGCTAAAAGCAAATTATAACTGATACCTGTTGCACAAGAGGTGGATCTCGTGGTCGAGTAACCTAGTGGATAACTCTTTAGCGTTTAAACCGATGGGTGAGCAGTTCAAGTTTCAATGAGAACACTACCACTTATTGGGGATACAAGTACATTCAGATCAGCAGTCTTAAATTGGATGGAGTGTACATCCTAAATTTCACTGCTAGTTACCATTCCCTAACTTTTTTTCTCCATGAGTTATTTAAATATACGTGTGTAAACTAAGGATTGGAAAGTATAAACCGGTCTTTTATCGAAGTTACTTTTCCAAGTTTATCGTATACCATTTTAAGTTTGAATATTCTCTAGTGAGATTTATTTCTGCATTAATCTAGGGATTTACCCGCCATATACTACTTCCAATCAATTACTACTATTCAAAAGATCCGTCTGATACTTAGTTTTAATTTTTGAGATTTTGAGTTCTTTCAGATGAAAACTCATCACAGTTATTCTCTATTGCTGTAAATTTATTTCAGCAAGCTCAGACTGATGTCACTGTTGTCGCATTTCTCATCTTTCCGGCCCACACAAATAGTTTTAATGTGGATTCATTTCGCGCTCAAGCTATAGTAAAACAATTACGTGAAACTGTGAACTCAATTCAATGTGAAATGGGGCATCGCTTGTTTGAAGTATGCCTTCGTGGACGTATTCCCCAAGGAACTGATATACTTACTCAGGTAATTTTCAAACTTACAATTTAAAGACTGTGCAAATTCAATTTTCAAACTTAATTTATGGTGATGCTATTAAAATTGTATTGTGGTCTCTTTTTAGGGTGATATATATCGACTTAAACGTTGTATATACGCAACACAACGAAATAATTTACCTCCTATTTGTACACACAATGTCGTTCAAGATAATATCGATTTAGTGTTATGCAATTTACGCCGATGCCAGCTATTTAACGATCGTCACGATCGTGTTAAGGTAAGCTCAATATTATATTCGTTTTTACCCTGCTTTTCTTGATAACCTTATTGTTTATACGAAGACATGTTCCTATACTCCTCCTGGTGGTAGCATGTCAAGTGATAAAACCACCTTCGTTGCTTTCTGCTGTGAAACACAGAATAGATACCCACGTCATTGGTAAGTACCAGTAAATTATTAGGACACTATGTGTGATTTGAAGCTTCCCGTGTCACATATTCATATTTATTTCCTGATTAGATTCATATATGACAAGATGTCATCCGTAACAACCGTAAATCTTCTGTTTGTATTTTTGTTCAATCCTTTACTCAATATGCGGTGTGGGAGTAATTTTTATGCCTTTTCAAACGAGGGTTCAGCATCATATATATATATATATATATGTACCCGATAATGATATAAATATTTCCGTTTCTCTCAATGAAGGTCATTTTCCACCCGGAGTTTCTGAGTTCTACTAATCCACTATTGCCTATGGATTATGAAGAATTTGTACGGGGCTGCCATTTAGGTGTATTTCCTTCCTACTATGAACCATGGGGTTATACACCAGGTAAGACATGTCTGTATGTCTATCAAATAGTGTTATTTTATTATTGTGAGGTTAGACAGTTAACTAACTGCCCATTCCACCTTTCAGAGTGCAATTTCATCCATTTACCTATAAATATTGGAAGTGTGATTGGCTGATTAAATTTTTGTTTAGCCCGAACAGTTTATTTTGGCTAAAAATAATGTCAATATAAATGAAGGTCGTTACCGTTCGTGAAAAGTATTCCCTGCCTGTGTGTAGACAGAAATAACAACTGTCTTTTACTGGATAAATTTAGTATCAGGTTTTTACATTGAAGATATTGGACAACACGTGTTGCCTCGTGAAAGATAAACTACAAAACTTCCAATGTTGTTAGAATGATAAATCGTTAAACACCTATAATTTGTTTTCAGGTTTGATCACGAACTAACTTCAGTTAAGAGACTGTTGAGAACCAAGGAATACTGGACAACTGTTTTGTCCTACTTCTGAACTTTCCAGCAGTACGCACTCATGACCCCACCTCCAGGGATCCAACTTAAAATCTTAGGGTTACAACGTGAGGTGGTTGACGGAGTTCAGTCCAACCAGTTTACGGTAATGTGAATTGCTTTTAATGAATGGCGACAAGTGCGTAGTTAATTATTCTTACCATATTTAAAATACTGTAGTTTCATGATATCCACTACATGATGTTCATCTTACTGTCATAGTAATATTCATTCCTTTTCCACTTCAAGCTGAATGCACTGTAATGGGTATTCCCTCTGTAACCACTAATCTTTCTGGATTCGGTTGTTTCATTGAAGAGCATGTAGAAGATCCCAAATCTTATGGTATATACATTGTTGATCGTCGTTATCAAAGTTGTGAAGAAAGTATTCAACAGTTAACCAAGGTATATTATTATTATTCCTTTTTTACGATGATATCAAACTACCTTTGAAGTAGGCTAAATAGTTTCTATTTGTTCTTCTTTTTCTTGTGCTCCATTGCCATTCACTTCTGTCAACTCAACCTATGACAGTCACGTACAGTAACCGATATGAACAGTTTAGAGTCAGTTATTTGGCACATGACACACGTGTGGCTTCTTAAATCGTTGTTTGCTCTGATGAATAATAAAAGAAAACTTTCATAAGCTCCAAAAACATAGGGAGAAGCAGATTTTTTCCCACCTTTAAAGTGATTAGTAATGGTAGAGGATAAAGGAGACAAAGGTTTGGGATGCTAATGTTGATTTATGCCAAATTCCGATTTAAATACCAAAGGAAGTATTCAAAGAACTGGCTTCACTATTCAAATGTTTGTTGTGATCCATGATCACAAGTTAGGGTGGAATATAAGGATAATTCTGCCTCCGGTGGTTCAGTGGTAGAACGCTCATCAACCACGGTTTTGGTTCGGGTTTGATCCTCGGTCAAATCACTCCTAAACCTCACTAAGCCGGTAGTAGGGCCAGCAAAAAAGGAAGGTAGGGTGTGAGGCCAGCAACTCCATCCAGTAAAAATATAACGCCTCTGATACCGAAACTTCAGACCCCCAGCTTGAAGCCCTATGTTTCAGTCGGGACGTAAAGGAATAACAAAAATAAGAACAGTTCTAGAGTCCAGTGAATTCTAGCGGATAAAGAAAGATTAATTACCAAATCTTTGTTTTTTGAATCACCTACAACATAAATCCTAGTTATATAGAATACCCTTTTAGCAGTTAAAACAAAAAACAAAACTCTTGGACCATAAAACATGTGTCCTACATTATATTACTAATCTGATATGCTTATGAATAGTAAATGTCACCAGCATCAGTTGCTATATTTCTCTGTCCAATGTCAAATAAAGATGATGCACAATTATATGTATTAATTTGTTTTCTAGTTTTTGGAAGGCGGATTTCTATAAGTTTGTCTTAATAAACTAATGGCTGAACTGAATGACACAAATTGTGTCAGTTCACCATAGGTGCCTTCATTGAATCTTTTGCGTTGGAGTAAATTGATAGGTTACAGTAAGGTTAGATGCAGGCTGTTAAATCAGTGGAGGAGTTTGCGAAGCTTTTTCAATTGAAGTGATTAGAGCGTGTGTTATGCATGCTGAGCCACCTCTTTCCACAAAAAATATTGTTAGCTGAAGTTGAAAACGAGTAAGTAGTGGTCAGATGAAAATGTGACACCAATCCACGAAGTCTATGACTATTGGCTTGAGACACATTTAGAGGTATGATTTACCTGTTTAGAGTGTTCTAGAGACTGACAGTCACTGATTCCATACCCTTGGTGATATGATTAATAATCAGTTAAAATGGCACAGAAGTATTCATTTCTTGTTACTATCCATATTCTGAAAATTTTAATTATTCTTCAACTCATTATTCTCTCGGTTCGTGTGCTTTCCAAAGTATGCCAACTTGAATTGATACACTTCTATACTAAGTTCATAGTTGATCCGTCAGCCACACTTTTGCTCTTCAGGATTTTAATGGTAAGGTGGTTTTAATCCAGGTTCTTGAACTATTTATTCTTCTTAGCATCCTGAGTACACCATCCAGAGAACTTACTTTCCGTTACGTGACTGACTCAATTCAACTATTATAAACTTCATAGAATGGTGTTATGTTGACCCGATAATTCCCAGTATTTTTTACTTAGAATTGCTTCAGCTACCATCGTGTATCAATGCACGATTATGGTTTGATATGGTTAGTATCTGTGACCGAGTGACGGAGTTTTCAAGGTAAGACTTTATGCAGAAGTGCAGCACTTCAGGTTGCCATCATCCATATGGCACACAAAAGTAGCGACAAATGGAAGTTCAAAGAAACCATAATGAACCGAAATCTGTGGGTAAAAGAATGATTACATGGAGAAACATGAAGAATTAGTGGGTCTGGTTAATTGCAAATAGTGAATGCATTTGCACCATTAAGAACAATTCTTACCCATATCACTAACACTCTACAATCACTGATTCCTAGCGTCTCAAGGATCCCAGCTAGACAATATACACCTCTCAAATTAACGGTCAGAGACTTCATAGATTGATGATAGCTTTTCATTTGACCACTCGTAACTCTTTCCAAGCCTTACCCTATGTCAGCTAACATTACTCGACAAAGGAGAAACGGCCTTGCATGTGTACCACGTGTTCTAGCCATTTCAGTTGATATAGGTTCACAACTTCATCGATTCACTTGCCCTCATTAATAAAACTCTATGTCTAGCTGCAATATTAGCCACCAAATTACACCATTTAACACAGGAACTGGAACGCAAACATCTGTAGCCAAAGACACCTGATCTTTTTATAACTTTTCTTTCCACAGCCATATCTCACATCCATAAAGAATGAAAAAGCGAACTGCTGCACGACACACACTTCTTTAACTGATACCCAGAGATGTTGTAAGTGGGCAAACCCCACAGTCTTTTGTATAATTTGTAAAGTCCACAATCTCACCTGTTCATCAACCGTCGTATCTGATAATACATTCAATTTTGATGTCACTCATTATTAGGTTCCAACTCTTATGAGTGGTAAAACAATGACACCTTTATTCAAAAGTCTATAGTTTCATATATTCTACCTTTCACATCAACTAGAAGTGTGTGTATATAAAGTAAAATTCATACATTTATAGAAATAATACTAACAGTTTTTGAATCAAAAAATTATTTAGTTAATAAAAATTGAACACAAAAATATCTCCAGGATATATTCCTAACGTAGCTTTTAATTTTTTTCCCTGAACTCAGTACTTAATGGAATTCTGCCAATACTCACGACGTCAGCGTGTAGTTTTGAGAAATCGTACTGAACGATTGAGTGAATTACTGGATTGGAAAAATTTGTCGTCGGTAAGTCTTCTATTCGTCTAAGGATTAAGATATATAATGTAATTTTGAATAACTTGATGTTCCTTTAACATATGTGTAGGACTTGGTCACTGTGGTAGTTTGTAATTCCATATTAATTTGTTTATTGGATATATATATATATATATATATATATATATACTGAAAGGGAAACAATGAAACCGTACATGAAATTTGTGACAGAGCAGGAATAAAAGTGGCGTTCAAATCCACAAACTCACTTAGAAGCAAATTATGTTAGTTAAAGGGTTCCATTAAAAGAAATAATTTAGTTTATCTAGTACCCCGCATTGATTGTGAGACGAAATACATAAATCAGAGTAGTAGGACAGGGTCAGTTAGATAACCGGAGTACAAAAATCTAGCAAATGTAGATCAGTTGACCTTCATAAAATAAAAAATCTAGAAAGCAGCTCAGCAATACCACTACATTTCAGTCACATACAACTATGCAACAAGGTGGGAAAAAACGAGTCTTAAAGTCTGATACAACAGGGTGGAAGGAAAAATTGATAACTGAAGTTTTGGTTATCGAATCAACTGAGAAGAGGTACGTTAGGAATGCTTCAACACCTGTTCCAGATATATGGAAAGTTCTACCACCCATTACGACAAATGAAAAGTGAAAAAGAACTATGATAATCAAGTTTCGAAGTTGTCTAGTCACAATTGATATGACTATGAACAATAAGTTGTGTTCGGAACTTCACCCAGTGAATAGTACTGCTTCACTGTGTGTTACATGAGAAATGTGCTCTGGGTAACTGAGTTGTAGCTGTAACCAGACCGATGCAATCCAAACTACATGATAATGGCTGATAGTGTTAAAACTGTTAGTCTGTCTCATTTAACTTCTTAGTTTGGGATTCTTCATTAAAAGTGTAATAATTCAGATATGATAAGTTCCAGGTTCTCTGCACATCTCACTATATCTAATCTATTAACGCAGTGTATACTATCTACACCATCGTTTATTGTATGGCCTTGAGTTTATACAGCTAGTTTTCTTGCCTACACAGACAATAAGAGGGTTAAGGAAACTGATACTATTTACGAAATTCACTTATAAGCTAAAAATACTAATAGTATAAAATGCAGTGAATATTTTTCTGTTTAACTAATAGTACATTTGAAAGAAAAATATTGTTTTCTTTTGTCTTTCCAGTATTATAGACGTGCTCGGCTAATGGCTTTGAAAAGTTTTGCTCCTGAATTATTCACAGCTAACAACAATGATGATGCATTATCTTCTCGTAGTTTCCATGTCAGTCGACCGTATTCAGCGCCTGCATCTCCATCAATTTCTGGTCAGTCAACACCGTTGCCAAGTGCTGGTGCCTACAGTTCTGGTCGTAGTAGTCCTACATCTCATTTAGATACTGACGAGGTTGATGATGATACAGAACGCATTGAATTAGGTCTTAGAACAATTGAAATAGGCGGCGATAGTGTTACCGCGTAAGAAAAAAAATTAGAAGAATAAATAAAATAACATTTCTGTATGCCTATTTGATGTATACTTCATAGTTCATTTTATTTCTTTTCTGTCAGTTTATTAACTTTGCAGTAGTATTTGTGCCATTTCATACAAATAATATCCTATTTACTTTCACTGAACTCATCATAATTTTTCTTTTCTTGGTTATATCATGAGGGATTTGATTTCACGCGAAGTTGTATGATAAACTTCATCATTTTTTTTACACTTTTGATCTCGATTAATATATGTACCTTTTTTTCTTCTGGCATATGATCAGGTTCACACACACAACCCTTATTCTAAAAATAAAAGTGTATTAAGTTGTAACTTTATCATGAATACCTTTCATTCATTGTTATCATAATCTCAGTCACTTGCGTATCTTGTATTGCCGAACCTAGTCGTGATTTTTTTTAACTTTTGATTTTAATTTTAAATGTCCATGTATTTTGATTTGCTTTTTCTTGTTCTCATCTCATGGTTTTGCACTAATTCTTTACTATGCATTGTTTGTCTCTTGCTAAATGTGATTCTATCGATTTGCTGACTCACACGCACCCCCACATACATTGTGATGATTTCTTCTTCTTCTTTTACTAAGATCCCAGTGCAGCAATTACCGTTGACTCTGTATTTCCCATTGATGATAGTGCAATCTCAATCTACAATGCCTGTTACTTTTCTCTTTTATTAGATATTCTATTTTAATATTCTTACTTTCTGTTGTTAGTAATATATTAGTATTTTGTTCTGGAGTTTCATAGACAAGGATATATTTGATAATCATTATCTCTAGCTTGGGTTATCATACTAATACTGATACTGTTGATATTGAAACCTTTACAGAAAACACTTGTGTTTGTGGTGTTTCTGCAATGATGTGTGTGTGTGTGTGCGTCATGTAACGAATTATCCTATTCTGTATTTCTCTATATCTTCTACTAGGGAATCATTATTACATTTTGTTTTCTTTTAACTTATATGAAAAACAACTTGTCCATCTTGTGTTTTTTTGTTTTGTTTTGTTTTCTACAAGATATTCTACCATTAAACCCATCCGCATTGCATGACGTTTCCTTTTTAGATATTCGCTGTTTTTTCCAATCACAATCTCTTGCTATTTTGTTGAATTGTACTTATCTGTCATGTAGTCTACATTTAGAAACAATAATATTTTTTAAGAAAAAAGAAGTGAATCTGAAAGTAAGTAAGTAAATAATATTCCATGATTGATTGGAAGCTTGGGATAATTCATGTTGTCTGTCAACATAACCTGGGTTTAGAGCTTTCTATTGAGTGGGTTTTCGTTTGTAACATTTGACATTATAGTGCATTTTAGCATGAGTGTACTTCGTTACACATTACAAAATTGACAGCTGGAATTCAGTAGTTACTCTAAAGTCTTAAAATTCACACCAGTTACCGTTGTAGTGTACATCTTTTAAGTAAAGACTCTGATAAAGTGCAGTCTTCTGAATACCTTGAACAGAAATCTTAGCATGTTGAGCATACGACTCACCCCTGTCAAATGTAAGGAGATGTTGCAGGACTGGTTTGAAACTACTGCCACCCTATTGAAGATAAGGAGTAAAGTGGGTGAGGGTGTCGACCACTTTATTTATTTAGGAAGTTGCATCAACCCTAATGGACTGATTGCTGATGAAATCTGAGGACTAATAAAAAAGTTCCATCTGGCATTTATTAATTGGTATTTCCCGTGTGACGTGGTGCGATATGTGGAGTAATATTGAGATTTAGCATACAGTGTTAATGATAGAGAGGGCAAGTGAATCGATTGAGGTGGCTCGGACGAGTTTTACACACGCCAAGCTATCATCTTTGTTGATTAATGTTAGCTAACATAGAGTTGGGTTGATAAAGAGTTAAGGTTAATCAAATTGAAACTTGACATCAATCCATGAAGTGTTTGACAGTTGGTTTGCGCTGTTCACGTAAGGAGATGTAGAATTTCTGTGTAGAATCCTCGATACGCTAAGAGTCAATGGTTGGAGACTGTTGGTGATATGGCTCAAAATCGTTCTCAGTGGCTCAGATGTATCCACTCTCTGTAATCTTTATGGATCCATTAAGTTTGCATGTCACCATTTTTTCTCCCGCACATTTCTGCCCATCATATTTCCTCTGAGTTTTTCTCTGCCTATATGCTGTATACAGCAGAAACTTGAAGTGTTGAACTTCTGTGCGAATTCCTACTTTGAGACTCAGTCAGTATACAACTAAGGTAATTAGAACATGATTATTCTAAAGCAAACTATAGTGCAGCAGGGAAATACAGATGATGTTTAAAAATAATTCTATCAAGTGCAATAATGATCGTAACACATAGAGATAACTGAGTGTATGAAATGTTCACATTACTACTCCAGTTATACTGCATAGTACTGTCGTCATTCAACTTCTAAACTTCCGTTCAGAATCCCAACGGTTACTACAGCTAAGATACCCTACGATTTTTGAAGCATCTATCTTGTGTCTACTCTACACTAAATTGAATTTATCCGTGTTAAAGATTTCAGTTCATTAAGTAACACAGAATATACGATTTCAACCAATTTGCACTATATTATTATTCATTCAGGTACTGCGCATTAGTAAAACGGATTACTAAGGCTTGACTAGGTGACGTTTAAATTTGTCCTTTGAGCTATTCTTAGAGATGTTAAACTATAACTTGTAGACCCCTAAAGTCTATAACTTTAGTTACATGATAATTTAAACCAAAAACCGGATTAGAATCAGACGACCACAATGCCCTTTCAAAGCCCTTCGCCGTTAACATTATTTACGAGAGAATATGAGGCTTCTTTTTCTTTTTTCTCTTGCGATGATAACTTTTATTTTTTAGCAGAAAAGAACCTTTAAAACCAACTTGTCTACTAAACCATTTACAAAGAGTAATGTTTTCCCTACTTTTAATCAGCCGCAAGTTAGTGCCAGAGTACAGAGTTAAAGTTGATTATCATAATATAATTATTCCCTTGGGTTCCGAACGGAACATAGGGCTTCAACAACACATTTCCTCTCTCTTCTATTTTCCACCATCCTCTTCAGCGGGGTCCACGATTGCCCATAATCTCTCATCTTCTCCAACTTGCATGATCTCCAAGTCACCCTAGGACGACCCACTCGTTGCTTCCCATTGGGATTCCACTCGAGCAACGGCCTGCATAGTGCGCAATGTCATTCGAAAGTCTCCTCAATGTATGCCCGTTCCATCTCCACTTTTTCCTACAAATTTGTTGAGCGATCGGCTCTTGGTTGGTTTGTTCCAGGCTAAAGTTTCTCGTTAAGAATTCTTTCTGGCCATTTGATCTTCAGTATGGAGCCAGCGAAGACAGTTGTTTATAAAAGTCCGTAAATTGTTGGAAATCCTTTTCGTGACGCGCAGCGGAAGTTTCCAACCAGTTTAGAAGGACCGACTTGACATTTGTGCTGAATATCTTAATCTTGTTCTTTATGCTGAGTAACAACATAAGATTTCTAAACTGGTTTCAGGTTGATGAATGCGTATCTTGCCTTTCCGATTCTGTCTGGCTTTGACATCTTCATCGTTTCCGACTTCCTGTAGTTGCTTCCTAGATAAGTGAAGGAGGTAACCTCTGTTAAATCTCTCACTTTGATAGTGATTGGTGCTGGAAGCAAAATTTTCATTGTCGTTTGTCCCAATTATTTATTCATTAGCAATAAAGACTTGTAGCACAATTTCGTAAGCCTTATAAACATGATAAACAAATTTAGCGTATCCATGCACATGTGCACAAAACTTCCACTGGCCTATTCTTAGTAGGGGGAACAATAAACTAATTGAATGCATTAACGTATGTTCAAAACACATTACGTTTTCCTCTAAGTAAATAAATGCTTCTTTTATGGATTTCATACAGACCTGCTTTAGGATGTGATTGCATATTCACTGTTGATCTACATAGACCTTTAGAATCGGAAGTACTTATGTGGCTATGTAAACAAAAACCTATCTGTCTACTTAACCCAAGTAGCTTACTGGCAATTTCTTGACTTCAAATCTAAATAATGTAGCGCTGAATGGTTATAGGCAATAGACAGTAAATCCTAAACCTAGGTTTCGTGCCTACTAGCACTCGTCAACGAGGTATATATTTCTCCTTTAAGATGTGAGCTGGCGTCATCCAGTTCTGAAGTCAAAAAAGTTTCAGTTGAGCTACTCAGGTTCACAAATGACCTCTTGTAGGACTACAGTAGATATACTGATTTGTCAGTAGTAAGGATAACTGGAAAATGGTGCATATATCTACAAATATCCATCTGCTTTCGAGATTACCTATCTATCTTACATATTATTTCATACAAACATCAATATATTTATCGTAGAAGGTTATCCATTGCATGACACCAAAAAACAATAGCAGCAGTAGTTGAGTTAACATTATTAACGTTGTATTATAAAAATCTCCGTTAATTCTATGTGCATATAACAACATATCAGACTGTAAATTTATCCATTTTAAACATGACAGACCGGAAAAAGACAATAACAATTCGTATTTATATTCATGTGACTTTGGCATGAATGCCTGTTGTGTAATCCTAAATAATTACTACTGCATACACAGCTGAACTTGTTTGAACTGACTAAAAATTCACCCTATAACGAGTGAATGAATGAATAGAATGACCTATACAAATTATATATATATATATATATGTTATATGTATATATATATGACCCTTAGTAAAAATGTTCATCTACGCATTATATACAACTTTTTAATAACAATGCGGTCAAACTGATAAATTATTCTCCATCTCATTTCAATGTTCCAGTCTATCATACGATGAAAGTCACATGTCACTATTTAATAATTATTGGGAGAATAATGCGTAGTTATTTACAATTAAAAGCTTTTCAAATGAAATTATACACAGAATATTTCAACTAACAGTTAATATGTAAGAGACTGAAGGTTCCACATTCTCTGAGCTTATTAGCATATACTTTTTTAAGTGCGAATATCATTGCAATTTTATCTTCTATGTTTGTATTTTTCCATCTTCTTTTCTTATTTCTTGTCTTCCAAGTGGAACAATGCACTCAAATCTTTGCACTTTCAATAGCGGTGGTGTCCAGTTTTTACGGGGAGGGGTGCTGCTAGTCTCACTTCTATCCTTCCTTCTTTTCCGGGTTTAATCCAGACTGGTAAACTAGGCGAGATTTCGGAATGCGTCAGCTGGAAGATTGAACTCTGAAAACCTTGTTGGCTGGCGAGCATTTTAGCGTTGAGCCGTCGATGCACTATATATTTCAGCACTTTATTAGAACTGAGTAAATTTGTGGTGCATGTGCTAAACAGTAATCTCTAAGCATAATCAATACATCATTTGTTTTTCTCTTAAAGTAAAAAATAGTGGATATGAGTTTAATTATTACAATTTTCACCATCCTGGTATTGCCTTTTTTTTTTGTTTATTTTACCAAAGTGAGATATAGTAGAATTCATTAATTTTACATATAGACTGTAGCATGTAAGTTATTTGTGTATTTATCACTATCTTATAAGGTCTGTCCAAGACAAGGATTCTTTGGAATGTATATCTGATAAATAATAACTTCTCTTCATTTATTCCTCTTTTACTAGCAATCAGTTAATTTTTCCTTCGATCATATTCAGACCCAGTTATGCATTTCTCTTACTTCGTGAATATTGATAAATGGTTCAAGTGTACATCCATGGTTCAGTCGTAGAATGCCCGCCAACCACGCACCTGATCCTGGTTTGATTTCCTGCCGATGTACTCTTAAACCTTGCCTAGCTGATAATAAATATGGGAAAGAAGGAAGGTTATGCCGGTGGTGGGTGGTTGCGTGACTAGCAACATCACTCTGTAAAAACAACTCTACTGCTACTAAAAATTCAAAGTTTGAAACATGAAGTTCTATATTCCATTCGTAAAGCAAGGAGTGAGAAAAAAAACATTGGTCAGGTGACACTGAGTTATGGCGGAAATGCATTTATAAATTTATTAAAAGGACCATTTGATTGAACTTCTTTCATCACCCAAATTTTCTGTTAACGTTTTCCAACATTCGTTAGTGTATTTTGTCATGATGATGTTGGTCTGCATAAAAAATGAAGTTGAATCTTAGTAGTACTTCGTTACTATTCTAATCGTACATTAAATTTATACATCAAAATAAAGATGAGTAGTTCTTACTAACTTGTGAACAGATCAAAATAAAATGTTCTAATAGTATGATGAAAATCTGAAAAGCCTAGTTTAACTTCTTAAATGGAAACTACTTTTGAATATAGTACCAAGTAGTGTAACTTTAATTCATTCAAACAAGCTGAATGTATTTGTTGTTGCAAGCACAGGTATGAAGCTTTCCAATAGGCACTGGGCCATATACTATGAAGCGAAATAAACGTAATGGATCCAGTAATTAGACCTATGAATATGACTTCCTAACATTTTATTTAATAGTAGAGTTCTAAGTACGCAATTATGGAAGGTTTTGAAGAGACCTGGGTTTGAAAACAACAAGCCATAAGAGTAGGAATCACTAAATCAAAATTCATTTATCGTATACTGAACTGACCGTTATGTAGCCGACATATACGTCAATTTGACTGATTTCAAGTTGGATCATTAACTGACCTCAGTTAGAGACCCATTAAGAATCAAGAAACAGCGAATAGATGTTAACTCCTAGTTTGCGAATATTTAGTAGTACGCACCTATAACCCCACCACCAGGAATGGAACTCAGCAACCTCAGGTTACGAGGCGAGTCAGTTAATCAGTCAGCCAACAGGATGGAATTCTGTCACCCATGAATTCTTACTTTTGCCACTTAGCAACACATATCCATATATATATATATACATATATATATATTTATATGCAGGTTAACACCTTCCTTTCACTAAATTAAATCACTATAGAGATCAAAAGCAGTAAGTGGTGGCAGATGAGAAAATAAAACTAATTTAACAGCGGAATCTGATAACCTATTCATTGCAGATTGTTTATAATTTGGATTTTTATCTAAATTCAACCGCTGACTTTTCTGAATATTATACTGTTTTTGATAGATTAACCAATGGAAAATTGATCAAAACAATATGGGATGATAAACTATCTTTAATTTATTCAATAACCGCAGGTTAAGACTGTGTTTTCCTAATATTCTACGTTATAGTATTTACCATGTCACATATTAATTAAAGATTTATTGTTTGAATGGTTCCTAACAATGATCATTTTCGACTATTTTGAGATATTGATCGTCTAGACAGTCTGGAAAGTTTTCTCCTAATATCAAAAATGCCTGAAAGACTTTTCGATAAGACAGGGTGAACAGGAACATGGCTTGACATGATATTTCCCTCTTCTGATCAGTTTGGATGAAACTGACAATGCTATCACAAAACAGTATAAAATATTGCTACTATTTGATGAATTTTTTAGTTTTAATTTGAAGTCCTGTCGTCATACAGATGGTATCTTTGCTTATCAAGTAATATAATAAGCAAATATTCAATGAGATTTTATGAACTGATATAAAGCTTCAGAAATAACTCCGATGGATAAAACCGACTCTTTATGATGAAAGTTGAACAGTATTAAACTTTGTTCAAGTGGGGTCGTGACTTACTGGTCTAGGTGTTCGACTATCAGCTACTGGGTCACGGATTTGAGTCATTCCCTGCATCTGCCAAGGTTTGTGTAACAAGGTAGTACTGTTAGCCCTCACAAAGTAGATGTACGTCATTACTAACTGCATGGTATGTTATGCAAGTGATCACTGGATGAGTAATACTCACTACTTTCGCAGTCTGGTCTGTAGTAGTACTTCGTCAATCTTAAAAATATTTCTTCCTATTATATGATTCAAACGTTCTGCATATTAAACCTTAATACTGAAGTCTAGCAGTTGGAAACACAGTAACTTAATACTTATTTCAATCAACCATTCAGTCTGAATATTCAAGTTTTAGTTTGTTCAGATTCGACTGGTTTCAGATTTAATCACTTACTGACACCAGTTAAGAAACCACTGAAAACCAAGGAGTACTAGACAGCTGTTTCATTGTAGTTCGGGGCTCTTCATCAGTACACAGCCATGACCTTACTGCCAAGGATCGAACTCAGAACCTCCAGTTTAAGAGGCGAGGTTGTTGACCATCCAGCCACTTGAACGGAATCCAGTTACCGGTTCATGAATTACAACTACTGTCAACTTGTTTCTTTTTAGCACGACTGACTGCCAATGAAATTGAAGAGAATTTTTCCTCACACTCGACCTGGTGGACCCCACTGGTCATGACTTCTTAGTGGTACACCAGGCAACTTCGTCCTGTAGTCAGTTACTAGTTAGCTTAAGATTAATTTTCACGTGTTAGTGTCCAATCTTAAATTATGCGAATGTGTAATTATGTTAATGTCTTAGAATCATTGAATGACTGTTGAACACATTTCAACAGGGCCTAACAGTTTGCAGTTATCCACATTTCTACTATGCATTTCGATTTTTCTTCTTTTTAACGGTAGTATTGAAATTATAAATAACAACGAAATCAGGAAACTGTTGGGTAGTTTTATTTCAATTTTTCTTCACTGATTTTTACGATGGGAAGGTGGAAATAAGGTTTATTAGGCAACAACAGCAGCAGCACAATAATAGTTGACATGAGTGTAGTATAAAAGAAAAGAAAAAATGTATGTAAGTGAAAAGGGACAAAGTAGAGTTAAATGAAAATTTCAATTGTAATAATTAGTAAAATCAAGTTTTACAGTGTTTTTGCACACCATTTAAATATTAGTCAGCTGACTGCAGAATAAGAAGAAGAAACAAAAGAAGTGTATGGGTGAAGATATAATATTGCATGTGCATATATTTATAACACTAAACATTGGGGGGTTAGCCAGAACAGTAGGTAAGTGAGCAAGTAACTGAGTGAGACAACCGACTTTTTATCTGAATAGTTATCAGCAAACTTTTGAAAATGAGGAAAACAGTAGTGAAATGCAAATCAAGCATTAGGAATAATAACTTCAAAGCTGCTTTGTTTAAGTAGCGTAAATTGCGCATATTAAGGTGTATAAGTAGATTATAGGAAACACAAATAATTAATATAATTAATAAACATACATTCACTAAGAATCACATAATCATGATTTTTATGAATTATGTTCAAGACATTGACAAGATAAATTGATGAGAATAAAGTCAAGCAAGTAGAAAAGGGGAGTAACTACATAATTACACCTAAAATAAAGAGGTATTTATAAGTCTTATTTGGTAATTTGAAACAAAGAAGTAGAACATAATAATGAAGACAAAACAGTTGAGGATTGAATAGGAACGTAACTAAACAAACGTAAATGCACGCTTTTTAAGAGAGAATTATTTTTTTAACTATGCATTCATATTTACCATTCTGATGTTAAACGAACATATATAGATATGAAACTTCTTCACAAATAGGTCTATTCAGCAGATTTTAATTGACCGCGCCAACCTTCTTTCTACACATTCAAACACAACATTAATTGAACATTGAACGATTATAAAACGAACAATCAAGGGGGTAAAAAATATGCACAAGAAGAGAAATGATCGAATGTGAAAAAAAACAGAATAAATTCCAAGTAAATATTTTTTTTGTTTAAAAAATACCAGCTAAAGTGAAGTTTGTACGTGATTTTAATGCATAAAAGATAGGGTGAAATTCGATGACACAGGATAGATTGGTTTCCATGATTTTGGTAGACTTACTTTATTTCTTATCTTTTCTGGTTGTACTCACTCGCTAGCTTGCTCTCACCACTCTGCCTAACAGCACCATTCAATGTTCAAGAGTTAGTATACTTTTTTCTGAGATAAAAATAAGCATAATGTCTATTGAAAGGAAATAAATTGACTGGTTATTATTATTATTCCATTGGTTATATTCAGTAATATTATAGGGGAGAGTAGAGCCATTTACTTGGGTGTACTCTGTGATTATGTGGATATTAAGTGGAGTAGGTGTGTGAAATAGGGTTAGTACGGGGAAGAGAAATATCCGGATGCAAACAAAAAAGAAAAGAAAAACAAAAAAATTATATCATTAACAAAACAAAAAAGATTAAATGAACTATTTTTTACAAATTAAAACAATCTACCCTTTTAAAATTCAAACTACTATCATGCAAATAAATACATGTGAAGTATGTCAAACGTGGGTCGATGGTTTAATAGTAGAATGCTGACTAGCCACATGAAAAATTCGGGTTTGACTCTTGGATAATACACTCCTAAATCTCACCTAGTCAACTAGCCGATAGTTGGCCCAGAAAAAAAGGTAGGTTAGATGTTAGGCTGACAACTCCATCTCGTATGAGTACAACACCATCGCTAGTGAAACTTCAAAATCTTGAAGTCATACGTTCCACTGTTTATTCAAGGAATAAAGGAGACAGTGTTTCACATATTTTAATACACATTTAAAATCATTCATGTGTCATCATTTTAACACAGTAAATCGCTTCGCTCTGCCTAACATATATTACTGGTTCCTATGATTGGCTGGAAACCTTGTTGCTTCAACATCATGCTACTACAAACTAGGTTTAGTTTATATCATAAAGAACATTCTGTTTCTGACAAATTACTCACCATTGTAAATAAGCTTAGATGGTTGTTTTTAGAAAAGCTCATGGGTGAGTAAAATACATGAGCTGAACTAAAAGCCTCTAAGCCTTGCATATTATTTTTTAATTACTAGTACAGACTGTTTAGTTTTAAAGCTACATTTTCATGAAGAAAATATCTAACCGTAAGTTAGCATGAAGAGCTTAACTTATTTTCTGTGCTTATTTTTAGGATTTTAATAGAAAGTTAGGTGAATTTTCACTGTTATAGAGATCGGGAATCTTACTAAGCGATGCTGAAATTAGATAAAAATAGAAAAACTATCTAAGTCATAACGCCAGTAGTATTAGCTAATGAACATTAGATATAAGTTTTCAAAACTCTGATTAGTTAATAAGTAATCAGGGTAATGTGAACATTAAAGAGTTTAGTTTAATCTCTAGAATTTGACCACTACGTTAATTCTTGCAATGTAGCAGGTTACAACGTATGCCTATGATAATATTTAACTGATGTGCAAAAATCTACTAAAAACAGAACGTCTTTGTCGGTAAATTTTGCAAGTGTTCGTAATAATGGTTACGGCGATTCCATGAGCCTTATTCTTCAATATTCTAGTTCTAGGATACAGTTTTTATGTACTTCTGACTAACCGAGATGCTTCATTTCTTTTCAGAAGCAGGACTCCATAAGTAGAATTCACAAAACACACTACTAAAACATCTAACAAACAATTATCATCCACATATTTCGAAATAGTTTGTACCAAACTAAAAATAATATATGACTTCAAATCATGATAGTAAAATGTGTTCTTAAAAAAGTTAGTCGAGATTGCTTAATCATTACTAACTACTGTCAAGCTAATTTAACATAAATATGGTCCAAAAGCACATGCTGTATTCCTACTCAAATTTCGATAATGGGGATGAAAACTACTGTAGTACAGGGAACACTATGAGAATTTAGTAAAGGAGTAGATTTAAGAGAACATGAGAGAAAGTTGTATCCTTTTTCTACTAAGAATCTAATCGTAAGTGATCATAACTTATAGTGTTTGTTCTGTTGTAATAATTTGGTCATTTCCATTTTTAAAAATCCCATATATCTTTTTGTCAGTGCCATGTAAGTTCAGTAATGGTAAAGTCACTCTACCACTACGAAAGGACAAATATTTTGAGAAGAAAAATACTCTTTTCCCTTCCCGCAACATCTGAAGTTGTAGAATCATTCAGGTAATCCAGAAGAAGACAATTCTGATCTAGTTTGCTAATGAAATCGAAACTATAGCATGAAATATTCTCTTAATGACCTTCACCCTGTCAACCTTAGAAATATTGTGGAAGTATTCTTAAAGTATATTTCTTTTCTCTGTGTAAATGTTTAATTGATTATAGTAAGGACTTTCATTTGAATGAAGTAGAAGTTCGTGTAGAAAACCAGGTCTAGTTTTCTCCTGTTTTTAAAAATAAACATGTTTACACTGTTATAAACAAGTATTATACATATTTGTGGAAGACAGATGACCACCAACAAGAAATGTTGGGTCAGTTCACATTGTCTGTTCAATGAAACTCACCAACAAGGAGTTTCTGTTGGCCTCCAAACTTCGAAAGTTTACTCTTGCGGTGTATAACTTAAGTTTATCTCATCCAGAAAAACTGCTCTTCTTCTTTCCTATTTTCTCTCCTCCTCATCATCAAATTTTGATCAGCGATCAAAGACAATGATTTACATATTGGTAACAAATTCTTAAAACATCGAAATTTTTGAAATCTATTATTGTATTATGTTATGTGACCAATGGTGGAGCACCGTGAAATCTGAGACACGCGTCTCGTCTTATTTGGAACTCATCATCCGTACATAGCTATATCCCCAATGAGTCATATTCTCACTGAGACTCAAATACACTACTCGTCGTTTCAAACGCTAGAGTACTATTTACTAGGTCACAATGGCCACCTATTGTACAATGGCTATCGATTGTAATTTGTTTACATCACTTTAAATTCCTCGTCGATTGATTTTTACTATCGCAGAGTTTTGGAGTATCGTTTAATAAACTAATGATATCTTTATTACTACATACAGTGGAGCCTATTTCAGTTTCATTATTTAGCATAACTAATATTGTTCATATGAATAGTATAATAAAGTTCAAGATATTCATATCATATAGTTGAAATTTCCACTTATTTAAAAAGTTATTCCAGGGTAAGCAATTTATGTCTTATGATTAAATATATATGTCAAATGGCTGAATAAACTCTGTGTTAAAAGCATTATATCAAAACTGGATTACATAATCTGCCTTCTTTTCTGTTTAACATTCTATTAAACTTGTTGCTGATATGACATGATGACAAAATGCATTATTCTTTAAATATAAACAGCTGAGGGCATTAGATGATTCAAAAAAAAAATGAGATGAATTGTATTCAGTAAATTTTCATTTTGTTAACTGTTAACGACTCAACTGACTTTTTGACTGACTGATGGATAACATAGATGTCGTGATTATGTAAAGAGTTACGGTCTTTCAAAGGGTTTCTTGTTCAAACTTTTAATGACAGACATCAAGTACTTGTCTAATAGTCGTCATTTTCTGCTAATTTTAAGTAACTGAACAGTCTCACTGTTTAGCGTTGAAGTTTCAAGAAGGGAAACCTAAATATTGCATTAGACTGTATCTTAGTGCTTTTGCGTTTAGTGATTCTCAAAGGGAATCTAAGACACTTTTACTTAGTGATGTCCAAGTATATTCAATGAGTAGATTTTCAAATTGGATGGAGGCATTGCTAGCCATTATCAAGACGAAATATTTTAGTGGATTTCTTCCCATAAAATTGTTTGATCCAGAAGTATTCATTTCAGTGATTTGATTCATTACTGGTGTCTAGATTTCAACTGTTATATTTTTCATTTAAACCTCCAATATTAAATGAAAATTGAGTCGGTTATATTATTCATAGAATCGGATTCGTCATTTGTGAATAATACAGTTCCAGGTTGGAATTCACTACAATTTCCCGTCGAAACTAAAATGATTCAGCCGACAATATGTGAACTGACTGACACCATTGATGACAATAAATAAAATAGTCTGCTGGTATGCACTACTGATTAATATAAGTATTTGGAAACTACTCACGTGAGCTGGTAGTATTTACTTATCGGATCTCATGCTGTGATCTGAATATTTTTGGTTGACAAAGAAAACTGTAGTGAATTTTCCCCTTGGGCCGTGTAATTTGTAAATGATAGATTTCATTCTGCTTACAGGATTTCATCATGAGCTGACATTAGTTAGAGAACCATTGGAAAACCTGGGAGTACTGGACAGCTGTTTCGCCCTAGTTTGGGACTCTTCATCAGTACGCACACACCGGGATTCGAACCCAGGATCTTCTGGTTACAAGGCGAGCTCGTATACCATTAAGCCACTACAAACCAACACTTGAATATCAATGAGATGCTCACTAGCGACTTGCCCTATTCAGGTTGGTAGTTACCTGGGGTTCTAGTGAGAAGCCATGACCAGTAGGGTGCAGGTCGGGTGTGAGGACAAATACTCGCAGAAGACATTGGCTAGGGATCGCGCTATGTCGTGAATTGGCAGAAGTTAGAATTCATGAGCTGGCCATTGGATCGGGTCCCAGTGGTTTAATGGTATACGAGCTCGCCTTGTGACCAGAAGGTCCTGGGTTCGAATCTCGGTGGGTGCGTACTGCTGAAGGGTCCCAAACTAGGACGAAACAGCTGTCCATTACTCCCAGGTTTTCCAATGGTTCTCTAACTAATGTCAGCTCATGGTGAAAATCCTGTAACCAATCAAATCCCTACAAACCAACACTTGAATTCATTCTTTTTTATTACTGGTTCGCTGAAGTTGCTGGTCAGAATTCAGATACTCTTAACTGATATAGAACTTTGAAATAAGTAAATTCAGGTAAACGATGAGTGGGGGAAACAGTCATTTGATGGTAAGATCACCCAGGTCTGGCTAGCGAACACTATTGGTTGATGGGAATAGTTTCCAACCACCTATATCAGTCATCGGTAAATATCGTTGTTATATTACTCATAGCTGAGCAGTCCTTTTTATTATCTGAACTGTGTTACTAAAGACATACAATGTAAGCGATGAGAATCATAAGACCAGGCAAATATAGAATAGTTCTTTTTGCCACGATATGTTTTATTTCTTCGTCTTGAGTTTGTATTCAGCGTCCTTATATTCTAAAATATGTCGTCACCTATTAGATATCATGTTGAAGAAATTTCAACTTAAAAAGAGTGTTGAACAAAATAATGATAATATATCTGATGGATTTCCGAGGCATATGCGCCAACCTAAAAAGCAAGATTACCTACTTCATTCGATCAGCAACTATTGAAAGTTGAGTTAAATAGAGAAAATTATGATTTCAGTATGGTCATATGTAATAAATAGCACCTTTCAAACTCTGTTTAAGATAAAAGCTTTTCTTATGACTTACCACAGGTTCATCCTTCTCCTCTAGAGCATACTTACTATGACCGGTAGACTTGAGTTGACTACGGAAGGAAGAGAGAGAATGTCCGCCTTCCTTCTTCTCAAATCTGGCCATATGACTTTCAGTTTTAGACACTTTCTTTAAGACTGGTTTCACACTGTAGAAATTGAATGAAGTATTCAAGAATTCATTGAAATAACAATTATTGTTTCAATAAAAAAACGAGAAAGATTAATTAATTGCTCCAAGTGACTATCTCTGTGAGACTGAAATAGCTGTTTAACAGATTAAAGTTCTGCAGTGAGCGTCAAGCTTATTCGAGAAAATCTCTATAATTGTCCATCGCACATTGTTAAATATTTTGGTTTCGAATGCAAAGTGTTATAGACATACAAAGTGAAATACTCATTGTAGTTTAGTAGAGCTGAGTGTACTTGAAGCAATAACAATATCCCCACATGTGTTTGTCCATAGAGATGCAAATCTGACTAGTCCTGATTGACTTTTGTTACATTTGTTTTAAAAAATAAGCCATGAAGTTTAATTATAGGTGCCAGTTGAGTACTATGATCGAAGCTGTGTCCGTATAAAGTAATTAAGTAACTATGTGAAATCTGGAGCTCTTCAGCACTGGGGCACAATAACTTTGTGAAGACCAGTAATAGTAAGTTAATATTTGAACCTTGTAAGACAGATAGGAGTTACAGCTAGGCAGCTGCTGAATGAAAGTCTTGTATTTTTCTGCTGTTAACTCTAGTTCTTGTACACCGTCCATAATTATTATCTAAGATAAAAACTAATGTCGTCAATAAACAGAATGAATTATAGCTCATCATCCACGTATGTGGTCTGGATTCGAGTGCCGGGCCACACACGCCTAAACCTCATCAAGTAGGTAGAAAATCTGGTATAGGGGTGAATTCTGCATAAGACTAGGATCCCCAGACCGTAAAAAATAACACCACCACTATTGAAACTTCTAAGCTTTAGCTTCAAGCCCTACGTTGCCCTTGGAACTTAAACGAATAGAAAGGAAAAACTTCCTCCTAAGCTAGTTTTAATCAGGTAACGTTTCAAGATCAACCAAAATTATCACTATCAGTGTAAATAAGTTGAGCTCCACAAGACAGAAGAAAATTTCACTATTTTTGAACTACACACACACACATGTCCTACCAAAAAATAAGATGGTAGGAAAACAAACGACTGTTGAAAATCATGTTTTGCGTCTCATACAAGTTTGACACGAATCAGAGTTTTTCTCTTTAAGTCTCAGCAATGAACAAAAGTTCAAGCATTATGGGTAAATTTTATTTTGATAGAGTCTCACAGTGTTATACAGTAATATTTACTGATCAGTAAATATTACTGTATAACACTGTGAGACTCTATCAAAATAAAATTTACCCATAATGGAATTACACTCTACCACAGTGCCCAAGTTTTATTCTTATATCAAAAAGTTCAAGCAGATGATATCTTTTCTTTACATCTGCAAAATTTCAACCAATCAATACTTGAGTAAATAATGTTTGCTTTTTTAAAATAAACGACAACTGTACGGGAAAAACATTTTTCTTATCAGTGAAGTCATCTGTAAATGTTGTCGATAAGATGAAATTTTTCTTCTCTGTATTGTCTTTTATTTTTATTCTGTTTACTGACTCAATGTACATTTTCAGTGTTTTATGCAAACATCTCATACTATATATAGAATAATAAACACTTACAATTTGCCTTTGACGTCATTCACTTTGATTGTAAGCTCATTGATCTATTGATGAAATAATAATGGGATAAAATGAATAAAAGTGTAATTGTTTATTGCTCAGCGAATTCTGTTTTGGTCAAAATTGAATGAATACTTTTAGAAATAGTGGAGGTAAATATGAAAGAGTTTAGAAAAAAACATGTTTGTTGATGTTAAGTTTCTTTTTCCTTAAAAGTTACTTATTGAACACCACCACCACTACAGATGGCAACACTCAACAGGCGTAGTCACACATATTGGCTAATATGAAGAATGTAGTATAATTACATTAAATTACAGGAAGACTTTTATAGAATACATATGTCAAGTTGTTGTGTAAAGCATAGCAATAGGCATTTAATGATCCCCAAATATCCATCAAACTCTTATTATCCGACATATAATTACTATTTCGTTCGTGAATGTCGTCTTTATATTACAGTTTCTCTGAATCTATTTTAATTTGTACTTTTAGGAAGTATGTCTCGGTTGAACTGTCACAGTTTTGTGCTAAGCTCAACACTGAAGGGATGATACACAGCCGGATTATCCCACTGGTAAAGTTATCATCATTTTTTTACTGCCCACACTTATTATTACAATGTCTGTAAACCCGAATAAGCATTGCAGGATCATACCGACAATTTTAGCAGAAGTTCATCAAAATAAAATGATGAGTGTTTTTTGTGAATCAAATCGACCTTAATTATTATTTCACCAAGCTGACTCTCTTGAGATAAAGCGGACAAAGTATCCTTCAAATAAGCTTATATTATTAGTCAGATTTTGTAGATCCTCAGTATAATCATGGGTGCTAACTACTGAATAATCTCAAACTAGGACTAAGTAGATATCCAGTGCTCCTCGAATTTTAATGACTGGCGTCGGTTCATGAGGAAATCTACCTTGTAACATTACTAGTCCTTGAATTACAGTACAATAAGTCATTTAGATGAAGTCTATTAATTTCTACAACTTTTCCAGTCGAATGGTGACATCAAACTTGTCAGTCATTCATGTTTTAACAGACATCTCTGATTTTTAAACATCACCAATTATAAGGTGAACCATATACATTGAATCAATGGCTGTTCACTAGGCTATGGTTTAGTTATATTATGACATGGGATTTCATTCTGGTAGGTGATTTCATGGGATGACTTCAGTGCTCCCTCTTGTCTTTAGATTCACTTCTAATCACAATACATATTTCTCAAATGCTTGTTTTTATCCATACTTTACTAAAAGACGCTCAGTAAAGTATCTTGTCATTTCTGGTCTAGTATGCTTAAAAATTGGATTACGTAATCCGGCTTTGCAGAGATTGTAATAATGATTGTAGATGATTTGAGTTTAACTGGAAACCATGTCATGAGATGGTTCTCACAGTTCAGTAAACAGAGAATTGTGATCACTTCTCAGAGGTCATTAGTTCAACTTTTGTTTAATGATAATGTTCAGTTATCATCTCCTCACAATGATTTGATAACAGTAATGTATTCTTTTGATCAGTAAATCAACTGTTTGACCTTGTATGAGTTAGTGAATAATCCCTTTTTCGATGAACGAACAGATAACTGTTGCTACCAACTACCATTTCTCTCTCTATTTGAAAGATCAATTCACAATACGTTCAATGATAATTACCATAGATTTCAGTCAGGATTATAATATTTGGAAAACACTAAAGACTGCATATTATAAATTCTCGTTAGGTGGGTAAATTTATTTGTTTGACTAAAAAGCGATAATATTTATTCGCAAAATCATGAAAATATAATCATATTTTGAATCATCAGGTCATTTATCATATCAAGTAGGACCTTTATTAAAATTTGACTGATGGTCATACAAATTTTCAGATTTGATGGAGAAAACATTCAATCTATACACATTGAAGTTAACTTTTCACTAATCAGCATGCATCATGTACAAAGCTAAATCACTGTATACAATACTTGCTAGTAAATATATAATGGACTACGTTAATACATCAGAGTAAACATGAAATGTGGTTAAAAATTTTTAAACTTGAAATTAAGATAATTGTTTTGTTTTCAACTGTCCAATAGTAGATACTTTTCGTTTTAATTAGCAGAATTATTGATTACAGTCGGATTATCACCAATTTGTGTCTCGTGCTTTCTGTAGGATGCGACTAAATGACATGAATACTAAGAATTTGTAGTGTACCCGCCTGACTACTGACAAAGCAGGTACAAGGGTGCATCGATTCTATGAAGACTGGTTAAGCATTACGTAAAAGCAACACGCCTAGTCTCTTACAAGTCTATTCAAATAGGTTATTTGATTTTCATCATTCAAATGTTCCTGAAATATGTATTTTAGCACAGTTTTCATGGCTTATCTTTATTTGTAAAGCTCATTTAATAAGTTAATTACATTTGAGTATATATTACTGCACTGGCGAAAATTTAAGCATACTGCTGTGTTAGTAATTTTGAAGTAAACTTAAATGATAGTGAGACTATCTGTTATAGTCTCGACTTGATAGACTGCTACTTTTCTAGTGGATGGTGACTGAAGGTGAAAGGAAGTTGAGGATTCAAATCATTCTACTGGCTCAACTATGCCATCGAGATACTAGTCATCAAGTCACTGTGATCACCACAGATAATGCCAAGCCGTCACGTGAATGAATAAGAAGTTACTGTCCGGTTATCATAAAACTAGCTGCCTGTCTAGGTCTTCTCACTATCAACTAGAAAGCTATTCCACTCCATTTAATCCAGTATGGTGAAGACTAACAGAAGAAGACCTAGCTGAGCAGTAACGTATCACTTAATCTCATGATCTACGGTGATCGCAGTGAAATGATCAGCAGTACTGTGTTGCAACTCAACTGTTAGTGTGTCAGACTAATAATTCACAGGCTGTTGGTTCTTATTCTGCAGACGTCTAGAATTTCATTTCACCACCAATCACCCCCCATTAGGTTAAGATTAACTTTTATATTCACATGATCAGATTGTTCATTGGTTTCTAGATCGATGGTTGGCTTCGACATTGGAGTATTTAAGGTATAAAATAGTCTATTCTCCAGTTTATGACTTCAATCAAATTAACTATTTATGCATTGGTCAGTTTAAGGAGGACCGTCTCATATATTGTAAGCAATAAATGGCAAATATTAAATTTTCTGATGCAGAAAATTGTGTCTGAAAGTCACAAATACGTGTTCGCAATCTGTAAATTAATTCATAACGCTCTTAAAAATGTATCACAAGTAAAACAATTTGTTTCATAAGAGAAATCACCTCAAAATCTTGTCGTCTTAATTTTTCTTCCCAGTCATATTTATCTCCTTCAAGTTGTCTGATACGTTCGTACAATTGCTTCACTTTAGCGGTTAAGTCATCTAAAGAAAAGAAATTAAAATAAAATAAGTGAACAGCAACATTATTTACACAAAGTTTAGGATTATAATCACAACAGGAAGTATTAATATCATGGATTTTCTATCAGATCACATTTCAGCCATAATTAAAAGTATTTGCTGGAGTTATTTTGAATTTTCCCCCGACTAATTATATTTAGACAGAAATATTCAGTCACTGTTAACATTGTCGTTGTTCAGTATGGATGCTTTGACGATACCTTGAAATTAACATTATTTTAACTTGTTAGTGGTAGCTAGCAACGGGAAATACTTTGGAGTTAGAAACAATGGATACTTGATTCGCACCATCACAGACAAGAGATGCAGGAGCTTCTAGCTGATGATTCTGGCATAAGACGAAACGCGCATATTGGATCCCAATGCTGGTCAGCACATATAATTAATAATTCAGAATAAACCTAGAACCATAAACACATACTTGAATGTGAGAAAATTAGGCAATACAGAATAGTTATTTTCACCATCCTTTAACCTTATAGTTTGACATTATTATAGATGTCAGACGAGAATAGATCCACGGTTGGAAGATTTTCTCGAAAAAGATTGGTTTATCGTGTATTGCAGCTAGCATATTGTGTAACTGGTCAACACTTGTCTTTGTTTCCCATGTTAATTAGACTTTGGAAATCGCAATTTGTACATGAAATAAAAAAGAGTGCAGTCAACATTAAGAACCTAAAAGTTCCAGTGATTAGTATGCATTCATAGACCAGTCGTTAAAACGGCACATTTTCCTTAGACGCCTTCTACTCAGTGTTACAGACTGAACTCTTAGAAGAGAAATTAGTGTCTTCAACATCACAGAAAGTGGAGAAGAAAGGTTTTCTAAATGTTCGAAAATAGGCAAACGATTTTCCTGTTAGTTAGGTACAAATACTGTAAGAAGATGGTTAAATTAAAAGTTACTGTTTTGAAGAATCGGCAGTTCTTTGTCTGATTTTAAGCAACCCAATGTCCTTATCTATAACATGACAAAAACCTCTGACTCTTCTATTTCCAAATAAGAAAACTAAAATAAAATTCTTTAATCACTTACTTTCACCAAGACCATCAAGTTTCAACGGTTCTACTTTCCCACGTAAAAAGGTTTCACGTTCCTCCTGTCGTCGTTTCATCTCAGCTTTCATTTCATCAGCAGCTTTTTGCATAATCAGTTGCTAGAAACAAATGTGATTGAGTTAAAACATATCAGTGAAATATTGACCTATTTCAAACAAATGAAGTTCACTGCTGAGTTAAGATAAAATGAAAAGAGAATTATCAGGAAAACCTGCTAGATTTCTGCTCAGTGCTTTGTTGACTGCCATTAGCAAGATGTATTTTTCATATTTAAGAAGCTTCATAATTTCCTAGGAAATATGAGTCTACATAATATACATTGGATGGTGTCTGACAGCTGCGGTACGCGAAGAGGAGTTTGAAACTTTCAAAGCTCTTCAGAGTTGACAATCCATTTTACCAACAAGTGCCAGCAAGCATAAAAGCCATCGATTGCTTACCACGTGAACTTTATAGTCTGACATGAATACCTGTTCTATGTAAGAAAGAGGTGCTGGAATCATTTGGAAATAGTTTTTGTAGACAGATTGGTTATAGACTTTCTTTTCTGTCATATACTCAGCTTCATTACTCATAGATAATGTCTGTTGGAGTATGGATCTTAGGGTAACTAGACAATGTTTGGCTTGGATATAAAGTTACTTCACTATTGTAAGCATCAATGAACAACTTAATATTATTAACAAATGAACTGTAAGGTACATTATTTACCACTGTCAACCTTATTACACTTGAAATGTACAAGTCATTTTAAATTATATCTAGTCAAAACACTGTAATTTTATGGAAATTATACGTCTGATTAAAACATAATGTTATAGAGAGGGAATATTCATGTGCGACAGTCTCTGCTTCAATGAAGTCGTTGTTGGTCTGAAATAAATAGCGATAAAGTTTAATGGATGCAAGGCTTATCAGTTCACCTAAGTTCTTTAGAAGCCGTACATTTCTCTACTCTCTCCCGATTGTTTAGGCCTGTACTTACAATACTTGATCATCACAATCACTATAAGATACATTCCTTCACTTCGTGAGTGGAACAAAAGGCTTCAAGCTTTGAATTTCCATTAGGCGTGTTATTTTCATGAGGTATGGTTTGTAGCCTCACGCCCAACCTTTCAATCTATTGCGGACTTAATACCGGCCCAGCAAACTTTAGGAGTTCGTCAGTATCAAATCGAATTCAGCCCATACATTTGGCGTTTCTAATAATTTTTAAAAAAGGTTTACTATTGACGACTTATGTATTTAGACATATGCTTGTTTTAGTTCGAAATTCTCTGTCTATATTCACAAAATGTTTGATGCTTATTGTCGTTTCATAACTTTTATTTATGAAGCTAAACGGATATGAATCTTAAATTTTTACCAGTAAGCAATCAGACATAAATATTTGACCTAAATGTCTAGAAATGATGAGTTAATTCCAGTGCAGAGGTCATCTGACCTTAATAATAAAAAAAGATTAGCTTACTTTCAACAGTCGTTTCTTCTCCTTCGACAAACCACCTAAACCTTTACGTTTCTGGCCAGGTTTACGTTGTTTCTTTGAGGCTTCTTCAGCTTCTTTACGCTTCTTCTCCTTTAATAAACAAGAGAAGAATTCATTCACATTTAGTTGAAATGTAAAACAAGAGGGCCTTAAATTATGAGAAAAATAAGGCAAATTATCAAAAAAGGAAGAATGCTTCATATCACCTCTTCATTCCACTAAAAACTTGGTTAATTTCTTGTTAAAAATGCGGTCATTTAAAATGTGTTTCCTTTTCTCTGGTGTTTCTATAAGCCAATAACATGCATGCGTACTCAGTTTGCCCGTTTCATTTTTCAAGCATAAATAAAAAGAATCAAATGTAAAATTAAAACAAAAAAGGGGCGTGAATTTGAAAAAAAACACAGTTAAACAGTCATTCTAATTTTCTGTAGTGTATGAATTAAAACAACAACAACAACTATAAAAATAATAAAAGATAACTGAACAGAATACCTATGATTTCTATTTTATAGTTCTATATTTCATTTAAAAGTTATTTTTATTAAATAATGCATGATCGTTGGATCGGTTGGACGATTCAAACGTTTGAATTTAGTTGTTTTTTCATGCCTTTTACATTTCATTAATAATGCTCAGTCTTCATCTTAATTGGTCTTACTGACAGGTTCACAACATGAACTAACATGTATAGGTCAGAGTGTTGTAGATATGTAATTGAAAAAGATAGGATTTTCCAAGTTAAAACTTGAGCTTCGTTTCAGAGAACTCTTGTCACTTTTACAAAACCTTTATAAATTCACATTGACTGAAACATGCGGTGGTTCGTAAATCTAGTGTTGTACTTTAAACAAAATTTACTGGTGCATATTTTCTCTGTTCGTCTGACTTTTAGAATATCTATCCAGATACTTTTAGTTCAGTTAAGTGAGGTTAGTGTTTTAAAGGGACATCCTCGGTACTTAAGGAGTACTTCAAAGCTTTTATTCATATTACTGCCAAACTTTCATGCATTAAAAGCAAATCTTTTATTCAAAAGATGTAAATAAAATTAGCATTTGTGATAAGAAGCGAAAGTTGTTAGTTAGCCATTTCTATCGATAAAAGCTGAAGCAGGTTTTATTTCACCTATCTAACTAGGAATATGTCAACAACTAGTCGGCAAAGTTCAACAATAGCGTCCCAAGGGATGCGAACGCACGAGTGACCTCCAGCCGACCAATCATAAAAATGAGTGACAAACAAAAAATGATGTATATTTACAAGAAAATGCATGAAATCGCATTAAACACGGTATATATCTCTGGCATGAATTACAAATACGTCCCAGTTATAATGATGAGTACCAGTTGCTAAGTTAGACTATTTTCTGTGCATGTATCCACGAAGGTGACTAAAGATGAGCTGTTTTTGTGAATTGTTTATCTCTCTTATCCTGTTGTGCAGTCTAACAAAAAAGCCCTCGATTGAATGAGTATGGTTTCCAGTAGGCGGATCGACGACTAGTTACCAGGAAAATGTGGATAAGAAAATAAATTAAAATAAATGACATTAACTCTAAATCTATTCATAGGCGTAAACCTAACCTTAATCCTTACACTAACCCTAAACTTAACAATAACTCTAATTATCACCCTTATCCTAACCGTAAACCTAACCCTAATGCTAATTATGACCCTGATCCAAACACCAACTCCGATACTTGCCTTAACCATAATCCTAACCCTAACGAACTATTAAAATATTGTCAAAACAGTACTTAAAAACGTGATCTTAGTGAAATTCGCTGCTTAGTTGATGAATAGCGTTGATATTTCAGCTATGATAGGTGCCGTCAGCCAACGACTAGCATGCATTCAAGGTCATTGGAACATTCACACTCCTGGGACGCTATTATTGAACTTCGCCAACTAGTCTTTTGATACTTTGGTTTTCTTAAACACCATTGACCCTAATATGAAAACATTTTCTGTGCTAATATGACCAACCAAAGTAGCATTTCATCTTGCACTTGGTTAGGCTTAGTATGGCATACCAGTTAAATAAAACCAACAAGAAAAAAGGATTGAAGTTTTAAAACAAATTAAATTCGAAAAGAAACTGTGCATAGAGCTTTTTCATAGTTTTAGTAATTGATTCATTAAAATTACATTGTAACTCAAAGAAGTCTTCTTTTTCCTCAGCTACTCGATATCAGTCGGTTATCACACTGTTAGTTAAAGTAAATATTTTGTCAAGAAGTTTTATGGTTGCTTCCAAAATGAATAGGATATTGCTTCTAAATGACCGGAAAGAAGTGTTAGCACACTGAAGAAGATTCTTTGAGATACACTGCAATTTAAGACCAGTCATTGTCATGACCTAGCTTGAACATGCCAGCCAAATAATAAATTTTTATTCTTTCAAATTCGTGCATTGTAGTTTTTGTTTTCATAAGCATTGGTAGACTGATTATTTGATTAAATTTTGTCTGAAATGCAGTAACTTAGTAACCAGTCACAGACCTTGATTAATGCTTTTAACCAATAAAAAGTGAGTTTTAGTTAGAACCAATATGAATGGATAAGTATGTGAGTAAGTAAGATGGTGGGTGAGAAAGCAAGTTAGTGAGTGAATGAGTGAGTGAGTGGATGAGTGAGTGAGTGAGTGAGTAAATGAATAGATAAATTAATCAAGTGTGATAAGCGAACAGGTAAGTAGTGAGTGAGTAAAAGATTGTTATTATTTCGTTAATAGGCTAGCTTGTGCTTCGCTTTAGCAAAAAAATTCTAACCTCTTGTTTACGCTGTCTTTCTTGAGCTACCTAAATTTATAAACAATAGAATAGGATAAATCGGAAATGTAAAAACAACAAAAAATGGCGACAACAAGAACGACATCATCAAAATGATTAACAGGTAAAAAACTTTACACTAGGCAAGCATATTTCCTTGAGTTATTATTATTATTGTTATGTTCGCCTCTTTGTTAAATAATTATAGTACACATCAAATAATTTTATTTATTGTATAGTTGTCAAATTACATCATGCCAGAATATGAGATGAATTGTTGTTGACTATACAAAAAGTGACAGCATGCAGGTGACAGTGGTATGTTTTCAGTATATATTTTATTTTTCAAACGTTGATATAATTAACGGAATTTAAAACTCATGGAGTACTGGAGTGCATTCCAATAGCTGAGTAATCGACAATCTTGTATTTTAACCTAAAAGTGCAGTGGAGTCATGGGTCTCTACTACCGAAGAGTTCCAAACCAGGACGAAACAAACGTCAAATGCTTCCGCACATTCAATGGTTCTCAAATTTTTGCCAGTTCATTATCTGATTTGGTATAATTTGTTGTGGAAAATACTCTTTTATAAGTTGTATAACCAGTGTGCTACATTAGCTGGCTGCGGTTTGTCTTCGTTACGTAAGAAAGGAGGAATGATTGCACTTACTTCCATGTAAATTAGATAACTTCGCTGTAAATTATGCAAAGAACATTTTGAATTTCTTTGACTAATTTTTTGGACAAATTTAGGAATATTTAGGGGGTGCTTGAGGAACAAACAGTATTTGCACGTTAAAATAATTAGAATCTTTATGTCAAAATGATCAGGTCAACAGTTGAAAGTCAATAAGCCAGCCATTCCATATTAAAATTTGACCAATTCTTGGGTATAGTAATAAGTCCTGTCGTTTATTGGCAAAGCTTCTTAAATGTGCATAAGTCATTTTTTGACACGTCCTTAACCACCTAAATATTTCTGCAACAACCCACCGTTATCATGTATGACGTAGAATATTCACGGAGGAAATTATGTATTCGCTGAAAAAAGGGTATAGTTGAACACAGGACAGGTCATTTTCCTTCACTAATCTATAGCAACTCATATAGTTAACATCTATTCTATGTCGTCACTGCTTTCTATGTTCAGAAAAGACCTACAGTGTAAGCAGCTAGATTTCCCCAAACAACCAGGACATAACGTCTGAAAATGATGCCAATTATAATGTCATCATTTGAACCGAAATGGTTGCTTGAGCTTAGTCAAACTTAGTACACTACTGATAAGCTCGGCATTAAATGAGTAAAACGGCAGCACAGTGTTTGAGGACCGCTTTGATCTGAATAGCAAGCACTTCTTGTTTCAAGATATTATTATCGCGTCATCATTGACATTTTTTAGCTTGACGTCTAACCTTGATTTACACTTCTAGCTAGCTTGCAAAACATTCAGTTTTTCAGTCATTCGAGTTGTTGCATCCTGTCTATTCAAAAGTAAATGTCAAACATGCAATACACTGACTTTAAAAAAATTATTTAGGAGGGAATAACATATATTACTGTCACATAACAGCATTCTCGATACATTAGATATATAGAAATATGTAAATTTATATATATATATATATATATATATATATATATATATATATATATATATAAGTGGATGATGATGGGGGGGAGAGGTGAAAAATTACTTTTTGCTTAATAGATGGTCACCAAGAAAGACAAACGCTGAATTACTTCGAAAGAGTTGCAATTTCAGAACAATTTATCCCCAAGTTTTAAATTATATACACAAATTCTGAACAACATCATCACAAGTGTTGACTGATACGAATTCAGTAATTTACACACTGAAGGATGTTATATGATACAGTTTAACTCTTAAAGAATATTTGACTTTGAGGTATGAAAAATCGAATTATAATTCGTCTGCTGAACACATGAACAGTTTAGAATTGACAGAATGTTACTAAAGAAACCTATTCATTAATTATTTTAACAGCCAAATGAATGAATCGTTTTAGAAGAGTATTTTCAGAGTGATTACTTTAGTGTATCTTCGAATTTATTTCTTATTATTCATCTCATAGGCTCTGTCTTCGGCCCTTTCTTTGTTTCTACGGTAGTGTAAGCCAGTGAGTGACTCATTAGTGTATTAGAATAACTACTTATATTTCAAAGTGTCATACGATGCTTACTTAAATCATAACTTTCTAAAATCATGCACCAGTCAGTGAAATGAGATGGTGAACCGTTCAGCTTGATGACCTAATACATTGCAAACTTGACTTATAAAATCCAGTCAGGTGTAAAACTATGTATATATGGAATACACATAACATTGGTTACCACCTAATAAGCATCCAGTGCTTAAAATGTTTGAAAACTTTCTGCGCAACTAACACACTGTGTCTACTAACTTATTGTAAAAGAAACTTGAAAACAAAACAGGTGCATTGAGCTATCTAACTTACCTCTTCCTCCCTGCGTTTACGTTCTTCCTACAAAATGAGTAGCATAGGATAAAAGTAATTATGTCATTTTTCTTAGAAATTTTAATGGCTTATATTCAAATCAGAATTAAAAAGGGTAGATTACAAATGACATTATCAAAACACCATGCACATGAAATTACAAAATCAAACGTTAAACTACAGCTTACTGATGACCAAAGCATTAACTCCACAGTAGGTTGCACTTATCTAAGAAAAAACTGTTCATTTCTGCATGTGTAAAAAAAATACCCCGTTGTGTATCTACTTAAATGAATCAACTGAGCTTCCTTAATGCCATTCTTATTTACTACAGGAAGTGATTATTCTTTTACGAATGAAACGGCTACCACATGCCATGTCTAAATATTTTATAAAATAACTAGTAAACGTTACCTTTTAATAGTTTATGGTCGAAAACGATAGTCCCTGTGAGACTATTATCCGTTCTATATAGAACAGACTCATACATATTCGTAAAAACTATCATTAACTTGACAACACCATTTATCAAAACATTTAGAGGACTGGTTATTGCCAATAAAAACATTTATTAAAAGTTAAATAACTTTTGCTTTAGTAAACTCTTTTATGAATTAAAATACAGCAACAATACTTTCTTTGTAGTACGGACACCAGTAGTGATACTGCCGATTTTGGCAGACAGTAAGCACTCTCAGAAATATATACGCTCTCTCATGTCATCATCAAATTTACGAACAACTGATGCATTTCTGTTAGTTCTCTCTTACTTAGTCAGTTTTGTTCATCAGAATACTCAAATTGTACTAATTGAATGATATACACTAACTTCAGGTGTACGTGTACTACTCAAGGCAGTGGAAGTAGTAGTAGTAGTAGCAGTAATAACACGATATCACAGAGATATTTCGTATTATGATGTTTAAAATGTGCAGTATCTCACTTACCTCCTATTTTGCAGAAGATGCAAAAACATTCGTGATAAAATTGTTAGGAAATAGTAGAGGGAGAGGTAGATAGAGAGATAAAAACACAGAGAGAAGAAAAAATAAAAACATGAAAAAATGTGATCAATGATTTCAGCTTATTAAACAAAACAAAATCTATTCAAATCACATGCATGCTTTTAATTCTGTCGACTGCAAAATAATAAATAGAAATATTATTGTATTATAGTTCCATAGTAGACCTCACGTCAAAAAACAACATTGAGCTAAGAAACTTTAAAACAACGCACACTCTGGCGCTGAGTTACCCTACTTAACCCCTTGTCAGTAGTGTACACCCGATACCCTATGAAAGGTTGAACACTATACCGTAAAGTTGTACAGTTAAATCCCGGAAGTGATCATTTCAGAACAATTATTCACCACAGAGCGCTAATTTTCTGATTATGTTGTATCAAATGGTTTAGGAAACTTTGGGGATTGATGGAATTGGTATTCCATATTCGCATACATTTATCCAGAGAGTCCCTGAGTTCATATTTTAAGAAAATTTGTGACATTTCCAATTCTTTAAGAAGGATAACTTATTATCTTATGGTTAGGAAAGTGTAACGGAGAAGTTCACTAACAAATGTCACACGAAGTTGGATAAGACCTACACTAAAAGAAAGATTATTTTTACCCTTCAAATTACTTGTGGATGATCGAAAATATTGTTGTTTCTTTAAAATCTCTAAGATAAATATGTGAATAAATCTAAGACCAGCATTTATATTTTGTAATAGGCAACCCTCTATTTTTCTTTATATCACATACAGAAGGATGAGTGAAAGCATTACTGAAATGTCACAAATCCAACTAACAAATTACTTTTCATATCAGTGATGATGGAGTGTCCTAACTCATCCGTATTTCACAATTCACGACATTAATTTTTGCTCTTTTCTTAACCTGTTTTGTTTCTGAATGAGAATATTACTTTTCAACTCGTAGGAGTCAGTAGTTTTGAAAAGTGAAATAAGCGACAAGATGTACTATTGAAGAATCTATCAGTTTGAAAGAAATTGTGGGTCAGTTTGATTGGTGATTGTCTAACCAAGATATTTAGGATTTTATGGTGAATATTTATCATACTTTAATGAAATTTAAGTAAGTCGCTTTATATTCTGTTAGTTAAATTGAGAAGATCTGTAGCTCAGGTGGTTATTTTTGATATAGTAATTTTCTCTGAGCTAGACGGTTTAATTACAAAGCTTTCATTGCCTTTCTAGACAAGATTTTTTAGCGATTACTTTAGTGTAAAATGACTACAATTTTCTATTCTGTGTCGCGATAGATAATATTTTCAAATTCGTTGATATATATTTTATTAGACAACGTGTCGCTACGCATGTGATGTTTCTTCAGTGTTTATGGAAACAGTTTCATACAAAACGTATTACAATGTTTTCATCAAATCAGGAATACAATCAATCTAACTATAGTCAAACTACGAAAATAAAAATAAAGTACGTATTAAAATGATTAATATAGAGAAGGCAGAACATGTTGCTTATTCGTCGAGGGTAGAATTATTCTTTTCACTGTTTTTCAACTGCTGTCAATCTGTGTGAAGAATTATCCTCTAGAAATAAAATGTTATATACTCTTAATTCTGTCAAATCTCATAATAACCATATTTTGCAGGATCGTGCACTTTATTCCCCCCACTCTTCCTGAAGACTGAACTCTCATTTGTTGATAACCCTTCCAATTTGTCAGTGAATTTAGTGTTTGTCATAGTCACTTTGAAATAATGTACAATCAGCATCACTGTATGGCTTTTCGACAATTGTTTGAGACAGTCAGAGTTCTTTCGCCAACAATTGATTTTATGTCACCTTTTCGCATGATGCTAGTATTGTAATTGTGGTTCTCCACATTGTGATTAAGCATTAGAGTGGTTTTTGGCTAGCGCATTAGATTCGTACAGTTTAAAAGTATACTAGGTTGTATTACGGGTGATATAAGAATAAAAATCTTGAGTAGAACAGCAAACACTATTCTACTTGACTGAAATAAAAGTGAATACAAGGAATAATCGGAGGAATAGAAAACCATAAAGAATAAACTCAAATCTACATGGTACTTGTTTACCTCTTCATCGTCTTCATTATCATCTTCAGAAGAAGACTGAATCAATTTCAAAGGTGGAAATATTATTTTTTTTCTCAATTTGTGATTAAAAATATTTTAAACTGTGAGTAAACATGTAGGATTTTCTATATCTATCTAAAGACTTTTTTCATCTCCCTTTACTCCTATTTAAGGATAATAAAAACATAATCTAGGACCTTTAGCGTGTTTAAAAGACTGATTAACATCGTATCTAACGGACTCGACCTGATAAACTGGAAATGTAAGAGGTGCAGCCAATTAGCGTCTGGGCAAGGTGGTGTATAATACATTATCCTATTTTGTCAGTAATAGCTACTATATATATACATAGGCAAAGTTAGAATTCATGGACAGTTGAATTCCGTCCCACTGGCTGAATAGTAAGCAAGCTGAACTTCTAACCGAAATGTGGTGGATTAGTTCTTTGGTACGACCATTACTGCATACTGCCAAAGAGTTTCAAACTAAGGTGAAGTAGCTTTCCAGCATTCTCTAGTATCCAACGGTTCCCTAACTGATGTCAGTTAGAGATTTTGAACCTGAAATCAATCAAAGCCCAATGAACCAATGCTTGAAAACTTTTACTGTTAAACAGTAATGACATAGTGAATATGACATAACAAGAAAGAATATGTGGGATAATTGTGCACAGTCCTCCTAAAGATTCATTTTCCAAAGTAACATGGAAGCAATGTATTACAGAGTCAAGCATGCCTTCGTCAGAGAGATTTTCTTCAACCTAAGGAATATTATTTTTGCCTTGAAATGGTTTCTTCATCGTAATATAAAACAAAAGCTTTTCAAAACATCCACGTAAGTTTAATGCTTTAATTAATATTCATAATTTGTGCGTGTTACACACATGAATAGTCGTGTGATACTAACTTGTCTATTCATATGCCAGAGCAGTGAGATAGATATTATTACCAGACATAAATATATGTACACTTAAGGTCAATTTAATAGCTGAACACACTGATAATGCGTATATGGGTCATTTTAGCTTTATCTGTTAGCCTAAATGTGTGACTGAACAAAATGTCACACGAAATAAGCCATATTGTTGGTTCACATGTCAGACAACTTCCAGCATTTATTTGTCTTTCAATTTTTAAGAACGTAGACATTGGAATCAATAAAAAGTGGACTATATTCTACAAAATGATGAAATTAAATGTTGCTATAACTTTGTATTGATACTGTTCAACGTAAATATTTCAAAGAATGCAGAATTCATTGCTAATGTTACACAGTTAGATGCAATTTACACGTTTTAATGTTATTGTAAGCTTGCAATTTTTTTTACTGAATTCTTATGTACAGAAGGTGCGATTTCATGAGAATTTAAGTCATAAAGTCATAGGAACTAATCACTGAAAAGGCGTCTAGCTTTTGCAACGAAACTTCCTAGATGAAGTACCTGTATCCACTAGGAAAACAAGAAACAGATATTAAATTGTGTATGTTATTCTCAGTACAAAGTCAAATATCGAAAATGTTTTAGTACGTTTTAACTGCACGTTACTATCATTAATTGTAGTAGCTCCTATGTATTTTTGATGCTCCTAAATTCTTTTTAATTGATTATACTCAAATCAAAAGAGTAAGATTTATCCACTTCGTCGAGGCAGATTCTATTTTTCAAGTATTGGTTTCGTAGGGATTTTGTTTGATTCCAGTGGTTCTCTTATGGATATCAGCTCATGATGAAATCCTCCATGCAGATTCTATTTTGACATGGTTACCAAATAGCAGTATTATACTGTGTAAGCTGCATGCTACTGAATTTCAAATAAGTAGATAAATTAGTGATAGTGAATATTTCTGATGACTTTTATTTCAAGAACGTTTATCTTAATTCAAAGTGTTAAACTAGATATGTTTATCTTAATCAAGTGGTATTATGATAACCAACTATCTAATAGTGTGTAAATACAGGTTTCAGGTTATTTTAAGGCGAAAAACCCAGTGTTTTAACAATACTTTAGTTTAAGGTCATTCAGGGAAAAGGTCGACAATATATTATTGTTTATATTTACTCAGATAACTTGGTATAGTTCAGACTCTGTTTCATCTCCACAACCATCTGTTCCTCTGAAGACTACAAACTACGAGCGGAAGTGACACTGCTGATAAATTTGTGAGTTGCCATTCTATTGAGATCATGTTTGTGAAAGGATATACGTTTTCTAGTATACCGGTAGCGTTAACCTAGTCCCAATTTTAAAGTATTTAAGAATGGCTCAAGTAGTAGTCCATTCCTTTCGTTATTTTAAGTACGGAATTCAGGATTAACCTTAACAGTAAAAACACCATCCCACAGTTCTACAACTATATTTTCATGAGCCTGAGTAGCTCATTAATAACATCTCTAACTGCAACACTGGGTGATAACGATTCGAATCTTCGGCGAATGTCAGCTGCTTTGACGTTACAGATAAACCTTTCTGATCAGTATCCAGAGCTTTCTGTCAATTGCTTTCAATTATCTCAGACCTAAGCATTCTGTTAATCAAGATATCTTCATTTTTAAAATAAGAGTGCCTGAAATTTTCTGTGTCGATTTAGTTATTTAAACTCCTCGGAAGAAGAAAAATTGTCTGTGACACAAATTTAAAGTGACATTAGTTAACAACAAAGCCCAGAGAGCTCAAAAAATATTTTTTCACTAAGAAACACAGAAGACAACTTTAGAACACAGTATCAATATTTTTATCAGCTTTAATTTTCGTAGTAATCATTATTATGGTCGGTCATTCTTATGAAAGTTCCTACCGGTTTATTTTTAATTTGCTAAAGTTTTGTGTACATTGACCTCCACACTGCTTTCTGCAAGAAATATTTAACTGAAACAGTAAACATAACCACGTGGTACAACTATCACTCATGGATTTATAGATTAATTTACGTGACATAGCTATTGACTAAGAACGGAAATCATGACCTGACTAGTAAACTGTGAAGTGTGTAATTTAAAACAAAACCCTGACATAAACATTTAAATGTGGAACTATACGTTTTGACTGCAGTTTGTTCAATAGATAAAAAAAAGACTATCAACGTACCTTATCACGTTTCTCTTTCTCAGTCTCCTAGAAAAAAGAGTAAAACATTGAAGAAGGAAAATTACATGATGACCTAAAAATGGTGAGTTCACTAAGTTAACACACAACTGTGCTTAACCATAAACACACATACACATATATATATATTGCTAGATAAATGCGAACAACATTTAGGATACAGCTAACAGCTTCTATAAATATATGTACTATACAGATTATTCATGCTTTATAATAAACATATTAAAGAATTAGATAAAATATATATATTCACTTTTATAACTCCAGATATCTTCAGTTTTCAAACTGAGAATACATATAATGAAAAAGTAGAAATCTTCAACATGCTGTCAAGTTATTGTCATGCAGTTCCATTGAGAAAGAGAAATAAGCAGTTCACCATTTTGATGGCTTTATTGAGACTAATGGGCGATTAAATATATATTTTTTTATATATCATTTTCCAATGGGAAGTGTGAAAACCTTAGGACTGATACTAGTCACAAGTCTTTGCTGGCAGAAACCGTAGGAATAAACAAGATTTACATCTCGTTTTAAAGGAATCAAGTTTTCTGAAACCACACCATAGTGCATTGTGAAAATCCAGAGTAACTAAACTATGGTATGCTTTATATTCGCCTCTATGAACAGAATTTACATTGCTATACTAGGATCTGTTTATAACATACTAACGGAAAGTACGAGGAACCAATATGCTGTTTAACAACTCATAATTATATATTTTAATAATTTATAATGTTTTTAAATTATCTTCAGCGAATATCTGATTTAACATTTATTACATAAGTTGATAGCTGATAAAACTAAGTGGTATTACTCGGTGGGAAACTAGAATAACTCTAATAGTAGCCTGAAAATCTCGCTAACATGAATCATTTTCCTCATTCTGTAACACTACAGAAAATTTTCTGTACAGACTAGTGAATTCACCCGACACTTTGCATATATGTATATATACGCTACTAACTAGGTCCACTTTAGTGCTTGAATAAGCTGTTAATGAAAGTGGGCCCTTCACAGAATAATGCTATCATATGATAGCCACTGCTTTAACGACCTTCGAGATTCATATCTTCCCTCTGAAGTTTAGTCAAGTTTTGAAGAATTGAAATAAGATGCTACACTACAACATTTCAATTACACAACAAAACAGATATAACAACTAGGCGTTTTATACCATGTAGGCAAATAATAAGTTATTCTCTAAACGTTAAGTGAAAACTAAAATACACTGATATATAGCAGCATGCTAATACGTTGACTAAACATATATGTATACACATCCATAGACAAATCTGCAGATATAAGTAGTATCTTTCAACACAAAGTAGTGCAGTAGCCTCTAAAATATAAACCTATGCATTATATATACACACACATATGTAAACACATATACAAATGAGCAAAAATACGCTTATGCTATATATTATGTTGGTGTATACATGTACGTCTGTGTGCGTGTGTATGTGTAGCTTTGTTTTATTTATGTTTTTTTAAATACCAAAGTGCCCACCTCTTCAGACTCTTCCGCAGACTTTAATGATTTAGATGGTATTCAATTATAACAGATCAATAATAGATCATGTTGAATCATACAACAAAAACAAGGATAAATAATAAAAAGAAAATATTTCATTAGATAGTACAAATTGAAATATTTAGATGACAAAATGAATCAAACATTTAAAACAACAAAGAAGGCACTTCGGTATGAAAAAGGTATGCTCCTGGAGTAAAAGTAATGACTTATCATCATACATAATTGAATACTTTCCTAAAAGCAAACAGCTGGATATTTGTTACTGGCCTAAACGCACGCTCTAGGCATGTCATGACACATATTCTTTCATTACAATCACTATACTAATGAAATCCTTTTAAGTAGTATGAAATTGTAGATGAATATTAAACTGGTGTTTATTTTGCAAACGAATAATTTTTGTAGGCATACAGTGTATTCTCATTTGCACAATTTGTCGAATAACAGTAGATTAAATGAGAACTGCAAAAAATATTTAAATAAGCACAATTATATACTCTTCAGAACATTAAAAAACGTATGCATTGGATTTGGATCGTTTCAATATACAAAACATAATGATAATAATAATAATAATAATAATAAAGAATTAACTTACCTCTTCAGATGAACTGTGATTTTTAAAAATTGAAAAAGAAAGAATTTAGTACCAACCACTGAAACGTTGGTCGTATATAATATATTACAAACTATGTGGTTTCGTTATAAACAAGCTGTGCTTGTTAGGCTCTATGTTCCACTGAGAACTCAGGGAATGAGTAATTTGAAACAATAATAGGGGCTTTTGTACTACAGGTTTAGCCAGTATCTGTTAAAGGCTGACAGTAAAATTATTTTGGTGAAGCGAATGAAGTAATATGTGGATATTTATCACTTGGTTGGTGGTGACTAGCAGTAGAATCCAGGATAACACTGACATTTGAAATGATGTGTGCTTGGTTCAAGCCTCAATGGGAATACTTTTACTCATTGAAACTAAGGTTGCAGACAATGCAGCCAATAAGTCCCAAATAGATTGAAACACGCATCACAGATTCCGTAACAAGTCACCGCTAGCCAATCAACATTATGTTCAGCTCAAACAATCGTCGAAATCTTCGTACTAGGAGCCTGTGTTTCAACATAGACCGAGTATTTCGGTCCTGTAAAATCAACCAATGAGAAATTCACAATAATATCAACAAGGTGTATACATTAAGGTGTAGTGAATTAGTATTTGCATTATTTATATCTTACGCATCATTATTTATCGTTTTGGAATTGATATTAGAGTTTTTTATTGAGTTTTGATCGCTATTTCTGCGTTAATGTATAAAAGTACCTCATCCATCAGTGAATTTCAACGTAAAGTAGTCTTTACTGACTACATTTAAAAGACAGCTATAGAAATGACTCATTTTAAGCAAAACACAAAAAAAATAATTTGTTCTAATAGCTTTAAAATGTATTTTACAATATTAACAAACATTCTTGTTTTAACTAGGTGTTATTTTGTTGTATGTACACTTTGAAATTTATTCAATCACATTTTGTTTTAAGTCTCATGTCTCTGACTCATCAGTGTAAACAGACTCGTGGTTTAATAATCAGAATGGGACTATTCTCTAAAACTTTTGTTAGAAATCTGTTACTGGCTACGGTGAGTTAAGATTTATGCTAAATTACTTGAGAAACTTATATTGTAATGACAGTGTATATTCACTGGGCAGTAGCATTAGATATTTAGGCTGGTATTTAGAAATCTAAACATCCCATATTTTATTCCTCTAGCACTCAGCAAATGTATCACACAAGCTTGTTTAGCAGTTGCATTGTACCCTGTCAGTATTCACAAATTGTTTCTTTCTAAAGGTGTTAAGTACCACTGACTTCAGTTTATCCTGTGAACCTTAAAGATGCTTTCTCTGATCCACTACATTTCAACTATTTTGTGTTTCTTATAGAATTTTTATGTTTCAAATTTCAGTACACTTTCCCGGATAATTTTTCTTTTACTGGAGAAACAGATTAAGGTTCTCAATTCTAGTAGTCAGTCATCCAGAAATCTTTCAAATGTACATTACTGAATTCATTAAAACCAATTAAAGTGGGACGCATTTATTGTGCACAATCTTTGTGAATAATAATCCTCCTTTGAATATGTGTCTTGAGATCATATATTTCTCAAAAGCTAATAGGTCTTCTTATAAATATCTTGTGAAGTTGCTTGAGCCAAGTTTACTTCACTTAGTAAACTAAAAGTTAAAATTACTGATTCTTAAAGCATAACTAGGTGACTTTAAACTCTTTGCAGAATATATTTAAATAGCATTATTTTTCCCAGTGATGCTTCAGCTGTCAGCTAGAGAAATTGTTACTAATTCCCAGTTTCAGTGTCATTAAACTACAGCTCTATGTTTTCTAATAATAATAATAACAATAAAAAGCAGCTTAAGATTCCAATTAAGTCTTTTAGTAGTAATAATACTAAAGTTTAAGAACACTAATGTTTCTAATGTGTAATTTCAGTTGAAAATTATTTTGGTTTTTTTCATTATTATGACAGGAAAATATTAGGTTCGCGTCCACTGAGATGCCAACTACAGCAGAAGCAAAATGGTTATCCAGTGTTTCCTGGTTCTTGTTGTATGCCCGGGTGATGTATATCCATGAGGAAAATTACTACCAGATGAATTCATTCTTTATAAATTGTTGTCTGTAGGACAGTTTTTATGTGAACTTGTAAAAGATGCTCGAACTCAGTTCAGCATTTTGTACAACTGTTGTACATATTAGTCAGAAACTGTTGAGCTTTTAACAAGTAAGTTTTTAAAAATTATTCCTCTGGTAAATATTTGAAGGAATGTGAAATCTATTCAGTGTGCATGTAGCGGTGAGGGTTGAATAAATCTTAATTGTAGTCAGTAGTTAAGGGATTTCGGTTTCCAGAATTTTGTTCAAACAACTAAGTTTTAAATGAATCCTCCTGTAGATATTTATCAATATAAGGTCCGTTTTCAGTAGAAAACATTTAAAGTCACATTAAAATACACTTTTAATACAGGTGTCACTTAGATTTAGTTTTACAACAGTGATTAGTTGTTTTCTGTAGTGATTTAACTTATCATTTTGCCATTTGAATCGAAACAAGAATACTCAAACTGTTATTTGTTTGTAACGTTTATGTCTCATTTTTAAAATATTGATAAAAACCACAGTTACCTTGAAATTCTGACTTTAACTGATTAAAAATACCCATTAAAATTTTCAAAAGAGTTGATACTGAACAAAGAGTACTCTTTTCGATAAATTCATCATCAGGCTCTACAATTATATATACATTATAGTGAATGCATATATATTTGTAGAGCCTGATGATGAATTTATCGAAAAGAGTACTCTTTGTTCAGTATCCACTCTTTTGAAAATTCTGATTTTATTGTACATATATATAATACATACACCATGCAAAGCTATATAAGCGAAGCTAAGGAGTTGTGTTACGATCACGAGGAATAAATTATACACATTAAAGTAATCTAAGCATTAACACTTTACTCCTGTGTATTAAGTCAAATAAATGCATCTAATGTCTTTTTGTCAAGACAATATTGAGGTGTCGTGTCGTGTCTAGGCGTACATTTACCAAATAGATATCGATTATTCCAGTTGAGTGAAAAACAAAACAAAACAAAACGAGGGATAATTCATCAAAAGTTTACAAATATGTCAGGAAGAACTTACCTCTGTTGGCTTTCTTCGTCACTCATTTTGATATACTAATAAATGATGACACGGGCGACAGAAAATCTACAGTAAGTATGATAAAAGGAAACTTCAAATGATTAGAAACCTGAAATATATATATGTATTTATAAATTAGGAGAATTATATTGAAAATGTGCTGTGACTAACCGAAAGTAGTGTGAAGTGAATATTCGCTTGACACCTAGTGAAATGTACCGATAGTAATATAAAACGGTAAACTGATTATTTAATTTCAGTGTGTGTGTTTGTATTTCAGTGATTATGTGGGCGTCATATCCCTACTTCTTCTTCCCAAATGGATGTATTTGTTTTTCCTTCATTGCATCGATTAATTGAGGACACTGAAAGGAAGCCAACCACATCATTGCTTCTAATTCTACCCCTCACACACTTTCTCCAACAACGTAAACACATTCTTAGGCGTTGGCCAATACATTTGGTATATAAGTGCATGTGCAGTGGTGTGTATAAATGTGTAAGTGCGGTAGTAACCCTCTGATCGATCGATAAAATCCTTAATGTTGTGCTATTTTAAAAACAATGAATACTTTTTATCCCTTTTTATTAGCAGGAAATTAATCGAATTGAAGATACTTAGTGAATGAACAGTTGTTGTTCCACTTATTTTTTTCCCTATCCTTATTATGATTATTGGTTCATTTTTACATTGCATGTAAACCAGCTGCGTGAAAATATTGATCCGATTACGGATAGAAAGTTAGGTGATTCTGTGCGCACACATAACATGAAGTCAGGAATTTTTTTGTGTGCCGTAGGTATTAATCTGAAGCAAGGCAAAATATGCTTTTTTCAAAAAAATAATATTTCACTACAGTTTTTTTTTTAACCTTGGAAAAATTGTAAGGCTAAATCGATAAAAGAATATTCAGGCTAATTCACGAAACAAAATTATGCGCAACTATGTTATGCTTTCAGCCAAAGTAATGATATTTGGCTCACAGCGAAATCTGTTCAACAGATTGTAAAGTTTCATACATTTATTCCCCTTAATGAATTTGAACAAAGTAAGAACTACAGGTTTTGCAGAATGGTACCACTTTATTCTGCCAAAACTGTAGTTCTTGCTTTAATAAGATTGTAAAGTACAAAAATACAGAAATCGAAAAGCTGCCAGATGAGGTGAAACTGAAATTTGAATAATGTCGCCCTCCCCGTGAATGAGTGAAAGCAGAATAGTAATTATTACCATTAGTTTGAAATATCTTTACTTTTACTCAAATTGTTACTTGTGTTGTTGGTGTATACGTAATATCAGGTTCCACGACACGCTTTCCATCCCTTTTAGGTCAATCAAACCTGCATTCTAGAACTATTATTTTCCTCCCGAGACTCAGACTCAACCGCCATCCCACTGGGGACTCATCTTGCTAAGGTGAAGTGAACGCCATATCTAGAATCGAAAGAGGTTAGAATTCACGGGACACTGAATTCTAGCCCAGTGTCTGAATGGTCTACGGGCAGTGGATTCGATCCCGGTGTTGGGGTCCTGAGTACGTACTGCCAATGAGTTTCAAACTAGGACGAAAAAGAAAACCAGAGCTCCTCGGTTTTCGATGATTCTCAAAGTGATTTCAGTTCCTGATGGCATCTACATGAAGTCATAATTTACTGTTAAATTACAAACCTGGAGGACTGATCAACTGTCTTCAGAAGATATCGAAATCTTTATGGTGATTTGTAAATCATACTAACAAAGATTGGATCTAATGGGTTTAAATGTGAGGAAGTTAAAAGAGTTTTGACCTAAGGGAAGTATTAATTGAAGAATTAGACTTGTATTTAAAACTTCAGATTGAAGTTTTACTGTGACTGGCTTTCGAAGGTAGTGCTTAGACTACAAGAGGGGTTTTTCCATAAAGTGTGAACTGGTAATGCACTAGAACAGCGGCTAAGGAGTGATTTCGTTCAGATTAGTCTAAGTACTTTGCATCAATCCGAAGCGGTAAAAGCTGCCATCAAGCAAGTCCAATGTGGATAAAACTGTTCTGAATCTAACCGTTAAAGACCTCCAGCCGACTATCTCACGCTATTAGGGTTTTGATACATCGTCAGAAGCTTCGATAAACTGTTTTCGATTGGACTTTATTCACATGCTAAGATGTATTCTTTTACTTGTTTTGATAGCACAAAGATGTGCACAAATGAAACTGTTTTATGGTTCAAAATTCAATGGAATACTAATTTTCGGTTCTGGGATTTTTAAAAATTGTTCCAGCTAATTTCCTCTATTCAAGTGATAGCCTTAAAAATACCATCTTCTCAATTCGAAAAGAAATTAATTTGACTGTTATCCTGTGTTATGTGAAAGTGAATTTTAATTCGAAACCATTTTGTCCACATAGTTGTGTAAAATTTTCTCTATCTGAGTCAGAGATTCTGATGACAAAGAAGAACAACAATTCTAGGTCATAAATTTACTATTTCAATGAAAACTAGACTCTTTCTCTAAATAAACTAACCCATATTTACAATGAACGTAGTGTAGTTGTATGCTAAGTATTCTTTAATAAGTAGTTAAGTTCATGATCTGTTTTACTAATGTTCCTAGTATGCGAGAAGCTCTAGAATAAAATTTGATTTCATTTCAGGTAATGCATATTTATATTTCTGAAGAAAAGTTAGTGATTAGGAAAGGCATATCAGTTAGAGATAGGCATGATACCTGAGTCCAGATCTCCACACTGACTGAATTCTTTCATAGACCACTAATAACAAATGCAATTATTTCATTTCAGGGTTCATAATCTACGAGGTGAATTCTTAAGTTTATCACGTACCTGGTTTCTTAAGTTATAGAAACAATCTTTGATTATTTCCCCAAAATTTTCTTTTTATTCCTTAGCCTTCTCAGTGGAATGTAAGGCTTCAAGCTAGCGCTTTGAAGTTTCGGTAGCAGTGGTGTTTATTTTTAGAGGATGGGGTTGCTAGTTTCATGCCCAACCTTCCATCTTTGACAATGTTATTACTGGGTTAGAGAGGTAAATGAGTACGTCGGCCGGGGATCAAACCACAAACCACCTTCGTGGTCGGCGAGCATTCTACTTCTGTGCCACCTACGCTATTTCCCAAAATAAAAGCTCTTTGTTATTTCGTTTAATACTATAGATTTTGAAGAGACACTGCTGTTTAGCGGAACATTTGTCTCTTTCGAACATTTATTTGAATTAGAAGTATACTTTATAAACTTATCGTCAATAGGTTTCCAAGCATTGCTGCAATTTGTACATCTAATGAGTGATAATTTAACTGGGTATCATGCCTGTATAAGTTCTCACTAATTGCTCAGAGTAATAAATCTCAAGTTGTACACACTGTAAAAGAATTGGTTTTCATGCCCCAGTGGCCTAGTGTATAACTCTTTGGCATTTGAAAACATGGGTGTCGGTTCCAACCGTCTTAGTGAGGGAACACCATCACTTATTGGGGATGCATCTACATTTGATTGACGAGCCCTAAATAGGACGAAATGCTCATTCTGGATTCCACAGGTAGACACCTTCCATCGAATAATAATCAGCCAATTTTAGTTTTTGACATTTATGAACAAAAAGATACCATAAACATCAAAAATAACAGGGAACACACAACGGAAAAGCGTAAACTTTGATTTTGCAGCTGCTATAAATAAAATAACTAAAATACCATACGTGTTTCTTGTAACAACTGAAAACGGTAACGAGGGTACATGTAATTTTTTTAAATCTTGAAACCAGTTTCAGCCATTTAACCTTCTGGTACACCACGCTTTCAAAATACTTATGCCAAAGAATTATATATATATATGTATATAGAAGGGGAATTTCCTCTTAATATTATACTGAAGTCATTGGTACTACGAGAAGCTGTAAGGTAGCCAACTGATACAGGTTAAAAAGCAATATTCTACATACTTTAACCACTGAATTTTATTTAATATGACAAGTGATTGGTGTTTATTTAGTTGAGTGAAGGCTGTGTGATATCAGAAACTGTTTCCTTTCAAACTTGTGACACCATCTTCCTGTTTCCTCACATATAAACTGGAAACTTAGTGGTAATTTTTGTTTCAAAGTTACTCCAACTTTTATGTAAACAGCTTACGAGATATCTGTAAAAGGTGGACTTTACTTTCAGTAGGTGTAATATAAGTGTAGTTTCAGTTAGTGATAGTAAAAACTGAGACTCAGATCTAAATACTGTAATGTCTCTTGAGACGTTTCCCTTAAGAAGTAATCTAAACCTTCATCGTTTTACTTGTGTTTTTCTTTACAACAAGAATTAAAAAGCTGTATTTATAGGTTAATTACGTTCACCTTATTGATACTTTACTTCATATAAATGACACAATAAGCGATCTATCAATTTTAGCCAAACTAGTTCCACTTATGTGACATTTTTTACTAAATGACCTTAATAATGGATAAAAAGAACAAATTTTAGAGAGAAAACACAAATCTACAGAATAAGATTATTGATTAGAGAACTGATATAGTGATAAACTAAGGACAAATGAGATCATATTTACGATATTCATTCATCAGTATGAATCCCTTTTTAGAAATTTAGTCATTTATCTTCCCTTGATATAAAATTACCACTAAAATAGTTTCAATTTCCTGACTCCTAAAAAATCCAGACAACTAGCTATTGCATTGAATTCTATTCTGATTTCATTTTATGGATTATTTCTATCAGTAGAATCCTGGACAGTTGTTCCGTCTGACAACTACTGCCGCAAACAAATAAGTAAAATGATGCCGAGTAAAACAAAGTTGCTTTGGATGTTCAGTGGTCCTTCGAGTATTATTTTGGCATTTGAAATGATGGGTGCTGAGCTCAAATATGAACGGGAACAACATGACTCAGTGGGTACACCCAGATAACAAAAATAGATCTGAGGTAATGTTGCGTCCTAGATTCAAGTGCTAGTCAGCACTAAAACACTATGAAAATCTCTAATGGAAAATTTCAGTCTAGTTAGTAATCAAAGGCTAAACAAGACTAAAGCAAACGTGACGGATTAGTTAAAACTCATTCATTGCTTTCTTCAGAAGTCGGAATCTGTGAAAACACTGGACCAGTAGAAAAAATTCATAAATTAAACCACATGAAACTTACGCACATACATTACAACTCACCCCAGTAAAAGTAAAACCATGAGAAAGCCAGTATACATTTTAGAAAATGTGTGGAGGCCGAAAAATATCAAATTATACGTTCATTGTAAAATAGTATGAATAATGAATTTAATAAGGACACCAGCTGGTTCAGCGCGCAGTACGGACGACATAACTTCCTTTCTCCAGCTTCTTGATTTCTACTATTGCCAATCATCTCTGGCTCGTACCTGATCCGCATATCCACTTTAGGATCCTTTGCTTCAATCGCCTTTTCTCTCCACAAGTACCCTCGGGCTGTTGACATACTCTTACGTGGAGTGAGCAACTGCAGACCAAAAAGGACTACTTCATCACTACAAATGTCTAATTATCATGTGTCATATTGAAGTGTCCAAACTATGGTTTATTTTACAGATTCAATCCTTACTACTTACTAGTTGAAAACAGTAGTCACAAGATAACTTGCTTCACCCACCTATTGAAACTGTTATTATAAATTTAATCAATTCGTGTAATTTTTTGTCAACAACCACCATTTAGGAAACCGCTGAAAACCGAGGCAGCCTAGACAGATCTTTTGCTTTTGATTTTACCTTCTCAATTAAGTTTATTTACTATCTATGAGGCTCAGCTTCTGTAAATCAGAGAGAGTGAAAAGATGACTAAGTGAACTGTAACCCTTTGATTAAGTAGTATAATGACGACTTCAGAACATTACAGCCTCATGAATTTTCAAATGCAAAGTTTTGATTGTATAATACTAAAATGTATGATACTGGAAGTGGAAGCTGACTTGTTCTGCTGATTTGCAGTAATCGTCTAATTCATATTGGTTCAGAGCCGTGTATACCGTGAACTATTTGAAGCAGTGAGTGGCTGCAAAGCTTTGATAATACGGAATTTTTATTCACTGACTGAACCTGTATAGTTTTGCATTAAATTTACTTGAAGACGTGTAGGTACCAGCTATTCAAACCTCACTTCAAACTTTTACCAAGACTGTGCCAATGGCTAACCAGATTTCTTGGGTCTATTCACAAAATTCGATCACAAAAATGATCTGTTAATACATTTAAGATATCTCAGACTTTATACATTTGTCTTTGAGTCTCTAATTACATTGTTATTAATTGCATAAACTTCTAGAGCCATTTAACTGTACAAAAAGTCTTTTCATTTTCATACCATCATAGTAAGAATTCCCTTCTGTAAGTTAAAAGATACAAGCTTTTTATGCTTTAATACATAAAATTATATAAAGTATGAAAGAAAAAGAAATAAGTGTCGCTCGATTCAGTAAGGGAAGAGGTGACTGCCTTCTTATATTATGAAGTACTGCAGCGTTTCGTTCTTACGATGTATAACGTTAAATGATCTAGTTAACTTCAGTTACCGCAGTGAATTTAAAGACAGGAAAATGAACTTTCACACACCTCGTACTTCGAAGTACACATCCTGTAGAGTGTCTCACAAACTAAGACCTTAAAACTTAAAAATTAGAGTAAAATCTTACACGGTTTAATTTGGTTGATTTAATTAATTCTAATCAAAAGTTGAATCGCCTGACTGAATCTGAAGTTCATGCAAAATCTGCAGTGCTCAATATTCCTCTAGATGCTTTAATCAGGTTCCTGAAGACCACAGGAAGACACATTTTCGACCGTCACAGATTCAATCAACCGCGCTGGCAACAGAAAACCAAGTAACTGGTTATTCTGTGGCCATTATGAGTAGTTTTCATTCAGATTTGAGATTGTGGATTACTTAACAATATGACTGTACATCTTTTTGTTAGATGATGAAATTAGAGACATTGTACATGAATTTTGTTTAAAAAGATTCATGCTTTGCAATTAAAAGTGTTCTCTGGGCTGGTTGGTTTAGTTGCGAAGCTTTTGTCGTCCTTCTAGACAACATCTTCAGCGCCATATTTAGTGCAAAGTGAAATGATTTAAATTTCTTCATGCGTGATGTAATTGCGTCCCCTGGTTACAATCTTTACATATGTATTGACCACTTTCTATTGACTTGGATTTTAAACTTTTTGGTCACCTGATTTACTTTTTATTAATTGGTATATTTCATCTATATTAACGTGTTCGTTAATCGCATTTTCGCTTGAGTACCAGGCTTCTAGGAATTCTGTGGCACTTTTCGTGTTTCCTCTGTTTAAGATTTTGAATATAGATAACTTCCGAATACAATCTAAAATACAGTGTTCTGTTGGTCTCTTCGTCTTCCCATTGGTCTATACTGTCTACTTGCTCCACTCATAATCATATTGTAAACTTTGGATTTTTACAGGAACCTCTTATCCTCATCCGGAGACAATTCTACAACCGGTACGCAGCTTCTACCAGTAGACACGACTCCAGCAGTGGACGCTTCTGTCGATTGTATTAATAATTTGTAGCCGTGGACTTTGACTGTCTATCCAAGTAACCGTTTAATTAATCTAATTCATTACTATATTTTTTACAATATACTGTCACACAATCCCCTCATTAACTTGGGGTTTTATTCACATACTCGTTATTTTATTGAGCTCGTTAGACAGTCCCCTACATGATCAAACCTTTTTCACTTCGGCTGTTAACCGAAAGGTTGGTGGTTCGTGCCCACCCGGGGGCGATAGGGATTTGTGCGTCGGTGGCACAGTGGTTAGGACTCTCACCGACCATGCACATGGTCCGGGGTTCGAACCCCTGCCGGCGCACACCCGATATCTATGGTATGCCTGAATTTGGGCAACCGATATCCATGTTGAAAGTTCCACACTTGTACTGAAAATACGGTGTGGAAATCAAGCTGTAAATCAAAAAAAAAATAGTATAATTTTATGTGGTGAAACATAAACAGTATTACTTATTTATTTATTGATATTGTTTTCAGTACAGTCTTAGCTCATATTCATACCAAGGTGTTCATATAACTTCTTATTTGACTTATACGGTTATATTGTTTCTAAAACTTTGATTTGATTGCCAGTAATATTTTTATATATCTGGCATCACTCCCAATGTACTTGTGTGGCTTGGATTCAACGATAAAAACTCAGTGACCGACCTCTCCATTTACTTTAATTCATTACCTTTTAGAAGTGTAAGTCTGTCAGGTCCTACTGTGTGATTAGGTACTAATGTATGCGTTACAAGACCTGATTTATTTTCTCAGCTGATATTTTTAGAGTTAGTCATTTTGCCCCTAGGTAAACTCCGATGCTCTGACCAGCTAAATGACCATGGTCTACAGGATTAACTTGGATCGTAAGATATTTTGTAGATTAGGCTGCTTAATTTAATCAAGTCAGTGGGATTATATAGGATGCAGAGTACGTCCCTGGATAAATTCAGTCATAATTTATTTTCTATTTGCTTCTTAAGTCAAGAAAACAATAATTTCGAGAAAAAGGATCTCTCCTGGATCATTACAAAGTCAACGTTAACATCACTCTTCCTGAACAATTATGCAAACCATTAGGCTGAATGAAAACGAGGCTATTGGCTAGCATTATACATTACTGGCTGATTCAGTCTGGTTTGTTTGACTTTCGATCCTCATACCTGTCCATATTTCTTTGGATTTTAGGCTATGAAGTACTGATTTGTTTATTGTCGTTTATATTAAGGTCACATTGAACTCCGTTTAGTTTGTTCCTATCGCTTAATTTTCGACTTATACTGAACAAATAGGTCAATTGTTTGTTCCTCCAAAGGATTAGTGGGGCTTTATCAAGTCAGGTGTAAGGACAAATACTCGTTGATGACACTGGTTACCGGTCATGCCTAAAATCACAAACAGACATAAGTAAGAAATCATACAATTGCCATTTGACTACATACCCCTGAGTAAGTGGTCAGCGAACTCGCCTCGTAACCCGAAAGTCCTGTATTCTTTCCTTATTGGAGTGAGTGCTTATAAAAATTCCCTGGCTAGAACGAAACAGCTGTGCAGTTCTCCCTGGTTTTCAGTGGTTCTCGAACTGATATCGATCCGTGGGCGGGACTGAAAATAATTAAATCCTCGCAAGCTAACACCTGAAAACTCTTTCTTCTGATATTAATTTAGTTACACCTGTGAGAGTAATACAGTTTCTTACGATCACTGACCACTCAGCCCTTTGTGGTGACTGACTATTACTGTAATGTGAACACGTTCGTTGTGATGTGTTCGCGTCCTGTGAACTGGATGGTTCAATAACCAAGTTTTCATCGTCTTTCTTGGAAACACTGTCAGCGCAAACCTCAATATAGAGCGAACTTACTGGAATTCGCCGTAAATGTAGTGAGTGTTATTTGTTTCTATTCATTGTGTATACACAGTACAAATAGTTCTGTTGAATACAAATTTCTGACTTCTGTTCTCTGTATGTAGTTGTCGAGTGGCTCTAATGCACACCCTCGCTAATTATAGCGCTGTAATCCGTCACTATGGTGGTTTAATGACAGATCATTTCTAAAATGGTTTTTAAATGAAACTTTGCAATAAAACTGTTTTCTAAAGTACATATCATCGTTGACATTATTCTCTTGAACTGCGTTAAATTCTCTGCCCTTGTATCAGAAGATCTGGCTTGATACTGATATCTGAGTAATGTATTGCATTAAAGGAGGTAGTTATTTCGAAAGTTAACCATATATTATTGAACTTTCGTGGAATCATGCTGGTGTGTTTTGGCCTATTTAGTGAAGCTCCCTAGTACCCACTGGACAAAGGTGGATCGATTTCAAAAAGGGACGTATCATATAATCGCTCGTAATTGTCTGGTTTACTGGCATTCGATTCCTTCTGATTACAGTTATCAATAAATGGTACAGCAGCACTAACAACCAGTGAAGCTGACTGGTTAGTTGGTGTCGGTCCAGTTTATTTTTAACGATCACATAACCAGTCAGTATACAACAAGCCATTCCCAACATTTAGAAAAGCACTGGACAGTATTGGAACTGATACATAGTTTATTGTGTCTCACACTTAGGTTAAGTGGGTATTATAGTTCAGATGGGCTGGAAAGTGCAGCTAATCCAAAAAGCTTAAAGCGACGGCAACCATGTAAAATTTGCAGACTACAATTGTGATAGCCTTTACTTACTACGTTTACCGGTTAATCTATTGGTGGACTTAAGGAGTGGGAATTCGTTCGTTCGTACTGTTGTCGAATGATTGAATTTCTTTTGTCTGGCTTTGAATGTCGCAATAATGTAGGATGGAGTGGCGATAAAGGCCATCGTGGTGTCTTTGCACATAGTACGGCACACGTCACAACAGTTATTGTAACTGTGTAAACAAGTTGATAGAACACCTTCAGAACACCTAAACGTAACATCTAATGCGATTTCAGTATTCCTGTAGACCCATAAATCAAGATCAACCAACTGAGGAAATTCGAAACACAATCAATCGCCTCCGGCCTACCAATACAAATATACTGAAAAAAGAGGAACATTTTATTCAAAACAGAGTGTACCCTCATTCCCATAGGTTGGGTGAGGGAAGTAGTCGCAAGGCGTCCTGAGGCACAACTTTGATGACAGCTCAATATATATTACAGTTGTGTGAAAAAATCAACGAGGCACCGTTTGAAACAATCAAATCATTACAGTGTTCCTTTGAGAAAGCAATACAAAATTACATAGGACGATGCACACCACCAACTACCTGAGTGAATTAAAGCTGTAATTGACCACCTTTGTTGCATTCTATCAAGGAGGAAACGAAAAGAGGTAAATTTGTTTGGACGATCGCTTATATACTTACTTCATAAGTTCATCGTCCTAAACTCTAGTTGTCTTCTGGTTTACAATGATGACGAAAAGCTATGTTTGAACGCGAGAACTGGGAAGTTATTTAGGGATCATTAAACATTTTAGAGTGAATAAAAAACCTCCCAAACTAACACTTTGCGGCAATGACATATACGGAGTTGATCACAGATTTCACTATTTTGATAGATTAATTGAGGAACTCAGTGAGCCATGCATACCATCTGGCATAATATTTCATCGAATTAGAATGCCTTATAATTGCCACGTCGGCTAACTTACAAACTAAATTGTGATGATTTTCAAGGAGAAACGCGCCATCCTCACAATTGAGAGTCACTATAAAGTTATCTAATAAGGTGGAACGGACCTTGTTGTTATGTTGAAGGCTAGTGGACAAGGAGAAACCTTATCTGCAAGAGCTAGCTCAGGGCAATACAATAACAGCAGAATAAAGTGAAGCTACAGCCGTATACTCCGATGGTTCTACAGTAATTGTGATAACCGGATACCAAAAAATATTCATGCAAGCTAGTTTTAGTGGAAAGTTTGCTAGGCTATCACATCAGGGAACATATGAATGAATACAAATTCCCGCGTGGAGCTTCAGATAGTTTCATAAAGGATGAGATCCATGCTAGCAACCACTCAAAGCGTGGAATATCTGGGAAGAATTCTGAAACAGGGATATACAGGTTTATGTGTTGTTTGTAGACGTAAAGTTCAAATTCCCTTCTTTTTTGAAAATCTTTGAAATGCGAGTCAGATACTCAGTGTTATCATTTTTCACGTTTGATGTTGCACCTTTGGACACTGAAGTTGTTTTTTACATACCATCTTAAATTCTGTGTCAGTTTGAACGTTTGTTGCTCATTGAAATGTGACACATTTTTTGTTTGAATGCACGTTTTCGTTAATTGCGAGCATTATGTGTTCAGCAATTGTAAGGCTTAATAAGTCAGGAGGTTTCCTTATGTTTAAAAATGTATGCTTGCATGATTTCAGTATGGCTGTGTGGCGTGCATGGATTGGTCTCCCAAGAAGACGCGATGGACGGCCCATAGGAAAATTACTCCACTCTCACTCAGTTGCAATGTGATTAGTTGTAAATATAATCGTTGGCTTTGTGTCCTCGTTCTTACTCGTACGCAGCACTTGTGTGAACACCCTGCCGACGTGAGCTTTGCTCTCTGTTTCAAACCATTGCTTGATGATTGGCACTACATAAATGGCGAGTCTGCCAATGAAAATACTTACTGCCTCTTAGTCTCGATTCACTGAAGCTTCCAAGAACATTTCACTTGTCCAGCAGACAGTATCTAACGAGGTTGTTGATCAGCTAGTTGTGGCCATGCGTTGAGCCTTCCAATCAAATAAGGCTGCGTCGCGTTATTTCCACCCCTTGTCACATTAATCGGAGGTCGGTGATGACTTCGATCTATGGCCGGAAATGCTGTGTCGATACATTGGCCTAGTGAACGTCCCTCACTCAAATGCATCTGACATTGACTGTGTTGTGCGGTTACTAGAAACGCTCATGATCGGTATGGATTATGTGCATAAGCCGTTGAGTACCCTTCTGAGCGCCTTAAGAGCACGGATAATGCCACGAGTGCCTCATATAGAGGCACTGAAAGGATTCAATGAATGTAACCAGAAAAAGACGAATTCATTAACCAATTCATCTTGCGTCTCCGCAAGCTAGCAGGTAGTGGGCTGTCAGCAAACGACACCCAAATACACACAGAGTCCTGTACCACAGTGGAAAAGACGCTCGCAGTTACATACTGTTCCAGGGAATGATTGCCACTACTGTAAACTGGGGACACAATTCAGTTAAGTGACAAGTCGATAAGAAATGTATACCTACCATTAACGTAATCGGCATTAGCTCATTCCCAAAAGTTGCAGGATATTTAGGTAACAAATGGTGTATGATTTTAGTTGACTCAATGGCATCTGGTTCTGTTATACATTTTTATGTGTTCCGTAGACTTTTAGGTCCACGATAAGGACTCACCAGTTGAGCCTTACGACGGCCAATAGAGGTTGCATGCGATCCCAGGGAGTATTCCTACTACCTCTAAAATTAGGCACAGTGTCCCTTGAGTATGTTTGCGTGGTGTCTACTTAGGTGCTTTGGCAAGTAATGCTAGGAGTCGACCTCTTAGAAAAGCTGTCCAGGACAACTGATTGTGGCCAAAAAGGATCCTTATGCTGAATGGCAGCTCCATTCCATTTATGATAGGAGACAACTTACAGCGTGGTAAGTATAGCGTGCAGGGCGAATTTAAGAAGCAGAAACAAAGAATATTATCCACGGTAGAACCCCTGCCCTTGGTAAAGTAAAGTGCTAGACAATTATATGGTCTATTTTGACTGGAATGGAAAGAACTCGGTGAAGAAATGTGATCCAACACCACATAGACATAACCAATGCTCCACCTTGTAGTCAAATTGAACGGCCAATACCTGTGCATTATCAGAAAGAGCTCAATAAATTGGTTGATGGACTGTCACAAGAGAATTTCATCAAACCGTCTGTATCTTCATGGGCTTCCCCAATCATTTTCGTCAAAAAATCGAATGGAACACCTCGGTTATGTGTGGATTATCGCGAGCTGAACCAGCTAACCAGACTAGACTGTTTTCCCTTGCCACATGTAGATGACACTTCTGGTGCCCTATGTGGATCGAAATTATCTTCTACCCTAGACTTGACATCAAGATATTGAGTTAAGAGTGGACCCAACAAGGTGCCACCTTTTTAGGAAAGAAATGTGTTTCCTAGGTCACATTGTATCTGCCAAAGACATTGTGATCCAAGAAAAGTTGAGGATGTTAATGACCAGCCGATTCCAAACTCACCTTCCCAGTTACATAGTTTTCTAGAGTTAGCCTCTTATTAAAGACGTTTTGTACTTAACTTTTCTCTACTTGCAGTCCTTTCATTCGACTTTCCTAAGAAGAAGGATTGTGGTCACACAGAACCAGCTAGTGCAGCCTTCGATAGACTTAATCAGTCCTTATGTAACTCCCCTGTCCTGGCATTTTCCAACGTTTCTGACCAGACAGGTCAGATAGTCCTAGATACAGACGCTAGCGACACTAGTATCGGAGTTCTTCTGTCCCAAAAAGATGTGTATGGAGCAGAAAGGGTGATGGCCTATGCAGGACATGCACTCAACAAGGGGGATAAAAATCATTGCACCACGCGTAAAGAAATACTGTCGCTGGCCAACTCGGTAGACATTTCTTGGTACGGACTGATAGCAAAGCCCTTAGCTGGCTACATGACCTCAAAGAAGCTGAGGGTCAGATTGCTTGATGTCAAGGACACCTGCGGGAGTATGACTTCGAATGCATGCCTAGACCTGGAAAAAATCGTGGAAATGCAGATGTATTGTCAAAAATCCTCTGAGGTATCACGGTGGCTGCCCATCATTTACCGAAGCACAGGTTTCCTTGCTCCAACTAGAGGTGCGAAATTCATATAGTTGACTCGAACTTCAGTCTTCAAACCCTGAACTAGCCCTGACTTACGAACGTATTCTAAGTGGGGCCGATCGAACGACAGCCCAGGAAATAAGTAAGCTTGGATGAGAAATTCAGTGTGTGTTGTCTTTGTGGGACAATTTGAAAATTGTCGATGACATCCTTTACTACCAACATTGGCACAATTATACTCGTCGCATTGTGGCTTCACTGTTGGCACTTAGGATGGTGCTTTTTTGTTTCCACCAACGGTCAGACTACACTCGCTCAAGTAAAATGATTGAAGTGTCTTAAATGCATGTTTGTTGGCCTCATCAGAGAAAAGATATCGGGGATTTCTGCGACTCTTGTAAGATATGCCACATTATTAAGGCTACACATAAATATAATAGGTCACTCCTATAACCCTCTATAAATGGCCACCCAGATGGCTTATTGTCAAGACACTTAGTTGGGCCTCTACTGCTGGCGACGATTTTTAGTCACGGTACACCACTTTTCCAGAGGGTGCAAAGCTATCGCTATTCCCCCAGCTGACGCTGTAACCAGTTCGGAATCAATTTTCTACCATTCTGTTAATCTCCGGGGTTCATGACTTTATCTTCACTCAGATATAGCATCGAACTCTGAAAGTACCGTTGTCAGCTAACTTTGTAACATAATGGGTATCCGGAAAACACGCACTACTGCATACCACCCTGAAGAAGATGTTTCGGTTGAATGTACCAGCTGAACGCTTAAATAACTCCCATGTAACGAGCATGGATTGGTCTCCCAAGAAGACGCGATAGACGGCCCATAGGAAAATTACTCCACTCTCACTCAGTTGCAATGTGATTAATTGTAAATATAATCGTTGACTTTGTGTCCTCGTTCTTACTCGTACGCAGCACTTGTGTGAACACCCTGCTGACGTGAGCTTTGCTCTCTGTTTCAAGCCATTGCTTGATGATTGGCATTACGTCATTGTGCTCATTTCACTTAGAGGCCAGATGACCTCATAATTGAAGGTGGGAAGTGCGTTTTCTGTTAAATTTCCTGTTATGCAAGGAGAGCATTACGGTTATTGAGCTTTCTGTTATCAATTTAATATATTTCAGAACCAATTGGTTTTTCTTTGAATTCGGTCGAATTTATTTGAAATAACTTGGCTATGTTTTAGATATCGGCGTAATATTTCGAGCTTGTCTCGTCTAATGGACATCCTACTCTGAATTTAACACACATATTAGAGGCTTCCTGAGGGATGAAGTGTACCGCAAACACGTTAACTGAAATATATTTACAAAATAGGCCAACCACTGTCTAACTGCAAGGAGCTACTCTCCGTCCACTGCCACTTTCGATCTTAACAAGCCATCCAACAGTCGACTTAAACTCCCAAGCATAATTCAGTGAGATTCTCTTATATTTTGGAGACTCTTTTTACTTCGGGGACAATTGGATGAATTTGCACGAAGACGTCAGCAAACAGTGGAACAAAATCCAAAAGCGGACCAGTATTTACCAGGGGAGAACAAAGGATACATTATCGCTTGTACTGGAGTAACTTCTACCATAAGATGTTAGGGCGACCTGAGACTACCTCCATCATACCTAACAGGTAACTACGTAAAAGATCCAGTCAGTATTAAAAAAGCGAACTGCTGCGTTTACGGGCTGTTCATGCGGTTGAAAGGAGCAGATCACATCAAGGCTTAGAAATCCATAACATAAAAGTCGGCGCTCCTAAAGAAGGACTCTAGAACCTTACAAAACGTCTGAATAAGGTGAGTTAAAGCAGTAATTGAACTAAAATGCTGGCCTTATAATGACAGACTCTGAAATTTGGATCTGTAGAGCTACCGTCGACTTAGCTGTGGCTCTCGAAATGCTCCATAATCCTACCTACCCATACGGTGATGTGCCATCAGAAGAGCACCGCCATACTACGCTGGACAAATCTACTGGTAATATATTAAGACGGTCACTCACTGTAAGTCAGTATATTGGGTGCGGTCAAACTCCTCATTTGAAGTTTGTCACCCCTAGTATTCACCTATCACTACGTCTATTATTGTACCTTCGAAAACTAAAGTTGTAGTTTGTATACCATCTTACATCTTCGCGAGTGGCTGAAAACCCCAAAGCCGGAAGTCTGTACTATAATTACTTGATGCGTTAAGTTTAATAGAAATGCAAAACTGGCAGCACTTAAGCGATTTTGGTTTTAGTGCAAATCTATTTATGACAATTTGGTTTAGATTTGGATTTTGTGTTGGAGACTGCAAGCGTGTATCTTCGTTGAGAGTTATCCGTATATTAGCTGCAACAATGATCCTTCAGTCGGTAGTTCCAAGAGGGGGCTAGACCATCATTCACAAACCGAAGTCTTCCACAGGGCTACAAAGGGATCAATCTAGTGCCTGGTAGTTGTACCGACACTGTAGGTTTCCGACTTATTTGACCAGTATACTTCACAACAGTAATCCAACTATGTTTTACCTGTCTTACCGGTCATATTCTAATTCATCTTGCTCCATGTCTCATCTGCTTTCTAGTCATTATCTTGACTCCTTTACTGCCTCCTTTGTAGCACCTTTCCTGAAAGTAATTTGCACCAGTCTCGGATGGTAAATTAAATGGCATATCCCACTTTTGTAGAGGCGCTACCTGCTCCAGCTTGCGGGTATTCGCGCAGTTCATTTGGTTCGAGTCAGGGCTGGTTTGCCTTATATAGTGCATACAGATGCAGTTGACGTGGTTTTAACAGTTATTTTGCTCTCTTTGGGTGGATTTGTATAAGAATGGCTTTTTGATTTTGTTTCTGAGTATTGTTACATTGTTTGTGTAGCAGGACACTTCAATGTGTGTCTAATGCGATAATTAACTGTTATAAGTGGCATGCTTGGCGTACACAGATTATCTATCCAACTCAGAGAACATTATTACATCAAAAGTTCATATTTTCATCGAAAATACCATAGTTTTCCGTGGTTAGACCAATATGGTCAGCATTAAACATCAAAAATATATACTGTCATTCCAAGGAGTCTCCAACTCCCTCTCGTATTTATCTTGCAAATGTACTTTCAATGATGTATTATCCATAATTGCATTTTATACGATTTTGCAGCTTCCTAGGACGTTCTTCTCTTCCTGATGTAGCTTTTAATCACGTGGGGGCGTAGAATTTGCCAAATATGTGTTGTTTATCGGTTGGCCATAATTATCAGCAGCCAACGGAACGAAGTTTTGGTCGGCGCTGAACCTTGATGGTGACCTTAGTGAGTGGTTTAATATTTAACATTTGTACGAATCAGTTCCGACTGCTTGAACTATAATTAAACAATTTAAACTTTTGAAAGAGTGGTAATTTATGCTAATTCACAATTATAATTTACAACAGTACTGATCTTTCCTATAAAAGTGGCATGAATTTCGAGTGAACGTGTATATGTTTTGCGAAATATATATCATTATTACATTTCGTCGACTGGCTTTCGACTGATTTCTCAGTGGCTTGGTGTCAGCCCGTATTAGGCTGTAAATTTTTCGATCAGTTGATTCGCATCAACTTTTTTACTGCAGGGACCTAAACATACGGTAGGGCAAAGTTTAACTATCATAGCCAAAAATACAGTGGCCTCGAACAAACATTCAGAATTCAGATGCGAAAAAGTCGCATAATCGTTGAAAAGTGCATAAAAAACATTGAGAAAATGACATCACACTACATAGTTTTCGCTTATGTGATGTTAGACTGCCTCCTAGTCACTATATAGATAACCTCTAAAGAAACCATGCCGTGTGCGCCAGTTGCATTCATCCGCATGGCTGTAGGTCATGGAAATTTGAGATTCATTGATATTCCTGACACTGTTTTTCAATCTACTCCTAAATCTAACCACAATCATAACTCTGACCCTAATCCTAACCTCAACCCTAGAAGCTGAACCTTAACCTTAAAAGCCATAACCCTAACTAGCAGTATAGATTTATAGAAGACACTCCTAAGGAGTAAGCGGAATACTGTATATACCTTATCTAAGCCCAAGAAGACAGGAACAACTTTATTAGGAATGGCCTTCCATAGCACTTCCTATACTTGATTGTTTCTCCAAGGTCGACTTTTGAAAGGCCTCGACTTTGGATACAATACTTTAACTTCGTCTGTGGTGACTGTCTAATTTATGCCTCTGCACTTTCGTGTGATGTTCTGGTGGCTAAAAGTCAATGGAAACCATTATTATTGTATCCTTTAATTCCTACAGGAGCATAGGGCTTCAGCCGTGCGTCTCCATTGCGTTCTGTTTTCTGCTACAGTCTTCACCTGGCTCCATGTCTGCCCACACGTTTTCATCTCCTCTTCACATGACCTCCTCCAAGTCACCCTTCACCATCGAAGTTGAATGACAACCCAGACTTTGTTCCATTTCCTGATGATAGTTATGGCCAATCGATAAACCACAGATATTTGAGTGAGTGCTATGCCCCACGTGATTGAAAGCTAATTCAGGAAGAGAAGAAAATCCTGGGTAGCTGCAAAATAGTTTAAAGTGCAATTACGGATAATACATCGTTGGAAGTATATTTACAAGATAAATACAAGAAGAAGCTATGGAGTACTTGAAATGATGGTACATATTTGCAGTGTATGATGCTAACCACATTGATCTTACCATGGAAAAGTATGACGTTTTCGGTGTAAATATATAGTTATTCTTAGGCATGGGCGTTGTAGTTATGTGCTTTCTCCATCCGAGCAACCAGACTTTATGTAAATGAAGAGAGTAAATCTATTCTTTATTAAAGACCTAGGGAGTTGAGACAAAATAGAGTATAATCGTTATAAGATAAAAGGATCTTCCTGAAATTTATAAGTGACGTTTAAGAGAGAAGTGATTTGAAAGATCATAGCCCGTCGGATATGCTGACCTGTAAGATGTCTGGCGAACTTGTGTATGGCCCGTGCGATAGCATCTTGAATAGAAGCTGAGCAGGCTTGTAAGTGTTAGAAGCAAAAGCATATTTTTAGAGCTTAGATCTGTGCAGTCATTGTCGCTTTTTAAATTTTTTGATGTTAATTGTTTTATATTGAGGATCTAAACTCATGTTTAATTCTCGAGCTGTTAAAAATACATACTGCTCTCCCACAAATCGGAGCGATTCACATTTGCAACCAATACCAAATCTGTTGATCGGCATGTGTCACCCTCCCTCCTTTTTTGATATTTAGCTCTGAGACCTTTTACAATGACTGCAGTTGTAATATTGCATTGCTTTGACTACGTCTCAATCATGCAGTAGGATGCATATTAACAGCTTTCATGACAAGTGCTTCCTATTAGGTCACCGGACATATCAATACCTTGAAGCATTCTTAGCTGTATTACCATCATACATAAGAACAATTGGGTTACTGAAAAAGACTAGGAAATAAAGTTTCCCTTAGGAATTATGGGGTATAGAAATAGTTAGTATTACAGCAACTAAGTTATATTCTATTTAGCAGAGCGATATGACTAGTGGGACAAATAGTGATAAAGTTATGTAGAGTGGTCCTGACAAAAACAACTGGTTAGCAGAACTTGTTATGCCAAATTTTCATGACTCATTTCAATATCGCTGAGATTTTACAAATGTCTACTTTTCACTCGGCGCCGAAATATTTTAGAACTATTCTGTCAAATCTTAACGACAGTTCATTTGAATAACTGAACCTTAGGTCCAGCAATGTGGGAAAAATTGGGCTGGTTTTATTACTTTTTAGATGCGGTATGGTGGCTGGAGCAAAAGAATTTCCTCCAACTAGGGTCATTGCACTGGGGTCTGAAGTACTTAAGTTAGCTGAACAGCCCATATGGGTATAGTATGGATAAGTAGACCGAAACAATTTTGTTGACAAGAACTTATTGAGGAGTCGCTGGAATTCGGTAGGAGATCGGCAACTACGTACAGTAAGTGGAAGTTCGTTCCATAATGCATTGTACTGTATTTCGAAGAAACGTGAAGGCAGTTTTGTCCGGTACTGGGTTCTTGATAGAGTATTTTCATGATTCCTTAGAGTACATATGGTTGTAATGTTGAAAGCTTTTGGATTACGGCTTATGATGTAGCTGTGTTAAAGAAGAAAGTGGAATGTTAAGTTGAGTTTCAGGTGCCTTAATCGAAGTGACCGAAGTCCATATGTTTTGCACCTATCCGCGTAAGTCAGTCCTTCATGTTTGTGTATTAGGCATCGTGTAAAGCTTCGCTGAATATTTTCAATACGAAAGCTATCATACCCGTGCATAAAACCGAATACAATTGCGCAGTATTCAAGTAGTGGACGAACCATGACTTTGTATAAGTGGGCTTTAGCCTCAGTTGTCTACATTTTTTGGTGGAACAAGCCTGTGAGTCTTAGGCATTTAGATACAACTCATTTTGCGTACTGACTGAATGTTGAGTTTTGTGAGTAGGTGACTTTCCGGTCTTTAATGAAACTGGAGGTTTGGAGAAAAGATTCACCTAGGTGTGACCTGAAATTCGGGTGGGTGTTATTGAAGTATAGGAAACCACATGTCAATGTAGTTGAAGAATGAACGATCAAATCATGGTTGTTTACTCGAAACCAACTCCATATTTTGGCGGGAGTCACCGATACTGCAGGCATCGTTCCATCGTCCGCTGTTCGTTAGAAGACGGAGAAATACTACCGGAAGTATTATTGTGATTAATTGTTATGACATTCATTCTTAAACTTTGTGTATAATAACCTAATTATTGTTTCCATATTGGTGCAAGAATAAAGGATTCTCGAGTCACCAATCTGTGTTCTGTTTATTCGTGTTGGTTATTCCACATTGTTGCTGAAGGTCTTGTAAGGACAGCGTTATGTTCAGTGTAGTTAGACCTGGACATTGACAGGTTCTGACATTAAATTGATAGATGCTAAGCTGGCTGGTTGCTTGGGTCTAAAGGGCCCAAAACATTCCTTGATCCTAAATACTCTCAATTCTTCGAAAACTTTAATATGTGAACGAGTGTCATTTCAGGTAGAATTCTTGACTACTGGAGAAACCGCGGAAGTAGGTTCTGCTTGCACTACTTCCAGTATGAAACTCATCGAAGCTATAGTACCTAGTGGTGAAACAGTTGTCAGTAAGCCACACCTGTGTGACATACCGTCTCCAACACTGCAAGAAAGTAGAGTGAGTATCTTCATTGGATGTAGTGTACCGGAAGCTCACGAGGTAGTTTGAAGAAAGATACGGATGTAGAGATAGTTGAGGAGTCTTGTAAATACGAAAATGGGAGTTTCATCTATGGCCTACCAAAGAGATTTAAAGATAGACGGTTAGTTTGTAACAGGGAAGCTGCTCTTAAGAGACTAATGGGTTAAAAGAAGTTTAAAGAAGTTTAAAGAAGAAGAAGAATCAAAGGATATGATTATGAGCAATAGTTTGTGCTCGAATCGTCATCAATTAATATTACTGTACGACGCTGTGTGATTTATCAAAATAAAATCTTGTCCATAATGGAGTTATGCTCTACCACGGCGCCCAACTTTTATACATTTTATCAAACCATGTGTGGAGTTCAATTGTTCTGCAAAACACGAAGGAGTTTCTCTGACTGATAATCTATATAGTGGTCCAGATTGCGTGAGCTCATTAGCTGGACTGCTGTTAATATTCACAAACTCTGCAGTTGCTGTCGCTGCGGATGAAGAGAAAATGTTCTTGCAAGAGAAGGTGCCAGAGAGCGACAGCGATCACTTAAGATTCTTGTGGTTTGATGATGGTCCTTGTGGTAAGGTGTCAGAATATAGGATGTCAGTCCATCCATTTGATGCCAACTCCTCCCCATTTGTTCACGTTTGGTTCTGATGATCTGCTGGATGTCATCGACTGTTATATATATATATATTTTCCTATCAATGTAGGACACACCAGTTGTACAGGCATGGATAAGTATTATTTAAATTACATGAATTTGATTTATAGTGAAATTACATGGTTGCTGTCCTCTCTGACATCAGTTAGTGAGCACATTCTGATAGTTAGTCGTTCAATAGAGCACATAAGTAAATATAGAAATATTGTCTTCGCATTAACAAAAAAACCTAAGTATGTGTCGGATAAATTACAAATCTTTGGGAAAAAATAAAGCTTGAAGTCGATTCCTCCACATAACTTTGTTGTGTGCGGCATCGTATCTTGTTTTATGTTCAAATTGTGTATTAATTTAAAATGAGTGATTTATTTTTATGATTTTGACATCATTTTTTTGCAAATAATTCCAGATGTGAATTCAACTGAATGCAGATTAATATTGGTCAATTTCAAGCAGATTTGTTTTACTGCACTCAAGTAACCCATAGCCCGCCATTTGTCACAGCGTGGTTGTTCCGTACCAGTAATTTCATAAACACGTAGAAAGCTATATAAAAACCATTTTAGATCGTTGACAGTGCTTGTATAAGATGCTGTACAGCGTCTTGTTATTGTGACAGTGGATTTCATCAAGGATGATTGTCTAGCCTCTTTCGATGAAGATGAGTCTGCAGTTAAATTTGCAATAAGTATCACTGGGGTGTTAGCTAAGGCTGGTTTTCGTTTGCTGGATCTGCATACCATCTCAGGTCCACTTGAGCCATCGAGAAATGATGATATAACTGACTTCCATGTTTTTTCTGATGCCTCTGAGGTTGGATTTGGAGCAGCTATCTACATCAGAACTACCTTAAGGGATGATATAGATGTTCGCCTCGTGATGGGAAAATCTAGAGTCGCAACTCTAAAGACGGTTTCGATTCCGAAATTAGAACTCACTGCAGCCTTGCTAGCTGCGCAGTTATTCACAACGGTGTGTAAGGAGTTATATTATCCCAAGCATCCTGTAACGTTTTGGACTTATTCGATGTCTGTGATGTACTATATACGCAGCGAGCGAGCAAGATATGCATGTTTTGTAGCTAACAGAGTATCTCAGATTCGTGAATTAACAGCTGTTGAGCAGTCGAGGTACGTACCGTCTGGAAAAACCCAGCTGATCTAGCATTGCGAGGAGTTATTGATATGACTGTGGTTAAAAATAAGTGGTGGAAAGGTCCGAAGTTCTTGCTATAAGCTGATAGTATGTGGCCTGGTAGAGAAGATGAACCACCGGTAAGTGAGTGTGCCTTGGGGTTTAAGACAAATGTCAGTTTAAAATCTACTCAAGAAAGACATTCGGGTTTACATCTACTTTTTAAATATTCTTCTTGGTACAAATTACTGAGGGCTGTTGCGTGGTTGACACGATTTGTTACATATTTGAAGGTCATGCATCTTGCAGGATACGATAATATGAATGTGGGACCTTCGAGAGTCAAAGATATTAGAAATGCAGAGTTAGCGGTTTTGAGGGCTGCTCAGTGGGAAGCGTGGGGTGAGATATCCAAGGAGGAAAGTTCCGACTTCCGTTAGACAGGTTATCTTCGATAGTTCCCGAAGAAATCGCTAGAGTTGCTGGACGTCTACAAATGCTGGAATCATTATATGAGACCCGTTATTCGTCATTATCACCTTGCTACCATCCAGTCACTGATCTCATTACAAGACGCCATCATGTTCTGGAAGGTCATTTGGGTTATTCACAAGTACAATCAAGTATTCGATGCAAGTTTTGGATAGTGAAAGGAGGTACTGCTGTCCGCAAAATAATTGATAGGTGCATGGAATGAAAAATAATAGAATACTCATTCAGCACGACAGATGATTGCACCACTCCCGGCGTGGCAAGTTTCTGAATGGAATTATCCATTCCGGTATGTCGGAGTGGATTTGTTCGAACCTTTTGTAGTGAAGAGAGACAGAACCCTATGTAAATGATATTTCTGTTTATTCACCTGTTCGAAAATGAGAGCTGTGCGTATTGAGATGGTTCATACGTTAACTACTGATCCATTCATTCTAGCATTATGTAGATTTATAAATCGTCGAGGTACACCGAAGATGATGTTCAGTGACAGGGGGACTAATTTTGTTGGATGTCACGCCGAGCTTAAAGAGTGTTTCGAAGGTCCTCGGACGAGAGTTTATGAAGAGTTATTGAAAATAAACATCTTGTGGCACTTCAACCCACCACATGCCAGCCATAAAGGTGGGCTGTGTGAAACAATTATAGGAATTATTCAGCGTATTTTAAGCTCCATAATAAAAAATCAGCGTTTGAACGACGAAATATTGGAGATATTTATGTGAAGCTGAACAAATACTAAATGACCGGCCGCTATTACCTGTGAGGGACGACGACAAGGATTTCGATGTTTTGACTCCAAATAAATTATTGTTATTGATGCGGTAAGTTCAACTTTTGCTGTGAGACTCGCACAAGTGTTTCTCCAGTTCCATAATTGCAACCAATAACTCTTTCACTAATTAGTTATGGTTAGTCATACAAAAAAGCCACGAAGTTACTCACCTGTTAACCTGATGACTAATAGTACATATATGCTCGCAACAACGAGCAGCACAACTCCCACAAAATATGGAAGTGAGACACACAGCTTGCCAATACGCCGCAAGCGTCGAGCTGCCGGTTCACTACCATCTACAGTGGCTGAAACTGAGGGCGAAAATATGCTGACAACCAGTAGTAGCATCGCCTCTACAAACTTAGCACCTGGTCCTGACATAAACCTCTTCACTTTACCTTCTGTACGTGTCACAAAACTTCAGATACCAAGTCCAGCTCCAACGCTTACTTCAGAAATAGAAGGACTAAAGCTGTCTGTAGAAGAACTGAAGACTGAGATCCGGGACATAAGGTGTAGTAAAGTTATGAATGCAGGATTTTCAGAAAATTTGGCCAACTTATCTGGACTATCGACACAGATTAGTGATGTAAAATCACAGGTCTGTGAACTTGCACCTCTGAACATCTTGACTAGGACCATAAACCCTGGCGAACTTGACACAGGATCAGTAACACCTTGATAAACTTCATCACAACAGAGGTTATCAAAAGACTTGATACTAAACTAAGTGTGGTGGTGTATAATATAATAGATAATGAGGGGTTGAAAAAGGTTCAAAGCATCTTACTTAGGGCAGCGAAAATGCCTGAATCCCAAACAAAATATTACAGACTGAAGAAGAGTCAGCACGACCACTGCTGTCCTTCAGTTTGAAACTCTGACAGGCTAAAAAATTCACCAACACACAACGTATCCTATTACAGGACACAAGCTACAAACAAATAAAAGTTGTAGCAGATAAGACAGTGATTGAAAAGTGTGCCTACAATCACCTCAATAAACCTAATGGCAAGACACTACAAGTCACTAAAATAGATAAACACACTGCCAACACGGTAGAACTCATAGCCTCCCCATCTCAGATCTCACAAAAAACGCTCCACAGAAAACGAAACCAAACGAAAGATTTGTGAGATATAATCCTACTCCTAATTTAACCTCTCCTCCCTCTACCATGGATCTAGATATGTCTCTGGACAGCCATTAGATGGAAATCAATCCCTCTTGTAAGTCGACAACATCGTCTCCTAGCCGAAGCGTTAAGCGTCCAGTGTAGTTAAACCTAGACACTGACACAAGATTTTTCAGAACTGAATGTCAGTTGCCAGTCAATGCTCCAGTTCTGAACCTATCCAGATTGCCCTGAATATTTTTGAATCCCTCATTCAGAGTGGAATAGGGGAAGCTGTATACAGTCTTTATGCCATCAACAAGGAGGTATGGGTACCATGTTCGATTACACTGCGGATGTCGTTAATGTAAGTTACGAAAAGCAATTGCCCGAGTACACTAAAACCTGAATCACTCCACTTTGTATGGGTCTGGGTGACGAGCAACTATTTGCGAATTTCATAACCTGGAAACTGACTACCAAGAAAGAATTGAGCCAGAGTAACAAGGGGTGTTTGAACCTGTACAACTTCGGCTTAAGAATTAGTCTCTTAGGTGGGACTTTACCAAAGTCTGTTATGAAGTCAAAGAAGAGAGTTATCACAAGCAAAATATGATCACGCTTAGCAGTAACATCATAAAAGTAGTCAAGTAGGCAGGTGGAGCATGATAAACTGTTCAAGAAGCCTGGTTGTGCTGCAGGAAACACTTTGTGAAGGTGGATGTATGAACCAATATCTTTCCCTATAACGTTTGCCACAACGTTGGAAACTACTGACGAGATATTGATTGGTCTGTAGTTTTTGATATTAGAAGTTGGTCCTAGTTTGTGCCCAGGAGTTATAAACGACAGCTTCCGGCACTCTGGGTAACTGCCATTATTTAAGGACAGATCGAAAATTTTAGGAGAATAATGAGTTTGGCCTAACCATTGTTTCTCAGAAGGAAAGAGTTCCAACTTAGTTTTAGGATACCCAAAAAGGTAGTGTCTGTTGTGAAGATCTGTTCGGCGTTAGACGAACCGAAGGGTTACCTCTCTTTTCATTGACGTCATATTTATGGCAGTATGAAGACTTATTCCGCCTCCATGGGTTAATGGTAGGATTAGAGTTACTTAAATTAGAGTTATTAGGTTTTCCGCCGAGAAACCTATCAGTGACGGGTTTGAGTAATACTGATATTATTTCTGAATGTACTTTATCTTATATTGAATTTATTCAAATGCCTAATCAATCTTTACTCATGTATACAAATGAAGGCAGGAAGTTGTGTAAGTGTCTTGAAATGATTACGAACAATAATTTGTGCTCGAAATATCATCATTAGATATTACTGCACGACACTATGATTCACAAAAATAAAATTTTATCTACCATGTTACCCGAGGTCGAAAACTGTTTTTCTCGTTGCATATCAGTCTTTTCGCTCTTGTTTTTTGGGCAGACTCTCCGTTTCTATTTCTTTTATTGATACTGAATCGTAGTCAGTGATAATCGGTAATGTGATATTTGAGTCTAGCCTTAAGAAAAGCGCTACAACATCACATGCTGAAATGCCTACAGCTTCAGCTGTAGGAGGAAATGATCTGGACGAAATAATGATGACTCTGATACCGTTCCTTAGGACCCACCTACATATGCCTACGTTGCCACAGTTCATTAATGAAAATTCACAGAGAGAACCTGGCGGACTCGATACTACTTTAAGACTGAGAAACGCCCAAGATGTCATTAGAACTCGAAAGGGTTTTCTGGGGGAGGTGATGGCTTCAAGGCCTCTAATGGTGTTGTCTGCGTAAGGGACTCAGCAATAAAGTGCATTCCTCGCAAGCAATCAGTGCACTGCTGTTGCATCAAGGGACAACCGAAAACGTACTACGAGTTTATGGGAAGTAACCCATGCCCATGGTTCTGGTACATGTCTCCACAGTCTCACGCTGCGTTACACCCAAAAATGGGTACATTACACGACTAGACTAGTCAGAAACCGAAAACGTAAGGTCGCGACCCAGTCAGTTAGGAGTATCAATCCACAGAAACGGAAAACACCTAAAGTCACATCCGATAAACATTTCACCAGTAAGATTCCTGGAAACATGTCAGTAGGAGCAGTAGAGTGCTTTGGAATCACCAAAGGGCCACTTACATTTGCTAACTAGCATAGTAGCAGGATAAAGTAAGCAAACCCTGAAGCACTGTAGGTTAAAAGACCTCCAAAACGACGGCAAGCAGCCAGGCACTGAACCTAAGTCCAAGACCAGTCAACCAAACTGCCTTGTACTGGTCAACGTACCAATGTGTGGCAAAAGTTTGCTTGAACAAAACACACTGTTTGATCAGGAGAAATGGTTTAAATTGTACATCGAATTTGGGCTTGACATCGGGTCACTAAAGTGGTATAGACTGTGCAAAAATGTTCAGGCAACTGAAGGTAATCCACTTCCATGAAGTGGAACACTGACATCTGCCGAGGACGCTGAGAAGGTAGGCCTCCTCTTTTAGCACAAAGTGAAATATCCACTGTCATTATATCAGGACCCTATACAAGCGGTATCTATGATGTGAAATTGCTTACCTAAAGCAGTCAGCATGTTAATCAACTTACTGATATGGAAAAACATGCAGCGACAAATGGTGGCTTTGGATGACCTCAGCGCCGTGATGTAAATCTGTATAACAATGACCAATAATAGTCCGAATGAGTACAGTTCACTTCTGGTGTTACTTACGACGAAAATGGTAATTATATCGTACAATTATATCAATTATTTTAAATTAATACCCAATTCGGACATAAATAAAGAAAAAAATTCGATTCCATACACATACCCCCCGATATAACGTGGGGAATGACTTCAAGCTTTATTTTTTCCCAGGAGTTTGTTATCCTTCTAAAACACACTTGGGTTTTTTGTTAAAGCGAAGACAATATTTCTATATTTCTCAATGTGCTCCCTTGAGTGACTAGATATCAGATTGTTCCCACAAACTAAGGACAAAAAGACGGCAACCATGTAATTTCACCATAAACACAATTTCTGTAATTTAGTGTAATAGTTAACCATGCTAGTACAATTCGCGTGTCCTACATAAGTATAAATAAATATGTATTTTATAACATTATTAATAAATATGCTTAGTAATCATACATGTAATTCATCATATTGATGATTTCCGTAAACTGGCATCCCTCATGTACAAAATTTAGGATATATTATTATTGCCACAAGTACTCTCTATATACAGTGGCTCATAAGAGCAGGACCTGATAGACCATGGACAGATAAGCAAATGGAAAGGCTTTCATGCGGGCTAATGACCTTCACCTCCACAGCCGTACATGGTATTTGAAGCTGGAAGTTGGCAAAATGCTTGATGTACAGCACTGGTGCTACAGAGGTATCTCGACTTGTAGACCACCTCATGCCGGTCATCTCACACTGAACAGTTCACCAAGGCTACTGGCTGTCTATTTCATTTTCCAGGAGCAGTTAGCTCTAGTGCCTCAACACTGGCATAAGGCCAGGGATAAAGTTGGTGGACATACCCAATGCTGCGAAACCCAACCTTGGACCCTAAAGAGGCAGCAGAGTAAAAACTCAATATCTCCTCATGTCTCAGTGACACAAGAGCGATCCCGCATTGAGAATGACAGTCAGTGTTACCCGAGTGTCCTACACGAATCCAAGGAAAAATGACAACGAGCCAGTTCCATCACAATCGACAAACTAGTACAAATATGAAGTCCCCTACCAGCAGACAACGAAACGGAAACTACCACACAACACGCTGAGGTTGTGAGACTCACTGTCATCTGCGTATATAGCAGTGTTAGAGGCGTGAGAGGGAAAGTAGATGAACTCTGAAACATCAAGTCACACCTACATCGAAAAATAATCATCCTTATTGAGACCTGGCTAACTCCGACTATCGCTGACAACGAAATCGGTATATGTGATATGGTTCTAATGAAGAGAGACAGGGCTAACAAGGAAGAGGGAGAGTTGATATATACTTTGACAAGCAGCTTAAATATATACGTGCAATGGACCCACCACTTATTAAACTCCCAGACTTCATATGGCGTCATTTCACCGTAGACCACAACAAGCATTTATTTTGTGGCCTCTATCATTCACCCACCTGTGGAACAGAGCAAAACCAGCTACTGCTCAGTACCATCACAGGGAGAAGGGACTTGGGCTATGAATAAATCACCATAGCTGGAGATTTCAATGTCCCATCACTGAACCTTGGCTCGGGGGATGCTCAAGGAAAATTTGGTCAAAATCTACTGCAAACCATTCGAAATACAGAACTGACTGAGAATGTTGAAGATGACACTAGGGGGAGCCCTAGCGGAAAGACGTCAAAACTAGACTATATTCTAACTAGTGACCAACTACTTGTCGAAAATGTCCAGATTATTAACCCACTAGGAAGCGGTGACATAGCGTCATAGGATTCGATCTTACTCTCCTTAAGCATCTGTAGTGGGATGCTACGCGACCACGTCCGTGCTAAAACAAGGCGGATTATTATTTTATTACAGCTTGATTCCATGCCGTATTCTTGGTATAGGTATGGAATTTTCAGCATGTGATATCGGTAGCCCAAATTTTGCAGGCCGACCATAGATATCAGGTGTGCGGGGTATCAAACCCCGGACCATTTGCATTGTTGGAGAGTCATAACCGCTGTGCCACCACTATGTAAAAATGCAGAGGCTTTTGTCCGACGCAGAATGGCCTTTAGCATGGAATGAGTTATCTATGAATGAACACTGAGAAGTAGTAAAAGAGATTATTTACACGCAATCTTGGATACCGTCCCTTCAGTCTCAACACAGACGAAGAAAAGGTCCTCATGACTGAAGAAAAGTACGCAACGCACTCTGCAAGCAAAGCGGAAGGCTTGGTTTACGTGGCAAGTATCAAAGGCTCAGACCAGCCACGACGCAAAAACTCCAGGCGAACCGTAAAAGCTTGTATCGATTCCTGTCGGAAAGAAAACTAATCAACCATGGAGCATGCGCCTTGGTTAAACCAAACAGTCAATAACTCACTAGTCAGGAGATGGCTAAAGCATTCAGTTTAGCCTTAACCAAATATTTACACAACAATGTGGGCATTGCTGGTACAGACCGAAGTGGTGGCACTATTATTTCACGGAGAAAAACGTAGTGGCTACTCCCCGAATAAACCCCGGCAATAGTACTAAGGAAGCTACAGACACTACCCTCCGGAAAGTTGCCAGGTTTTGACAAAATCAGGCCATCTGTTCTGAAACTGTGCGCCGAAGCTCTCCGCAGGCCCTTATGCGACTTGTTGCAACACTCGATGGATCGGTAGAAGTGTCCAAAGGGGTGGAAAAGAGCTAGCCTTTCACCGATTTTCATGTGTAAGGGCAGGCGAAATGCCACTAGTTATAGACCAACAGCGAAATCAAATTGGCTTATACTAGCTCGTTAAAACGATGTTGGATATTGGATGCTGGACCTTGGGATGTGATGCAAGTTTGCTTTTCTCAAGGTCGTGCAAGAGTTTATCCCTTTACTGTTTTTCCTCCCGTCCGTGTAACTCCTGTATTTGGAGGTAGGTGACACTACTGATTTATGTTATTGTTTTCAGCTTCACTAATTATTGTCTTTGAAAATGTCATAAACTTTGTAACCACCTGACTGGCGACGACCATTATTGTTAATTGTTATCGTATAGGGTCTTTAGGTGTATTTTAAAATCTTTTCTCTCGTAAAAAAAGATCTCTTTCTGCAGTTTCGTTTTTTTCATGACCGCGTGGAGATCTTTGGGTCTCCCGAATACGTATTTCACAAAATAACGTGAACATTTACGTGCTCCCAGCTAGCATTTCTTCGGGGCAAAAAACTTTGGGCGCATTGCCGTTCTTGAGTATTCGCCCCGAAGACTGCCCCAAAAAGTCTGCAATGCACCCTAAGTCTGCCCCAAAAAGTCTGCAGTGCGCCCGAAGTCTGCCCCAAAAAGTCTGCAATGCGCCCTAGGTCTGCCCCAAAAAAATTGCTGACTGGGCTCCCAACAATTTTGTATCGTTTTTTTTGTCGGAAGACACCTAAGTTCTCGCTGTAGAACGACAGGTGTACGAATGGGCTTGTTTTTAGTTTTTCAAGTTGGCTTATTACAAATTTCAAACACCAATTTCATCTCCTAAGAAAGTAATTTCTCACAACTCTGGTATGTTATAATGCATATATTGAGTTGCTGCCTACTCAGCATATTGCTTTCAATATTCACATCTTATATTACGTCCAAAGTTTCTGATCTGACAATTTGATTTTGATTGTTATGTTTTTATTCAAAATACTCCTCTGAAGAATACCATACTTTGGATTCCACTGGATTCTGTCCTTCTGTCACCTCATTTTTAAGTTTGTAAATGTGTTATTTTGGATCATAGTAAAAGTTATCGTGTCACTGCAGCATATTCTTGTGCGTTTTCTAGTGGGCAGTAATGAGATTACTATGAATCTAGGTGATTAATTAATCTTGTTTATTAAAATACATGGATTGGATGTGCTGCCTCGAACACTCCAATGAGTATTATTATTGTTTAACTGCAATTTTACGCCCACACCATCCATTTTTAAAAATTTATCACAGCTGGGTTTCTTGTGTTCTAACAAGAACATAGTTATAACAATAATTTCGCTATTAAACTATGTTTCTTCTTTACATAATATTAAATCACCCTTGGGATACAGCTATATGTATTTCAACCTTGATTATTGATGGAATTTAAAGGCTTGTACAGGGTAGTTCTAAGGTTAAGTTGTTTCCTACTCAATGCATCGGTATATACACTGTATGTTTTATCTACTTTTGGTTTTTATGGACACCCAAACGATTTACAGTTCTGTGTACTCTTTTCAATCTTAACAATTGATATGTATGTGATCGGTTGTGTGAATAGTTTACTGTTTTTTCAGTATTTCATGGATGATACGCATCACAGCTGTTGATATAAAGAAGAATCTTTTGTTTTAGCGGTAATGTTCACTGAAAATATATTGTCTGACTACTGATTTCTGTAGTTTTTCACTTTGAGTTGCTAAGCTTAGTGATACTTCATTATGTTTTTCCTTTCTTTAAAATCTTTAATTCTGCCTCTGGTGTAAGAAAGTATATGGTATGCTATTCAGAAGTTTTTGTATGCTGTTATATTGTGAATTGTAGTCTGTTTCCAACATTTCGGGTTTCAAAATATATTTTGTCTAAAGTAAGCTTGAAATATTTCTGTTTTATCTAACATATAGTTTGATTTTTCGCATCATTTTAATTACTTCAGTATTTTCTTCAAACCGAGGATAAAAAAGCTGGTTGTATTGGTAAACATCCAAGAAAACTTGAACTAGCACGCTGGATGACTTCTAAACTTAATTGATTGGTTCAGTACAATGTCATCTGTTGAACGGCAAAGTGACGCAGATATCTCTGTCTTGTGCAACCTAACGTCAAAGACTGGAGAACATTTTATCTTTAAAGTATGGAATTTAGATATGAATTTCATTACCCAACAATTTTAGTGTTCTGTCCTTAGTATAGCGTTGGAGTCAATTATTAATAGACTTGATAAGGAGAGCCAAGGACGTTTAATTACTGTAATCGGTGATTGCAGCGGAAAAGATCCGGAGTTTCTTCTCAAGGTAGCGTACCATTCTCATTTCATGCATCTTAGATCGCATTTTATTGTCACAAGCATGTGAACATCCAAAAAATAACTAATTTGTTATTTTCAAGCGCCTGCTTATATGCAGAGTGTCGAGTTTTCCTTAGGAAGTATTTTGACGCGTGCATTAGTTCACCAGTGGATTGGATAAAAGTTGCCGAATACTATGCAGTAGGTTTTCATCATATTTTAACCCTTTCTGAAGTTATTAACTGATGATTTTTGTCTTAAAAAAATGCCCACTGCATTAAAAAGATGTATGATCTCAAAGTTTACTAAATTTAGTCCGTACGACCTAGGTAAGATTAGATTCACTTAACATTTTTGTAGCACAATGCAGGCGGAAAATCAGAGCTGAATGTGCATCTGAGTGCGAGGTAATTTGTTTGACAGTTCTTACCTTCATTAGATGGGTTCAAAAACTGCAGGTGATAAAGCAGTGGATTACCGTTGTGAAAATTTGCTATCAGTACAGGGAGACAAATCTGTGGACATTTTCACTTTGAAAGACGTCGTCCGCAAACTACATATACGAAAACCTGCATTCAGCGTGATGTGTATTCTTGAAAAGAAGTATCCCTCAAATTTTGATGATTTTATACGTATGAATTTGGATGGTGACTGGGATGCTTCAAAGGTTGGATTACGTATGAAACTTCCGAACCATCCAAAAACATCTCTTAAAAATGTTGGCACTTGGAGGAATCTTATAGGTAAGTTTCCTTATATCAGGATATAAATGTGAACTTTTATGAATGATTCCATTTGTTGGGATATCTAACAGGTTAAAGTTGTAGATGTGTTTTGGCAATTGGTCGCGAAAAACTAATCTAGTACAGCCAAACGAAAAGTTTTTAATATAAATTTCTGCGTTTAATTCGTATGTGGAAATGCAGTGTGTTAGTTGGAAATCTAGCTACATTGTTTGCTGTAACTTATTCTTCTGGACCTTACTGTACACTGATCCTCACTGCTACATTTAACATTTCGTAGAATATCTGTTTTACACTAACTGTGTTTCTGTAGGTGATACTTCATGTCACCTTATTCGTGTCTGGAATAAGCCATCCGCATATACTACTTTGGCGCATAATTCCAAATTACTTATTCAAGTTCGCAATAATCTGATAGGGATATTTGAAGCAACTGCTTTGTGCTATAAGGACTCTGTGTCGTAACCATTATAGAACAACGATGTTCAGAATAATGTAAAATTATTTTTGTATCGACAAGTATGCTGCACCAATCAATGATGCTGTAGTCACACTTTGATCATATATCAAGCGGTCTCAGTAAAGGTAAGATAGTTTTTCTGAATCCATAATGGAAGATTTATTAGGAAACCAATCTTCGTAGGAACCATTAAATCATATGGTTTTTGTTTTTGTTCAGGTGTTCATTCAAGGCAATGATGTTTCAAGCCTTTTTATATTTTAAATACTTTTCCTTTGAAAAACAAGGTTTTAGTTATGGCTGATGAGTAAAATATCTACACAACTTAGTGAAGTGGCTCTTGAACACAATGGAGCTGAGGTGAACCACTTATTGAAAAAAGCTGTTAGTTGGACATTGATTTCCTTACTATTCTTATATACTACTCATTGTCTAATAAACCTACCGTAGCTTTGTTAAGCTGGTCATATATTTTCACGTTAAAATTTATTACATAGGAAGAAAAGTGTATTCATTCAGCGATATAACCATCATTTTTCTCAAGCGTTAGTTCTCAGGGATTTGAATAATGCCGAATTTGATCACGAAGTGACTTCAGTTAGAGAACCACTGAAAAATAGGCAGTACCGAAGCGTTATTTCGTCCTTGTTTCGACTCTTCATCAGCACACGCCCATGACAATACCAGGGATCAAACACAGGACCTTCAGATTACAAGGAGAGCTCGTTGACTATCCATCTACCAGGATGAAATCCAATAGCTGAGCCACCTAAATTCTGTCAATTCGCAGTATTTGCAGTAGTTTTTAATTTTCACTCAGTCTACTGTTTTGCTGGTAAGGTTGTCTGTGGTAGCTGTCTTCTGATACATCACATGACTGATAATTCATTGTTTACCCATTGGAATACTGTAGCAACCCAAATCTTCATTTCAACTTTGATTGCATCTTCTCCATGTTTTCCGGAATTTATCATCCACTGATAATTTCAAACTGTAATTTATTCAACACAGTAAAGTTTAATCAATATCTTACCGATTTATAAAGACCTACTTACATGACTTTTTTGGGTAATTTTAACCAAGTTCGTATTGCCCTTTGAATAAAGTTACTTTGCCAGTTTTTCTAGTTTTCAAGATGCCAAACATTCAGAATTAAGCTCTAGACCTAAGCTTCCCACTTACCTTTACTCATCTGCAAAGTGTATTGAGAACATTAAGCAACATTTTTTTTGTATAACATATGAGCCATTGCATTCAGGCTTTGTGAGCGAATCTACTTACTTTCTACACTATCCGATCTTGTTGAGGTTAGTTATCTTACATATTTCCTTCATGAATTTTATTCTCCCATTTAAGTAAATCTATAGCTTATGGGTGTATATTTTTCAATCATTTTGTAATTGCTTCCCTTTATTTATGCTTATTTAGCCTGTGGAGAGCTTGGACATGAAATAATTTTACAAAACATAGAAAGTATATTAGACTCACATCTTTCTGAAGCAGAACATGAAATTATTCTGCAGATTTTATCAAAACAAGTGGGTTTTAATTTTTTCATTTCATAACTATGTAGTATGTATCTTTGGTTTTTGGTAGCAGTTATTTTTTGTGTAATTATTATTCTGCTAACCACTTGTGCCTTATGGCAACTACTTAGTCAACATTAAAGGTCGTGAAAATAAATTTCAAAACAAGTTTTCGAAATATATTCAAATGATTCATAGTGACACATTTTAAGAGATTATTTGAAATACCAATAAACAGTCCAGGTATATTTTCGTATTGTTGTATTTTTTTTTTACTAAAGATACATGTATATAAATAAATTTTCCACCTATAGCAGCAAGTAGTAGACAGATTTTATAGATTGATTTAATAGATAAATGATAATTCTGGTGATTAATGTGGCATAAATTGAGAATCTGTAAAGGATCGATACACCTGTTATATATTGTGACTACTTAAATATATTGTTAGCCAGAAATTGGTTATTCGCGACACATTTTCTATTAATCGGACTATGAGCCATATTTGTATTGTTTGGAGGGGTTATGAAAATACGCAATCGTTAAGGGTGAAGTAGTGGTTAGTTGGATTTAAATCCCGGGGTCTATTGGCTTAAAGTTCAGCGATTAAGACAATAAGAAACTTCTCCATCGTGATCTAAATAATATAGTCTTTCAGTGTTTTACTTTTTAATCGATCAAATTTTGATTAGTGTAGTCGTAATTAACAAAACATGCAAGTGATTCATGCACATTTATGATATCTGTGTGAATGCTTATGCATAAAACGAGTTTTAATGAATTCAGAATTTTACACGTAGCTATACCTGTCCTTTGTTCACATGACAAATTCTATTTTCTAAGTTTATCACGTAATAATTTCTGTTCACCTGTTAGGTAATGATAAGGTAGTTTATATGTGTATATATATATATATATTACACTTGTGATACTAATGAGTCTATCATTTTATGGGATTAGCATGAATCTTTTCGCTATTTAATGTTCAACAAAGCTTTGCGTTCTTCAATAGACTAGAGATTTCGTTTTATTATCAAGATTAATAATACACTTGGTATATGGCTATTTACGATTGAGATGTGGATTATATCAGTCATAACTAAATTTTTTGTTGAAATTACTGTTCGAATTCCCTGCTGATAGATTTTAGTGGACAGAAATGCTCGGCCTATGTTGTCATGCTGGCTCCTATTATGGACGCTTCACTATGTTATTTGACAGGTAAATCTAGCTGGTGAGTCCCATATAAGACGAAATGCGTCCCCTAGGTTCCAGTGGTAGTCACCATCAAGCAAAATAGCATCATGACGATTTTCAGACACCGTTGGAGCGTCCTTGTTAGGAGCCGACATGTTAACAGAAACTGACCATTTCGATCCTACGTAATCAATCAACGAGAAATGCAAATTAACCTAAAACTAAGTAATAACTGGTATCTGTTGCGCAAAGGGGGGATGTTGTAGCCCAGTGGATAACGCTTTGTTATTTAAAAAGATAGGTGCAGGGTTCAAATCTCATTGAGAACACCACCTTTAGCGGAGAAGGTAAGTACATCCAACTGACGAGTCCCAAATAGGATGAAATGTACGTTCTGGATTCCACTGGTAGCCATCATCAACCGAAAAATAACTAAATTAAATCTTAAATAAGTGAAGAGGTACAAATCGATTCATCTGTATACCATGATGATTCTTAATTATTGTTCCACATTTTATCTCTCCAATGAACCAAACTACATTAAAACTGTATTAAGAACTAACTATTAACATTTATTATTCACCCTGTAAGTGCAGCTGACTGAAGAAATGAACAATGAGTCCATTTCATCTTGCTCCATGCGTTGATGTTATCGCTTTTTTCAAATTCACTAAGGGGGAATTCGTGTATGAAATTTTATGGTTATTATTATTATTATCCTACGGTGGCCTGCTTAAATCACTGGGCTGACAGAATTCGCGTCCATCAACATGCTTAAGCTTGTCTGGATTTCTTATTGTTTTAATCGTGCAATTATATCATATGAACACTACGTGAACTCGCGTGCCTATTTAATTGACTTCCTACTAGACGCTATGCAATTCTTGAAAGAAATGAAGAAAAATCTTTCAGAATTGGTTTTCTTCTCATATACAGCAACGCTATGTCAAATCATTACTTAATGAAGAAGCCCTGTTTTAAGAGGGAATATTTTGGAATTAAATGCGCTGAAAATTTCTATAATATATGTTCACATATTGTCTGAAATAAAGCTTTATTATTATTATTATTACTCTAACATTTACAGTTTTATTAATCATGCATGATTTTTAAAAATAATTTTCAGGAATCGGTCATCGAAGGGAGACAATTACCAACAACTTATCTTAAGGCATATATATCTGTCGAAAAGTTAAAAGATAAATTTTCGGTGAATAGTTACCTACAAGAGCTAAAAAGTAAGTAACATGAAATGTGAAAAAAAGTGAAATCTGTTTTGCAATCGAATTTACATTTTCTTGAAATTGTTTATTCACTTTTGTGATCAGCCGCGTTGCGGTATATGGGTTATTTAAATAGATGTCTATATCTTATATACATCTATATCTTAATAACTAAAAGTTACTTGTTTGATGGTGTGTAGCCAGTAGATTCCCATACCCCTGTTTCGTCCAGTTTGAGACTCATCATCTGGATATATTAGTTCCCTAATAAGTGGTGGTATTCCCAATGAGGTGCGTCGGTGGCATAGTGGTTAGAACGCTCGCCAACCATGCACATGGTCCGGGGTTCAAGCCCCGGCCGGCGCACTCCTTTACCTCGCTAAGCCAGAAATAATGCTGGTGAAGAGGAAAGGTTGGGCATGAGGCTAGCAACCCCATCCCGTAAAAATAAACTCTGCTACAGAAACTTCAAGCCACTAGCTTGAAGCCCTATGTTCCACTGGGGAACGTGAAGGAAATAAAAAAAAAATTCCCAATGAGACTCAGATTCAGCACCCTTTTTTCGAACATCACTATTTTCTCCATTTCTTTTAGTAGATAAGTAATACGAAAGCCTAAAACTTGTAATTGTGATTTTGCCAGATTGTTGTAATAGTTTTGTTTCTAATGGAGTCTATATTTTCCTTGATAGTGATTTTCGACATGTATGAGTATCATTTTCAGTGCTTTTTGACAATGATAAACCCTTCGACAAGACAGATATACATTGGACTAACAAAAGGACACCAGAAGATCTGAACTTTGCAGATGATTTGTGTCTCATGTCACGTAAACTGGAAAACTTACAAGTGAAAACTGTAAAGTTATCAGATGAGTTGGCGAACATAGCATTTCAAGTGAACATAGGGATGACAGAGATGATGAGGATACCCAACCAATGACAACAAACACCGGTCACCGTCAACAGGAGAAATTTAGAGGAAGTTGTCTCTTTCACTAACCTAGGCAGCATCGTTTCAACTACAGGTGATAGGGGGGAGGTTGTCAAAGACAGGATGGGAAAAGCAAGACAGACCTTTATTACTCTGAGATCAGCATAGAAGTCAGTTGGACTGAGAATAAGAAGCAACATTTGAATTTCCAACAGTGTTGTCAAATCAGGGCTTGTATATTGTTCGGAAGCCTGATAAACGCGTCACCAAAAGCATCTTCCATAAACTGTAAACTTTCGTCAAAAGCTGCCTTCGCTGCATACTGAAGATTGGTTTGTCATCCAGAGGCGATAAGTAACAAGGAACTCAGGCAGCCAACTTGTTGCCCAATACATAAGCACAACGAAATGGAGGCATGTTGAGGAGACATTCTGGTAAAATCACACACCAATTCCTTGAGGGGCAGTATAACAGGAAAAGAGGTTGGGCGTCTGAAAGTGAGGGGAAGATTATATGAAGGGAAGACGAAAGCACATGGACGGTCTTGGAGCCAGCTGATAATGACTGCACAGGATCTAGTGAAATGGACATGTTCTGACAAAGCCCTATGTTGCACACTTCAAATGAAAGGAACAAATTATTATTTGTTCCACTTTTGTAACCAACCCACTTACTCGATTGTTTTTGTTTATATCTGATGGATCTCTCAATTAACAAATTTTAGTTCGTCAATTAGTATACCATTCATTCTATTTACATAGTTACTTCTTTCGAGGGTGGTTATTACTCTACTTATTTATTAGGTTTCAAAATTATCGATTTTTCATTCTGTATAAGCATATTAGTAGCCTTTTGGCGTTTTTGTTTTGTTGAAAGGGCTTTAAAAGTTATATTTGCTGCTGTTATATTGCTAGTAATAATAGACTAGTTTGAACATGAAGTGTTCTTGTCATAGACTGTGCAGTAGGATTAGACCAATTGTTTAACTGACAGCCAGTGGAAACTGGCCACAAGTTACTTTTTCTAACTGGCATCATGAAAAGTTTGACAGCAAGATTGTAAGACACACAGTGGGAAGCAAAAAAAATGCTCCAATCTGCTGGATAGCTTTTGCAATCAATGTATTAGTAGTATTATCTGTTATGTGCATGTTTAAGTATATGTTATATATTGTACATATTGACCATAATTATGCATATTTTAAATTTTGTGTCCCACTTTCTTTTTATAGAATCCTATCTTAATAAAAGGTACAATTTTCGCTGCAAATGGTTAATAAAAATGAGGCTAATGCGTAAACCATCGTATTTCAGCATTAAGTAAGTGATTTGTGTTGTAGTTTTTAAAAGCTTTAATTGTTCTGTTTTCAAAGATGTGTCGTTTAAATTGTAACACAGAAAGCAAGAATCGGGTAGAAACTAAAATAAAGTAAAAACATCGAGTGGTGTAATATGGTTTAGAGGATTGAGTAGAGCTCAACTAAAATTTAATGAGCGTCAAGTCAAGTCCATTGCAGTGACATGTAGAAGTGTGACAGTGGGAAAGGGTGAAAAGATGATACAATTTAATATGTTAGAGTTAAAAGAATTAAGTATCCAGTAATGAGACAAATTAGGTCCATCCTAGCTTCAGTGACTGAATGAACTTCCTCTGTATGCTAAGTTCAGGATTTAACATTCACGTTGCCAAGACTTCTGCGATTTGAAGCAGTTTAATTCGTAATCCTTTGGCAAGATTTTCGGACACTCTGTAAATGACTCGAAATTTGATTTACGAGTTCAAATCCTGCTCTACTTACCTTATCCTGGATGCTCTTTCAGTAATAATTTTATTCACTAAACAAGCAAGTTAAAAAGCAGCTAAGATTGTTGAAGAAATAAATACACTGAGAAAAAGTAAAAGAACAGGGGATGAACAACCACTTCGAAAACCATGTTCACAGTAAGCCAGAAACTCTATAATAGTAGATTCAAGGTGGTCAATACTCTCTGTCCATATAGGTTCATTGTGTAGAATCAAATTGCTCAAACACTCATATCCTTAAGCGTTTTCTCATCTTGTTGTCTTCTAGTAAACGTGAAAATCTTAGAAACGTCAGTGTTGTGTTTTTAGGTGATTAGATGCTTTGTGATAGAGCTTCATGGTACTTTTTTTACCTCCGTCCTAATCATTTACTCAGCTGCTTATCCATGCTGGTAAATCCACGCCTCTCTGAACCATTTTCATGTTTGCTTCCTCAAAAACACTTGAATCTGTATATGCAGCGTCTCATCTTTCTCTGATTGTTGGATTACTCGTTCGCTTGTGCTCAAAAACACGAGTTGACCTATATACTGAGATACTTTAATGCTCTTGTCTTTGCCTAACTATTTCACTTACTTTGTTTTTTTTACATAACAATATGTGGAAATCTTTTTCAGAGAATAAAAGCCTAACGAACCCCACTGACATTTTTGAATTCAATACATCGTGGACTAACATTTCTTATTTGTTCACTTCAATGTGTGCTATTTTGAGCTGTCAGTCAAAAATAAAATAAGGTAAATAAGTGTTCGAAATAAATGTATAACAGGTGAGACTGAATTTTCATCTGAAGAAAGTTATGTCACGCAAGACAGATACCACTTAAAATGCTTGTGACAATCAGGTATAAGGTTGGTTTTCGTTGTATATAATGACTGGATAGACAACTACTAGGAATTAGGGAAGACTTGTGACTTTTCATTAGTTCATATTTCCAATCCTGTTTGAAACTTTATCACTGAGCATGTTACTATCAGTCCAATCAGATTCATTGTTGTACTAGATTGGGATTGCCCATTCAAAACAGGTATCAGGGCAAGAAAGGAAGTAATTGTCCAGTTAAATCGAATTAGCAGTTAGAAAATTAATTTGTGGTCAACGCCTTACACAGGTCACCATAGTTTTCTTTGGAAACCAGAATTATTCAGATCACAGTGTGTGCTTGACACTACAAGTGACAATTAAGTTAGCAAGAATAAATCCATGACATTTTACATTACTGGTTTATTGACTGATATCATCAGTTAGATACCACTCACATCAACCAGTTGTGATTCAAACACCAGATGGCTGCTTCACCAGTTTGAGGCTGGGCTCATTACCGGTGTGCCCGAGGGGGGGCCAAATCCTTGAAACCACATGAATTCCGTCTAGCCCCTTAGGTCCAGTGTTTTCTGATGTTAGAGACATCGAGTGTTCAGAAATTCGCAACTGATTCTTTATTACCATCCTTATGACTGTGTATTCAAATCATAACTAAAATTAGGCGAGAAAAAATAAGTGTAGTCATTGACTAATTATTTTTGTTGATTGTATCACTACACCATCATTCATTCAAATACTCCAATCAATTGTTGTTTGTTTTTCCCTTTTCTCCTAAGGCCCTTGAATTATAGTCGACAGTTGTTAGACAAATACTTGTTAGCATTAAGTAATGCTTTGAACGCTTCAGTACGTCATAATTTAGCTCCTATAAACTATCCACTTCTGATTATTTGTTCTCTGAGCTCAGGATTTGCAAATCGAAGAAGATCCAGTCGAATAGAATCTATTGTAAGTAAAGTAAATATACCTATTTCATATGATTTATTTCAGACTTATATAATGTGTATTATAAGTTTAAAAATATTGTGTTTTTGACAGACACACATTATTCTAGTAGGACTTAGTATAATTGGTTACCGATCTCTCTTACCATAACTATGCAGGAGGTGAGAATGAAATCAGCATTAAAATCAGCAGTAACAGGAAGTTAAACAAATAAAGGATTGCGGTATTTTAATTAAGGTAAAGATAAAAATGTGAACGTATTTAAGTCAATACTACTGATTTTGAGTCATTCCTTTTTGAATTTCCAATTAGTAATCCTCATTTAAGCAATATACACTTTCCATGCACGTTTTGTATTTACAATATTTATTCAGAATTAATCGTGCTTTTATTTGGGTGGACAGTGTATCAGCACATGTAAACTATGAAGCAAAATCTTCAGACGAAGTATCTGATATATCACGCAAGTAGTGAAGAAATAATTAAAAGGAGATTTTCTTCTAGCTTTCATTTAGTCTGTCTTAATCTCTGTACCCAATTGTTGAACTTATTTTCACTAAGTTTATGTTGGTTCTGTCAACTCTTTGCGACTTCTTGATACTTGTTGGTAGATAACGGCCAAAATGGCTTGAATGAAATACTCCAGTTTTGATAGTTCTGCGTTATATCTTGTTTGACTGTATGTGTTCTAGTTTCTTTGTCTTTTTTACATTGTTTGCTTTTGGAAACATTATAATTCAAGAAACACTAAGGTTCATAAGCATACTGTTAAACATGGTGATCATAATTCAGTAAGTTGTACGTCAAGTCACTTATGACTCCATAGTCACATTGACTAGACATATGACATTGTCACTCTGCAGTAACCTATCAGTGTATCCATTACAGTCCTATTGGAGGTCAATAGTCAACCTGATTAGCTCATCCGTAATTTCTGTGACTGCAGCACTGTGTAGGTGATGCTTGCTGGAATCTCAGAAGAAGCATCGGCTCCTTCAAGGTTGCAGATACGCCTTCCTGACAAGTGGCAATGAGCATAAAACCTAAATTCAAGGCTTCCTGTCAATTGCCACCGACTATCTAACACATTGTTATGGCCTATTTATGCACTAATCAACTGTATATACTGATAATTTCCTGATTTTAAAAAAAATATTTCGTGAACGCTTTTGCCTTGTTTATATTTGGGGATTCATGTATACTTTTACATATGAGCCACTGTAATATATCTATCAACCTTGTTTCTTCTCTTCCTGTTTTTACTTTTCACATGTAGACGAAATTGTTGAATTTTGTACTTGGTGCCATCTGTTACTCATTATGTGAACAGCCTACAGTTTATGTAGTTGTGGATAAAGATTATAAAGTCATTCCTATAGATATTATATTGTTATGGTTCGATCTACCATCATTAAAAACAAAGGAGAGAGACCGGCAAACAGCTTTGTTCCGGTCAACAAATGTACCATTATTTAATAAAGCAAAACTAATATACGATAAATGCAATGTAAGCATATTTCTGTAGTTACTTATTATTCTTATTATATTTCATGCAACTATTCCCATTAATAAACTTGAACAAAGTAAGAACAACAATTGTATCAGGATAATATGAGCTCATGTTTTATTACTTCGAGGATTCTTCTCAACTGGTTACAGCCTGAACGATAAAAAATATGAATTACATTACATTAAAGATTTGAACATACTTTTCCACGATGACAAGGAGTAATTGGTAGGAAGTAAAAGTAACATTAGTCCGGAATGATTTAACTAATTAAGAGTTACAAACACTGACTATCTATAGAATAATTAGACAATTAGGCTTGGAGACAAAAAACAGAGTTGCGTATATGTATATATGTGTGTGTATAGAAACAAGGTTTAGCTAGAAAGAGCATAACAAAAAAGTAGATTACGTAACTAAAGAAAATGTTTTATCTAATAGTCAATAGAAAAAAAGAAAGAGAAGAAAAAGGTAGCGTGAGTTATGTTTAGATGAGAGAGTAGAGTTTTCTAAACAAGGAAAAAGGGTGACTCATAAAAGTTGTATATCTTTTGTTATCACCAGGGCAGTGCAAGAATCACCACAGTCTCCTTTTGCGTACATAGATTTGGTTTAAGTCATTTGATGGCAATTGCTTCAACGAAGCGTAGCAAGCTAGGTTTCTTTTCCTTGTTGATTATTTAGAACGATTTCAGGTTGTCTACGATATGACCAGTGTCCAATAGATGACGCAGAATCTCACTGTTTCATGCTTGAGGGCCTTTCAGTCTCAGGTTCTTTGGTATGTGTTCAGAAATGCGAACAATAACCCTTCTCTCTGTTCTTCCAATGTATGTGCTCTGGCACGTACAACATGTAAATTGGTAGACACAGTTGGAAGTAACATGAGGTGGGTATTTGTCCACTTTTGATTGTCTCAAACCACTAGTTGTTTGATAAACACATAAAAGCTTGGCGGCTGGTTATGTTCTTTTCAGGTCAGCGTTCAGTCTGCATCTTTTTCTACTAGCAGTATCATCACCTTTGAATGCAAGCTGCAGAAAGATAGGCTTTTTCTCTACTGTGCTGCTTTTCACTTTTTCAACTTGACGTCTCTCATACTTGTCGATGAACTTTTGTGGGTAACCGTTGTCGCGTAGGCATTTCTCCACAATGGCTAGCTCTTCCTCAATCTTTTCTTTTGAATACAGCTTCCTTACACGATCAAATAGTGTTCTCACCAATCCCTTTTTGTAACTTAAAGGGGAAAAGCTTTTGAAGTTAAGATAAACTGCCCTCCAGGTCTCTTTTCTGTTTATATATCTTATGATTTTGCCGTCTATACCTCGTTGGATACCCAGGTCAAGAAAATAGAACTTCTTCCCTTTCCCATTCTTCATTGTAAACTTACTATTAGGATGGGCTCTGTTCAAGACTTTTAATACTTGAGATGCATCATTAAAAGAATTAGAAATAACGGAAGTGTCATCGACATACGTGGTATAGAAGTTGGTGTGACTGATTGCGGATTTCAACCTTGTTTGTTGTCTTTCAGGCCTTAGACTACTAATTTACCACGGATTGGTTCTAACATTTCTGCTAGCCACATAGCGATTTTGTGATACGGCAAATTAATAGTAGCTGCTTCGCCGTCCGGGCGAAATCAGGTGGTTGTCTTAAGGGATCATAGCCTGAGTCTTTGACTTAAAGTCTGATCCACAATAGAGTGGAGCTGAGTTCCTATGGTTTCCAGTGATGAAAACAGGTCCATACTCTATTCGATGGTTTTGGATTATGGCGCATATGTGCACAATAGGTTTGGGTTCAAGGTTTCCAGCTCCTCTTGATGAACCTACGTGTTCACCAGTCTAGTCTTACGCGTAAGATGTTTGCATTCTCCTTTTCATTTTTGTGAAGAACACCTCTGCATTATAGTAATGACAACAAGATGTCATTATTGACCCATTCTATCAACTCGAGTCTTTTTACCGATTACTTTCACTTAGATATGAAGTGTCTGAAATTTATCTTCTGTGTAATCTTGTTCATTATCAGGTTGTTGTAAAAATTATGGTAATTGGAAATAACATCGCGGAGCTTAGCTTCCGTTGACATAAAAGAAAGGTTTATTTTCCCCGAAAGAAAAGTTTTCACTGTCAAGAAACTGAATCCTGATGTATGGTTTGACTTCATTTACATACTTTTATAACTCACATGTAGAACACATAACTTGAGTTACTTTGATCTGTAGCGATAAAGATATTTTTAAGCTCATTTTGGATACTACATAGTAAGGATTCAGTAATTGTAGTACTATGCGTGGAATGTGTTTACGCATGAAAAGTAGCACTTAGGTTTTCTACGGCTGACTCGACAAAAGTGTGTCGACTGCGGTGTTGAAAAGTTCTCAACTGATTATATATTTCGCGACGAAGTTATCAGCTAGTTGTCTGTGGTTTGCATTGTTTTATAGGTGATAATATCTGGTTATGGAGACTACTATTACGTTATACTGTTAGTACGGTGTTAAAGGTGCTTTAGTTTCTCATGAGTACTGTTGAACAGTTTAACTTATCTCATGTTAGTAGTTTTCCCTTATTATTATACCATTTATCCTTTCATAATTGCTACTTCTAGTCACACTTGTCGTTATTCTATCTTATTTTATTCCCTGTAGATGTACAGTTTTCCCCTGTCGTCAATCCTTGATAAATTCTATGCATTTCATAAAAAGGTTAGTTTACAACAAAATGTAGTTGAAGTTCACTATTTTGCATGCTTCAGTGAAGAAATCAAGATTTCCTTATTTTTATTTTTTCTGTGCCGAAAGTGTTTTATTATCTGTTCGAACAAACCTGTTTCGTTCCTTGATTTCTGAGTGGAATACAGTGCCTCACGTGCACATCTCTGCTGGACTCAACTCTGCCCCAACATATTCAGTGGACTGCACGACTGCTCACATACTTTCGTACATTTCTTCCTCACACGATTCTCTCCATGTCACTGTGGGACCACTCCAGCTCGTTGAAGGTCACATATTGGGAATTAGTTTTTTACTCCATGTGATAGAAAGTGTTAAATAGAAGTACTCAAAACGTGTGTATATACATAGTAGTGAAAACACTACATTCAGATATTGAGTTCTTTAGAGATTTGACTGATTTCAATGCGAATCTCATCAGCAATTGAAATCACTCAGAGAATAATTGAAAACCAAAGGGCAACGGGTAGTTCTTTCTTCCCAATGGAACCCATTGTTTGTGACCTTGCTAACAATTTGAATGTAAGAACAGTTGCTAAATGATGACAGTGCATAGCTATGATACCATAATACAAGTTAAAAGGTTGATGGACTAGTGTACTCTAAGTCGGTGAGTGAAAGGAAATCTGCTAGTGTCGAAACTTGAAGCTTTTTGGTTCCATCTCTGATGATTTATCATGTATGTACATTTCTGAGGTGTTATAAACTAGTGTGGTGAGAGCTGTCTACTAGCCAAATTGGTAGACAGTAATTTACGTGAATATTTACGTTCCCAAGATTTGTCGTGAGAAACAACCAATCGGAAGACTGTGTTTGTTTGTTTACGTATCCATAGTAATGTACATGAAAACGTATATAAATATGCGTTGATTTCCTTAATAAATGATCTGTTGCCTGACTCTTGCCTTCTGTCGTTACACTAGGACAAAACATCTGTTCTAACTAATACCAGTTTGTAACGAGATCTGCCTTAAAAGGTGCGTCGGTGGCACAGTGGTTAGGACTCTCGCCGACCATGCACATGGTCCGGGGTTCGATCCCCAACCGGCGCACACCCGATATCTATGGTCGGCCTGAAATTTGGGCTACCGATATCCAAGCTGAAAATTCCATACTTGTACTGAAAATACGGTGTGGAATCAAGCTGTAATCAAAATAAATAAATAAATATATTTATATGAAAAAGACGTAAACAGAGAAAAAAATTTTCTTCTCGACAATTCATTTTCATGAGCTGTACAATCGTACTTATACTTAACAAGGAAATCATTAGACCAGTCAGATACTGGTGAACTGTCCTCGAAAGATGTATTGCGTAATGTAAGGTGTAACCTAGAAGGGATGACTAATTGGAAGTTAGAAAGTAGGCAGAAGTCGGTATGACGTAGTAAGTGTGAGATAATGACCAATCAATAAGCTCGTGTAGAATGGACAGGAACTAGTGGAAAGACGATAAAGTGTTTTTATATAAAATCTGTATGGAAAAGCAAAGTTATTAATAAACAATAATAAAGTAGTAATAAAATATGGATGATGTGAATAATATTGATAATGAAATAATAGTAGTAATAACAAAAGTAATAGTAAAATCACATGATAAAAAAGAAGCAAAATTATAGTAAGAACTTTACTCTGGCCATGGTAGGGCGAGTGATTGTATGTGGCGCTTTTGAATTCAAAGGTACGTTTTCAGATCCCCAATAGCTAATGCTTCAGCTATGTACACATGGCGTACGCGATATTGAGGGACTCTGTGCAGCACTGTGAAACATTCATGCGGGGGATCTCGATGTTGGGAGATGACAAGGTGTTTGAAGATGGAGCTGCTGCTATTCTTCTTTTCTCCTCTGGCTAAGCAAGCTGGACAATGTTCTAGAATCCGTTTATGGAACTGATGCTGCGTACGGCCCATATACTTTGCTCCACACGAGCAAGTAAATTGATAAATACACACTGAGGTGGCCAAAAGTGGTATCTTATCCTTAACGTTAGACTGGATTAACTGTCTGCTGGAGAATGTGATACGCAGGGTAGCTATTGGAAATGTCTTCTTCAGACATTTAGAAAGGCGGTTTCTAAGGATTTCTGCTGCGATGTCACCTTTGAATTTCAGGTTCATGAAGAGAGTTTTCTTAGGAACAGTTGTGATTTTTGGTGACGGAGGCTTCTCTTTCATGTTTTTGTTTATGAATCTTGGTGGATAGTTCTAGTTCTCTAGTAGGGTTTTACGTAATAAATTTAATTCATTCTTTACTACATAAAAACACTTTATCGTTTTTTCACTAGTTCCTGTCCATTCTGCACGAGCTTATTGATTAGTCATTATCTCACACTTACTACGTCATACCGACTTCTGCCTACTTTCTAACTTCCAATTAGTCATCCCTTCTAGGTTACACCTTACATTACGCAATACATCTTTCGAGGACAGTTCACCAGTATCTGACTGGTCTAATGATTTCCTTGTTAAGTATAATTACGATTGTACAGCTCATGAAAATGAATTGTCGAGAAGAAAATTTTTTTCTCTGTTTACGTCCTTTTCTTATGACTCAATATGGGTATATGTATATGTTAAACAGTCGTAAACTCATTCCCTCTGACAAAACGTTTAGGTAATGCATAATTCAGGGATTGTATTTAGGTTTTCCTTCTATTTATTTTGAACTGACTATGAATGAAATTTTAAAACGATAATAAAGTTCATGGCTTAACTACCGTTGTGAAAAATTGTTATTTAAACCATAAATACTGTCTACAAGCTTTTAAGAAATATTGAAAACAGTAGTACACAATAAACGTACGTGTACTTGACAACATACACTTCCTTACACTACCAACAACAATGATCAGAAACCCCTTGAAGTCATCACTTGTTTTGTTCCGGTTACCCGTTCTACTTTATCCTGGTTAAGCTAACAGTAAATTCTTGTGTAAGCGGTGAGTTAAGTACACGCAAAAATTATCCCGATAATGCTAGTTGATGGAGCTTCGCATCCTCATCAGCTGATTCATCTATTCTAGTCTTAATCTTTAAGTGGTGAGGCTAACAGTGTACTGTTAATAAGGTTGAACTTTCCTAACATCTTTCCACAGAGTGAAGGTATTGTCAGTCAAAATGTTGATTGTCAATGTAGAGCAGCTTACTGCTACTACATTCGGTAGTAGTAGTACTTTAGTGGTAGCCTTAATTATTTCTTAAATAACTGTAGGTGAAGAAATAAATGATCTATTTCTAGTCTTCCCATTATCTTAATGATAACTTTAGCATGATAACGTCTAAGGAAACAATCATTCCATTCAGTATAGCTCGAAGTGTTAATATTTTTAGACACTGAATCAGCTACCATATCAATCTAGCATTTGTAGTCTCAAAATGTAACCCACTGAAAACCAGGGTGTACTGGACAGCTTTTTTTATTATAGCTTGATTCCACACCGTATTTTTGGTACAAGTATGTAATTTTAAGCATGTGATATCGGTAGCCCAAATTTTGCAGGCCGACCATTGAAATCGGGTGTGCGTCGGCAGGAAATTGAACCCCCGACTATGTGCATGGTCGGCGAGAGTCCTAACCACTGTGTCACCAACGCCGTTATTTGGGATTCCTCATCAGTACGCACCTATGACCCCATCCAGAATCGAACCCGAAACTTTCACATTACAAGGCGAGCTCTTCGATCCTTGGTGGGGTCATGAGTGCGTGCTAATGAAGAATCCCAAACAGGGACGAACCGACTAACCTGTACACTTCAGTTTTCAATGGTTCTGTAACCCATGTTAGTTTGTTATCAAATATGAAATCAGTAAAGTCGCTGCTAACCAACACTTGAAAACGTAACCCAGTCTGTAATCCTCTTATATTCATGGATTTATACACTCTTTCCTTTCTGTGATGGTTGTAGTTTGATAAGATCGTTGTATTTGGTGACTGTCATGACGATATTGCTAAATTCGTTCTGAATTACCGGACAAACATTGGACCAATAAAAGCTATTTGGAACAATATTAGTGGAAACGATAAGTGGTGAGTATTGAGACATACTGAAGTTGTCCTTCTGTTTATATTCATTTAGTGTTTAGGGTGAAAACCTGGTAGAGAGCATGCGGAGTAATGGAATATTTAGTGTGTTTGTTTAATGTTTTCCGAGTTAATTATCTCTCACTTGATCACGATGAGGTTATCTAGTCTGATAAGTATAAATTTAGGTATGCAGATTATTTTTGATATCTTCTAATTTTCATGTGATGAGGGAGAATGCTATGTTTAAAAAATTCCTCATAATTAAGTTAAGAAAGAAGCGGTAATTTAGTCATTTAGGGTATAGTACGCACCTTCCTGTGTGTTGATGGTTTAGCGGTAGGATGCTCGCCAACCATGCACGTGGTCCAGGTTTTGATTCCTGGCCGGCGCACACCTTTACCTATCTTAGTTGGCCATAAGCCTGGTAGAGAGGAAAGGTTGGCCGTGAGGCTAGTAACCCCATCCCGTAAAGGTAAAAACCACTGCTGCTGAAACTTCAAAAGCTTAGGCTTGAAGCCGTATATTCTTCTAGGGACACAAGGGAATAAAATGAAAAAAATGAGTGAATACACTTTCCTGAACAGAAATCGATTATGAAATAAAGTTAGCTAAGATGGATTTTCGGCATAGATGTGTTCTCTGAGCTGGATGGTCTCATTGCAAATCTTTCATTTCTTTTCTAGATAATGTCTTCAGCTTAATGTATGTGTAAAACTTGGGCACTATGGTAGTATGTAATTCTATATTAATTTGTTTATTAGAGGTATCACACGGTGAAACAGTATTATTTACTGGATAATAATATAACGCTGCTTCAATGTATGATAAAGCTAATAAACTAATTAATACGGGATATCTTCATCTCTTTCTTCAATATGGAGTGAGGTTTTTCGAATTCTCGGTGGATGATATAACTCTATTCTGGTCAACTTGACAGTGATAACTCGTCTTCAGAAGTTTTATTACCCTTGTGTTAACGTATGCTTCAAATTAATACAAGGATAAGAAAATTTCTGACGAGAACCAATCACAATCGGAGTCACCAGAAGAGACGGTTATATTATTCACGGAGAATGCCAAAACATCACTCTACATTAAAACTGACATGGAAGACGTTGTCTAAAAGAAAAATTTAGCTTCCTGATCGAACCAACTAGCTCAGAGATCACAACTAAACTAAAACACCTATTTCATTTGCTCCTTTTTAAATGCTTTGAAATTATGTAATTTTGATCTCTGCGACGCTATATCAGATAAGGTAGTGTTGACCTGGATTCAATATTTCGTTATAAGCCTAAACTATTGTTCGTTAATTTTGTGCTAAAGCATCTTTTTTAAACAAAATATTAAACCCGAATTATGTAGAAATGTTTTCTTCACTTGATGTTTGATTATGCTCTTTTTCAGGTGCACTTCATTCCCAATGACAGGGTGGATGGAGTCAAAGGGGTTAACAGATGATGTCTTTGAATATTTGACGCTACCTGAAGAGAAAGTTATAGTGGAACAAGTTGACAAAATTGATGAAATCTACGGCTTAAATTCCTCTTCATCGTTACCTATTCAACTTGATGAACTTACGGAGGCAAGAAAACAACTCATAAGCCAAAAAATAAAATCTCAGTGAGTATTGTGTGAAAAGTTGCTCAGTTTAGTTTATATTTGGTTGGTACTAGAGGGTTTATAAAGTCATCATTTGTGTTGGATGACAGCACCACTTGAGCATTATAATAAAGGTTAGGTATTGAGTCGAGGGTGACATAGACAAGTCAACTATGAAGGTAAAAACCTTTTCTTCTGAAATGTTTTAGACATGTGTTGTACGTGGGCTGACACCCTCGGGCTGAGTGTACTGTATTAGTAGAACTAAAGCTAAATTGGAATGAAGCGAATGTCTTTGGATTAACAAGTATATGAAGTCAATGAGTGGTTGCTGATGTGTTCAGAAATAAAGTTTGCTGGATTTGTGTCTGCATTACCACACGAATCAAAGACTACCAGTCATATGTGATATGCTTGAGTATCAATCCCGGTGGAGTGGATACACTGATATCTTGTCTTTCTCTTAAATGCATTATCACATTTCATCGTGTGTATAAATCCCCTTGTTTTGTTTTGGGCCACTACACCACGTTCAGTTTCTTTATTTTCATTCTCGTCTGATTTTTTTTGTTGTGTTTTACCTGATTTGTGTATATGAAGTCTGGCAACACGGATTACAACTTAGTAACGCTGACGTCTATTTCCTCCATGAATTTTGTCTTTTCATTGATAGCAGCTTCACGAGTGATACTCTATTGCATTCTGATGTCTATGTGCTAGAAATCTTAGTTAATTCAAAGAGAGAGATATCTGTAAATATCATACCAATTAAATATGTACAGAAACAGTAGTATTGCATTGTGGAAGGGTTATTTTTTACATCCACAAGCATCGACGTTGTTTTAGATGGTATTGCATGAAAAAGGGAAGCAGTATTGAAGATAATGCTTTGCGATTATCAATAAAATTGTTACTGAAATGTCCAAATTATAATTTTGAAATTAGTAGTAGAGTAGCATAGTTTTTGAATGGGTAAAAACTCTTTTACCAATCCCTCTTCCACTCTGATTATAGCCTACAAACAGTTGCCTTATAATATCGGCTGCTGTCGTACTTTAAATACTTTGTAGAAGGCACAAAAAACAGTTCGCAAAGAGCAGGCTTAGCGTCTTGAAGGTGGCGGACGCATAAACCACGTGTCCACCACTCTTCAGTTGTTGGATCGCTGTCACATGTATTGTGGGCCATCAATTGTTGTATTTCTTGACATTAAAGCTACCTTGGATTACTTGCAGAGGAATGCTCTCTAGAATTATTTGTTAAAAGTATCCTAAGAAACTGTGAAAGCCCTCGAGAAATCATGTCAGATGGGGTGAAAGTGTACAACCATCTTTCACGACTGCTATCAACTAGATATGGAGTAAAATATGGTAAACTGAATATTTATTAGTTGATTATAAATGTCAGTCAGTAAAATCAAACGGCAGTGCAACTCGTTTGAGCATGTTTTATGCACAAAAATAATAATTACCAACTTGTTAAAAATAAGACACGGACTTGCAGATACAACATTCAGCAATGCTTTTATTATGTTATTCATTTTTCTAATCAGTCTTTTTGCATGCATTGGTGATAATGCATGTTTCTCAATCAGTTCCAACGTTTATAGGTAAAAATGCTCAAAGGCTTAAAATTTATTTTTATTATTCCTTTGGGTTTTGAGGGGAACATAAGCATTCAGTAAAACATTTCCATTTCAACCTCATCTCTGCATTTTGCCTTCGGCTGGCTTCACGATAACCCATTGGCTTCCGCCTTCTTTTCAAAGTATCTCCTACATGCTATCCTCAGAACCGCGTTTAACTCGCCGTTTCCCGTTCACATACCACTTGGAGGCTTGACTCAACGGTCTCCTCAACTTGTGTCCAATTCATCTCCATTTTCTTTCGCATATTTCTTAAGTGTTGAGCTCTTGATTGGTTTGTTGCCAGAGCCCCTTGTTACTTACCCTTTCTGGCCAATTTGATCTTCAGTATCGAGTGAAAGCAGATGTTAAAGAAAGTCTGCAACCAGTTATTGGAAATGCTTTCGATTACGTGCGGGTCAAGTCTCTGAATCATATATTAGCACTCATTTTACATCACTGTTGAAAATCTGAATCTTGTTCCTTATGCTGATTGCAGAAGATTTCAGAGTACTGAATGTCTGTCTTACTTTTCCCATCCTGCGTCTGACATTCTCATCTATATCGCTTGTAGTTGAAATGATGCTGCCTAGGTAGGTGGAAGTAGTGACTTTATTGTAATTTCTCTCATTGATAGTGATTGGTTAGGTTGTCATCCAGCACTACTCTATCATCACAGAATACGACCACAGTGTGAAGAATGCTTTTGCATACCGCAGTAGAATGAAAATTTTCAAACAAATTATGGTTGATAAAAAGACGGGAACAGAAGGATACCGTAATACTGGAGGATTATTCATGAAAGACTTGTCCAGGCGAACAGTGCCTTCATCTAATACTCACCTCTTTTGAATTGATCTTGTATATTCTACAACCCTAGCAAAGACTTACTACTGGCAAGTAAGATGAAATAATAATGTGTTTGAACCATTTGTATCCTATCTGTCATTCTTCTTCATATAATGTATTCAGCATCTTTGTAGTCATTGTCTTATAGTCTACAACGGATAAAATATCGAGATGTAAATGAATTGTCATTCAACTTCACTATCAACGCTGTGAAGCATAAGAAAAATTTGGCATGGAACAGTGTAATACATGAGTTAGTGTTGGACATCTACAGTTCGCAGCTACCATGACCGAACATTTGCAGTCACACCGAACGGTGGGTCGTTTGTGTGCTAGTATATCGTACAGACAAGTTCAATCAGTAGATGCACTGTTTAGACTTACTCCTGACCGCCCTTTTAGTGAATGTAGCCTAAGAGCAACTGTCGCTAGTCACAAACCACAAATGAAATTTAAAGGTCGGGCTGACTAAAGACACCCTAACGTACCTTAGGAAACAAAATCCCAACTTATATATGAGTTACTAGCTTAGTGATCTTATGTCTACTGACATTAAAATTAATCACCTGTCAAATGAATCCCTTTCTTAATATTATTGTTATTTTGTTAGTGAAGTCTTATAAAATGCTGTAATTAAACTCCCAGTATCATCTGATTATGAAGTAATACATTTGAATTTATATATAAATATTTGTGTGTGTGTGTACATGAGTTTAGATAATTGATTAGTTAATACAAGAATGATGTAGTATAGAGACAAAGTTAATCAGACAGCAACTAAAGTAAGACTGAGTTAAAAAACTAGATGACGTAATATAATTGGCTAAAATGTTACAACTTAGATCAGGATAGTAACAGAGGTAATTACAGGTAGAGATTAAGTAGAAGTGAAATTGAGTGAATAAGTTGGATGACGTAACATGAATGACTAGAAACTGAGCGTTGTTCAAGTCAGTAACAGTGGTAGTGGGGTGTAGAGATTGAATCGGGTGGGGGTAGAGAACAAGAAAGTTGAAAATGTAAAATGTTACAATTGAGAAGACAAAATAATACTAATGAAGAGACAGAAAAAAAAAGATTAGGTAGAATCTACATGTCGGCTAATAAGATAGATTACGTCCATTGCAAGTGTAGCGATTGAACGAACTTCTTCTGTATGCAGAGTTCAGGACTTAGCAAGTGAATCGCCATTGCTTCTGCAGTTTGAAGAAGTCTGATTTGTACACCTTTAGGGAGACCACCTCTTACTCTGTAGACGACTTTGAAGTTTGTTTGCGGTGTAGCTTGGTGTCCGGATTCTATCAGATGTTCTAAGATGGAACTGCGGGGGCATCGATTTTCTCCTTTGTAAAACCATGCTGGTAAGTGCTCGGTGATACGTTTGGAAAGCGAGCGCTGGGTACGGCCGACATACCTGGCTCCACACGAGCAGGTGAATTGATAAATGCACATTGATGAGGCCAGCAGCGGTAGCTTATCCTTCACGTTCACATGAATCATAGGTTTTGTGGAGAAAGTTAGTCGTAGTTCAGCTGCGAAGAAGGTCTTCTTAAGTGAGCGCGACAGTCGATTTTTTAGTGTTTCCGCAGATAGATCTCCATTGAATTGGAGGTTCATGTAGAGTAGTTTTTTCTTGACGCTGAGTATGGGCGGCTTTTCTGGTCTAGGATTCATAGATTTTGCAATAAATCTTTCTGGATAGCAATTCTCGACGAGGATTCTCTTGAGGTTGTCCAGTTCATCTTCTACGGTGTCCGGGGTGCAGATTCTGAGAACTCTGTAGCTGAGTGAACGGATCAGGTTTCGTTTGGTGTATAGTGGTACCCAACTGTGAAAGTTAGTAAGCTGTCCGTTCCACGTCGATTTTCTGTGGATAGATCTTCTCAGTGTTCCATCCTGTTCTCTTCTGGTTAGTTGGACGTCAAGAAAAGATATTGTGGCGTTGGACTCTTTCTCCATCGTGAACTGAATTGCAGGGTGGCAGTTGTTAAACGACTTTAAGATGTCGTCTAGATTTTCTTCATTGTTGACGGTAATGAAGGTGTCGTCGACGTATCTTTTATAGATTTCGAAGGTATTGATCATTTTCTTCAGGCATGTGTTTTCGAGTTTTGCCATGAAGAAATCTGCAAGCAAAGAGCCTAGTGGTGAGCCCATAGCTATACCATCCTTTTGGCGATATATTTCATTGTTGAAAGAGAATTGAACATTCAGGGTACACCTCAGTAGGAGTTCTTTAAGATGCTCGGTGGGTATACCGATGTTTATTCCTTTCTCTTTTTCATATGACTCAATGGGGATTTTCAATCTACATTTGAATTTGAATGTGGGATAAAATCTAACTATCTTTTTTCATATTTTAATATACTTTTTTGACATGTTTTGTTTTATCATTTTAGACGCAAATATTGTCGCTTGTATGTATCTTCCTCTTATGGGGATATGCACACAGAACAGAACTTAATTTTTAGCGATATATTACCAAGGTTACACCGAAAATCGTCTTTGCCCTTAAAGATATACTTTGATCATGTTGATTTACGTTTCGAAGCATCTGAAGCAGCTTTGCATACAGTTAAAGGCTTGGAACTGTGTTTAAGACAAGCAACAGCCTGTGATATATTCATTTTGCTATTGGGCGACAAGTAAGTCTGTTTAATCCTGGAGATTGTTCTTCACATTATGAGTCTATGTGATCATAGGAAGTATTTTAGTTTTTAAGCTTTGTTATAATGGATGATAATTGAAGGTGAAATGATAATCTGGGTTGTGTGTGTCGTTGTATTCTCTGAGCTAGACAGTTAATTAACGAGATTTTCATTGTCTTTCTAGACAACACCTTTAGCGCACACTTTAATTTGAAGTCATTCGTAATATGTGAAGGAGATGCTATTTAAAAAGAGTGAAAGCTTTGCAATTAAACTATGCAGCTGAAAGAATACAACTACATCAGTGTTATCCACCTGAGCTACAAATCTCCATCGTATTGAAAGTTTGGATTGCTGTATGACACGAACCAGTGGCCTTCGAATTACTAGTCAGTCTATGTAGCAGCTTAGCTACGATACCTAACTGCTAACCTGGTCATTATTTCACTGCAGTCATCATGGTTAAAGCCCAGCTATCATGTCAAGGAATGGTATGTTGTTGTCCGTTTAGCCAGGTATTGATGAAATACAAATCTATCCAATAAAATCCAATGAAATTGGTAGTGTTTATACTGAGGGCTTTATGTTTTATGACCTTGGCGACCATTCAGTGTATATTAGTTTCGAATATAACAAAAAGCATAAATAGGAGTGTGAAGATTCATAGTGTCCTTTTAGAAATATCCACATAATTATTTCAGCTTGCTGTGCTCCGGAGTTGTATTATAAAGCCCCTGTCAAATACCTAGTGGGAAATGACGCTGTTATATCTTCCATACTGTAGACAGAGTGAATAGGAACATCGGTAGGTAATCTGTGTAAAAGTTGTAGTGTTACATATGTTGTTGAGAAGAGTAAAACTGAACTATTCAAACGCTTCAAGCTGTATACTGCTACATACTGTTTTTGCGAATGTCTACCGTAAGACATAGTTTTATTCACTCAGTTTAATTATTGTTGCAATATGTCTATTCAGCTCATAATAACTTTAGTTTAGCTGCCAGTTACTTTGATGACAACACATTTTCTTGAGAAAAACCGTTCATGGTGTAGTTATTTTTAAGCAGTACACTCATGAAGTAGATATACGAATAGTCAAGTATTTAGAAGTGCGAACCAAAGAACACTTATGGCTCTGGTGGCTTCGGCATTTGAAACAATGAATTCAGGGTTCGAGTCTCAGTAAGAACACCATACCTCCATTGGAATACGGCTACAGCCAGATGACGAGTCACAAAAAGGACGAGATGCTCCTCCAGGATTCCACTTCTAGACGTTATCAACCATAACAACTTCACGTCAATATTCAGATATCGTCGAAGGGGCCGTACTAGGAACCAGCATGTCAGCGGTCGGTCCAACGTAATCAACCAACGTTAAACTAACCTAGAAACAGGTAAGGTTAAAGTTATTTGGTTGGTAGTGGCTATCAGTTGAAATTACAGTGCACATTTTGTCCTATTTGGGATCGGTCAGCTGGATGGTTCTGCATCCTCAGTGAGTTATGATGTCCACAGTGCGACTTGACCCTACGCTCATCATTTGAGACGTAAAAGCTACATCCATTAGTTTGCTGGGGGCTCTCTAGGCTCCACTGGTAGGTACCACCAACTAAGTGACATCATGTCCGTCTCATGACATTGTCAAAGCGTCCATACGAAGTGAAATGTTAACACAGACCTAGTACTTCGATTATAATCTATCCACGGGAAATGCAAAATAACCTCAAAGAAACCTCTACCGATAGCCAATAAATTAATGAATAAAGTAGAACTATTACTTTAACACGGAGTATATTATTAATAACAGAAGTGATTAACTAGTGAGTGAAAATTAGACCTAACATGCACTGCTGACCAATATAGGCAGTTTTAAACTACTGGTGTTAACCAACAGTATCCTTGATTTTAATTCTATTTATGATTATGTGGGGTGTCTCATCTAATTTTGGCGTTACATCACGACTAACCTGGCGGTGGTCTGTAGCAAGTGGTAAGACCTCAATACGGGCAAAACTACAAAAACCCTTTCAAACAGATCGTGTACGACGGGCCTTAAGCACTTGTCTCCTGAGTTTTAGGGTCACTAATGCTCCCTCTGTTTTATGAATTTCAACGAGAAATCAAATTCCACCGTGTGAGCAGCCAGTAAGTAATAACTGCCCACCCAATTCATTCACAATCATCACCTACCATGTGAACCAACACTATCACACTGGACTCAACGCATATAGAGTACAGAATAATTATAAAATTCAGCAAACTCGGTACAAATCCATTTATTAGATCACCAGCAAGATAATGTGTAAAGGTTTGGGTGATACGAGTGTACAAGCCGAAACAGATGGAAGATAGTTTGACTCTAAAACCACTTACCATTACAGAGAAGGAGAATGCTTCTTTGATAATCAGTGAGCCACACCATATATTTAGGAAAAAAATGTGATGTTGTGATGTATCATCAACTTACAGAAAATAAAATTCTCTTTGTATCCCATTATTGTAAATTTTCAACCAGAGTTCGGTTCAAATTCAAACAGGTTGTAATAAATTAAAGGCAAGGATCAATTTACTTACAGTAAGGTTTCGTATTGTATGTTTCGATGCCTAAAATTAACTGACAGAAGGGTGCAGAAGCCTAGATTACATTTGGGTGTCAGTAGAATAGAGTATGATAATCACTTCACTGAGTTGAATATAAATCAATTTCCTTAATTTGATATATTCCTGTCACTGTCCAACATGGAACCCAACTGGTAATCGTTCTTGAAATGTATTGAGTGTTGGTTTGTAGGGATTTAATTGATTTCGATTTGGGACACAAACTGGTATCAGGTAGACAACCGTTAAAAACCGAGGAGTGCTGGACAACTATTTCGTCTTATTTTGAGCCTCTTCATTAGTACGTCCGATCGGCCCGACTGGGAATTGAGGCCACTACCCTCAGGTTATGAGGCCAACCCACTGAGACAGAATCTAATTACAAATTGTCAGTTAAATTTAACAGTTATTATATGGTGCAAATAAGCTGTTGAATCACCAGCCCAATGTTGAAAATAAATGTCGGTGTACTTTTGTAACCTACTTCCACCATATAAAAGGTGTTACTATTAAAGTATTTGAAGATATGATTATCATCATTTGTAGACTTTGATAATTCTGAATGAAATAAGTATCTGCGAAATTTTTTTTCAATCAGTTATGGCTGGATCCCAGACGAAGCTTTAGTGAGAGCTTTGCCCGACTCAATTTTATCTGAAGTTAACAAGTTTTATAGGCCAGGAATGTCTGCAATAGAGATGGAATATCATATGGCAAAACTGGCTGCAACATGTAAAACTTCTGATGCCGAAGCAACTGATGAAATACTTCGTCCAAGAATTTTCGTATTCATTCGAAAACTACAGTTGAGGTATGTTAATACAGTAGTTCCGTTGGTAATTGTTTGAATAATTTTCTGCGTATAAATGTCATTCATTGTGTATCCGTAGTTCAATGGCTGTATTCACACCAGCCGTGTGGGTAGTCTTGGATCGATTCCAAGCCGACACACTCCTACAACTCTCCCATCTCATAGCAATTCTAAGAAGTGAGGCAAGACTGGGCGTGAGACTAATAACTCAACCCCATGAAAATAGCACCTTCGCTACTGAAACCTCAATGCATGGGGCCTTGTGTACCTCTTGGAACTCACGGAATGAAAAATAAAAGCAAGAAATATTATTCATCATTTGAGTTTTATTCTCTCTCCACTTCTTTTTGATGATGATTAACTATTTTAACGGGAAGGTGTTAAACTGACTTTGTCTTTACTTACAGTGTTCACTTAAATTTAATTCTTCTTTAGACAGTTAGGTGTCGAATTCTGAAGAGTCTCTATGGCTGTGTTTATGTTTGAATAATTAAGAATCTTTGTAGCTTAGGTGGGTGATTTTGGTGATGTTTGTTTTCCTTGAGCTGAACAGTTTAATTACTGAGCTTTCATTTCCCTTATGGACAACATCTTCAATACTAATTTCAGTGTGAAATGCGCTTTGAGAATTCTCCATAGATGAAATACTTGTTTATCCTAGTGATCTCAAAATCATTCAGAATAGCTCAAGTGACCAATATTTTCAAGCTAGTCATCAGCTGATTCACTTCTCACCTAATTTATTATTTTTTGTCATATGCCTGTTGTCATTATGGAAAGCTTTTCTTCTACGATAGGATCATATTTATTCACTAATTTCGTTCGTAATATTTCGGGTGGAACATTGGACTTCAAGCGTCTTTGAAGTTTTAGTACCATTAATTTTGTTTTTATGAGGTAGGATCGCCAAGCCCACATCCACGCTTACATCTTTTCTAGGCTGACTACTGTCTAGGCGAGGTTAAGAAGTATGTTGGCCGTAAATCCATATCAGACCAAGTGAATACCTGATGAACATTCTACCACTGAACCACCGACACACGATAGGACTATAGGAAAGTGTTATTTTACTAATTCCATGCATAATTTAAAATACAGCAACAGCGTGTTTCTGGTGTCCAATATTACGGTTATTGGATAGAAAGATTCCACTTTCAGACGATATCATTCATGCACGTGCGTTATATCTTACGAGATTCACAAATCCCGTTAAATTCAGAATATTTTTCCATTCTGCATGAAATACATCCAAATTGTCATTTTAGCATACTAATTATGTCTTTGCGAATAAGTAAGATGAAAATTAAAACACCAGGTTCTAGTATTTTTCACACACTTGACACTGCTGATTCACTATTGTGATTGTCCTGTTGGTTTTTCCAACTATCTTTCATGTTTTTTTCAGACTGTTCTACTAACAGAATTACTGCTTTTCATCATGTGTAAGATGAAATACTAGTGGTATTATTGTTAGTATAGTAGAAGTAGTAGTGTTTAAAGCTTTAATTCATAGCTGCTTGTGTAATTGCGAACCATTCTGTGAGTACGTAACTTTAAGGACTGTTATCCTTGCTGATTCTGAAATTTTGTTTCATTTTGACTAAGTTGACTACAGGACTTATTTGTATTACCTTTCGGTGTGTACGTCAATTAATGATTATCTTATTCAAAATTTTAGCAATATACCAACTGAACACATTGAAGTACTTCGTGATCATGATTCTGTAAGAATTCAACGTCTGAATAACTTTAAACAGCTCATCGTGAAGGATAGAGTTGTTTCACATAGGTATGTTAAGCTTTTATTCTCTCACATTGATTTTCGCCTGTATTTTTTCTTCTGGTTTTAATCCCCTTTGGTTTAGCGTTCACTTGGTTACATCACCAGTGTTTCACTGAGTAAAAAAACCTGCAGTCCTCTCAAATTTTAATCACATTCATCTAAACTTATATGCAAAATTCGAGTTTTTATCATTAAAGCTTGTGTACATTCACAAATTTGGAGTTTGCAAGCTGTGCGTTCGTAGTGGAGTAATAGACGTCAAACTAGTTTTCTTCACGAATCAACATCAGCTGGCTAAATTTTGACAAATGTCATCTGTTTCACCCTTGTTTGGAAATTTTGATCAGTATGCACCCTACTACCCTATAAAATATCAAGTTTACTGTCATCATATCTCATGGTAGGCATCTCATATTTTATTCTTGGACTGTCATTTGATAATCTTTGTCGCAATTTCTCCTAAACTCAAATAAAGTTTCTGATACAAGGACGGGACATTTATCTGGGGCTGTTTGATTTCCATGATATGAAGTTATTTAGTTTCTTACAAAATATTTATCCGGATAAGTGCAAGTTGTTCAGTGTTGCATATACACCGGTTGTTTTATGGTTATTGGCTGGTTGATTCACCAATGGAAAGGCTATTTGCTCAAAATATTGTAAATAATTGTTGAAACTGTTTGTTATCAAAGTCTAGGGAGAGTTGGAATACATTCAAGATTCTACTTGTGACCACTTTATGGAGAAATCCAACTTACTTTTCATGTTTATTATATATTATTATTATATTATTTTCTAAGAATCATTAACTAGTCAGCATGTTTTATAAAAATTCTTCAACATCGGTTTCTTTTACTGTTGATTTTAAAAAATAATAATGTAATTTATTTTGTAATTTCAGTTATCCTTCTGAGTTTATTGGTGTATTTGATAATCGTCCGACATTTGGAAATCTAGACGAGTTTGCCAGTCTGTTTTTAACTACAATTGAATTATCTATTTCGGAATTATACACAGTTCGTGTAAGTGTTTTTTTTTACTGGGATTTTGTTTCTTTCAAAAATAACTAATTTCATACCATTCATATGTTTCACGGGAATTTCTAACGCAATTGGAGCGAAAAGCTATATTTAGCTGCTAACTATAGGTGTATATACTATTCTTCTTGAATGGTTTAGTATATTGGGCTTTAATATATTATTACTCACATGTAGTGGTCAAAATTTGTGAAGACAGTAATAATTAGTTCCATTAATAATAGTAGTATGGTGTGTGCTACTGACAAGAATATGTAAGCAGTATATTATGTGAAACATTCCAGTAAAATCCTGAATAGCGAAGCGACGGATTAAGTGCAAGGACGAAAACTGGTGATTGTTGTGAACTAATATGGAAAGTATGAAATCATGACAAAAGAAGCAGAATACGAATACTATTTGGAAATTGAAGTCTCATATTTTGTCATGACTGAGTATCAGTAACAAAGAACTCTTCTGTCAGATACCTCTGTGTTCTACCGTTAGAATAATTGCAATAGTAATAGACAGAGTATCTTAGACACTATGTTCATTATTAAATGTTTGATAAATACTCTTATTTCATTAGTTTTATGGCTTAAGAAGTCATTTTCCATAGATAGGCTTCTTAGTTTCACTTAGGAAATCGAGTCGTTCTATATTACCCTTTACATTAAGTTTGACTCATAACACGCTGCTTAACACTAACATTTATCTGCTAACTGAATCACATTGTTTTACTACCATGCTGCTAGACACTACTAGCTGATTGATATGTGTAGTTGGATGCCACTTAAACCAATCAGTAGTGCTTACTGGGCATATCGAAGTGGTCTAAACACCGGATGGCCGTTTCGCTCGTTTAGGGCCAACCTCGTCAATATCCGGTTTGACTTAGCGAAGAGTCAATTCTATTCAAACTACCCGAATTATGCTTAGCTTTTTGGATGAACTGGCAATAGATTGAATCAAATTCTCAGTTTGAAAATTGATTGCAAATCAGGAGTTAGTCAGCGAATTGCGAATTCGATATATTGCCTTTTTTATCGAAAATATTGGACTGAGGAGATAAATTGTTCAGCTGTAACAGTGAATAAATCTGTTATTCAGTATTTTACAGTAAAATGTTTACGTCCTTATCGTGGTAACTAATTCTCAGTTATACCTCAAGTAAAATTATCAATTATTAATTTCTGAGTGGCTTTTATACTCACTAATGAGAAAATGAATTGTTTCATAGGCTCTCAGGTAATGTAGTGAATTAGTATCAGTTTATTACCCAATTAAAATCATTAATTATTATGTTTTAATGTATTTAGATGGTAAATCTAACTAGCCCAGTGGTAGGGTGATGTTGGTGTTGATGAGATGTCAGGCGCATATTCAATCTCAACAACTTAGAATAGGTTTTTCATTTACCAGGCTATGAACCACACCTATTGTATGAGAACTGATGATACTGTAACAACAGAAGGCAAGACACGGTAGACAGGGTATACTTTTCCTCAATCAAACAGCTGTTTATTTATCTACAGTTTATATTCGTCAACCAATCACTGGGCGTGTGATTTCGGTTTACATCAAACGATAAAAAACTGAATGTTTAAATAAACACAGTATTCCGTTACCAATGGAGTATTGAACTGTTGGAAAATAAGAGAATAATATTACGTTGGCACACATTGTTTGTATCACACCACCACAATACTACCCAGTTACCCTGACTGAAATAGATGAAGCGGGTTTCGAACCCGGGACTGATCGGCTCCAAGTCTAATGCTTAAGTCAATGACCTACATCTCCACAATCTGTTATTACTCAGTTAGTAAGACTCTGAGTAGATCATTTGAAAAGTTTTCTGTATTACCTTGCTGCTATTTTTCAGTTTTCCACCTTGAGAAAAGAAGTATTCATTGTTTTTTGTTTTATGTGTAACCAGTTATTGTACTCTGATTTTTAGGGAAAAAAGGATTAAATTGGCTTTTAAATCTTTTTAGATGTTAAAAGATGGCAAAATGACGGATGCATCTGGACCAGTAAATATTCCAGACTTTTTGAAAACTTACGTGAATTCACTGGCTAGTAGAATATGCCCTCGACATTTATTAAATTTACAACATGCTTTTAAAAATATCATTGAAAAGAGTCGTCACAGTCGTCATCCTGTTTGTGCAGTTAAAGAACCCAGTCAATCTTCTGGGAATTATCAGTCGGAAATAGAAACGAAAGATGGACAATCAGGTTTCCAAAGTTAGTTTTTGTTTTTTGATATGCTGACTTTAGTCAAATGTATACTTGGATTTTTATTTCTTTGTAGAGAATGTAAAGACAATGAGTTACTTATTAAGAGATAGAGACTGGCGGATATAGATACTACCGTACAGTGTAAGCAGTCCAGGACTACGCTCAAACAAAAATAATAATAGTGTTCAGAAGTTCTATAAATCACAGTCAAGTGTTTTATTCAGTTCATGTCGAGGTAAAGTAATATACTTGTAAAACTTGGTCATTGTGGTAGTATCTAATAATATATTGGATACATCACACAATTAAACGATATTATTTACTGAGTAACGAAGTATGGAACATAGTTTATTGTTCATGACTGCACAACCCATCCTGTGGAGGGAGAGATTGATAACTGAAGCTTTATTTATCGAATCAGCTGGGAATATATGAAATAGGAATAATTCAACACCTGTCCTGGACATCTGGAGAATTATACTGCTCATACGACAAATAGGAAGGAAGAGACAGAAGTATAGAAATCAAGTTTTGAAGCTGCATAGTTACAATTGATATGATTGTGAACAATAAATTGTTATTGAAACTTCGCCCAGTGAATAATACTGTTTCACTGTGATATATATTTTCAATAAACTAATTCATATGCTATTCTAGGCAAATTATAAGTGTGCCTTCTACGAATTTGTTTTATTTTGAGAATTACACAACCGGGATGGAAGCTTACATCACAGGAGTAACAAAAAAGGTTTACCCTGGTCAGGTTATATGTCCTCACACCGAACTTTGTTGACCCCACTGACCATGACTTCTCACTCGGACTTCGAGCAAATTCATACTGTATTCAGTCGTTGGTGAACACCAGATTAATTGTCAAATGTTAGTTTGTTGGGATTTGACTGATTTCGAGTTTGATCACAAACTGCGAACCATTATAGAACCATTCGAAACCATGGTATACTGGACAAATGTTTCGTCCTAGTTTTGAACTCCGCAGTAGATTTTTTTTAGCACAAACCAGTAATTTATTGGTTATTGTAAAATAGCTGCATAAATGTTCGTGATTTCTATCTAAATTGCTACTTGCTTTTTACGTGGAGAAGTAAATCTTTGCCTTCCAGTTTAGCCTTTTATGTCTTAGATATAACTCTAGAGATTTGTAGCTCATGCAGATGATATTGGTCCAGTTGTGTTCTTTAAACTGGGTGGTTTAGTTACCAGACTTCCATTTTCTTCTTAGTCAACATCTTCAGTGCATACTTCAATTTGAAGTAAGACTTTAGAATTCTCTACGAGTCTCTCCTGTTGCCCTCAAACGTGAAAGAAAATATCTAGAAACAACTAGTCACTCTGTAGGTTGCCAGGAGAATTCTGAAATCTTACTTCAAATTGAAGAATGTACTGAAGGTGTTTTGCCTAGAAGGACAAGAAAGCTTTGCAACTAAACCAACCAGTTTAGAGAACACTACGACACTAATTAATACTTTTGTCTTCTCAGTGCAGAAATTGTAGCCGAGCGATCTGTTGTGTAGTGTAGTTGTGCCGAAGTAACAGTAATAACGATCCAACGAATTCCAGTACCATCATCACCGTTTCAACAGAAACCGACTACCATTGGAGTGGTGTCTTCCTTGAACCAATATCAGTTAGATAACCATTAAAAACCGTAATACAGTGAATATTTATTGACTACTAGTTGAAGAATCTTAGCAGAGTTGTATGAGATATTAGTCACACTGTATTTCGAATTCCTAACATAATCTTCTAGATATACTGATCAAGAGGCTAGATAATAATTCATTCACTGGGACATCTGATAATACTTGATGCATTATATACATTAATCAATTTAATCGTGAATACGTGCTATGACATGCTTAAAGGTACAGTAAACATTGTGAATTTATTCTTCACTGATTTTTGTGTATATATGTGTGTATGAGTAAGTATCTGCAATAATTTATGATAATTTTTACTAGCGTTCACAACTGGCATCACATTTCACTCAGGTTTTATTGTTGTTGTTCTTTGTAATCATAATTGCAATTGGTTAGGTATTGATTTCTCATTTCTGTTGATAATAATGTGTTAACACTATTCCCTAGTGCTATCGATGTAATGTTTCACTTGAACTCTGAATAAACCATTAATTTTAATCTCATTATAGTGTTTTTTTTTAATTATGATTTTTGAAACACAGTTGAGCTCTGTTCCATTGTCGTAGACACAGAGGTTCCAAACAGTCAGTCAGAAGTTCAGAAGTCGTTGCATTTACTGAGGTTTTCAGAATTAGACTGTATCACTATTACTCAGACACTAGCTAATGTGGAAGGGGGTGTTGTCAGTCGGATTGTTTTGTTTTCAAGTTTGATCACGCAGTGACCTCAGTTAGAGAACCACTGAAAATCAAGAAGTACTGGAGAGATAATTCGTTTTTTGTTTGGGTCCCATCAGCAATACGCACCTGAAACCTAAACAGGGATCAGACCATTCTTAGCTCAGTGGTATACGAAGTTGCCTTGTTACACGTTGTCGCTGGCTTCAATCTCTGGAGGGGGGTATATATGCTTAGAGCTGAAGGACCCTAAACAAGGATAAAACAACTTTCCAGCACCCTCTACTTTTGAATTGTTCTCTAACTAAAGTCAGTTCATCATAAAACTTGAGATCAGTCGAATCCCTGCACACTAACTCTTGAAAAATGTATGTTGTTGCCGAATTTCAGTTTTATTTTCGCCAGACTGTAAACCTCTTTTAAGTGGTAGTACAGACCTTAGTTAAATATACTGGAGAGTTTTCGCAGCGTTTAACTACTTTGTATTTAAAATAAGAGATTGTTAGATTCGCCAACATTTCGTTTTTTGGTTACAGGATTTCATCATGAGCTGACATTGGTTAGAGAAACCATTGGAAAACCTGGCAGAAGTTAGAATTCATGGGCCATTGGACCGGGTCCCAGTGGTTTAATGGTATACGAGCTCGCATTGTGACCAGAAGGTGCTGGGTTCGAACCTCGGTGGGTGCGTACTGATGAAGAGTCCCAAACTAGGACGAAACAGCTGTCCAGTACTCCCAGGTTTCCCAATGGTTTCTCTAACCAATGTCAGCTCATGATGAAATCATGTAACCAATCAACCAAATCCCTACAAACCAATACTTGAATTTCGTTTTTTGTTGACTTGGGTGCAATGAATCTTGATGCCTAGTAATTTTGTCGAGAACAATAGAGGTATTCATTGAGATGAAATGCAACAGAAGGTATGTATCATTCCTGATCTAGAGTTGCATACTATTACCAAAGGGATTTACGAATGCAGCGGTTTTTTCACTTGAAATGTAAAGTTATGTTGATGCTTTGATAAGGTAACAAAAGAAATGCTGATACATAATCATCAATTTGCGACATTTTCAACTTGTCTTGTTACCTTTGGAATAAAAGTGGAAGGAAAAAGATGAGATGGTAGTGAAAAATGATATAACTGAGGATACCTATGCTGTCAAAGAAGTTTGCCGGAGAATTAAACAGCTCTGCCGTCTTAAGGGAAAAACCAGTTAGTTTACACCCATCTTGTTTCGAGTCTTCAACTGGTGACTAGCCTACTACCTACTACCATTCTGAGAATATGTTAGAATAAAATAGTATCCGTAATTCAGTATCTCACTATTTTTACGTAATCGTCGATGACGTTACTCGATATTTTGATAAATTTAAAAATTTAAGATGATGTACTCGCGATGTATATTGTGTCTATATAAATATATGTGATTATAATTGTCACTTTTCAATGAACATTATTCCTCAAAGGTTCTATCGGTGGTATTTTGATTATTACTGGAAGTTATGGAAGTGGAAAAAGTACTCACTTAGCTGCATTAGCAATGTCGTTGGCAAAAAATGATCAACATTTTACAGCTAGTGATTCAAAGGACTGTTCAACAAGCAGCAGTAAATCATCAAAATCTGTCTTGAACAGACACACTTTAACGAAATACGAAGTTTTAATTCATTTTTGCAACGGTTTACCATCTAAGAATGTATCACCATGTAGACAATTATCTAAAATACTAGATAATTGGATTGTATCTCTCATTAGGCAATTGCAGAGTTGTACTAGGCTTTCTGCCACTCACAAAGCATACCTTTTCAAGAGCAATGCTGATTTCAAGCGTATTAATGGCTTGCATGATTGTCAAAGCTTGAAGTAAGTGTGTTTAACTGTCAGTATTCATATTCACGAATGATTTTACACTTTTATTATTTATCAGTCTTTAGGAAGAGATTGATTTTGATGGAGCCAACATGAATACATATTTGTGCCAAAGATTCATTTAAAAGTTGAAAACGATGTGGAACATCATTATTATTGGTTAGGATTCTGTCACAGAGTTCACTTGTAACCCCATTTATGCTTCAGTGGGAGATCATTTTGTTCATTATGCTTAGTAGTATTCGAATTCTTTGTTTTGCCAGTCATATATCAGTCTATGATTCAGCAATATGGAGGTGTGCGTGACATAAATGGGCACAGTCATTCAGATGTGGTTACTTAATATCAAAAGCAAAAAAACGTGACAATTACTTACATCATGTAACTGATGGGTTTGAAATTTGAAAAGGCATAAATTGTTATTAGAAGAGAAACAACGTGGTTAAGCGTCTACTCGACAAGTGCAAAGATAGGAAAACTGTAGTGAAATGTGTGAAAGCGATGTGTGAGAGTGATAATTTATGAATAGTCCCCATGCAGGCATTAATGAAAACAAAACACGTAGAGTCTCTTTTCGGCGAATTCAACTAGTTTAGTAACAAAGGTGATGAGTTGTCACAAACGGTTGTTAAAGTGGAGTTACGTAATAATATGAATAGTTTGGTGGCTGAGTTGTACTCAAGATACATACAGAAACAAAGTAGAGAATACGAAATTACGTGTGAGTTCTAAATGAATACAAGGATTATAGAACTCTTGACCTGTTTAGTTAAACTAGCCATAACCAATTGTATTTTTGTTTGACAAACTTAATGGACACATGCATACAAAATAATTCATATATATTTGCTAATGAATTCGCCGAAAAGAGGAATAATTGTTAATTACTTACAGAAAATAGAAATAAACAAGTAGCGAAGAGTTTAAGACAATGGTAGAATAAGAGAACGAACAATTTTTTTTCTGTGCGCAGAGTTTGGGGTTTTGTTGAAGAATCACTGTCGCTTCCGCCACACACAAGTGTCAAAACATAACACATGTTATACTATGCAGCTTTACCTTGTAAATGATTTTTAAAAAGGACTCCGTTGGAGATGCATGCTCTGAGTCCACCGAATCCTCGAAAATTAAGCTAGTAGTTAACCTACAATACCCTCTTGATAACCACGGTGGGTATTATTCTTAGATGCGTTTAGATAGTGTATATATGTGCCTCCTATATAACTAGCTCCATGAAACCAAGTGAATTTGTAAACACAATGAAGTAATAAAGTGAAGTAGTAAATAGAAATATAAAGATTTAATAGTGTCAAATATTCCCATATCATGAATTAAAAGTCAATCTGAAAGAAGAATATTCTTTTCAATAATTTCTCTTCAGGTTCTTACAATTATAAAATATAATATTTATGTCGTCACAATAATGGCCAGTTATGTGGCAGATATAAAGATTCTGCGGCCTTCGAAGATAACTTGTCAATCCATTGTGCAGTGTGTACAACTGATCAGGCCTTTAAACAACAACCTTTTGAAAGAAATTCATTAATCCTAGTGTTTTTCCACACTGGATTTTCATTTATCTGAGCAATTTTCGCCATATGGATTCATTGAAAATTATTTTTTTTCTCCCTAGAGTTATAATATTGTCAAAATTATTTGCTTGTCTGGTTTTGATAAAATATACCCTATTTGGTATTATTCCTGTCCATTTTAGACTGAAAATACTTTATTTCAAACAAATAATCAGTTTCCTGGGTTTTATACGAAAAATGAATTATGTCTTCTTAGTTGACGATATTGAATATCTTGATCCATTCCTACTTGATTGGTTGCCGTCACGACTACCACAAGTAAGTTAAGCATAATAAAGAAATTGACATACTGATATTGTTACCCTCTGACATAGTATCGTGCTGACTGACTGTTGTCGATGATGTGGGTGATGATTGAAGATGAAATGGAAAGCTGAGTCACGTGAGGATTCTCCCCCTTATACCTCCAAATTACCATCTCATACTGCATCACTTGACCTATGAGACCCAACTTGTTACCAAGTTATCGATTCACTGCAGTCACCATGAGCTTCAATGTGAATAAATGCAACACTGCTCTCCGTTCATCATCAGAGCAGCAGCTCAAGTAGGTCTCCTCTTGGCAGTTTTCTAATTATTAGTCCTTTGGGCGCCGAGTGGAACATAGGCACTTAGCAGCATATTTCCATTTCAGTCTGTTCTCTGTAGTCTTCTTTGGCTGTCTCCACGATTTGCGTAAGCGTTCATTTCCTCTTCACAGGATCTCATCCACATCGTCGTCGGAAGCTCATTTCGCAGTTTCCCATTAGGGTCTGCTTAAAAGTCTGGCACATGATTTCACACCATGGTCTCCTCGGCCTGTGTGTCCAGATCATCCACGTTTCCTCCTGCGTTTTTCTTCCTTGACAGTTTCTTGGTTGACTTATTACCTCATTAGTAGCAGACATGTTTATGGACAGTTGAGAACATAAAGCTCTTAGAATGAATGTCATTAATTAGGAAAAAGTCATTCTATCTGCTTGCCAGGCCCTGGAGTGGAATCCAAATGGAAATCGACAAGTGGGTTGCCCGAGGGTGACATGAAGGAAATCGTGCGAGGGGGAGATGAGAGACTATGGGCAATTGTAGACCCAGTTTAAGAGGTCGGCAGGAAATAGAAGTGTAGGTGTGTTGTTGAAGCCCTATGTTCCACTTGGAACCCAAGGGAATAATAATAATCTTCTTGTGCTGGCCGAACAATCACTAGAATCCGTATCATCTGAGTGTTTAATCACTATTTATCCATAGCGAGAAATCCTGCTCCTATCTTCAGAGACAACGGTGCTCAATGTAATTTTAATAATATCACTGAATGTCAGTCTGCACTAAAAGCAACCTTTGCGATGTCTTACTTTACTAACTTGGTTATGTCTAGCTGGAGCTGCCTAGCTGGAATTCTTCATGTTCCAAGAACCTATGGTTGAAAGCTTTTGGTGACCTAGCTCAAAGATTTTCTCATTTCTCATTTCACATGCATTCACTCTTTGCAATCTTTCAGATTCTTTAAATCAACAATTGTTGTTTATGTTTGTCACTGGATACAAAAATCTATATTGAATTTTACTAATGTTGCTAAAATACATCACATTTCACTCATGAGCTATAATTGTTTTGCTCGTATACGTGTTCTTATTTTGTTGCATTTTTTTCATTGAAAACTTCATGCAATTCTACCCATCAATAAACTTGAACAAAGTAAGAACAACAATTGTACCAGGATAATATGAGCTCATCTTTTATTATTTCGAGGATTCTTCTCAACTGGTTACAACCTGAAAGATAAAAAATGTGAATTACATTAGAGACTTGAACATACTTTTCCACGATACTTTACTTTACTTCGGCTATCTCCTACGGGAGGATGAGCCGGCTTCATGAACATCAGAGAGTTCATGAAGTTTCATGGGAATTTGGTACGAGTGATGTCCCCAGAATCGCTCGGCCTTTTGTTTGAGAGTGCAGCTCTAGCCTTTACACAACCAAGTGTGACCTACGACTTAAACCAAATCTATGTACACAGAAAGAGACAGTGGTGAATCTTGCACTGCCCTGGTGATAACAAAAGATATACAACTTTTATGAGTCGCCCTTTTTCCTTGTTTAGAAAACTCTACTCTCTCATCTAAACATAACTCACCCTACCTTGTTCTTTTCTTTTTTTTTTCTATTGGCTATTAGATAAAACATTTTCTTTAGTTACGTAATCTACTTTTTTGTTATGCTCTTTCTAGCTAAACCTTGTTTCTATACACACACACATATATATACGCAACTCTGTTGTTTGTTTCCAAGCCTAATTGTCTAATTATTCTATAGATAGTCAGTGTTTGTAACTCTTAATTAGTTAAATCATTCCGGACTAATGTTACTTTTACTTCCTACCAATTACTCCTTGTCATCGTGGAAAAGTATGTTCAAATCTCTAATGTAATTCACATTTTTTATCTTTCAGATTGTAACCAGTTGAGAAGAATCCTCGAAATAATAAAAGATGAGCTCATATTATCCTGGTACAATTGTTTTTCTTGTTTTTTCAATTTTTTTGAATAGCTGTCATGACACGAATGAATAATGAACACATTTAATCAGTTCAGCTTTCTAAAACGTGAGGAATTCATGGAGTTTCGGTCAGCTACATTTATCGAGTTTTGGAGATTGTGGAGAGGAACGCGGTATCAAGATATACTGCTTATAAGTATTAAGTTACTATTTGTGGAAGATTTTCGTTCCGCGTGATTTTCAGATGAATGAAATTTTTAATTGGTTTTGTAGCCACAGTTCAGTTGGCCTTGTGTCACAAAATGAAACTGAGTAGTCTTTTATTTATTTTGTAGAAATCTATAAATGTTGAGTAGTAGTTTACTCCTAAATGTGTGTGTTTGTGTGTTTATGTCAGTCACTTTATCTTAATTTCAAGTGAGTTATTGAATCTTTACCTTCGAGTTGTTGGATAGGATATTTAGTATTTGTTTTCCATACATTCATTCTTCGTAGTGTTTGAAATAAAAAGGAGATGTTTTGTACAACAGGATGAGAATGAAAATTGTTCGACGTACTCTAAGAGTTGATATCTGATTGCGGACTTTTCATCATGAGTATTGTTGACATCTTCTGCACTAAGTTCATTAGAAAGTTACAAAAACTTTGAGAAAACCAGAACAATTTCCATTAATCGTATTATTCCCAACATTTTTGGCGTTGTTAATCATATATTTGTGCTATGTTTTAGTACAAAGCTGTTGTATACAGTGCTTCAGACTGTAGGCATGTAGGCATGTATTTATACATTCCGTTGTTATTTAGTCAATATCGGTTTCCTTACGATGTGTACATTTTGAAGTGGGTTACACGTATGGCTTTGTTAGCCTTATTATATGACTACTGAGTTATAATGATGCTTCTTTTCTGTTTCAGAACATTCACTTTATTTTCAGTTGTGATTCAAACTCTAAAATTATTGAAAACCTAACTACTGGATACAACTGTCAGTTGTTTCGTATTAAAGAACTGACATCAGAAGAACGTCGTGCTGTTTCACTTACTCATTTACGTTCCAATGGACTGTGTTTGATTGACTCCCAACTATTGAATCAGGTTAGTCAAGCAAACCATCATTTGATTAGAAGTGTTATATTTTATTGACATTGTTTCATGAAATATTTTTAACTGAAATAAATCTTATTCTGCTTTTAGGTCGCCGTTTCGATTGCAACTCATGAAGCGCAAAGTCCTTTGTATTTAGACTTGGTTTGCAGATATATACGATTGTGTAAAACTCACAAAGAGGTTTGTTAAAGTTTTTAGCCTTATGATTTCTTCTGATCATTTAATTTTGTAATGTCCTTACTAAAGACTGTCTCATATATTGACAGTTGTCATGCTATTGTTTGTCGCTAGTGTCTTACACCAACAGTGCATTTTTTCTGTAGTTCCATCCCCACACTATCCCTTTGGCAAATTTCTGTAAATAAAATGTTTTAAACAAAAGTATTGTATCGATCTAGTGCAGTCCTTTTAGATAATCTCCTTGATTCAGACTTCTGAAGGATTAAGGGAAAGCTAAGATCTACGTTTCCTTGAAATCTAGTATCAATTTGCACCAACATCAAGGACTATACTCATGACGTTGGCTACTGCCTAGTGGCGACCTGCTTAAACCACTAGGCTGACTAAATTTTCCATCCATCAAGTCTCATCATCTTTACTGCATTTTAAATTGTCCTAATCTTCTAATTACCATAATAAGTCTCAATCTATACTCGCTCACAATTTCAAACAACTTTCTACCTAACTCTAGCAATTTTTCGAAGAAAATCGAGGAGGAACATTGTGAAGTAGTATTGAAGAAGACTTCGGAAGGTACAAAATTGCTTCATATGATGTGTTATCAGTTGAAGATTCTACACAAGGGGTAAATATCTTCCAATGGAACTCGCCGAAAATTATGTATTATCGATGAACCCACTTTTTCAAAATGGAGATATTATTAATATTATCAATCATAGCATCTAATACCGACATACAAGAGTTAAATCGCGAACCTGAAAACCTCAGTGGTAAAACTCCTGATTTCAGAACTAGGTGACAGTGGTTCGAATCTCAGACAGGACGTGTGTTCTTTCAATGTCGTAAATCCTCGTTTCTGATAAACGCTAACAAGCACGAAACTTGAGACCAGGGCTTCCAACCACCTAACATCAATTCAGAGTGCACCACTATGACAAGCTACCTAGCTTGGTAGCTGCATCGCAAACCTGACTGATAAGATTCAGTCTGCACCAATACCAAAGACTAGGTTCATGATATTGGTGACCAATCAGTGGAGAAGTAGGGAGTATTACAGCAAACTGTGATAAAATTACCTCATAAATTTCTTCATCTTTAGTTGTAAATGGATTATTTCACATTTTTTTTACGAAAGGTGTTTTTGAAAATAGAAAAACCGAATTTTTACGATCGAAGTTCAGTGTAGAGTTACAAACATAGTGGTCAGTGTGATTGTAAGTTACGTCTGTTTATTCTGCAGGTATTAGTTATATTGAGTAGCATGTCCGAATGTTAACTTCAATAGCTTCGTTTCTTCATGTTAGATCACGAAGTGGTATCAATTAAAGAGCCACCGAAAATCGGGGATACCGAGTGGCTGCATCGTCCTTAGCTGGAACTCTTCGGCATTACACATCCATGATCCCACCAAGCATGGAACCCAGGATCGTCAGATTAATAGGCGAGCTTCTTGACTGTTCAGCCACTTGGATGGAGCCCAAAGGCCCATGAGTTCTAACTTCTATCAATTCGTGATGTGTAGCATGACCGCCAACCAATGTCATTGGCGAGTATTTTTCCTCACATGCGACTTGGTGAACTCCACTAATCACGTATTCTCGCTAGAAATCCAGGCACCTTCATCCTGTTGGCAATCACTGACGAGTATTAAGTTAGCATACAAGTGTTGCTTTGAAAGGACTTGATTAGTTTCAAGTAAAGCCACAGGCTGGTATCAGCTAGAAACCATTCCATCTTAGTTTAGATCTCTTCACTCTTAATTTTCCTTGCTATGTGATACGGTTATACATATATTGTAAGAAATACATGCATAGTAAATTAGTATAAACTGAGAAATGCAAACGGACATATACTCAATATGCACTCTGCTGGTTGAACAGCTATCATCAACTTCTTTGTGTTATCAAAAAACTTTTAAGCATATCCATCAACGTTACATGGTTTTTGCGTTGGTTATTGTCTGTTCGTACGTGACGTAGCTGAAAAATCCCAGTAGGTTGTCATTTTGTACTAGTGACCTAAATGATATATAGGCTAGTTTTGCTACTTACGTATGTAATAGTGCTACGTGGGACATTGTTATTTAAAAAGTTAGCTAATATGTTAAATATGACTTTTCAAAGAACACCAGTCATTCTGTTATATATATATATATATATATATATATAATTCTTGCTTATTTAATTCCTTTCAGTACTATAATCCTCGTTTCTTCTGCTCCAGTTTCACTGGTTACATTTAAATTTTCAGATTTTTTCCAGAAAACATTGCTTTACTTACTTTCCTTTCATTATTTTACTTTCCTAATGGAACATAGTGAGTCCAGCTTTAAGCTTTGAAGTTTCACGAGCTGTGGTATTGTTTTTTTATGTGGTGGGGTTGGTTGCCTCATTTCTAGCTTTCCCTCTTTTCCACATTAGTTTGTTTATTAGGTATATCACACAGTGAAACAGTATTATTTACTGGATGACGTTTCGAACAAAATTTATTGTTCATAATCATATCAATTGTGATCATACGACTTTGACACTTGAGTTTTATAGCTTTCTTTGTTTTCTCCAATTTGTCGTAGGGGTAGTAGAATTTTCCAGATATCGGGGACAGGTGATGAATCATTCCTATTACATGTATTTGCAGTTGATTCGATAAACAAAGCTTCTAATGTCACAGGGTATAGGGAGAGATTGATAACAGAAGCTTTGTTTATCGAATCAACTGCAAATACATGTAATAGGAATGATTCATCACCTGTCCCCGATATCTGGAAAATTCTACTACCCCTACGACAAATTGGAGAAAACAAAGAAAGCTATAAAACTCAAGTGTCAAAGTCGTATGATCACAATTGATATGATTATGAACAATAAATTTTGTTCGAAACGTCATCCAGTAAATAATACTGTTTCACTGTGTGATATACCTAATAAACAAACTAATGTGAAATTACTTACTACCACAGTGCCCAAGTTTTACACATATATTAATTTCCCTCTTTTCCCTAGTTGACTATTGGCTAGTAAACTAGGCAGGGATTAGGAGTGCACCAGTAGGCAATCTACAGTTGAATCCCTGATGCCTTGTTTTATACAATACTTATGTCTAATTTTATAAGTGGCACATACATTGAAGTGTATTACTGAGCCAAATTTTTGACTAAGAGATGCTAGTGGACAGTAAAAGTTGATGCAGAATACTGGCTATCATTAATAACTTGTTGTGATAAATAAATGAGTTATTTTTTGCTTAAACTTTTTGAGTGGAGTTTTAAGCTTAGTAAATAGACTGTTTTTCCGTTCTTGTACTTGCAGATTTAATTTTTGTAGATAAGAATAAACATGAATAAAATTTACTTCGATAGTTTTGCAGTTATGTGTCTCTATTTATTTTAAACTGATAACATTTTGACCCAGTTCTATTCTGCACCCAGTCGTCCGAATAATGGACTCCTACATCATTATTTCCAAAAGACGTTGCTAGATGTTTTTACTTGCATCCGGTGACATCACCGTGTAAGCAGTTCTGAGGTCCATTGGGGGGAGGGTGTAGCTATTTTTCATATTTCACTAAGTATTGCTATCGTGGGATGCCGGTTTTTGTGGCTTCAACGTGTACTACAAATCTCATCCCATCGGTTGTCATACCTTTTTGCATGTTAAACATTCAGAGATTTTTTTTGAAGCTGTTCAGATGACTCTGCATTTCTTGAGTGTATTCACCTAAGCTGACATATACTCTCTTAGATGTTAATATATATCAAATGGGATTTTAAATTACACTACATTTGCATTCGCTATTTCATCCTTATAAAGTGATTTCATCTTTCCTCTTTACCATATCTCAGGTTCAAGCCTATCTTAATGCATTGCCAACTACAGAGTATCAGTATGTGGAACAAATTATAAAAAATGCTGAATTAGAATGCGGACGTGATTTGACGCTAGCAGCGATTTGTCTACTGTATTTCTATCGACAACCATTATCAACAAATCATCTTTTTCTTTTGTTGAATAAATGGTTATTGATATCTGAGTGTATGAGAGAATATGAAACAACTTGGGAAAATGATGCCATATCAATGCTTTCAGCATTAAAAGATAAACCAACTAATTTAAACGATACTATTATACATGAAAATAATATCAAGAAGTTTCTTATTAATCCTGATACGCGCATGACTTCGGGAGTAAACAATCCGAAACGCTTTCGTTTGTCTCCACTTGCATATCATATGCTTATTGATGAACTTCGACCATTACTTTCTATCTCATATAATGACACAGAAGAGGATAGTCTGCATTCATCATCCTTTGAATTATCACAGAATACAGAATTAACTACTAAGATTTCCTTGTGGAATTTATGTTCAGAAAATCTATGTTTTATAAGTCAATCTGTTAAGCGAATGGCTTTGGATGTTTCGCTAAAAATATTAACCAGTTCTTTGGATACATCCAGCTTTGATTGGTCGAGAAGTCTTGTGGAAGCGGCTGGTGATAGTAATTTAAAAGACGCTTTTGTTATGACTATTCACAAGACATTAGCTAATAGTCTGCCTGATTTGGATGATAAGTTGTATCATTTAGTAAGTTCTTTATGCTTTACTTCTTTATAATTTCAAATCAGTCTTATTATATCTTGTAGACTTCCTGAGGAATACTGGTTTGTGATTGTTATATGCCTCAATATGATTTTCACTTTATCATAGTCGTGATTTTGTTTGGTTGGTGGTCGGTTAGTCGGAGAATCCAGGATGCGTGTTTTATCCTGTTTGGTTGGACTGGTCACGCGGATGTACCTACATCCTAATTTAGGTTTAGAGCAATATGAGAACGGAGAAGTTAAACTCTAGACGTCCAATAGACGTGAACGCACCAGTGACCTTGAAACGTTCAGTTGAAGCGAGGTGGTAAAACCAGGTGAATAATGCTATATTAACTTTTTTTGAGTGTAATGATATCTGTCGCACACAAACCAACAAAATCACTTCATTCAGTTCTATGTCAACCAAAAGACTCAACAGCGGAAGAAGATAAAACCAACATCATCTGCAAAATAAATTGTAACAACTGCGAAAAACACTACATTGGCCAAACTGGACATCTCCTTCGTCTTCGTATCCACGATCATAAGCTAGTCGTCAAAAGACATGACATCCACTCCCTCATATCACTACATACAGACAATCACGGATATCAATTCGATCGGGCCAGTGTTCAAATATTAGACAGAGGAAACAACACCGAGAATGCTAAGGAATTTTCAGAAGCCTACCTGGTATTCCAGTGAATCATCAATCAATAGACACATCCAGATAGACGAAATCTACCAACCGATAAGAAGGAAACCTCACACACAAATGGTGAAAGTTCAAGTCAAAGAAACAATCAGTTCCAATATCGATACAAGCAGCCTAGAATGTGTGAAAACACACAAAAGCAACCCATCACGTCCGAGGTCACCGACCAGGAAAGATGATTAATAAACTCGTGGAGAAATCTAAAAGCTTACTTCAAATTGAAGTATGCGCTGAAGATGTCACCTATTAAGGTGATAAAAAGCTTCTCAAATTAACTATCCAGCTCAGAGAACACAACCACATCAAAAGATATCTGGTTAATTTTAGGTTATGTCAGGGGAAGAATACTGCTGGGCTTCGGAAGGGGACATGTTAGGGTTAGGTTGACCTAATTAGAGTTGGTTAGGCATAGAATAGGGGTAGATTAAGGAAAGATTAGGGTTAGGAGACCAGATTTACCTTTTAAGTCAACTGTTTTTTTTTCACCTCTTGTGTGTCTAAAGTTGAGCTTTGTCAAGAAAAATGGTGGCGTTGTTTCTATGCTGGATTTCGCTTTAATATTTTAGACCGAAGATTCACAGATACCTAAACACTCATTGGTTAAAATGAAATTTTAATCCGAACCTCATTGCATATATATCAGCCATAAGGGGCTTATCGTCATTTTACACACTTTGCATTAGATTCAATTGCGAGGTTCATCTTTTAGACGAAGACAGTGTATTTACCTACTTTGGCATATTTCCACCAATCATATAATGTTCAGTATGGGGTTGAATTTCAAGTTTGACTGTTTTACAATCTGATATTAATCAGCTTACTATTAGAAACCATGCAGTGCCAGATTGCACAACTTTGTACACCGTGTGGCCTATCGAAACTTAGAATGTGACGCTACGAAGGGTGTCTACTATCATTCATCCACTGGGTTGAAACCAAATAAGCTGTAATCCTTAACTGCTTCAGCATAACTGTTAGTAACTCAATAACTAGAAATTTTCATCTCCAGAGTATGCGGACCAACCCTAATTTCTACCGGGGATAAAAATAACTTAAATTCTATTTAGACCACCAGTTTCGTAAAAAAAGCGTTGAATTATATGCGATCATTTTCAAAACAGGATGAATACAGTTTAAAACTGTACTAAAGAGAGTTGGTAAGAGTGTATGAATAGGTATTTCATTTCTTAATGTAACTTTGATCTTCCTATATTATGAATCATCTTGGTATATGGAATTTCTGTGTATTCCTAAAGGAATAAGTTTTTTTTAATATTTACCCAGTAATGAGTAATGTATCATGCTTGTCCACGGTGATACCGAACTATATAACTAAATATTTAAACAATTCATTGAGCTGTATGAAGAAATATTGATCAACTTCGTTACTTATCAATTCTCAGATTTCAGTATTAGGAATTCTGTGCGCTGTTTTTCTGGAAGGTTATTCTTTGGGTTGAAAAAGGCTCGTCAACTAGATGGTGTTTTTTGCTTTGCTATGATTACCCTTAAATTTGTAGTGTGTTGTGTTGGAGATGGTCACTGGTTGTCATTATTAGTTGAAGGTATTCTGAATTTCCAGTTGATTAACTTTTATTTGACCGGAATGTTCAGTCTGTGTTAACGTGTTGGAGTTTATGATGATAGGTGCTGGGTTCGAGTTTAGGTGGGAACATCATCATTCACTGGGGATGCAGGTGTATGCAGCCTACGAGACCCTAATGTAACTAAACACTAGTCCTGGATTCAAATGCTAGCAAACATCAACTAAATAACATGATGACTGGTAGTTGTTATTTTTGAAAACTAAAATACGTATTATATTCAACTCTGCTATATCATGAACATTTTTCACCTTTCTTTTCAAGCTTCATGCTGGTGAATTACACGTTATTTGCCATCTACTCACTAGTCCTTCGTTTATTTCTAAGATATTAATTGAACATCCCTCAACACTGATGGATTTTCTCGATGGACACCGTAAGTGCAGGATTATTTTTGCCTGTTGTAACTGTCCTGTTGTGCCACTATATTTTTCAGAGACTTGGTGTGTCACCAAAAGCATTTCTAACACACTGCAGACTTTCATCAACACTTGCCAGGAAAGATAAACAGCAAGGAAATCTGATAATGAGTTCACCAATCACCTATTTTTTCAGCACTTTTGTAGAAGGAAATGGATTGATTGCACACGTGAAGAGATCGTTTAGTGACATCACACACCAGGCCCTCGAATAAGAAGCGACAAGTTGGACTTCAGAGAATGATATAGAGAAGGTTATATGAGGAGAAAATAAAAACTTGATGCACTTTAGGTACTAGTTTGAAATGTTGGTTGGCAACCCTTTTTCTACTACTAGGAACTCAAGGAATGAATAACAGCAATAATATAAATTCATTGTATTTGTAGAATTAATATTGTTAATTTATACACTATATAAATGATATTTCTTTTTTCTAGCTACAAATGATTTATTTATTCAAGAAAAATGGAAAACTTCACTAGACATGTGCTGTTTTAATGATAAGATAAAAGCAATCCAAAGATTTATTCAAAGAAATTATGAGTTTTTATTGAAGTAAGTTTTTGATAGTAATCCCTCCTTTTTGGTGTTAATTTTTTTTTAATATCGTGGTGCGTGGGTGGTTTCAGTAACAGAATCCTTGTCAGTTACGCGGGAAGTCTGGATTCGACTCCCGGCTGATTCATTCCCAAACTTCGCCTAGTTTACTAGTCGCTGTGAGACTAGCAACCCCGCCCCACTACTGAAACTATAAAGCTTAAAGTCCTATGTTTTGCTCGGAACTCGAAGGAATGAAAAAAGATTTTTACTGCCTGGCTTCTAATTTTTCCTCTACAAACTGAAGGAATAGTGGAGTGGAGTTAGGAATTTCAACTCGTTAGACGGTAGTTATACAGTTGTTTTTTATTCATTTACATTCCCAGTGGAACATAGGGATTCAAGCTAGTGGCTTGAATTTTATGTAGCAGTGGTGTTTATATTTACAGGATGGGGTTGCTAGCCTCATGCCCAACTTTCCCTCCTTACCAGTCTTATTATTGGCTTAGCGAGGTAAAGGAGTGCGTCGGCCGGGGATCGAACCTCAGACCACCTGCGTGGTAGGCGAGCATTCTACCGTTGTGCCACCGACGCAGTATATAACTGAAAATCCCTTGACTACATGTATACATTAGAATAGTAAACGTTAATAGTACAATGTTGATATTATTTCAAAGATCCTATTCAACAGGTTGAAATTAGTGTTGTTTGTAACCAACGATTGCTATGTTGTGATTACACAAAAATACAATACACATGCAGTCAATTTGTAGTTAACTTCCAGTGTATCCATTGATGTACTAAATAAATGATTTCACCACTTAAGATGTATGAAACTATAGATGAAAACAGTTTATTGAAATAAAATGTTGTTTATCCAAATAGAGGTAGGGATTTTTACTACCGAGACTACCATATAAATAACGGGCAGTACATCTTTCGAAGTTGAACCTGTGGAATGGAATAAACTTTCTTGAATCAACTTCTTTGATTTGCTCACTATATAATAATTCTGAAATAGATGAGAAAATGCGCAACATAGGCTGGTCATTTTCATGTAATTGTGTGCTCTGCTGAGTTGGGTGGTTTGATTGCAAAGTATCCATTGTTCTTCTAGACAATATCTTCAGCACCAACTTCAAGTGAATTCAAAATGCTTCCTTCATCATGAAGTTAAAGCTAAAGATGTGATCTAAAAGGACAATCAAATCTTCGAATTATTTTCTATTTACCGCCTCAAATTCATTAAACGCTACAGGAGAATCAAAAGGCTCCATTAAACAAATCGGCTCGCAAAAAGGACGTTTATATGTTTTTACCGTTCGAGGGTGATCACCAAAGTGTGATCATTAAACAAAGACTCAGAGTGGCACTGAACATAAATTATTATGTAAGTAAACTCATTTTCATAGAGAAAATGAGATTTCTGTTGTCGTGTAGACCTTCACAGTATCCGAAAAAATAGTGTCATATCCCACAATGTGTACCGACTTACATGTATATGCGATCACACACAGTGGAGACCCACCAATCTCTTGAAGTCAGGACTGCAGAAAACATTCGTAACTGTCTGCAAGATCGATCAAAACCGCCTGATTCAATTAGTCCTGGAAGTAGATGTCCAATGCCATCTGTCGCAAAGCACATCATAAAGACACGTCATAAAGTTTATTTCGATAGTGCCCGTTAAACCCATATATAAAACAGGTTCGGGTTGAATACTTGAATTCGTTGGAGCCTTAGTTACAAAAAGACTTCAACTTGTTTTATGCGTTCAGAAATTATTTGTCATTACTCTGAAACTTGGTGCGTCGGTGTCACAGCGGGAGAATGCTCGCCAACCACTCATGTGGTCTGGGGCCCGATCCCCGACCGATGCACTCCTTTACCTCGCTAAGCCAGTAATGAAACTGGTAAAGAGGGAAAGTTGGGCATGAGGCTAGCAACCCCATCCTGTAAAAATAAGCACCACTACTACAGAAACTTCGAGCCATTAGCTTGAATCCCTATGTTCCACTGGGAATGTGAAGGAATAAAAAGAAACTTTGAAACTTGGTAATCCAATTTTAGAACTGGGTAACATTATCGGCCTTAGAACAGCAAACTTAACTTGCAAACTGTTAAATTGTATAATTTCTTTCGGATAACTGAACGTTAAATAAGCTACTAAACTTGAAGCTCTAGTTTTGCGAGGCGTATAATAAATAAACAGTTGAATAAGTGCTTTTGTAGATTATTTTTATTTTTACTGATTTCGTTTATTTCTTTTTTGGTAACACTTTCTCTTGATAGACGCCCAACTTTATTTGTTGAATTAGCTATCAATCAAAATTGTAGCGATTGGATTCGTACTTTAGGATTAACTCTTCTACAGTTAAGTGATTCTGATGCACAACATCCGACGGAGAATAATCAAATTAGTATGTTTTACCGTATCAACTCATCAACTTCTTCAATAATTCATCTTGTCCAGCCAAATATGATTTACAAACCAGTTGTTGCCTCAAATGGTTTCATGGATGTGCCTACAAGTGCTGAAATAAATTTATCTGTAAATTTATTGGTTTATGGAACTAGATGCGGTACAATCGGTTTTATTAACGTTTCCAATATGCGAGTAAGTTATTTATTACTTGAGATAATTGACTAAAAGTTGTTATCATCTACTTTTGAGCAGAAATATTTTATTCACTATCTTACTTATCCTGACAAAGTCACAAATGTCTTTTCAAATAGGCTTCAGACTTTTATTAACAGCTGCTTTTGCTTCATACTGAAGATAAGATATCCAGAAACTATTAGCAACAATGAACTCTGGCAGCAAACCAATTAAGAACTTGTTGCCTAAAAACTATGCTGAAGAAAATGGAGAGATGGGTTATATATACACTCTACGGGGACTGTTGAGTGACGTAACACGCCACGAAGGCTCTCTAGTAGAACTCAAATGAGAAACAATTAGGTTGATGGTGGTCTAAGTGGAACATGGAGAAGATCATGCCGGGTGGAGATGAAACCGTATGGGTGATAATGGAGCCAGCTAAAACGGAATACATAGATTCCGGGTGAAATGGAGGTATGCTGCTTAAGCTTTATGTTCCATCCTGAACTAAAGGGAACAGCAATAACTTCCTTGATTATTTGTACGCTTTTCCTTCAAATTTATTTCGTATATTAGTCCCCTTTTCTTTCTCTCTTTAGGATATACTTTCATTTACTGGGCATACTTCAAGTGTTCAGAGCTTATGTTTCTTACAACCATTTCCTCCTAGACAAGCAAAAAATACACAGTCATCACAACAAGTGTGGTTACTGACTACATCGGAAGATGGTGATGCTTTCATCTGGGATGTGACTGACCTTATTCATCCTCCTGAATCTAAAGTATGCAAACCAATCATTTCACAGATAGCTTCTTTATGTGGATACCATTATCTATGTGTAACAACATCTGCTTGGCATTCAAAACGTCAGATCATTGCTACTGGTGGTTTAGATTGTACAGTTTATCTTTGGGATATTTCCAAACTTGGCTTTAGATCTGAAATTTTATCTACACGAAGTGGAAAATGTAATAAACTTCATCCATTTAAATCCTTGCATACACCAGCATATCCAATTAGTTCAATGGCTTTCCGATCGCCTGATATTTCAAACAAGTATCAGGGAGATGTCAATCGTCTTCAGGATGTTTTAGCCGTTGGATGTTGGAATGGGATGGTTTATTTTTATAGTTTAGAATCCTTATCTATTGTAAGGGTAAGTTAACGACTTTATTCTGTTCTAAAAACCGTATCTATTGATGCATAATGTGTTTGTTGTTTTTTAGGCTGGTCTCCACTTTCTTTTATTTCCTATCATCTCTTCCCTGTAGTCACTGTCTGTATCATCGTCATCGATTTGTTCACTTGCTTATTCACCGAATGGTGGAAATATCTTAGCTACTATGGATAGAAAAGGTGAACTAATGCTTTGGAATGATGATATACTTTGGTATCAAACTGGTTTAATACAAGAATTTCCAGATGACATTGATATTTTTCCTAATGAAGGTGAATCGAACGCTTTGATTCCAAACCAGTCTGGGAGAATATGTTTTTCAAAGCCAACTGGTCAGTATATTTTTCAAACTGGTGGTGGTCAATTCTTGGATAATTATATCAATATCTGGGATACCAAACTTTGTGCAGCATTTGGTAAAGTTTTTATGTTTTTACATATTGATCTTTGGATGAATGTGTGAATATGTCCAGTTTGTTACGGTGATTGGACAAATGACATATTTTATATGGTATTTATTGGTCTTTGAATTATTTCAACCTGTCAGAACCTTTAATGTAAGCCTGTGACCGAGTTTTACATTAATGTATGTTTATTTTATTGGTGGTGTCTACTAGTGGAATTCAAAATTTGCATTTCGACCCACTTGAAACTTATGAGCTGGGTATGCGTATATCTCCAGTGAGTGGTAGTTTTCCCCCTCGAATATAAACTAGTTGATGGGAAATGTAAAATAACTTAAACGAACAATTAATTTGTGGTAATTTCAGACTCACTCGTCACTACAACTAAAATTTATTGTACCGACTGCATATGTTCACAGTCACTGTACCCTCTGTGATCGACGCTATTGTAACATACATGAAGTGTGAACTAATCCGATAAAATTTGATCTAGGATTCTTCACAAATGATTCGTTAAAAACTAGAATAATCTTTGTTATCCATCCACAGTATTCCAACAGTAGATAGTATCTTAATGACCACTCGAATACTATTCTCGCATTGAGAAGCCACGAGAGACAAACTGATAATGAAAGAAAAAGGGAAATGACCAGAACTTCAGTGTATAAACATTGTATTATGACTGGTTTAACAACGTTACAACAGGAAATCGATGACATGAGTTCTGATCTAGGTTCAGTGTGTGTTTTGTCTGCACTGACTAATATAAATCTAGTCTCTCCGTCCTGATACAGTGACTGACTGATCGGTTTCAACATGAAACTGTGCACAGAAGTTCAAATTGCCTCACGCCATGTAGAACACAAACGAAGACAAAAATTAAGAAGAGATTCAAAAGAACAATAATAAACAGAAATATGAAATCATAAAGAGTGAATGTACCATTGAGAAGGATTTCTTGTCACATCACCAATTACCTCCAGCCATTGGTTCTTAAGATCCCAAGGACCCCAACCAGGCAGCCTACACCTTCTTACATGGCTCAGACAGTGTGAAATATAAATACCCATTGCATTTATTGTGATAGAACTGAGCTGTACACTTAGATATTTAGTTGTTTAATGCCACTTTATAGACACTGAAGTTCTTGAATTTGGTTTTGTGAAAGAAGTTCTAGAATATGAACAGTGAAATAGTATAGGGTTCACATTCACTCTTCAAATTTTTACTTTTATCATCAAGAAGTATGACCTCCTCTCAGGCATGACTCGTAGTCTAGTACACAAGCTTGCTGAATTGTATTACACTATAACTTACAAAGTATTCACCGTATATTTAGTTTATTCATAAAAATTAGGGTCTTCTTTACGGGGTTGAAATTGTGAGCACGGTTTCCCCATTATTATTATTGTTCCCTTGGGTTCCTAGTGGAACATAGGGCTTCAACTGCGCGTCTCCACTTGCTTCTGTTTTCTGCCGTACTTTTCACCTGCGTCCATGTTATTCCATGCTGTTTCAACTCCACTCCACATGATCTCCTCCATGTCACCCTTAGACGTCCCGCTCGCCGCTTCCCTTTCGGGTTCCACTCGAGGGCCTGACGCGCAATGTCACCTAACGGCCTCCTCAGTGAGTGTCGAATCCATCTCCACTTTCTCCTGCATATTTGTTGGGCGATTGGTTCCTGTTTTGTTTGTTCCCATAGCTTCTTGTTTGTGATTCTTTCCGGTCATCTAATCTTCAGTATAGAACGAAGACAGTTGTTGATAAAGGTCTGCAACAGGCTGTTGGAAATATTCTTTGTGACCCGCCAAGTTTCTGATCCGTATAGAAGAACTGACTTGACGTTTGTATTGAAAATCTGAATTTTGTTGTTGATGGTGAGTGACGAAGATTTCCAGATTGGTTTTAGGTTGATGAATGTGTTTCTCGCCTTTCCGATACTCGATTTGACATCCTCGTTCGTTCCTCCTGTAGTTGAGACAATGCTCCCTAGATAAGTGAATGAAGTAACCTCTTTCAAATCCCTCCCGTTGATGGTGATTGGCGCTGGATGTTGCTGCTGCTGTTGTTTTTGGTTTGTTGGTTATTTTCATAACCTCCGTCTTGTCTATGTTCACCTGGAGTCCTGTATTTGCTGCTTGTTCGACCAGTTTGTCGGTTTTCGCTTGTATGTCTTCGATTTTGTGTGACATCAAACATAAATCATCCACGCGCGAAATCCAGGTCTTCTAGGTTCTTCACTTCGGTCCAGGATATCCCCGTCTTCTCGTTTCCCACTGTCTGACGCATAATCCAGTCCACCACAGTTAGGAATATCGTTGGTGATAATAAGCACCCTTGTCTGACTCCTGTGTTTACTCCAAATGCCTCGCTGAGTTTTCCGTTGTGAATCACTTGACATGTGCCGTTGTCGTACAGCTGTTGAATAAGGTTGATGAATATTTGGGGTACGCCGTAGTACTCGAGTAGTTTCCAAATTACTTCGTGGTCAACGCTGTCGAAGGCCTTCTCAAAGTCTATAAAGTTGAGGTAGAGGTTTGATTGCCATTCCATGCTTTGTTCGATAGGTGTGTTTTATCTTGTAATGCTTTTGTTCATTCTTACAGTGATTTGTTCACATAAATATATTAAGAGATGAATTTTCAGATGGATAACGAAGTTACATACTTACTTTGTTTGTAAGGGTTTGATTGGTTTCAAATTCCAACATGGATTGGTTTGGAACTAAGACAAAACAGCTGTTCAGTAGCATTCTAGGGTTTTCAGTGGTTCTCTGATTGATATCAGTCCTTGATCAAACTTGAAGTAACACACTTTATTATTACATACTTCAGTTATGCTTCTCTTCGATGTTTCACTTTTCATGTGCCAATCTTTTCCCTAGGTCCATGGATTCATATTAATCCACCTGTTGTTAGTAATAATAATACACAAAATTCAGTATACGTAACATGTGTTACAGTAATGTCATTCGATTTTCACATTGCGTTGGGTTGGAGTGATGGTAATTTGACCATTGTTCGCATATATGATGGCAGGATAGTTAACCATCTAAATTTATCTGAAGAAGAATATCATTCTTCTGTGCAGTGTATTGCAACTGTTGATATAAGGCTTAAATCAAAGTGTCGTGGTTGCCTTCTTATTGCTGGATATTCGTCTGGTGCTGTAAAGGTAAGTCAAATGTATTGTAAAAGGAATACATTTTTATCTTGTCTAAATTAATGACAAATGTCCTCCACATTTTTATTTGATTCTGTCTCATAAATTCGGACTCAAGAAAAACATTGTTTCTACAGATTAGCCTCGTATGGCAGAAATGTTATGACTATGAATGACCACTTATATTACTTAGTAACTGACGTAATAAACACGCCGAACAAAATGGAGATGGACAGGACTCAGACTGAGTAGACCATCGAGTGCCTTCGCGCGCCATTCCCTTGAGTGGAACTCGAGTGGGGAACGACAAGTTTGGCGTCCGGTGACATAGAGGAGATCTTGTGAGGAGAAGATCGTAGCTTACGGGCAGTCGTCAGTGGACTTGGAGTTGTACGCTTTAATTTACATAAATTTTCCCTTTATTCAACCACCAACAGAATGGAAAATGTCCTCTACTTTCTATTCTTCACTTGAAATACTACTAGAACAAGTATATTTCGTCCCATAACGCGTCAAAGGACAATCTTTTTCAGTTGTAAAATATTACTTCCAGTAGTCCTAAGATTTCATCGATTTGTAAAGTGTAATTTCATATGATGTACTTTTCTGTAATCCCCGTTTGTGTGTAATTCTAATTTATTGTTATTATTTCTTTACGCTCCGAGTGGCGCATAGGCTAGAGCAGCACATCTCCATTTCACCCTGTTCTGTGTAGCCATTTTTAGCTGACTCGACAATTGTCCATATGCTGTTATTTTGCCCTCACACAATCTCCTCCACGTCATCCTTGGACGCCCAGTAATTCCTAATAGGTAAATTCTATCTATGTTTATATGGAGATTCTCAGGAGTTTAAGTGTTCCAGATTCTGGTCACAACTCAAAATCCCCAAATTGTTTCGCCTACTGTAGACAATAAACTTTAAAGTTTGAAAAAAGGTTTTTATATTTCCAGTCTGTCAAAAAATATTATTTTAGTTACTGAAATATATATATATATTCATTATCAGTACTGTCGTAATTTGATGCATTTACTTCTTGTTTGTAGATGTATGTTTGCACATTTGAACCGAAAATCAATCCTGATAGTGATCATTATGTATATTTGTCACCATCTTTAATATCAGAAATACGTTTCACACTTATTGACACTTTATGGTCACATTCTCCTGATCATAATGTACATACTAGTGGTGAATTAAACAGTGGTACTTTATGCGTATCTGGCTATTACTGTGTTGTTGCTTCTGGTGGTAGTAATTGTGAGATTTGGTTTCATTTTATCGGTCGTCGAACTGGAAGTAAAATTATGAAATCTATTTGTTTAAAAGATCACAACGCTCCAGTAACTATGATTAGTTTTGGCAGTAAGCATTTTGCGACAGCCTCTAAAAGCAGAGTAAGTTATAATTGCATTGTTATTATTATTAGTAATAGTTATGAACCCACAATTTTACTAATTTCAATAATGGATTAGACTTTTTTCCTTCCTTCACGTTCTATGCGGAGTATAGGGCTTGAAACTAGAATTTCCAGTGGTACTCCTTGTTGTACGGAGTGGAGTCACTAGCCTCAGCTGGAAACTTACCATTTTCCAGGCTTACTACCAAATAGTAAACTATTCGAGTGCGTTGGCGATAAATCGAACCCTGGACTTATCTTATGTTTGACGGGCATTCTGTATTTATGGTTGTTTTTATTAATGTTGTTTCTGGGATCAAGTTCTGATAGCCTACAGTAGATTTCGTAATCTAATTACCATTACTGTTTATGGGTACCCGTTTATCTCTGACTCTGTTAGATGTAACACACAGTCCACTTATTAAAGGGAACAGAGAATACTTAGTTCTGTGTGATGCCACACAACAATGAGTATTCTGTGTGTTATTCAAACGATAAGGCAAATGTATAAGTCCTACTCAGACTCTTAGATAATAATAAAAAGAGAACGAACAATATGGATGTCGAATCTCAGTTCACTAGATATTTACTGGAAGTTGTTTGTATTCTAAAATAATGGATACAATTATAGGTAACTGTTGTCTTGTTAGAAAACTCAGTTTTGCCTAACTGTGTTTGTGTATACCGGCTATAAAAGATAATTAGTTAAGAACACTGTCTATTTTTGATTTTAAGTCATTTTGGTCATCTTTTAAAAAATGTGACTGAGTAATCTTCCAATAATAGTCACATGCACTCTTGTATGAATATATATACAGTGAAGGTGTATTTATTTTGAAGCAACACGGCCTCCTGGTTAAACGTTTTCGGATAACAACAACACGTGCCATTTGGACTTCATCAATGACGCTCTTGACAGCTTCTATGAAATGTTGATCTACGCTGATGAAGTACGTAGATATTTGACGTACTTTTCAGTGCAACAAGTGTTGATTTCATATCAGTTGATTGTATGCTTAAACTTGAGGTGATTGGTGGTTTTGGCATAATGGAAACTATGATCCCTGTTGATAGCTATACTAATACTAAATATACTGCAGCATCAAGGTATACTTCACAGTCATCTAATCTACTATGTGGCTTTCTCAGATGTTTGCCATCAATAAGAAGTCATGAGGAGAAATGAAAAAACAAGTATTAAAATGGAATACTAATGGTATTTTATTCCACTTCTGTAGTTGTCAATGACTTGAAGAATTACTCTTTTTCAAGTTTGGTGACAGATTTATATCAGTTAGAGAACCATTGTAAACCAGGAAGTACTGGACAACTGTTTCATCCTAGTTTAAAACTCTTCAACAATACGCATCAGTGACCCCACCGGGTGCGGAACTCAGGCCCTCAGTTAACGAGGCAAACTCGTTGACCATTTATCCACTAGGGTGGGATTCAATGAACCATTGATTCTGACTTACTGAGGGTGGTGCTAAAAAACCGCAAATTGACAGAAATTAAAATGTATGCACTATTTGATTCCGTCTGAATAGGATACAAGTTGGCGTTGTAACCTGAAGCTCCTGCGTCCGATCCGCGGTGGGGTCATGGATCAGTACTACGGAAGAGTTTCGAATTAGGACGAAAGGACTGTCCGGCACTCCCTGGTTTTCAGTGGTTCTCTAACTGTTATCAATCCTTGATCAAACTTGAGATTGTTCAAATCCCTACAAACTAACACTCGAAAATTACTCTTTTTATTCATGCAATTTACAGAAAGTAACTTCCAACATATTAGTTAATAATGGTAATCTGTAATAAACAGAGTAGCTTGTTAGTAATTCACTTGCCCATGATACTCAATGACACATTTGAATTTTGGAAGGAATGTGAGGAGTTCCGTCTACATTGCACATATTCACGCTTTTCTGATTAGTATCGACAAGCAAAAAAACAGTCCATGCCTTTCTTATTCCATTAATACAAACATTTATGGTTAACTGACTTATTCGAGTAGCTGAAACCTTGCGTGACTGCAGAGCCCAGAGGCCAGCCACACACACAGCCTGTTTGAAGTAGCTTTTGGAGTTGCATCTGTACTGAGATCTTACCGCTGGCTACCAATGTACAATTTTCGGGGTCAGTCTTTCCTGAGCCTCCTCTCCACAGCCCAGACACAGTATAGCTGGCATATTAATTATGTAAAGGAAATACCTTACAGCCATTACATACCTGTTCACCAGCAGTACAACTTTACCTACAGACTCTCAACATAATGTAAACAACTGGCACTATTATTGTAACTGCTTTTAGTTTAATCTATATCCAAATGACCTTTCTGACATGGTAGGACCCGCAGGTACATTAGTTCCAACGAGTTTAGCTCTTTGCATTATTGTGAAATGTAAGCCTGACCACCATGTGAACAAAATTTAGCTCATTAGTTGCTCAACATATCTGATGAACTGATTTCAGTGAACATATTTGAGTATACATGAATATATTCGTTACTTTCTGGTTATCATGTAATATATATTTAGATCCTTTTATTTTGTTTTTTTTTTTTTGTTCTATAGCAGGTTGCAGTGTATCATTATGATCAAAGAGAACGGACTGTAGCCTTGATGCATTTAATAAATAATGCTGTTGAAACAACGATAACCTCTTTAGATTTAATGCATTTCGTTTTTGGTATAAAAACAGTCAGTTTATCGGTGTATATCGGTAGCAGTGATAACTCGTTGACCAATTATGCAATAAAGAATGATGGTTATCAGATTACACAAACACTTCGCGCAAATAGATCTCCGATAGTACGTATAGAATCTGCAGTAAGTTTGATTATAATGCATTAGAAATTTTAATTTTATGTATATGGCATGAGGTACAGACTTTACAACTACATTTGATAATTACGTGGTACTTATAAAAACATTCTGACAATTCTATCGATGATAGATGTTCTAACCGACTTGTTATGGTTAAATGCTTGTTGCATACATATATGAAAGGTTTACTTCTGTGGTTCCAGTGCGTTGTGAAGAATCCATATACATATTTCACTAAATCAAAGCTTGAAATAAAAGACATATTTCATCTCTGAAATTCATCCAATAACTGTACCATACTGTGTACCTAACAGTTACTTTCAGTTGCATGTAGCTATTGATAAGACAAAGTAGACTTAGGTGTTTTAACACACTTGAAGTGAGCGATGAGTATGACTGTTCTCCCCCACAATACCTGCTTCTCTGAGTAATGAAAATATTACAAGACAAAGACTGTCCTTTCACTGTAAAAACGACATTATTAGACGGAAGTACATCATGTATATTTTCCACACAGATCTCGTTAGCAGTCAGTCCATTACAACTGATGTAACTTCTCAAATAAGCGAACTGGTTAACAAACTGAGGCCGATAGTCGACTTCCATTTATTCAGCTTTCTCGTCTTTACCTAACGATGAGATTTCCCATCGCAGAACTTGCAACATTCAGAAACGCATGAGTAATGAAGTGCTTGTTGCATCATTATATTTGGTTTATTGCGTATGTTTTCTACCAGTTACGCATCGTAGCATAATTTCATTGTAATGATTCAAAATCTAAATTCCTATGCGTCGTATTCTAAAATGACTTCACAATAAACCTTTTCATACTAGTAATTGTCTTTAAACATATTTACCACCTTTTTCTATACACAGTCAGATAATATGTTCGCCGTTTCACCTGATGGTGAAATAAGTGCTTGGAAATTTGATAAATATGGTGTTTTACAATTCTCCCATCGTTTTAATGTTTGTAATGATCTGAAATGCATGCATAATGATCATCCTGGGAAAGTAGTTCAATTGCTTTGTGTTGAAAGGTTCTGTGATTATGACCCACGTTGGAATGGTAAGAAGAATTTTATGTTACTGTTTTAACCATTCTAATTGCTGTGATATATATATATATATATATATATATATATATATATATGAAAACAAAACACGTAGATCAGCGAAGAGTCTCTTTTCGGCGAATTCATCTTCTTAGCTGTACAATCGCAAATATATATGCATTATTTTGTATGTATGTGTTGCGTATGTTGCATATATATTTGCGATTGTACAGCTAAGAAGATGAATTCGCTGAAAAGAGACTCTTCGCTGATCTACGTGTTTTGTTTTCATTAATGCCTGGGTGGGGATTATCCATGAATATATATATATATGTATATATGTATATATATAATCCTTTATCAACAGTTTGCGGTTTAAAACTGAAGAAACGTGGTTGGATATCATATTAGATTTCATTTTGACCTTATTCATTGACCATCTTTAATTTTCAACTGTTGGTTTGCAGAAATTTGAGTGTTTTCAGATTGGATCACAAATATATATCGTTTAAAGGACCATTGAAAACCAGGGAGCACTAGACATTTGTTTCGTCCTGACTTGAGACTCCTCGTCAGTGTCGATCCATGACTGCACTTCACCATTAAGATACTGGATTGGAATCTGATTCCGCCCATGGATCCTTACCCTGGCGAGTTAGTGGGTAAAGATGAGCAAGATTTTTGCAAACAATTTTGAAGTTGGTCCTTCTTTTCTGTGATTAACCAGTGTAGTACCCAAAAGACTGGCAAGGATGATGATAGTACAATGCGAAGTCTGAAATGAATACTAAATGTGACTGTTCCCCCTCAGTACCTTTTGCTTCACTGAGCTGAGAAAATACCGTAAGACAGATACTAGCCTGTGACTGCAATGACCACTTTATGTGACAAAAAATGCATCAAATATGTATAGACCTTTTTGATAAAAATGGAACTGAATTATGTTCAGTGGTAAAACAATTCATTCTGATCAGTTGTACGGAACACTAGATATTCCTAATCATTTTTTTCATTCCTGTGCGTTCCTAGTGGAATATATGGCTTCAGGGTTGCTAGTCTCACGCTCAAACCTCTCTCTCTTTCGCGTGGGCGAGAATTAGGAGTTTGTCACCTGGGAATCCAACTCTGGACTATGTGAGTGGTCGGCGAGTATGCTCCCAGTGAAGCACTGACGCATGCTGATCATACAGAGCGACATTAATCCAATGAAAAATATGGTTTGCTACTTTCTCTAATTTCTATAATAATACCTACTTCATAATTATTAGGCACCTGTTGAAAGGTTATCAACGAATAAAAATGTATACCAACGTCTTGAAGTAAAGAACTTTCTTTTGTCAAAACATGTCAAAATAAAGAAAATGGTGTGCGTTTTAAAGATTTAATTTCTTCCTTTTTCTGAGTATTTGTAACACAAGTGACTATTTTACATCAACGTTTTTTTAGCGTCTACTAAACTGTACCCTCAGTCATCTGATTTGGTTGATGAATTAGAATCAACAGATGAAGATGGAGATAAAAACCTGTTGGATCCAGATACTGAAGTTACTACACCAAGTGAAGCTGACGCGACACCAAGTACTTATCATGAAGATTCTGATGATGAGCATTTTGGATGTGCATACACTGTAACTACTAATGCTGTTGGGGAGATGGGTGAAACTCAAATGCTTGATAATAATTCCTGCGATAAATCTTTTCATCTTCTCAATTCATCTAGGAAAGGCGATTTAATTTACCGTAATAGTTCCACTGATTCAACTATTCGATTTCTATGTGGCCTAATAGTATCATATGAAAACTCATCGTCCGATAAGTCACAAGTCATTCAAAACTTTTACTATAGAACATATGCACCGTTTATTCCACAGTATCGTGGTACGCTAAGTGGACATTCAGGGCTGATTCCATGTGCACTGACTTCTGACTGTTCAACGGATAATGACGATGACTGTGTTATTGTAACTGCTGCTGGTCAAACAGTCAATGATTCGGGAAGTGATATTCGACTTTGGAGTATGCCTTTGAAAACTCAAGCATTAAGCTGTAAGTATTTATTATTCTGCCTTATAGATTAGTTAATTTACCAACTGTTCTTCGATTTCCAACGATATGTGACTGATTCATATTGTTATATGTCGTAATTTTTTAAGATTTTAATATCTTCGTACTAAATGAATTCAGATGTGTGCTGGGATAAAGTAGTAAGCTTTGAACTGATTATATTCTACTCACAACTTCCCTAAATATTTTGAAATTGTAGTGATGGAGAGGAATTAATTTGTCTTGCTTCTTCTTATCCTTGACTGAGAGTTGATACCTGGATGCGGTGGTTGGTGTTCCACATCACAATAACCCAATGACTTGAAACTAATGTACCTGTAGGTCATACTATGCCGGAAAGATAGTTCGGGTAGCTAGTAGACTAAAAGCAATTACCATAATAGTGAAAGTCGCTCACAGTGTGCTGAGGATTTGAGGCGTAGTCATACTGTTGGGGAAGAGAGACATAACATCCCTAAGGTGTTTCCCCTGAACAAACAACAAGCTAGCTCTACCGTCTCCCTGTTGTGACAAAGATCGACCCCAAAGAATTTACATCTCGACATACCTTGTCCTGGTTCATAGTTGGTGGTAAAGTCTTCATACGGACACAACACCAAAAACCTCTTCAAACAGGTCATGTGTGACCGACCTGAAGGCCATGTCTCCTGGGCTATGCGCCTACGTGACATTTCTTCTTATGTGACTTCCTTCTTCCAAATAACATGAAAAGCAATATGGCAGTGTGTAATTGCTTATCGATTCTTTTATTGGATATATCACACAGTGAAACAATATTATTTACTGGGTGACATTTCAAACATTATTATTTCTGTTGTTACTGATTACAACAATTGTATAACTTTAGATCTTTGAAGCTCGGCTTTTGCATTTCTGATTCTTTTCTGTATTTTGTCTCATGGTGTTGAATTACGAAGAAAAGGTTCACTAAAACTTAGAACTATAAAAGTCAGCTTCCACAGTTGATCGGTCAATATAACTTTAATCATAAATTATAAATTGACTTCCCCCATAGCCTCATCTAGTAAATAATTTTGTTTTACTGATTGTGATATCGAATAAATAAACTAGTGTATGATTAGTACACACTGCAGTTTACTTTTATCTACGAAAAAACACAATAATTCGGATGTCAAATTGCAGCTGATTAGCGTACGTAGCAGAATTTAAGCAGTCCGCATAAAGTTTAGTTTACCTCCCTCCTTCCCTCCCTCTCTCATATCAGTTTATATGTCTTTTTGACAGATTTCTGTACTGCTAGCTTAAAACATTCATGTTACACATCGATTAGATATCAGACAAAATTCTCTGTTAGGTTTTTTGTCACGTTATAAATTGATTGCGTGAAAATTGCAGATTGCACAGCAGTTTATTTAGTGTTAGTTGTTTCTAAGCATGCACTTTCCGATTATATATATATATGTAATTGAAAGAAACTGGATAGATATTTGATGATACACATCCTTAGCACGATGCTCATTTATACTGAAACAGGGGATAAGTTAGTTTTTTTAAGTTACCGCTATTCACTGCTTACTTGGATTTGATGTAGTGACTGAAGCAGGATATATTCGTAAGGAAGTTCAAAATAACGAAACGGTATATAATTTTTCAAAGTCAACAACTAATATTTTAGACCTTATGGTATGCGAAATACAGGACTACTCTAACTAGAAGGTAAGGAATTATTGACTACGGTCCAAAGTTGATATAACTCACAATCAGTAATAATGCTACATAATAATGGTACTCAGTCTTCATTTCTTTTTTTTTTACATTTAGCCACTAATAATATCATTTTCGTTATTAGGCTTTTATCAGTGAACATTTGATGATGTAGCCAACTTTTCATTAATCAGTCTCGGATTCAAATACCAGGCTTCACTCATCCACGTAGTGCTATAAACTCACAAAACAGTCGGTGCTTTGACAGTCTTATTGCTTACTGTGCAAGGTTGTACATCATGTTACATATGACGTCTTTTTTATCCCTCTTGTGTTTCCTTGTCTGTGCTGTTGTAGTGCTGAGACAAAAATGTAAACATTTTGTCTAAACCTTTTAAATGTTGCTGACTACTTTTGTCGATCCACCGCACCCAGATGGTTTTCAGTGTTAATTAGGACTGAAAGCTAGTCAGCGCTTCTCAGTCTTAAATAATTATCTTCAGCATACTGGTAAATGATCAAAAGTGTTATGAAAGTGACCAATCTTATATAAAACTAGTCAGTTAGCAAAATTGTTGTGACATGCTCACACAATAATTGTGGCAAAAATTAGAATCATGAGCCCCTATATTCATTCAAATGTAGATGAATAAAGCATCATCATTAATATTGGTTGTATCATCTTTTAGAAAGCGAAATTAATATGTTTACCGTATATTGTATTATATCATATATTATATTCTCAACCCTCCATTTCTACAGGTCAACCGAATCAACACAGCGGACCGATAACATGTTTGGCTCTATTAAAAATTACACATAACTACAGTATTTGTATATCTGGATGTATTGACGGAAGTGTAATGTTTTGGTCTGTTAAAACTTTGTCGCTTGTAAATACTGAACAGATTTCACTAGCTACTTCAGTGCTTAATGAATTATTTCAATGTAAACCATTAGCACATTTCTTTTGTTCATTAGTAAGACCGAAATATCCTGTGGTTGATATTGTCACACAAATTTATACAGAACATGAATCCAAATTAATTGTGCATTATTTCATTTTTATTGCTTGTGGTATACAATTATGGAGAATGCATATCAAATTAAATCTATCCAATCAAATGACAGAAGATGTGGAAAACACTTTCGAACAAATTTTTTCTACTAAGGGTAAAATAGGCATGTCATTTACAGACTTGGATGTCATTTGGTCGTCTGAAACAATTGCTATGTGTACTGAAATAGGCAGGTAAGAATTTTCTGAATTTCTTTGTGAAAATTAAATAGTTTATAAGACACTAACATAAAATTATTTTCAATGTGGACTTCATCACAAACCGACGTCAGTTAAATGAATCATTGGAAACTATGGAGCATTGAACAGATGTTTATTCCTAGTTTGAGAACTAAACCTACATTGTAATCAATTCAATCAGCATTGAAAGTCGACCCAGAGACAACAGCAGACCTGATGACGCCACTACTGGAGAAGGTGTGGAAAGAAGGCAAAGTACCTGAGGATTGGAAGAAAGGATACCTATTCAAACTACCAAAGAAAGGAGACTTAAGTCAATGCAAGAACTGGCGCGGAATTATGCTCCTTTCCATCCCAAGCAAAATACTAAGCCGCATCATCCTGGAAAGGATCAAACAAGCCTTGGATGAAAAACTTCGACCAGAACAAGCTGGATTCAGGAGTAACAAGTCAAGTATTGATCAAATCGCCACACTACGGATCATCATTGAACAAAGTTTGGAATGGCAGTCACCTCTCTATCTCAACTTCATCGACTTTGAAAAGGCCTTCGACAGCGTCGATCGAGAGGTGATTTGGCAACTACTTCGCTACTACGGGGTGCCGCCGACAATTATACATCTCATCCAACAGTTGTATGACAACGCTGCATGCCAAGTAATCCACAACGGGAAGCTCACGGAATCCTTCGAAGTGAAGACAGGAGTAAGACAGGGTTGCCTACTATCGCCAATGATTTTCCTGATTGCAGTAGACTGGATAATGCGACAAACAGCGGGCAATGAGGAAACAGGCATAAAATGGACTCACACAAAGAACTTGGAGGATCTGGACTTCGCCGATGATATATGCCTGATTTCCCACAAACTGGAAGATATGCAAGCGAAAAGCGACAAGTTAGCAGAAGAAGCATCAAAGATAGGACTTCAGGTGAACATAGGAAAAACAGAGGTGATGAAGATCCCTGGCCAACACCAACAACAACAACAGACAGCAATCAGCATAAATGGAAAAAACCTGAAAGAAACTACCTCCTTTACCTACTTGGGAAGCATTGTTTCAACTACAGGCGGAACTGACGAGGATATCAAAGCAAGGATCGGGAAAGCAAGGCAAGCTTTCATTACTCTGAAGTTTGTGTGGAGGACAACATCATTCAGCGTCAAAAATAAGATCGGGATTTTCAACTCCAATGTGAAGTCAGTACTACTATACGGATCAGAGACTTGGCGTGTCACAAAGAGCACCTCAAACAAGCTACAGACCTTCATTAACAGATGTCTTCGCTCAATACTCAAGATCAGATGGCCGGAAAGGATCAGCAACAAAGATCTCTGGGAGCGAACCAACCAGGAACCCATTGTGAAACAAATAGGCAGGAAAAAATGGAGATGGATTGGCCACACTCTGAGGAAACCAGCAAGTGACATCACTAGACAAGCCCTCGAGTGGAACCCGAAAGGGAAGCGGCGAGTTGGTCGTCCAAGGGTGACCTGGAGGAGATCATGTGAAGAGGAGATGAAAGCATGTGGGCAGACCTGGAGCCAGGTGAAAACTCTAGCAGAGAATCGAACGCAATGGAGACGCATGGCTGAAGCCCTATGTTCCTCTAGGAACTAAAGGAAATAATAATAATAATAAATCAATTCAAGTCATCTGCACAACCCAAAATCTGAATATCAATCACCAACTCACTAATGGTTCCTGGATCAATGTCCTGTAATTCGAATGAGAAGTTTGTTGTCAGTTGGATCCATCGTGTTGAAGTGGAGGCAATGTCCATTAACTCCATTAGTTGGTAGTAGCTCTATATATAGCGAAATGACAGAAGTTAGAATTCACAGTGCATTCAATTTCAACCCAGTAGCTGACTGGTCAACGAGCTATCCCTATAATTTGAAACTCTTTGATTTGATTCCTAGAGGTTCATAGGTGCGTACATCTGAAGAGTCCAAACCTAGGATGAGATATCTGTCCATTGTCCCCTAGTTTTCAACGATTGTCTAATTGTTGTTGGTTTGTTATAGGATGTACATTGAAACTGATTCAAATCCCTACTAACATAAAGTCAGGAACTAAATCAACAAAAGCCGCCTTTTGTTTTTACCATCTACGAAAGAAATACAATATTCATTATGAACTGATATTGGTTAGAGAATCACTGGAATACTTGACAACCGTTTCGTCCCAATTTGAGACTCTTCGCAGTACGCACTCACCGGGGTTCGAACCTAGGACCTCCTGCTTACAAGGCGAGCTCGTAGACCATTAAGCCGCTGGGACCCAATCCAATGGCTCATGAATTCTAACTTCTGCCATGTCACAACATATCGTGACCACCCGGTGAGTGTGTAGTGATGAAGAGCCCCAAACCAAGACGAAACATCTGTTCAGTACTCCCAGGCTTTCCAATAGTTCTATAACCGATATTAGCTCATTATGAAATCGTCCAACCAATCAAACAAAATCCCAACAAACCATTACGTGAAAAAACAATATTCAGCGGTGAAACAAAGAAATCCCAAACTAAATTTGAAATAAAGAAAATGATTGAAACGGAAGAAAAGATGTAGTGGTTAAAAGTAATAAGATATAAGCGACTTTAAGGAAACTTCACGGTGGAATTGTAATTTGTGTGTGATCGTATCATCCAAGTTACTAAACCTCAACAACTCCAACTAAAATAGCAATTATAGGGTTAATAATATTACAGCTTTTGTAGTGATTTGTATTGATGAATTGATTCATGAACTAATTTCGTCACAAACTGACATCCGCTAGGGGATCACTCAGAACCCGGAGGCACTGTACAGCTGGCTGTTTTGTTCCACTCGGGACTCTTCGGCAGCAAACAAGGTCCCATGAGGAATCGAACCCAGCACCATCGAGTGACGGTTGAGTGCGTTGACCATTAATAAGAATAATAATAATAGCTTTATTCTGGACAAATGTTTCCGCAGTGTACAAAATTCTCAGCGTAATTTATTGCATGAGATTTTCTCTTCTTCAAGGATCCTCAAATAAAATAGTATTCCATAATACATCGCATGACGCAATGCTGTTTGATCTGTAGCAGAAAAAAATCCCCTATGGTATTTTCCTTCGTCTCAGAGAAATGCACAGCGGTAGGTTGTAAGTTAATTAAAAGTGTTCCTGAGTATATTTCGTGGCCCAGAGATATAACCTAACGGTTAAAACGATAAGAAATAGGGAAAATTTGATGCAGGCCGCCAGTTATTCAACTACTTGTGCTAGAATTCAGTGACCCCTGCGTCTTCACTTTTACCTATTTGTGATACACTGCTAATATTAATTAATGCTGCCGATGACTATTCACTTCATCTTGACATGGTGGACCATCCTGCGGCCACGATTTCTCATTAGAACTCCTAAACATCCACCCAGAAGCCAACATTGAAATGAGTCTTTTGCATTGTGTAGGGATTAGGAATAGTTTCATTTAAGTCCCGGATTTGATCCATGGTAGACTTGCGAGTGCGTACTGATGAAGAGTCCCAAACTAATATGTAACAACTGTCCAGTGGTCTGTGGTTTTCAATTGTTGGGTTAATTCTTTTCTTCCGTAGCCTCTTTTGAAATGTTGGCAATTTTCCTACCTTTAGCTTTATACTACTTAATACTAATATATAGTACAAGTTTATGTTTTTTCACTTCATCCTGCTGTAACCATACTTGGTCGTCTCCATAGAAATGCATCTCATTGGTTGCGTTAATATTGCATTTTGTTTGCAGTATTTTTTCATGTTTTGATTAAACTATATTCTCTGTACTTTCTACTGTTTCTTGATCCGTGTTTATTCGAACCCCTTTCTATCTTACTCTGTACTTTGGTGTGTTGTTTACTTCTTACACAGTTCTGGCGTTATCTTGTCAGTGGACTGTAGCAACACTGTTGACGGCACTTACCCTAAGAATCGTTGAGAAGATGATTGTTTTTCCCCGTCATGATTTTTTAGGCAAATTATCATATATAATCTGCCAAGTGCAAAGTCTTTATAGGCACTGGGTTCGAGCCTCGGTGGGAACATCATCACTCACTGAGAAATGCAGGTTCATCCAGATGATGAGTCCCAAATAGGACAAAATGCGCATCCTGGATTCCACTGCTAGTCACCATCCACCAATTGAAGTCTTTATGAGCCTAAACTTCACTGTTAGGTGTGTTCGTGGTTGTACGGTTTTTAGTTTCATTATGCATTCAGCACATGAAGGAAACCTGTACTCATTTTAGAATTCATATCAAATATTGCTTGTTTCTACCCCTTAATATGTTTTCATAATGTTATGTACAGTGGAAATTGAACTTACGGCATAGTTTTATTGTGGAATACCTGTCTGCATTTGCTAGGAAAATAACTACCTTTTACACCTATCTAGTGAAATTATGCTTCAAACCAGTACCCAAGTAACTGGCCTTTTAAGATAATAGATTTTGAAAGTCCGAAAAACTGTTGTATTTTATTCTATGTCAGATGAAAATTCAAGACTTGAAAATATTAGTGGCTTTTGAAATGCCTTTCGTAGTACAAGCAACTTTCGACATTAACATGGATAGGCTTTGGAGATGATTGTTGAAAATTACCTGTACATTATCATGCTTCTTTGTCTTTAACCTCACCCCCTTATATAATCTGTAATTTTGCTTGTCTCTTGTTTCTATGATTTGAGTTGAACTCAGTACATTGTTACCTAATTTATTAGTCACTCTGTATCTAACGCATATTTCGTCTTTATTACGTAACTCCTTTACCATTGTATGCATACATTTATTTTGTTTAAACTTGAACTGCCTGTGTAAAAACTACATAAGCGCAATTTTCTGAGCACTGTTCACTTATTGTGGAACTTTTTGTCAACTGACAACATTTAAAATTTGCAAGTATGTTAAAACTTTTCTGTACGCAAACCTCATAATTTATTTAGCCTGTAAGCAGCTGATGAGAAGCCAACGAAATAAATGATGGTACCATATTATTCTGCACAAACCACTGTTGTTCTTGCTTTAATCAAATTCATCAAGGGGAATAAATGCATGAAGATACCATTTTGTATGTTATTTATGACCTGTACGCTAACTAGTAGCACAAACTGTTATGCAAATAGCCGGAACTTATATATTATGGGTGGTTTAGAAGAGTTTAAACGCTCAGTTTTATTCAAAGTTCCTCTCAAAATCCAGTTTGACAATATCTTTATACAATTTGCTATTATCAAAATGGATTTTTACTGAACATTTTAACCTATTAGACATGACTTCCAACTTCGTGTGCATTTTTCAGTTAGCTGGCCAGTAGTAATAACCTTAACACACTTGATATGATTCAAAGCGGAATTTCATCATGTGCTTATTATTTCTAACTGACAGGTAATCCAGATATTTTCCTTAAAGGTATCTCGTCCATAAAACAGAGATGTGGCTCATTGCCTTGAGCATTAGATTTTCACCCAGTAGGTTGCTAGTTCAAATTCTGCCTCATCTACTTCAACCTGGTTATCTGGGTGGTATCACCATCCTCTACACAAAATCACCATGGATCATAAATTGGAACAAAAAAAACCTCTTCTGAAAACTTAGTTCAGATAAACAAGAAGCTAGTTATTGTAGCTATTAAGTGTAAAAAATCTGCTGAGGGAAATCTACACATATAAAAGTACCAGTTACTTTGAAATGAGAGCTTGTGCAATTAAAAGCTTGTCTCATTGAATCATTTATGTCCTTCATCTGTTGCGTTCTAGACTTTCAAATGTCGACTTACTGGGTGCTGAAGAATCCCAAACAAAGACAAAACAGCTGTCCAACACTCTCTTTGGTTTTCAGTGCTTCTGTAACTGATGTCATTTCGTAATCCAACTTGTTCTAGAATCTTTTCTTAAACTCTTCTGATGAAATTATAAATCTAAAAGATTGTAACATTATTTCATTCATTATTGCTTATGTTTAAATGCGTAATATTTAGCTTCATTACAAGTCATCCTATTACAAAAATAAGCCCACGTTATAGTAAACCCAATCAACTAGAACAATGTGAAATTGTTGCTGTTCTCGTTAATGGTGATGTCATAATTGTTAGCAGTAATGAACGTCAAAGTTTTTCATTTGATCACAGCATTGTACAAAGGTAAGCATAAGCATAATATAAGTTCTCTTTACTGTTGTTATCATTCATTTATGATATTTTTCATATTTATTAAGACTGATTTGTTACGTAATAATGAAGTTATTCCCTAGTGATTATATATGACTGATGCATGTTTTGGTATACAGTTAGATCTGATGGGTTGATTACAGCTTAGCTGAAAAGTCTGTAACTACACCTCTGATGCAGACTGGAATCTCGTGTGTAAAATGTGAGTAATGAAGTCTACAGATACGTCATGTTGGGGAATTTTAACGAATATGTAACCTGCATATTTCAGGACTGTCTCCTGACTTGCTCCGTAAACCAAATACCAAGATTTTGATCTATAGAAAAATACACATTAGATCAATCGTCTGTTGATAATGATGTATACTCACAGAAATGAAGCCATTAACTTATTAATGAATGGTTACTACTCTCAAACTCCATTTTGATGGATATCAGAAAACAAGTTCGTCTTTAGTGTAATCATAATTGATAATGTTTAGAATAATGGAAAATTTTGAACTTTTTTGTTGTTATTTCCACCGGTTAAAAACTAATATAAGGGTAGAATTTGACCAGGACGGACTGTTTAAACGATCGGGCTACTTAAATTTTCTATCCATCAAGATGCATCATGTTTACTCCATTTCATATACATTCCATATACAATGTTCCTAACATATTGTTCACTCACCCTATCATAAAACAGACATCTGAGATAATCTTGAAACTCATTCTGCTGATAGTCTGTATAAGAACCCTTCAGCTTATGTGATATTAGAAGTTTTACTAAGTCGAGAGTAAAAGTTAACTTCAGTTTTTGTGGTTGCTTTTTTTTAGGTTTTATTAATATAAGCAGTAAAATTGTTGTAGTGTATAGATGCTGAAGATTCCATTACTTTCTAGAATTATTTTTTGGAATGAAATGATTACTACTATCATTAGTTATCAGTAGTAAGACGGTAGTATCAATATTACCTTGGTGGAAATTTATGACCTCGACTGTATATGTGAATGTTCCCGTAAATTTTCATATGATAATAACGAGTGACCTATTTTCTACATTCTCAGCCCGAATTTATAAATCACAATTTACTAATCTACTAATTGTATTTTGTCTTAATTTAGTGGTACCTTATGCTCATCTCTTCATACGTGTAATGCTGGGATAATTGCTGCGTATTCAGGAACTGCTCTACTGTGTAAACATACTGATGATGTAAGTCATTGAATATTTTGTAGGGCGTTATTTCTTCCTTTTTGAGAGAGGAAAAATAACACGTTGAAAATTTGTATTGTTAACACTGCACCACTCATACTCACCCTTCTCATTTCCAAGTAATTCCTCTCCACAATGATAGTACTGATATGTTTGCGATAAAATCTGTGTGTGTTGTTTTTGGCTTGTGTATCCTTGTAAGAACTGTGACCGAACTCTCACTGAAGGTGCTATGAAAGCTAACCTGTAATGTTTATTTCCCTAAAGTAGACAGCCGGTTATAGATTCTGTGCTCTTAATGCTTAAATATATTCAAGATATGTGCATTAACATGATTGGTGTGATAGGTAGCACAAGTAAGTCAACATTTTGATGCGCTGGATTTTATTTGTTAAATGATTCAGCAATACAGTGAAACACATCCATATTTCGTCTTACTTGCCAGTAGTATGTCTTTGCTAGGGTTGTAGAATATACAAGATCAATTCAAAAGAGGTGAGTATTAGATGAAGGCATTATTCGCCTGGACAAGTCTTTGATGAATAATCCTCCAGTATTACGGTATCCTTCTGTTCCCGTCTTTTTATCGACCATAATTTGTTTGAAAATTTTCATTGTACTGCGATATGCAAAAGCATTCTTCACACTGTGGTCGTATTCTGTGATGATAGGGTAGTGCTGGATGACAACCTAACCAATCACTATCAATGAGAGAGAAATTTGAATGAAGTCACTTCTTTCACCTACCTAGGCAGCATCATTTCAACTACAAGCGATATAGATGAGAATGTCAGACGCATGATGGGAAAAGTAAGAAAGACATTCAGTACTTTGAAATCTTCTGCAATCAGCATAAGGAACAAGATTCAGATTTTCAACAGTAATGTAAAATGAGTGCTAATATATGATTCAGAGACTTGACCCGCACGTAATCGAAAGCATTTCCAATAACTGGCTGCAGACTTTCTTTAACATCTGCCTTCACTCCATACTGAAGATCAAATTGGCCAGAAAGGGTAAGTAACAAGGGGCTCTGGCAACAAACCAATCAAGAGCTCAACACTTAAGAAATATGCGAAAGAAAATGGAGATGAATTGGACACATATTGAGGAAACCAAAGAGTCTCATCTAGCTACATGCCCTCGAGTGGAACCCAAACGGTAAACGATAAGTCGGGTCCTAGTCCGAGGGTGATATGCAGGAGACCTTGTGGGGAGAAAATGAGATCTCATAAGCAACCGTGGAGTCAGCCAAAGAGGAAAGCAGATAACAGGATGAAATGAAAATGTGCTGATGAAGCCTTATGTTCCACTTGGAACCCAATCGAATAATAATATAATATACTATGAATCTGTATTTTGTTTGCCATGTTACTGAGTAACCGTGCTTATTGATTTTCACTAAAATTTATCTCTTTTGATGAGTCAGCATTGTATTTGGTCCGTAGTAATTTTCTTCCTACTATTAAAAAGCATTTACTGTACATGTTTTCTTTATGTTCTGTCCTCTCTTGAACACTGTGTATTCGAATCCCTTTTTTCTTGCTCTGTATACTCGCCCATTGTTTATTGCTACTCAGAACCCAAAAGAATAATATTGGTAAATTAAGAATCTGTATTTGTGTGCACGAAAATATCAAAATGTGTTGGTCACATATTAACTTCACGATCATACGGATGAACTATTATATATATATATATATATATATATATATATATATGTATATATATATATGCTCTGTTTGATTTCTCCCCATATGTCATTTTCATTGTTTATGTTGTTATTCCCTAATCTCTTTCAGAGTCGTACATTTAAACTTTTCCCAGGAAAGATTGGTTTGTGGGGTAAAGAAGTATGGGTTAAATTGCTGACTACCCTACATAACTCACAGTCAGAAAAGAATAATGTGTAAGTTGTTTACTAATTTAAAACAACATTTTGTGTTTTTCTCACTGACTTTCACCAAAAGACCTAACAACGAAAGATGACGTGTAACCAATGTCATCTATAAAACAAATTGCATGAATTAAGAAAAAGACTTCATTAGCCAGGGCAGACGTTCTCTTCACCTTCATAATGATGAATGCAAAGCATCAGTCAAAAGACATGACATACGTTAGTTCACGTGGACAACTATGAGCATCAATTCAACCGGGATAGTATAAAAATTCTAGATAGAAGACACTAAAGGAACATCAGTAAATCCTTTGAGGCTTGATACTCAAATCAGTCTGTATAATTCTGTCTGTTTTTTAATTAAGTTGTAGAAATGTGTAAATCTGTAACTAATTAGACATAACAGTCCATTCATTTCATTGGTTTGATTCAGAGGATCCTATAGCAGTCATCACATCGCGAATATAGGGGGGGAGGGGCATCACTTAAAGTTCATGAGTTGCTGGATCTCAGATTTAGGTTTTTCGTCTAAAAATAACCTTTAAACTGTATTCTAATTTCTTCATAGCAAATATCCAGTACCTCTTTGGATAAATTACTGTTCAAGACGCAAGTATCACTTTTTCTGAAATTCATTTGTGTAAGATGACTCCTGGTTGTGATCTAACGTATTGTAAAAAACCAGAGAGGGAAGTTTTGATTCATAGTCATTTATTTGAATCCAATGCTTCATGATCATTTATCCTACCTAACCTGGATGTGTGTGTGTGAGGATAAATACTCGCCGAAGACATTGGCTAGGGGTCGCGCTATGTCGTGAATTGGCAGAAGTTAGAATTCATGGACTGGCCATTGGATCGGGTCCCAGTGGCTTAATGGTATACGAGCTCGCCTTGTGACCAGAAGGTCCTGGGTTCGAATCCCGGTGGGTGCGTACTGCTGAAGAGTCCCAAACTTGGACGAAACAACTGTCCAGTATTCCCAGGTTTTCCAATGGTTCTCTAACTAATGTCAGCTCATGATGAAAATCCTGTGACCAATCAAATCCCTACAAACCAACACTTGAAAATAAAAAGAGATTAAGTCATTCGAATCGTCTCTCTTATGGCTGTTTGAAAATGACACTTACTGTCTTAGCTGACTACCGATAAATTTTCGGGGGTATATATTGGACCCAATGATTTTGCTTCAGGAGTTATTAAGCCGCCAGTCATTATTAACCTCAAATTATAGTATAGGCGTAAGTGAAATTCTTTGATGTTATCAGATACTGCCACTTGCGATCTGTTAGTACTCCTTTATTTTCTCCTTAGTTCCATCTATAACCGTATTTAAAGTCTGTTGTCTTTATAATTAAATGAATTCTGTTATCCTCAATATTTGACATAAAAAAACCAACCTACCAGTAAATTTTCCAGAGGGGTGTCCACTGAAAATTCATCCATCCGCTTTTACATACCAATTGTACGTTCATAATGCATATCTAAATAAAGACCTTCATATCTCCAGGGTAAAGATCGTTATTTGTCGTCTACTGTTTTATTATTTCACATGTATATTTAACTATTCCCAACTGTGAGACATTCATAATCACAACATTATTTGTCATATAAATTTCTATCTGTAATCAAACTAATGAGTTCAAATGTATCTTATAGTCTTTGTTGACATATTCTTTTCACCGAAGGCTTAAGCTTTTTTTAACTAACTGTTTAGCTACTGCATTATAAGGAAAGATATTTTAGGAGATAAAAGCCTTAATTAGGACGGATGGATACGATGATAAGTGTATTTTACACTGTAGATGCTAGATGTACTTATTTGACGTGCACCAAAAGAACAGTTAATAGGCAAAAACAGAACAACTATTCTATTTGCGCAAAACACGAAGAACGTTTCAGAATCGGTACTCTTGGGTAGTGATCTGTGCTTAATTAACTGAGGTTTTGCATAGCAGTGTGCAGATTTCACCGTGTACCTTCAGCCTAACCAGTCAATTTAAGCAGTGTACGTCAACACTTAATGTTAAATGCTAAGGAAATCTGTAGGCTAATAATTTTAGATAATTATTTCTTGCTACAATGGCCTTTATTTAATACGGAAATATTATCAATTTTAGCATTTCAATAATGGTATCACCTACCTACATGTATCAGTTCCTATTGTTTCATTTGTATTCCGAATGTTGTAACTTGTTGTTGTTATGATTTGAGAATTTAGGTTTTTGAATCATCCTTTTTCGTGTTCAGTGTTTACATAACCAAATTTTACTACTGGCAGTGAAGTCATAGTTTGAGTTCGACGCAGAGCAGAAGTTAGTCAGTTAATTAGTAGAACTTAGTTTTCCTTCATCTGGCTATGATCCACAGTTATTGTATGAGGGGCTGATGAAACTATCCAGTTGATCAGGTTGGAGTCCATGCAGCGAGATTCGAACGCGGGTATTACTGGCTGAAATTCGATTGCTTAATCCAATGAACTACTACACATTGTGTGTCTATGCTTTCTTTGGTGACCTGAAAATTCGCTTTGACGATTTAATCGAATTGACTTGTGGTGAGGATAAAGGTAATCTCAAGGTGTTTTTGTGCAAAGTATACGTAAGGGATACTACAGATATTTTATCTGCATAAAAGATCGATAAAACACCTAAATGCATAGGATGATATAGGCAGTCAGCAGACAAATTTACAGCTCTTTAATTTCCACCTCCCTGATGAAATAGGACAGAGGTGGTCAGTAGCAATTTTTAATTCCGTCAGGTAGTTGATGTTATCCACGATCTTATTTGATTTTGTAACGCATGTTTCAAGAAATACTGTAATACTGCATTTAGCCGTTTTATCGATAGTTTTACACAGCTGGAACATCTCTTGTGCTATTTAGCTACGCTGCGTGCGAAAACAGCCTGAGATTACTTTTATCCTCATCCGATTTTACTTTTTATCACAGCCGAAAGTTAGATTGTATAACGTGATTCTTACACCTATGTTAATTTGAGTATATTGAAAGTCATAAATGATATTGCCTTCCTTTTTCTTTAGATTATACTTGGCTGAATGTCAAATGGATTGTTATTGGAAAATGATTATTACTAACTGCAATGGTGATGTATTGACAGAGTTCTCGGTGAGTTTCGCTCAACAGATTTATCTGTTTATAAGTTAATTGTTTTATTCTTTGTCAACAACTTTTTCCTTAATAACAGCCATCTAATAAATAAGATGCCCCAATAAATGACCTAGTACGACAGAGCGTGGGTAGACTTCAGTCCTCCTCTCAAAATGCTCTCATGTAACCACACATTCATAGCCATTGACAGGTAAGTCCTGTTCACTATCTTCACGCAATAGAGGTGTTCCTCACAAAAGTAAAATGGGTAAATATGAACCTCTGGCACTTACGATCGGACTGATGGTGGACATGAAGGTCTACCTAGGTGAGCAGCTGGAAAATCCTGATTCCAAACATACGATTTACGTGCTCCCCAGAGTCCGAACAGATCAAATGGTGCATAAACCTGTTTCGTCAGTGGAAACCATGGGAACTTAGCTCCTGACGTTGATTCACCACCTCGTGGTTCATACTTCAATTCAAAGGCTCGGGATGGGGGTGACTTTGGTTTAGGCATTCAAGCAGTATCCTAGCCTTCGCACCAACAATTTTTGTGTGGTGCATCTCATGGGTACCAATAGATACACCAATTTTGTGTTTCAATAATAATGATTAAATAAATAAAATCTTGAATGGTGCTGTTACCTTTGTTTCTGTTTTTTCTGGCTTTTAAACAGTTTCGGAATTTATCTGTTAGTGTGACTGCCTACTGTGCAGTACTATTACCTACGAAAGAAGATAATTATTCAAATGTATATTTGATCTTAGCAACATCAGATAATAATTTACATCTTTTACAATGCACAATAAACAATTCTACTCAAACGGTTTCAACACACTGGAAACTGGTAAACTTAATAGTAATTATTGTGTGCATTTCTTGTACTATTTTTGTATATTTTAAATTCTAATTTTCTGTATTAACTAAAATAATAAACTGTCTGGTCACTTCATTACCACCTCGATCGTGATATGGAGTGAACTTCTCACCATCTTGGAATCATTTCTACCTCTATTGAGATAATGTGGTTAGATACACCTAGAAAAAGAATTCCTGTTTATTTTTTGTCTGGTTCCGGCAAATAACCTATTAAATTTAATTTGACACTAAGACACAACACAAGTATTGCGCATTGTTTGTGAGTGAGTTGATTGGAAGCAGGTAGGTATTTTGGGGCATGAGTTAACTTCAAAGTAGCTTCCATGCTGTATTAACAACTATTGGAAACCAGAGACAGACATTTCTTCCTAGCCTGATATTGGTCATCAGTGCACAAACACAACCACATGTGAAGTCAAATTTAGGACTGCCAGGTTAGGAGATGACCCATTGTGAGACCACTGTGTCAGGATGTTTTATATTAGCATTCTAGTGATCGCATAATATATTTTAGCCAGCCTTGCATAAAATCACTCTGGACGTGAGTAACTTTTTGACTGGTTATTTTGTTTTGCCGTTGAGATTTTAGATTTTGATGGTGATCAATAGAAACTTTTAGACTTGCATTCACGGTTACCTGTTAACTTTTATGTAATGAAAAAGACACCATCATAGTAAAAATTTATTATATGATTTTGCTACTTCAGTTGTATCTAACAATGTGTAAATGACAGAGATGATCTGTAGCTCAGGTGATTAGTTATTTAATTACGAAGCTTCCATTGTACTTCTAGACAACATCATCTGCTCAAGATTTAATATGAAGTGAAATTATTTGAATTCTTCTGGAATGATATAATTGTATCTCCAGCAAGACACACAACATCCTCAAAAAGCAAAAGGAAATTCGTCTTGCCATATAAAGAATATTTCTGAAATAATGGTTACAGTACTAAAACCATTCAAAATAGACATCACACAGAATCCAACACAATCACTTCATTCAATACTATGCAAACCAAAAGACCCAGAGCAAGATAATCACCATCTAAAAAATAAATTGCATAAACTGTGATAAGCTCTATATTGGTCAAACTGGGCATCCCTTGACACTACTAATCCACGGACACAAACTACCTATCAAAACACACGCCGTATATTTTTTATATAACAGTAAATGTGCAGACAACTGTGGACATGAATTTCACTGGGAAAATGTAGAAATTTTAAACCTTGGAAATACCAAATAAATGCCAAGAAATTCTTAGAAGCCTGATACTCAGATGAATAAACGATTAACAGACACATTATTATAGATCAACTTTATGAACTGATAAAGAATGAGCCAAATGACCAAAAACGATCAATACTAATGCAAATTAGCAAATGATCACTATTATATCACTCATGGAGAGTGCAGATTAGTGCACTTCATACTGGAGTATGCGTTCAAGATGTTGTCTAGAACAACGAAAGCTTGCAATCAAATCACCAAGCTTAGAGAAGGAAACCACATCAAAATCTCTTAGCAAACAGTTGATTTTCAAGAGTTAGTTAGTAGGGAATGACAGAAGTTAGAATACACCAGCCACTGGATTCTGGTCCAAATGATCTAATGAGCAACGAGCTTGGTCTCACAACTTGAAGGCCCTAGGTCCGACTCCCATTGGCTGCGTACTTCTGAAGAACCTCAAGTCAGGACGAGACGGTTATCCAGTACTCCCTGGATTTCAGTGGTTCTCTAACTGATATCAGTCCGTGATCAAACTTGAAACAAACAGTTGCTTATTTTATTTCTAAGAATTGCCAACGTCTTATTATTCCCAAAATAACACAATTATCAAATTCAGTTTTTATGTTTGTCTATGGAGGTTTCATTCATATAACGAGTAAAATCGTTGTAGTGTATAGATGCTGAAGATTCCATTCCTTTTTAGAATTATTTTTTGGAATGAAATGATTACTACTATTATTAGTGAACAGTAGTCAAACGGTAGTTCTCAATCTAAACGACAGTAGCAATATTCCCTTGGTGAAAATTTGTTTTTTCCATGTGGCATTCATAAGTCGGACAGAGTGCAATTGAAAACATTTTCAGCCGTGCCCTTTCAATAATCCAAGAAATAAATTTACTTTATGACCGACGGACATATTTGTTTGCATGCTAAGATGATGAACTGTGAGAAAGAACGTCCTTAAAGTTTATGATGACTATATATATATATATATATATATATATATATATATATATATATATATATATATTCACACTAACTTCACGACTACACATATTTCTTTTCTTTTATAGATCACTGTCTATCCAACTGAAGCACAGGTCACCAAACTTATCACTGTCAATGAAAACCCCTTAATAATTCTTTGTGGTGACATACAAGGTCGAGTTGACTGTTATGCCTTACTGTGATAACCTAATTCATATCATTTCCAGAAACCTTTGTTTTATTTTTCTCCCCTTCATATTGAGCAATGGATTCCCTTAGATGCATGTAGTGTCATTAATTTGTCATATCATAATTTTGATAGAGACAGTTTTCTAATCTTTTCTTGTAGTAAATATTTTATTGGACTCGTGGATTTTTTAAAATACCATCTGTAGTTTGTTGGCATCACTTGTCATTGACTAAATAAATTATCTTTCTTTTTCTCAGTCTTTATTCAACTGTTGCTTACCTTTATCTGCTTCACACCAGCTCAAAAGTCTTAAAGAGCAATTTGCAGTCATGTAGAAAAAAACAGCTGCATTGTAAGCTTATCTTGTTTAAATTCAATGATTAATTTATGTCCTGTGACGATTAGTGCATGTATAACGCTAGCGTCCTGTGCTTGATAGCTATACAGCTAAAAAAACTTACCGATTGGCTGTTTACACTATTCAGATGAACACTACCATTTCAGTATATAAGTTAGGCCTATAATCAACCTAGGTTTACCCTTTTATTCCTTTGCTTTTCGAATGGATTATAGGGCTTTAAGCTTGAGCCTTGAAGTTTCAGTAGTATTGGTGTTATTTTTTAGTGGATTGGGTTGTTAGTCTCACGTCCACCTTTCTCTCGTTATCAGATTCGATACCGGCTAGGCGGTTTTAGGACTGCGTCGGCCAGAGCTCGAACCTTGGACCACATGTGTGGTCAGCGAGTATTCTACTACTGAACCACCGACGCACAATCAGCTTAGGTATTACATTTAAGCAAAGTGGAGGTGGGGTGAAAATAAGCTTCACAGTTCCAGTATTTACACCATTCTAAAGTAACAATCTTTCTGTTTATTGCCTTTGCAGGTGTACACACACACAGGACGTTTTATAAACGCTAACGGCATTCAGTAGGTGGTTAATGACTAAAGAGTACAGAATGACAAGATGAGTAACCAAGTAGGCATTCATCCTTCTTTATGCTTTGTAAGGTTCCCTTTCTTCATTGAACAGTATTGAACGATAAATACCCTTCCATATGTTTGACTAGATTTCTCGGCTTCACTTGACCACGAGCGTGAATAAACTAAACAGGCGTTCATCGCTAACTGTTGTCTTCTTACTCCGATCTAGCTATATATTCTACGGAAATGTGTAGGTTTTGCAGGACCGATAGAAAGCAGGAAGAAGTAAACCTCGAACAGCTATACAGACAACATTTTTAACCAGCCATTGCCTGTTCGTTAATAGTCGTATTTCTTAAAGAATAATCTCAATTTTTTATTTACTGCTAGACATTTCGAACACCATTTATTGTTTACACAAACATGTCAAATGTAACTGCACAACTTTGAATGTTGGATTTTATACTCCCAGTCCTTCTTTTCTGTTTGCCGCAGGTGTAGTAGAAATTTCCATATATATATATATATATATATATATATATATATATATATATATATATATATTCTCACTTCAGTACATAAAGCTAAACAGCATTCTTCGACAGCAAACCTTTCAATGTCATCAAGTCGCATTATGAAAACTAATTCGCTATTTGCGATTTACACAGTTTGAGGTGAAATTTCACCACACAGTTTCTTTTTTAGATACAGAAATTATTCACATCACAGTGTGTAATGGCAGTTAGGAAACCAAGCATAGATATATAACGTTATATACTACCGGCTAACTGATATGAGTAGTTGGACACCATCCTCATCAAGCAGTAGTTTTTGCTAGCCAGTCGCCGAAGTTGCCACTTAGAATTCAAGCAATTTGAACTAATTTAGCTCTCTGAGCTGAATCAAATCGGGCACACCGTTGATGACCTCAGCCCCAGACGAATGAAATGGCTGTCCGGTGTTTACATCACTTTTATCTGGCTGGTCAGAACTACTGATTGATGTGACTGGTGTCCAACTACTCATGCTAATCAATCAGTAATATGTGACTGTCAGCATCAAGCTACATATCGTTACCAGTGTAGCTTCATGAGATGTCCAACTGCGTATTTACATTCGATTGCATAACTCTGTATCGCTGATAACTCTGTTGGATCTGATTAAGAACTACTAATAAGGTGCTGTTTTCTAACTTGTTTTCGACATATCTTTTCTGCGCTTTGAATTTTCTGTAGCGGTTGAGTTGATTTTCCTGGGTAGGGTCGCCCCATACCGAACCTCACCCCTATTTTCGGGCTTAGGACAGACTAGGAAACTAGGCAACAATAGCTTGGAACCAGGCATAAAAATTTTCAAACGGAAAAGTCGGATAAGAACGACTATTTTTTCTGGTGAAAGGAGTATTGGTGTAACGGTAGAAGACGAGAGACTTGGTGAAGGAATGTTTATTTGGAAATAAGTATGTCTATATAGCGAGATTATGTACACCCTATCTTCAAATCACCATTTGCACAGATCTACCGTATTGTGGTCTTCTGGTCTTTATATTGTGTGTCCCTTTCACGTTTCCATGTATATCCGCAAAGCTATATCATTTGCTTTCTCTGACATTAAATCTATTCTCCTGCTATTTGACGTTTTTATGCCGATGAACCTCTCTTTGTATTTTGTATACTATTGATAAATCTTATCGGTAGTACACGCCACACTGCTAACGATTTAGAATTATTGTGTAGAATTCACCAAGTAGCGCGTGATGCATTTACGCACCAATGGTATTAGAGGACAGTTGCGCTGTATAGCAAACTGCTAGCGTCCATATTTGGAAAGCATAGTTGGGGCGGTTATGAGGATAGAGAGCTGAGTAGTTCATAATTAGAACAAAACTGTAACCCTTAGTTTTTAATGATTTTGTAAGTGATTCGCTCTGTGACGACACAAAATTTAATCACGTACCACCAATGCCTGAAACGTATTCTGACCATGTAACAATGGTCTTCAATTAGATCAATCTTATAGTCCAAGTTTACATTTTATCCAAGTTACTTAGGATTAGGCGACAGGGTAGTTTAATGAGCTTTTATTGAATCAAACGTGTTTCATAGCCTGGCACAAAACCTGCATCATTCATTCAGGTCAAACTAATAATAATCGATAAAATTCGGAGCAGTTGTGTCTAATACACAATGATACATAAGAAAACAGAATACAAAATTTAATAGGTTGATATATATATATATATATGTATATATGATAACAGTTCATTGCATATGAACATACTACCCTAATTAAACCATTTGTCAGCAGATTAATACAAGAATTTCGAAACTTCATAAATAAATCGATATATACATACATAAACAGATAACGTTAACTGAATTATTTGATGACAGTTTAATTACTGACTACTAAATTTCATTCTGATATGGAACCTAAGCAGTGAAGTAGAGTATAACCCCAAAATAATGTATCTGATACAGCACAGTAACGGCGGTGTATTGCTCATTGCTGATGGTATACTATGGTTCACTCCTTCTGTTATCTAAAGGCCTCTTTGTAGCAAATTTTTAGGTATACTATGTATCACAGTAAAAACTATACTGACGTCTATAAGTATCTATAGCATGCAGTACAATTCGACTGTGAACAGATTTATCTTCATCTCTTCCCAACCAGATTTGTATGTGTTCACCAATCCGGAGACAACTATATGTATTCGTACACCATGAATAACTTGATTCACTGACTAACTATCAAAGTGTCCACACTATCAGTGATTTCACATTGTTTTTCTTAGCACAAAAGTGTGGTAGTTCAGATGGCCAAGCTTGGTAAAAGCATACATAGAAGTATGAAGAAATATAGCGAGAGTACAACGCATAAACAAGTATGATAGAGACAATAATCAGATGAAGATCAGTTAACGTTTTTAGAATCTGGAAGATAACAAGGAGTGAACATATTTGGGTCATTGTGAATGATTCTGAGCCATAACAAGGTCTTCAGCCATTGATTCTTAACATTCTGAGGATATCAAACGGGTAATCTAAACCCTCCTACATGGCTAAAACCAACAACTAAAGAGTTCATAAACTGGTGCTAATACATTCCCCATAACTATCCCCAACCAGATAAGACTTCAGCCAAAATGAATCGTCGTCGGAGGTCACGGTCCATCTCAGTTGTTGGAACTTCATAACCTCAGTGATTAATTTCATGTCCCATCACGTAACACACACTATGCCTAATCGCATTCTTATCAACTATACTGGGCCACCTAATACCAGGGCGAGTGAAGACAACAAAGGTCAGAAACTTCCAAATCTTTCCATATTTTATATCTTCAACAGCAATGTCTTATAGTTGTAAAGTAGGGAAAAACAAACATTACACGCATCCTTTGATGGGGAACCATGTTTCATGATTCTACTAAGCCAGCCATATATGTACGCGCCAAGAGTTCTTGTCAGAAACCAGTCGATTAGTTTTGATGCAACCTCAAAAATAAGTGAAGTGTCTAACACATTCAAATAATTTTCTTCATGCCCTTAAAATAAACCCTTACAAAGTATCTTGAGAAAAAATCGAGACTTCTGTATAACTAGTTGTGTGCTGGAGGACAGACCACGCAGACATGCTTTTTATCATGTAGTGTGATACATACTTCTGGTGTGCTGCTTCAGATATATAGTGGTAGGATACTCTTGGTTGAAAAAAGGGATATAAGAAAAGCATTTCCATAAAACTGGTATCTTTTGTCTGGAGATGAACATTCTTTATCTCTCTGGTTCCTGATTTCATTTGTTAGGAATTTCATCACTCTTAAACTGCTAGACAAAATTAAGTTCACCGTACGAACTGGCTCAATATTAATGCAGTCAAGACAGGTGTCATACCGCCGGTGAGTTTCCTAACGACACCAACAACATTGAAAAACTTTTCATTTAAGAGAAAAGGAGCAAATTCAGAAATTTTTATTTGTTGACAAATAAAATATAAAAAGACGACTATTATCCCTGAGATATCGCTTTTTCTATGAAAAGTTATTTTGTTGAAAAAAGAAATGAAAAGAGGAGAAACAGAAATCAGTTTATCGAAAAAGCTTCAGAGTAAAATGTGCTATAGTGTTTCTTTTTCGTTTTTAGATTTCCCATGATAACGTCTAGTGAACTATTGGGTCCTACATTCAGTTAATCACAGTCTTCATTCAGCATAACAATACGAACATTAAGAAGTGAGGCGAATCCAACCCACAGAGTGTATGGAATCATCAGATTACTAGCGTCAACATTGATTGGTCGAAATAAGTGTACACATGTTAGAGCTCCACCGAAAATACCTAAACACACTGCTGCTGCCTATAGTGAAGAAGAAGCAAGGTATACACTCAAATAACTATAGGAATATTATTTCAAAACATTATAATATAACTGTCCAAATAAATAATTACTTTTTAGCAAAATATCCGGAAAATAATTCTATGAGATCTATTAGGCAGTGAGTAAAGTATAAATTCAAGGCAGGTCATTTTTACTTCAATTATAAAAGATCGTGCATCCCTAACAAATATAAAGTAACAGCTTCTATACGGCACTTCAACTTCTGCCCACATGCCTAGAGAGCCGTAAATATCCGGTAAGCGATTCGTAAAAACAGTGTAGCCCAGTATGATGTAAATACGAATCTGAATAGGTTGCAGTTGAAATCTCTGACTCGCGCTTAACAAAGCAAGTTCAAATTTCAAAAAGAAAATACGTTACCTCAGAGTTGCAGATACGCCTCAGAATACTGTGAACTGATACACTTTTCGACATGGTTTAAAATCACTTAAAGTGGTGTGCACAAAATCACTGCTTATTACCTTCTAGATTTTGAAAATATAGACTAACCAAATTATAATCCCTCCCACATTCATTATAGTCTCATTATATTTCTTTCTCTTCTTTATTTGTGCGTTTCCGCTGTGACAACTTGAAATGATTCACTTTTATGCAAGGTTCTGTTATCAAAACTTACGTGACTTACGTCTGATGAAACCAAACTGTGAATCACGTAGAGATCAGGCACACGATCTTAAGTGATGCGAATAGATTAGTTGATGAAATTCTAAAAAATCATTCACTGAAGTGATCGCAGTATATTACATATTATATCAGTGTAAGATTACGTTAGAACAAAGCAAGGGTGGAACGATAGTTCTACAAAAATATCCAAAGCCATGTGTATAGCCAGTTGCTGATTCCATGTTGGACACAGTGGAATTCGATTTTTTCAAGTGCCTGAAAGAGAGAAAGCATCAGATGTGCGTGACTGCAAAGCCCAAGGAACAAATGTTTGAGACCAGTCTCATATATCCTATGCAGGTAAGGGAGGAAGAATTGTATTCGTACAGAGGATCTTACCAGTCGGCATACGGCAAGTCAGGATATAAGATTTCTGGTATTAACCTGGGAAGACGACATAGCTTGAGGAAACATCTTACCCCTACCTATCACAGTACGACCAATATCAGGCCCCGCCATACAGTAAGCAACAGATGCTATGATGGTAAGTGCTTTGTCTAACCATAATCAAAGTAAACTTCATAATGACATTGAAGACACTCGTTTCAGCCAGCATAGCTTTTTTAAAAACGACCAAGAGTCTTAACTTATCTCCAATTCCTTTAAGATAATAATTCAGCTGATGAACCAACGGTTACTCCTAAAACGTCTATCCAACACAACACAATGATAACTTCTCTAAATATGTTACGGTGCCAAACACATCATTTCCAAAAGTAATAATTAACATACATATTTTAGTTTATGCTGTCCGAAAAATAGAGGCGTCCACGACCAATTAAGTAGAAGTTGAGCACCATAAACAGCCAAAGGAAGTAACGCTTTTTCATGTGATGCATCTCTCCACACTAAGTAAGATGCAGCTCCCATGCAACCATATAGCGCACTCCACACAGGACCAAACACCCATTTGGGAGGTGCGAATGATGGCATTTTCAGAGAATCATACCAATCCATATTCTTGGAGACAACCCGCTGGCCAGCAAACGCTCCAACGAAAGGTACAGCGATGAAAGGGGCAGCATGTAATAGGGATATTTCACGCATCATAGCAAAGTGACCTACAGTAAAAAGAAAGGTTGTTAGGTGCAAGACAGAAAGCTACTGGCATTCACATAAATTACACAAATGTATGGCAATAACCTAAGACTACAACTTCCGCCTATCATGATACTACATAGATGAATATGAAAATAACAGAATTCCATGTTGTAAATGCCTTTTTATAACAGGGAAATCACTACCGTTGTGAGCCACCCGTTGCGAAATCATGTGCTAAGCTGATTTTTGTTGATGAAGGGGACAAAGAATATCCTTCTCTTTGGCTAGAAACACCTCAAAATACATATCAGACCAGAAAATGAGGGAATGAAATTTTTTCTACTAGAAATGAGTACGGAGATTGACATTGGATACACCAGAAACAAGCGATCATCAATATAGAAACTAATTACTTAAAATCACCCTGGCAGGAGAACCGATAATTCACGACGAAGGTGAACTATAGTAGTCATTTAAGCATATATAATCTGAGTGGTTATCGGTTAACCGATTACTTTGTTGATAAATAAGTAGGGTCAAGTGGTTCAAAAGCAAGTTGGCCACATGTGTAAAGTTCATTAATGAAGTACTTATTTCTGTAGCTATAATTATGATGCAGTTCTCCGAACAACTGATTACGTTGAGAGATGTTGGTGACATTATGGATAAGTCCACAAAATCGTACTTTCATAATTTGAAAGGTCGTATCCAAAGGCGTAACCTGAAGAAAGGAATTCAGGTACTACTGTGAAACGCCCGCTTACTTTTATAAGTCAAAGTTTAGTCAACATGTAGTAATTACATTGATTTTATTTCTAGGCAAATGTAAAAGATACCAGGGGATATAACAGTGGCAGTTATGTAAGTAAACTTTTCTAAATGTAAATGCTGAAAATGTGATGAGCACAATTTTTCATCGACTAATCTTTTATTTTGCTTATTTACAGGATGCTACCAGTGGACCTCATTTGACAGATTTGCAGTGACATTGTACTACAGTTTGTAAATACAAAATTCTCTCAATTATAAAAACTAAACGAATTGCGCCAGCATAGGACACAGGTGATGATAATTAGTAGCAGTCATTTTGTTCTGTAGTAATGCTGGTCCGTTCTTTATATGTCCGGTGAGGGCTGGAACAATGATGATAAGCAAACCCAGTAGGTTCTGATCTACTGAAAAGAAAAAGAACACGGTTCTGTATTAGTGCCAGTCATGCTGAAAACGAGCATTGAGTTCTAGTCTTGACCATTAAAAAATCCATTTCAGAACAGATTCAGAATTTACTCACTCAAGAATGTTAGAATTATTTCAGAATTAGTGAGATTTAATTCAGAATTATAGTAAGATTTGAGCAATTAGGTGTTTACAATGTAAAAACAAAAAACCGTAAAACTTAGATATCATAGTATCTCTGCTTCTTATGTTTTGGGCACGAGACAAGTAAATGTAGTCGGTAAGTTATCGAACAGTATACGAACAATGGTCACAAGCCAAACTCCTGCAGTAAACTTGGGCCTTTAATCAACGCGCCCTGACCTGTACCACCTTGAGATCCCATATCCTGATCACGAGCTAGTATAAACCAGTGGTTTCTTTGAGCTTCTTAATTGTAAGGTAGAGGTTTCAGATCTTTGGTGAACTTATGCGTAGTAAATCCTGCCACTCGACTGCTTTAGCTCTGGTAGACTCCAAGAAGAGTGGTGCGGCGATTAGACAAAATGTGGTTTGTAGTGTGCAGTATGTTAGGACTGTGTTGCTGCTGTGAATGGAGTTTGACCTAACTCCCGTTGGTCATTCGGTGTAGTCATAAAAGCAAAATAGTAATAATAATAACAATAATAGGTTGTATTGTAGATAATATAGGTTGAGATAAGCGAAATAATAAAGGTGACCTAAGGAAAAAATAAAGTAGTCGGTACAGTGAAAGAAGACAGAACGAATCGTAGGGATTTAGCTTGTATGCTTATCCATTGATAATGTGGCTTCAAATTTTAAGAGGATAAGCCATTGAGACACAAACCATGCATTTCTGCATGATTTTCCAGCTTCCGCTTAAAAGTCTCCACAGATGGCGATGTAGTCACGGCCGCCGGTAAAGCGTTCCAGAGACGGCAAACTCGAAGCGAAAAGAAATGTGAACGCACTCGAGTCTTTGGTCTCTGGTGTGCTATTCTTAGCAGGTTACCTCGTGGAAGCCTATAATCACTTAATGGCAGGATGCTTTTATTAGGGTGGGCCTGGTCATTTAAGATCTTATAGACGGTGATGAGGTCTCCCCTGTGACTACGGTAACTAAGTGTGAAAGGACTTAATTTCTTCAGTCCTTCCTCATATGATTTGTTGCGGAGGCCGATCACCCATTTTGTCGCTCGTCTCTGGACACTTGCTAGAATGTTAGCATCCCTTTTGAGTAGCGGAGGAGCAATGATATTATGCACCTCAAGGAGTGGCCTCACGTATGTCGTATACAACGTTAAGAACACTTCAGGAGTAAGAGCTCCCAGCTGCCTATGCATAAAGTGTAGAGTAGCGTAAGCTATGGCGACGTCTCTCGTGTAATTTACACTGGTGTCTAGCTTTTCTGTTAAAATAAGGCCTAGATCGCGTTCTGATGGCACACAACTCAAGTTCTGGCCACCAAGGGTGTTGTTTACACTCTGTGACCTGCCGGAATGTAGTTGCACTACTTTGCACTTCTTTAAGTTGAAAGGCATTCCGTTAGCCAGAGCCCAGTCTCCCAGAGTTTGCAGGTCAGCCTGCAATCTGTTGGAGTCTTCCGATGAGTTTATTGCTCTCCAAATCTTTACGTCGTCAGCGTAAAGAAGCGCAGAGCAGTTCAATTGACAGGGCAGGTCGTTGATAAAAATCAAAAACATCAACGGCCCTAAGATAGAACCCTGAGGAACCCCTGATGCCGAGGTGTGCCAGGATGATCGGATGCGGTTGACTTTGGTGCAGAATTCTCTCTCCCCTAAGTAATCTTTCAGCCACGCAAGAAGTGTTCCAGAAACACCCGCCTTGCTTATTTTGTGAAGGAGCAGACCATGGTGAACTGTGTCGAATGCTTTCGCAAAGTCGAGAAAGATCACATGGACTGGTACCTTTACATCACAGGATAGTGTCCAATCGTTCCAAGCTGGTAGAAGATTCGTCACACAGGATCTTCCCCTCCTGAAACCGTGCTGTGCTTCATGGAGTAGGTTAGTCCCGTCAAAGTATTTTCTCATGTGGTCGTCAATGAAACTTTCTAATATCTTTGATATTATTGGAAGTAGCGCAACTGGTCTGTAACCGGTCGCATTCTGCCGATCACCACTCTTGCAGATAGGGGATAGGATGGCTCGCTTCCATTCACATGGAAGTTTCCCTACATCAAAAATGTTGAAACAGATCACTTAGGGGTTGGCAGAGACTTTCTGAACACTGCTTCAGGATGGATGGTCTGATGTCATCACAACCTGCAGACTTTCCAGAGGTCAACTTTCCCAATTTTACGAGTACCATAGCCGGGGTAATTTGAAATGTACCTAGAAGGTTTCCGCGTGTTGGTTTTGCATTATAATCTTGATGTTTTGTGGGGGTAAAATCCTCGTTACTGTTTAGCTGCTTGTGAAAGGCTAGACTGAATGTCTCTGCCATTTCAAATTCATGCGGGAATCACGAAATGTTGCGTTAATGGAAGGTAAGAAGAGAGGTGAAACACCGGCGCTAGAGTAAGACATACAGGATACAGGCCTTGTGATCATTATCATTTTGTCAATTAATAAGGGTTCAAAAATTTATAAAACTCCACAGTAGCGGGGACCAACTTTGCGATGATAAACAGAATTCAGAATGGAATTTGTTCCGTTGTTCGTCGTGTGTGCAAACAATATTCTGAATAACGCTCAAGTAATACAGGCGTAGAAAGCAGCATTACTGTTCATTTGCCGTGAATACATGCAATACCTTCGAGAAGAGAAAGAAGAAAACATAAAGAGAGGTGCAGAGGCAGCCGGCAAATAATAATTCGAGCAAACAGTATGCGATAACCGCAGGGTTTATTCACCTTTTTTGTTACTAATAATTTAGAGTCATTGAGTTTTATAGTGTTACATATTAACAGTTAGTTCAAGTTTGTGGTAGTAAACAACAACCAAAAATGTAGAATAACAAATTTTTAAAAAAATAGACATAAGAGCAAAACGAATAATGATTTTTACACCTATATAGGGTAATGGAAATAGAAATTGGAGAAGTTAAATCCAAAAGCCAAATTACATAAAATATGTAGAAGGAAGAAAAACAAAAAGAATGATGATACTTATTTATGCTGTTGTTCTGATTTATACAGTTAGATGTCCTCGTGAAGTAGAGAAATCGTACCATGAGCTTGTTTTCAAAGAGTTGATACACAAGCTTTGTCACACAAGCAGCTTTTATTTTATTTTATTATTTTTTTGAAGTCATTCACACTCAGGAACCTTAGCAATAGAGCGCATTCCCACAGATAAGGGTGGTTCTCTTAAGTCCCCACCATCATATCCGCTGAATAGCAGTCACCACCCTCCCACCTTTTAGTCTGCTAGGCCCTGGTGAAATACTCCTTTTGTTTTTTATAAAAAGAATCTTTTTTTATTGCTAAGTGTCATATAGACAGTTTTTGCCTTCACTAGCTAACTCAACGAAACTCATGGCATGAATGACTACTTTCAGTCAGCCATTTTGTATGTATCGTCCCTAACAGCATTTTATAAATATATATGTACAATAAAAGAGTAAGGAAATCAGAGATTTGCAGTTTACCTTCTAGATTTTAGTTATCAACATATGAAACGAAGGGGCAGTATGAAATGGTACGACTTCAAGCTTTATTTTTTTCCCAGATATTTGTTATTTATCCAACACATACTTGGGTTTTTGTTAATGTGAAGGCAATATTTCTATATTTATTTATGTGCTCCATTGAACGACTAGCTATCAGATTGTACTCACTAACTAATGTCAGAGAGGGCAGCAACCATGTAATTTCACCATAAATCAAATTCATGTAATGTAAATAATACTTATCCATGCCTGTACAACTGGTGTGTCCTACATAGATAGGAATAAATATATATATTTCAAGACTAGTAAGAGATTTTCCACCAGAACCCACTAGATTGCATGCTCCCTGGTTGGTCGGTTTTCTTTCAGACATAAACCTGTATAGGCTTTTGGGGTTCACGAGAAGATTATTGGCGAGGTTTCTCTGAAATGTCCTTCTGTCACTCCAGACTCGTATGCTGCATCGATTCCCGAGTTCAAGGTACACTTCATGTTCGGGTTGACTCTTCGATAGTCGCCACGCAAACCAGGCTTTTCGCTTCGCCTGCAGAAGGCGTTGTGTCCCCCCTTTTTAGCCATGAACGTTGCTGGCTGAAATTATCCCGCATGCTCAAGGTCATTGATGGAGTGAGACGCTCAAAGGTCATTTTCGTCCATGTTAGTCGGTTATGTTGGATTGCAGTTCCGTAGCCGTTCGTTTACACATTGGCTTTACGTTCTGTTGGCATTTATAGGTGATTCCCATGTGCTGATAGCATTGTTTTGTAAAATAGTACTGTTCTTCACACGAAAATGGCCACATTTTGACGTAGTCTTCATTGAATGACACTATGTCGAAAGCTGCAGCTTCTACAAGAAATAAACTATTTGTGTAGATGACATTACCCCCCAACTACCCCATCTTCTTCATTGTAGAGATGTTTTGACGCATTCAGCATGAAACACTAATCATTACAACCAAAATGCTAGGTGTGTCGCAGTCAGATTAAATGACGCGAACACCAACATAACTAGCCAGGAAATGAGAATTCCTATCAATCCAGAAAACATATAACAAAATTTTATTAAAAATTATTTACAAAAAAAATTTGCCGAGCGAAATTTCAACCAACATGCCGGATAAGTCCAGCCACGTTGCTTCCTAGCTTTTGGTGTGACTAATGGAACAGTGTCTGAAACCGCCTGGTGAATGACCTCCTTTACTGCTCCCCAGTGTTCTTCTACTGTTAGCTCTGTCCATTTTTTAGACCAATTTGCTTCAGACAAAAGTCTTCGCATTTCGATGTAATTGGCTTTGTTATAACATAGACAGGGCTGTGTATTGTCCCACTGTAAACGCTCGCGGAGGACTATGTCGAATACTATGACCGCGTGGTCACCACTTGTCGGTGTGCCTGCAGACACTTGTTGTTGGTGCACATCAGAAAGGCGTGTTTCACAGGTAAATTAACCTATTTTTGAAACTTGTGTGTTTATTTACACGAACGAATTACTATGTTGCCATCTGAAGTATTCCCTATTTTATGTCTCCATTGGTAATGCATATTAACCTACTCTTAACTGACTGAAAATCGTAGATACTGAAATTTATATATTTCAAAAGCGTTTGTCTTTACTGAAACAGGACATAAGCACTGCCATTATTTATCCTGTAACATTGTGTTCATAATTCTATTTTTGTTTACTCTTCCACCTTTTGTAGTTAATCATTTGCTGCATAAGTGTCAACGAGGGACATGGTCTCGAGACTCGTGCGCATCTCAAAGCACATCAGCAATTGTGCCGCGAAATCAATGTAAGTAATACGTAACCAATAGGAGGCTTATGAATACGGGCCTGACGAGAATTTGTGACAAATTTGGAGAGGTGGTTGCCGCAGATTACGCGGGAGAAGTAATCGCACAAATGGACCATTTTCTTAATATGTAAACAAACTAGTGTTGTATTATAATAAAAATGAACTTTTCACATAAATATAAATAAATAAATAAATTTATTCTCATAGTACAGTACATGAGGGACGCCAGTTTACAGGCATCATCAAATTGTTACAGAAATAGAACCATCTAATTCAATCACAATTTACAGGCAGCAGCAAGATATGCTTTACATGTTCGCTGGAGATTATACATACACTTGATAAATGTTAATCCCAGTAGTATAAAACAGCCTTTTCACTTATATACAATCATTTCTGTGCAAAGTTGGAAAAAGCTGCTAGATTGTCAGTGAGTGCAACACAACAGGAAATACAGGAGTATTGTCTTCGCATTAACAAAAAAACCAGGTCTTTGGTGGATGGATTATAAGTGCCTGGGAAAAAAATAAAGCTTGAAGTAAATATTCATACATAACTTTGTTGTGTGCAGAGTCCTCGAATTATAGTTCATGGATGTGTTATTTTGGAATCAGTGATGTGTTTGTGTCATTTGATCTGCAATGTCATTTTTGGGAGTAAGTACATAAGCTTCGGACGCATTAATTAATGGATTTCTGCTGCTTGTGGGTATTTTCATAGCGTGAGGAAGGTTTATGAAATTTAGCTGTTCCGACAGGAGTTGAGAATATTAACTGCTCAGCAACATTATGGATATAAGTTCATCACATTATCTAAGGAAAGGTGGGTTGCAGTTGGTGAGGGATATATGGTGCCCAACGAGCGTTCATCTGTCCATGTGATGTTGTGGTGAGTTATACCTTTTTCATGTTGTCGGTTTATGTCCATTTTATTCCACTTATTGTGTTGGGTAGTAGTTTTACAAACGAGATTTCTTTTCTTTCAGGATACGTATCTTAACCGTTAATGTTTTATCTAGAATTATAAATATAGGCAAAAAACAACAGGTGTAGTATTTAAGCTTATACATTAAATGGACCTATAATTTCGGAGGCTCTCAGATAGGAACTAGAACTGCTATCGTTTGCAAACTCTCGTAGTTTGTCATTAAGCACCTTTTTGAAGGAGGCCAATGTACTTGCTTGACGCATTTCCATTGGCAGTTTATTCCATATCTGTGCATACCTAATCAAGTAAAATTTTTGCCTGGTGGCTGTTTTACATTGTTCGATAGCTACTGTACCCTTAGTATGTCTTAGTTTGTAGCCATTGTCATCTGAAAGTCGAGTGCCATTAGTAGAGGTAAAAACTAAGTGGTTTAGAAGCTTATAGTAAAGTGTCAAGTTTAGTCTCAGGCGTCTTAGCCATAGTGTTTCTAGTCCTAGGGTATCACATCTAGTGGAGTAGTTCGTACCATTTTCAGTTCCGAGTAATTTTAACGTGAAGTACCTCTGCACTCCCTCGACTTTCAGTTTGTCCTCTATGCGTATGCTACTATACATGAATGAACAGTAATCAAATAAAGGACGCACACAAACCTTGTACAACAGAATTCTAGACTCATTTCTGTAGAAGTTCCTGAGTAGAAAGCCGATAAGTCTGCGTGACTTTGACACTTGTTTGGAGATATGTTCAGAAAATGATAACTTATGTGAATATTTCAGCCCTAGGTCCAGTACAGATTCCAGTCGTTGAAGTGCATGGCCTTGAATTGTCAGGTCAAGTTCTAAATTGTTGCAACCTATGCAGAGCCAGCCACATTTTTCGACATTAAATTGGAGTTGCCAGGTGTCACACCATCTATCCATTTTTTCTAATTCTTGCTGTATGGCGTTTACTGTTATTCCAATATCTGTGTTCTTGCATTTATACGTCACTTTTAAGTCATCTGCATATAGTATTGGTTTACCTACATTAAAGCATTCACAGATACTGTTTATATATATTATGAATAGGAGTGGGCCTAATACACCTCCCTGGATTACACCACTACTTACTGGTTGAGGCCTTGAGATTATCGAGCCAACTTTCGTTGTCTGACTTCGGCCACACAGAAATGATTTTATCCAGCTCAGGAGAGGATCACATATCCCTAGTGAGCATAACCTGCTGACTAGCAGATTATGGGGAACTCGGTCGAAGGCTTTTGTTATATCGAAATATAGTACAATTACTAGTTCTCTGTTGTCCCTACTTCGTGTAACTTCATTGAAAAAGTCTATGTGACAGGTCACACATGATCTTTTTTTAAGAAATCCGTGTTGTGATGGATTGATAAGTTCATGTTCTAGTAAGTTGTCTGACACTTGGTCTTTAACCACTTTCTCCATTATTCTGGATATTACCGGTGTTATATTGATAGGTCGATAGTTGCATACACTGGTTTTGGCCCCTGCTTTGTGCTTAGGTAATATGTATGTGGTTTTCCACACTTCAGGATAAGTTCCAGTTTCCAACGAGAGAGTAAATATTCTAAGTAACAAGACTACCATTTCCGTGCTACCATTTTTGTACATGACAGAAGGTATGTCATCTGTTCCAGTACTACCATTAGACTTCAAAGTCTTAATCGCTGAGTCTATATTTTGTATATTAAAGTCTATTTCGCCTAATCTGTGGTTACTTTTGCAGGTCATTTGGAAATTTTGGGTCGGGTGCACTCTGGCGTCATTGCAAAACCACTCATTGAGGAGTTCACTTATAACCTGGGGATCATTGTATATTATACCCTTATGTTCCAAGCTACTTACAGTATTGTCTTTACTGCTTTTTAGACGTTTCTGCAATATCCTACAAAGTTCCTGAGTTTTGAAGTTGCCCACAAGCGCTTTATTTTCTTCAAGTTGTGACCTCATTTTGTGTTTCTCTTCAAGCCCTTTAAGAGTTTCATGTATTTGGTTTAACGCATTAAATTCCTTAAATACATGGTATTTCCTTTTCAATTTCTTTAATTTTAGTCGCGTTTTGCGGTCTATAAATGGAGTTGGTGTCTTTAGAGCAGATTTTAGGGGCGCGATTATGTCTCTTGCTGAGCCAATTGTTTTGTAGAAAATATCAAGTGATACTTCTAAGTTATTGTTGATGAAGTGTTCTTCCCAGTCAGAACTTCTCAGCAGATCTGATAGGAATTCCCAATCGGCATTCTTATAGTCCCTGTACTGATAGTGCACCGGGGAATTTTTCGGTGTGTGTTTAGTTGTTAGTCGGAGGGGTAGCGTGCAGTACAATATGTTGTGATCACTGTTATCAAGTTTATTTCCTACCTCTATCGAGATGGGCTCTATTTCATGACAAAGGATTAAGTCAAGAGTGTTTTCATTTCTTGTAGGGAGGCGTACGCACTGCTTCCATCCGCCTACGTCTATAGCTTGTAGTAACTCGTCATGGATTCTAGGTCCTGTACAGGTATCCCAGTTTACTCCAGGTAAGTTGAAATCGCCACAGACTACTTTGTAGTCAAAGTCCAGCGTAGCTGCATGCTCTAGTATTTCTCCAATAGTTATATCAGTCATTTGAGGGCTATTAGGGGGTCTGTATATACATCCCATGAGAATTTTATTTTCGTTTGTGTGGATGCTTATCCACTTAGATTCAGGGAGTTTGTCCGTAGTTGGGTTATTGAAAGTATTGGAGTTAGTGGATTTAGAGGCATATATTAAGCAGCCGCCTCCTCTTTTGTCAACTCTATCGTTCCTATAGATGTCGTAGTTGTCTATTACTAGCTTTGAGTCAGGTATATCAGTAGTAAGCCAGGTTTCAGTCACCATTATTAGTGTTGGCCGTTCTATGTATGCCAGGCAGCGAAGCGATGTTATTTTGTTAAGGAGAGATCTAGCATTCAGGAGCATAATCGTTAGTAAACCAGAGTTATTGGGGGAGAGGTTAACATGGTTACTTGTTACTATTCCTACGTTATGTTTGGAGGGGCTCTGAGGTGAGACAGAGTCAGTGTGTGTACTATTTCCTGGATGAATTGTGCAGCGAGTGGGGCTATTGTTTGCTGCATCCGAAAATATTCCTGTTGCATGTTTTGACTTTTAGCATCCATAGGTGGGTATCTGCGTTCATTTACTGGTGATATATAGTTTGCTTGACCTAGGTACCCTGTGTTAAGATTACCTTGGTAGTTGTACCTCATGGGTCTTTCATAGTCGTATGCATATTGCTTCACATCACATGTGTGAGTGAAGTTATTGAGAGGGTCAAGTGTCGATCTATACTCATTATGTTGCTGAGGTTCAACATAGATAGTGTGAGAGTTTGGACAAGAATATGCATTAATATGGTGCCTATATGAGCCCCGTTTAGTGCTCCTTATATCCTGATGATCCGTTCTACGTTGCATTCCCAAGTTATGTGCGTTGCTAGGCATATTACTCCTAGTTCGGGAAGCGGTGTTTTCATTCACATGATGGATGACCTTTTGGGGAATATGGTTTTTTACCCATGCATTGTCTTTTTTTCGACTGACATGTTGCTTATTAGACTTATTGAGAGGGAGGTATGTCGAAGTCTGGAGTGGAACTCTAGGCTTTGTCGTCTTTCTTGCAGTTTCTACTGCGGGACTCTCGGGCTTGCATTCAGATTGAGTGTGGTCTGCCAGTGGTTTCTGGTCAGACATAGTTTGTGTGTCAATATCAACCTCATGTATGTCAGCAGGTTTTCCAGATGTGCTCTCATGTACTTTAGGATTGCACCCAGTGACACTGCTCTTACTGAGTTTCGAGTCGCTTTTACTTGCCGATTTTTTTTCCAACACTATACAGGTGACTTGCTGTGCTTCAGTGTCCGTCGACACTTTAGCACTGATACCAGGTGTAGTTCTCGGTGTGGTCAACTTTCTATCGAAGGAGTTCTTGGTTGCTTGCCTTTGGTTAGTTGTTTTATCCGAGACTACTTTAATAGTCTTGAATTTAGTGGCAGTGGCCAGAAGATAATAATAATAATTTTATTTCTGGAACAGAAACCAGCCATTTTTACAGGCATGAACAAATGTACACTAATTAGAACTCATAGAATATATATGATTTGTTAATCTAGAAATAGATTGAATACTGGTAAATTTGAGAGAAATATTTAAAAAGAAATGTACAAATAAGGCAATAGGTAATTTTCGAGATATGCTTTCAACTGAATAATTCATGAGATATAGCATCAAATCAAAACTGTAATTGAAAAAAAATACGGTATGTCAATTTCACGCGGGAATTATAAACGATTACGTTAATTGTGGAAGGTAAGTAGCATTTTCGTACAGGTGCTGACGTGAAATATAAGAGATGCGGAATGAACAGTAATTGTAATTAAATGATTCATAGTGTTTGAAAGTCCATAAAACTTCAAATTCACCGGTAAGTACACCATAATTGTGACATTTCCAGTTGTATATGAGACCAACTTTGAACTTGTCAGCAGATTTCATGATAGAGGTGGTTCCGTTATTCACCAGGTGGGCTAGCAATATTCCGAGGATAGCGGCAATGTTTCAGTGCCTTCGTTTAAGGCAGTACCTTTGAAAAGAGAAGAAGACACAAGGAAACCGACAGAGAGGTGCAGAAGTATATAATAGGTGTTAATAATTCAAAACATATGTAAAAAACATGGGGCTCATCATTTTTTTTTGTTTTTTTTTTCATTTAAAAAATACTATTTCCCCCTGAGATTTTCTAATGATGGAATTCTGGTCTTTCTTGCGAAAAGAAAAAAAAGTTTAAGTGAAAAAAAGATGATAATTTTACCTACTTATATAGGTTAAATAGGAGTTAAACACAAAAGTCAAAGTGCGTGAACTATGTAGAAGAAAAGCGAGGGCTTAATAATAACTACTGTTTTTCTGAAGTATACATCTAGGTGTCCTTCTGAAGTAGGGGACTCATACCATGTACTTGCATTCGAGGAGTTTGTTATTTAAACTTCAGCTTTAGGCAAATTTTCAACTTCGGCCTTCTTGAATCGTTCAGCTATTATGTAGCTGTCGAACCTAAAGAGTATAGGACAGGGATGCTTTAGGTCTTTTTTACTTAGGCGAATGAACTGACAAGGTGCACTCAAGAGATTTGCAGCCTTCAGCAATGAGTGCTGGACCGACTTAATGGGCTCGCTATCTGGCACATTATACACTATAGCGTTTTGTTTCGAAGCCAGCCTTTTAACAACTTCGCTGGATAGAAAGTCAATGGCGTTTTCTAACTCCTTCGCATTTTCTGAGTCAGTAGGCGTCATTCTAGAGGTCATATTAAAAAGTTTTAGGATTGTAGGATCCTGCAGTTCCTTTTTCATGAGTGAGACAGTTTCGGGTATACATTCAAATGAACTTAATTTCGTTTTTAATTCATCAATCTGTAGCTGCATCTCTTTAATAATGCATGTTAAGTAAGAGAGCTCTACTTTTTCAGAGAGAACATCTTCCACCTGTATTACAGGGGTCAGAGTTATGTTCGAGTCTTTTACGTTGGGTGAACTACTAATAATAAGGGGTGGTAATGTGTTATTAGACGAGCTGGTGCTATTTTCTAAATTACTGGTGTTCACACGAACACTCTTTTTAGAATTTCGGCCCATCGTTATTAAAGATCAATCAACAGTAAGCAATAAATGAATATAAACGAAAACACGTGCAAAAAGCGTCACCTGGTTCGAACGTACCGGGCAAGTTGTCTTTCAATTCATGCGTTCGCTTTGTGAGCACAGCATGCTAGACCGGTGCTCCCTAGGACTTGAACTCGTTATTATACTTAAGTGTAATTCTGTATGAACACTATCGACCGATATACGTGGTGAATTATAAGTAGTTTAGTGGACCTTAAGTCTCTGTCTACAGTTACGTAAAAACGTCTCATAGTCATATGCAAGTCTGTAGGGAACAATGACAACAATAGGTAGAACTTAAACACTGCATTGCAGTTCCAGTTCGTATACGGTTAGGTGTATTCTAAATCAGTGTATTACTAATATTTCAATTAAAGCGTTATGGCAGTCCCTATGATAACGGATGTTAACGTATACTGTAAAATTAAGTTTACACACGACGAATAAATAAGTAGGTTGAGCTGTAGCAGTCGTAGTAACATTTCGCTTACGTTTAATTAGGCAGTCAAATAAATCATCAAGTATCACTGATAAGTCTGACACCTGCATCGTTATGCAAAAAACTTAGTTTCATTCAGAATAAGAAAAGTATTGTAAGCAGGATGCTAAATCTATTTAATGAAAAAAATAAGCAAATGTCTTTACACAATTGTTTTTCGTAATTATTTCGCCCATTAATGAAAACAAAACACGTAGATCAGCGAAGAGTCTCTTTTTGGCGAATTCATCTTCTTAGCTGTACAATCGGAAATATATATGCATTGTTTCGCCCATGTTTAATTGCTGTGACCAAGTTGACTGACATTACCGGATATCTGTAAATAAGTGAACAAAGTTTGTTTTTAAATCGCTGAAGTAAGGAAGAAGTAATATTAAAGTTAAACGCTTTATATTTGCATACCTTTGCTTCAAAAAGGTTCATTTTCCTTTTTCATTCTTAGGTGATAACAGCATTCTTCAGTAGTTTTCAATGTCACAAAGAGATTGTTCGTCTTATACAGTATAGCAGCAAGCAAATAATAGTAATTTAATATGTCTTATAAACGGGCATTTACAAGGAATGCATGTAATTTCTACAGGCCCAACAAGTTATCTAATGAATTACAATCCTCAAATATCATAAAATAATACTTTTTCAAAAGTTTAAGTCGCTCAATTAGTGTACGAGTAATTAGAACAGGTTATGATAAGTGTTAACTTTTGAACCATTCACAATGAACACTGTACAGAAAACTTCATCACATCTTCATTTTAACCAACTTTTCCTTCACGCACAGAAGCATGCAGTCACTACATACACTCAAGCATTGTAACCTGAACATCACAAAATCCCTACAGATAACTTCTTTCATAATAAATGATTTAAACACATGAGCCATAAATGCATCTTCCATATCCTTCATAGCCACAAGTAATTCATTAAGGATCTCAGAATATCTTAGTGATCTGAACACGAACAATTGTTTAGACTGGGATAACTTATGTAACAGGTGCAGTAGTTGTAGGACACACCTGCTAGCTACTAATCGACAGAAAGTTGATACTAATTTTAAGTAGTCTGACATTTCAGGAGGACCATCTACACTATTCTTCGCGACCCGATGCACACTGACATAAACATAATCTGATGCCATTTTTGACAATGAACAATTAAGGCCTTCTGACATTCCAGGTGCAAATGTCAATTAAACTAGTATCATATCTTCGCCTAAGCAATTTCAAATGGGAACTTCATCAAAGTATATATAATCACCAGGAAATGCAGCAGCCTGTCTCATTCATCGCATGATCTCTTCCGTGTGTTGTCGAATATTTCAGTCATCACAGGTGATAAAAGAAGTGTCTAACATCCTCAAAACACACATCTAACCTATGTCTGTAGGCTATTTCTCTTTCAAATGCACGATTCTCATAGAATAATTGGGATGACAACAGCCATTGCCTGCAGTCAATTTACAACCTTAAGATCTAAAACAACTCACAAAAACAATGCCTCAATGCTCTAAAACGCAAATAATAGTCTTTTAATGCGAAACTTCTTCAAAAGGATGACTTTTTTATTAATAATTCGTCTAGGCAGTCATGAGAATTTTACGCATTACTACGAACACAACACAGAAAAATATTGCTTTTTTCCGCTACAAAAGCCTAAACTAGTCAAATATAATCTATTTTCACAAAACCCAGCGAATAGAACGTCTCTATAGGCGTTAACGCGATAACCCATACAATGCGCTAAAACACATCGTCATAGAATTTAGCCTTCACTCCTTACCTGCATCGTGTACAGTTTAAAAGTGCGCGCACAATGTTTGACTGTAATCCAACTTAACAAAAAATTTGTTACTGTGTGATTAACATTGACCACTTGTTTTCATCAACTCCCCCGATTGATCAGTAACCATGATCCCACATATAACACCTTTGTTAAACGATGAGTCACATCAGTTACATAATTAGCAAGTGCACTGACCACTTATATTATCATATCAAAGTGACAACAACAAGTCGCAGGTCGATTTCTCAGTGTGACTGCAATCTAATGCCATTGGCTACTATTCTTAATGTTTATACATTTATATACATACATACCCAAATGTGTATGCGTTTGAGTCCGTCTTGAAATCAAGACAACACTTAAGTTTTCAGGTTACTTCTTTTGAAGTACTTTTAAGTGTTAGTACTTCTTGTTGGGGTTTTACTTGTCAGATTTTGGGAAAAGATTCAACAGGAAATTGTCAATGTATTTACATTAGAAAAAACGCATCAATTGAAGTACTGGTAACGTAATTTCGACAGAAAAATTGAACTACTTAAAATTTATCAGTAACCTCCCGTGTATAGTAATATTTTTCATGGTTTCTCTTCACTGCCCCCTAATTCGGATTATCTTCAACCTCTGAGACATTTTCCCATCATTGTCCCATTTGATCTGTTTTCCCCCTTTGAAAGAAAATGCCCTTTTGTATCCCACACATTTGTCCGATGGGGAATTGATGATTTAGTGAGAAGTGGCTTCGAATATCTGAAAAATGTGAAGTTGTAGGACATGATGACCTGTAAGATGTCTCACGAATCTGTTTAGGCCTCACGGGGTAGCATCTTTGCAAGAAGCTGTAAAGACTTACATGTTAGGAGCAGAAGCATTGTAGCATTGCATTGCTTTGTGACCGTCCCAATTGTACATTATACCGCACGCTATAGTTTTTATGAGAAGTGCTTCCCGGTAGGTCACTAGACACATCGAAACACAAAGATTTTCTTAGCACTACTATCTTTATATGTATGCATACATGTGTATTTGTAGGTTATTACAAATGACTGGGAAATTAAGTTACTCGTAAAAATTATAAGGTATAGAAGTAGCCAACGCTATAGCAAAATAAATTGTAGCCTATTTAGTAGAGTGAAACGAGTAGTGGGAGACTTAGTGATAAAGTTATATAGAATGATCCTGAGGAAAACAGCTAGTCAGAAGGACTTGTCAAGCGAAATTTTTACGACCGATTTGTATATGGCACGCGTTAGACATCTCAAAGTGGCTCATCAACTTACATTATAGAAAAAGCACTGGAGGATGTATTAACGTCATACATTTTAGAATAGTATATGGCTACTGGTGGTTGTTGACTGAAGTTAGCAACTTTACTTAATATTGTAGAGTGTATTATACTAATTATACATGTATATAAATATGTGAAATATTAAAATTTATGGATGCTAATATAACTGTTCTTAGAAATAGGTAGAATAACCGCACTCATTGAAGGTAATAGGGAAGAGAAAATCAGTAAAATGATGTAACATTCGCTGCATAAGTAGTAGAAATGAAATAGATGTAATTGACTCTGACGAAGATTGGACTGACTTTGATTTACAATTCTAACAAGAGTTGTGGTCTTTTGAAAGGTCTACAGTGGACAAGTTACTGTTTTTCTAGGCTTCGTTTGAGCCCATAGGCTTTTTCACGAGATATAATTTCAGATAGTATTTGGTCCAAGAGAGTGGAATATTTAACGGTGAAGAAGTTTGGCCTAATGGTTTTCCTGGGGTGAGAGTGGCCACCTTGAGAAAGTAGTCGTAGTTGCGCAACTGATATGATGACTTTGAAGAGTACAAGTAAGTTTTACTTCATACTCACTAACCGTGGGGGTTCTAATTTCAGTCCTATACGCCTGATATCATATTCAACTTGTTGGTCAGGTCCTATTATGCGGTGAGGAATCCCTAGACACTTCATACTTTCTTCGGTCTGCTTACCTTAGGTCATTATATAGGAAAGCACAACACTCAAGTTTGGCGAGGATGCATGCCGTATATACAGCCAGTCTTGCTTTTTGAGTGCAAAATTTACGCACTACAACACCAGCAACGCGTTTATGGTCAGGTTATACTTTATTAGCGTGATTGAAAAAAGTTAGATCTGAGTATGTTATCTCAAGATCTGTAACTCTGTTCAGTTTTAAGAGGAGGTTACCGTACATACATAGAAATACTTGGTTTCCAAATTCCAGAGTCGGCTATAATACACTTATCCGGATTGGAAGTCAATTACCATTTGCTGCTCCAGTCGTCTGGACTGTCCAAATCGTGTTAGATTCTACTTCCAGCGCTCATGTCGTCGTACTCTATATCATGTACTATCTTGAGAGCATCTGCAAAGAGGTATGACTTTTTCTACCCTATTACAGAGACTGTCATTTATGAATAATAGGAATAGAATAGGGCTAAGAACGCTTCCTTGTATTACATCACTAGCTATCGGCTTTTGTGAAGACAGCACGTGGTTGACTTTGAACAACGGCTCTCTTTATGTGAGAAAGGAATTTATCCATTTGAGAAGCTTTCCAGTTATTCCGTAGGATTGGAGTTTTGTTAGGAATCTAATATGTGATACTTTATCAGAGGCTTTGCTAACGTTGAGAAATAATGTCGCCACTAAATGCCCATAATCTATGCATCGTGTAATGTGGTTAAAATAATCTAAGTGGCAAGTAATGCACGACCCTCTACTTAAGAAACCGCATTAGGATTGTGATAGTAGGTTTTTTGAGAGCAAGTGCTGAATGATTTGGGTCTTTACTATCTTTTCCACTGCACGTGAAACTACAGATGTAATGTTGATGGGGCAGTAGTTGTTGATATCACCTAAAGGCCTCCGTTTATGGATAGGTACAATACAACACTTCTTTCAGCGGGTAGAGTATGCCCCATCGCTTAGTGAAATTGAGTAAAACCGGAATAGGAGTAAACTCATGTCATTACCACCGTTTTTCAGCAGAATAAAGATATTCAGTCTGGATCAATAGTGCTAGCAAGCTTAAGATTTGCGAAAGCTTCATCGATCTCTTGTGTGAAGAAAAGTATGTCACTTAGATATTCGTCAGTTTTACGTGGGAAATCCACGACCTGATCGTTCTCCAAGGTTTATAGCCTTGCAAAGTGCTTGCTAAACAGATCACCTATCACTTCGGTATTCTCATAAGCAGTGCCGTCTATGTACATTATTTTCGGATAAGATGTTTTGGAGTTTTTAACCTACTTTTGAAAAGTTTCGCTATTTCTCCTGGGTTATGCGGTGGCTGAATAGCCCATATTTCTTTGTTTCTGAGGCTAGTATTTTTTAACTGTTGGATTCTAGTGAGAAGGGTTGTAGTAGCGATTGATGATTATAATTCACGATATCTGCAGTATTTTATTAAATGCTTCTGTAGACTTCTTAGTGGCGTCGGAATATAATCGCTTTGGGGGGAATTTAAGCTAAGCATCTTTTCAGGTGCAATGACATCAAGAAAACCGCTTATATTGTGATAGAAATTATTAAGAACTGCCCCTAAGGACTCATTCGAAAAGTATGAGTCCCACTTAGAGCACCTAATCAGGTTCTTATACAAGTTTCAGTCGCCATGTGTTTATAATCACTTGGATATCTAACCAGCTTCATCTCTGCTAATGCTTTCAAGAAAGGCGTTATAAGAACACACCACCATTTTATGGTCTCTACGCGGAAATTCATGTCCTATATCTAGGACATTCACGGATATAGTGGTTGAATATTTGTGTTGTATCCACCGTCCTGTGACAATGGAACTCGGAAGAATAACATATCTTGGAGGTCCTCGAAATGAAAGCCATGATACCTCTGTCACGCTGAAACCACCTTTTAACTGAAGGGGAGACTGGCTGCACCGGTAAAAATGCTGCTGAGTATGTTATCACATCCCTTGTCGATGACGAGGAGCGGTTTACGCAACCCATACATATATGTTTAGTTCTACCGACTTTTATTTCGATCCAGATTGAGTCATTGGACTGCGACAGAATTGGGTAACTGAACTGAGTTTCACAAACGGATCATTCAATGCAAATTGGTACTCAGCCCCACGGTCTGTCTCTGTCCCCTCAAAAAAGGTTGTAATTATCAATTCTTAGGCTGCCACTAGAGATTTCAGTTGCTCACCGGGCTTCAGTGGTCACAATCAGTGACGGTCTGCATAAAGAAACTAATTTACTTAGTGTTTGTTTAGAATTCATCTAGTGTTTACGAGGATAATACGTAAACTCTGAGTGCACGGACAACATCTTGATAAAATACTCCGTGACTATCATCAGCATACATGTTTTTAGACACTATCTTTGGATCACCCGAAGGCATTAGGCAGGTCTATGAGGTGTTATTCAGGGTGATTCGCCATATGTGATCAATAAAGATATTAATATACGCGTTAGGTGTTGAAACTCTGTCAGCTGTCTTCCGAGAAATACGCTATGTCCCAGTGTTAGACTGTTCGTTTGGAGTTAGCCATCTTCGGAATTTTCAACAAGTTCCCAAGGATACTGAGCCTCCTCAGGAAAGCTAAAAGTGGATATCCTATAACCGTACACCAGCAAGCGGAATGCACACAGTTGGATGTTGAATGAAAATGAGCTGTAATCCTTGCATACTGCCCTCTTTCCTAAGTTTCAACTACACTTTCCTTTCGTCTAGGACAGTCTCTCTTGTCTCACTCAAATTGACTTTTAAAAATATCCACTTGCTTGATCCTTTTCAAGGCATATCTGTCTTTTCAAATCCACTGGACAACTGACAGATGAAAGGAGTAACTCGATTCACAATAGTGCTATGGTCTAAACACTATAAATATTATGTACAGCTGATAAACCACTCCTTCATAGTCTGTCAAGCTATGGAAGAAGAGCAGAGTGACAAACTGTGCAGAAATTGCTACCACACTACCAAGAAGAGTGCTCAAAGAAATTATACTAGTTTGCAGGAAGGATGTTGAATGTTGGAGTACAATTTAACAGATGCGTTACTCAGGTATGAACTTAGTTTTGGGGTTTGCTGGTAGGCTGAACAAATAGCCTAAAAAAGTCGCATGAAAGTCTAGTCTTGTATACGAAAATGTATATAAATAATCTGGTGAAGCAAGGAGTATCTGAACTCAGTTCATGTTTTTTGGTGCGTCTATCTAAAAACGCAAACGAAGCAAGTTATACTACATTCCCTGATTTGCTCAGTGAGTAGTTGATTAAAACGTTTTGGAGAAGTACAGAGAGAAACTATAAACAATAGTTAACCATTTTCAAACTGACTGCGGCAATATTGGACTAAATTTTATTCGTTTGATTGGGTTTCTGAGTTTTTTTTATCTAAAAGTTTAGTATCGAAATGTTTCCCACACGAGTGGTTTGTATCACCTTTCGAAAGTTGCAGGAATTTACCCATATCTCTCCAAGCCCTGTCAACATTCTTGGAAAGTGTTATCTTCCATTTACGATGATACGAAATGAATCAAATTTCAAATCTCTCTCACTTTAAATGTCTCCAGCAATCCTCCTTCTGTATTTTATTGGCTTATTGCTCTTCTCACATTTTCTTGAGTTTTTCTTTTTTCCTCTTGGACTCCGCGTATGAGAATATTTCCTGTTCGACTTAAGTAGATCACGGCTTTGAAGTCCACTGGATCTACTGTTCTGCCAGGTAGCATCAGTAGACTTGACTCGTCGTTGGGTGCAGTAAAATGCGTTATATGCTGGGGAACAATAATTAAGTGTATTTAGCGATAATAAAGTAAATGTATTGTGAAAAATACAATAGTTAGTAACTTGATTATATGCATACAAATTTACTTCAGTCAGTGAGCATCTGCCTAATGCACCTTTAAGATGGGTTAATATGGACAAATTGTGATCGTGACAACTAAATATCTTGCTTCTGTAATCATTGTACGAAGTTTTGTGCTCACATTGTGGTTATAGAACTAAACCTGTTTTACAAATGTAACTCCAGTGAATACGACTAGTGAGATTGGGTGGAATGTTGATTAGGACGTGTTATCAACGTTAGTAACGTAGTAAACCTTTTGATCATTCCTCCATTTTCAAATAATAGAAGTCATACTACTCACTTTTGTTGTTTTTCTCGGTTCTCTTCAGAAGTGCTAACCTCTCCCCTGTTACTTCAACATCAGCTTTTCCAATTGCAAATAAATTATCATTATATAAAAAACATCACAATATATAATGTATTTTGATATTACCTTATTTACTGTTCACAAATAATACACATTTAATATGGATGCCTTTCGAACCTACAAATTTTAAAGGGTATAAGGGTGTAAAACTTTATGGCTCTAAATAGGTTTTAAAATTTCAAAACACTGAATACAATATACAATTGCATCTACAGTTTGACAAAGATATGAATAATTTATAGTCATATGCTAACTGACAAAATATCAAAACTTATACTGCTTTCTTAGTCCAAAAAGCATACGGAGTAAGAGCAAAGAAACGGACTGATACCACAATTGACAAAAATCTATGTGGCGCTTGTTGAATGCCGGTAAGTATGCCTGTTTTCGGTCCTAGAATCTGTCGAAGGGTGACGATATGATCAATTCACCCTCTTCCTGGTCTAAAGCCCATCTACGCATTATTTTTCAGCCTAAAACTTTAAGTACCATATTGGTCAAGCTAATCCCCCTGTGATTATCACAGGAAGACTTGTCTCCACTTGCATATCAGGATAATCAATGGCTTACACCAATCCAACAGGACTCTCTCTCATTCCCAGCGTTGCCTAACGCCTTAGCCCAGACAGCAATTTGTCACCACTATCCTTAAACAAATCAAGACCTGCTGCTTTGCTTTGTTTCAAGTCAGAGACAGTCATTGTAACCTCAGTTACATATGAGGGACCGATGTCTATTTACCATTCAGTTAAGTATTGGGTGCTGGGTAAGTTGAGCGTGGCTGTAGGCCAGTTAAACTGCTCCTCACAATGTTCCCTGCAGCGTTCCAATCGTCTGTCTTGAGAGCTAAATTAGGGCACCACCTTTTTGGATATTGTCTTATCATTTGCCTTTTGCCACCTTTTTCCTTGATAAGTCGAAATAATTGTCTGATGTTACAAATTTTAATTTACTACGTTTCGCATTCCTAATAATACATCTTATTTGCTTTCTCCTCTTGCTTAGATCTTTGTGTACTAAAATAATAGACAGTGGTAGTATCAATTAATTGCTAACTGACGCCTTTCAAAGAACGCCTTTAAGCTATTCATTATAGTCTGAAATGGCCAATTCAGTTGAGTTGGAAAAAGATGCTGAGTTGTTCAAGAAACTTGCAGTAGAACAAGAGTCTGAAGGGCACTACGGATCAGCTGCTTTCTTTTACACAGTAACTAGTGATTTCACTGTTATTTTCAGGAAGCTGCTCAAGCTTTGTTGAATTCCCTTGAGGCCGGTTCTACTACTGAAGGCTTACTAGAGTTAGCTCAACAGTACAGCGATAAAGTTAAAGAGCTGAAGTCAAAAATTGCTATGGAAAATGTTCCAGCAATAGATACTAACATCAAGAAAAGCAAAGTTTGATCATACTTTTGGTTAATTCTTGCGTTAGGCTGACTTAGCGAGAGCGCGTTGTTTACTGAATGATGCCGTATCTGAAGATGAGAAAGGGAACATTTCTGAAGCAATCGAACTTTATACGTTGGCTGTAGAATTACTTTTATCCCTGGTAAAACTCTTAGAAATTAGCTGACTATTTACATACAGAAAAAAGACGTCGGTGATGGTTATATGCTCCAGCAAATTCAGAAGTTTGCCAAAGAGGGTTTAGATCGGTATTGCGAAATTATTTAATAAATTTCAGCTCTCTAGTGCTGAGATTTTGAAATTACGTGTAAACGAAGCACAAACTTTACATTTCGATACTGGATCTACGTACAGTAATTCTGCTTCGCAGAAAATGGCTGCGCCCAGAAGACCACCTGCTTTTCCCAGGACAGGTAAGTTGTATTTTCAAAAATTTTATTGAACGTAATACTTCTCGTTGTTTTGTAATAAATATAGAATCTAATTACAATCAGTTGGGGTCTAAGTTTACTGAAGTCACTGTATCTATTTATTGTTCAGTGCTTGATGTAATAATGGTGTGAATTTCAGGGTTCGAATTGTAGTTAACTATTGTCCTATGAAATGTAGAGTTAAATGTATAAATTTTCACTGTTCCATCAATGGTTATTATAAAGTAACAGCGATTTACATAACTCATTGTGGAAACTCTAGTAATGACAGTAAATAATTTACACTTACATGTTATTAGAAGGCAATTAATTAATTAATTTTAATGTGAACTAGTTGATACACAAAAATTCTCTTCAAGCCCCTCAAAATTAAAAAAGGAAAGAAAACAGTAATAGCCAAGAGTAAAACTCAGTGAAAAGAGTGAAACTGTTCATTCAGTTCGTACTATGACCCAAGTTTTCCTTCCAGCTCGGACTGCTATTATGAAACCAAAACCGTTAGAGCTGGTATCATTATTATGTGACCGTCTGATGATGGTCATTTAAGCTATCGTGAATTAAATATTTCTCTAAAATCGTGTAGTTGAAGTGTTGGATAGGTTTTTTTATTAAGGGACGGCTTAATACGCCTGCAGTTACACTTTAGTTGTTCATACACATCAATCCATCAGCTTTTACAATAGAAGACAAATGCCATGTAGTATTGCAAGGGCGAGAAAGTTTGTACTACTTAAAATTACTCATTCTTGTACAACGTATCAGGTAAAAATGACACATAGGATCAGTGCTAGGATACTAGTTATTGGTCCTTATGTAAGATACACAAATCGTGGTCTCAGTATAAAAAGGCATTGAAAAAGTTAATTGAGACAACTGACCTAATAAACTTAAGCCTCAATTCAAAAGTGACTATTTAAAATTGTAACTTCTTTTGAAGCATAATTGAATAACTATAAGAACGGAAAACTTTGGGAAGGTACTGTTGATCTGCCAATTTTATTTCATTTCTTCATAGGCCCAGGTGGCTTTTCTCTGGAGGAATTAAAGGTTTTAAAAGCAACATCTATAATTAATGGTCGTGAGTACCTACCGTTTTTGGATTCAATTGATCTACGTGAACGATTTTCATTCGCAACTCCTTTTGTGTATGTCATGATTTAAAATATCATAGTTAACTATTTAACAATACGTTTCTTTCCCTATCCCAAAGTATAATTTTTAAAATTCAATGTAATTAAGATTTAATCCTTTGCGATATAGTGAAAAGTGTTAAGTAGACTTAGAAGTATTTATTGCTCATTGTCATATCAAAGCACAGATATAACTTTCAAACTTTGTTTATATAATTCCATTATTTCTTATTCAATAGCGTTGTTCATTCCTACTACGCGTGTTAGGTATAGATTCGATGAACAAAGATTCAGTCATCAACTTCTCCCCCATCTGTCTATATTACTTTTTTAGGACTGTAACTCTGTCGCACTCCATTGTATGATTTATGTGTTGGTGCATGCATTATAACTGCTAAGTTTTTCTCCAAGCTATTCATCTTCATGTGATCAATCATTCTACGTTTAGCTGAACTCTTTAGCTGAATAATAACCTGACTACTGGTCCAACGTATATAGCTCACCTCACAGTCATTTGTTGGTTAAATTGTTTTGTTTAATAGGGTCAGTAGAGTGTGTCTATGAGTGAGTTTGTAGGTTTAGATGCCATCCTAATTTACTAAGAATTCTACATGAAGTTTCAGATGTCCCTTCATATTTGGGTAAAGCTGTAGATGCCGAAAATTCCTTATTTATGGTATTGGCAATACTGTCAATGCTGTTTTTTTTTATTTTGAGCTTTCTCGGTTGTCTTAGTGAATTTTAGGGAGTAATTATTTAGCACCAATGCTTCGTCTATCTGTTTCATTTCGTTAAGTTTTCTCACGTATTACTCCGAGTTTTCGCCTGGATTGTTATACACCTAACAAAGCCTGCCTTTAGAGATAATGGATGAGGTAACTTTATGTCTTCTTCCTCCAAAACCATACTTACCGGCATATTAATATAAAGACCAGCTTTTATTTCAAAAGTAACCCTTTTTTCATTATCTTCTATTTGAATGTCATCTAACTTCCTTTCATTCCATATAACTGAGTGAATCTAGAGTTTGACCGAATTCACGATGTGAAGTAATATTAATTCTGAGTGTTTATATAACTCATAAGCAGGGGTATTTCTAAAATCAACTATTGATCTTATAAGATAACCTGGTTTATTTAACGTAAAAGTGCTATTAAGATAGACAAACCAGGTATTATCTTTGTGTGTTTTAAACAGCACAAAACAAGACATCCAACGTGCATGTAATATCTCATTACTTGATTTCACTTTTCCAAGCAGTGGTTAAATTTCTAACTAAGATTATAGATTCATAATATAGTATACAGCAGGTTTAATTTTCCAATATGATTATAGTTGCTGATCGTTGTGGTTCACTACAAACCTCTCAACTTGGAAATTTAATGCACCTTTGTGATACAGTGATATTTAATAGATAACATCTAAGTTATAATCCATGGGTTACTATAATATTTAATTAAAAGCAATAGACAGTAAATTGGATACGTATTACCGTTCATCAAATGATAGCGAATAAGTTACAATCATCCAACACGGATTCAAAATGCTGTACCATGGAGAGTTTTCTTCAGCTTAACAACCATCTTAAAAATTCGGCCAACACTACAAATAAAATGAAACAGTTATGGGTTAATCTCCATTGTGTGTCTGATTTACGTGATTTGTATTTGTATGCTCCTGTAGAGGAGTTGTGCCTCGCTTACGTTCAAACACGTGACTCGACCAATTGTTCCCAAGTTCACAATTTACCCCACCAAATTGTGCCTGAGCAACCAAATAGCCCTCTCATATAAAGCATACTACATAACCCAATATGTGAAAATTCTGTACTGGATAAATGCGTTCAGTAATTATCATTATTGTTCATTCATGTTATTATTGTTATTATTACTTGTTTCACTAACTTCCTTATATACCTTCAATTTAATGAATGAATAGTTTTCATCTTGATATCACTTGATTTTCTGTTAAAATGTATTATGTTTTTACAATTATAATTCAAAAACAACAAGTGATAAAGATGGCCTTCTAGCGTTATCTAGCAAGCAGACATCTTTATTAAGCCGTTGGGTTCGTCCTTCTGAATATATTGATCAACCAAAGATGATTTTGGCTATATCATGTTTTTCAATATGTCAAACAGTCGTTACTGATTGTTCATTTGTTGCCTCGATAGCTATTGCTGCTCAATATGAAAGACGTTTTAAAAAAAAACTGATCACAAAGTAAGCATTATGCTGTCTTTTATTTTTGCCTTTATTACATTTGTTTCGACATACTTTAGTGTAATTATTCCATTTCCTATTGGAAGTTATTATACTTTGAATATTTAAGAAACTTTTCAAGAGTTAGTTTGTAGTGATTTAATTTGTTTCAAGTTTTCTCACAGACTGATATCAGTTAGGGAACCATTGAAAATCAGGGACAGTACTGCTGACGGGTCCTAAACCAGGACAAAACAACTATCCAGTACTCTCTGGTTTTCAGTGGTTCTTTAACTGCTATCAGTATAAATATGCATTATTTTGAAGTCTCAGCCTCTTAAATTGTAATACCACTTATATGGAACCAATACGATTGTATACGGTAAATAAGTGATACAAAGCGTTGTTCACTTCAAAGTACTACCATCATGAACTGAACTGGTTGGCACAATTGCTTAGCACAAAAGGGCAGCAATTCAGGTTGTCACCCTTTATCAAACTACACATGAAGTTAGAGAGAAATAAGCAAATGCAAACAATTAATTATAAGTAAATTTCAATGTTTGTTTATACACAATGATAAGTTTTTGATTTTAGTAAGATTTCGACTACGAATTTCTATCTCTCTCTCTCTCTCTCTCTCTCTCTCTATATATATATATATATATATATATATATATATATATATATATTACAAATTATAAATGTTTGACTTAAAAACAATTCCAACAGTTGATATGTTCACGGTGCTCGAAATACTACAAAAATCTGAAAAACCTACCATTGTACATAAACAACCGTTGAAATATATAATTATAATTAATTCATCTATAGCACAATGCATATACTTTTCATTGATATTAAATGCAATGAAATCATAATTAACAGAAATGTGTGACATAAAGAATAATTACACGGAGTATAGTGTGGATTCAAGGGATCTGGAAGATCACAAATAGTGAATACACCCACACCACTGAGAACGATTTTAACCCATGTCATCAATAGTCTCCAGCTATTAATTTTTTGCCGTCTTAATGACCCCAAGTACGCGTTCCACACCTCCCTACATGGCTGACTCCTCAGACTAACAGTTAAAGACTTCACCGACTGATACACCATGTTTTGGTTTAGCCACCCGTAACTCTTTTCCAACCCAGTCGTATGTCTGCTAACATTACTCGACTTAGAAAGTGATGGTTTGGTATATGTAATACATGTTCTAGCCATCTCAATCGGTGCAGCTTCACAAATTACTAATATATCTTTTAAGCAATTCAGTCGATTAAATACAAGTCTTTGTGGAAGTAACCAGTCAACAGTTTAATCGTAAGAGATCAGTCGTATAAATAGAAAATGTGCAAAACTTTGAAATATATTTTAGAGTTAACTAATAACGTAAAATTTCTGTATCACTATGCTTATCAGTCTCCTGCAAATTTCTGCTCATTGTAGTTCTTTTGAGTCTCTTTTTTCTACCTTTGTGCGTCACATGAAATGTGACGATTCGAACTACTGCACTTCTGTGTAAAGTTCTACGTTGAACCTCAGTTATTAGTCTCGTGGCTTATTGGCATGAACACTGCTCTTTCACCCAATAGTACTGGATTCGAATCACACTTCACCCACTTCAGTACGAGCAGCTGGGTAGTGCTATCAGCCCTCACACTATGTCTGTGTGGCTCACAGCCTGTTTTGAAGTAATTGAGTAAAAACAGTAATCTCATATATGTAGGGAATATGACCAATCGTATCAGTCTTTCGTACGAGTTGCTATCGTTTTTTGGAGTGCTACCATGTAATACTATGCTACATGCTGAGATTTTTACACTGTTTCAAAAATAATGTTCATCATCATTATTGTAATTATTCACGGATAAAATTTTGATTAATTTGGTTATGTCTTACAATTTATATGACTTGAATATAGTCCAATTAACATTTAATCTTTCGTCTTTTTTCTAAAGTGTTATTTATCCTCAAGGCAAAAATGGCGAAGCTGTTTACAATCCATGTGGGAAATACATGATACGCCTAAATTTCAATGGTGTTCCTCGTAAAGTATGTAAACAAATTCTCTCCAAAAATAATATTATTTCTATTGTTGATTTTTGAGTTTTGATTAGAGCACTCTTCAAATCTTGAAATATTTTAGATTCGTACATCGAAAATGTGACCAAGTTATCTTATGGATGCTTACCAATCATTCATTTGGTCAGAGTTAGATTCCTGGTCGACACCCTGTTAAATCTCTCTCAATTGATGAAAAGTAGTAGGTAAAGAGTGAAGGTTGAGCACGAGTCTAACAGCCCTACTCCGTGAAAAAAATAATACCATCGCTACTGAAATTTCAAAGCTTGAAGTTCTATATTCTACTCAGAATGCAAAGGAATGAGAAGACATAACCTATTGAAGTATTAAGCATACAGTTTTGAAAGTTGAAAGATATCGTGAGTTCCTTTATGCAAGCCATCTGTCTGTAATTTCCTTCATACATCGCTTTAAGTATTGGATGTAGGAGTTAGCGGCTTGAAGACAACAAAATAGGCACATTCTTATTCATGACATGGCAGTAGATAAAAGACTTTTTCTGTATACAATTAGCTGGTTTTTAGAGACCATTATTTCCAGTCAAATGTATTAACACGATTATATTACACACATTAATTATAGACTAAAATTAGAAGTGGGACACTGAAAATAACTAACTCCTTCGGTCCGATGTACACTTCAGTTAACTGTGCATCCAAAGCAGTCCAGCAGTAGCATAGTGTATAGCTTTGCACGTTTTTTTGTTATCGTTTGGTTGATAGTTTCGTAAATAAATCAGGCTGCCGAGTTATATATATATATATATATATATATATATATTACAAACAACTTCATGGTAAAGCATCTTCTCATTTTCTTTATTTATTTGAACACAATATGGACACCAACAAATGCGTCACGTAAAAACTATAAAACATAAGGAGAAGAAATAGAATAACTGAGGAATAACGCCATAAAAGTAGGCAGGGATCCTTATCAAGAACTTTTAAAGAGCTGTTCATCATTCTTTGAAAGAGAGGAAAACAAAAATTTACAGCCACCTCGAATAACATCTCTACCCACTAAGTCACAATATCTCCGACCCCCCCCCCCCACCTACTCAGGGAGTCGTGATGCACCGACAGGTGCTAGCTCAAAGGAAGTATCACCCTTCTACTGTTCCCACCCAGTCCCAAGGGATAGCAAACTGTGAATAGTGTGATGCAATCTCTGGTATTTGATTTGTTTGTTTTAGACTAACAGCATCTCACACATTACAGAGTTCTTCAGATACCTAAGATTAAAAATAAGCTAGAATTTCAAAAAAGCTGAGATTAGTGAACAAAGAATATTCTTTTCGATTACTTCTTCATCAGTGCGACAGTTCTATGTCCATAATAGTTGAAAAATATTTGTTATTGACAACATTAATGGTTTTTAAATAACATGAAATCATTGACATCAAAATTACAAGCGGTATGTGCAAATAGATTATTAACAGACTACAGTTCAAAACGTATCTACGTGTTAATATGCATAAAAATAACATTAAGTTAAACTAGAATTTAGAAAAAATTAATACATTGTGCTTGAATGGATAACTTAGCAAAGTGAGGATACCATCAATCTTTTTTTAAACACTAGATACCAGTTGCTTTATCATCATTATCTTTCGATTGTGTTATCAGTCATTTGGATGTAAAATACTCCTGAAATGTTGATCGCTGTTTGCATCCAACATAATCACATGTCAGCAGGATGTATTTCAATAAATGAATCTTCCATGGTAAATATGTTACTTTCTTCCATGTTTGTAGATATGCCAAAAAAACTTAAGCTTCATCGAATTTAGTAAAATACCCTGTTTACCAAGAACTTACAGTTGTATTTTAACAGTGAGTAGTATTTATACGACGAATATGCATTGACCAAAATATTCTTCGATCTTCAGCTATATAAGGCATGTGAATAATGTCAATATCAATTTAATCACAAACGAACATCATTTAGATAGATAAAATACCATTGAAACCCAGTGAGTAACGGACGTCTGTTTCATTCTAGTTTGAGACTCCTAGACGGTGTGTTGTTCACCCATGATCCCTCCGGGGATCAAATCAAGGACTTTCAGGCTAAGTGGTCAGCTCGTTGACCCTTCAACCACTTAGTAGGAATTCATTGACCCGTGAATTTGAGCCTTTATCTCGATTCGCGGTATAGGGGGCTACAGTGAATCACTTACATCAATGGGCATTTGATTCACCCTCATCTGGTGAACCGCACTGGTACTGCTTAGAAGTGCCAAAACATGAAAGAAACAGCGGTTCACAGTGCTTCTTAGTTTTTACTGATTCTCTAAATGAAGTTAACATATGACGGAATCTAAATTGGCATGAGTCAGAATCGCTACAAAACTCAAAATCTGATTATCAATAATTACGTTGTAATCGGTAAGAAAATCTGATCAAGATTTAACCGAATGGTTTCAAAATAACTGAACGCTGGGTGAAAATTAGAGGCGTACAACTTGTTTGTATAAATCTCAGCGAACTGGTTAGAACTTCTTCAGGGAAATAATCGAAATTATATATATATATATACGTTTCGTCTTTGAAATCCTTGTCCAATCACATCTGGATCATGAATAGTCATCAAAAACAAAATTTCATGAACTGTGATCAAGTTTAGCGTGGACAGTTCTGTAGACTTATTAGTCTATTTTGTTATACACTGTAACTTTTAAATTCTTATCCACAGTGGAAAAAAAATCCGTTGTGAAAAATGATGTCAATTAGGTAAGTGGAACTTTTTCCTATATATTTATTTTCTGTTTACACTACTATCTATTTATTTATCTTTCTTCAAATTGTTACTGAAAATTTTTATGAATATAGGTCATTGTAGACGATTTATTACCAATGGGAAAAGATGGAAAACTCTTATGCTGTTTTTCTAATAATCATAATGAATTATGGGTATCCTTATTAGAGAAGGCGTACATGAAAGTGATGGGAGGATATGATTTTCCTGGATCGAATTCGGTAAGGTTTATTTAACTATTTAAACTTTTGTAGTATTCATTAATAGTTTCATTTGTTCTTTTCATGAGTGGTGATTTAGTGAATCTTTTCTTATAATGGTTGGATTATCTTTACTATTATGATCATTAATAATAATATAATGGTCTACTTTCGATCGGTAGGAATGGAACCCACTGACTTAGGCACTTGACTTTCAGCAGGATAGGTCCCGAATTCGAATCTTCCCTCACCATTCACTTGTTTGAGCCTAGGCAACTAAGTGGTATCATCGGCCATCACACACCAAGTTTAGCTCACATGGCATTGTACATGCAGAATCTGCCCTGGGTAACTAAGTTCCAACTGACTAACTAACTAACTAACCGTCGATGAACGATAGGCTATAAGCACAACTCCGTCAAAAACCTGGTACGGCCGGGGTGGGATAGACTTTGGTATTCCTCCTGAAATACTCTCATGTGGCTACGCGTTCATAGCCTTTGACAGGTAAGTCCTATTGAGTACCTTCACGTGGCGAGGGTGTTCCTCATAAAAACGAAAATGTGAATGAGGACGTGTCGCTCTTACACTCGGATTGGTGGAAATTTCAGTCTACCTAGGAGGACTGGAAAACACTGATAAGCGCTGTCCACGATTAATCATAAACTTGTGGTTGTCAACCGAGATTTCAGTTTGTATATCCACAATAAATATTCTGCATAAATTCATTGCATTGAGGAAGACAGGATTGAACTTGACAAACGTGTAGCCTCACTGGTCGGAATGAGGATCAAATAACCATCTTATTTGTTGTAAGCCGTGTTCAAGTAACAGTGGACTACACAACTGTTATTATCATTATTTAAGAGAAGTGTAGAGCTTGGTTCATAGAAAATATTCGGATGCAATATTTCCAAGGCTTGATTATTTTAAATACATGTAAAGGTCTTCGGTAGTTAGTTTGAGTCACATAGTAAGGTGTAGGCTGTGTAGCTGGGGGTCCTTGGGATGCTAAGAACCAATGCCTTGAGACTACTGGTGATATGGCTCAAAATCGTTCTCAGTGATGCAGATATATTCAGTCTCTGTGACCTGCCATATCCACTAAACCGTCATGCTGCTCCATGTTACCATTCTTTCTTCCACACGTTTCTATTCATAATAGTTCTTTTCAATCTCCTTTTCTCCCTCATTTATCTGCATCTGTGTGCTACATGGTGTGTAGCAACTTTAACTCCTACACTTTTGTGCAAAGTTCTATCCTGAATCTCACTTTGTCAAATGTCTGTAAAAATGGAAGTTGGGTAAAGTTGGAAATAAAACGATTGAAACAAATTATAATTTGAATATCCCCATAATTTATTGGCAAAAAGAATAATTAAGGTGGAAAACTATTGTTTTTAATCAATTCTTCTTCAGGCTCGACGCTTATAAATTCATTAATGTTAGCATACAATAGGCTGGTAAGGGCGAATTTCAAATTATATGAGAAACTGTATGGTGGTACATTTACAAGATGGAATTATAATGGTCTGTTAGTTTTGATTATCATTTAAATGTGTATAAAAATGTGTGGTCAATAAGAACATGAGATGAACTGAGAATAAATAAGCAGTTGAATGATGTTCGTTTGAGTTAATTCACGTTTCCTTATGGTTATTGGCATATTGGCCCCTCTTAGTATGGATTTTTCAATAATACCTGATGATGGCTAACCCTGGAGTCTAAGATGCGCATTTCGCCCTATTTGGGACTCGTTGGCTGGATGTACCTATATTTCCAGTGAGTGATATCGCCCCCACTGAGATTTCAACTCACCACCTATCGTTTCAAAGACCAAAGCGCTATCGATCAGACTAGTGGGAGCACCATCATGCATTGGGGATGCAGGTAAACCCAGTCGACCATTTACACTTAAACAAATAACTGTATGTTAACTTACATGCCTGTTGTGTTTTGGTCATAATCACTTATTCATAGTTCAGTGTGTGGCCATCAAGTTGGATAGTGCTTAGTGTTAAAGCCTCTTATCATTTGGATCGTGACATAAAACACAATCACTTTTTGATCATATCTCAACTATTCTTTACTTACAGAATGAAAGATTAGTTATCTTTTTTTGTTTTGTTTTTTTTTGTTGCTTCTTTTCAATCTTCAGAATATTGATTTACATGCTTTAACTGGTTGGATTCCAGAACGTATATCCATCCGATCTAGTTCATCTGTTTTTGATAAAGACAAAGAATTTCGTCGTCTTTTAAGTCGATTTCACCAAGGTCATTGTTTAGTTACTATAGCGACTGGACAATTATCTGATGAAGACAGTGAACGTTCTGGATTAGTTCCAACTCATGCATATGCTATGCTGGATATACGAGTAGTAGATGTAGGTTAATAAAAAAAATTATACATTTTTATGACATTCTCAGTTAATTCTCCTTTTTATCTAGGATTGTGTTTCATGGAATTGAGAGTTATGTGGAGTTACTTCTGTTGCATGTTATAGAGATGCAACCAATGAAGTTATCAGTTTTATTTTCTGCTTTTTCAAAGTGGATATAATTATGACCATATTATTTCAATTTGTACCATATTTTCCATCTCATGAATCAATCATCGTTATATTTCTGTGTCATTATTGGCTAATCATCAATGTTAATCCACACTTTAATTATAAATGATCTTGGCGCTTGAAATGCACGTTCACTCGAGCACTTTAAAATCTGGGCTATTTTGTTCGATTTTTCACAAGATTTTTTGAGTTACCTTATTATATTTCCTGTGAGGTCTGTAATGCAGGAATGCTAAGCTGTTTTAAGGTTTCTTTGAACTATCACTGATGTACCTTTTTCAATAGCAGTACTATAGGCATGTTTCATTAGACTGTGTATTCTATTTGCCGGACTAACGCTTTGTGTACAGTGACAATCAACTGAAGACACTTGTCGACAAAGACTAACAGATTCACTTAAACTAGTTAGAATACAAAATACAAGCTCGATTAAAAGGTTCAGACGATGGCTATCCATTGGAAACTAACTATTCAGATGAAATTTGCACATAATAATAATGTAGTAATAATAACAGCTTTAGTCTAGACAGTATACTAACACATAGTACAGAATTCTTGGCCTATTTAAATTGCAAAATGTCTACTCTTCCTGGAAGATCATAAAGTGAAATGATGTTCGGCAGTAGACCATCTGAGACTGTGTTGTTTCATCTGAAGTAGTATCCAATCCTCTGGTATTTTTCCCTCATTTTCATTTGAGAAGTGCTTCGTTTTACGTTGACAACAAGCCAAAAATGTGTGCAAGTTTATCTACTGATCCAGAAATATAATTAGATGATTAAAACAGTAGGAAATGGAGAAGAGTGTATGCATTGTACTGAATGGGAATTTCGGCAGCCCAGTGATTTAATCAGGTCGCCTGTGTGTCATTGTTTAAAAAATAGTACTTTGATCCTACAGCTTTGACAACTAACTACTTAATTAGAATATAACTCTTCTGTAGTCGAGTAATAATATCTGTTTAGTAAAACAACTGTAAAGACGATAAATATTAAGTGACTATTTGGCCTACAATTATAGTTACACAGTTTCATCAATTCCATAATAAAATAAATAGTTCGAAGGCAGTATGCTAGAAGAAAACTTCAACTTTTAAGGACAGTAAATGTAGGGATTTATCTGTCTATTTTGAGTAAATCTGATAAAAGATATAAGTCTGATATCACATTAAACAGATAATTATGTATTCATCAAGCTATCTCCAAGCTGAATGTAGAACTAGGGAAATAAATTTCTAGGCGGAAATAAAGAAGAAATCCATCCCTCTAATATTTGACACAGTGATATATTAGGCTTACGAATTTCCGGTCACTCATTCAATTTTAGTTGTCTTATTCGGTAGATTGTGACTAGCAGCGGAATCCAGGATGCACATTTCGCCCTACTTGGGACTCAGCGACTGAGTGAAACTGTTCCCAATGAGACTCAAACCCAGCACCCTTCATTTCAAACTCTAAAACGTTATCCACTAGACTATTTAGGTCACGAAAATCACCTGCTGTACAACAGGGATAAGTTACCATTTTGTTTTTCCCGTTGACTGATTGAACAGAGATGTTCGGCTTCTACTGACATGTCGACAGTGTTCGAATGTCAATGGGAACGCCATCACTCACTCATGATTACAGGTGCGCTTGAGTCCCGAATAGGACGAAGTGGGTGTCTTGGACTCCATTGCTGGTCACCACCCACTAAAATAACATCAGTGTTAATGCTCAGACATCATCAAAGAGTTTTGCAGTGTAAACTACTACCTTCCCACTAGTCTCAGCATAAAGTCATTTCAATTAACCCTCTATCCCAAATTATAATGTGTTTATTATCCTTAGGTCTAGAAGAAATATCTTTCCGTACATTATTCAGTAGCAACAAACTATCAGTAATCATATCACTCTGAAATGTAGTTTTACTTGATGAATGTTATGAACTTCAGAAATAACGATGTGTAATTCAGGTAGCTGATATTGTTGTAGCTGTGTTGTTCTCTAAGCTGAAAGCTTTCGTTATCCTTGAGTAGACACCGTCTTCAGTACTAATTTCAGTCTGAAGCTAGTTTTTAAAATTTTGCATGAGTATGTAATGACAGTCTCTTATGATGATCTTGAACGTCAGTGGTTGTCTCTGGAGATTTGCTAACCTTCTCATTCACTTATATTATTAACTTCAATTATCTGTTGTGTCATAGTTGATAGGATTCAAACTTCTGCAGAAAGTATCATTATCTCTGTTGTCCTTTGAAGTTGTAGTGGCGATTAGAGTGACTTTCTGAAGTAGGGTCGCTAGCCCCACGCTTCAGCATTCCCACTTTGTTTCAGGTACAGGACCGGCTAGAAAACTATTGAACTAGACGAGATTTTCTCAGAAAATATTATTTGCTTTTTGTTTGCAAATATGTGCAAATGTGAAATTCATCGTTTCAAATTCTACGGATATCTACTACTATATGATCTTGTATTCCTGTAATCAATAAATATACATTTTTTCCGCTAGTGACTTTCTATATTTGGTAAATAATTATATTTATATCAAAAAAACGTGAAGCCTACTGTTATAAAATTAGTCTAAAAGTACACACTAATGGTAATACTTCTGATGATGATGATGTCAACTGAACATGTGACATTTTGAAAAGCAACCCGTGGTCTCCATTTTTCCATTCCCTTTTCACCAAAAGTTATGTGTATAATTAAATTAACAAGTCACTTTTTTTCTAGATAATTTCATGTGTGCACACACCTATGTTGATAGTTATGCTATACCTGAAGTAAGTACACAGGAAATGACATCATATGTCCGTTTTACCTGGGTGTGTTTTTAATTTTTTTCCAAAGTGTTTTGTTGATGTTTAAAAGAATCTTTTGTCATCCTCATTCTTTTTTTTTTATTTCCTCGGTATAACAATGTAATACATACTAAAGGGTTATCGTTTATTCTTATTAAAAAATCCCTGGAGTCATATGCGTTGGAAAGGCAATTTCTCAGAACGTGATTCTCAACACTGGACTGAAAGTATGCAGGCTAAATTGAATTTTGATAGATCATCTGCTCAATTAATTGATAATGGTGTCTTCTGGATAGATTATGATTCATTATGCCATTTTTTTGATGTCTTTTATATCAATTGGGATCCTGAGCTATTTCAGTATACTACATGTGTTAATGAGTAAGTTGAATACTTTTGATATCTGCGTGTAAGTTGTAATACGCGCGAAAATTACAACGTTTTCTTCAGATTTTGTGTCCGTAGCCAGAAGTCGCGTGCTTAGACTGATTTAGTTCTTTGATCTTAGTCAAACTGGGTACACCACTGATGAGCTCGGCGCCAAATAGGCGAAATGGCTTTCTGGTGTTTATAGCACTTTGATCTGGCTGATCTGGTTGATGTGAGTGGTATACAACTACTCATCTCAATTAATCTGTAGTACATATTTTTTTTATACAAGAACTTATTCTGTTTTATTTTACATTCCATTCTTGTTTGCTTTGCTATCAGTATATTGAGGTTAAATGTAGCTAATTTCAACTCCTCTGCTACATATTAAAATCATTTGTTCTTTGTCTCATGTCTGAAGCTAATTTCTTCGGATGTCTTCAGTTAACAGCTGTGATATATTTAAATCTACTGGTGCTATAGTTTTATTTATGGTGGACATAAGACACTTTTAGAACAGTTATCCTAATAAATTTTGGAATACCATTTCTGGTGTTGTAAGTCTTTACCTGTCACATTTGATATATTCTTATCAATCACATTTTATGTTGGAAGTCATGTACTGTACATACGTTCGTTTGAGAATGAATATATACGATAGCTGTGCTGGCTTCAGAATTCTGTCGAATCGATTTGACAGTGCATTGTATTAGTATTATTCATCAACTTTATTTATATATGTTAATTTAAATGATAGGCTAACCACTAATAATTAGTGTTTGTTGTGCGGACTACAGTTAATTAAAAGCACTGGATACCTAAGTGCGTACAGTCGTTACAGTCTTCTACAGATGGTCAATGTAAGCTACTTGGATCAGTTTCACTGTATTTGATTTTGCCTGTAATTAACTCTTTTTTGAATTTCTGAAAAAACGTAAGTTTTTCCAATAATACCAGCTGGGCTTAGATTTGACATTTACTAAAATGCATAAAACGCGAGACTAGCGTTGCTTCTTGCCTATCACCTGTTTGGAAGAAATCATTTGTTAATCTTAAGAGATATTCAATACTTCCTTAATTTTGTTTCATTATAGATTTCGTCACAAATCAATATCAGTTAAAAAAATCAGTGAAAACCAGAAAGCAATGGATAGTTGTTTCTTCCTAGTTTCGAACTCTTGGACAGCACGCACCCATGATACCACTAGGGATCGAAATGGAGTCAAAGGTTTCGAGGCTACTGTGTCGGAATTCAACGAACTCTAACTTCTGTCAATCCGTGATATGGCGTTACCACCAATCAACGCCATTGATGAGCACTGTACGTTTAAAAGTTCACCCCACTGACCAAGACTTCAGGATATTCATCCAGTAACCACTAATGAGTTGGAAATTGATATTTTGGACTCTCTAACTGATGTTGGTTCCTGACAAAATCGGCATAGAAATTATTGCAAAATCGCAAAATCCATACTCTTCTTCATCTTTGTTAATATAATCTTGTGCTTTCAGTAGATTGTGGTAATGATATCCTGCTATCTTATTTAATCAGTTAGTAGCTGTTAAATTCGATTATTACAGCTTCTCTTTTTTCTTGCTTACTATTATTAGTTGTTGGTTGGCTGGATCTGGCCCGAAGAAAGATTCCTATGCAAGTGCTGAGAATCCACAATACACCCTTGAAGTTACCGCTAAAGTTGAATCGCCTATTTGGATCCTCTTAACAAGGCATATTGTAGATAAGGTAAGTCAGAGATGATTATGGCGAGTGAATCTTTTCTCTTGATAGCTCTTTTTCCACAACTCTACGAAATTTCCATCAGTAACTATCTCTAATCAACATTATTGTTATATTACTATTCCCTTGGGTTCCGGTTGTTACATAGGGCTTCAACAGCACATCTCCGTTTCATCCTGTTTCCTCAGTCTTTTTCAGGTGACTCTACTATTGCCCATAGGTTCTCATCTCCTCCTCACATGATCTCCTCCACGTCACTCGTGGATGCCCAACTTTTCATTTCCCATTTGGGTTCTACTAGACGGGAGGGTACGTGATATCACTCAACGATCTCCACACTGCGTGTTCAATCCATCTTTATTTTCTTTGGCATACTTGTTAGGCAATAGGTTCTTGGTCGTTTAGCTGTTAAAGGTCCTTGTTACTTATCCTTTCCGACTGGCCTACTGATTTTTAGTATTGAGAGAAGGCAGCTGTTGACAAAACTCTGCAGTAGCCTGATGAAAATGTTTTTCGTGACGTGCCAAGTTCTTGAATCACACAGAAGCACTGACTTGACAGCATTAGTGTTAAATATGAGAATCTAGTTCTTCATGTTGAGTGGAGAAGATTTCCTCTGTGATTTTAGACTAATAAAGGTCTTTCTTGCCTTTTTGGCTCTGTCTGGTTTCGACATCCTTATAGTCGTCTCTTGTAGATGGAACGATGTTGTCTAGATAAGCGAAAGAAGTGAATTTCTTCAAGTTTATCCCATGGATAGTGAGTGATCAGTGCCTGTTGTTGTTGGTCAAGTTTTTTCATCACCTCTCTCTGCCCAATGTGTTCACTTGTATTTTTGTCTTTGCTGCTTCTGCCAACTTTTTAGTGTTCGCTTGTATATTTTCGAGGTTGTGTGACACCAGACATCATCCACGAAATCCAAATCTTCTAGAGTCTTCTGTCGGTTCAACGTATACATATCTTCTCGTTCCTCACGGTCTACCGCATGACCTAAGATTATGATAAACTGAAGTTCCATATTTTAGACTCCAAATGAAATGTTATTTACGTTGAGTTAGGTATATATTTGCCCAGATATTAAAATATGTGAAAGAAAATATTTCTAACGTTTCCTTACTCAACGGTGTGGTTAGAATTTTTTTTCAAAGAAGCGATCTGAATTTTTTTTAAGTGTTGAACTTGATGTGTTTATGAGCAATAGTTTATGCTCGAAACGTCATCAGTTAATATTACTGTACAACACTGTGTGATTTATCAAAATAAAATCTTATCCATAATGGAGTGTTGAAGGGTGTATAAATGAAATCAGAAATCAGTAACCAATATTGTTGTTCAACCATTTCTTGAGTTATCTGTCATTCTGAATTGTAACTGTTAGTTAATCAGTATCAAAAAGACGAAGGATGTTCAGAATTTTGCCAACATTTGATTAACATTATCACTTTGTGTGATATGTATTCATCACTTCAAAAAGACTGTTTTCTACACTTATTAAATGCAATCAAAGATGGTCTCTGTGAATAAATACTTTTCTAATAAGGTTTCGTGACTGTATCTTGCAATAATTCAGGCAAATCTCTGCCTATTTTGTTCAAGTTAGTTTTGTTTTCCCCACTGATTGATTGAATCGAATTATTCGGCTTCTTGTTTACGTGTCGCCTCCCTGTACGGATGCTTTGACGATGTTTGAGTACTAACAGTGATGTTATTTGATGGATGGGGACTAGCAGTGGAATCTAAGATGCGAACTTCTCCCCGTTTGGGAGTCGTCAGCTGAATGTAAATGTAATCCCCAGTGAGTGATAATGTTCCCACTGAGAGTCAAACGTCGAAATTGATCTAACTGAAATGATAACTCACACCCGTTGCACAAAATGTTGTTCCCGTGACCCAAGTGGATAGCGCTTTAGCGTTTAAAGCAAAGGATGCTGTGTTCAAGCCTCAGTGGGAACACTGCCACTCACTGGGAATTGCAGGTACATCTAGTTGATGAGTCTCGAACAAAGCAAAATGTACATCCTGGATTCCACTGTCGGTCACCAGATAAAATCTCATCCATTTTCTTTGTTGAACAAAGCAACTTTGAATCTTTCTGGGGACTGAAATCCGACAGATTGAAACCAATTTAGACTGTCGTAAACATAGTTATAATGACTTTATTCTGAATATTGTTCATACAACCTACACAATTTTCAGCGGAATCTATTGCATAATAGTGACTCTTTGTCGTGGATGTTTAGATCGCGCGACACAATGCTGTCTGAACTGAGACGCAAACCAATCCCTTTTGAAATATCTTTATCTTCTTCGCGAAATTCACAACATTTGGCTGAAGGCCAATTAAAAAACGGAATCATTACATTTTGAGATCCAAAAACATAATTGAAGACTATAGATAGTTTTATATCTCTAGCAGTGACCATTTGTACTAAAAATTCCAGGAACAGTTATCTCAGATAATGAGAATACGCTGCCACCCACAATTTTGCTTTTTCTGAAGTTGAGTAGGAACTGGAGAATCTGCAGATTGTAAATTTTTTAAGTACTCACGAGGGTTAAAAATACCACTAGGAGTCATATTTTAATAGATCAAAACAAGGCGAACAGGAAAAATTGTATGAGATATCGTGACGGAGATTTTTGGTAGCCTACGTTTTAAGCAGGCTGCCGCAGTAAAAGTTTCATTATTGTAAAGAATGAATTAGCATTGTAGTTACTTTAACGTTTCACTTACAATGACAACACTAGGTAGTCATTGGAAGCTCAGCTCTAGGATTACCAAGCCGGTAAAACGTATCAACCAAAATACGAATATCCTGAGGTATAAATATTCTACACTACTTTATGTTCTCATGTGTTATTTTGTAGGGATTTGACTGCATTCAGATTTGATCACCGATTGATATCAATTGGAGAACCATTAAGAACCAGGGAGTACTGGGTAGCTTTTTCGTCCTAGTTTGGGTTCCTTTATCGGTACGCTCTCATCACCCCACTAAGGACCGAACCCAGGAACTTCAGGTTAAGAGGCGATCTCATTGACTGTTCAGTCACTGGGATGAAATCCGCTGGCCTGTCCACCAGGTTAGGTGTGAAGTCAAATGCACACAGATGACACTAGCTGGCGGTAGCCATTAAATTAATGAATTGATAGAAGTTAGAATGAACAGCTTGTTGGGATTGTTAACTTTTACCTCTAATCCTCATTATGTTACGGATCTACACCATGAGATTTCTGGTCTCATGTTGGTTTGTAACTCCATATATGCCTTTATGTCTATAAAATGTTCACCAACAATCCTTTATTATGTTTCACTCATATTTCAGGCAGATTTTGCAGAGAATAAAGAATTTATTGCAGTTGTTGTGTATAAAGATGTTAAATCCCGTAAAGTCTACTATCCTTATGATCCTGAACCACATCGTGATTCTGTACGTATCAATAGTCCGCATTGTTTAGTCAAAATGCTGCAAGATCCTGGCACTTGTAATTACGTTTTGCTGATTTCACAATATGAAAAGTCGAATACAATTTTTTATACACTTCGTGTTTATTCGACTGCTCCGTTTAAACTATCGAAAATTATAGATCCTTATACAATATCGAAACAAGTAAGTAATCAGTTTTTTTCCTTCACGTTCCCCAGTGGAACATAGGGCTTCAGGCTAGAGGCTTGAAGTTTCTGTAACAGTGTTTGTTTCTACAGGATGGGGTTGCTAGCCTCATGCCCAACCCTTTCCTCTTCACCAGTATTATTTCTGGCTTAGCGAGGTAAAGGAGTGCGTCGGCCGGGGATCGAACCCCGGACCATATGCATGGTCGGCGAGAGTCCTAACCGCTATATCACCGATGCACTAAGTAATCAGTTACATCATCCTATTTGTATAAGTAACTAGGTAACAGATATCTGTAAAAATCATATTTATTAAAATATACACCAATTTAACTAATTTATAAACTATACCTTTAAAATGTATATGATTACTTGGTCAAACGTATGTATACTCACCGTGTTATTCATTATTGCATTGTGTACTACTTGCTAATAAATAGATATAAGTAGTATGAAGAGTAGCGTCTTTGGAAAACTCATTGAAAAAGAAACATGGGAACAGAGTTACTACGCTGATATGTACTGACAAAGAAAAAATATCTCCAACACAGAACGGATGATATTATTGCCAAATAGTAAAATCAATGCAGGATTTACCGTTTTCTTAATGTTTATTGCATTTTGCCTGATTATACACTATATGTATGTAATGCAGTCCTACAAAAGGTCAGTCGTGAATCTAAATAGATTAGTAGTAACGTCTCTAACTAGCAGTACTGGGTGGTAATGCGGGTTCGAATCTCAGAGAGAACATAATTCCTTTTAATTTCGCAGATGAGTGCTAACAATTACGAAGCTTCCGTCTAGGACTTCTTGCCTATCGATTCCAACCACCTAACATCAATTCAGAGTGCACCTTGATGACGAGCCACCTAGTTTGGCGGTGACCACGTCACAAAGTTGACTCAGAATTCAGCCTGCACCGACTCCAAGGACTAGACACATGACAGTACTCTCTCTTTGTCAACCAATCAATGTAAATATTAGACTTGCCCTCGTCAGTCTTGTTCTTTTCACTACAATTACTACTAAAACATTGAGTATTTACAACTTAAATAGCCTATTTTAAGTAGTATTTTTAATAACTAAGACCTTTCAAAATCTAATGCAACCATAATCACGAAAAACATTTCACATTTAAAAAACAACACAACTGAATGTTTATATTATCATATGACATTTGATACCTTTTAAAGATGTCTTCTTAATGAATTCAATACACTAATCGATTGCTTTCTGTCATTCATAGGATTCTTCTTATCCTATTAGTTAATTTAATAACCGTTATTTTGAGTAAGAGAAATGTGCTTAAGATTAAGGTGTATGTGTGTGTGTGTACGTGCAAATGAACACGCCATACTCTTATTGATTGTGATATTTAGTCAGAAAAAAAACTATGTTAAATATTTTTGAGTAATGTAACAATGGTAACAAATTGTGCACACTTAAAACTCACCTGAGTATTGTCCTCATTCAATAGATGATTTTGTTTAAAAGTTATTATTATTAATTATTCTAATGTGCTCCACAACTTATTTAATCTTGATGGATTACTAAATTCCAACAAGAAGTTATAAATTCATCTACTTTAAGGACCTTTGGGTGGTGATATATGGTTCATTGGATGAGGAAGTTAATTTTTGTCCAATAGATCCCAAGTTCGAGTTCATGCTCCATTTACTTCAGACTGGGTAATTGAATTGTATCATCAGCTCTTATACAATAAATTTAGCTCACATGAGAAATCTCTTCTGAATAATTAAGTCCTAACGAGACTATAAGCCTAAAATTAAAGTCCACAAGATTATATTTTTCATACTCTTCCTACTCTATAAGATGTCTTCCTCTTATATTTCGAGAGCTACTCGAAAGTAGCTCTAAAAGCGTCAAATTACAAATCTGAATTTCGGCTAAATTCACTCATCACTTCCAAGATAACAAAGACCTTGATCAATAACACTCGTATTATTATTCTTGAATGTACATTATCTCATATTGAATTTTATTCCATTATCTAATCGATTCCACACATGTATATAAATGAAGGGAAAAGTTGTGTGAGTAACTTGATATGATTATGAGCAATAGTTTATGCTCGAAACGTCATCAGTTAATATTACTGTACAACACTGTGTGATTTATCAAAATAAAATCTTATCCATAATGGAAAAGAGACCTTCGTTGTCAATGTCTTCTCTGTCAGTAGATCAAACCACACAAAACATTAGTCCTTGTGAATTGAAGGAAGTACAAAAGCGTAGTTAGAATGGTTGATTGTATTCATGAGTAATCTACAGAGATTTGACTTGCTCGGTTGAAGGTTTTGTAACTTTAAAAATCTGTTTTTGAGTTTTCTTAGTGAATTGGTCTGGATGTACTCACACCTTATTATCACCTTCAAAATTCTAACTATATGCAGTAATATTCATTAAGTTCTCTTTCATACATATTTATCAATTATGTTATCATGTATTGCCTGTTGTGTTCTGTTTTTATGTGCTTCTTCGACACTTACTATTAGTGAACTACTACACTTTGTACAAGGTGTTTTACAATGACTGTGTGTCCCTCTTTAGTCAGTGTATCAATAGTTATGTTATTTTTACAGAAACTTCCTGTTCTATATTCTTTATAAACGTTGAAAAAATGGAACGAACAAGTTTATTTATGTGCCTGCTTAGATTTGTTTGGTTTTCTTACTCATCTTTTATTATTATTCATTCCTCGCGTCACGAATGAGATATAAGGTCTCACGGGGCACATCTTAGTTGCACTCAATCGTCTGCAGCACTTTCAGCTGCCTTCACGTTTGCTCATACGTTTTCATTTCCTTCTGACATGATCTGCTTCATGTCATTCTAAGAGTCCCGACTCGTTGCTTCCCACTCGAGGGTCTGGCGCATCGTGATTTCACTTGATGGTCTAGTCGGCGTATATTTAATTCATCCGCATTTCCTTCTGAACCTCAATATCGACCGAAGGTAACTGTTGATAAAACTCTGGTACCTGTTGGAAGTGATTTTTATGACAGACCAAGCCTCCGAACCCATATAGAGGCACTGACTTGACATCTTCGTTGAAAATTTGGACGCTTGTCCTTGTAATAATTGTCGCAGATTTCCATATGGATTTCAAAATAACAATTGTCTATGTTGCTTTTTCGATTCTGGCTGGCTTTAACATCTTTATCCATGCCACTATTGTTGAAACGATGCTGTCTAGGGGGTAGGTGAGAGAAACGACTCCCCTTAGATTTATCTCATTGGCGGTGTTTAATGCCTGTTGTTGGTTAGGTATATCTATCATCTCCATCTCTATGCTTACTTTGAAGTTGTGTTTTCGCTACCTCTCCTGTCGGCTTGTTGCTTCGCCCTCGTATATTTTTGAATTTGTGCAACATGCGGCATAAAGTTGTCTCATTTTTTTATTACGTCATAGACATATTTCTAAAATTTGAATTTCGGTTTCATTTATGTATATGAACGCATATGTGTATTCACTTTATTATGTATCAGATTACAGGTGAATGGAACATTTTAAACGCTGGTGGTTGCATTAATGATAAAGAAAAGTATAAAATTAATCCACGATTTAAACTTGAATTGCTAAACAATGACTTTGATAATCAAATACTCATTGAATTACGTGGACCCAGGTAATTTGAATTTTCCAATAAAAACAATCAGTCGTTCAGTATTAGTTGAATTTATTTTTAAAATGATTTCAAATATCAATGTGAACAGCACCACTCGCTGGGGGATACAAGTACTTCTAGCTGTCGAATTCTATTTAAAGCCAAATGTGTGTCTTGGATTCCACTTCTAGCCATTACCAGCAGCCATGTGAAGGCAGTCATTCTTATTGTATTTCCTAAGGACGTAATACATCCGACCAAAAGCGTTCGCAAATTTCGACACAATAGACTTCAAGACCGAAATTTGGTTCTGTGAGACTTTAATGTAACTACCCGGAAATATGAAACCACTTTTTTTCGCATCGATAGTTGGAAAATGCATAAGGTGAATTACAACACATCATCTTCTCCCTCTGTCCCTTATGCCCACGTTCAGTTTAACAGCTTTTGGGTTTCCATTTATTTCCATACGAACGGAATTCAGTTTGTGTAGAGTACTTAGCCAACTTTATTCTTTAATATTTTGCACAAAAGGTGTTTTCAAAGTCCTCATGGTTTAAAACACGACCCACCAAAACAGTTGAGTCAAGTCTTCTACACTAATGTAACTTGAATAACACTTTTTCACTCTAACATCTGCATCCTGAAATGCAGTCACCTTACACCATTTGGAAACAGCTAATGAAACTGTGTATACTGATACTTTTGTCATCCTCCGGCCTTAAGCTTTGAAATTTCAGTAGAAGTGGTGTTGTTTGGCTCGCAGCCAACCTTCTCTCTCTTCTTAGCTTACCACCAGCCAGTTTAAGAGTGTATCAGCGGGGAATGCAACCCGGTTGGTTGGCGAGCATTTTACCTTTGGACCGCGAAAGCCTACTTGCAGATTTGATTAGTGCTAAGTTGGTCAAATTTATTATTTGCTATAGCCTTTGTGCGACTAATGTAAAAGCATACTCTTGTCTACACTAGTTTCAATCAACAAGTATTTCTAGTCCTTGAGACAGTGAATATTGTTTGATTGTCATATTTAGGCAGTTGGCTTCAGAGTTAAATGCATAAAAATGCATCAGAAATGCTTGATGATCTTAGTAGCGCTCGTTCAAAAGATTCACCAAAAGATATGGGAATGAGGCTCTGCTGCCTTGTAGATAGGACCTCAACTCAAAGGCTCGGTGGCGTGCGGTGGTCCCTCAAAACAATCACTAGCTTTGGTCTGGGCATCAGGGAAATATCCAATCCCTTGCGCAAACTATGGGATTTTGTGGGGTGCATCTATTGGTTCCCATAATGTACCAGATTTGTGCTTGAATAATAATAATAAATGTGAAGACTCCCTAACTGAATTGATTATTTTCCAGGGGAAATGTCTTCACACATGGAATACAACTTTAAGCTCACCACGCTTACTACTGCTGTGGCGTTTGCTACTGACAAGATTTATAAGTAGTATATTGATGCACACAGAAGTATGTGTACCACCTGTAAGAATATCGAATAGCTGAGAGATGGATTTAGTGGTGAAGAGAAGAAATTAACGACGACAACATAGAAAATCTGAAAAGAAGTCAAAGGTAGTACAATACCGAAGATACGTGCAACACATAATATCAATATATGGTTGATGTATTTTGCCCATATCCTTGCACTAGATGCCAATAAATAATCGCCTTACCAAATACTCTTGTGTTCTGCCGTTACAATACTACCAATACCGCTACCCAGTCTACCTTATTGACATGGTACAACCTCTAGAAATAATCATTACTGCTGGTGTATATCGTTAGGTCATTGAGATACTTAAGTACAACGTCTAAGTAACAGTCATCCATCGTGTAATACAGCTCAACATTCGGATCTATACAGTACAACAAGTTTTATGAATGTAATGACTTAAAAATCTCAGTCAGTTCTAGATAACTTGGTGATAACATGGTACACCTAATATGTTGTTGGAATTCATAATGTCAGTTAATCAGTAATCAGGTTGTCTAGTTTGACGTGTTTTGTAGATATCATTTTCATTTACTCTTAAATAACAACTTCGTTATTTAAAAAAAATGTTTTTGTTATCACGGTACTACTGTCAATGTTGGTGATATCTTGTAGAGATTATGCCTTGGGTATTGAACTGATTCGTATATCTGCTACAAATGATCAGGCACCTAACCATCAGGAACGACTGACTACTGGAGATTACAGGTAAGCGAAATTTACTAACGAGGTTATATTAGACATCATGATAATTATTGTGTGTAAACAATAATTACATGATAACTGGCTTGGTAAATATACTAAACAGTGTTACTTACTGGATGTTAAGAACATATCACATGGTGAAAGTCAAGTTACTTTTTTGGTGGTGACTGGCAGTGGAATTCCAGACGCGTTGTTTCCCCTAACACGTGAACAGTATAGTGTATAGATAGAGAGCATATTGTTTCTGTAATTTAATCCAGTATACATATTAGACCTAATCAATAAAGTTTTATTGTAACGTTATATTGTTAGTTTGAACTCAGTTGCCCGGAGCATGTCTTTCATGTACCAGGCAGCTAGTGTGGTGAGAGCAAGCTGCTAGCCAATTGGTAGACATTGATCTACGCTGATTGGTGGAAATTAATCTAGGCTGATTCAACAACCGATCACAGCTGACCTAGACGTGGACAAATATGATTCGCAGACAAGTGGCTCGCATTTCCGAGAAATATCGAAAACGAGAAAGCAGAAGACTGCGTTTGTTTGCAAACAACCAATCAGAAGACCGCCTTCTTTCTGCGGGCAGAGCCTTATTAATGTACGTAAAATACATATAAATACCTGTTGGTTTTCGTAATAAAACTGATCTGTTGCCTGGCCCTTGTCTTCTGTTGTTACACTAGGAGTCATACGCATCATTTATCACAGTGCGTCGGTGGCAAAGCCGTTAGGACTCTCGTCGACCATGTACATAGTCCGTGGTTCGACCCTCGTCCGACACACACCTGATATCAATGGTCGGCCTGCTAAATTTGGGCTACCGGTATCACATGTTGAAGATTCCATACTTGTACCAAAATACTATGTGGAATCAAGTTATAATTTTTAAAAATACATCGCAGTTTCACAGGCTAAAGTAGATGAAGCGTCTGTGAAGCGGGCTGTCTAACCAATGAACTATATCTCCATTGCAGCGTTGTATCAACACTCTACTTGTTACAGTTAGTTCTAGATGTTAGCTCTTTGTTACCGGTTTACGTATCTCACTTCTATTAAGGGTTTAATCATTACACAGGTCATTTAACAGGCCGAATTTCTACCCTAACACTTTCCTGTTCTATTGGCTTTTGGTATTTACATAAGATGAGTTGATCGATTTTTTTAGAAACAAAAACAAGTTGAATTCATTCGCATATGACTTTAAATTAAATTGGCTAACTTGGATGATGATGATAATAAGTAGCTTACTAATTATGTCATGATAGTTAGCTTATAAAATATTTTTTTTTGGTTTTCCTCCCAACTGTGATCTCTTGTCTGTGACTTTAATTGCTTACCGCTTCAGTCATGAACACTTCTGACTCGGTAAAATAGGTGATGTGATTTTTCTTAATGCACTACTGTGTGAAATATATGGGTTTTTTTAAAAAGAAATAGTTTAATACTTAGCTGTATCCCGAGTGGAACAAAAAGCTTGAGCTTTGAAGTTTCAGTAGCAGTTGCCTCGTTTTCACTGGGTGAGGTTGCTGGCCTCATGTTCAACCTTTCGTCTTCACATAATACTTACTATCGGCCAAGTGACATTTAAGAGTGTGCAGGCCGAGAGTTCAACCCACACCATTTAAGTGGTCGGCGAGCTTCTTCCTTTGAACCACCGACGCACGTCTTGTAGACCAAGTTAACATTAAAGGAAAGCTAGTAGAAGTGTTACATGTACCACATTCATATGAAACTGAAGTGAATTTTCAACATCACGCTTTGCGTAAAAGTATATCAGTTCAAGTTGTTATACTTCATAAACGGACGTATAAGGGTAGAAAAAATCAAATGCAATTAACCTATAATGAGATGTGCGGGTGGAAAATAATAATCCATAAAAATATCCACTATCATGCATGTATTGTCGAAAGTAGTGGAAATCAGTTGACGAGTATTACTGCTAGTTTCTGAGAAGGAATTAATTCAGTTAAGTAATAATGAGATAAAGAATTGTACTGGCTGGTTTGGGTTGGATACTGACATCCAACAGGCAATTCGATCGAAAACCGAATACGATCATGCTCTCTGTAATACCTTCTGCTGCCCTAAGCCCACGGGAAAATCAGAAGACAAGACTGGTCTGTGTTAGTGAGAATAACAACTTTATTCGACAAAAGCTCATTAATATGATATACACTGCCTGCATTCGAGAAATATAGCCAGTCTCAATGGTTACATAACTACTTTGATTCATCTAAGAGGTATGAGATCACAGGTTATCCAATCAAATTTAGTTAAAACTTAACTGCCTCAGCAGTCAATAGTTTAAATGGTTGTAGTTTGGTTTTTTCTTTAGTCACAAATACAATTGGTATACATGCTCAACATTTTTGTTTACTCATACTGGAGATCTTAAGAGGAATAAAATGGTGTAAGGATAAAACTTGAGCACTGTGGTAGAGTATAAGTATATAAGTGTGAGGAAGTTGTTGATGACCTCCATGATATGGTTTAAAGCCCTTAAAAACACTCCTACAATACAACCTTCCGCCATTTTTTATTTTTCCTTTCTGTGCCACTAGTTATGCTATTTTTCCCGCTATATACCTCAGAAATGCGAGTAATCATACGACTGTGTCTGCTCTCCTTTAGCCAAACCATTCTCCAGTGGATATGTGGAGAGTCACCTAGCATGCTAGCCACATTGCAAAACTAGACCGATAGAATTCAGTTTGCACAGAACGAAAGATCGGTGCGTGATATCAGTTACTACTTAATGTTCAGTCAAAGCATTGATTACAGTCGTACATTGGGTCACCCCCGAGTCCGAATGGCTCAGTGATAATGTCTCCAACTGCAGCTCTGAGTGACGCGCATTCGAATCCCAGAAAGGGCTCGAATTATTTTAGGACTGTAGATATGCCTTGCTGACGAATGTTAACAAGCACGAAACCTAGATTCAAGGTACCTTGCCTTCAACCATCAATTTAGAATGGAATATCTGTATCATAACAACTTAGTTCTTGGTTCACATATTGTTATGATGCATTTCTTGTGAGCCGAGTGGAGCATTGGGCCTCGTTGGCACATCTGTATTATATTCGGTTCTCTATCGTCATTCCCAAACTGCCCCACGACTGCTCATAAGGTTCTATTTCCCCGTGACACGGTTTTCTCCATATCATCGGAAGACCAACACATCGTCCCTCATCCGGCTTCCACTCAAGAGGCTGATATCAGTTAGACATCTTGTCAGCGTATGTCTAACCCATCTCTATTTCCTTCTGCATACCTGTTGAGCAGTAGTTGGTCGCCTAGCTGCAACAGTTCTTTGTTGCTGATCCTTTCTGGTTGGCCATCCGATCTTCAGTACCGAGCAATGAAAGCTAATGATGGTCAATGTGATACAGTTTAATAGCTTAAGGAAATTTGTAAAGCGGTGATCATATTCTGAAGCGCAAATGGACAGTGAAGGTGTCAATGATGCTTAGTGATTTAGTAGTTGATTTCCAGCCAGCAATTCTCAACAGATCTAAAACATTCTGAATTTACTGGAAAAGCTCTTTTTCCTAGCGACACTGTTAGTGGACAAACAGCTGATATACGTATAAAACTTGGGCACTGTGGTAGAGTATAACTCCATTATGGATAAGATTTTATTGTGATATATCACGTAGTGTTATACAGTAATATTTACTGATGACGTTTCAAGCACAAATTATTGCTCATAATCATATCAAGGCACTCACACAACTTTCTTTGATTATGATCAAAAATTTGTGCCCGAAACGTCATCAGTAACTATTACTGTATAACACTGTGCGATTTATCAAAATAAAATCTTATCCATAATGGAGTGGACAAACATTTGTTGTGGTTCATATATATCTGTTTTTATTTTAAATTTATTTATAGAAGGGGGTATGTCGTTCTGGAGCAAGCTGGTTTATCTGGAGGTGTTTACAATATAGTTGTATCCACTTACCGACCTGGTCAAGAAGGACCATTTATTTTATCTGTCAAATCTATGCGTGACTTCACGATAACCGCTGTATGAAGAATCTTTTTATCCCATACTCTCCACAAAATTGTTTTATATGACTCCAAAAAACACTTGTGATAACTTTCCTTCCTATATATATTTATGCATATCCAGTTTATAAAAGAGATATTCTTTTCTAAAAATGTTTTCTTACAAGTCGACAAGTTTCTTCATTTAACTTTTCATTATGGATATTACAATTTGTTTCAGGCGAAATGTGCCTGAACAAATTTTATTTCTTAATGCTTATTATCTTACCACTAGTTTTGGAGCTGCGAAACTCGTATCTTCAAATTCAAACGGTAAAAATTTGCCACTACGAGGTGACTTTTCAAAATGCTTGAATAAGTGACTGCTGATGGATATACTGGGTATCTTCCGTGTTTTTAATGTACTGATGGCTAGTTTATCTTCCATAAGTTACTAAAAAATCAGAGCTTGAAATCACCGCGCCTGCTTCGCACCAACGAATTATGAAGTGCTTTAGCAAGACTAATGAGAGTCTGTCAATCCCCTCGCTCACCTTCGAAAAAGGTAGTGTGTTAACGATAACGTAGTTTTAGTGGATATTTATAAGTCACAAGGAGTGGATGCATCTGCGCCATTGAGAACAATTTTGAGCCATATCTCCATATATTGGCTTTTACGTGGCTTAAACTAACTGTTGTGGATATCATTGATTGATGCCATGTTTTGGTTTGACCACCACTGGCTCTTTTCCAACCTGATCATATGTCAGCTAACATTGCCCGTCGAGGAAGGTGATAGCTAGGCATACGTAACACATTTCCTAACCATCTTGGTCGATGTAACTTCACAGCCTCGTCTATTGATTTCCCCTTCTTACCCAGCACCTGACGCCTAATCTCAATATTGCTCACCATATTATACCACTTCACACGGGAGATAGGACGCAGGCACCTATGATCAAAGACAGCTAGTCTTTTCATGTTTTCCACCCTCAATGACCAGTTCTCACAGCCATAAAGGACAGAGCGGACTGCTGAGCATTACGCATGCCCTTTGGTCGATAGCCGGATATCACGTCTACGCCAGAGACGGTGTAAACTGGCTTATGCGAAACAAGCTTTCGGTATCCGTGCTGAAATTTCGTTGGCGTTGGCTGATGCAACTTCCCAAATACGTAAAGTGGTCAGCACGCCCAGTCACCACTTCACTCCCTATTTCTAAGCTAGGAGTCAGTGTAGTCCAGATCTGTAACATCATCTTACATTTGGCGACAGCGAATTGCATGCCAAACATTCGTAGGTTGCAGCTCAAGGTGTTCAGAAGATCCTCCACTTTGTCAGCATCTTTACCTAGGACTATATCATCTGCATATTCAAAGTCAACGAGATTATTTTCTCATGGTAACAAGTCACCTCTGAGTTGCTGAAGTCAGTTTGTGTTAATTTCATTAGTAAATCAGTGGTGAAATTAGACACAATGGGACAAAGGGCATGCCTGACGGACACCACTAGTTGTCACCAGTTCAGAGGACAACTCGCTGCCAAGCCCTCACCTTGCTGCATGAGTTCTAGTAGAGTGCCTTGATCAGTGCAATGCATTTTCTCAGCATTACCTTCATAGCCAAACACCACCATAGCACCTCTCGGTCAAGAAATCTAACGATTGTTGGACGCTGGTAAGTATGCCTATACTCCAGAATCTGTCGAAGGATGAAGATATGATCAATACACCCTCTCCCTGGTTTAAAGCCTGCCTGGTTCTCTCGTGTTTGTTCCTCCCGTGCACCGCTTAGTTTACGCATGATTATTGAGTCTAGAAATTTAGATACCATATTAGTCAAGCTAATCCCCTGTGATTATAACAGGAAGACTTGTCTCCCTTCTTATATGTCGGGATAACCAATGACTTACACCAACCCGATGGGACTTCCTTTGATTCCCAGACGCTACCTACTACCTGTAGTTATCGCAGCAATGCGCTTAGTGAAGATAACCTTACAGCTTGCCGTATTGGTGTGCGAATTAAGACTACAAAAAGCCACCAGCAATTAAGGCGACCCCTCCATTTAGCTGATCAGTGCACAGGCAATTATCCACTGAAATCAAGTTTAGCAGTAAACTTTCTGCTATTGACCTCAACAGTATCTTTAGATCAACTAGTTCATAAGGACTACCAGTGGAATTACGTGATGCAGATTCACGTTTATGGTTAAATGATGTTCAGTGAAGAATCACCTTTCATCTCTTATTCACATCTCAGAAATATAACATGCATTTCTACGCCGACATGCAAAAGCTTTGGTTGGTTAGCTGTTTTTCGACTAGGTGCACGGTCCGGATGCTAAAAGTAATAAGGTGAAGTCGTCAACAATTTTAGCCGACTAACAATGGGGTTTGCTGCCTCAAATCATGAAGTGATTACAAAGTTATTGTATGCTGAAAAATGTATGGGAAACAGCATCAACATCAAGAAAAGATGTTGAAGAATAAAGAGGAAAATTTGAAGAGGTTAGTTGTGAACACACCGAACATCAATTTTCTACGACAGCACCTTAGGATGAAACAATGAGTGCAGAAAATGTCTGAGTTTACGAGACCATCCATGTGTAGTCTGTTCACAGGTGGTTACAACCCTAGAATTTTATCCATAGACAAGAGCCTCTGCAGCTCACAGACTGCCATAAAATTGGTTAGAGTATATATTATCTAACCCGTTCCATTAATAAAGGATCGGCAGCATTTGACAACTGGTTATATTAATTTTCTTATTTACTTGAGATGCAGAAGTAACGCTAGGTTTTATGCTAATAACTAGTACCTTTCTTATACTATTCATTTTAAACTATGAAGTTATACGCTTCGCCCTCTCAACCTCTGTTTAAAGAAAGATTAGCCTGAAGTTGATCATTCCCACATTATAGGCAACTTGTACCTAGATGTTTACATACTAATAACAAGCATAAAAAGTTTGCAATCTACAAGAATCAAGTAACATTTCGATTTAGGGAGATACTGACCAGTAAGCAACCAGTCCTCACTGAACAGTGAACCCTAAAATAACAAGGGAAGAAGAAGCTTGAAAGAAGACACATACTGAAAGGCTACAAAACATCTTAAACGCAAAAAGAATAGATGAACTAAATACAGTCGTGCTGGTTAGACGCTTCTTACTTTACATCTACTGTCTTAACAGTAGGCTTACTCGACCATTCTATTATTTTTACAATTTGCTTTTATATACACTAAGTCCATTCGATATTTGAAATAAGCGTTAGAAACCCTGCAAAGCAAATTCTAAAAACGTGAACATTGATGTGATGCCTATTATATGACACAGTTTTTAGTAATGGTATTCCCCCACTAGCAATGAATTCAAAAAGATTACATTTGTAAGATGAATTTACGGCTTCAAATCGTACACACAATAGTTATGCTATTGCTACCTCCAGGCTCCCATCGTAAATGCTAGCCATTTTTACATGCGCGCTAAACACCTCACTAGGTTGCTAGTGCACGAACCTACCTAACACTGAATGCTATGTTTGAAACCAAGAGGTTTCTAAGATGAACATTTGATGCTCGATGACGATATGTTGAAGTTTTTGATAACTTCCACTTGTTAGGGATATCTCACAATGTTTACAAACTATTAGTCACTAAAGTTACTATTAATCGTCGCTGTATGCATTAATTTTAGGGTTTGTCTTTTATTTATGAAAATCTTTCGAGAAGTATCATGTAGACGTATACAAGTTTCTCTTTCACACTTCTTGCACAACAAATATGTCTAACCACGCTAACAATATGAAACTTAGGTTGCTGACGTTGTATAAGAAGCTGAAATTGACAACGTCTAATGAAACTTAATGCTATATTTTTATTTATTTATTTTATTTTGATTATAGCTTGATTCCATACCGTATATTTTGGTACAAGTATGGAATTTTCAGCATGTAACTCAAATTTTGCAGGCCGATCATTGATATCAGGTGTGCATTGGCAGGGGATCGAAACCCAGACCGTGTGCACGATCGGTGAGTCCTAACCGCTGTGCCACTGACGCACACCAAGGAGTTAAAAAATGCTCAAAACTGTTGTATTTACATAGATTTTGCATGTGCATGAAGTTGTTAAGTAAATCCACTAAGCGTATTTAGGCGGGAATACTTCCGAGTTGTACACCTTATACAAACTACTTTATTCCTAATAATGCCTAGTGCAAAACCATAACAAAATTGGAAGATCACTGAGAAACACAGAAAATAACGGATAATAACAAACAGTGAAATAATATAACTACAAGTTTTAAAGTATTATTTTCTACCGAATATTTATTCTGAAACAAAGTATATTTCAGAGGACTACAGTGTTGGCTAGTGTACAATGGGGAGAGTTCGAAATATTATGCTGACACGTTTAAGGTGCATTCAATTCAAAATGTATTCTATTTGGCTGACTCCTCAAATTTGCGGTTATAAAATGGGATACGAGCACAAACAGCTTTCCAGTCGATCACATAGACCGCTAACACACCAAAACTTGCACCCCACATTAAAGCTGGTTGACGCCTAAACAAAATTAGTATGAATTCTATTCCGCTTACCAAGTCTTAACAAGTGTTACCAAGGGCATAAGACCGTTTCGGGTTCGCTTCACACTTTGGATTAGTGAGTCCATTTTGAATAGTCAACCAAATGACAATGTAGTACAAAATCTAAAAGTACAGAATGTATTATTTTGATACACGTGGAAATAACGTAGTTCAGAATACATAGTGTCATAATGACGGAAGTGTAATTTCATACTTATTTACGTGTTACGACTAAACATGACGTATACGAAAAAAAACTGGATGGAAAAAGTCCTACCTCCAACATGGCTAGGGGAAGGATGTTTACAACAGAAACAAACAATTCGTCAGTTCTTATTGTGACGCGAAGACAGAAATCACTAAGTAGATAGTGTAGAAAGCTCTGATTACTTACTGGTCGAAGAATAAGTGGGTCTGAGCTTGGGCATGACGGAGACTAACGTAGTATCGTATAGTACCTTACTGGCACCAGAATTTGAAGATCCTACTTACCACTTCGAAAACAGTTGACTTCATTGTCAAGAGTGGAAGCTCATAAATAATGAGATAAAGTCCTATTTCTCTTCGTAATTTTAACTAGAACAAGAACAACGATGCATGAGATAATCTTGGAAATGTCAAAGAACTCTTACAAAGCCTAATCAAACACAAAAGTATTTACATTATCATAGTCAGAATAGAATTTTTTAAATCGTCAGAAGCTGGAGAAAACATTTTGCAGTCCGTTACTGTAAATTATAGCAGCTACAATTGGAGTCACCGAGCTGCACAATAGGGTACTACTTTTCAGAAAGTGCATAAACTCAAACCTTTCACTTTTTAAATCATGAGACATTTATAATCTCCGTTGAAATATTCTGATTCATCACAAACTCCAGCTTTTATGACGGTATGAACGAACCTGAATACAGTCCACTTTTGAAAGTAATTTTGAAGTCCCGCCAGTGCGAGAAATTGTTCTCGTTACTCTTTGTGATTGATCCCTTTTTAAAGTGCTTCATTTTGCAGTTAAAACATTTTCAAATCCTTAGATGTTGTTTATTTTACTGCTGTTTCCAGAATCGTTTTGGTCGCTCAGTGGGAACACTAATAATATTCACTCTTATGTCTGCGCTTAAACAAAATAATGCATTAGTGAATTTAGTTGCCAAATTTAATGATTTATTACGGTATCAGTGATAAAGTACTTGCCAGGAGTGTCAAGAATTCTTCCAAAGTTCTGAGGAGATATTGTAGTAGCATGTCTTGAAGTATTACCTGTCCATTACTTCCGCGATAATAGATATAAAATCATGCTCACAGAGATTAACATACTATTCACAGGGTATTTCATTGAGGGTTCTAGAGATAAATAGGCATTTGCACCTTTTTTGGTTCCAAAAATACATATTGATGGGTCAGCATAGTCCCGCTTACTGAGTCTCCGAAAAAAACATTTGCCAGTAAACGACATTGCATGGAAAAATCCAGTCTTCTCGAAACGCTATTATTTGAAGAATAGTTTATGGTCTTCACCGGAGAAGTCCTGTCCTCTGTCTTCTCCGAACAGAGGTGAAAATGTGGATTTGGGATCCTGGTTACTAAAGATAACAGCAGTAGTTTCACGTTTTAATTGTTAAAATATAAGTGAAACTGGCAACCTTTCTTTAAATCAACCTTACGTACATATATGTAAATGGTTATCTCTTAATTTTGGCATTTCGATTATTTTGTTTCATTCGGATTATTCATTATTTGCGCTTGTACATTTCTTTGCCTGCCATAGCCAGCCAATTTGTAAAGATTTTGGAAAAAACAACACCTTTTCATATGCTAAATTTCTGTGATGTGAAGGAATATGGAAAATTGGTTTTTGAAGGAACAAGAGGAGATGTTTGTTACTGTTGTAGGGGAAGGTGGTTGAGGGTTTTTTCTGAATTCGCATTCCGAGTTTCAGCTGTTTAATCGCTACAGCCTTGGTGATACTTAGTAAACAATAACTTCTTTCATCTTAAATTGCAGAGGTCCCCGGTTATATATAATGAACAGGAGTGATTATGTACTTAGATTCAAGTACATTCTGGATGATAAGTAAAAGTTTGTATTGAATAATACAAAGAAGGATAAAGCTGAGTCCACAGAAAAACATGTTCCAAAGACACTGTTCTAGTGTTTGCATAAAAACCAATAGACAATGCAATCTAATGCTTATGTAAAGCTTGCGAATATTTATGCACCTAATGTTCCACCCAGGCCAATATTGTCTTCTGATGTGTACTTAGAATATGCAAGTCGAATCTGACAAAATCATGCACTGACGGACTGACGAAGTATTAATGGACAGTCAAAGAGGTCCCATCTTAGTTCGCATCTGTGTAGAGTACCCTGAATATACGAGTTTGAAACACGTGATAGATGAAATGTGATTTTACAAGGGTCATTTTCATGGCAGATTTATTAAATCTAACAACGTTAAGCACCCATTTTATCTACTTGACTTATTTTACTGGGAACGTATTAACACACGATCCATTACTGGATGTGAAAAAATTGGCTGTTTCACATTCTAGATATTGGACTTCTATGAAGTACATGTGAAAATACTCGGAGGTATATTCATCTCAAAGAATTCTCAAAAGAGCTGTGCCTGAATTTCAATAGCTTTTAAGCAATCAGCAACAAAGAAGGATAGTTGAAGACACTGTCATATCCAGCTAAAAGTTTATTCAGGAGAAATGCCAAGTGATTAACGAAACATTATTGGGGTTCTTATTAATATAGATATATACATATTAATAAGAATATATATATAAATAATATGGAATTATTGGGGTTCTTTTACAAGGTGTTTGGAATTCTCAAAGCTCCATGGATAAACACAAACTAACACCAAATGCACAGGTAAAAATTCGATTCGGTTGACAAGAAACCTGTCATTCTAATTCCTTGGTTCAAAGGTGATTAAGTATTTGGGAGAAATAAATTTCGAATAAATTCTGCTCATAAAAAGACTTATTCAGATACCAGGTTGGACTAATTTTAACTCATGAATTGCTCACGGATAGCATACATCACTGATATTTCTCCTTTTATCTCTGACCACACGTCGCATTTCTATTTAATAACGATGTACAAATGTCGGGCAAAAAGAAATGAAGGTTTGTGACTGTGTCGTGACATATTAGAAGTCACTTGCAAATGATGCATGCAGAAATACCTGGCAGTGCAAATGTTAGTCGCTCTGTAGAGATTACCACCAAATAGACGCTTATTAACTATTCAAGGCAATCGAAGTAAGAGTTAGTTCTTGATCGCTACGTTTCTGTGAGGCCATAGCGAACAAACAGCTGAATCCCATACCGCGCTTTGAAAAGAAGTTGTCAAAGTAGTTGAAGAACGAACGATCAATTCTAGGTTGTTTACTCAGACCCAACTCCATATTTTGGCGGGAGTCATCGATACTGCAGTCATCGTTCTATCGTTCGCTGTTTGTTAGAAGATAGAGAAAAACTATCAGAAGTATTATTGTGATTAATTGTTATGACATTTATCCTTAGACTTTGTGTACAGTAACCTTGTGGTTGGTTCTGTATCGGCGCAAGAATATAGGATTCTTGAACCACCAATATGTGTTCCGGTTTTTCACGTTGGTTATTGACAATAGTCTCTGAAAGTCTTCTAAGAACAGCGTTAAGTCCAAGGTAGTTAGACTTGGACATTGACAGAAGTGCTCGTCTGTTTTTACCATCTAAGATGAGAACGTTTCTATTCGTGGGGTTTCGGTTTCACTACTTCAGTTTGCTTCAACGTCACTTCAAACGCCTCAATGTATTTCTTATCTTCATTCATTCCCACGTCCCGAATATTTGAGATATACCCAAATTATTATTATTTTCATAGCACTAAAGCTCAGAGCCTTTGCGAAGCATGTGCTACTACTTTACTTTGTTCACAGCTTTTGTTGTGACTGGTAAAGAGTATATACACCAGCAATACTGTGTAATGTAAACCACCAAATGCACAACTTTTTCATTTTCATCAGAACAAGTTTGAAGGCTGCGTGATCAAACTGTAATAAATCCTCTACCTCAGCCCAGTGGTTTGATTATTGAGTATGGTTGCAGCTGGTATAGTTAAGCTTAATTAACATTTTTTGCGACTATTCAGTGTTCACGTAATTTTTCTAATCATAGAAACCGGCGAGTGAGTGGCGCCACCTGCTTCACCTAGAGGGCGTTTGCGCGGTTTTGTTGATTTGAGTTGGAGCTAGTCGTAGACAGTCTATATACGGCCGCAGGTCATTTCATCAGCTGATGTCTACTGGCTTTATCTATTGAGAAAACCTCAAAATCAGGTAGCTTTTCGTTGTTTTACACACTTTCACACTTATATTCCTGCTAAAAGTTGATGGAATAAGGCGCTTTCAGAATAAACAGCAAATGATGGTGGCAGTTTACAAATTGTTGAAATACATACTTTTCCGTTCAGAAAATGTCGAATTACTTGAATAGACATGTTATAACGACCTTTAGTGAATTTTGTTTTGCAGTTTAAAGGATTATACATGGACATGTTAATTATTTCATTTACTTAGTTGTGTACTTTTGCTAATACTGTCAAAGCTCCTCCACATGTGTTTCATTAAGGGAAATCTACAGAAATACTTAGAATTTATATGCGCATAGTATTTACTTAATTTGTGGCACAGACTTGGTGTTTACAGGCAGATGCAATATCCATTTTTTTCTTCTTGAAAAATGTTGACTGGCGTAATTAAATACAATTTAACTAATTATTTCGTCATTTCAAACATATTAAGTAGTTAATTATTGCATTTGCAGTGGTAACAATGTCTACATCTTTAGAATTCTTATGTTCTTTTTCAGATAATATCTACTTTCGGGAATTTCATGGATTCGGGCGAAAAAGATATCTGCGGTGTTGTTGATTTTGCATTACGTATTTATTAATTAATAAATATATTCTTCTTTATTCGTTTGTATATTCTACTTGATAAGACTGATTTCTAGCCTTTGCGTAAGTTGTGAGGTACGGAGTATATGAAGTGATCTTGGAAATGCTAAGTAAAATTAGATATTCGGAGAGGCTTATTGATAAAAAGGCTATGTCATACCGTAAGGAAGTTACTGCATCCACTTGTAGAAGAAAACATTGAGATTGTAAGCGCTTACAGTTATATATCATCCTAGTAGGATTCATAGTCACAAGGTGAAAGGTAAATCTACCTGAGATAGTATGCTTGCGGTTTCTACTTATTGTAATAAACCAAATTGGGAATAATGTACCTATACTGTTCGATACCAACCAGGAACCAGTTGTGAAACAAATAGGCAAGGAGAAATGGAGATGGATTGGCCATACTCTGAGGAAACCATCAAGTGACATCACTAGACAAGCCCTTGAGTGGAAACCGAGAGGGAAGCGGCGAGTTGGTCATCCGAGGGCGACTTGGAGGAGGTCATGTGAAGAGGAGATGAAAACGTGTAGGCAGACTTGGAGCCAGGTGAAGACTCTAGCAGAGAACCGAACGCAATGGAGACGCATGGCTGAAGCCCTATGTTCCTCTAGGAATTAAAGGATACAATAATAATACTGTTCGATAGGTGTAACTAGGTGCAACTACGGTTATCGTAATAATTAAAAACAGAATGCCTACGGTTCGCAGCGACAGAACATGGTACGTTGTTATCTGTTCATCTAATCGCGTAAACAAAAGTTTCCCAGACGCCGCATTTACTCCTAACAGTTTACCCTCAATTCCTAACTTAGCACGTGTTACTTATGTAACTGGAACACAATCGCGTTACAACAGAAGGAACGCAGATTCATTGAAAAATTGTTTATTAAATACAAATTAGATATCAGATGTACGGATAATTCAGATGAGTAGTCCTCCGTTACTGTCAGTGGGTTACATCTGCGTACACAGCACATATATATTTCTCCATAAGCCTGAAAAGGTTCAAGAGAAGCGTTATTAACTTGGTTGGTACATGTATGATCTGAATAAAAATTTTTTCGTGATAAGCACTTGAAGGTAATCACTTCACAAACAATATACATAAGCAGCTAAATAATTTGCAATAAACTTATGGGACTTCGCAACTTATCGTCGGTCAATATCTAGTAGGTTCATCGAGGCATCATGAAATGAAAAATTACTTAACGACAAGTTGTGCAACGGTTTTCAAAGCTTGAACAAAGATGTTAACAAAAATTCCAGCGGCTTTATGACAAATAATAAGAGTCTTAACAGCATTGATAATTAATAACGTTCATGTTCATAGTGACTATAAAAACACTAATAGATATTATTATTGAAACGAATTCATCATCAACCTGGATAGACGACTAATAATAATACAATCGTATCACTTAAATGCATCACTTAATCTGATGAAGCAGGTGTTTACACACTTTCACAGTATTCTCGCAGTACTGATGTGGTCAACTAGCTTATTCCAAATGAATTCAAGATTAATTCTGAAAGTGAGTGGAGACCCAGTTTATGTCAGCTAAAAACACGTAGCTTACATGTATCACACTGCTTACTGAAACATTTGATGCCTGCTTTCCGATCTTCGTGACAAGAATACAGTATATGTAGGTATACCTACATAGACAAAAGCATACTTACATGCTGCACCAACCATGGCGTTTTCATGATGATTAACCAGACCACCGTGTATTCCATACTAAATTAGGGACCTCTGAAAATTATAGTCAAGCGATAATTGAAGTTGCATGAAGTTATCACCTCTTCGGAACATTGTTTGCACTCTTGAAGTCCTTAGGTCTTTATATGGGATGAATCCATTGAATTCGGCAAATAAATCCTCTGGTATATCATTTCTATCATCAGCTGTAATAGTATGTTCTGTCAGTTATGCACCCGACTTGATAAAACGCTCCTGAAAATTGCGAACTTAACCAAGCATCTAAATGATGTTTGAAATTACCGCAACTCGAACGACAAACTGGCCAATCACAAGGGAGTAAATCACTTGTTTATCTCACTCGCGGGCACACGAAATTAGGGCCTTCGACAGGCTGCCCTAGTCGTCCAGGCAAATTTGGTTGACGTGGTTTTGGCGCTTATTTGAATCTTGTTGAGTGAATTTATATACAAATGGTTGTTTGATATTGTCCCTCATCAATGAAGCATTGTGTGTGCGGCAGGACGCCTAAATACATGGTTCATGCAGTGATCAGTCGGTATATCGAGTATGGTTCGCATACATTTAGACGGCTGGCTTCCAAAAAAGTTATTGCAGCTTGCTGGCAACCTGTACTCGGTTGTAAATTCTCCGATCACCTGTTGTGCAGCATCTATTTCTGCTACAGGAACCTAAGATTATGGTTGTTATCGAATTCGGTCGAGTTGAACTTTAAGCACCACTAACTTCCAATCAGCGAACGACGTTGAATGGTCCAGTGAGGTTCACAAACGTGAGTTCAAAGTTGTATAGCGCTTGATTCGTTTCATATGCGTGCCCTAACGAAGTTACTCTACCAGTTTGAGGAGGATGAGGTTTTTCAGTATTGCCCGGATTTTGGGTTGCCTAGGAAAGAGAGGATTTTTTCATATGATGGTGTGATGAGTTTAAAAAGATTTAGCAGGTCGACTGATGGATATGTACATCGTTGTGCAATTTGTTTGAGACGAGTTAGTATTGGATAAGGTAGGCTGATAATTTTTATATTTCGTAGGAACATTTTTCGCCAGTTCGCATCTCTCCCTTACGCAGATTTTCTGTATCTGTAACTACAGCCCGTGAGAGGCGCAGCTGCTGAGACTGAAAATAGCCCCGTGTTAATGGTTTAGTGGTACCAGCACTGCAGACACATCACATCATAGAAAATGGAAAGAATTACTTCGTTGCTGGGTGGAGAAGGCATCGTCGTGCACGTGGAAAAACCTGTGTTATTGAAGAAAAAGCACTACCGTGGTCTAGAGCTAGCCAACAATGTTTAGTTAAAGATTCTTTTTCTAAAAACAAAAGGAGTATTTCGCCAGGGCCCGGCAGATTAAAAGGTGGGAGGGTGGTGACTGCTATTCAGCGGATACGATGGTGGGGACTTAAGAGAACCACCCTTATCTGTGGGAATGCGCTCTATTGCTAAGGTTCCTGAGTGTGAATGACCAAAAAGTAATATAATAAAATAAAAGCTGCTTGTGTGACAAAGCTTGTGTATAAACTCTTTGAAAACAAGCTCATGGTACGATTTCTCTACTTCAGAAGGACATCTAACTGCATAAATCAGGACAACAGCATAAGTAAATACCATCATTCTTTTTTTCCTTCTACATATTTTATGTAATTTGGCGTTTGGATTAAACTTCCTCAATTTCTATTCCCATTACCCTATATAGGTGTGAAAATCATTATTCGTTTTGCCCTTACATTTAAAAAAATTTATTATTCTATATTCTTTTGTTGTTGTTGTTTACTACCACAAACTTGAACTAACTGTTAGTATGTAACACTATAAAACTCAATGACCCTAAATTATTAGTAGCAAAAAAGGTGAATAAACCCTGCGGTTATCGCATATTGTTTGCTAAAATTATTATTATTTGCCGGCTGCCTCTGCACCTCTCTTTCTGTTTTCTTCTTTCTTCTATTCTCGAAGGTATTGCATTGGAGCATTTCAAATGTACAGTGATGCTGCTTTCTACGTTTGTATTACTTGAGCGTTATTCTGAACCTTGCTAGCACATACAATGAACAACGGAACAAATTCCATTCTGAAATCTGTTTATCATCGCAAAGTTGGTCCCTTGTATCTGTAAATACCAAAATAATGCTGTACTTACCCTCTACTGTGGAGTTTTATAAATTTTTGAACCCTTATTAATTGACAAAATGATAATGATCACAAGGCCTATATCCTGTATGTCTTACTCTAGCGCCTGTGTATCACCTCTCTTCTTACCTTCCATTAACGCAACATTTCGTAATTTCCGCATGAATTTGACTGACTATAAGTATATTACAGATTATAATTTAGACTTGAGCCAATATGTTGTAATCTATTCTAACAAAGTTTCTGGAGGTTTTTTTCATCTTTCCAATTTTTAATGTCATAAAACAGTGTTCCATTTCAAATTGCACTTGTCAAATATGATCACGCCTGTGCGAACGGTATATCAATCATGTAAATGCTTAATTTATGTGAAATATATATCATAATGACACCTCCCTACGAAAAGGATTCGTGGAGAGAATACCAGACAGAAAGGCAACAACTTTAATGCCTATTATTACTAGACCTGTGAAACATGGACCAATAGTACATAATGATGAATGTAAAGGTTATAACTCGCTGTCATCCCTTCGATATATTCATCACAGAGTGAACCATTCCAATGATTTTGTGGAGGGTACATACAAATTCTATAGAGGGATTTTGGGGAAGATTGAAAAATAGGATTAGGGCTATAAATTGATCTCAAAAAGATCTCATTTTGGTTGCTTGCATGAACATATGGACAGAATGTGGTGTGACTTTTCTATTGACAGTCCTATGCTAAACTGGGAGATTTTTCTGTCACACATTAGACAAAGATACTCTATGTAACTGTTTTATGCAATTTTTATGCTTTTTTCCATGAATATACGTTTTCCTTTATCCAAATTCCCTCTTTCATGTGGTTGTTTCGTTGAGGGTCGATCGCTTATTGGTAGGTAATGGTGCCTAAAGTTTTACTTTGCCCCCAATTCGTGCTTCTGCACTTTTGTGTGGTTTTGTTACTGCTATAAGTCAATGGAGTCCATAGATTCATGCAAGGATTGGTGTTTGTAAATGGGCAGAATCTGATATATGTCTTACGAACACTCGCAACATTTGCTGTTTTTCTGCCAAAAATTTTAAATGAGTTAAATGAACACAACATATCTTATTACTTTGCTGAGTTTGAAAACTTACACATCGTCGTGATCAGGTACGTAAAGATATCTGAAGTGTGCACCATCTTGTCCTATTATTGAGTTTGCTTTCATAGACTTCCGCTTTTTACTATCATCCTGAAGCTACATTATGTGCGTTTGTAGAACGACAATTCACAGGATTATCTTGGAATCATGTAGACGCATTTATCAAAGCCACGGGCGTAAGGTTCAGAAGCAGTAGCTATGTCCACTTAGGCGGACTCATTGATCTCTGCAAGTAAGGCCTTTAGAGTACATTCCTTAGTGCCTCCAGAAGCAAAGAGAATCCCTAGAACCTATTAATGGTGAGAACAAGAGACCTAACTCCTAACGGGAAACATATTATGGAGACAGGACATAAAAATGAAGTCAACGCATGTTTTAGACCTATCTATAAAACGTGTTCGTGGAGTATCCTACGGTTCGTGAAAGCTCTAGCTGGCAATTAGGAAGTTTAAAGCACTTTATGTGTTTTTCAAAAACAATTCGTCATCACACTAAACCTACCTTCCTTGGTAAACTTTGTTTTGATACCAGTGATGGCAGTTGCACTATTACCTCTGTTATCTGGTTTAGTGATCCTCATAGCTTGCATTTCTTGAAAACACCCGTTTATAAGAAAATATAAACTACCATTATTATTAGTCTACCTTGAGTACTATTCACTTGTGATGTTACGAAGAAAATGCTGACAAAAGTATACAAGTGGATTACTTATTTTAAATTATTATCAAATTAGGATATAAATCAAGAATAAGACTCGATGCCGTACACACCAAAGTTATATAGAGGAATTACTTCAAGCTTTATTTTTTTCCCAAGTATTTGTAATCCATCCAAAACATACTTGGGTTTTTTTTGTTAATGCGAAGACAATATTTCTATATTTCTTGATGTGCTCCATTGAATGACTAGTTATCATATTGTTCCCATAGACAAAATGACTGCAACCTTATAATTTTACCATGAACCAAATTTATGTAATTTAAATAATACTTATCCATGCCTGTACAATTGGTGTGTCCTACACAGGTAGGAAAAAATGTATTTTATTAAATTACTATTATTAAATATGTTTACTAATCGTATATGTAATTTATCATATTGATGATGCCTGTAAACTGGCGTCCCTCATGTACAAAATGAGAATATACTATTATTTATTTATTTATTTATTGTTATTGTGACCTTCCACATGTCTGCTTGAGCTAAATTTATTTTCTCACCTCCTAACCCTTTATTATTTTAATATGTGTATATTCATATGACAAGTCCGTGTGTGGTCATATTGTCCAAAGTGTGTTGTGCAAAGACATCACACGGTTCAGACAAATTACGTCTTCTCATCGTTCTGTCTAAATATCCACTTGTGTCAGAAATAGTGAGCAATATAAATTTCATTAATTCTTAGTGTGTTAACTCGTTAATTATTATATTAATAGCTATATTCATGTTTACATCCTGTGAATCCTTGCTTTCTTTCCTAGCTACTCGGTAATTTCGGCGACCTCATGGGGTTCATTGCTGAAGAAAGTGGTTTACCGTATCACTGATTTTGAATTCTATGTTAAATCATTCATAAATTTATTCCCTATTCCTCAAGCGGATATCCTACTTGTTGATAGTGAATATTAACTTTTGCGAATGTTGTGAGCTACAGAGCTTGGGAGCTAGGTTCATGTGTTAGATTGAGTAGTGTATCTAGAAGAGACGTTTGCCTTTGAGTTATATTGTCAATAATGTGCAGTACATTCTTGTTGTCATAATAAATTTGTTAGCAGTAATTACTATCACTTCCTATATTTTGAAAGGATGGTGTATAGCAAAGCATACTAATGCAGTTGTCACAGGTTAGAACTATTCGTTTGAACTGAAGTACACGCTTACGTAAGGAAAAATTGACACTTAGAAAGTCGAAACATCAAATAAGTGACAAAGATATTAACATCATTTACATGCGAAGAGCTAAAGTTATACATTTAGAAGTAATAGTAACTTGATTTGTTTTGTGGGAACGAAGGTGGGACAGTATAACTGAATGCATGGGTAAGCAACAAGAACTGACTAGTACACACAATCGGGCAAGGTATTTTGAAAACAAGAGTAGAGAAGTCTACTGAAACTACCAATTTAGTGAGCAATTAAGGTTTTCTTTGAATTAAGACTAAAAGTAAACGGCTTATTGATAGGAAAAACGATTATCATTATTCAGTTACGTTAGAATAAGTGTATCCGATTACTATGTCACTCATAATTCTGTCTTTTGAATAACCTGGCAAAAAAGCGTTTACTTTTAGTTTTTAAATACTAAGTAAGGGTAGATATTCCTGAGGGTTTCTTTATATAAAATTAAATTGTCGCCAAAGTAAGTAAATATGTTCATATTTAGAAAATACTTGGGTTCGAAGTTGTGTTTTCTACTACCTGTCACGCTATTGTAACCTTCAAACGCTTGCTCTATAAACCGTTTCATCTCAATGACTATGCCAATCAGACCGCACCACTTATTTCTAAAACGCATCAGCTATTAGAAGACTATAACGCCTAAACTCATTACTATATATTATGACACTTAATAAACTCTAAGACTTCGCAAAAATACATGAAAACACAACCAGAATATAGGAAATGTTTACTATACGGTTATATATATTTATAAATATTTATATATACATAAAAACATTAATGTTCTTTTCATGTTCACATACTTTCTCTTTCTGGGATTCTGTTGCAGAGCCTACACTTCTATATACCTCCTGGTCGAGGTCGAACAACCCTACATTTAAACTGAAATGAAGCTGGACTCCTGACCATTTAAGTAAATTCACACTCAAATTCCATGAACGATCCGATGTTACCATTTGAAAACGCTGGCCAACATTCTGTACAAGGAGTATTCTTGATCTGAAATAAAGAAGCAACTGGTTTTCAAACAGTTTTCAATGTATTACTCAACTCACATGTACAGTCTGCCATGCTGACACGAATGGCGCCAATGGATAGTTCTTGAATCGACCTCGGCCCCATTCCATGCAGTAAAACAATCTAACATGACCTTATATAATTTTCGTATCAACGGTCAAATTTCTTTCCTATTATAAAATTACGATTAGACTGGTGAAAAAATGGAATAAATACATCACTGACTCAAAATAATGCATCAATAAACTCTAAGTCAAGGATGCTGTTCACAACGAAGTTATATAGGAGAATTACCTTCAAGCTTTATTTTTCCCAGATATTTCTATTACATTCATCTGATGTCTGGGTTTTTTGTTAATGCGAAGACAATATTTCTATATCTCTTTATGTGTTACACGGACAGACTATTTTGCAGACTGTTCCGACTGACTGTAATGTCAGAAATAATAAACAAAGTGTAAATTCAACATATATGGAAACATGTGTAATTTATATAATAACTTATCCATGCCTGCACAGTTGGTATGTTCCTGCATAAACAGGAATAAATATATATTACTTATTTTAACTTCGCTGACAGCTGAATAGAAGCATTTCACCCATACATATGCATACAGTAATGAATACAGTACTAACTCACTGCGCTCAGCCCTACATCACTCTGTGAATTTTTCTTGTTTGAAAATGAAACATGTACATATATTTTGTGTTAGTAACTGCAAATACACATTAACATCTAAAATGCATACGCCTTCTGTCTCACTGCTCCATATAATAATAGTCTGACAGTTATTTACGAATGCAGTACAAAGTATTTCATGGACCACGAGTAGCACTTGGTACTAAGCAGAAGTATGGGCACCTAGTGAAAGTATATTCGAGAACTAATGCGACGAGGTTAGACTTTTTCTAATATATACGTACGTATCAACGCAGTGAAAAGATAATTACGAATTGTTATCACAAGCATTGTATTCACTATGGAGGGAATGTTATTACAGGCATACTTCACAGTAACATGTACAAGTCCCGCATGCCTGTAGGGGACTTATGTTAGAGTTCACCAGTATTACATAATATGAGAAACAAAATTCAAGTCAATGGAATGTTAAGTGACAGTACATTACCAAAAATGCAACGACACGTTATATCAACAAAAGGGTTACTTGGAAATAAAGTTTAAGTCCTCTGCTACAAATTATTTATATAACCCACGGAGACGTTAATTGTTTGGACGGAGTAGGTTGTAGCTGCTGTGTCCCGGTTGTAGAATTGTCTTCGGTTGAGTGTAGTGGACTTCCACAATAAATCCGAAAGATACAACACAGTGAGAGCTGAGCTAGTAAGCCGAAGAAACCAAGGAAAAACGAAGTCTCCAACAGCAGAGTGTATTTTTCAATCGTACACGGAAGCCAAGTGTATTTCAACAAGAAGCGTTTTAAACAAAAATTATGTACAATACGTCTAATTTCTACAAATAACCAAAAAGTGTACAATCACATTGTTACGCACTCCACATGCCTTGCATCAATAATATAAGCATACTGATTGCACTACGGTCAGATATCAATCATCTCAAGGCCTCGTGACAACAGCATTTTGAGCGGTAGGTGTATTGAAAAACTACTTGCAGACACTATGTATGACAATACCTAGCAGAATGTCAACGAGGAATGATTACCTGTTTTGAGGCTGGCGGTATTGACGTTCACGGATAGCAAGAAGTATACTAACGCAAGATCTAATACCCACAACTTCTGTAGTATTCGTTCCGCGTAGACCAAAGGCAAAGCAAAACACAAGAGTTGATCGTCCAAATTGCGAGGTTATTTCGGGACCCAATCAGAGTGGGAGATGATTGCTTAGCTAGCTAGGGATCGTGCATGAACGAAAGAACGAACGAACGTGACACGACGGAGTACCGAATGGCGTGGATGCCTGATCGGAAGCCTTCAGCTAAACAAGTGTGGGCCAGCATCCAATATTCATTGATGAGTGCTGTGGTCAGAATTTTCGGAAAATTATTTACCGCTACAGCTGACCCCTTTAAGTGGGGTTGTGAGGACTATAAGGCAAAACCAGCCAGAAGTTAAAAAAACCCAATGGTTTCCCCATCGGTAAAAACTCTTCCGAGCGGCTTGATGTAGTGCCTACTGGTCTACCTATGCTAATAGGTAGCCTCTACATCGCTTCGTTGATGTTTGTCAGTTGGATCTCGTGCTTCGTTTGCTTCTTGTCCAGTGTCCATCGCACCTGGAATAGAAAACAAGAGTGCTAAGAACCTTTGTTAGGAAGATGTACCAAAAGTAACGTTTGGAAAAATTATATGCATCTACTATTCATTAAAATAATGCGAAAAATAGAACACTTAAAAAAGTATATATCTAATTTTTTAGTGGATGTAACATGTGCGGTTATAGGAAATTTTTTTACTTGTTTTGCGGGATACAATTTAAAACAGTTGATATGTCTGAAAGAAAAAAATACCACAAACGAATAAAAGTTGGGTAAGTCGCACCACTTAGTTATGTGAAATAAGTGTGAAGATGTTCTAGGAAATCTCATGTTTCGTCCTGAACACGTTTTCGTTGAGAGATCGACAGAAGGCTCGGTGGTTTTCTCTGTGCTAGTGATTTTTCCGAGGACTACGGGGTATTCGGTTACTTGTATATTATTAGGAATGCTCAGTTCTAGGCTCATGGGATTGCCTTCTAAGTAGGCCGATTTCAGATGGTCGATGCTAATAGTGTCTTCGCTGCCTTTCTTGTCTAAGACAAAGAATTTATCCATACGTTTAATGGCTTTATATGGTCCGTCGTATGGGGATTTCATAGGGCGACGCTCAGAGTCACGACGGACAAATACACGTGAAGAAGTTTTCAAACTCGGGTGAATAAAGACGCCTATGGACTGTGGTCGAAGGGGAGCAGGTTTAACTGAACGCGTTGCATCTGTAAGCCTGCTGACGTATGAGGCGTGATCTTCCGCTGGTAGGAAGCTACAGAAAGAAAAAACTTAACTGGAAGTCTTAGTTTTGTGCCATTTAATAGCTCGGTGGTAGTACAACCAGCATCAGTTTTCAAGGCACTTCGTATCCCTGGAAGAACTAACGGAAGTGAGCAGTCCAATCTGCATTGTTTGTAGCTGAAAAACCAGCTTTCAACTGTCTGTGTAGACGTTATACCATACCATTAGCTTGAGGATGGTAGGCTGTTGTTCTTAAACGCACACCACCCATGATTTTTGTCAGGGCAAAGAATAAGCTGCTTTCGAATTGCCGCCATCCAGCCAATTCTATGTAAACGTGTTCGAAACGAGCATCAGCGATAAGAAAGGTGCCAAAAGGGATTTTGGTGTGTCTTACTACCTTGCACTTTTGACTAGCTAAGCACGTGTGTGCCCATTCGCTTACTTCCTTATGAATACCAGGCGTATACAAAGTCGAGTCCGCGAAATACTTCGTCGATGAAGCGTTGGAATGTTTGTGCTGCATTCCGGAGACCGAATGTCATACGTAGAAATTCAAAACGTCCGATAGGCGTAATGATAGCCGTTTTCGGAATATCTTCTGATGCCATTGGGATTTGGTCATACGCTCTAACGAAGTCTATTTTCTAGAAAATAGTTGCGCCAGATAATGTCGCCGTCAAGTCGTGTATGTGAGGAAATGTATAGCAATCAGGGTTTGTTTTGGCGCCCACTTACCGGTAATCATCGGCTGGTTGACAATCGTTGCCATCTTTTTTCGGTACCATATGCAGTGGGAATGCCCATGGGCTATTATGCGGCTGAATGATACCAAGGGTGAGCATATGGTTGAACTCATTTCTGGCAAGTCGTAGTTTGTCAGGAGCACACTGTCGTGCTCTAGATGTCACGGGTTTTCCTGAGGTTATAATGTGATGCATAACATTGCTGTTCATGCATCTTAGACCATTAGACGGGCAATTAGGTTCCGGGTACTTATCAACAATCGGTAGGAATGTTGGACCAAGGGTTGACTTCATCTTAACGAGTAACAAGCTGGGACCCACGTAGGTGATGCCTTCGATATACAGTCTAGTATTACTATCAGTCACTTTCGGCGAACGTCCACAAGTAAACCATTATGATTAAGTAGGTCCGTGTCAATGATGGGCAATTTGACGTCAACGAGAAGGAAAATCCACTGAATAGGTTTAAGTAAACATACGCTCAGATAGACGTATTTCCTACCAAAGGTTGCAATTGGTTCTCCATTTGCAGTCCGTAAGTTGAAGGTATGTTCCTTCTGTCAATCTGCCGCTGTAGCAGGAAGGACGCTGACTTCGGTGCCTGTGTCGAATAAATATCGGGTCTGGCTGACCACATCATGAATGTAAAGTAGGCGGCTAGTGCCATCGGTGACGGTTGCCGCTAACGCGTGCTGGCGGGAGACTTTCCCACAGTCTTTGAGACATTGTCGAAATTACAAGGTTTTCGGCAACATTTCGCATCCTGGCCATAGGTGTTGTGGTACCAACATCAGTCAGGGTTTTTTAGTGAATGTGGCCTAGATTTAAACCGACCACGTGAGTTTCGCCGTTGAGGGGAGTTCGGATGACGATAGGAAGAATTACAGGGTGGATGGAGTTGCATAACTCTATAACTGCAGTGTCCCTACTCGAAGCGTTTTTGGCAATTGAGGATATTTCAGTGACTGGTTGTTTAGTTACTTCTATAATTTTATCTGCAGAAACAACTAAGTCATCTGTAATAACGCCCTGAAGTGTCACAAGTATAGTCTGTACTGATTGTGGCAGTTTGGATAGGAAAAGTTCTCTGAAAAGTCTTTTAACGGAGTGACGTCGGCGAATAACTTCCCTCATTCTTGATATCATGCTCACGGCTGACTGATCACCTAAATGCACGTTGCGAAATAATTCGTCCAGACGCTGTCGATCCGCGAGAAGGCTGCTCCTTAGGAGGGTTGCTTTAACCAACTCATGCGAGTTACTTACCCCTGGACTCGACATACTCACAGTCACGTATTTGCATAATTCCCGCGGTACAGAGTGGACAACTGCAAGGAACTGTGAACGTGATCAGTTAACCCATGTTCAGTACAATCAGACCCAGCTATTTGAAACCATGATTCATTATTATCTGACCAAAATGGTACGAGCTGAATAGTTTTGGTAGTTGATCGAATACGGATGAACTTTGGAGTAGTAAACGCATAGAAGACAAACTAAAAGTAGAAGGAGTACAGTGGAACTTCACGCTAAAAGTATTCGGAACCGAAAACGGCACAAACTACTCTACCAGATGTGAAATTCTAGGACTAGAAACGTTATGGTTAGGACGACTGCGACTAAATCTGGTACTCTTCTATAAGCTTCTTAACCACATAGTATATACCCCTACTAATTGTACTCGGTTTTCAGAAGACACTGGATATAACCTTAGACACACTAAAGGTACGGTGGCTATAGAACAATGTAAAACAGACACCAGGCAAAAGTTTTCATGATTAGGTATGCCTAAATATGGAACAAACTACCTGAGGAAATGCGACTAGCAAGCTCACTGGTGTCCTTTGAAAAGGCACACACTAAGTGAGTTTGCAAGTGATACCAGTGCAAATTCCCACATAAGAGCTTCAGAAATCATAGGCCTATTTAATGTATGAACTTAGAGACTACACCTGTTGTTTGTTTTGCCTCTATCTATAATTTCAGACAAAAAAGCAGCAGTCATGACAATAACACCCATACAAATAAGAGTCGGTCGAATTATGTCTACCTGATCCAAAGCGTGAGCCATAGCCAACATACGAATGAAATATGAGAAAACAAGGTCGAGACTTACCACAACACCACATGGAAGGAAATAAGTTACTTGGACATCATTTATAATCCACCAACTGGTCTCCTTTCCAAAAAGAATGCGCCGATATTTTATCCGCAGTGGTGAGGAAATACGTAAATCCACGGTTCCCATTGTACACACTCAGTGGAGGTAGTAGGCAACAAAGTAATGCATTTAAAGCATGTGCATCCTTCCCATCATCATGGCGACATTGCGGTATATATCAAAATCGTAGAGCAATCAAACCCAACACGAGATGTGATTGACTGAATCCGAAAGGCAAACAAGTCAAATCCAAATCACTACCTATACAGCGCCAATAAACCTGCATATCTATGAAATAACGAAAATATGCTGACAGCTGCATTTCAGATCCCACTGACTCATTCGATGGTAAAATTCTGCTCCTGCATGCCTCTTTGGACATTTTGCATTGAGTGGTTCGCAATTATTCTGGTTCCAGACCGAAAATAATCAAAAATTTACCTGTTGCTGAACTAATAATACTTCTCTGCATCTTTAACTGGATACTAACCACTGTGGAGAGCCTCTTGCAGATTATATTGCTCTAAACATTGTTTACGGTAAACTAACTAACGTTTTATGAGCCATTTTTATACCTTTGCGAGTAATAATAATAGTAGCCCACCACATCGACCAAATGTAGCGCAACACTTAGTTGTTACGCTCATTTTCAACAAATTCAAACAAAAATTGTACTTAGGATTATGCCATATAAATTGTTTTAACTTATGCAGAGTGTGCTTACAGTCAATATTTCATTATCTTCCCTTGTATATATCTCATATTAGTGAAAAATTTTAAACATATTTACTCCATTTGTACATTATTATCATAGTGATGATGCCTGTCAGCTGGAGACCCTCATGTGCATAAAGTGGGAATATATTATTATAGGGCACATTTTATTGTTTTATGAGGGAATTGACTTCAAACTTTATTTATTTTCCCAAGTATGTGTAATCCATCCAACGCATACTTGGGTTTTTTGTTAGCGCGAATTCAATATCTCTGTATTTCTTGATGTGGTCCACTGAATCACTAGTTATCAGATTTTTCCCACAAATCAAAGATAAAATGACAGCAACCATGTTATTTAATCGTAAATCATGTTATTTTAATGTGTAACTTAAATAATACTTATCCATGCCTGTATAACTTGTGTGTCCTACATTTGTAGGAAAAAATATGTACCTTATTATATTATCATTACTAACTATACTTACTAATCGTATGAGTAATTTATCGAATTGATGATGCATGTAAACTGGCGTCCCTCATGTACAAAAGTGGGAATATATTGTTATTATCAGTATGAACACTCATGACGAAATATATATATTTTGAAAATAGTACAAGAACAAATACAAAATAGAATGAACTCACTGGATTTGTCTTTGTATTTACCAAAAGTGAAGTTCGCGGTAGGGCTCACCGGTTTTGAGGCTGGCGGTATTGACGTTCACGGATAGCAAGAAGTATACTAACGCAAGATCTAATACCCACAACTTCTGTAGTATTCGTTCCGCGTAGACCAAAGGCAAAGCAAAACACAAGAGTTGATCGTCCAAATTGCGAGGTTATTTCGGGACCCAATCAGAGTGGGAGATGATTGCTTAGCTAGCTAGGGATCGTGCATGAACGAAAGAACGAACGAACGTGACACGACGGAGTACCGAATGGCGTGGATGCCTGATCGGAAGCCTTCAGCTAAACAAGTGTGGGCCAGCATCCAATATTCAGTGATGAGTGCTGTGGCCAGAAGTTTCGGGGAATTATTTAACCATACACCTGCAATGAGGAAGACAAAAATGAAACAATTAGGAGACGCATAATACATTAGATAAGTATTTGCGATGTATGTTTAAATCTTGGGCACTGTGGTAGACTATAACTTCATTATGGATAGGATTTTATTTTGAAAAATCACACAGTGTTGTACAGTAACATTAACTGATGACGTTTCGAGCACAAATTATTGTTCACAATCAAATCAAGTCACTTACACAGATTTTTTCTTCATTTAAAGGCATGAGTATTTTAGTTAAGCGTACTACAAAGATAAAAAGTCACTCATCCTTCTCACTTAATAATAATAATAATTTATATTTTCATATAAACATAAATTTACATGAAAATGCATGCCATTTTTACAGGCACGATCAAGTATGATATAATGTCAAAAAGTAGCTTGTCCACAAGTTAATAATGTTTGAACAGCTAAATATTTGATATATATAAATACACTCTTTGTCTGACCCATGTCGTATCATTATTGAATTAAACAGTAGTCCTCCAGGTTGCGCAGGAAAATCGACCTCGTTTCGTTTTTAACCCGTAGTTGTAGGCATACGATAACCAACCAATATTGAGGTAAGTACAACGTTTACAAGGGATAGTAAGCTGTTTTAGAAAAGTAAAGGTGCTAAGGTGAATCATTAAAGTACAATGAAATAGGTAAGTGCAATGTATCATTAGCAGATGCATTCATAAAGGAAATACAATGGGAGACTATAATCCCTAGGCTGACAAAGTTCATTTGCAATGTATAATGCTACCCATATAGGTCTTACTATCATGATGTCCACTTTTGGTTTAATACAATTATCCACAAGCCGGTTGTTTTAATTTCATACCTTTTTGTGTATTTGGTGCACAACCGTACCCTATAGAGAATAGGAATAGAATAAGTCGAATCAAATTCATAAAGAGCTATAAAATGTCAGGTTTAGTGGAATATAATGAGCAAGTGAAGACGTTATTAGAAAATGAATAAGATGAGACATTGTTAAGTGATATTCGAAGATACGACAAAGGAAAGCATGTTAATTTATAAGATGCCCCATAAATCTGTGCAGAGCCCACGTCCATGTTACCGACTTTTGGTACATGGTTTATTCTTCGGTACACTTTATCTGGACGATTTAAAGAATTGGGAAAATGCAGAATACTTAGAAAATGGCATTATAAATTGTTTAAGCCAAATCAACACTGCATTGAGTTATGACACCAGACAGCTGCAGCGACAAATGCTGACTGGCTGAGTTTTAACTTGGAATTCAGCACAGAAGTCCAGCTGTTTGATTTGTTACATTACACACTTGAAAAATATTATATTTAGTTGGTAATAAGCAAAACGTATTTCATCAAATGTGTTTCGACTTCGCATTTGGTCTATGAGATAAAATAAACTAACTCATGGGATATAACGAGACAGAGTGCGGAAGTTATCTGGGATAAGAGGAGACATTATTGTAAGATAACCCTTTTTCAGTTGGACAAAAACCACATGAAAAATACGACTGTCATTTGTTGACATTTCGGTGATTATTATCCACTTTTTAACATTTCGTTATACCTAAATTATATGTCAGTCTGACTGGCTGTCTTTCAATACAGAAGCTTGCACAGAAGTGCGCCTGTTCAAGTCTGCATATTCCATGTAGCACACAAAGGTATAGAAAAAAGGAAATTAAACTGAGTCCTGATGAGTATAAATGTGAGGGAGAAAGGATAGTGATAAGAATGAAATATAAGAGTTGCTTAGATAAGTGAGATAACATGAAGTGAATGCATCTGTATCATTGACAATGGCTTGGAGTCACATCTCTATCTAACAATATACGTTCAATAGATTTTGAACTACTGTCAGTGAAAATGACAACAATTCTCAAAATTACAAGTCACAATTTTAGCTTAATTGCGACATTCAGCAATTGTTAAAAGGCCACTAGACGAACATCAGATCTGTACAGGCAGTGAATAGGATTTAGTAAATACATGCACTTTTGATTTCAACATGAAGTCTCCTTGCCTTGTATTACTGTAAAAGCCTACACAGTTCAAAAATTATCTCATAAGACTGAAGTGGAAAAACTTCTATTTGTCCTTACTGAGCTTAATATGGAGAGTCTTATGTAGTAATTCCAGTGTTATTTGTGCAGAAGAGAGGGCAAGGCATTCATAATCTCCTGTTTCACTTGGAATTGCAATGCAACTGGATGCGCAATTGTATTTATATGAATAAACTGAAAAATAAAGTCTTCCCTACCTTCCGAATAACTTGTCCTTATTCCAGATAAGATAATAAGTCTCTTTCACGTATAAGCCTAAGTTATGTCTATGAAATCGGAATACTGTAGCAATTAAATCTTTCCTCAGAATAAAGAGCACTTGAAACACAAGTTCAAAATAGTGATACATATTGTGACCACACTGTTAATGCATTTCGTCTTAAAATTAAAAGCTGGCTGTTATGAGCACATGAAAACTGAAATTAATGCTAAAATTGAGCTGTGAATGCCAACAAATACAAAACTAGTTCAGACAATGGCGTCTCAATAAATAGGCCGAATATACCAGTATGATTCCATGAAAATTCAAAAATACATTTAGAAATTTTGAACTTGCTAACTTATTTAATCCATCACATTGCTCAGATATCAGTATCAAGCGACATTTCCTGATACAAGTGCAGCAAGTGTAACGCAGTTCAAGTACATTATGCCGCCGATATTGTGTGAGTGAGAATTTTTAATACGAAATTTCATTTAGAAAGCAAATAAAAACCATAGCTTTTTGCTAAACCAACATAACAATGGACGTTAACCCTACAATTATCGAGGATAAGCAATAGAGCCACTCGAAACCGGCTTCACTTATTTCAACCGCTTGTGTATCCACTTGCATATTGCAGATGGAAGCCACCCTCCAGTTGCTTAATAAACTGATGTTGAGGTTTTGTGTAATGATGCTGCAACTATTTTAAGTCCTATACAGCTAACAAGAACCAATCAAAATAAATCTGTATCGTATTATTCCGCTCAATCTGTTTTTGTTTCTTCGGTGATAAACTTTATTCACTCTGAACAACTTTTATATGTAGTACAGAGTTTCCAGCTTGGTTCTATCTACTCCCCCATGCAGAAATTTCAAATGAATCAGAAACCTGAGGTATATCTTTCGACATATTTCTGTTTTCTTCGCATCATTCCCCAATTGTCCTCCTATCTTACCTCTCAAAACAGACCAAATGGCATGGGTAGGGATAAACGTCACGTTTTAAATTTACCGCACTTCAGGTTTTCTCGTCTTTCATTGGCTAGAACAGTGGCGGTCAATTGGGTTTCGATTTGTCCTAGGTAGGTGCTATCGTGTGCGGTTTTGTGTGGTTATGTTATGCGTGGTTCGCAAGCAATTGTGATGAATATAAATGCAACATTTGACTATTCTGACACTGTTTCACTGCTTTTTATACAGATACAGTGCTTTTTTCGGTGTACACTCTCTTGAGACTGGTTAGCAATTATGGCGGTTATCAATGACTACTATCCCGTGGGTCCCAACGCATTCCTTGAGTTGTGGTTATACGTACAGAATTTTGTACTTCAATATTTCTCACTCACATAGTCTGGTATCCTGTGTTTCTTGCGAGTTAACTGTGACAAGCTGTCAGCAATGTGCTCCGTTAATAAGCCCTTTTTCTAGAATTTCATCGCACTTAATCAATTCCAGCGGAAGCAGCACATATGTAAGAAGCCGCGAACGCATTAAAAGACTTTCAAAAGGTGAGGAACTTATATATTGCTAACAGTGACAACCTTTTAAACATACCAGTATGTGGCTACGTTCACATGAAGAGGAGAAATCGAAGACATTGTATAATAATATAACTTTGTGGAACTTTCTTCTAGCCTGTATATTTCGCTCTAATATTTTTGCGCCTCAGACCACTAACAAAGTATTGTCAAATGTATTATTGTAGTGTGATTCGATGGCACAATTACTGGCAGTTAATAATATTATGTGTGCGTAATATTCATGATATTTTCTGCGCCATTATTGTGCTCCACATTTCAAAAGAAGTGTAAACTATGATAACTGAATTTGTTGAATACTTTAGTCACATGTGGCTGTCAAGGAACTTAGCCCTAAGTTCCTATTGTAACGAGGACGTTTGGAACCGATAAAGACTGTGTATTTCTTTCAACTTTAAATCCAAAACACCAATATTCCTTGAAGGAAATTATATTGTTTGGCAATTAGAGTGAAGACAACTACAAAGTCTACAGACAAATGTTTAGTACAAATGAAGTTATAAAGTACTTTTATGCTTATTCCTTCCGCCCTTCTCCAACTTGCAAGCGATCGAACCATTCGCGCCTTCGAGTTGCCCACCAATGGCTGCCAGTTCCAATAAACAAACTTTCAATGTTCACGTCCATTGACAGTTGCCATGCATGATAATTATGTGAATGCTTAATTTGTGTAAGTGAATTCAATCTGAATCACTTTTAGGAATGTCGAGTCGTAGTGAGACCTGTCAGTTAATTAAATTCAGTGGAAGCAGATGCAGTCGCATTTGCACAAAGATATTCGAAAAGCACTGACGAGTCTTTTACGACTTATGACCAGATACATTTGCATAATCAGTTGTAGGAATTGATTCTACATACGACAGCAAGTGAAGGTAAGTTCGCTCATTCACTTATAACTTTGCAGATATTATTTTTTCCAGTTCGTAATACCGGATAACTTCGGATGTGAGCATACAGTTCTGTTTACTTGAATTACGAAGAATTTAAAGGTGACGCGATTTGGACACTGGCAAGTTTCCGTCGAATAATGGGAGATACTTCCCAAACGAAGACTTTCGTCTCTGACTGGACACAGCCCATACATGTTAATAAACTTGTTTGCGTTGCAGCGAAATAAAATTTTCTATCCAATATCCTCGTGTTCTATGTGATATACTTGCAGTGGGAGTACTGCATGCCAGACCAGTACTCTCTAGGAAATAAACTCGTTACTATACGTAAGTGTAATTCTGTAGGAACACTATCGATCGGTATAAGTGGTGAATTATAAGTACTTTAGTCAAGCCCAAACATCTGCATAAAGTCACACGAGTACGTCTCCTAGTCATAGGTAAACCTTTAGGGACCAATGACAAAAATACCTAACTTCAGTATTTGAAAGATAAGAATAAAAATCGGGCACTGCAGTTCAGTTCGATGTCGTTTAAGGTTAAGTGTATTAAAATGTTGTGCATTACTATTATTTCACTTAAAGCGTAATGTCAATCCATATGACTACGGGTCTTAGCGTATAGTGTAAAATGAGGTCCACACGAGACGAGTAGTTCGATAGGTTGAGCTGTAGCAGTCGTAGTAAGATTTCGCCTACGTTGAATTATGCCAGGTCCCGTTGATAAGTCAGGCCTACACCTCGTCATGATGGCAAATTTAATTTCACTCAAATAGAACAAGAAAAGTATGGTAAACAGGATGTTAAATATATTTAATGAAAAATAATGAGCAAATGTCTCTACACAATTGTCTTTCGTAAATATTTCGGTGATGTCGAATTGCTGTGACGAGGTTGACTGACGTCAACAGGCATCTGAAAATAAGTGAATAAAGTGTATTTTTAAATCTCTGAAGTTAGAAAAAAGTAATGAAAAAGTGAAACGCTTTATATTTGCCTAACTATGCTGAAAAAGGTTCATTCTCCTTTCTCAATCTTTAGTCATGACAGCATCCTTCTGTGGTTTTCACTGTCACATACATTAATCATCTTCTAAAGTAAAGCACCAAGCAAATAATAATTTAGTATATCGTATAGACGGGTTTTTACAGGGAATGCATGCCATTTTCACAGGCGCAATAAGTTATGCAATAAATTGCAGCCTTGAAGTATCATAAATTAATACTTTTTCAAAAGTTTAGTTTGTTCAATTATTGTACAAGCAGTCAGAACAGGTTATCATAAGTGTTAAATTGCAAACTCTTCACAATGAACACCGTATATTTGGGTTAGTGCTATGCCCTCACGTAATTAAATGCTACTTCATGAGGAGAATAACGTCCTGAGAAACTGCAAAATGGCATAAAATACAATTGTCGATAATGCGTCAATGAAAGTCCACCTACAAGATACATGCGGCAGGTAGCTATAGAGTCCTTGGAATGGTGGTATACATTTGCGATGTTTAACGCTAACCATATCGGTGCAAGCATGGAAACTATGACGTTTTCGATGAAAAACCAGCTTTGTTTAAACACTGGTGTTGTTGTGCCTTTATTCAAAGCAACAAGACTTTAAGCAAGCAACTAATAGGCACAAAGAGTAAGTCTCAGATTTAATAAAGGCCTATCTAGTTAAGATAAAATGGGGTGTAATAGTGCGTAAATAAAAAGACTATCGTGATGTAGATCTGCAGGCTTAGAATTCGTAAGAGAGCCTGACATGTAAGATCTCTCAGGAATTTCCGTAGGGCGTTTTTGGTGTCATTCTGAACTTTGGAAAGATGATTTGCAAATGTAAAAGGTAATAATCATCGAAACTGCAGTAGTATTTTCCAGCCGTTCGGAATTTTTTCCTTTGATGCAGTTTCTTATCAACAGTTTGCAGTATTCAGAGTGAGTTCATAGGAAACTTTATTCTATCTTCACTTTCACCAACTATCCCTTCACGCACTATAGCATGCAGTAACTACACACACTCAAGCATTGTAACCTGAACATCACAAAATCCCTACAGATAACTTGTTTAATAATAAATGCTTTAAAGATATGAGCCATAAGTGCACCTTCTATATCCTTCGTAGCCACAATAATTCATTAAGGATCTCAGAATATTTTATTGATCTGAAAATGAATAATTCTTAAGACTGACATAACTTAAGTAACAGGTGTAGTAGTTGTAGAACACAGCCGCTAGCTACTTTTACACAGAAAGCTGACACTAATTTTAAGCAGTCTGACATTTTAGAAGGACCATCTATACTATTCTTCTTGCCCCAGTGCACATTGATTTTAACTAGGAAATTCATCGAAATGGATAAAACCAACAGGAAATTCACCAGCTTGTCTCATTAATCGCGTGATCTCTTCGATGTCGTATGGAATATTTTAAGCATCATGGATGATAATAAAAGTGTTTAACATTCTCAGAACGTACATCTAACTTATGGCTGTGGGTTATTCCTCTTTCAAATGCCCTATTCTCATAGAATAAATGCTATGAAAACAACCATCGCCTGTAGTCAATTTACAACCCTTAAGATCTACAACAACTCGCAAATAACAAAGCTTTAAGGCTCTAAAACGCAAATAATAGTCCTTTTACGCGAAATTTCTAATAAGTAATAAGTCGTCTGGTATATCAAGACGATTTTACCCATTAATACGAACACAATACGGGAAAATATTGCTTCTTTCGGCTACAGAAGCTTAAAACTATTCAAATGTAATCTATTTTTACAAAACTGAACGATTATAACGCCTTTACAGGCGTGAACGCGATACTGTGCGCGAAAATATATCACGACAACGCTTATCCTCACCCAAATGGTATACTGAAAGACATTCAAAAATGAGGGCAAATACAGAGTGTTCTTCAGATACGTTAATTTTTGGTCCAAACAAAATGCTGTCAAGTACACTGGAAGTAATGTGCGCTGTGAAAAATTAGGTGGCTGAATAAATGAAGCGGGCTGACGACACTCTGCTAAAGTCTAACATACATGACAGCTCTATGGGGGTGCAGCTTTGACGTCTACGAGCTTGCGTTTTCGTTGTAAGTGTCGTGGCCAAATACCCAGGCACTTGCGATGAAATTTGTCTCAAGAAACAGCTTACCAGATTTCGACGGTGGTTTATCAAACAGTGCGACAATAAATTTATTTCCTTTTATGAATTTGAAAAGGGCGAGAACAACAGCTTTTGCAGAATAATATGGTACCATCATCTATTTCTTTGGTTTCTCATCAGCTGCTTACCGCCCAAATAAATTTTTAAGTTTATACACAGAAAGATTTCAGCATACTTGCAAATTTTGCATGATGTCAGTTTGTAGGAGGTTCTGGAATTGGTGAATAGTCCCCATAACGTTACACTTGTATAGTTTTTTCACTCAGAGTTGAGGTTTAACCTAAACGAATGTATGTGTACAATGGTAAAGGAGTTTCACAATAAGAACGAGAGATGTGTATGATTATGAGTAAATAATAAATTTCTCAATCTGCTATTTTAGTGCATCTATTGTTTAAGTATAATACCACGCACTGCTTTAGCAGTTCCTTAGTCTCTGAAGTTCTTTGGTTTATTATTTGGCGATTCTCCGGTTCCTTTACACTAAATTATTCACAATGTACAGACGAAATAAACAAACATTCTCTGCAGGTAAGCATAGCTTTCTCGCCAAGCTAAAGAAGTATGCTTATCACTCAGTCTTTTATCTGGGCCCCCCAAAATGGCACTGTAGTGCGATGCAAAACCACTAACCGAATTAAAACTGACCTTATTTCCCCGTGTAATTCTTTCAGTGGAGTCAAAAATAAAATAGATGCCATTAAACGCTTAGTACCTCTTTTTTGCCTGACTCATGAAATTAATTCTGAAAGCCTGCTGAAGTCCGTGTGGTATAACCCATAGCAGCTGAGAATACTCACTTAATCTTGTCCTGTAAAAATGCCCACATATGCAACCTGTCAAAGAAAACGCTTTTTTTCAAGAGTGTTGCATGTCCTCTGTGAATTCTCAGTTAAGTAATTTGAAAATCTCCATTCAGTCATGTAAAAGAAAAGAAGGTGTTCAGCGAAGAGACTCTATTCGGCGAATTCATTCACTGAGCTGTACAATCGCATATTTATACAATTTTGTTTGTGTGTGTACGTTAGATTTATAAAGTTTAGATAATTATGTAATATAAGTATTTTTTGGCTTGGAGACAAACGTTAAGAAGGAAAGTAAAATAGAATTGATCAAGTGAATACAGTTGAGTAGAATTCAGATTAGGTCAGGCTGGCAACAATGTTGATGAGTGGTGTTTAAAATCAGATAAGGGTGGGCGTAGAGAATAATACAGTTGAAAATAAGTAAGTTAATCGGATGACGTAACACAGTTGACTAGAAATTGTACGTGGGTCAAGTTAGTAACATTGTTAATGAGGGCAGAGATTACAAAAGGGTGGGGTAGAGAATAAAATAAATGAAGATGTGAAATAATAAAATGCAAGAGACAAAATAATACAATTAGTAAGACTGAAATTAAGAAAGATTACGTCCATTGTAGATTTAATGAATGAACGAATTTCTTTTGTATGCAGAGTTCAGGATTTAGCAGATGAATTGCCATTGCTTCTGCTATGTGGAGAAGTTTGTTCCGTACACTTTTAGCGAGATTGCCTTGTATTCTGTAGATAACTTTGAAGTTTATTTGTGGTTTGACTTGGTGTCCAGAGTCGATCAAATGTTCAAGGATCGAGCTGCTGGGGCATCGATTTTCTCCTTTATAAAACCATGAAGGTAAATGTTCGTTGACGCGTTTGGATAGCGAACGCTGAGTACGGCCGATATACCTGGCTCCACACGAGTGATCTGACTTCAAACACCACTCATCAGCATTGTTGCCAACCTGACCTAATCTGAATTCTACTCGACTGTATTCACTTAATCAATTCTATTTTACTTTCCTTCTTAACGTTTGTCTCCAAGCCAAAAAATACTTATATTACATAATTATCTAAACTTTATAATTCTCAGTTAATCAGACCCTAAAGAATATCAGGTAAGTTCAGCCTCCCCGTGCAGTTTAAATCAAGTAGTTCTAAAGATGTAAGAGGATTTTTACTACCCACAAATGTATTGGTTCACCCACACCCTATAGTGACAATAAAGTGATACATGATCGAACGCCGCCTGTGTATCCAATATTCCGTAAGCCTATCTAGTTACAGAATATCTAAGTAAAGCAACTAGTCCCATAACTGTAGTCGAACTATCTGCAGAAGATGTACGCGAGACCAAAGCACTTGTCAATAATAATCTTTCTACTAATAAACGGAAAAATGAAGTAGCTGAAATCGGTGAGTTAGGCTTGTCATTAAAAATACACTCCATGCAAACACCACCCTTACCATCAACTGTTGGTCAGTCTTCTATCGACTCCATTGCCAGTATTGCGTAAAAAGCCAAGCGTGATTATTTAATTAAAAACAGTATGCATCTATTAGGCTTCCGGGTTGTTAGACATGCAAAACGAAGACATTTGACCCCTCTCTCCGAGAATATTTGCATCAAACCTCTCACTATCATGCTTCTTACTAGCTTAACTGGTGCCACTTACATGTGTAAACCCAATCCAAGTACTAATCCACACAAGCTAAATAAAACTACCCATTACCATAACATAACCATTAACATAACAGCCATAGCAAGAGACGGAACTCGTCGAGACGTCCAGTGCCTACAGAACCTCCATTTGGGAGATATGATAGGCGCATTCCTCCGGCTGTCCAATGACCTATCCACACGTCTGTCAACGAGCATATCACTCGGTCAGCAGCTGCTTTGGCTGTTGTCTCGACAGGTGACAGCGAAGCGTAAGAACTAATTGATAATGTAGCCCGTAACACTGGTGATTTACAGATCCTTCAGAAATCCATTTCAGACCTGCAGGATAAATTTGAAAGTATCACTCCTTTCATCCAACTTTGTGATCCATCACAAGAAATTTGCTTAGATTCACTTCTCAAATCTGAGCGCCTGCTTGACTTTCTGACTGCAGAGGCCGTAAAGAGAGTGATGTCGTCATATAATGTCTTAGGATATAACATACTAGACAATGTCTCTATTGTCAAACTTATTGCGGTCTGTATACAGGCGTGCAACATTTCACTATCCGACTGTCAGGTTCTGCGTCTTCTTTAGAAATCTGCAAACCACCCATGCCCTGTACTCTTCAAATTTAAATCTGTTGACCCAGTTAAGAAATTTACGGAGTCTGGTAAGATTCTCGGCTCCTCAACACCCTACACCAATATCAGGATTATATCTGATTTAACTTCTTGCCAAAGACGATGCCGCGCAGGTAAACTAAATGAAGATAACCCCAATTAGACAGCCGTTGTTAATACTTCCCTCGTTGGATTGCTTAATGACCAAGAGCACCAGGTAATATCGCATGCACAAACTGATTGTAGTAAAGTAACTTTTCAAGACTCAGTTCTAAATACTGAAATCGCAGACATAGAAATGTCAGCAGATCATAGTATTGACGTGCATCCCTTGCACACTGCCACGAATGCCATGCCCTCGAAAACGTCTAAGCTGAATTCAGTCGTATACTCTGAATCTCTTCAGAAGTCATATACCGCACAACCTCGTAGCCCGGCTACTGTGAAGCAGCAATCATATGTGGCCACCCAGGTTGGCGTAAATTCAAGGCGATATGATAAACGTCCTATTTCCGTAAGGAACACAAAAAGAACTGTTGAGACTATTCAATAGAAATCCAGTTTGTCAGGTAATCTTGCTAGTCACCAGCAGCCCAAATTACACAAGCCGACTAATACGGAAACACCTAAGCCAAACGCTAGATCCGGAACACTAAAGCCCACAAGTACGAAAGTTTCAATAAGGTCAGGGGCTCATTCTACAGATGGACAGTCATCTAAACTTAGTCATGTTCCTCAAGTGAGAAACAATCCACCTACCATAGGAGCTTACTCATTTCTGGGTGAGTGCTTTGCCGCCATGTGATTGAACGCTATTTCAGGAAGAGAAGAAAATTCTGCGCAGCAGCGAAATGGTATAAAATGCAATTATGAATAACACATTATTGGCAGTATATTTAAAAGATAAATACAAGAAAAAGCTATATAGTACTTAAGATTAAAGTATTCATTTGCAATGTTTGATGCTTACCATATTGGTCTAATCATGGAAACTTTGATGTTTTCGATGAAGATATAGCTTTTTTCAAACATTGATGCTGTTGTGTTCTTAATCAAAGCAACCAGACTTTGGGCAAGCAACAAATATGAACAAAGAGAAAGTTTTAGCTTTAATAAAGGCCTAGGTAGTTAAGATAAAGTAGAGTATAATAGTGCGCAAATAAAAAGATTATCGTGAGGTAGATAAGTGATACTTCAGTGGGAAGTGAATTTAAAGATCTGGAAGAATAGACCCGTAGGACAAGCTGACCTGTGAGATGTCTCACGGATTTCTGCAGGACCCATGTGTTAGCATCTTGACAAAGAGCTGAACAGGCTTTCAGATGATGGGAACAAAAGCATTTTTAATAATTTAGAGCTGTACAAACCTTGTTTTTTCTTTTTTAAGGATCCAGACTAATGTTTAATCCCCGAGCTGTCAAAAAATTATGTTGCTGTCCTACAGATCGGAGCGATTCACATTTGTGACCACTGCCATATCTGCTAATCAGCATGCTCCACCCTCCCTCCTTTTTTGATTTTAAGCTCTGAGACGTTTTCGGCAAAAACTATTGTTGCAGCATTGCACTGCTTTGAGCCCGTCCCAGCCATACAGTATGCTGCACATTAATGACTCTCATGACAAGCGCTTCCGATAAGGTCACCAGGTACATCAATACCAGAGGATATTCTTTTCAGTGTCATCTTCATACATGCATACATGTATATGATTATTTGTTGCAAACGACTAGGAAATTGAGTTTACTTCAAGAAGGACAATCAGAAGGACACCTAAATGTATACTTCAGAAAAACAGTGGTTATTATTAAGCCCTCGCTTTTCTTCTACATAGTTCACGCACTTTGACTTTTGTGTTTAACTTTTATTCAACCTACATAAGTAGGTAAAATTATCACCTTTTTCACTTAAACTAATTTTTTTCGCAAGAAAGACTAGAATTCCATTGCTAAAACCTCAGGGGGAAATAATATTTTTTAATGGAAAAAAAACAATAAAAAATGGTGAACCCCATGTTTGTTATGTATATTTTGAATTATTAACACCTATTATATACTCCTGCACCTCTCTGGCTGTTTTCTTGTGTCTTCTTCTCTTTTCAAAGGTACTGCCTTAAACGAAGGCACTGAAACAGTGCCGCAATCCTCAACTGATTCGGAATATCACTAGCCCACCTGGTTAATAACGGAACCACCTCTATCATGAAATCTGCTGACAAGTTCAAAGTTTGTCTCATATACAACTGGAAATGTCACAATTATGGTGTACTTACCGGTGACTTTGAAGTTTTATGGACTTTCAAACACTTTATGAATCATTTACTTACAATCATTGTTCATCCTGCATCTCTTATATTTCACGTCAGCGCCTATACAAAAATGCTACTTACCTTCCACAATTAACGTAATCGTTTATAATTCCCGCGTGAAATTGACATACCATATTTTTTTCAATTACAGTTCTGATTTGATGCTATATCTCATGAATTATTCAGTTGAAAGCATATCTCGAAAATTACCTATTGCCTTATTTGTACATTTCTTTTTAAATATTTCTCTCAAATTTACCAGTATTCAATCTATTTCTAGATTAACAAATCATATATATTCTATAAGCTCTGATTCGTGCACATATGTTCATGTCTGTAAAAATGGCTGGTTTCCGTTCCAGAAATAAAAATTATTATTATATTTGCCCACGTTATGGATGAGTTACTGTAACAATGTTTCCTAATAACTTTGAAGAGTAGAGACAGGTTGTACTTCACTCTCCTTAACCATGGGGGCTCTAATCTCAGTCGTATACACCTGTCAGCATATTCCACCTGTCGGTCAAACCTCATTATGCGTTTCGTGAGGAAACTCTGGAAACTTCCGACCTTTTTCCAGCCTGCATACCTTAGGTTACTAAATAGGAGAACACAATATTCAAGTTAAGGGCGAATACATGTCTTATATAAGGCTAATCTTGTTTTCCGGATGTAAACATTATGCAGTACAAAGCCAAAAAGTCGTTAACAGTCAAAAGTAACTTTATTTGCATGATCAGAAGAGGTCAAACCTGAGTATGTTATGCCGAGATCTGTGACTGTGTTCAGTCATGTTGAATCTTGCTTCCAACGCTCATATTATCGTACTCATAATCATATACTATCTTGAGATCATTTGCAAAGAGGTACGGCTTTTTCTACCCTATTACAGAGACTACGTCATTTATGAATAATAGGAATAGAATGGGGCTAAGAACACTTCCTTATCAGCTTTGGTGAAGACAGCTGGTGGTTGACTTTGAACAACGGCTCTCTTTATGTGAGAAAGGAATTTATCCATTTGAGAAGCTTTCCAGTTATCCCGTAGGATTGGATTTTTGTTAGGAATCTAATATGTGATACTTTATCAAGGGCTTCGCTGACGTCGAGAAATAATGTCGCCACTAAATGCCCATAATCTATGCATCGTGTAATGTGGTTAAAATAATCTAAGTGGCAAGCAATGCACGACATTCTACTTAAGAAACATGTATTGGGATGGGGATAGTAGATCATTTAAGAGCAAGTACTGAATGATTTGAGTTTTAACTACCTTTTCCACTACACGTGAAACTACAGATGTAATGTTGATGGGGCAGTAGTTGTTAATGTCAGCTAAAGGCCCCCATTTATGGATAGATACAATACAACACTTCTTTCAGCGAGTAGAGTATGTCCCATCGCCTAGTGGAGTGGAGTATAACTTGAGTAGGAGTAAATTCATGCCATTACCATCGTTTTTCAGCAGAATGAAGACATCCAGTCTGGACCAATAGTACTACCAAGCTTAAGACTTGCGGAAGCTTTATCGATCTCTTGTGTGGAGAAAAGTATGTCACTTAGATATTCGTCTCTTTGCGTATAATATATATATACATATATAATATGTTCATAAATCTGTATGTGGAGATCTATTGGAAGCACTCACTAAGAAAGCTAGGGAAATGGAATGTGAGGTACGAACGTGTCTGGAATCAAGCAATATATCTGCTGTAGCCATAGCAATCAAAGCCTAGCATCACAAAAGGAGGGAGGGTGGCGCATGCTGATCAGTAGATACGGTGGTGGACACTAAGTTGAATCGCCCCATTCTGCAGGAACAACAGTATGCAATTTGACGGCTCGAGATTTCTATGAGGGCTTGAATCTTTATCTTGAGAAAGATAAGAATGATCGCCTAGACAGATCATCCTTCTACATTCAAACATATACCATTCGGTCAGGCAACTGAACAGTAATGAGGATTTTACCCCCACAAAACATCAAGATTGCAATGCAAGACCAACGTGTGGAAACCTGCTGGGTACATTTCAAATTACCCCGGCTATGGTACTCGTAAAATTGGGAAAGTTGACTTCGGGAAAGTCTGCAGGTTGTGATGACATCAGACCATCCGTCCTGAAGCAGTGTTCAGAAAGTCTTTGCTAATCCCTAAGTGATATGTTTCAACACTCCTTTGATGTAGGGAAACTTCCATGTGAATGGAAACGAGCCATCCTATCCCCTATCTTCAAGGGTGGTGACCGGCAGAACGCGACCAGTTACAGACCAGTTGCGCTACTCCCAGTGATATCGAAGATATTGGAAAGTCTCATTGACGACCACATGAGAAAATACTTTGACGGGACTAACCAAATCCATGAAGCACAGCACGGTTTCAGGAGGGGAAGATCCTGTGTGACGAATCTTCTACCAGCTTGGAACGATTGGACACTATCCTGTGATGTAAAGGTACCAGTCCGTGTGATCTTTCTCGACTTTGCGAAAGCATTCGACACAGTTCACCATGGTCTGCTCCTTCACAAAATAAGCAAGGCGGGTGTTTCTGGAACACTTCTTGCGTGGCTGAAAGATTACTTAGGGGAGAGAGAATTCTGCACCAAAGTCAACCGCATCCGATCATCCTGGCACACCTCGGCATCAGGGGTTCCTCAGGGTTCTATCTTAGGGCCGTTGATGCTTTTGATTTTTGTCAACGACCTGCCCTGTCAATTGAACTGCTCTGCGCTTCTTTACGCTGACGACGTAAAGATTTTGAGAGCAATAAACTCATCGGAAGACTCCGACAGATTGCAGGCTGACCTGCAAACTCTGGGAGACTGGGCTCTGACTAACGGAATGCCTTTCAACCTAAAGAAGTGCAAAGTAGTGCGACTTCATTCCGGCAGGTCACAGAGTGTAAATTAACCCTTGGTGGCCAGAACTTGAGTTGTGTGCCATCAGAGCACGATCTAGGTCTTATTCTAACAGAAAAGCTAGACACCAGTGTAAATTACACGAGGGACGTCGCCAAAGCTTACGCAACTTTACACTTTATGCATAGGCAGCTGGGAGCTCTTACTCCCGAACTATTCTCAACGTTGTATACGACATACGTGAGGCCACTCCTTGAGGTGCATAATATCATTGCTCCTCCACTACTCAAAAGGGATGCTAAAATTCTAGAAAGTGTTCAGAGACGAACGACAAAATGGGTGATCGGCCTCCGCAACAAATCATATGAGGAAAGACTGAAGAAATTAAGTCTTTTCACACTTAGTTACCGTAGTCACAGGGGAGACCTCATCACCGTCTATAAGATCTTAAATGACCAGGCCCACCCTAATAAAAGCATCCTGCCATTAAGTGATTATAGGCTTCCACTAGGTAACCCGCTAAGGATAGCACACCAGAGACTAAAGACTCGAGTGCGTTCACATTTCTTCTCGCTTCGAGTTTGCCGTCTCTGGAACGCTTTACCGGCGGCCGTAACTACAGCTCCATCTGTGGAGACTTTTAAGCGGAAGCTGGAAAATCATGCAGAAATGCTAGGTTTGTGTCTGAATGGCTTATCCTCTTAAAATTTGAAACCACATTGTCAGTGGATAAGCATACAAGCTAAATCCCCACGACCCGTTCTGTCTTCTCTCACTGTACCGACTACTCTATCTTTTCCTTCGGTCACCTTTATTATTTCGCTTATCTCAACCTATATTATCTACACTACAACCTATTATTATTATTACTACTCTGCTTTTATGACTACACCAAATGACCAACGGGAGTTAGGTCAAACTCCATTCATGGCAGCAGCTGAGTCCTAACATACTGCACACTACAAACCAATCCTCGCACCACTCCTCTTGGAGTCTACCAGAGCTAAAGCAGTCGAGTGGCGGGATTTACTACGCATAAGTTCACCGAAGATCTGGAACCTCTACCTTACAATCAAGAAGCGAGCTCAAAGAAATCACTGGTTTATACTAGCTCGTAATCAGGATATTGGATATTGGAAGTCGGTTTTCCTGAGCAACCTGGAGGACTACTGTTTAATTCAATAATGATACGACATGGGTCAGACAAAGACTGTATATATATATATCAAATATTTAGCTGTTCAAACATCATTAACTTGTAGACAATCTACTTTTTGACATTATATCATACTTGATCGTGCCTGTAAAAATGGCATGCATTTTCATGTAAATTTATGTTTATATGAAAATATAAATTATTATTACTACATGGGATATCCACGACCTGATTGTTCTCCAAGGTGTATAGTCTGGAAAAGTGCTTGCTAAACAGTTCACCTATCACTTCGGTATTCTCATAAGCAGTACCGTCTATGTACATTATTTTCGGATAAGATGTTTTGGAGTTTGTTAACCGACCTTCGAAAAGTTTCGCTATTTCTCCTGGGTTATGAGATGGCTGAATGGCCCGCATTTCTTTGTTTCTGAGGCTAGTATTTTTTAACTGTTTAATTCTAGTGAGAATGAAAGTATTAGCAATTGATGATTATAATTCACGATATCTGTAGCATTTTATTGAGTGCTTTCGTAACTTTAGTCTGTGAATGCGTTCTTCGTCAAAAGACTGAATTTCATAAAATAGCTGACTTAACATTAACCATTCCATGAAGTCAATTTACGACGTGAAAATCAAAAAATTATTATCAAATATCAGACCCTTAGGGCATCCAAACAAATATAAAAGTCATTTCTACACACAAATAGAATTTGTGCGTGTGTTTCTTCGTAATAATTTGTTTTGGACATCAAAAAACGTATGCGAGCAAAACACAGGAAAGTACTGCCTATTTCGACTAATTCTGTTTCTGTTTTTACAAAAATCTATGCTTATAAAAGCTGTATTGGCATGAACACGAAAACTCACACTATGCTCCTTTAGCGCCATCCATTGTAAACTAGTAGAGTTCTCTACCAGAGAACTTCTAATCAAAACATTTTGTCGAGACTAAACATCTAATATTAGACATATTAATAAGATTAATTAGGGTCAACAGTCCAATACCTTTGGTAACCAAAATGCTGAAAAATGTGTACGTCCTCGTCATAAGTATACCGGACTAGATGATGGTATCTTTTGTTTATCCGCTTTCTACATACTTTCCCTTGAGGTGAAATCAGTTCATTTGGTTGCGCTACGTAAACTTTGTTTGGCTACTAGGTTTCTATCTTCCAAATAGCTTAGTATCCGTACAACATTTATGCAGGATTCTCTGTAAGTTACTTGGTCGTAGTGATCATCGATTTTTCGGATAACAGTTTGGGTCCTCTCTTGACCCAGCACGACTTGTTTTAAGTACGGGTTGCTGATGCGTGGTTTGCATTACTTGCCTGTAGTGTTAATCACTTTCACCACTTAAGAACGTATTTCAGTTTATGATTTTTGGGAACAAATCTAAAATTCTGTTCTTGCTGTTAATAGCAATTGTAGGTGCACAAATATTACACTATCATGATATTGTAATATTTAATGAGAATATCTGGTTTGAAGTAGTGACCACTGTGATATTATAGATGCATAATGTGTTTTTTGAATCCTTATTTTACATTTTTTGTTTCTTGGTATATTCCATGTGACCACCAGTATTTGCACTGTGGTCTTATTCGAGTTGAAAAGCGAATTTTTAAATAAAGTACTCTTGGAAATAAACAATAAACTGCTTATCAGAAGTAGTTTAAATGGTTATCAGATTATTTTTAATTGGATGCACACATACTGAATTTAGGTGAATATTCTACAAAATTTTCAGGTTTGCACAAAATCTAACAATATAATCTATTTTTATCTGGTTGGACTCATCGGGACTAAACAGGTATGGAGTTCCTAGGCTGTATAACTATATCCTGTGGGTTTGTCCGTTTCAATTCTCAATTATCGGGAAAGACAGGCGTGTTGGTAGTGATCCCGTATCCTCAGACTAATAAGTTGTTGGTGCCTCTTAACAGCCTGTCTTATGTAACTAATAGAGTGTATTCTGCCTGGTCACTTAGTGATTTAGAGAAATTCTGATATATACCAGTGAAAAATGTAAGAGTAAGGTGTCTTGCTTTATGTACAGGTCTATGGCGAAGTTAAAGTATAACCAAAAGTTGACCTTCATAAACTAATCAGATACGTGAAACACTACGAGATGTCATTCCAAATCAAATCATGCCTGCCGTTTTCGACTCAGAGGGTACATACCGTATTCTAATTATTCTCTAGGTACTCCCCAAGCTTACAACAATTCTTAACTTATTATAACCTATTCTTCGATAATGCCTTTTTATGGTAAATGAAGATTTTATCTACACACTATGTTCTGAAATGACGCTGGTCGTGCTTAAAAAGAAAGCTGGGTGCTGAATTCTGTCTGTCTGTCTGTCTGTTTTCGACAGAGAACTTTGCACTGATGTGCGGCAGTTCAAGTCGCCACACTCCATGTAGCACACAAAGGAGGAGAAGAAAGTAGGAGAAATGCATAATATAGACAGTAAACAGAGGTGTGAGACAAAGGAGTAGTAATAACGAAGAACGAACAGTTTCATCGGAAATCATGTCACAAGGAGTGGATGCATCTGCGCCACTGAGAACGATTTTGAGCCATGTCACCAATTGTTTCCAACCATTGGTTTTTACCATCCTGAGGACCCCAACCAGGAAGTCTACACCTTCCTACGTGACTTAGACTAACTGTTGTGGATTTCATTGACTGAATTTAGTCTTTTCGTTCTGAAGTAACGCTAGTCCGCGCTGAATATGTCCTGTGAGGGTTGAAACAACGCTGATAAGCAAACGCAGTAGGTTCTGATCTACTCCTGAGAATGCCTAGAAAAAGAACACGGTGCTGAATTAGTGCCAGTCATGCTAAAAACCAGCACTGAGTTCTAGTCTATGCCATTAACGAATCCATTTCAGAACAGATTCAGAAGTTACTCACTATAGAACGTGAGAATTATTTCAGAATTAGTGAGATTTAATTTAGCATTATGGTAAGCTTGGGTCTCTCTGCGTATCTATACTGTTTGGTTGGGTTATGGCTTTTAGGATTAAGGTCTAGGGTCTAGAGTTACGGTTAAAATTAGAGTTAGGATTAGGAGCTAAGATTATGGTTAAAGGACAGTGTTGGAGATATCAATGGATCTCAAAGTACCATAACCTACAGCCACCTGAATGAGTGGGTATATCGCTCATGGTACAATTTCTCCATAGATCGTCTGTATTGTAACTGAAAGACATCCTTACAACACGTAAGCAACAAGTATATGGTGTAATGTCATGTTAGCAGTGTTTTCAATGCATTTTTTCAACGGTTATGCAAACCTTTTTGTGTACAAACTCTGATTGGCTGTTCAAGATCACCGAGATTTTGGCTATGATAGTTTAACTTTGCCCAAAATTCACTTTTTTAAAGAATACTACTATTTTAGGTTCGCTCTTAAAACACTTGTGATGAGGGTAAAGTAATTTTTGTATTAGAGAACAGGGTAAGATTTGTTTACTATAGAAGTGTCAGTGTATATTTTTTTGCAAACTGCTTTTTTCATTTTTATAATCAACATTCATAAGTCAACATTTTCACAACAAACGATGTTATTTTCTTGTTATGTATTTTTGCTTGACAGATTAGTACTTTCAGAGTTAAACGGTATAGAGATAACAGTTAGTTCGCAAATAATTTCCCACTAAGTTACCACATTCACTACTTAGTTTTCTCATAATATTTGTTTACATGGAATTTCTGGTTATACTTTCGCATCTTCATTGTTTATTTTCCATCGTCCAGGAAATTGTGGCAATACAAACCATGCAGTATTCCTCTTGGGTTGTCGACAAGTGAGAGTGTACCCAAAAATTGCACTGTTAGAGTTCTAAATTTCATGTATAATCTTTTTGAAACACCTTTCACAGTTATTGATATTAAGGAAGGTATTTATTTTCGTGACTTTTTACCATTTAAAGTTTTTATTACCATTAGACTCCAGCACACCTCTCCGAACACATTACTATCTTCCTCATTAGTAAACATAAGACTTGATTGTATAGTGAGGTCATTTGTGTTATTTAATCTGGTTAACTTTGTATTTTGTAAAATACCATCCTGAGCATTTAATAGAGCAATTTGTGTTGTTTACTTTTTTAAATTTCAGTTCAGATTTTGTCTCCTGCTGGATTTTTCGATTTTACTGTTGTTCCTGATTATTAGGCAGCCCGTTTCAAGTAGTTACCGTTTGCTGGTTCGAAAACGCACGATCGAATGTTGTTTCTTGCTTTATTTATTTTATGTCTGACGGTAAACTCAGGTAAGAACTCAGTACTTACTTGCATTTCACAGATAAGTATATTAAATTTTATCAAGAAAGTTGTATACGTTTGTTTGCATGTTTTGAAAATAAAGAATGGAACTCAGCAATTTGAGAACATGTGAATTGTGAAGTTAACTATTCTTACATTAAGCAAAAAGTAGTCCAATTTTTTCTGTATTTTCCTCATCTGAAGTTGTGCTCATGCAGTAAAATAGGGTGTTGAGTTCTTGTACTAAGTGTTAAAGATTCGATTCTTGTTTTCACTATCAGGTTGTTCGGTCTGGGTCTTGGAAGTCTCAGAATCAATACGATTACGTAGCTCAAAATCATTCACTATGGCTCAGGTGTACTCTGTTGTAACCTCATTTCTGAGCACTTCCACTTAACCCCACCTAATGACTGCTCCTTCTTCTGCGGTCATATTCCTTAACTGAATTATCATTTTTTTTCCTGTTTTTGCTAGTCCGAAGTGTGACAACTTGAACTAATCTGTTTTTTCCAGAAGTAAAATAATGGGTAATTAATCTTCATTTAAGAATACTGCACTATGAATATCTAAAAGCTGAAGGATTTCCTTCATCAGTGGCACATATTGTATACCGCATAGTTTGTTAATAATCTGAGACTTCATTCTCTTAACAACCAAGGCCTGTGTCGTAAATTACAAATTTACTCTTTGTTTGTTGGTTTGGCAAACCTTTTCGAAATTCATAAACTGTGATTACTGTCAGTGTACTCAACACATTAAAAAGAAACATTTTTAATTAAAACAAATGAACATGGACTCTAAGGCTACGTTTAAAAATAGTGTCTGTTGGAAATATTCGCTCGAAAAATTGTCTTTTCTTATCTTACAGCGGCTCTTTTGCAGCCGTAAAGTAGGACAGAGTGGATTTTCGCACCTTACTCTTTTCCAACTGTTTTCGATGTCGAAAGATTTCATTTAGACTAAAGATGCATGGTGGACAATTTTAGTGGAAATAGGCTGGTTGTAGTATACAATGGTCAGTCGGATGAGAACACCATCAAGAGAAAATTCCTTGTGAAAAGTGGACCTTTAAGAACAGAACTACTTGTTTTCTGAGTAGATGATGCTAACTGGAGAAAGTAAGTAGTTAATTTCCCTGTATTTTTCATACATTGAAACACTGAACCAGCATAATTTTCACCACCTCTTTCATTCAGTCTTATTGACATCCAACAGCATCTAATGGGAAACTTGAAAATTGGATGTGTTCACCACATGGGTTACATTGTAACGACGGAAGACAAGCGCCAGGCAACAGATTGTTTATTCAGAAAATCAAGAGATATTTATAGATTTTTATGTGCATTATTATTTGTTATTGTCAGCAGAGAAGCAACATGTTCTGATTGGTTTTTTTCTTGCTGAAGGCTATTCTGTCATCTCTTTGTGGCCGTTTCTTAGAAAGTCAGACCATATATCTGCGAATCGTATTTGCACACGTTAAGTCTACTGTGATTGGTTGGTGAGTTCGTCAAGGTTAAGTTTTGTCATTGTTTTTTCTCATGATCAAGATTCGGGACTTAAACATTGACGTAAATTGTTGTCTACAATTTTGGCTAGCAGACACCTCTCACCACAACACAGTGTCGTATAAACGCAAGAAAAAGTTAGTGTCTTTTAACTGCATGGGTTAATTCTGTGATCCATGGTGTAATGCGTAAATGGCGCCCAACTTTTCTCTTAGTTTATATGTATCCTTGACAGAAGTGAAAGGGCAAGTGTGAACGTCTGGGGCTTACAACCGGACTGGTGGTGGACATGCAGGTCTACCTAGGTAAGCTGGAAAACCCTGGTTCCAAACCTATCGTGAACATTGACTCCAGAATCCGAAAGGATCGGATGGCGTATGAATTCGCTTTAGTGACTGAAAACCATGGGAACTCAGCTCCTGACACTACTGTGCTGCCTTGCTGATCAGACTTCAAACCAGAGACTCGAGATTAGACCCCTTAAGACAACCATCTGCTTCGATCTGGGCGTCCGGGTAGTATTTCAGCGCTGGTAAAACCATATACGACAACAATTTGTGTGTTTTAATAATAATAACATACTTTTTTGCCTTTATTTGATGTAGATTCCACAAAATTCACTTTATCTGTGATTCCGGCCAATCAACCAGTACTTATTGGTCAAAAAGTGATTCTGATATGTCAGGTGCAAGGGATACCATTTCCCATGCAATATGCAGTTTTGTTTAAGCGTAAGGAAAAGCTGATCTCAGAGAAATGTCATGTTTACGAAGAACAAAAATATCATCTTGTCTGTGAACCGAATGATTGGCAAAGAGCACATACTTATGAATTGCATATTAAGTCTGTTTCTTGGGCAGATCGAGGTGATTGGTTATGTATTTATGCAGCAAATATGACTAGACAATCTCTTGAAGTATATGGTAAGCATAAATTTCAGTCATCTTTATCTTTTTGTCACTTTTGATATGGGTCGTAAGGTACTTCGTGATGTCACACTCAGTTGTGCTTCTGTTTCATATATATGCATATAGAGTTAAACAACTTAGTAAGATGACGTATTGTTACTACACTCTTGACTTACCAACGGAAGTAGGTGTTTTAATCCCTTAAACTAGTGTGGGAAATCACAAAACATTCCGTGATGCTCATACTGGCCGTAGTTTGGTTCCTTAAGAAAATATCAGTTTTCATTCTCATATGCTTTAATTCATCAATGTTTTCGCTAACAAATTTCATACCACTAACTTCAGTTACAAATCCCTGGAAAGCAAAAACAATGAACGTGGCAAAATAGTCAGACTTCATGCTTTTTTCCCTCGATTTTCATCATCACTATGAAGTCCTAAACAGCTTTAATATCATGGTGCCTAAAAAATATGCTACACTATTCTTATTCAACTTCAAAATATGTTCATTAATTCAAACCTAGAATGATAAGTTAAACTATGAGAACTTCTCTCGTAAGTTCACACATTCATTAAAAGTAAGTTTTAAAAAATCATTTTAATCACACCTTTTCTAGAATATGATAAAGCTATAAGAAGACGTAATTTGTCAGAATCGTGTGATGCATTTCCGCAACATATTGCGAACAATTTGATCACACACGGACTTGTCATAGGAATATACACATATTAAAATAATAATAATAAAGAGGTGAGAAAATAGACTTAGGTCAAGTTAAAAGAACATATTGAAAGTCAAAATAACAACGAACATCACTAAACCAAATAGGAGAGGTAATAGTATATCTACCCTGGTATCAAAACAAAGTTTACCAAAGAAGGTTTAGTGTGATAACGAATTGTTTTTGAACGCATAAGGGTGATTTAAACTTCCTAATTACTAGGGCTTCCACATACTTTAGGATACACCCCAAACACGTTCTATAGATAGATTTAAAAGACGTGTAAATATCCAACAACAAAAGAGCCTTGGTGCCTCTTCAATAGAATTCAACGAATATTCACCGAAAACCCACTTGATGAAGAGGAAAGAAAGTTGACACAAACAAGTTCATTAGGAGATATAGAGTGGCCAGAACACCAAGACCCACTCTTCAACCCACCACTAAGAAAGACATTCATCAAGCTACCCTATATGGGTAATCATAGCAGCTTCGTAACTCGACAACGGTTGAACGCTGTAGTTAAAAATATTTTTTATGCAGCTAATATCATAATAATTGAGAATGTGAAGCTGATATATCCATCTAAACCCTAAGGGCATGCGAAAAATGATCTCACATCACACTGTATTTGCCAACTTGAATGTATGTGTGGCCACATCTACATAGGGAGGACTCATCGATATCCGCAAGTAAGGGCTGGCTTCAGAAGCAAACTGAATCCCTAGAACCCATTAATAGTCAGAACAGACTACCTAGCACCCTATATTGCGAAACATATTATAGAGACAGGACATCAAATTGATGTTTACACGTCTTTTAAATCTATCTATAGAACGTGTTTGGGGTGTATCCTAAAGTATGTGGAAGCCCTAGTAATTAGGAAGTTTAAATCACCCTTATGCGTTCAAAAACAATTCGTTATCACACTAAACCTTCTTTGGTAAACTTTGTTTTGATACCAGGGTAGATATACTATTACCTCTCCTATTTGGTTTAGTGATGTTCGTTGTTATTTTGACTTTCAATATGTTCTTTTAACTTGACCTAAGTCTATTTTCTCACCTCTTTATTATTATTATTTTAATATGTGTATATTCCTATGACAAGTCCGTGTGTGATCAAATTGTTCGCAATATGTTGCGGAAATGCATCACACGATTCTGTCAAATTACATCTTATTGCTTTGTCTAAATTCATAAAGGGAACTAATTATTTTAAAAAGAATATAAATTAGGAAAGTGGAAGATATTTAATTGTTTCAGTTGAATCGACGGCATACCTCAATGTTTGTTTTGCTTTCAAGTCAGTGTATGACTGTATAAATTGTACTATTGAATGATTGTACTAATTTCTATTTGAGCTGTTGGCCAGTGGCTGTGGTCTGATCGCTTGAGTTATAACCACTGGATCACGGGTTCAAAACCCGCTGCACCTGCTATTCGCACAGCTAGGTAGTATCAGCAGCCCGTCACATTATAAATGTTGCGCATCATTTCCAACCTTATGGTAAATGCAAATGATCGTTTCGTAATATTTCTATTTTCCCATTTAATCTATTAATCTTGTTACTTTTAAAGGTGAAACGTTCCCTTCTTTCTTCGCTATTTGTTTTTAAAACATGCTGTGATGTTAGTGATGATCTACCAGAGTATCTTAGTTAGTAAGCGTGGCTAGAGTTTTAGTACATGTTGAATAAATTTATGTAATGGTATTTTCCTTCACCTGTCTATATCTAAATTGAAGTCATTGACCTCAGTTATAGGCTACGTTGTTCATATTTATCATAATTGTAAAAGATTTTATTTGACTTAATGTTTAGAAAGCGGCGTTATATGACATGTCCATTTTTACAAGCACTTTTAAATGAAATTGTATTTGAAATGGTACAGAAAATTTCTAACTCAGGTGAAGTTTTTTTATGTGTTGTCCATATGAAAGTAAATATCCATGCTAAGGTTACTGTAAGTGTGTCTGACCTCGGTAATCAGATGACAACAAATTGAATTTATTATTGCGACATGTAATTTAGCGGCTTAGCTCACCTTTATTCTGAGGGCGTAAACACAGCGGGGAACAATAAACTGATTGTGACGGGTTAATGGTTAGATGTATGTAAGACTGATATTTGTTACATTTCTACCATAATAATAAAATATTCTTGAATACAACTGACTAGAGTCATTGAGCTTTTCACTTTCATTGATAGTCATCACGTCTTTGGATTAGAAAATCGGATAAATTCGTGAGTTATGTAATGTTTAAAGAAAATGAAGACAAAACTGACAATTCTGAAGGCCTAATAGTGGAGAGTAAAGGACAAGAAGTTCAGCAAAGAAATCTCGGTGATTTCATTCTCAAAAGCTGTACAATCGCATTTATATACATAATTCTACAAAGATACAATTATTATTTATTTAATTCCACATAGTTAGGAAGGAGATTAAAGGTGATAATAATTTCCAACTTGATATGAAAGTTTGAATGTGGGAATTACAAAGGGGTTAGAGACAGAACTATGCAGGATGTAAAAATAGTTTTTGACGAATAAAAGTGTGAATGGGATGAGCATGGAAGCAAACTGGAATAATTATATTTTATAGTTGGAAATGAAAAAAATGAAGAGGATGAACAAACAACACCTAAAGAAACAAACAAAACTAGATCCATGGTGAATGTAGAGGTTGGACTAGTTTCTTTTGATGAACACAAAGCTCCGATTTTTCGATGCATATGATGAGGGCTTCTGCAGTAAAAAGAAGTTGGAAACACACTGCATTTAGTAGATTTTCGCTTACTTTGTAAATGACTCTAAATGATGAGTCAATTGAGATGCTGTGATAGGTGTTGAGGCCTAATAGTGATTTTTTACTGTTTTCCAAATATGGTACTTGGTAAGGTCTTACGACCTGTTAAGAGGTATTCTGAATCGGTGTACTTATTAGCGAATTTTATTCAACATCTCATCCAAAGCCACAGTATTCGCACTATTATTATCAGTTGTAAATGCAATAAACAGCATAAAGTCATTTATGCTTTTTTGGTGTTGTTGCGTCTTGCGAGTTAGATGGTTTGTTTGCGAAGTTTTCGTTGTCCTTTTAGACTTCTTCAGTGCCAGCTTCAATATAAGAGAGGTGGGTTAGTTAGATACCCACTAGGAGGTAGTATTATTGTAACGGAAGAAGACAAGAGACTTGGTAAAGGAATGTTATTTCGAAATTTGGTATCTCTATATTGTGAAATTATTTACACCTTATCTTAAAATCTTCATTTGCTCAGATCTTCCATGTTGTGCTACTTCTGTCCTTCATATTGTGTTTCTTTGTGTTCCTTTCATTTCTCCCATGTATCTCTGCAACACTGTATCATTTGCTTTCTCTGACATCAAATCTATCTCCCTGCTCTCTGATGTTTTTTGTCGATGAGCGCCTCTTTATATACTACAGATAAATCGTATCAGTAGCACACGCCATAGTATTAGTTACTGGTCATACTTAACTAGGTAAAATATATATCTTCATTCACAGCAGATACTCGTCAGAAAATCTTTTATCTATAGTCATTCCATATTAGACTAGTTTATTTCAAATATCACACAGTGATTCAGTTTAAATAACTAGATGATGTTTTGAGCACAAACTACTGCTCATAATCATATCGATTTGGTCATATTAAAATGTTTATCTCATTTAAAAAACAGAATTATGCCATAAAATTTTGAGCATTTATGAGTTGAAAATTTTAATCCTAATTCTTGGTAGAAAAGACAGGCTGAGTAGGGGAATATTTATGTCTGTTTGTCGTCTTGTCTACTTACTTGCATAAGCTAACTGTGGTGGGTTAATTAATAATAATCCCAAGTTACTCATCCAATTAGTCGGTGGTAATCGAGAAATTACTATGAGTGGGATTGCAAGAAACCAAGTGGACTACAGATGTGCTTCTGAGACCACATATCCCACAGGAGAAGCAAGAAATGAGTAATAATAGTTATATAAGAGGTCGCATGGGTTTCTTCTGGATATGGATGGATTGTTCAAGATGATGAATCTTAGCAGGTGTTTTTGTCTAATAGACGGATAGGGACATCATGGCTTATGTTTTCTGTGTCAGTATGCCTATGATTTATTAATATCCTTAAAGTATTTTCTATAGTTTGGTTCTCTAGCTGATATCAATCCGTGATCAACTCGTCCTGAAATTAATTGATTTTGTTACAATATGGTTACCACTTCAACAAAATTTCATCTAAATAGAAGTATAAAGGAAATAGGCAGGCGTGTGTGTTAAGTGGTCGATGTTGGATTTCTGTATAAATTGTGGTTTATCATTCCATCCTGATTATCGCTAATTGGTAGTAACGTTTTGGTAGTAGTTATTCACAGGAGGTAAATTTCTGGTGATGTCTACACACACACACACACAAACTCGCTATGGTCTACTATTCTCCAGTATTGTTATTTTGCATGTCAGCTCATTGCTAAGTCTCCTAGTTGTAATAACAATAACTCCATGTAATATTTTGGATAAAATAATTATCCTACGCATTAGTTTCTTTTATCTCCTCATAAAACTGCGTCTAATTTACCGGTTGGTCCTGAACCCGGGAAAGGAAGAAGGTTGGACGTGATGTTAGTGTCACCCTTCCGTAAACCAAACAACCCCAGGAAAATAGGTTTGAAACTTTATTTTCCATTCAGAACGCAAGGAATGAAGAAATCTCCTCATAGGTCAAATTAGTTGGCAAAACATAACAAAAGTGTGAAATAAACTCCCCTCCCAAAGCTAGTATACCATATACTATATATAACCCCTTCTAGAAAGCTAATCGAAAAGGTAAACTCATGTATGCCAACAACTAGAGGTTATACTACCTACCGTTAAAAGTATGATAATACTGACAATTACTATTCACCTAATAATGTAAGTATGCGCACAGGTGACATCAGTTTGTGTATTCAAAAATTAAAAGTGAATGTGTCATAAGTTTTATCCTCCAATACTTTTCAAAAGTCTAAGACAGTCAACTTAGTTAGATAATGATAACCAGAACAAATCAGTCAGAAGATGACCCAAATGTCTCTTTACTTCTTTAACCCAATCTTATCAGGACAAGGTTGTTCACCACATACCCTTTGAATGATAGCATACAGAGAGAGCTAGGTATAATCAGTTTAAAAGAGAACATACCATAGGGGGGAGCAATGTGATTTAGCAACTGCATTGGTGTTACCATCGAAATAATTTAACTAGTGGGAAGTATGTAAGTGGACATAAGAGCGAAGGCAGGAATTTTAGCAATTTTATTCTCAATGGCTGTACTTTAGTATTTTATAAACATTTTTTTCGTTTTGTATGTTAGTGTAGTTATAATTACCATTTAATTTGCATAATGAAAAGGTGAGATTTTCAAGGATATAATAATTTTTTCAACCTGGATAGAAAGACTTACAAGTGTGACTAGAGATGAATATTATTCACAAGCGGCATAGAAACAAAAATAATACAGGATTACAAATATAGTTGCGAAATATGCAGAATAGTCCATACTTAAAAATGACACAATCAAGATATTTTCAAGAGTTTGATATGCAAGGATAAGATTTGTTTATATGAGATTGACCACGAATTGATATCACCTAGAGAACCATTGAAAACCAAGGAGTACTAGACAGCTGTTTCATCCAAGTTTGGAAATCATCGGCAGCATTTAACCATTGGGGTTCGAACCGAGGATCTTCCGGTTACAAGGCAAGCTCGTATACCATTCAGCTACTGGGACCCGATTTAATGGCTCATGAATTCTAACATGGTTGTTTTTTATTATGGAACACCAAAAAGTGACGAAAATTTTTGAAAGATTGATTATTTGGATCTTTTGCATTATGAGAAATCAGAGCTTCATGTTGGAATCTCCAGTTGACATAATTTAAAATATAATAGTCATAAACCGCTTTGCAGATGGAAATAATATTTGTTCCTGAAGGTGGAAACAAAAGGTGGGGATTAAAATATCTAAACGAAAAGAAAGCAAACACGACTTCTGCATGGTGTCTGCAGTGCGAAGAAGTTGGAAGCAAACTGTCGTCACTTTTGCTTTGTGAATGACTTTGAATGACGATTCACTTGAGATGTTGTGACAGATGTTAACAAGGAGCTCGATTATAGAACTTCTAATTGAACAGCCTCATTGCAGCCATGCAGAGTAGAGTTCTCAAACTCTTTTTGAAAGGACGTACATAGAACGACCTATATACGTATTCCACAGGAGCAGGTGAATTGATATACCTACGCTAAAGCAGACAAATGTGGTAGTTTGTTCAACAAGTTGCTTATAGACAGTGGACAGCTAGAGAACAGGACTCTTAGTGCTGTTGTCAAGAGATGTTTTAAGGAACCGTCAACTTTCTTCAAGATATCTAGCGCTAATTTTCTCCTTCAGGAGAAAGTTGAGTCTTATGTGTAGTTTCTTCGTTGGGGCTAAACGGTATTCTTCTGTTTTTGGCTTTGGTTCTATTGTTTTTCTCCACAAATCGTGCTGGTTATTCCTTTTCAGTCAAGACCATTTTTAGCCCTTCTTCTGAGTGGTCAGTGCCCCAAACTTTTTAACGTGATGAACAAGAGATTATAGGGATAGCTTTTTGACTGACAGGTATCAGGCTATACAAATTTGTTGGTTGGGCATTCCAAAGAGAATCAAAGATTCCAATTCTGGATGTAGAATTGTCGTAAAAAGATGGGACTTCGAAAGAATCTATTCACAGAAAACCTTTACTGAACGAGAAGTTCACCTATCCATCTGCCAGAATTCGTTAAATTGCTGCTTGTCTGTAAGGCAGTATACATGGAATGTGTGGTGAACAACCTTGTCCTGATAAGATTGGGTTAAAGAAGTAAAGAGACATTTGGGTCATCTTCTGACTGATTTGTTCTGGTTATCATTATCTAACTAAGTTGACTGTCTTAGACTTTTGAAAAGTATTGGAGGATAAAACTTATGACACATTCACTTTTAATTTTTGAATACACAAACTGATGTCACCTGTGCGCATACATACATTATTATTATGTGAATAGTAATTGTCAGTATTATCATACTTTTAACGGTAGGTAGTATAACCTCTAGTTGTTGGCATACATGAGTTTACCTTTTCGATTAGCTTTCTAGAAGGGGTTATATATAGTATATGGCATACCAGCTTTTTAAGTGTTACTGTAATAGTGGCAATCCGCCTCCACAACTATTGGCCCATGAGTACAGTAACTAAGCTTCATTCTACTCCATGATCACCTGCTTAACTGTTCTGTTTCGTTTATCCTTTGTGTGTGTGTGAGTTTAGTAGTTAGTCTTGGTCTAAATTTTGGAAAACATTTAATGACCTGAATTAAAAGCAACCCGCTGTTTTGTTTGTGCGTAGTGGTAGTGGATTACTATTTCCTAGTAATGGGGGTTGAGACCTGACAGGGTTAATTTTATTACGGGACACCAAAAAGTGAGGAAAAATTTTGAAAGATTGATTATTTGAATCTTTTACATTATGAGAAATCAGAACTTCATGTTGGAATCTCCAGTTGACAGAATTTAAAATATAATAGTCCGAAACCGATTTGCACATAGCGACTATATGCATAATAGGTCTATTTGACAATAGGTGGATATCATCAAAAGTATTGTGTTCATGTCAGCATTCAAACTGTATATTTTTCTAGGAATGAAAATCAGAAAGGAAGTCTTATTAAAATCGGTAGTCGACAAATCATTGTAATATTAAGTAGAAAACTATTAAAGGCAAAAGAGTAGTGTATTGTTGTATGCCTCTGTACCGAACTGCAAATCAAACTTACCAATCTCAGTTTTACATTCTCTTATCTGGTTGTACACGGTGTTGAAGGAGATGTTGTGAGTTTCCAACTGTGCTCTAGTAGTTGGTAGTCGGAATTCTCAACCAAATGAGCCATAATCTCTGGTGGTTTCACGGAGTCATGATGTCGTCTAACGTCTCATCAAGATGCAAATGTCGTTGCTCAATACGAGCATATTTTCATTCATCGCTTCCGGATTCATTCTGTTTCATAAAAAGAAATCAGCATGATAACCACTCTACAGATAGAATACATCCTACAACTCACCACTGATCACTGATAATTCTAGAGTGATGATGTTCCTCGCTGGCTTAAGTATTCGACTTTTTGCCGATGGGTTTCGACTTCGAACTTCTCTCTACCTGCTTCAACGTGGGAAATTGGGTAGTTTCATCAGCTGCAGTGTGTTGCTCAAATAACCTGGCACGCGAGAAATCTTCTTGAAGTGACTGAGTTCTAACTGACTATGAATAAGAAATATAGTTTTCCCTCTGTTCACATCTTTTTAGCATTCACTAGCCTAGATTTTCTCACTATTTTTTTTCTGTATTTTTCATTTTCCAAAAACATGTTTATTGCATTCTTATTGAGTCTTAATGGTCATAATTCTTTGTACACTCCGAAAACAACGAGGTTTGTTGGTAGGTTATTTCAATTTTAGTCACACCAAGATATCTTCCTTCATTCATTGCAGTGTGACAATGTTCTGCACTTAGCACAAGGGGCAAGATTTGGGTTTTCTATACTAGTGTCAAGTATGAGCCTCTGTGTGTTTCAGAGAATTGGCAAGTCATGAAAAGCATTTCTAACAGACTGGAGGCTTTCATCATCGGCCGCCTTCGTTGTATGCTGAAGATCAGATGTCCCGAAAGGAATAGCAGCAAGAAACTCTGGGAACCAACCAACCAAAGATCTCTAGCCCAATAAATATATATATCGACAAAAATAGAGACGGATTGAAGGATATTAGACACCAGGCTGTGCAGTGGAACCCGAATGGAAAACGACAACTTGGGTTGTAGGTCGGTGGCTCACATAGAAGAGATTGTGTGAAGACGAGATGAAAGCTAATGAGCAGTCATGGAGCTAGCTAAAGACGATGAAGTGGATATCTGTTGTTGAAGTTCTATGTTCCACTCGGAATCCAAGGAAGTAATAATATAATACTACCATTTAATTTCCGATAATTATGTATTCTACACCAAAATTCCTAACCAAGCAATATGCGCAGAACAAAGATTCACTTCGCTTTTATGTTTATTTGAATAAGTATCAGTATTATTATTTTGTCTCCATTGGAAACATTGATTTCTTAATTATGTCGTCTGAAGGAATATATGGATAGATAAATAGGATATGTATTTCAAACTACCCTTCTTTAGTAGCTGATATTTTACACCCAGGTAATGAATAACTAGCCTATGAAAAGTAATTATTATCTTTTTTTCAATTGTTTTGCAATCTTAATTGAAGGTTGATAAATTTCATCGTGTTTTTAAACTATTATAATTTTTCTTTTCTTTTGATTTTAAGCACCGGCGAAACTAGAAAAGATGGGAGTGTCAAGTTTAGCCTTACCTATGGCTAGTGGTAAAGAAAGTATTGTAAAAGAATTTGGTTTACCTTCTGGAATATCATCTCCTTCAGCTGGATCACACTCTGCTTCTTCATCCTCTTCTGCTTCTTCTTCGTCATTATCTTTGGCTACAGCAGGGATGGACTCAACTTTGTCAGTTGTTGGTACACCGCCAAGCCAGTATATTGGTTTAGGGACTCGTACAAATCCGTATGATTTGCGCCCAGGTTTAGGAATACAACTTACCTGTGAAACAACTTGTGGACATCCTCGTGCCAATATAACCTGGCTAGTTACAAATGAGGTAATATTCGAACCTGAGATATAAATATTCAATTGATGCTTTGTTTTAAATCCGACAGTTCACGTTAGTCTGTGGTAGAAACTGTCATCTTAATTGCATCTTACCAAAGTAATCACTTGCCTTGAGTTGGTTTATCCAAAGTACTAATGAGTTATAACTTACTTAATTGATTGAATTTGATGTTGGTACGTTGCATGCTGTGTCACAAATTGGCTGATGTTTTGAGAAGTACACCAATGAATTTCAAACTGATGTTTTTAATGAAACTTCGCCGTTCTTGGGATGGTAGTCCTTTACAATATGCCTTTTGGTAAAAAAATTTAAACCAGAAGATATACATTGTCATCTGCTTCCTGGCTTTCAGTAGCTGGCTTGGCATTAATGATTAAATTTTAAGATAATTAAGAGTTGAACTAACGATTTTCCGGCTTTATATTTATAATCCAACATCTCTGTAACGCCAGATCGGGAGGGAATCATTGTCACTCTAATCCTTTTTCCTAAGGAGGTGCTATGACTAAGAGATCTGTAAACATTTTGCTTGTTTTCCTGTTCCATTCATCCTATTCCATTAGTAAGAAAGGAATTCTCTCTTCAATATCTCCACTGTGTGGTCAGCTGGGAAGTAATAGCTGCCCATACACTTCTACTGCATCGATTTACATGGCTAGAGCATATGAGACGCACGCCAAGCCATTGCCTTTCTCGTCGAGCAATGTTAGCTGACGTAGGATTGCATTAGGAAAGAGTTAGATTTGGTTAAACCAAAACATGCATGATATCATTTCATGAACTCTGACTATTTGTTTGACCCAAGAAGTAATCTTCAAGACATTAAGAGTCAAGGGTTAGTGACTGTTGGGGTTATTAGTTAAAAAATAATAATAATAATCACCTTGTTCCAAACAATAATATTTATATAGAATGGAATTTTCAGTGTTTTTATACATATTGCAACAATTTCATAAATATGTACATACATAAAATCTAAAGTAATAATAAAAAGACAAAATAACAATGTTGGTGGAAACAATGAATTTTAAATAGGTAATATGATAGATAATACATATAATAATAATAATCTTTGTGTATACTTTGCAGTTCAGATTACTGATTTAAAAAGTTTACAAGTTCTTTTCTGACGCCTTATTCTTCACACAAAGCCCGTGCTAAATATGGTATGGTAGAATTTTTATATTTCGTTGTACGAGCGTGAATTCCTATGAAATCTCCTCTGGTTTTACTAGGAGTTACACAAGGGAAAACGTTGCGAATAAAAGGAACGTTCAGCATCAGACAAGATAATTTTAGCCAACAGCTGGCAAAAATTTAAGTGCTTATTAACAATAATGTCAGTTAGCCTTCAGTGTTCTACGTAGTATGATAATGTCTTTTTTGAGAAGTTCAAGGAAGAATGATGGCGAACAATAAAGGATAATGGACAAAATATATGAGTTAACAAATTCTAAGAGAAGAGGTTGAGTTATGACAAAAAGTCTCAATTTCTTTAAGTAATGAGTCATACGAAAAATTTTCTTGTTCGGATCTGAAAATAAAAAAAACAATGACATTTAGATGGATTCACTTTAAGACCATTTAGGTGAGACCTTTTGTTAACTCCTGCCAAGAACATATTCATATAGGAACAATCCAAAGCAGAAACTACTGGGATAGAAATGGTTAGAGCATCGGCATATTTAATGGAGTTAGCTTTGGAAGAATATGGAAGGTTGTGTAAAAAGAAAAAAGGAATGGAGAGAGTACAGCGTCTTGAGGCACGCCAGTTTCCGTTAGCAAAGAAGTGGAGCTTTTTCCATTCAAAACAGTACATTGCCTTCTACCCAAAAAATAAGAAGACAGCCAACTTGTGACCCAGGACTCAGTGTTTGCTGAAATCAGCTTGCTTGCCCCAGGAACAGAGTCAAAAGCAGCACTGTAGTCTAAAAAGGAGGCTCGAACAAACTTTGCGCCTTCATCAAGACTTGAAACAATATTGTGATGGAGTACAACGATAGCATCTAATGTGCTTCTACTGCATTTGTAAGTAAAACTGCTTTGGGTCATTAAAAGATTTCAAAGAAAGTTTAAAAACATACAAGAGAAGTTTCTCTATATTTTTCAAAAATGCGGACTTGATGGTGGTTGGCCTAAACTTTAGACCTGATCCAGAAGATGACTTTGGTCAAGGCACCACCTTTATTTCTTTCCATGCAACCTGTACTGTATCGCTGTGAAATGATGCATTAAAGATTTGTATAAGAAGATAACACAAAATATCAGCATTCTTTTGAAGGAAAACGCTTGATACACTATCGGGACCCAGGCTGTGTGATGGATTTAAGACATGACAATACAGGAAAGTGATCATTTATGTGACTAGAAACATCAGGTTCAAACATATTTGCTTGTTACATTATAAAAGATCGATTTAAGGCATTTACATCAGAATAAGCATCCCCTGAAATTTGTTTACTGCTTGTAAGTTGATTAAAAAGTTTCCAGATGTTAGAAGCATTCTTACATGATAAAACACTTTCCCTATATATCCCATTTAGTCTTTGTATTTCAGAGAGTTTATCCTTCAAACACCAGTGTTATCATGTGATAGATACAGATTCCTCTTTTCTCTTCTATGCTCTTTTAGTTGTTGAGAAGAGATTCTATCGAATCTCATGAACAGTGTTTCAGTAGGACAGCAAATATCCTAACAGAACTTGAGATAGGTGGTGATATTAGAGATGTTAACGTCTGACACTTCATCAACGAATAGGTCCCAGTCGGTATCGTGCAACATACATCTCAGTACTCATATATTGTCATGTGAATAGGATCGTTCTTGGATTTTCTTTGTTAGGTGAACTAAAGCCCTTCTATGTAACTTCCCATACACTTTCGTTAAAATACGCATAAAAGGCAATGGTTACAATTCAGTAATGGAGTTGTCCTTCGCACCTTGTATATGTCACGATGATTTATGAAAACAAAGTAGAGATCATTGTCAATAGGTAGAGGTGTGTATCCACTGTTTGTGTTCTCCTAGACTCATTATACCTTCATTATTTCCTATGTAATTTCCTCCTTATCCTGCACACTTCATTTTATTATAGTTTTTGTGCGTATCTTTTTCTCTTCTATCTTTATATGCACTTAATAAATTATAACAACCTCAATTGATGTATTTTTATGTGCCAAGTTCAGTTTGTATATATAGTTTAAATTTACCAGTACTGAAAGGCATCTTTTAATGAGTTAATCAGTAGTATCTTATGTGTATATATCCTAGATCAGCATTCTTTGCGTAGAAATTAAAATATCCAAAATTTTTAAAAATGGATTATAAGTAGGTTATAAAATCTACTCTCTATTTGTTCGAAAATTCACATAAAGTGTAATCATTGATCATTTTCATTTTAACTAAGTAATGAGAGGTAGCACGTTTAAACTTGTTCTATCTGTCATTATTTGAAGACTCATTGTGTTGAGAAATAATACTTAATTGGTAGAAATTGTTACCGTATTTATATGTAGTTAGCTAAAATGAATGCAACTTAGCTGTTCAAGCACTTTCAAATACTACACGCCATTGATACTATACGAGATCGCTGCTTCACTCAGGTCCCGAGTCCTTATTTGTCAATTGTCCTTTTCACGTATCATTAGATTCTGGTTTGTTTAGTATCACAGCTTACTATTTCTTCATTCAGAATGAGAAAAGTTCCTTTTAAAATAAGTCATTGTAACAAGGACTAAACTGTTATTCATTTGAATATTGTGGACTTTTGATATAGTTGTGTTGTCTAAGCTGTTTGGTTTAATTGTGAAGCTTCCCTTGTCCTTCTGAACAACATTTTTAGCGTTCACTTAACATTAAAGCTAGGGGTCGGGTAGACATTTTCACTGACTTTTTTGTGTGCTGTTTCTTTGATCACACATGACATCTTTTTCACCGTATACTCTTGTTCACTATACATTCAGCTCTAATTAGTTGCACACTCCGTCAGAGTACTGTGCTTTCATAATCCTCGTGTTTGTCTTAAGAATTTGGGGACTTTGGAATAGATTTGTCTAGATTACTTAATTTAATCCGACCTACAGAATTTGTAAGTCAATAAAAGCTAGTTACTGACAGACTTTATAGATTTGAATACCATTCTAATTCTAGTATTTTATGAAAAAGAAATCTAAGTAGTGGTTTTGATGTACCTAATATGGTTATCGGTACAAAAAAACTTAGTGAAATTATTCAAACACATTAGATTAGATGTCTCCAAATTCTAGTTCACTTATTACTTTTTATATTGTCAATGAGTTAGTCACCTTTTGTTTATGTTAACACTTAACAGGCCTCTTATTATTCATGTTGTACACTGACATTAATGATAATCCACATGTTTTCTGAGGGTAAACCTCCCGCATACATAAGAAACAAAGACAGTTTTACAGAAATCACTGTAGGGTATCAAATTAACATATTTTTACTGTTAATATACCATTATTAATTTTATTTCTCTCTGTTTTATATTATTATGTATTATTATTATTATTATTGCTTGCCTCAGACAATGACTAAAGGAATTTCACCTACAACTGCAAATATAATAAGTTATGATCGGTGTAACAGTTCATTGAATACAATTCATATGACAACAACTATATCACATTTACAAGTTCAGTGTTCACAATTCGATATTATTGGTCTAAATCAAATTCAATGTTCAGTTAGCGGACCACAATACAAAGATATCTTGTTAACAAGACATGTTTATATATTATGTCCTGGTGAGTTGAGTTATTTTAAATAATTCTTTTTTCCTTATAATATGACGAAAAATTCCATGACAGTACAATTTTGTTTTTGACACAATGATAACCAATGACAGATATTTCTATCTCTGTCAATTCACATGATATTATATCAGTTCTGTTTTAAGTCTACAAATTCATATTTATGTGCTCATGTTTACTTTGTACATAACTGTGGATGATAATAACTTGTGAATTTGTCTGCAAATTGTAACAAATATTTATCCGTACATTTACTTGTGAAGATTTGCTTTAAGCACTCGATTTACAACTAACAGCTTTCGAGTTCGAGTCCTGCCTCCACCTAATTCAACTTGGTAAGTTGAGTAGTATCATCAGTCATCATGCACAAAAGGTGTCTCATTGCCTGGTGCATGGAAAGACAACACTATAGAAGGGGTAGTACTATATCTGGATGGTATTATTTTGCTATTCATATAGGATATCTGTAAGCCGTTATAATAATAGCGGTATTATATGGGAATACATGAAGACGTTAAGTGAAATGGGAAGCGTATATATATATATATATATATATATATATATGTTACACTTCGTGTTCTCAGCTGAAGTTATTAGGAGAAAAAGAAGAAAGAACCAGCATAAAGTTAACTAGTATTTTAATTTCATACATTTATTCCCCTTTATTAATTTGAATACAGCAAGAAAAACAGTTTTTGCAGAATAATATGGCACCACCATTTATTTTGTTGGCTTCTCATCAGCTGCTTACAACCTGAATAAATTATTAAGTTTATGCACAGAAAAGTTTTAACATACTTGCAAATTTTACATGATGTTAGTTGATAGAAGCTTCTGGTTTTAGTGAACAGTGCTCAGAAAATTACGCTCATGTAGTTTTTGCACAGGGAGCTGAAGTTTGAACAAAGTAAATGTATGCATACAATGGTAAAGGAGTTACGTAATAAGGATGAGAGGTGCGTAAGATGATGAGTAACTAATAAATTGGGTAACAGTGTACTGAGTTCAACTCAAATCATAGAAACAAGAGACAAGCAAAATTGCACTATATCAAAGGAGTGTGGTGAGGTTAAAACCAAAGGTTACGTAATCAAAAGAAAGGGAGAATAAAGACACCCAGTTACCACGATGGGCAAGGAAAGACTGATAACTGCTTCTTTCTGTACACATAAATCGGGTTTCAAGCGTATAATAGAGATTGCTTCTGCAAACTTGAAAAGGACTGTCTGTTAATAATTTCAAAGGATTTTGCGATTTCCGCCTCGTGATCAGTTTCAAAGAGACGCCTGGTAATGGCATCTGTACATTCTGTACATAAATTTAATAATTTATTTAGGTTGTAAGCAGCTGGTGAGAAGCCAACAAAATAAATGATGGTACCATGTTATTCTGTGAAAACTGTTGTTCTTGCTTTATTCAAAGTAGTTTAGTTGTTAATAATTACGCATTGGATTTAAGAAACATCTTAGATTTGATCTCGGGGAATAAATTAGTGAGTGCCTGAGTTTTATAAAGCTGATGAATAGAAATTTCCGTGCATCTTATAAAATATTCTGTTAATTTAACCAATTCTCGATATAAGAAATGAGGCAAAGTTAAACTATCATAGCCAAAATCGCATTGACCTTGAACAACCATTTAGAACTCAGATACAAAAAAGTCGCATAATCTTTGAAAAATGCTTCAAAACATTGAAAACATGATATTACAGCACATAATTGTCGCATATGAGTTGTAAAAATGTCTCTCAGTTGTTAAACAGATGATCTATACAGAAATTATACCATGCGCTATGGATGCATTCAATCAGGTGACTGCAGGTCATGGTACTTTGATAGCCCTTGATATTTCTGACAGTCTTTCCTAATCTACTCCTAACTTTAACCCTAATTCTAACCTTAACCCCACTCCCTAATCTTTAAAGCAATATCTCCACCTAACAGTATAGATTTGCGGAGAAAGTACCTAGAGAATAATTGGAATACTGTATCTACCCTCGCCAAATCCAAAAATGCATGCATGATTTGATTTGGAATGATCTTTCATAGCCTTCCCTGGATCTGATTGGTTCTTGAAGACCAACTTTTGATAGACCTTGACTTTGGCTATGATACTTTAACTTTGCCAGAAATGAAAATGAAATTTCATCAATTTGATAAGTCTTTGAAAAATTATCTTTTTAGATTTATCAAGGATATTTCCCGTTTGTTTGTAAGGTTTACACAGACTCAGATTTATTCTTACCACAAACACAATAGCTAGTGAACTGTTAAAAATAAATTCACTGGAAGAAGTATTATTTCAACCAAAATACTCATGAACCCACTATTTCTCCAAATGCAATTATATCAAACATAACAGTTAACTTGTATCTTTATTACTGAAATCCTGTTTTCTGTGACCACTAAGTTGTGCAAAGAAACTCTATTCGCGTTGTCACATTTTAAGATTGAAATTGACTTTGTGAATTATTACATGGCATTTAATTCTACGTAGGTTACACTGCTGTTGAACTCAACCTTAAATGAGCGAAATAGCCGTCTAGCATTTTAGTCACTTTGATCTGGCTAGGAAGTACTACTGGTTGATGGCGCGAGGGGAGGGGGCGAAGGGTTTCCAACTAGTCATATAAATCACTAGTGTACGCCATCCAGCATATAACAAATTGTGATCTGAATATTTTCTTAAATTTCCTCTTGAACTGAATAATGTGTAAATCACGAATTCTATACTCCACAGTACCAGTCCATCCAACTAGCTAGCAGGAATTCAGGTGGTCTAACCGATTCGGTCAAACCAACTGCCGTGTATGATGCTTTAGACCACTTCAATCTGGTTAACAAAAGCTCTGGTGTTTGACGTGAGTGCTTTTCCAGTTATGCACACCAGACAGTAGTTACTTATCAGATAATAATACTGTTTCACTGTGTGATATACCTAATAAACAAACTAATATGAAAGTAGTTGCTTAGTGTTTGTCAGATTTGATATAGGAACTAGTTTATTTAAGTGATTTGTACTGTACAACATAATTATCGTGTAGATGCAATGTGCCTACAAAGAATAATTAGTCATTGTTTGTTTAATAATTTAGATATCCTGTGACATTATTTACATTAGTAATAAATTGTTTTATTATGTTACTGAAATGGTTGTTTGTGTTATTAGCTTTAAAACTGGGTTGTATAAATATTTTCTAAAATGTTGCTATCTAAACTATGTAGTAGATTTATGCGGCAACACAGCAGTCGTTGGATAGGAAAACAAAACACATTGTTTTTAGAGGCATTCAACTACATTTTGGACAATTTGATGTTGAATAGATTAGCAGTATGTGCATACCATTTACAACCTTGAACAATGGCTTCGATGAGTTTTAGCAAAACTCTGACCGATAACCAGGTCTACTGTTTGTTATGTCTGTTTTCCAATGGAATCAGGGTAGTTTTATTTGGACATATCAGTATAACCTTTTTTATTCTTTGAATTCTGAGTGGAACATAAGACTTTAGGTCTTTTGAGTTTCGATAATGTTGATATTGTTTTTACGCGATGGGTTTGCTAGCCTCCCACCCAACCTTCCTTCGCTTATTGATCTTACTACCACCGACTAGGGGATGTATGGAGGTGTGTCGGCTGGTAATCAAATCCGGACCTCTTTTGTGGTTAACAAGCATTCTACCATTGAACCACTGACGCACAAGTCTAATTACTGCATTACAAATTTAGTATTTCATTCAACAAAGATGAATTACAGTGAGAATTAAATGCTGGTTATCCTTTCACTATCTGATAATTGAATATTCTGCGTGAGATTTTATACGACTTTGTAAAACAAAAATTAGAAAAGTATTATTGAATGAACAGTAAAGGAAGTGTTTCATTGGTCTAAGCATTCAACACCCACTCCACCAACTTCACTCTCTGCAAACCTCACACAATAAGTTTGGCTCATAGACACTGATACATGAGAAATTTGTTGCGTTTGAAGTGAGTTCCAGCACTGAACAAGCAAGATGTCTAAAGTTTTCTTGCAATGCAGAGGTATATTCATAATGTTTATCTGTTTTTGCTAATGTCCTAAATTTGTTTCTAGTACTGAATAGTTGTTGTTGTTGTTGTAGTAGTATGACATGATTCTAATTGAACTGTTCTTCTCCCATGTACAAATCAGTAATGTTTTGATTGGCGCCGGTTTACTTAATTTCATATTTCTATGCGATAATTATGATAATAATGACAGTAATAATGAGAATAAATACCTTCTTGTTAATAAACACTTGTTGTAGCTAATTGTGTTGTACTTCTCTACCCTTTGATTTTGCATAAATTATTAGGTATTAATTAGCATTTATGTATGCGCCTTAATTAGATTTTATTCAGAGGTAAGCGCATACAACAATATAATGCATAGTGTGTGTTGTACAGTAAAGTTTACTATCTGAATGAAGCAATCTAGTGTCTATTGAACATAGGCATAAAATCATACTAACAAACAAATAATATAAAATAATTGAAGAGAAAAAAAAGTCAATTATAATTCTTTTAAGCCTTCAGGCGAATTTATCTTATTGTAAGGTAGAGGAAACGAAACACAGCCTGCTTATATGTAGCTGCATCACTTCACTCAGTCACTACGACTATGTTGAAGAGTGAAGGAAAGGTGGGGCAAGAAAACAAGGTTCTCTCAGATAGATCACTGCCTTAGACCGAATTTTCAGCGCAGGTCTGTGCAAAAAAGTGTAGCAATTCTACTAGTCACACTTCATAAAAGCACACATTCAGGTGGAGAGAAAAAAGTGTTGTTACCTTTAAAGATTTAAAAATGATCGCATTAAAAGAAGACGATTCGGTAAAAGAAATTGAAAACCATCAGCCTATAGTTTTAGCATTACAGTATCATTTTATCCCCGCTTGTTTGCATTTCGAGTGAAACATGAGGTTTCAAGCTTTGCACCTTCAGTAGCGGTGATGTTTTGTTTTTACGGGGTGGGGTTGATTGCCTCACACTCAACCTTCCCTCTTTAACGGGTTCACTACCAGCTAAGCGAGAAATTGAACTCGTGACTCTCACTCGGCTGGCTAGCATTTCACTACCAAACCACCAACGCATCATAGTATCATAATCTTTTATATTAACCAGATAATTCCGAAAAGAAGTATAGTGCACAATTCTCCAAATTAAAAACAATAATTGTTACTCAGTAGCGTCATATGGATAGATGTTTATGTATTGGACAATAAATTACATCTTTCATATGAGAGTTAGTGGTGTACTACCTAATAACCCAAATCTGCTGGTTGAAATATCCTCAGTAGTGAGATAAAGCTGAGAATTGTCGGATTTCGAAGTATACATGCTACTATTTTCCTATTTCTTTGGCCTGTCGGGGTTTTCATGCTCACAGAAAAACAAACAATTGATTGATCTTGATCAGCAGATTAACCATTCAAGATACGGTTATCCAGTGTTCAATATCTATGAGCGCAGTGGTTAACCAACCGGTTGAAAAAGAAACGCAAAATTAGTCTACTGATTAGAAGCAGATTGTATAGTGTAGTGTTGAGAAAAGCACTACTCCCACTAAAGTTAGTTATTAGAATGCAATCACAAATTCCACTTCTACGAATGGAAATCCTGAAAGCGGCAAAACCTTCCTTAAACTTTTCAATCAGATACACTTCTTGAGAAAAAAAATGATTAACAGAAAGGTGCACATCATGGGTAAAGCAGCGTATATAACCGTGTAGTAGTACAAGTTACCTGGAAAAAAATGTAGAACAAATTTTTTTTTAAAACAGTGTATTGTTGCAGGTAAGAAATCTGAGGTCACTCTATAGATTAGCACTGACACAAGAATTTACGTGCAAAAAGTGAGGAACATTCGCAACTTATCATTCAAATCTTCCGGAAGACTGCATCTTGTTAGTGTGCTTACCTAACAGGCTTATTCTACTTATATCCTATTCTAATATGCATATATATATATATATATATATATATACCTTTGAGATGTGTAACATTAACCGCTGAACTATTGAATTCGTTGAAATCATGTATATTTTTTATAGTTTTCAATGTGTATGACTATTTCATCAACTCAGCTAGCTTTTATGATACTAATTTGCTGAATTCTATTCAGATAAACTCGATATAATAAAACAAACAATACCAACAAATGAAATCAGTAAAGAACGTGTTCGACGACGTATGTTGTTCGTATTTTAATCAGCGGAATGCATTTATCGTCTTATTTTGCCGATTGGTTGAATGTAATGTTTCTTAATGATTGTGTTAGCATGTTACACATTAGATAATAAATAAATAACTGAGGCATGAAATGCGGTTATCAAGTTGTCAGAGGAAATTCGTATGGTGATTATTGGTTATGAAAACTTTGAAAAAAAAAATTAAAACATTTATGTGTAAATGCTTGCCGCCTTTCTGCTTTTTTGGAATGTTTTGCATGGCATCTGTACTTTTTCCCCTATCCGCATCGCATTAGTTATTGTGTTTTAAATTTAAGGATGATGTGTTTACTCAGTATGTTCTGTTTTTACTGTTCTATTTTCCAAGTTTGATGGCGCACTGATATCAGTTACAGAACCATTGAAAACCAGGGAGTAATGAACAGCTGTTTAGTCCTAGTTATGAACTCTTCATCAGTACGGACCAAGAACCTTCAGGTTACGAGTTGAGCTCGTTGACCATTTAGCTGCTTGGGACGAATTCTGATAACCTATGAATTATAAATTCTGCCAACTCGTGGTATATAGTTCCACAGTGGAACTGAAATAGCTTCAGAATTTCAGGGAGAGTAAAAAGCAGAAATTGTTAACGTTTGTAGTCTTTCACGTTAATTGACAATAGACTTGAAAATTAGGTTAAGGGTATGCTGCTGGACCATAAATGAACAGAGCTGAAAGTTGAAATAGGTTAGTAGTAGTAATAGACCGTGACTACAAACTGACTGATATAAGTTTAAATCTTAGAGGGGGTCATACGTTTTCACCAAGATTACAAATATACCTTGCAAATGTTTGACAACATGCACTGTTACTAACGGCTTACCTGGACTATGGGCTACCAAAATACCCTCCTCCACTAAACACATTGTTTTGAACTTCTCCTTTTCTATTTTGTTCTAATCAATCAAATATTGACCTTAATTCGTATTATTTCTACTAGCGCACTTTATAAAAACATTTCAACCTATCACTTTTGCTATTCTCCATGAATTTAATACGATATACCTTAGTGAAATGGACGGTAACAGCCACTGAAGCGTGTAAGCATATATCCACTGACTGTCCATGAAGGAGGACAGCAAAGGCCTGACAATTAAACCACCTACCCTCAGAAAACACAATCACTCCAGAAATAATATTCTTCTTCTTTACAGGTACTCACCAGTGAAAGCTGTCCCTGTTTGTTCATAATATGAAATATACTATTTTTACAAGTGTTGGTATGCAAGGATTTGACTGGTTTCAAGTTAAATCGCGGAATGACATCAGTTAGAAAACCATTGGGGACCAGAGATTACTGGGTAGCTGTTCCATCTTAGTTCCTGTCTCCACACAGGGTTCGAACTCAGGACCTTTAGAATACAAGGTCGACCTGTTGACCATTTAACCACTGGGACGGAATGCAATGACCCATGAATTCTAACTTATGTCGATTCGCTACTTATGGTATCACCTCCAATATCCTCAAATCTGACCTATTGGGACCCCCATTGGTTACGAGTTCTCACTAGAACTCCAGAAAACTTCATCCTGTAGTCAGTCCCTAGTAAGAATGAGATGAATTTTCAGGTGTTGGTTTTTAGGGATTTGATTTAAGGAGCTAAAGCAATCCAAGTTGGAAAACCAAAAAGAAGATCATAGAAAATTATTTTATTTCTAAAGGCCAATAAATGTAGCAGGATAACAATTTTTTACTCCTTTACATTCCCACTGGGAAATAGGGCTTCAAGCTACAGCTTTGAACTTCCGGTAGCAGTGGTATTTATTTTTATAGGATGCGGTTGCTGGCCTCATGCCCAGCCTTAATACTGGCTTGGCGACGTAAAGGAGTGCGTCGGCCGGGGGTCGAACCCCGAACCATCTGCGTGGTTGGCGAGCATTCTGCTGCTGTGCCACCGACGAACAGGATAATAATCTGATCTGATTTATTTTGTAATATGCAAATTTCTTTTCAATTTCTTATAATGCTGACTTACTATTTCTATCATTACTTACTTATTATTATTATTACTTACTATTATTCCTAGTTAAACATTGTTTCTTCCCATATTGTGAACAACCATCATTTTTCTTCAGAGCATTTGTCTAATTATTCTATAAACAGTCAATTCTGTTAACGTTTAGTTACATAATCACTCATATTATTCTTGACTTTTATTACTTATAACTCTTATGTGAATAACACATAGTGAACGTGATAAAAATGTGCTCTAACCCCGTTCTGCAATCTGTATATTTTGATTATGTTTAGGTGTTTGAAGAAGTTGAAACAAATCCGCCAAATTTCGAAAATGAGCTCAGATTTGCCTGTTACATTTATTGTTCTTGTTTTTAGTTTTTCATTCAGTGGAAAGAATTTCATGAAGACCTTATCTTAATTCTTCAATCCTAAAGGAATTGTATCATTTCGGCTATATGAGCGTATTGAAACGAATTGGTTATTATAAAATTTACGAAGTTTGAGTGTTCTCTCTCCTTAGCTTACTCCTAAAATCTATTACTTCTCCAAGTGACTTCGCATGATTTGTTCAAGTTATAACTGTACCGTAGTGCTTGGTCCCTGTTGAAATACTTGGCTCTTAGTTGGGATTTTTCGACCATGTTTGAAGTTTAACATCCTTTTATTCAGTTAATAGTGGTTAACAGTGGAATTCAGGATGTGTATTTTGTCCTGTCTGGGACTCGTCAGCTAGATGACACCATCGATACTCTTTGTGTCTTATCTTGTAATCTAAAAATTTGATCTCCTTTCTAAAGTGGTCATAAATACACATGCTGTGTTCCATTTGATTCACCTCTTCCCCTTACAAAAAAATTAGCCAATAATACAGTTAAATGATAGTGAAATGGTATGCCATAATAGTAGTGTGCATGACTCTTATTTCATGCATTTCCTCTGAATCATTTGATTTGTCGGCAATGTAAATGTTTACAGTTTTTAGCGCTAATCTTTTAACATAAAACACCATTTGTTTTCTTCTTCCTCACACTTTTTAGGCGGTGAAAGACCAATGCGTTTAACAAGCGGTGAAGTTGTCTGTATAGCTGTGGGCGCTGCATTAGCCTTAATTCTTATATTCATTGGTTGTATTGTCCTACGAAACAATGGAAAGTCGTCATCATTATCATCACCGTTATCATTTCATGGTCATATACCTGGTCAACGTGTTTAGAGACAAGAAGAGGAAGAGAGGTGACCAATTACTCTAAGTGATTTTCCTTGTGCTTTTGAAATGTTATCAGCTGTTTGTTTGTTTTTTCACTTTTTGCATATGATTTTTACTTTAAGTTTTTCACTATTCTGCCGACCCTTTTTTCTTCATTTCACTGCATACTACTAACAATAGTAGTAGATTATACATATCTAAGTAATATTATAAATGGTATTCAATACATCTAAATCCGTTCAGTTTTGACAATCTGTACTCAGTGCATTTATTGTGCATCAACTAATACAATGTTTGTTCTTTCTTTTGGCAATGAATGAAATATATGCGATTTGTCCATTTATAACTGATCGTTACTCACAGTAGTAATCGTGTTACCTAATCCTCTCTCCTTTTCCCTTTTTGTTTTTTCCCTCTCTTGACAACAATCATGATAAGCATTTGTTTAATATTCCTTGTTTTGTTTTATTTCATTATTTTCCAATTGATCTCACGTGTTGTGTCCCATTGTGTTGTTGTTATTGCCTTGGTCTAAATTCTTTCTATATCCATTTCTACTGTTTGACTGCTTTTCTACTTGTAACTAATTTGCTCAGTGAATGTTTTTGTTTTTACTTCATAAAAATAATCTCGTTTTCACTACATTTACGGCATTTGTACCAAAATAACACCAAAAATGTCAATACATTATCATTGTTAGCGGTGTTTTATCGAGATGACTGGGAAATCACACACGCACATACACAAATACGCTCATGCATAACCAATCCTGTTGATATTTCTCATTGTTGTGAGACCCAAAATATATTATTGAGAAGTTGATAGAGGAACGAATGGCAGCAGTACAAATGAACTTTTGGTACGTACAGAGGGATTTCAATATTCATACTCAATCTCTACCATCAGTATGAAAAATTGTAATACGAAGACATGAGAAGTAATCAGCTGAGACAGAATACACAGTATGTTCACACTTTCAGTCTTCATTGTTTTGTTTTTAGTCTGAGAAAAGTTAAACATTTGATTTAAACAATTTATCGCAAATAATCAACTTGGTGTGAGAATGTTTTTTTTTATTCGACCGTGTATTTTCTTTCTTTCGACGTTTTGTTTATTCTTTTTCAAATAATATTTGTTTTGCCTTCTTTTCTATATATATTTATATATGAGTTTGTACATATGTAATTTTTACCCGAAGAACAGTTGGTGTTTTTGTTTAAGTCAATCAAAGTTGTTTTGTCTGTATCATTTATTCTGTAAGTAAAGTAGGTAAGTCAGTATCAAAGCGGCTCTATATATTATTTTAGCAATTATGGAGATTGTATTTGGAGTTGAGCTTATATCAGGCTTACAATGTAAGTGAATGACGATTTACGTTGCCTTCTCTTCTGCTTTTTGAGAAAATGCATTTGTTAGTTTCACTGGGGTTACTATTTTGTTTTGTTGCTAAAAACTTTACTGTGTTGGCTGAAGTTATAGACCGTTTATTGTTAATTACAAAATAAATGTGGGTTTCATCTTGTCAGTGATGCGTTTTGTCCTGCGATTATGACGATAATGATAGTTCAATCTAACAGGGTATCATGCTGGAGTATGTTTAATTGTCTTATGAATTCATCAATGGCGGTATAAAGTAATTGATATTTAATTGTCAAAATACTCTTTGGTTTCCCATTCAGATGTTGGGTTCTACATTAAGCGATGTAAACTAGAGAAAAGTTGTAAACTAAGATGTATCGAACGATTGTTTTGTTATAGTTTTAGACTTTTCAACAGTGACAATATTGGCTATCTTGCGAACGACAGAAATCCAGACTATCAGGGTGCAAAACGTGCATTTCACAATTTTATCTGTGGATTAGAATCCAGTGACTCTTGATTTTGAATTTCTATTGATTGCTGTCTTTCACATATATCGCTTGTTCGAATTCGTTGTTCACCACTTCTTATTAGAATCCCTTGGAGGTAGCCCCTATTTGTTAGTAGCTGATTGATACTCAACTATTTGATTTGTGAAGGTCTGATTGTTTTGCGGCTAGATATTTTGTCGTGAACGTTCACCAACCATGGAATTTGGAAATCAGTGTTTGTTGGTTTTACGTCTACTAGTTGATTAGTGAAATGCTCTTTCCTCAATGTTATGAATGTGGTTATCATCCCTTGCAGGATTATCGGTATTTGCTGCTAAAGATTCCCGAAATTGTAGAAATAGGTATGCGATGCGCATATGATTTTCAATGTTTCTATGGAAGGTGTCAGTTCGTAACGAAGTCCAGCTTAAGCTTGATTTTCTGTTTGTGCGTAAAGTTAACTGATGAGTGTAGAGAAACTCGGAAGATAATCATGATATATATAGTAAATTCATTGAATTGTGGTAATTCATACTATCGCAAGATCTGTTGATCATGAACATGTGCTATGCACATTTGAAATTTACCAACCAAGATAGGACAGAAGTCAGCCAGTTGTCGACTGCTCATAATGTCCTGAAATCATATGTTGAAGTGGGGCTGATCAGATGGCAGACAAAGAGGCTTTTTCCAGAGATTTGATTTTCTTTAGTGGTGCAATCGCGTTTATTGGATCGAGTGCCGCTGATTAAATGGTCTACGGACTTGCCTTATAACTGAGGAGGTCCTGGGTTTGAACCCCGGTGGGCGCGTACTGTTGAAGAACCTCAAGTTAGGATTAAACAGCTCTCTAGTACTCCCTGTTCTTCCGATGGCTCTCTGATTTCTGTCAGCTCGTGATCAAGCCTGAAACATCGAATTTGAATAATGGTGATGGAGTTACGTAACAGGACACAATTAATGAATGAGAAGTAATCAAGCTGCAAATAGAGACAAAGAAAATGTTGCACCACGTGAGATTTCGAAAGAATAAATGGACTAGAAAAACAAATTGGTTGAAAACAACAAGGTCACTACCATAATAATAGATGTGTTTGAATAATTACCTTCTGTATGAAAAGCTCCGGTTTGCATCTGGACAACTAGAGCTGCAGCTATGCAAAGCAGACTAAAGAGCAATATCTTTTGCATATTATTCTTCATTTTGTAGGTCACTTTGAAGGAGGGATTTGTTACGCTAGACTGAACAGCGTTCACAAACTGTTCAATTATAGCACGTATTGTGCAGCCTCTTCTACCTTTCTGAAACTTTGCTGGATAGTGTTCTTGAACCTGTTTAGACCGGATACTCATTGGACGAACAATATATCTGGCTTCACAGAATGAGGTGAACTGATACATGCACATATTTTTAGTAAAAATTATTACTTCGGATATCACCAAAATTGGAAAGTTGTTATTGGGAGTCAGTATTAAATAATCAATACATTTGTAATGAATCAATTCATTCCACCAACTCTATTCATAAATATAGCCTATGTAACCCTTTTTTCACTGACAACGAACACTAACGGTTAATTAAAGGATTTTGTCATTTTATGGAGCCAGGTATGTTGGTCGTTTGATGTGGGTTTTATCTAAAAGTGTTCAAGAACACTGTCCTGCGTGGTTACGAATAACTGGAAGTGGAGCTATAAGAGGCGCAATATCTGTACATATAGTCGACACTGATCAACTACAAGGCGAAAAAAAAAACCTGCCTATATCATTACATGTCCCGATAATCTGTGTTCCTGAAGATTTAGCCTTCGAAACAGAGAAGCAAGATATCTGTACATAGAAGTTTGTTTAACCTCTTCTTCTTTCATGCTCTTAATGTGTCTGTATCAAATTATCATAATCCCTATTTTTATCTTGACCTTAATTAATCTGTATATTCATTCCTTTTATTTATTTCCAGGGTCATTTGGGTTAGATGATTTCATTTTGCCTTTCAGACACCTTTGACTGTACTCTATAGCCATAACCTACAGAGACTGATTGATGGTCCATCGGTGTATGTGACCATACATAAAGGTAGACTGCTAAAGGAAATGTGATCCGATGAGAATTTACAAGATGGCGTAAATTTTTTTCCTCTGTAAATACGAGTTTGGGTGTACAGTGAGATCTATATAGTGCCACTTCAAGTCCGTTTTTGGTTATCAGACTTCATGAGTCACCCATGGAAGGTGAAGTAATGTAGACATAATTTTTCGGGGTTGACTAGATTATTGAAGCCTTTCATATTACGCCATCATAGCCTTTAATGAAATCAGGAGGACGATTGTTATCTAATAATATTTTGCACTTATCCAGTAGTACCCTGAGTACATATTCAGTGAATCCTTTTGAAAAAACATTTAACTAATGCCTTTTATTGCTGGAATGGACAGAAACTACAGTAGTTTGGACACTGTTTCCTACATATTGTCTTCATTTACACAGATTATCTCATTAGTCCCCATAATTATCAATGAATCTTAACTGTATAAAAAGTAACAGGATTAAACAGTCACTATTTCCGCTCACACATGTTAGTGATATGCTGTTCTGTATTGTCTTCATCCAATTAAAAATTCCTCTGGCATCCGTCAGCCTGTCACATATAATTATGATGTCATCGGCATGTCCCTTATAAAAATATACCTTTTCACTTAGCACTGAACCCAAAGGATTACGCCCAGCTACACAATAAATCTGATGATGAAATGTGAACTTAACATAACTGGTGAAGTTTGGAATGTGCTTTTCGTTTTAATTTAATTTTCAACATAGAATTTTGCAAGGAAATATATTAGTTCCAGGTGTCATACCACACAGAGCACACAAAGGTAAAGAAAAGAGATAAGAATGAGATTCAGACGAAGTATAATGAGCAGAAATATGAGGAAGAAAGAATAGTTATATGGGAAAACATGCGGGTTAAATGGATAAAGGAGTGAAGGCATCTACCCTATCGAGAACGATTTTGAGTCTTATCACCAATAGTCTCCAACCTTTGGCTCTTAGAATCCTGAGGACCCCAACCAGGCAGTCTACACCTCCTTACGTGGCTCAAACCAGCAGCAAAAGACTTTGTGGACTGATTTCAGGATTTTCTTGACCATCTGGAAACTCTTTTGCAACCTAATCCTGTATCAGCTGTCATTGTCCCTTGAGAAAGGTGGTGGTTTGGCATGCGTAACACGTATCCTATTGATTTCAATAGCTTTATAACCTCATCGATTGTCTTTCCTTCCTTACCTAGCAGTGTACGCCTAACCTCATTACTACCCATCAGTATAATACAAGTGCATCCAGATGATGAGATCCAAGTAGAATGAAATTTATGTCATGAAATTCAGTGTGGAGTAAAATAATCTTAAGGTTATTATTAAGACCATGTCTAGACATCTGTTCCAGAGGTGTATATGATAAGAGTAATCGATACGTTGTGCCCACAACAACAGGAAATTTCAGACTTCACGAAAAACAACTAAAGAATTAGATAGTGAAACTGTCAACTTTTTGGACTTAGACTTTAGATTGTGCATAAATACAACTGCACAGCTTCAAAGGCATTGAATGTTGGTAATCCTGTCGGTTCTCTCAGCTAATCACGTTTTAGATACCAGTGTCTTTATTTCTCTGATTAGACAATAAACATCAAACAACCCTACAGCTACAAAAGTCTTTGAAACTGTATTGAGTACTGCCTATAAAATCCTGCATTGTTATCAACACAGCAGTAAATTGGTGCAGTTGTGTCTTCTCTAAGCTGGATGGTTTAGTTGCGAAGGTTTCAACATCTACTCATCTAGGCAACATCTTCAGTGCATGCTTCAATTTGATTAAATCAGCTTTTAGAATTCTCCATGAGTTTATCAGCCATTTCTCCTGGTAACTTGTAAAGTGATATTTTAAAGGGTATTTCGTCATCCTCTAGTTCGCTTGTATTGGTATTAATCACTTTGTCGGCCTTTTGTCCATGTAACTTCATATCTGTGGATTGATAAACTTTATCTATGTCGATATGTTTGCTGATTGCAAATTCGTCTGTGTACCAGGCTCCTAGGAATTCCCTGACATATTTTGTTGTTCTCTTTGTCTAGAATTTTTATATATTCCCAATCAAATTGGTGTCCGTGGTTGTCTGCATGCACTGATACGCTGGAATGATACCATGCCTTTTGACGACGTCCACCCTAAGCAATATAGTTTTTTTCACGCTTGTTACAATTTATCAAGTTTAGGGTTGCCGGGAGAGACGGTCCATAAAACTCTTTTTATCAAAATGAAGTATCTTGTAAAGATATTGTCTCGAAAGACGGACCACGAAAGCTTTACAACTGCAACAATATATCATCCAACTGAACTACAAACCTTCCGCATCATATCTGAGCTATAAACGTCTCCCCTCAACGCTTATTTTTTGCCTTTGATTAATACAAACATAGTTTACTAATCTAAAGGGAGTATTATATTATATATAGCTATTGTCGAGTGAACAATGGATAATGGTTATTTGACATATTAGAACAAAGAATGTCAGATTTCTATTGATTAGCTTCATATATACTTTCACTACACCTAATCATACAGGCAATGAGTCATATACTTTTAAAAATGTACAATTTTCAGTATTAATTAAATTAAATTCATTCAACTTTAAATCACTCCACACATTACTTAGTGAAGTAAGTGTTTTTGCGTTGTTGTTTTTTTCAGTTTTTATTCTCTATGTTTAAGTGGTAATGTTACAAACGAAATGTATTGAATAAAGTTCAGTGAACTGATAAACTTGAATTACATGGATGACAGCATACTTGATTTGTTTATAGTAGAATTTTGTTTTGTTATTTTAGATTGTGACAAAGTCATCAGTGCGATAATTTTGATCTACTGTTGTGAGAATACCTCACATATACATTTATTATCTTTTGTTTTCCATTCCTTTGAATTCTGAGGGAAACATAAGACTTCACGCTTTGGAAATTTCAGAAGCAGTTTCCTTATTTTACGAGATAGGGTTGCTAGCTTGACACTCAGCCTTCCCTCTTTACTGGGTTTACTATCGGTTTAGCAAGTTTAAGGTATGTGTCGGCCGGAAATCGAAGCAGGAGCATTTCATTGGTTGGAGAACACATTCTACTACCGACCTGCATTTATTATCAATATTGTTTCCTATGTAGGTTTTCAGAAAAACGGAAGCCAGCTGAATATTACTAATTATCCGTTTTGTGTACACGTTTATAGACTCAATTTACTATTTGAACTGTAGATGTCAAGACTTCGAAGTTATACTAGGTTATAAATCTTCTCATTGGAGACTTGATGCTTCCCTCATTGAGATATAAACCCAGCACCTATTAACTCAAACATCAGGGAGTAATTGTTCACCAGTCAACTGTGTAATGATAATCAAATCTAGTTCAGTTAATATCAATACTTCATCATGACACTTTGTACTAGGAAACGATCTTGAACCCCTAATCTGAGATTTTTTTCATTCCCTGCGTTCCGAGTGGAACTTAGGGTTACAAGCCTTTCAAATTTCATTAGTGTTGATTTTGTTTCTTAATGTAGTGTAGTTGCTGAACTTAAGCTCAAATTTCCTTCTATTCCATTGCCTATTAACAACTGGGTAAACCAGGCGAGGTTTAAAAGTGTGTTGGCCATTCGAAAACACATCGTTAAGACCATATTGTCTCGACATAAGACTGTGATGACAAGTTGTTTTACTTCCAGATCGTTAACCGTAATCAAATGTGGAAATTGATTATTTAGACGTCAGAACACTGTTTGTGATAGCAAATTTTAAAATTTCATCAACAAGATGTTCTGTTTAACCTAAGTCTCAAGTAGATATGATCGACAAGCAGAACTAACGAATAGAGCTTGAATAAAATTGAAAACAATATTTCGCTTGACGATGATTGATGAATAATCATTTTCCTTATATTTGATCAACATTCTACTAGTGTAACAACAGAAGACAAGGGCCAGGCAACAGAACGTTTATTATGGAAAATCAACACGTATTTATAGATTTTGATGTACATTATTTTATATTATTGTTAGTAGAAAATACAGTCTTTTGATTGGTTGTTTCTCACAGAAAGTTAACCTTGCATCTCTTTGTGTCTGTGTCAGATCATCCATGTGCTAACTGTATCCACCTACGCAAAGCTTTTGTTCTCATTTTCTCACCACCAATATTGGGGATATAAACATTGACGTTAATTACTGTCTACCAACTTTGGCTAGCAGCCAGCTCTCACCACAGTAGTAGTAGTGTGGTGAGAGCTGGCTGCTAGCCAAAGTTGGTAGACAGTAATTAACGTCAATGTTTATATCCCCAACATTGGTCGTGAGAAAAATAAGAGCAAAGACTGATTCAACAACCAATCACAGCAGGCTTTGCGTAGACGGATACAATTTGTGGATAGATAATCTGGACTTCAACAAACGCCCACAAAGAGATGAAAGATTAACGTTCAGCGAGAAACCACCAATCAGAAGTCTGTGTTTGTTTGCTTACAATAATCTATAATAATGTACATGAAAATCTATAAATATCTGTTGATTTCCTAAATAAACTAGCTGTTGCCTGGCCCCTGTCTTATGTTGTTACAGTAGTAGTTATTCCTTTACGTTCCCAGTGGAACATAAGGCTTCAAGCTACAGCTTTGAAGTTTAGGTAGCAGTGGTGTTTATTTTCACGGAGTGAGTTTGCTAGCCTCATGCCCAACCTTCCCTCTATACTGGTCTTATTACTGGATTACCGAGGTAAAGGAGTACGTCGGTCGGGGGGCAAACTCCGGACCATATGCGTAGCTAGCAACCATCATACCACTAAGCCACCGACGCATATTATTATTATTATTCCTATTAATAAAATATCAACACTTTATCTAATATATACACAGGAGATGATACAGTTTCTTTTACGACACCACAACAGAAAGTTAGAATATATACAGATTGTTTGGAAATACAATGTCTACTTGGCACTGGGACCCAGCATCCATAATCAGATATCGAAAGCATTAGACGGGTGGGTGGGTGGTATATCCATCTGATTAGTCTCAAAGAGGACAAAACGTGCGCCACTACCAGACAAACAGCATCATATAAGTACTTCAACCAGGCGTTTAAAAAGTCATTTTATTAAAACTTCATAATATTTACATGACATACTGTAGTAAGCAAAATCCTCTGGGCAGATAACCAGTGGATATGAGACAATTTTAAGACTACTAGATCAGCAGTAGATCTTTGAAGTAATTTGTTAATTGCTACTTTTCCGCATGATCTACATAAATATTAAAGTTAGAAAGAACAATAGTTCATCCGTCTTATATTTATTCTGTAGCCTGGCTTTCTTTCAAACAGATGCATATACGAATATACAAGTTCGTTACAAAAGCACTACATTATTTCATCTTGTTATTAGTTATATTTTGACTTATAACCTGGAACAGTTTTAGAACTTTCTCATCTCTTTTTTATATATTCATGAATGTACGCTCTAGTTGGTGACTTTGTCGAAATTTTTCTCTGCTACAACAGTCTTTTTGTTTTTTGCATGGTCTAATGTGGATGTTTTACTGTTTAAATGTATTTTTCTTTGCAGTTGTAGGTAACTGACTGTTTGTTGCTGTCTGTCTTTTAGTCAATTGAATTTTAAAATTCAGGATGCATCCAGTTTTACCAATGGAGCTATCCTTCCATATATTTCAGCTTTTACAAGTCTTTTCTTATTCTGGCCAATGTATGTTCTTCTTGGGATAAAATATTAAGTGGAACGAAATTTTATTTACAACTGTTTGTGCCTTAATTTCATTTTTCATTTTTCTGTACCCACTGGGGAAGGCAAAAAATACAGATACATTTTACTGTTTAGTACAAGGATAATTGGTAGCGAAATGACACTGGTTAGATTATATCACCCTAGTACCACTGACCTGGTGCTTTATCAGTCTAGAGAAGATCGGTCGCCAGTCCACAACGCTTCTAACTGCTTATATGAGTTTGAGTACATTTGTGGAGGCAAATACACAAGTCATAAAGAAAGGCGACTCTCTAATTTCTTGATCGAGTATTTACCCACGTAGTTGGGAAAAGTTGAATCCAAGATACCAGAGACTTTGACTTCAAGATTACAGACGTGATACAGAGATTTTCATGTCAATCACAGTTGTCAGTAGATAGATTGACAGGAATATTCTCTCAGTCAAAGGGGTTTGTGCAATTAGGGATTATAAACTCGGTCTCCGTATGCGGAAGGTAATGGTAGTCACTTTAAATCATCAACAGCAGTATCCTTTACTTCATCAACTGTCATAATTAATATCATTATTATTTTTATCCCACCTGTTATTATTCTTGTTTCAGGGGCATGCTGCCTCACTCAAAGCATTTCTGAAATGTCATAGACTTTCATTAACATCTGCCTTCTCTCGATGCTAAAGATCAAATGGCTGGTCAGAGAATGTAAGCAATAAGGAAGTTTTTCAACGAATTAACCAAGAACCTATCGTCTAACAAATATTCAGAAGGAAATAGAGATACATCGGACTTACTCTGAATAGACTTTCAACTGACATTAAATACCAAACTCTTAAGTGGAATCTGAATGGGGAGCAACAGGTTAGGTATCCGAGGGTGAGTTGGAGGAGATACGTGACGAGAAAATGAAAGCTTGTTGGCAGTCATGGAGTCGTTTGAAAATAGTAACACAGATTCAAGTGAAGGGAAGATGTGCTGCTTGACCCTCCTCACGTCTTCCAATAGTAAAGTAAAGAATGAATAATTATTATCATTTTTTAATCAAAGATACCTTTTGTTAGTGTCATCACGTTAACTTGTTTCACTTTATTACTATCATTATTGATATTAATGATATCTCTATTCTGGACAAAATTTTTGCACAATAAACTAAATCCTTAGCCTAATTTATGGTATTATATCTTCCCTTCATTCAAAATCATTAAGTAAAATAGTAAGCAATGATACAGCACGTGACGCAATGCCGTTCGATTCGTAGTACAAATCAGTCCCTTATGATATTTATCCTTCGTCTCCGAGATATGCACAGCAATAGACTAAAGGCTATTTAAAAATATGTGCGAGTACATTTTGTGACCCAAAGACATAATTGAATGATTAAAACAATGCGAAATAGAGAAACTTTAATACAATATGTTGGATAGAAGTTCAGGTAACCCAGTGATCCAAGCAGACCTTCCGGTAGTATCAATACTGAGTGTTTTATTCCTAATATTTTCAAGTCATCTTTTCAGTAATTAATTGTTTTTATAGTGACATAACTGAACCATAGTCATAGTTTTCAATCTTTCAAACTCCTTCCACCCTTTACCCAAATGAACTTGACTTGTAAGACACTGTTTATCTTTCATCTTGTTATGATGGACTCATTGTGATTGATTTACTAGTTACATATACACAACACTGTATGTTGAGTGTTCAGTTGAAGAGGTCTACAGGAATTCGACATGATGACTTTTTAATTATTGTATTTTAAATTCGTTTACCTAACTTTTGTACCCATTGATTTTATGACTGTCGCAAACATTGTGAATACACTTTAACAGTGATCTAGTATTAAACTTAAATATTTGTGAGGAAGTCATATCACATCTTTACAATACAAGCAGCTCGTATACTCTGATACTTTAAAGTGTGAACTGTAATATTCTGTTGACTGAGATAATAAAGTATCTTCTATTTCTTTGAATGAAAGAAGATTACCTAATGAGCTTAATAACTGGTTTGTCTTGTTTCCTTTGAAATTTTATTAACTTTATGCAATCAAAGATTAATTGTTGGATGGTGACTAGCAGTGGAATCCAGGATGCGCATTTCGTCCTATTTGGGACTCGTCATCTCCAACCAAGTTTGAATAAAAAAAGTTCTTATAGAAGTCAGATCTGATAAGGATACGTTATTATTTCGTTCGGGAATATAGTTTTAATTTTTGCTATGAGGGTATTTTTTTAGTCGCAGTGTTGCGTTTCACCTGCATAAATTGATCAATTCGAGTGAAACAGTCTTCTCATGCTTTATATTTTGAACCATCCAACTGTTGAAGTATTGTTTTCAGTGTTATTGTGTCCTTGGAAGCTTTCATTTTCCTTTTTAACGAAATCTTCAGCTCTAGGGATTCGCCATGGAAGAAATATTAGTCTCTCTTGGTAACCTTGACTGTGACTGATTGTCCCCATAGACTGCTTTGTATAATCGTATCCACCTGTATTAATATTGGTCCTCACACTCACTTGATATTTTACTTTTTGATCGTGTAACTTATTCATTATTGATTAGTGGATTTAAACTACAGCCGTCGATCTATTAAATGTAAACTGATTTGAGTACCAGGCTTGTAGTAATTCTTTGGAATTCTGTTTACAAATAATAATAATAACTAATAACCGGTTCTGAGGTTCATTCACCTACAGCGCATAATAGTAAGTGACTGAAAATACACTCCTAATTCATGTAAATCGCAGTACCTTATTAAAAGAATAGACACGGAACAAAGAGAACTCTTTTCGATAAATTCATCATCAGGTTCTAGAATTATATATACATTATAATGAATGAATGAATTAGTCTTATGAACGACATTAATGTTTAAATAACATCAAATCAATAATATTGATAAATTACGGCTGAACAGCATCAACATCAAATAAACTGAATGTCAGAAGAATTAGGAAAGATAATAGTACAAATTCATGAATTTATAGTCTCTACTGAAGGCCGGCCAGGGAAGTAATAGGGGCTATACTTGCTTGTTTTGAACACAGAGCACTGGTTGTTTGAGGCGAATTGCAATAGCCTCTGCTGTTTGGAGCATGCGGTGCTTCGACGATTTTGGTAGTTTGTTAGGCACCCGGTATATTATGCAGAAGGATTCGTCTACGCTGGCTTTGTGACCGGTTTGCACCAGATGGTCTAATATCGAGCTGTTAACAGTTTTAACTACACCTTTACTTAGCCATAGTGGGATATGTTCTCGAGCACGAAAAATCAAGTTCCTAGAGCAACGGCCAACATAACTCGCTCCACAAGCGCAGTTGAATTGATAAATACAATTTGAAGTGGCTAGTCTAGGTACTTCATCTTTCAGTCGAGATAGCACCATCGGTCTTGTAGAGAATAAGATGTGTATTTCGCCAGCTGATTAATCAAGTCTGAAACTTTGATAACTGGCATTGCATTCTCACAACCTTTACTCCATTTATCTAAGTTAATTTTTGCATTTCCCGTTGACTAAATATATTGAATAGAAATGTTCGACCCCTGTTGACATGTTAATATTTCAGTGCAATATAATCAATCAACGGGAAATACAAAAATTAAAAATAATAACTGATATCCACTCCACAAGAATTGGCTCTTGTCGCCAAATTGGCCTAGTGAATGACGATTTGTCATTTGAAGTGTTGGCTACTTGGTTCAAAATCTCTGTGGGAACATCATCCATCACTCACCAGAGGTTGTAAGTACATCCAACTTCTGTCTTTATTCCTTTGCGTCCCCAGTGGAACATAAGGCTTCAAACTTGAGCTTTACAGTTTCAGTAGCAGTTGTGATTTCTACGGTGTGGAGTTGCTAGCCTCACGCCCAACCTCTCCTCTTTCTCGAGATCATAAACGGCTAAGGAAGGTAAAGGAGTGCGTCAGTCGGGACTCAAACCCCGGACCACGTGCATGGTCGGCCAGCACTCTACCGTTGAACCACGTACATTCAAATGATAAGTTCAAAATAGGGCAAAATGTGCATTATCGATCCCACTTCTACTCGCCATCCATCAAATAACTAGTATACTAAATCATGACATCTCTTGTACCCTAATCCTCAGTAATATTCAACAATAGAAAACAAGTAGAACTCAACTAGTTTGCTTCTGAAATTTCTTCATAAATATTTAGAAATACAAATACAATAAAGACAGAGAAAAAGAAACATGTGAAGTAACTAGTAAAAATTTTTCGTTTAAAAAAACTGCAACAAAGAAAAAACATGATCAGTCCGTTTTTCTCCTAGAAAAGAAATAAATAAAATATTATACAAATCAAATTGATGATATTTGAAGAAAACTGAAAAATAAATGCAATCAGTTTATTAAGCGTTGATAATAGAGAGAAAAGAGAGGAAGCAGTGTTTTTTTTATATGAGGTGAAAGTTCCCCGTTCAGATGATACTTCCATGTTCCCTCGCAATACATTACACAACTGTTTTATTTTTAATCTCTTGAACTTTGAAATAAAATACTGGGAAACTCCATCGTCTCTTTATTGTGGGAAAAGATATTCGTTTTATTTCATTGAATGTATTTTACATATACAGCTCTAGACAAATGTACCTTCACGAAATGCTTGGTATGTGTAGTGTACATTTGGTTTTTGCTCCATCATCTGGCCACCATGTAATTTCTGAACATCTTCGTTATTCACATCATTGTTATTATCATCACTATTATTGTTACTACTGTCAGTATTACTAATCTCAATGTTGTTATCATTAAGCACATCACTATCGTGATATGTACTGCTACCAATAACCTTAGTAGTATTGTCATTATTATTATCAGTATCATCACCATTATTCATATTGATGCTTTTTGATTTCAACATTTTATCCTCTGTTTTAAGTCTATACTGTTCATTTTGTCCATGAGAATTTTGCATTGAACGTTTAACAGAATGAATGGCTAATTCACCGGCGTGTAAGTTATACATACTATCATCTTTATTATTTATTGTTGTCGAAGCTGTTAATCGTCTACGACCTTTCCCTGTTGTTGGTCTTCCTAATGTAGCTATATGATTATATGAACGACTATTGAATTCAGTTAAGCGTTGATTGTGTTGATTATTGTTTGTTTGATTCAGATTGTATTGATTATCTGTAGGTTGTAAATGTTGAGCATGCAGATTAACGTGTGTTTCATTCTCATGTGGATTTCCACTCGACATAAATATTGGTAGACAACGTGTATGCCATGTTTCTGTTGGTGTAGCTATTTCATAATATGTATGCGGTAAAAGTGTACTACTGTTGATCGATGTTTGTGTTGGTACAACTGATAAATCTGGGAAATCATTTGATGTCATCATCATTGTCATCATCATATTTTGTGAATTGTTCATTGATGCCTTGACACCATTTTCACTATTACCAATTGAATATTGAGCAGATAACTTTTGATTATTTCTTTGTGTACGATGAATAGGATGACTTGTATTGGTGTTGTTGTTGTTGTTGTTGTTGCTAGCGTTACCTTGTAAATTATTATTTGTTAAAGGATTATGAAAGCGATGCATACCATTAATGTTGTTTATTGGAAATTTATTCTGATGGCACCAAATAGCATCTAAGCATTGATAATCAGGTGAAGGTGGCCGATATGATGATTGTGACAGGATATGATTGACGTCTGTAAAAAACAAGTATTAGTTAAAAACATTTTTTTTAAAACTAGTTGATTACTTATCATATAGTCACAGGTATAGTTATTATCACTGGTTAAAGACATACATAGGAAACAAAGAGACATAAAAACTCCGTTTTCTCACTCGCTACTTTTGTCAACATCATATTGATTATGACGACTTTTGCTAATGACTACTTAACTGATGAGTTGTCCAACCCAAATCTGATTATTCTGAATGTTTTTCTAAATGAGATTGTGAAAAAGTTTATTTCCTTCGTCGATATTTACCAAATACGGTTTTCTTTCTTCAGTTTAAAGAATTTCACCTTTTTGGTATACAAAATTCCTCTGTTGAGTACTTTTAGACTATATACAGACATCTCATTCTCAATATCTTTAAAGATTTCACAGTCTACAGGGTTCTTACGAGAATGATCCTTAGGATATACATTATGTTTTTAGGAAAAAAGGATGAAGAAGGTCAGGTGGCTAGAAACAATACGCCAGTAAGAAACTCTGGCGGTGAAGTAGCCAAGAACCTATGCAGAAGAAAATGCAGATGGATTGGACATACGCTGAAAATACTTTAAAGTGGCATCACATAACATGTTCTCGAGTAGAACCCTAAGGGAAATCGGTGGGTTGGCTGTCCGAACGTGAGTTGGGGAAGATCATATGAGGAGAAAATGACAGCTTTTTGGGAGTAGTGGAGTCAACTGAGAATGATAGCACAAAAAAAATGAGTGGAATAGATATGTGTCGATAGGAGGCTATGTTATACTTGGGATGCAAACAATGAATGATTATTATTATTATTATTGTAACCTTTAATTCCTACAGGAACATAGGGCTTCAGCCGTGCGTCTCCATTGCGTTCTGTTCTCTGCTAGAGTCTTCACCTGGCTCCATGTCTTCCCACACGTTTTCATCTCCTCTTCACATGATCTCCTCCAGGTCACCCTCACACGGACGACCAACTCGTCGCTTCCCTTTCGGGTTCCACTCGAGCAATGGCTTGTCTAGTGATGTCACTTGATGTTTTCCTAAGAGTATGGCCAATCCATCTCCATTTCCTCCTGCCTATTTGTTTCACAATCGGTTCCTGGTTGGTTCGTTCCCAAAGATCTCTGTTGCTGATCTTTTCTGGCCATCTGATCTTGAGTATTTAGCGAAGACAACTTTTAATGAAGGTCTGTAGTTTGTTGGAAATGCTCTTTATGACGCGCCAAGTCTCTGATCCGTATAGTAGCACCACCACCATACCCAGCCAATGATAATAATAATAATATATAATTGAAAGATAAATTTATTTTTCCTTTCTGATGAGGGTTATGACAGATAAATAGGATGGAGATGAAACCTTCTTCAGAGAATATTAAATATAACTATTGACTTTCGGTGCTTTCTAATGCTTTTAGCTAGGCAGTTTGTTAATTGAGCTGATGTGATTAAGTTGTAGTTACCTGAAGTAACTTTTGGAACTATATCTGGATAGTACTCATTCTATACATAATAACCAGATCCACAACCTGTATTAAACCAAATCTTCTCGTTAACATTAGATACCTACGTTAACAAAGGAATCCAGTAGGCTATAATGAAATTGTAGTCTGCTGTCACCTTAGTTTAGTTGTGTTCTTTGAGCTGGATGGTTTAGCTGCGAAGCTTTCAATGTATTACTAGACAGCATCCTCACAGCTGACGGGGAATATTTACACAGAATTATATGGTAAAGCTCTATAGGAAAAGGAAATTGAGTTACAAGAAAACCTTGGTTCTTCACTGAGCTATATGGAGATCGTTTGACACTTTCAAAAATCGAACACAAAAAATAAGAGCCCACTATAGTCTACAGTAGTATAGTACCAGTTAACTGTTGATAACACTGTATACTTGATCAATATATTTAGACCAACACATATGAGAATAAACACCTAGATTAGTTAGCATCTAGCATTAAATCCTTTCAAATTATTCAACGTTTAAAAATTTTCGCCTAGTTTTCCTTATTTTCTCTTTTATTGCTTTTCTGCTGATAATGGACATCTGCCTAGTGTCTCACCTAAACTGTGTAATATGCTATATTTACCTTTCCTTAAATGTTGTACTTCAATGTTAGACAGTTGGAGGTCACGATCAAGAAGTCCTGAACTTAGGTTTCGAGTCTATTAACACTCGTCAGCAGCAATCGTGAGCGCAAATAAATTTATTGTAACGCCTCTAACTACAACACTGGGTGATGTGCGTTGCAATCTCAAAGGGACATTAGTCGCTTCAAGGATGTAGATACTCTTTGTTTGTGGGTGTCAATAAGTGAGAAATCTAGATTCAGAGCTTTTTTCAGACTGCTTCAAATTATCTAGTGTTAACTTAAATTGATCATGAATAACAAGTCTCCTAGACTTCCCATACCACAGTGTAAATTGGCTGACAGTATTCAGTCACAGCCAGCACTAAAGACTAGATATATGAAACAGGTTTCTCCCCAGTGATCAATTAACACATTGTAATTACGAGTTGTTTTACGAGTTGATCACGGACTGATATCAGTTAGAGAACCATTGAAAACCAGGGAGTACTGGACAGCTGCTGTTTCATCCTAGTTTGGGAATCATCGGCAGTACGCACATTGTAATTGAACATTGTAATTAACTAACAAAAATTCTCTTCTTTCCTTAAAATAAAATGGTTAGATTTTTATGAGATACTAGCAAACTATTTATAACTTAATCATAACTCAGTGTCAATGTTCAATAAATGCACCATCTCACTGTTATGAATGTGAAATGATAAGAAGACAAAAAAATAACTATTTACCTGAATTACTTAGAACATGAGGTATATTCGAATCTCTTTTATTATATGCACCAATAGAATTGATTCCTGTTGATGTAGTAGAAAGTAGACGTAGGCGGCTTGGACTAAGTGTATTAGTATTGTTCACACTCATTTGAACATGATCTAATGAATTCAGTGCTAAATGACTGTTTTGTTGACTTCGTTGTTGTTGTTGTTGTTGTTGTTGTTGTATCTCAGATATTAATGGTGACATAACACCTGTTTGATGATAATTTGATAAAGAGCTGCTTGATAAAATGCGAGTTGGTGAGCCGATTTCTTCTTGACCAGGATATGCTTGAATATTGGTTATCTTAATTAATAAAGCAAGAAAGAGTGAACAAGGTGAATTGGGACATATATATGTATATATTCAATACAATACCTACCTCCTTTAGATAAAACTAAGTTTATTCCACTGGCTGACTAGTGACTTTGTTACTGGTGTTAAGTGGAAAATGTCATCGGTAATCGTTTGGTACATTTGTATACTTATTAAAAACCCTAAAATTGTCACTGTTTATTCTCTTTTTATTTAGGCGACCGAGGGTGATATTGAGGAGATCATGTTCGGAAGAAGTAAAAGCTTACAATCGATTGCTGAGTCAGCTAAAAAGAAGAGACTGTAAAGGATAGAGTGGAATGGAGGATGGGGGGGGGGCTGTTGAGTTCTTATGTAATACTTGCAACCTAGGGGAATAATAGTAATAAGTAATAAACGTTAATTAAAATCTGTATATTCAATGTGCTGTTAGGAGTTTCATTATGAATACCCCTAGATAAACAAACATTCTTTGTGCAGTCAGATGTCTTTTCACAAATACGACTTGACCTGTTAATTAAATCGAAATAATTTTTTTTCACTAGTGAGAAAGTTCAACAGAATTGTTACTTAGATTTTATAATTCTGACAATATAACTACATCCCATAAACCAATTTTTTAATAGTAATAATAATAATAGTAACTTTATTCTATAAATCATGCTTACACAGAATACAGAATTCTCAATGTAATTTCATGAGAAATGTTTACTCCCCATGTAAGTTAGGTATTCACTGACAGTATGCCGCAGGACACAATGTGGAATATTAAAACAGGAAACGGAGTAAAGTAGGTGAGTGATGTGAGATGGAAATTTAGGTAGCTCAAAGGTTTAAGCAGGCAGCAAACTTATTAGAAGTCAAAACATTATTTGTTTTTAAGTGAATCATCGCAGGTTAGTTAGCGTAAAGTTATCACTTAGATTCTTTTGACTGTCTTTCTAATCAAAATTAACATTGAAAAGGTAAGTATAGTGTTGGCTTACTGATTTAGCCTTACTGATAAGAATGTCTTATACTAGTAAATGTCTTAGAAGACGGCGGAATCCAGTGTTCACTAAAACAATAAGATGAAGGAATAGTTCACTCATCTTTGCTGAGGTACCAACAGTTTACATCAGTGATTTCAAAAAGCTGGTGATACACAGGACTTATACATTTAACTACACCCAACTTATAGAATTTTGTCTGGGTTCAATGGTAGAATGGTCACCAGTCTGACGACAGGTCCCCTGCCAATGCATTCGTAAACTTCATCCATTTTGCCCCGAAAGAGGGAAGTTTGAGTGTGATGCTGCCAGTCTTACTCCGTAAAAATATTTCGCTACTATAACTTTAAAAACCTGAAGCCCTACCTTCCACTCAGAATGTAAAGAAATGAAACAAAAGTTACTGTACTGAAATTAAACATTATATGAGGGAATATACGATTGAGTCTTTAAAAAAGTGAGGTCAGTAATCATAGGGAAAACAAACGACGGTTACGGCGAAGAAAGATTTTCTTTTTGACGAAGTCATCAACTAGGTTGTACATTCGTGCGAAAGTTCCAGAACTATTTTCGGTCAAGGCTCAAAAATACACTTTGCTTACATGCTTCGAAACTACTGTGCCAACGCATGTGAAAGACAAGTTGTCACACTGAACCACATCAACATGCATATACCATTTCATTTGCTCCTGTGGAGCTGAGTCCATTGGCCGTACTATATGTCCACTTGTAAAATGCGCTCAGAAGCACTATCCAGCCTAGCTAGCAAAAGGAGAACGGAAATTCATCTTCATGATCTTCTGTATTGACATTAGACAAAGAAAATAATAGGAAATAACAATATTCTGAGGGGAACAATCGATATTATTTGTCGCTACTAGCGTGGCATTTGCTACTAACAAGGCTTTGTAAGTAGTATATTCTTCGTTTTCTACAAAGGTCTAGATCAAAGGAGTGATTGATTAAGTTGCAATTAAGGAAGATGAAAGAAATCGTGAAACAAAATGGTAGTCATGAAAAGGAAAGAAAAAGAAGTAGAATACGGATACTTTGTGAAAATTAAAGTTTCAATGTACAATTGTTATATTTTCTCACTTCAGCTTGCAATTCTGTCTGATGTAAGTATATACTACTGATTAATTTGAGCAGTTGGAAATCACTTATGTCAGTTGGGAGCTAGCTACCATACTAGAGCATAACAGTTACGCCTAAAACTGAACGCTCAGATGTTAACGTTAAATAACAGAAACCATTTCGTGATCATTAATCGAAAAGTGCATCCGATGAAGAATATTGGTGATATATTTGTTGAAAGGAGACATCCAGTGTGCGAAATCTCAAAATGCAAAGATTTTTTCAATCTGTAACAATGGTGATATGGTGAGAACATTAGTAGGTAACTTTAGGTTGCCAGAGTCATGGAGAAACCAGAAAGGGGGATATATTATAACTAACAGTTACTCCAACGAAAAAGGATGCGTTCCCGAGAAGTTAATACCATATAGGAGTAAGCTTCTTATTAAAATGTAATTAAGTCAATTGTAATACATTTTGAATCTATGGGATTGACTAATGCAAAATATTTAGATTGCAAAAAATGACTTTGAGTACAACACTCTTCAGAGTTGTTGTCCACAAAGTGCAAATTAACATTCGCAGATTCTAGTTTCTCACCAATTCAGACTGAATTAAGAGGGAAATAAATGAAAGTGGACGTTTTCATATTGGTAAAACTTGACGTACATAAAAATAACAGTTATTCAACCGGAAGATACATTAAAAGAAATCCTTTCTCTGATTTCTCTCTGATAACTGAGGTACAATTCTACAACAGAATGACCGATGTAGAGTTGGACAGCCTATATTTATTTCCCCCCTGTCAAGAAAAGGATGACATACTAATGAAGACGAGACTTTTTTCTCACATATCAATGAGAATCTGATTGTTAGATTTCCTGTTTTATCTCCCAAGGTATATAGTGGGCTACGAAATACCATTTTATTGATGTATACAATTTATGTTGTATTTCCTGTGTGTTGTCTACATAAACAGCCTTTTATGACTTGCGATTTACATAACAATTCAGACATTTTTACTGCTGTAATTATTTTTGGCATACTACTTTTATTACTAGTTTTATACAGAGTAGTAAGATAAATATTATCTGAAAAATTTAATTCTGCCAGCAGGTTGATTAGAGAGATGAAGAGTCATTTTGTTGTTAGGATGTTTAGAAAAAGAATAACACCAGTGATTATGTACCGCCTTTTATACCCCTTTTTTCGTGGCTTAATTTTATTGCTACTCCAAAAGATTTTGGAAATAATACAAAATATGGCTTTTATATTATCGAATAAATCCTTAGTAAACGGAAACACCTGTTTGAAGAGTATACTTCTGGACAGTTATTGTTATCAAGCTGAAATAAAGGATATGTTTATTGCAACGCTGTCACTCATTAACTTGCTGTAGAGGTGAGTTTTACCCACTCAGTCAATGATTTTAAGTGGTAAACGAAGACACACACACACACACACAAAGTAAAATTTCATGAAGTACAGTTTTTTATTTCTTTCTTAACTTGCTTTTATGATTTCACAAATTATTCTCTAGATTTTTACTGTATTTTTAACCCAAGAGTGTTAAGGATTTCAAAATAATGGAGAAATATTCTACTCAATTAGAAGAATACTATTATTCAATGTTGTAGTCATCGGAATAAGGACAGTCAAACTTAGAAACAAAAGTATGTGGAAAATCAGTACACACAGAGACCAAATAATCAGTTACAATAGAAACAATCTGATGATAAACAAAAGAAGCTGTATGCAAAAACATTGTAGTACTCGTGTGTTCAGAAGAATGAAGTAGAAATATCTTATGACTGTCTTTCAGAAAAATGGATATCGAAAAAGCATCATCACTGAAAGGGGTTTATCTTCAATTAAAACAAACCAAAAACAAAATGATCCTCTGAAATGAAAACGAAAATGTTCCTTTCCTATGTGTAAAGAACATTTCCGAAACTTTTTGGAGTAGATGCCACCTAAAAACCAATCAATTTGCTTCATTTCATACTACGTTGAACAAAAAACAAGAGCAAAAGAGTATAAAACCAACATCATATATAAGAGAGCTTGCATTAACTGTGAAAAATATCATATTGGCAAAAATGGATGCCCACGCTACACTAGTATAAAATAACAGATAACAGATAAAGATAACTTAGAATATCAACCAATTCATCTCAAGAAATTTAGAAATCCTAAACATTAATAATAATTAGACTTCGATGAAACTCCTAGAAACTTGGTACTCAGACGAATCTGCGATCAACGGATGCAGTGACATAGATCAGATTTACTACATAATGAACGAAAATCCACAAATGAAGTCAACATAATAGTTAATACCGAAATGTGAATCGACAACAGGTTGAGAAAAAGTTCGGAAATAACGATTCACATTTAAAGTCACCTGAACAAACAGGGTCGGTGACTCAGCGGTAGAATGCTCGCCAACCACTCAGGTGGTTCCGGGTCCCATCCCCGGCCGACGCACTCCTCTACCTTGCTAAGCCAGTAATAAGACTGGTAAAGAGGGAAAGTTGGGCATGAGGCTATCAACCCCATCCCATAAAAATTAATGCCATTGCTACCGAAATTTCCAAGCTGTAGCTTGAAGCCCTATGTTACACTGGGAACGCGAAGGAATAAAATTGGAGAAACGGCTATCAAACTCATTCAGAATTCTGAAAGTTCAGTACATATTGAAGTCAATACTGAGAATGTTGTTTAGAAAAACAGTTAACTCTTCACAATGGATTCATCCAGCCCAATGAATACAAAAAAACCAAAAACGGCTTAAGATGTCTATGCCACTCGATTTCCATCGAGTTTCCAGGTGTCATCAGTAAACCGTTCCATTTGGAAAAGTGACTTTTAGCCTTCTTACAGAGCTAGTTAGTCACACACCGTGGGACCAGATACAACATTCTATATATTCTTGATGCAGTAGTTCATCAGAAGACAAACCGCACAGTTCTCGTACTAATGTTCGTTCAAAAGAATATAGGTAATGTGCAGTTAATACTTCATATTTGATTCGAAAATCTGAGTTGCCTCGGTTCTTCACCCTAATTAACTCTAACTCGAGTAGATGCATTCTACGGTAAGACTTAATAGTGATTATTTGGGATGGATCACATCAGAGGATTATATTCAGCACATGGATTAAGGCTACATGAAATATTACTCAAATTATGAAAAAATGTATTCATGCTTACGATTCAAGTTGTAAACAGTAGAATAAGTCACACACCCGAAATGTCAAATATCGAGCCAAGGAGAGGGTCAATATTAATATTGTTGAATGCATATGGAAATCGCTTTGGATAACTAATCACAACCAATGTCACCGGGTAAGATGGGTACTTCCTCCACACATATGACGACGTTGTCCAAAAAGACGAGGAAATCTTTGTAACTCAGAAAACATGGAAGTACTTACATGATCCAAAGTTCTATCAATCACCTTTTTGAAGGGCCATTATATACACTTTTGAAAGCGATATTTACCTCAACTATACACAATGTTGTCTTGTCTATATATTCCCAGAGATTTATTGTAGATATATTTCAGCATAAATTGCTACACTCTACTCAACTAAATGTATATACTTTCATTTTTCAGCATAAGTGTGAACATTTAAACTGCAACAGTTCCACTATACATAAGTATATATCACTACTTCTACACATTTACCATTTACGTCATCGCAGTTTATGTATCCTTGTAATCTGTCAAATTTTGACGTCCTGTCATGTAGTTAACACTATCATTCACCACTGAAGCATAACGTGTAGAAAAAAATCTCCAAGTTTAGTAGAAGTAATAATTTCATTAGTTTTGCATTACAGTAGAAGTGATAAAGTGTGTCATGATTTACATAAAATCAAAATACTTCGGATTTTCTTTACGCACCCTAGATGACTGTGAAAATTTGGATTGGTGAATTTTACTACTCATTAGTAGAAATTCACTGATGAAGAAAAATATGAACAACAAATTTTCGGTTACTTTAAATGGGTGGTAAGGAGAACTGATTTAGAGAGGATACGTCCATTTATTTCCAATCTTATTTAATTAACATTTGTTTCAGCACCCGTTCTATTTGCCTGACGAAAACTACTCCACTTCAAAAACCAAATTTCTGAGTTCGTTGAAAACAATTTGATGCACACTAGCGACTGGCTACAGGATGAAGTTACCTGAAGTTCTAGCGAGAAGTCGTGACCAGTGGAGTCCATCAGGAAAAATTTTCGATGATAACGATGGTTGGTGGTGGCGTTAAAAATTGTGAATCAACAAGAGTTAGAATTCATGGGCCATGGGATTTCGTCCTAGTGGCTGAAAAGTTGACTTCACCTCGTAACTTGAAGGTGGTCCTGGGTTCTGTCCCTAATGACGAATCGCTGATCAGTACTCTTTGGTTTACAGTGGTTTTCTAGTGGATATCAATAAAACTTCAAATCAATCAAGTCCATACAAACTTACTCCTGAAAACAATGTCAGTGGGTGGCATCATTTTGCAGAAGCTAAATTTAGGGGGTGGGATAGGAGTGGGGAAGGTTAACAAGAATTAAGTGTTCGAAATTACAGAGAAGATTTGTGGCCAACTAGGAAAAGGGGAAAGTATTTACTGTTCTTAGGCCTTTGATATCCGATCCTGGAGGTTTCATCACTAAGTTAGGTTGAGATCTGTAGTCATAATTTTATTATGAAATATTTTTGTCATAGTAGAGGTGGTGGTTAAATTATATGATATTCACCTTGTAAGCTGAGAGTCTTTAAACTCAATAGCTTTACAGTGTGAAGGGTTCACTCAAGGTTTCCAAGCTAAGGTGAAACAAGTATCAAGTGGCCATTACTACTCAACAGTGTCATACTCGTTCCTCTTTTTCTTGGTCAAATGTAGCACTGGTTTATTCCGTTTTCAATCAAGTTATCGAAATCCCTTTTCTCTCTTTATCATCTGATTCTTCCTGTGTAAATCCGTTGAAGGTAAGCACGTATTTTTGATGTTTAACAATGAAATTCTTTTTGAATTTTCGAAAACTGGTAAGAATCTTCAAACCAACATCAGTTGGCATCATTCTATTCTAACAGTTGTTCGTATTTCGTTAAGTTGTATAGAGTTAAACAGACCTCATGAAAGTGGTACTGGTTTATCTGCACTACATAGGGCTGAACTTCCACTAGGCATTCTATTATTTAAAAGACAATTAGTACCTTACTCATTATTGTCGCAACCTCCAAATACAGATGCATGCAAATTTACTTGCCTATAGGAAAAGTGATTTTGTGATTAATGTGAATGATTTTTCTGCGTTTATAATGCTTACTTTCATAAAGGAACATTTTATAAAATGAAAGAAATTTTATTGAAAATAAGTATTCTCTAAACTATTTCTTATCATTAATATTTAATAAGGATGTTTCAATTATTTAAACCGTCCAAAAAGAAATGTGAGATCAAAGAAGAAAACTTTACTTCCAATGGAGTTAATTAGTCGGCATAAATTTCCTAGGTGAATTAAACAAGCCTTTGTTTAAAGCATTAAGCATCCTTTCCGATAAATTTTTCTGAGAATAAACAGCATTCTAAAACCGCAAGTATTATTCATTAGGGATAAAAGGATTTTAGTGACGACTCTACGAGATTACAAGTTGTTGATTCCGCTGTAAAGTTTTATTTGCAGGTATTCCACTAAAATATTTTGTTTTCTGTTTCCAGTGTTAAGTGGTATACAATGGTGAAGAGTACTGAGTTTAGGCATACACTGCTAGGTAAGGAAGAAAAGACGATCGATGAGGTTATGAAGCTAAATCTATTGAAATGACTAGGATACGTGTTGCACATGCGAAGCCATTACCTTTCTCAAGGGACAATGACAGCCGACATAGCATTAGGTTGGAAAAGAGTTTCAGGTGGTCAAAAAAACCTCACATCAGTCCATGAAGTCTTTTACTTTTGGTTTGAGTCACTAAAGGAGATGTACATTGCCTGGCTAGAGTCCTAAAGATACGAAGAACCAATGGTTGGAGACTATTGGTGATAACACTCAAAATAGTTCTCGATAGCGTAGATACATACAACAGAAGACAAGGGCCAGGCGACAGATCGTTCATTAAGGAAATCAAAGCATATTTATATATTTTCATGTACATTATTAGAGATTCGTTAAGCAAACAAACACAGTCTTCTGATTGGTTGTTTCTCACTTAAAGTTGATCTTTCATCTCTTTGTGACTGTTTCTTGAATGTCAAATCCTCTATGTGTTAACTGTATCCGCCTACGCAAAGTCTGCTGTGGTCGGTTTTGAATCAATCTTTGTTCATATTTTCTCACGACAAATCTTGAGAACGTAAACATTGACGTAAATTACTGTCTACCAATTTGGCTAGTAGACAGCTCTCACCACATCTTAATGGCCATTCATATCTATTTAACCCTCGTGTTTTTCTATGCTACTATTCTTTCTTCCTCAAATTTCTGTTCACCATAATTTTTTGAATCTCTATTCTCTTTTATCTTCCCTTGTATGTTAAACGGAGTGAGTCAACTTGAATTTGTGCACTTCTGTATAGAGTTCTCTGTATTAAAACTCAGTCAGTTGGTCAGTATTTGCATATTTAACGGAAAAGTGGCCGGTTGTGGTATATCAGACATGAAAAATTAAAGCATGTAGAATTTCTTTACATTGCTGACGCTGACACTACTAGATTTGTAACGACTGTTCCATAATTGCCTAATAGAATATACTGCTGATTGATTGTCATGAGTAGCTGGAAACCATCCAAGCCAACTAGTAGTGCTTGCTAGTCAGACTGAATTGATCTAAACACCGGAGAGCAGCTATTTCACTCGTTTGGGAGCGAACCTGGTGGCATGACTCAACTCACAGAGCTGAACTATTATTGCAAAGTATATGAAACTGTGGCTGGCTGCTTGGACAAAATGGTGATACGTTGAATAAAATTCGAAATTCAAGATAATAAAAAAGATTACTGCAGCTTGATAATATTTACATTCAGACAGTCTACATTTATAATTATGCGATAAACATTTGGTTTTTCAAGTGAGCAGTGTGGCTATCAAGCTGTTTAATGCGTGAATCCAAATGAAAAGTATTTACTTTAATTGAAATCATCTTTAAAATTAATTTGTACAAATAAGAAAATGGATTATTACGTGAAGAAATGAAAAGAAAATAATCACAGCATATTTTTATAACTCACCCCATATTGAAGAGGAGATTTTAATTCAGGCTTCATATCACTTCTCAATTCAGAAGGATCAACTGACATTTCTAAATAGAAGTAAAAAGTCCTTTTTTAGCATGATCATACTTCAACATATTCTTATATATATAAATATACATTTGAGTCACAAATCCTCACCATTATTTCTGAATTAGCCTCTTACTGCAAGTTTCATTTACATATTGCTTATATGCCTATGTTTCAGTGCATTATGGCGTTTAATTGACAGCTAAGCTAGAGTAATTTGGATGGTGATCGACTGAGGTTATAAAAGACTTTTCTAGGTGTATTTACTCTGATGGTTTTGTAGATTGGAACACTTGAATGATCCTTAACACCGAGCAAACTCTCAAACCAACTTCAGGGTTATTTACAGAGTACATTACAATCCTGGCAAAGGATTTCAAATCAAATTTCTTGAAATTGCAGAATCTTTGTTAACCCAAATACTAAATCCTGAACTCTGTATGTAAAAGAAGTTTATTAAGTCAGCCACTGAATTCATAATAGACCTATTTTTTCTAGAGCTGTAACTCGTAATTCTTATTATTTTTTTATTGTTGTCTTTTCTCTTTTTCCACTATTACAACTCTACAGATTATGATAAGTATCTTAACTTGACCTCCTTTCAGTTTTAGCTGGACACTGTTCACGCTTGTCAATTATGTTACATCATTCAGTCTATTTAGTTAATTTTCATACATTTATTCCCCTTAATGAATTTGAACAAAGCAACAACTACAGTTTTAGCAGAATAAAATGGTACCATCTTTTATTTCGTTGCCTTCTCGTCATCTGCTTACAGGGCAAAGACATTATTAAATGTATCTACAAAAACAATTTAACATACTTTCACAGAGTTCATTTTAAACAAAAATCAATCGATCAATATACACATACACTAATTATATATATATATATATATATATATATGCAATATTAAGCACAATTCCGAACAATAATAATCATACACAATGAAAACTTTTCAGTATCTCGCATTCGGATGAAAAGTATCCAGTTACCAGGGCAAAGAAAGACTGATAACTGCTTCTTTCTGAACGCCTAAATCAGGTTTTAGGCGCTTGATGGAAATGGCTTCAGAAAACTTAAGGAGAATTGAGCTCTTTTGCTTATTGATAATTTTGAACGACTTTTCGACGTCCACCTCATGACCCGTGTCAAGAAGATGCCTGGCGATGGCACTGTTTAAAGCATTTGTTCCCTTTTGCCTTACTTTCTGTCTGATTAATCTTTCTGTATAGCATAATTTTCTTCAGAATCTCTTGATTGTTATCTAAAACTTAAAAATTTTAGCGATATATCTTTGAAACGAAGTCCCTTTGTTGCTATGATAGTGTACCATACATACTATCGTACAGCTTGAGAATGACTGTCAACTGTAAATCTTGTCTTTTCCAGATGTGAAAATGTATTGCTAGACATTTCAGTTAACTAGACCAACTTTACTCATTTATAATAAATAAATCAGAACGGTTGAAAGTTTGCTGTACCATACAAACGTTACCCCAAAGGGATATTTCTTAAAATTAATTTAAATGAATCACTAGTTCATTATAATCTGTACAATAATTTATCCTTAGATTGAAAATAACAATTAAACAGTCTTAAATATAGGCTAAACATCTGTGCGTATAATTAGTGTTCATGATATATATATATATTGTGCATCGCATAAATTATTGTTTCATTATAAAAATAATCACTAAGTCTGTTTATTTGTTCAAAGAACATGATTAATGAAAATAAGGAAAATTTAACTCCTCGATATTCAAACTAACATAACTTATTAAAATTTAGTTTACCTATGATCTTAATAATCGGTCAAAATGTTTCTTTTTTTATTATTTTGATTACAGCTTGATTCCACACCGTATTTTCAGTACAAGTATGGAATTTTCAGCATGGATATCGGTAGTCCAAATTTCAGGCCGACCATAGATATCGGGTGTGCGCCGGCAGAGGATCGAACCCCGGACCATGTGCGTGGTCGGCGAGAGTCCTAACCACTGTGCTACCGACGCACGCTGGAAGATAAATTTATCTATGTTACAGTATACACAGAAGTTTCATTCAAAGATGATAGTATTTAGTATTGTATCATCACCATGGTGAATTTTGGATTCATTTATCCAGATCAGTGTGTTGCAGATAAATGACCGCCTTTTATCAAGTGAATAAAAAGTCAGTTTAGATTTTGTCACAAAATACCCTGGCAGTAAACCAGTCAAGCACCTCTATTATCCAACAAATATGAAGAAGGTAATGGATTGGATATATGCTGATGAGACCTTCAATTAACAGCCGACTGCAGGCTGTCGAGTGGTATCCGTATGGTGAGCAATGAAATCGTCGTCCGAGGTGGAGATTGGGGGGACCACATGAAGGGCAAGAGGAACGCCTGATAGCAGTCGTGCAGCTGTCTGAAAATGGTAGCAAGGAACACAGTGGAATGGAAGTGTGCTGCTGAAGCCCCATATTCCACTAAGAACTCTAACAATGAATAATAATATTAATCAGATTGAATCTCTTCAAGGATATATTAGCACATTAGAAAGAAATATACCACAGAGACAATATGCTGTTGATGGACTTCGCATACATTTAAAGGAATTATTCTTAAAATACGTCCATGATGTTTCTAAAACTAGAGAAACTAAAAAAAAGAATCCAGCTTGCAAAAGTATTAGACACGGAAATATCAGAATCCCATTTTCCTAAGGACCCTGAAAGGTACTTCAACTTTTCCACTGTGACTTTAGATAAGACTGCCATGGAAGTGTTGTCATTGGGCCCTAAATTTTCCGACAAAAGAGTTAATATTAGCCAATTACAGACACAAGTACAGTTTGAAAACCTCTTCATTCAGACACTAGACCTAATACCGTCCTCCTAACACGAGTTAGATAGATTTAAGAGTACCTTGGTTGATCGTTGTTACCAATACAATAATGCCAAGATCAACAAGAAAAGTATATTGACTAAAAAGCATACAGAATGTCTCAGAAAACTAAGGTCTGATGACAGCATTATTATCACGAAATTAGACAAAGGATCAGGTACAGTAATTTTAAACAAATGCGACTACATTGATGAGATGAACACTCAACTGGAAGACCGTTCCAAGTTTCAAAAGTTAGGTGACAGTAAAGATTCGAATGAAGCAACAGAACACCAGTTCGTGAAAACTTTGAAGTCTTTAAAAAATGAAAATCTAATTGATAGTTCCATCTTCGACGCTATTAAGCCCACCGGAACTCATACGCCTACACTTTATGGCTTACCCAAGATACATAAGCAGGGAATTCCCCTACGACCAATTCTGGACATGTCAAACTCGCCCTTCCATTTAACTGCCAAATGGTTAGTAAATCTGTTAGAACCACTACATCGCCAGTTGGTTAAATATAGTGTAAAAGATGTCTTTAACTTTGTTGAAAACATTAAAGATATGAATCTAGCGGACAAAAGTATGTTATCGTTGGACGTAACATCGCTATTTACCAGCGTCACCCTTGTAGAAACTGTCGACTACATATGCGAGCAACACATAGAAAAGATAATAGAAACTGGGATCACACCAGGAAAATTGAAAGAATTACGACTAAAATGCACTATGAATGTTCAATTTGTATTTAATAAGGAGTATTACCGCCAAATAGATGGGGTTCCTATGGGTTCTCCCCTTGGTTCCTTATTAGCTGACATATTTCTATCTAAATTGGAAAATGGTCCTTTAAAAGAGATACTAAACAAACTCGATTATTATTGTCGATACGTTGACGATACCTTCATCATTTGTAACAATAATTTGGATAGACAACACCTGCTCCAAGTCTTCAATAAGGTACACCTAGCTATCAAATTCACTTGTGAAGAGGAACTCCAAGGTAGTATTCCATTTCTGGATTTTCTTCTTATAAAAAGAACAGACGGTACCTTAAAGAGAAACATCTATAAGAAAGCGACGTGGAATGGACAATATACCCACTTCCATAGCTTCATACCTATACAATATAAGCGCAACCTAATTCGTTGTCTTAGTCATAGAATTAGACGTATATGTACCGACGATTGTATTGAAGATGAAATAAGAAATCTCACAAACGCCTTGCTACAAAACGACTATCCTACCAACTTTGTAAAGAAGTATATCTATGAAGCTACACATAAAACTAAGCGAGACACAGTAAGCAAAAAAAAGCTTTACTTAAATGTACAATTCAAAGGAGATATATCCAGCGAGATATTAAACCGTAGATTAACGAGAGCAATTGAAAGAATTTTTAATGCCGCAAAACTGCATGTCACTTTCTCAACCACACCAATATTGACACTGTGCATTAAAGATAGATTACCCAAAATGGCGACATCAATGTGTGTATATAAATTCAACTGCTCCTGTGGAGCTAGTTCGTACCCAAAGGAATTTATCTTTACGCACTCGTGAACATATTCCTGTTTGGCTTGTGAAAAGAGTAACCAAATCATTAAATAGTATAATTCTGTCTCATCTAGTGGATAGCGAACACAGCAGTCATTTACAATTGCGCATCGAGTACCGAACAATCTCCCCAAAGGCACACGATTACGCCTCCTAGCCATAGCTGAGGCTATAGTGATTAATAGAGTGAGACCAGCCCAATGTGTACAGAAGAAACTGATTCACTCTCTCTGTCAACCCTGGCCCACTATTAGGTCACCAGGATCATAATTTTTCGTATCATTATTATCATTTTGTGATATCATGTCTTCATTATCCATTTCTCCACCCAGTTTATTTCACCCCATCGTTACCCTTAATTTTTGTCAACCTTTGTAATTTTATACTAAGCCTACCAATTCTATAACATCTTATTACAATTTACAATTTAGCCTCTTTATTTTATCATTGGACATTACCGGTCAGCCCTCAAATTCAGTGTCCCCTTTGTTAATGTGTGTTTGTATGTATTTTGTGGTTATCGCATTTCTCTCACCCCAATGACACTATTGACTATTCTATTGACTATAGAGCAGCACTGTATCACCCAATTGTTCATTCACACTTCATCACATTTTTTCTGACTATACATCCTATAAAAATTTGATTGACTATGTTAACTAATGGACCATCATCTCAACTTACACATGCACCCCAATACAGTTTCTGATATTATTTTCATTTGCCTTTATTGGCTATATGTACTCTATTATCCATGAATTTATAACTGTAGAGGCTGGAGAAGAAGTTATCAAAAACAATTGTTCGCTCAAAATCTTGTTTTGATTTCAATATGATAATAGTATAATTTTGTTTTCCTGATTTAAAAACTTAATTATTACAGTTGTTTTTTTACCCTGATAAAAGATAACTAACTACTTTTAATTTAGTCTGGTAATCCCTTTTCGTTTGTACAATTCATTATTAGCCTTTGAATGAACCTATTCTTTCTATGTGCTATATAAAAAGACAATTAATCGTGGAATTAAATAGTCATTAGGAGGTACATGAGAGCTCTCAAAATTAGAGGCATGTGTGTGTGTGTGTTTGAAACTTTAAATACTTAAAACTAGCTTTGAAGCCTTGATTCCAATCGTACTTATTTAAAATTGTTATCGGTATCATTTACTTGAACAGAGTTATGTTGCTTACAGCCTAACTGTTACATACAGGACATACAGAAGTGAAGTAAGACCACCAGCTGGCAACTGGAAATTAATCAGTACTACATATTTTAATATCATCTAGAATTTACTTCGATTTACTGAAATTAACAGGCCAGATGAACTACTCTGCAATAAGCAAATAGCTATTTTGTCCTATTTTGGGACTCACCAACAGTATGCACTCACTGAGGGAGGGCGAACCTAGGACTTTTCGGTTACAAGGAAAGCTTGTAGACCGTTCAGTCACTGGGACCCGAATCAATAGCCCATGATTTCTAACTCCTAACAATTCGTGATTTTAGTATGGCCACTAGCCAATGCCATTGGCTAGTATTTGTCCTCACTTCCACAGTCAAACTTAAAACAAATCAAATCCGTACAAACTAACACTTGAAAATTAGTCTGATGCTTGCTAGTGACTGGCTGCAGGATGAAGTTTCCTGGAGTTTTAATGAAAAGTTGCAACCAGAAGGGTCCATTCGGTGGGGAGTGAGGATGGATAGGTAGATACTTCAGTCAGATAATTGGTAACACATTTTTTTTATTGATCCACAAATAAACAGAATAGCTGTAAGCTAACTACATACTATGAGGCATACAGTAAAACACGAAAGCAGATAAATCACAACTATTAGTTCATACAGAATAGAGTTTCTTGTTTACAATTTGACAGATTGTACAAATTTACCTGTCTGTCTGAAGTTTTCTCTTGCAGACACTTCATAAACAGTATCACTTCAAAATATGACATATTAAGTTTTCCATTTAGATTTAATTTTGTAGTATGTACTCTTATTTAGCATAGGAATCAAATACACATCCATGGAACCTACACAATTTACTAGTAATGTCTCTGAAATCCCATAGAATGCAATGCCCCTTCTAGTAGAAGATATGTTTTGCTATAAAGTACCAACAAGTGTGAAATGTATCTTGATTAACTCATATATTCAAGTTATAGGTTAGGAAATGGTATAAACCTACATATCTCTGGCATATTTTACTCTTTCGGTATAGAACAAATAATTAAACACTTTCTATCTCATAGACTATTCATGAAATCACATGCCAATCCAACACAATACTGAGAAGAGATACTCATGCATAAAGAAAAATAAGTAACTAGTCTAGCTTGAAAGAAAATTTACGATATATTTATTATGAAATATTATCAGATAAATATATGAAATGAAGTAGAGAAAAAGTTTGATTAAGAAACTAATTAATGAACAAGAGAAAGAGTTAGGCGAAAAAAATCATGGAGCTAAAAAAATCGATGTAATTAAGGATGGAAAAAGAGTGAAAGAGAAAGAAGACATAAAATCATCCGTCCTGCTGATATTGAAACAACAATAACAGTGATAAATCTTATATTGTACAAGCACGGAAATATGCTTACTCATATAGCCTTAGCAGGTGTTTAAACACTTAGAAATTAAAATACAGTGATATATGGTCATTGAAACTAAAATGGAGCATATAGTATAGATTGGAGCTATTTAGTAAAGTGTAAGAGGTGGGCAAGTATCTGTCGAACAAATTTATTCATGGTGACGCGGAAAATGTCTACCGAACTGAGGTTTTTCTTCTTTTCTTGATAAATGTAATCACCTGATTTCTGTCGTATAAATCATGTATATTACTGTTACTTTTAAAATGAAGTCATTTGAATTGATAAGTACACATCACTAAAAGAAATATTTGCTATTATGAAACACTAATAAGATAGTAAAAACATCTGGTCTAAGATGCCTAACTTTCACATATATTTTTCAATGGTGTGATCAATCTGTTGCCACTTTTTTTCATTCCGTTGCGTTCCGAGTGGAAAATGGTGCTTCAGGGTTTAAAGATCTAGTAGCCTAAGCTTCCTTTTTTTCCGGCCTTGTTACTTGTTAAGCAAGGTTTAGGAGTGCGTCAACCTGGAGTCGAACTCGCACCACGTGAATGGATAGCAAGCATTCTGCTAGTGAACCATCACCTATGCACCTGTTATTGTTAAATAATCTCATAAAAAATGTTTCCATCTTCATTATATTCAATCAGGTGATTGTAAATATGCACAGTTAGATCTCTTACAGTAGGATGAAGAATATGATTCACTTTTACGGAAGAATCACCTAACTGAAATGTAATCGACAGGAATTGATGGCAGCATGCAGTTCGTTTAATAGGTGTGTGGTTGAATCTGGGGATAGAAGTCGCTGACCCAACTTATTATATTTTCAAGTTCCATATAGTTGACGTTCTTACTGAATAACTGTTAACCGACTACAAAGTTTATATGACGTATTATTGTCGGTTACACTGATCTTTTCAAAAATTAGTAATTTTTAAAGATAGTGTACTTAAAATTTGTCATGAAATTTAGGCGATTAGAAAATTAACAAACTGTTTGTGCTATTGGTAAATTTTCATTTGCAAGTGTTGTTTTAGGAATGAAATTAAAGTTACTTGCTAAGTTATTTTCGAATTCAAACTGCCTACTCTCCTACTATTTTCACTTTAGGTTTCCATTTCTTATTATGATGACATTGAAGACATTAGACATTTAAACAAATAGACTTCTCAACTAAATTATTTAGCTCACACAACGTAATAACACCAAAAATGTAAAAGTGACTCGACTTTCTCGATCGCTTTAACAAGTGATGATGACAGCGTGAACAATACAAGATGTTTCAGTGAACAGTGGAACTTTGGATTAAATGTTGACTAAAATTTGCTGACAAGTGTAGCTGACCGGGAATATCTGATAGCAGGTAATCAAATTTTTATCACATATGATATCTGATTATCATGTCTTCAAAGTAGTCAGCCTAGTCCTAACTTTCCGTGCTCTTTAAGTCAATATGTTTTTCTTTTTCATTGGCTGGACGGAAATTTTCGGCCTCCGTCCATATGTCGGCTTCTAGTATGATGTCTGCGGATTAATTAAATGATGACCATCAGTAGAATCCAGGATACACATTTAATCTTATTTGGGATTCGTCAGCTAGGTATAATTGCATGCCCTAATGAGTAATGATATTCACGCTGAAACTCGAATCGATCATTCCAAAATGCCAAAGTGTTATCCACTCGACTATTTGAGTTACGAGTGTCTGTTCTTTCTTTATTCGATTTTCAAACCCTAACGTGTGATGACTACTAACAAAAGTAACAAGTCTAATAGTGGTGGTCAATTTTATTCAAGAATAACATTTTATTATTTTAATAAATGTAACAAACTTCAATCTTGCATTTAAACATTAACCCCTCAATCAGTTCATTGTTTCCCACTGTGTTTATGCCCTTAGAATGAAAAGGCGAGATAAACCGCTAAATTGCAGTTTGCAATAATACAATCACTTTGTTGTTATCTGATTATTGAGGTCAGACACATTTCAAGGAACTTTACAGGAATGTTGACTTTGTTATATTATGGTATATACATAATCGCTATAATTACTAAGCTTATGTAAACTATAAGTGCTGAGATATATTAATCAAAATGTGTAGCTTTTGAAGAAAACAATATTCTAATAATATAAAATATTCGTGCTTCATTGCATGTATGTTTGCGTGTGCATGTGTGCACTTGTGTATGTGTGTGTGTGTGTGTAGAACTATTCAACAAGTGATAAGGTGAAGAAGACAGGATAGAGGTGAAGAAATATTTATTATCCTCTTGGAATGTTTTTCTGCCTCAGTTCAGCGTTTCTTTTTTTTATACACACCTAGTATATCTCTCGTTTATGACATGTTTTGAAATTAAGCAGGCTTCAACACATTCAACTCTTATAAGCAAATAAACAAATCATCTAAACGGATAGCATAAGTATTATATAAATTCCAAGAAATACTAACTTGTATATCTTTGCATGTGTTTATATGTGCAATATTCAGTCTACTAGCTTCTGAACTTCAGCACTGTTACCTAAGCATGCATATATATATATATATATATATATATATAATAAAATTTCATAGTAGTGAAAGGGTAGACTGTAAGTTCATTTTTAAAAAAAGTAGGTAAATCAATGTGTTCTAATCATAAACGAATAGATTCATCTCCTGAGTGAGTGAGTGAGTATCTGACATTCTATTTCATGAATTTAATTAGCAACAATAACTGACTACACTTTTTCTATCTATTATACGTAAAAGGTTAGATGTGTGCAGGCTTTACTTAGCACTGATCATTTTTATGCCTTTAACTAACATTATATGCATGCATGCATAAAGAGAATAAGGGTGCTAAACTGATGATAACCTATTTTATGTACTTAATTTACACACATCCACAAGATGAATATAGACAAACATTGTAGAAAAGAGAAGTTTTTATGACTGCTTCTTTTATTATATGCAGCACACCGTATTCGTTATTCACCATGATATAGGCATAAAGAAAAGAAACGAATTTTTTCTTTCTTTTTCCATAAGTAAGGTCAATCAAATGAAATCTGTAGATAACTTAACCAAAACACGTTGAAATATAAAAAAAAATAAAGAAACACAAAGATGAAGAGAGGCATTTATTATAGATTGTGGTGTTTATGGAAAAGAGTTTATGGAACCAACTATTTTGTGCATATGTGCATATAGACGTGGAATGCAGGTTTGTGTATGCGTGAGTGTCAGTATGCCTATTTGCGTTGTGTACGTACATACATACATACTTACATACAAGTTTTATTCACATTAAAATTGACTGCAGTGAAAAGTAACAATCAAAAAAAAAAATGTAAGTGTCAGTTGTTTTCATCTGTCAGTTGTTCACTAATTCATAAGTGTGAATAAATAAATAATATGCTATACAGTGGAGGCTAAGAGATAAATCAAAAGTTATCACTCTTCAAGTCCAATACACCAGTGAACACTCTTGACGGGATTACACTGAAGGCAGTAATAATTATCGGTGGGACTGTGTGAGATTGCAATGGAATAACGGGAGAGTGATAGAAATATAATGGATGATGATTGCAGGTGAAAAAGAAACTCGGGTTATGTAAGGGATCATACCAACAGTTTTCAGATTACTAGCCCATCAGTATACTGGATGTTATGAATACATGTAGCACATTATAATTGAAAAACTTAAATGGTATTAAAGATGAAGCCAGACACCACATACGTTCTTTTTAATGATTCATTACTAGACTTTAAGGCTGAAACTGATGCTTTAAGTTAAATCTATTCCCGTTTCTGAATTATATAAGTGAAATCTACAGCTTTATATCCCTATTAAAAGATAGTGACTTTTGATTTCAGTTTGAGTACAGGATTACTTTATCCTAGTTAGGCTGTCATTAACTGGTACGCATTAATATCTATCAGTTACTCTGTGTCATTGCCATTTAGTCTTAATCATATCATTGATATTTTTAAGTGAAGGTTTCAGTTGTATAGCAGGTTCAAACCACCCAGCCAACAATTTTATATTTAGCTTAGATAGACAGAGGAGAAGTTTGTTCAGTTTGCGTATTTTAATTATTGAAGTTGTTGCAGCTAAATCAACTGCTTTCATCATTTTATTCTCTCTGAGATTCAGCATTGCTCTCAGCTTTATTCACAGTTATTGAGGTATTATAATCCCTCTGTCAGAGCTCCATCTTATCTTCCTGTTTTCGTGGGACGCGTGGTATAGCTGTTATCGTGGTAACGTTATGACTAGTTGTTACAGAAGATTTACTAATGTCATAACAGATAGACGATGAATTGGCTACTTGCCCATAACTTTAGTTGTTTTTTTAAACCTAAGTAATAAAGATTGTATTTGTCACTTAAAAGTGGCTACCTTTCACTCAATTAACACCTTTCAGTGGATATCTCTTTGATGACGATCTTCTTTGACTCAGTCGGTCAGAAAACTTTCGCAATCGCTTATTATTTTTATAATTCAAATATTTCAGATTGTCTTTAAAGACTATAAGAAATGAGTAGCATCCTCTATCGTAAGATGATATTGTTGAAGAGTTTCGAATGGAGACGAAGCAGCTATTCAATACTCCTTCGCTTTTAAATAACTGTAGCTTATATCCGACTTCTGATCTTAATAGCATGTTTATTGCTTAAATATTCTTAAAGAAACTATTTTCAAAGTAACCACTAGTCGGCTTTTTAATATGTGATATATTTTATTCTATATCAAAGTCTTATTTTCTCACTGGTATTCTGTTTTGTTATTCAAGACAACAGTATATTTTAAAGTGGAACACTAATAATTGTATAAACCTTGTTAGCCAGTTATTGTTTAACATACAGGAATTTTTATGATAGGGTTTGGCTGAAAGTAAGGTGAAGTTTTAGCTCATTGATCAAAGCACTCGACTTCCTACAACTGGTTACAAGTTCAGACTCCATTTCACCCACTGAAGTTTAGAAAAACCCAGTAATACAATTGGCCGTCTCACAATAAGTTTGGATCACTGCCAGATGCAAGGGAATTCAAGGGACTGTTGGGTAACATTTCCTCTTTTTTCCTATTTCCCAAGGTAAAAGAATGCACGGAATACAAGCTAACTTTCTTGTACTTATATAGGTGATCTTCAGTTCTACAAGTAATAAAGTTCACAGTTTTAGGATGATATTCAAACAGAACCTTACATATTAGATATACGAAAGGTTAGTGTGAGTATTCTCGGAGGTTTCGAACCACTCTGAAGGGTCTTTAAGTAAGACATTCCACATTCTAGTGGCAAGAAATAACTATTGATAAGGGGATTTTTAAAAAACGCATAATAACTCCACACTTTTCAAGCAAATAGACAGTAACAGAATTTGTCATCCATTTAGAAGCAAATATAATGCAGATGAGTGTTTAGCAAATACTTGGAATTTCTAAAACTGAGTAACTGCAGTAACTTCTAACCACCTCTATACTGCTGGAGCATACATGAGGATGGTGGTAATTTATTGTGGATAATATGCATATTAAACGTGTGCATGGCACTGATTGATATTGAGACTGCATATATCTACAGTCATAAAGCTATAAAATAATTTTAGTAAAACAGAGAAATAATAAAGGGATGGGGCGAAGAGATATTTAACAAACACCTAATATTATTAATTAAATCTGTCCATATTGCATACATCCAACTACATTTGAGTAGCATTGTAATGTGAATGTTGAAGTCAGTATTATAGATCCCTTGGGGATATTTTACATCCTCTTTTTGTTTGTTTCAATGAATCGTTATCAACATATTATAGATTTTTTCCATTAAATTACTGGCGACAGTGATTAGGCGTCAGTTAAGTGTACTAGGCATTCATTAATTTTTATCAGAATTTATTTTATATTCAGTTTAAATTGTTCCACTTGTTCATTCAGTAGTTACTTTATTGTTTAATCGCTCTATCGGGTTAGCTTTATCTTAATAGGTATAGCATTGTTTCGGTTACTATGGTACAAGGTAGAATTACCTTTTCCTTGCTGATGAATACACACATGTACAACAATTAATCAGGAATATTTTTATCTATTTAACTATCTTTTTTTTACCTGCGTAGACTTGTTCTAGACAAAATACACCCGAAAGTATAAGTAAACACAGGGCACGATGCTTTAGGAATCTATTTTCTATTTAGTGTAAAAGGAAATGCTGAAGTGGTCATGGATCAAATGTTTTTCACAATTAGTCTGTCCTTAATATCTAGTGTTTCAAATGAATAAGATGTTTTAACAAAAAAACAACCATAGATTTATATGTCTGATGAAAGAAAAGCGGCAGCTTGTGAGTGATTCACAATTGTTATATGGACTAAACAAGTATTACACATCAAAGGTGACGGTATATTCTGAAGATTGACTGAATAATGGTAAGTGGAAATTATTAGTATGGTGACCTTTGTTGTTGGTGCCATGATCAATACTTATTTTAACAAAACTACGTAAAGGTTCAATATCAGTTAGAGAACCATTGGGAATCAGGGAGTAGTCTAGGACTCTTCTGCAGTACTTTCCAATGGTCCCACCAGCGACTGAACTCATGAACAAGACGAGGTCATTGACCATTCGCATAGTGGGACAGAATCCAACGGTCCATGAATTCTGACTTCTGTTAATTCGCTGAAGAGTCCCCGAAGAATACGAAACAGGTGTTTAATACGCCGTTATTTCTAGTATTTCTCTAACTGATATCAATCTGTAGTCAAACTTGAAACCAATCAAATCTGTACAAACTAACACTTGAAAAACAGAGAAGTCAGCTTCTTAGCAGATACCTAGTAGTAAAATATTTCTGTAAAATTCCAATATGATAAGAAACCGCAATTCCAACTTCGCGTATGCATTAAAAAAGTAATTTCCAGCGTATGAAACATGAAGAAATAAGAGATAAAACAGAGGAGAAGTAGATTTCAGGGAAAACCCTTGATGTAAGTTTTATAGTTGGTTTTTACTCGATTCTTCAAAACATCTTTTTGCAGTTTATTTTCTGATCAAAAGATTAGAATTTACGGCAGTATTTCCCCTCATTTGAAGTGAATGACATTACAGTTGCTACAGCATACTGATAAAGGCGATTTAACGTATTTTCTGTTTTGATTAAAGTCCTTTAAAAGATGAAAATGACTAGGTTAAGAGCAATTTTGAATACATTTGATGGTGGTAGACTAGATTCTTTTTCCTCTATAAAATAACTTTCACTGGAGAATGCATTCTACAGACGAACTTTCAATAAATATATTTTGTCATAAACATTTTATTAAATAAGAGTTTCGATTATAAATAAGCTTAAGGTAATTACTACTCCCCTGCATGTATGATTCACTGTAGAAGTTTTAGGTGTTCATTTTTGTAAGCTTAGATATATTAAAGTCACTTAATTCAGATAAGATTTTCGCATCGATTGACTGCACTGAAGTGCTCGGTCTCACGTTAGCATGTCGGCTTTTTGTGCATACGCTTCAGCGATGTCTGGTCATGGAACCTGAAGTCAATTGGTGGGTGGTGACTAGCAGTGAAATCCAGGATGCGCATTTCGTCCTATTTGGGACTTGTCAATTGATGTACCTGCATTTCCCAGTGAGGATGGTGTTCTCAACGAGGCTCGTCCGCAGTTTCAGACACCAAAGCGTTATCCACTAGACCCCTTGACCCATGAGAGTCACCTCTTGTGTAACAAGTCTTATTAATTATTCAATTCAAGTTAGATTTTCCCGGTGGGAACACCATCACTCACTGGGGAATGCAGTTACATCAGTTGTCGAGTCCCAAATAGAACGAAATGCACATCCTGGATCCCACTACTAGTCTCCATCTACCAATTGACTTCATGTATTACAGCCAGTTGATTCTTTTGAAAATCCTTTCCACTACAATGCATAATTCTGTCCAAATTCTTTAGAATGTTGTTTATTATATTGCGGTGACTTAGTTCACTGATTACTTACACATGAATTCACTTAGAACTATTTTTAGCGCATAACGATGTCGAACCTCATGTCTCACCATCATGGAAGTTAAGTATTGATAACAATTCAAAGTCAAGTAGATTTAAAGGGAACTTATGAATTTGTTACTAATAAAATAAGTGATATGGGCAGCAAATTCTGAAATGAAAGGAAAACGATTATTTGGTGGTTATTTGGAAACACTCGTGAAATGAATCAGTGCTCTAAACTCATTATTCCTTTTCCCCTAGGTTCCAAGTGGTACATCGGACCTCAACAACACTTCTCCATTTCATCCTACTCACTGCAGTCTTTTCTAGTTGATACCACGTTTTCTCTTAAGCTTTTATTTCCTTCTCAGACGATTTTATCTATGTCACTCTCGGACGCTTAACTGATTTAATCTAATCTAATCGAGTTCCACTCCAGGGTCTACTTGGAGCGCGATGTCGCTTAACTATTTCCTCAGCGTGTATCCGATCCACCTCCACTTCCTCCTGCATATTTGTTGGGTGATAGGTTCCTCGTCGATTCCTTGTCAGATTTCCTTGTGGCTGATCTCTCCTGGCCGGCCATCTGATCTTCAGTATGAAGAAAGGTAGCTATTGATAAAGGTCACTCAGCTTGTTAGAAATTATCTCAACCATATCTAAGCAATGATTTCACATCAGAGTCAATGATCCGGATATTGTACCTTATACTCAATGAGCATGGCAGATTCCGGCACTGATTTTTCGATTCTGTATTTGATTTCCTCACTTCTGCCTCAGGCTACATTTGAAATGAAACTGCCTAGGTGAGTGAAAGAGGTGAATTTCTTCAAAATTCTCTCTTCGATAGTGAGTGATGCTCCTTATTAATGGTTAGGTACCTTCACCAACTCTGTCTTCTCTATGTTGACCTGAAGTCCTGTCTTCACTTCAATGTTTCTTTGAGTTTTCCGTTGTAAATCACCTGATATGTGGCATCATCATATAGCTAATGAATCAGCTTTATGAAATTTACACTAGAGTGGCTACTTTTTTGATTGTTCATATTCCGTTGTGACTAATTTAAAGAGTTTAGTCAAGGTATGCTGTGTGCAACATCAACCAGTTTTTCTTTATTGTATTCAAGTTCGCCAAAGGATTGATATCAGTTAGAGAACCATTGAAAACCAGGGAGTACTGGATAGATGCTTTGTCCTAGTTTGGAACTTACCGACAGTAGGTACCCACTGGAGTACGAACTTAAGACCGTACGGTTACAAGGCAAGCTCATAGACCATTCAGCTGCTGGGACCCAAGTGAATCGCCAGCTCATGAATTCTAACTTCTACTAACTCGTGATTGAATTATATTATAAAAAGTTAAACTCAGAGGATAAACAGTTTTCAAAAAATATCAATATATTAATTATTGATAAAGTAAAGTTCCTGGCCAGCTTTCGAATAAATACAGTTTAGGAAATGAGAGTACTTAAAGTGTGAAAGTCCAGTTTTTGACGTCATCAGAATCAGACAGTTTGATTGTAATCATTTACACCTAATCTACTCAAATGTTAGCCATCCAAATCATTTTGTCAGTTAACCTCATCATCATCATCATCATCATCACTTAATGTTCTTTTTATGAAAGGATCTCATTATAACATTCTGTCTGTCATTGATATTTAATAAAACTAATTATCCTTTTTCCTTTAGAATGTATTGGTCAGTTAACTTATAGCATACAAGCATAATTATGAATTAAAGATTAAGTAAACAGATACTGTTATTACCTCTTTTTAATTATGTTATAAAGTTTGGTAATTCATAAACACAATTATTATGTTAGACGATTTTATATGATTCAATTAAACTAGACAAGAAAATTAGATTAGTTGAATGTTTTCAATCTATGGAGAGAGAGGAAAACAACAACAACAACAATAACAGTTAATAAGGTTACCTAAAGTCATATAAACAACTGATCAGGATACTGGAAGAGGAAGGGGAAAAAAAGATAAATAAAAATATAAGGAAGGATATCTACTTTTCTAACTTCCTTTGAAAGAAATTCATTCTCACCCGATTACACTTTCCAGTCTGATAGGCTAATATACGGAATCCTATACACCTCAAGTATTATATCCTTATAATGTTTTCTTATAATAATAATAATAACGTCTAAATTAGTCAATGGATAAGTGGTTACAGACCAATTTACATTCCTGTTTAGTTAGGCAGAGAGTTACAAATTTGATTTCGGTATAGAGGTAGAGACATAATAGATACTGTAAATTCAGTGTTGTGTATACACACTTGAGATCAATGAAGTGAACTCAAAAAAACTTGTCCTTAATTGATTTGTGATATGAGAGAAATGCTTGACAGTATTTCTTATGTTCACAAAAAGCAGATAATTATTTGTTTTGAGAAAATGTGTAGACAGAGTGAACTGATTTTATAGATAGAGGACATTCGGTTAATGTCTGTAATTCTTTGTTCATAAGGTCTCATAAGGAGACCACCATGAACATTTTCAAATGGACCTATTTATGTAGACAGAGATAGTGCCTTTATGTTTTGACTATTCAAAGGTGTGTCATGATTCCCCTCCCCCCCCCACACACACACACCACGCACTTGATGATTTAAGCTTACTTTTACTGATTTTGTGTCTTAAAAATTCCGAATTCCTCATGTTTAATCTAATCTAACTTACGATTCATTATTATTTTCTTGCATGCCTTCCATCTTCTTTACAAATATTGATTTATTTATTTGAGGATGTATTGAAATTCATGATATTTTGGGCTGGAAATTGTGATGTTTACCCTTGAGATACTATTGGATTTTGGATCTTTTAGTATAAAATAACTTTCCCACTACTATAGGCCAAGTGAATTATCTGGAAATCTCCCTTGAGGAATATTTTCACAGTCAGTGCTATTGATACTTTGTTTGCATGAAACTGAGGCTTCGTGGTGGAGTGTCTGCACGATCGCTAACTGTGAAGGTGTTTTTTGTTCTGTTTCATTTTTGCTGACAGAATTTGGATCCCGTCCTGTTGACCTCTCAGTTATTTAACAGTTACGTTTAGTTAACTGTTTTGTGCTGCATACTACATATTTTGTAATAGAGAAATCTCTGGACTATGTGGTCACCCAACAGCACTTTCTAAGTGTTTTTGAATTTTGGATACAACTTATTATTTTTGAATAGTAATACAGATTTCATAACATCATATCGTGTTCTAATATTCTTCGAAATAATTTTCAACTGGTAGACGATGTGGAAGAATGCAGAAAGTTATGTAGATAGTAAGGACTTGGTCCGTTGATTCGTTTCTAGCGTTTAGATCAAAGTCTTCGGTCTTTACACCTATTGCCTCAAAAGTTTAAGTTTGCAATTTTAACTCCTGTAGAACAATAGTGACTTCAGGAAGTCTGAATACAAGATGAAACTGTGAGATAAAATGATGCCGTCTCATGTTATAAATTTCGTCGGTTTTCTGCATTAATATAGTCGGAATAATACGTAGTAAGTGTTATAACACGGGATGAAAAGAAATGTTGGTCGTACTGGATGAAGACAAGAAGGCTCAGGATGTGAATGGGTATTACTGAACTAGTTGAATAGATACGGGACATGAATTGTTTAAAATGAGTCAGCTACAGAGGACAAATGGAATTTTCCTTTAAGGTTATCACACGGCATACAAAATACACTTCTGACAATTTAATTTGCTAGTCCATAGATCCCATTGATGACATTGGAATTCCCTTATAATTTTATGAAGTTACAATGAAAACAATAGACTGATTTTTAAACTTCACATACAGTCTAACTGGTTAAACATATTAAATAAAAAACACACCACACAGTGAGACAGCACTGTTTGCTGAATGACGATTTCTTACACAATTTATTGTCCACAATCATATCACATTTGGGACTGTCCAACCGCGAAACTCGATTTTTATACTTCGCATTTTTCTTGCCCATCTGTCTTAGGGGTAATAGAATTTTCCAGATATCCATGACAAGTGTTGAACAATCCCTTTTGTATGTATTGTAAGTTGATTAGATGAATTAAGCTCCAGTTATCAATCTTTCCCATCACCCTGTTTTATTAGACTTTAAGATCGACTCATCCTGTTGCATGTTTGTCTGCAGGTTTCCTGTTGTACTATAGTTAAGTTTTTTTTTCTGGATTTCTTATCTTAGTTAGGTCTACTAGTTTGTATTTCACTGTTTCACTATGGGATATATTTGATAAACAAACTAATATGGGAGTATGTACTACTGCAGTCTCCAAATTTTACAAATATATTAATCGACAAGCAGTTTAGGAAACATTTGTACTAAAAAAAGAGATTTTAGTGTTGCCAAATAACACTTCTGATATCCGTAGTATAGATTTAATGGAGACATAATACCTTTTATTACTTATCTCAATAACTGTAACTTAAGAGGTAGTCAGGGTTTTCGTAATACTGAATAAACAAAAAATGACTAAAAATTGACTGATAGTAATTTGTACTTGTAGTAATTCTTTCCTCTTGCAATAGCGAGAAAAAATTCAATTATATTGGGATTTTTTTCTTCATTTACTGATGAGAGCGATACGTAGTCTGTTTTAGTTCCCTTAACAACTCTTCATGAAAATGAAATTACACAAGTGAAAAAAATTTTTAATTTAATTTCCAGTTTATATGATAAAAGATGACTGACAGCACTGTACTCTAATTTCTAATAGAATATGGATTTTGTGTTAAGTATTGTTCTGATGTTTGAAGAAATCACTGATAAAAAAGTCATTGTATAGTGCTAGATAACATCGGTTTCAGTTTCTTACATGACTCAAGTTCATTTAGTAATGAGAATAAATACAAGTGCAGTACTATTTCATCTCAGTGTGATTCAAAGTGAAAAGTAGTTTGAAATTCGAACTTTTATGCACTTACTTTCTCATCCTATTTTTCCAACTGCTGATCATAACTTAAACTGGACTGCACAATCTTAGTCATGTCAAATGCAAGTATACTGTTGATTTCATCAAAGCAAAGTTCAACCAGCAGTCAACATAGAAGATACTGATATAATTAGATGGTTTATGTACATTTCAGTCCGTTGGTAACAGAGTTTATACACTTCATTTTGCATATTGATATAAGGGTTAGATTTCATGAACTTTAGTCGTACATAAACTAACATTAAGAAATAATTTAAAATAATTAAGCGGTAGCTAAGCAATTAGTTTACTTTGTGTCTTACTGTGCAAAAATTACACTCATAATATATCAGATTCAATTGTTATCGTTGGTGGGACTGTCCGAGATAGACTTCTTTTGATTGCCTGCTATTCATATAGTAGGTAATGATTAAAGCGGAAAAGAAAATCTGAATCGCAGCAGGATTACAGTAAAGTGATAACCTGGTTAGCAGTTGGATCTTGCAGCTCAGCTGGTAGAGAGTTGAACCATCTATTCGAAGTCCATTGGTTACAATCCTGCCACAAGTTAGATTTCCATTTAACTTTCAATCGTTACTCATTACAATTATTATCACTGATGTCCTACATAGGACACATCACCAAACAGACAGATGATTAATGTACTGTCAACTGTTTACATTATAATTCTGCAATGAGACAGTCTCAATATAATGAGGGAATTGATTTAGAACTGTAAATAATCTTTACTTAAATTGGTCAGATTTGTTGATTTGTTAAACGCTCAAAAACAGACATTAGGGTTTCACAAAGACAAAAATGTTCTTGCAGCCCCAAAGATATTTACTATGGAATTCTACATAACGAGTACTACAGTGATACAAAAATGAAAACTATGCAATTAGTGTTAGCCATTTCAATAAATTTTAGCTGAAACTACAGCCATCAGTGGCCATGATTTTCTTCATGACTATGACAAGTGTTGGAAAAGCACAGAAAATAGTTTTTCTATTCAGTCAGAGTAATTCTGTTAAATTTTACTAGTCAAGTAGACTTTAAAGCACCCCCTAAAAATCTGTTGGTATAAAACTGGACATTGTAATCAACACATTTAAGAGTTGAAGCGCCTTCGTTACGAAAGGCGACAACTATTTGTCTCATCTAGTAATATAGGTAAGACGAAACATTGATTTTGTGTCTAATAATATCCTGTTCAAGATGGAAAACCGTTTTGTTCCCCCCTTTTCTGAATAAGTTTTACTACAATCCTACTTAGTTCATATTATTTTTCAGTCAACACTGTCGGATATTTGAAAAACAAGGACTTGATACTAGAAGCAACACGTGATATCTATGTCAGAAGTGCGTCATCATTGACGCGACAAAGATTATTTTTAACACTGAATTCAATACATAAAACGGTAATGCGTATTTCTTAATATCTTTAAAAATATGTAAAGTTTTTATCTTATTTGGCATCAGTTTGTCGCAGTTATAACCAAACACCAATAATGACTGATGAACGAGGCAGAATAAAAAGGGAATTGAATACATTTTACTGATACGCATATCACTCTACTCATTTGGTTTAGGCGTAGTTGGTTGTGTGTGTTGGAGAAAAACTGTGACAATTGTTACTGTTTGATGCATGCAGTATAAGTAGATACACTCGGATTTTATCAGATTAATTAGAAATATTTTCCAATTGTTTTGCTTGTATATGTTTCTGTATATATCATTATTTCTAAGTTTATAACCCGCGTAGTATAACTCTAATTCAAATATACTCTAATACCAGTGGCTATTTGCAAAAATCATTTTAAATAAAAAATCAATGTGAAGACATCGTACTAAGTGACAGAACAGTAACATGCATAACATGAGGTTTTAATGGGTTTGGGAGACGATTAGGAGTGAATCCAACTATGCCACTGAGAACGATTATGAGTCACATCACCAATAGTCTTCAACCATTGGTTCTTAGGACCCTGACGAAGCAGTCAGCACCTTCCTACGTGTTTCAAACCGACTGTCAAAGATTTCATAGACTGGTGTCAGGTTTCGATTAAACCAACTCTAACTCTCCTAACTCAACCTTATGCCAAGCAACACTAGTCATCGAAGTAGATGGTGACTTGGCATGTACAACAAGTATCCTTTTCATCTTAACCAGTCAATACTATAAATAGTGAAATGTATACTGATGTGAATTTAGGCTAAAATAATATGAATAGTATCAGAGGTCCTTATGACGGAACCTTTTCTTTACCGTGCTAGTTTTGTCAGTTATTTACATTCTCCATAATCATCAATAATAAAAAGTATTTTCTGGTAATGCAAATCCAGTGTTACACTAGGATGTCTTACATAATGGAAGATACATTAGCATACAACTAAAACAAGTTTGCAAAACTTTATTGTTAACTGCTAACCGACAGATACCGGAGTTAACTCATTGGCAAAGGTTGCTTGATGATTCATATTTAGTGGAGTGGTTTTGAGAAAATCATTTATACATTATTGAAGTTTATGTTTGCAGTCACCGCTCTAAACGCCTTATCATTCCTTCCTACCTCGGTGTAAATCAGTGGTGTAAAATAACAACTATCAGGTTTAGATAGCTGGAGGCAATCGGCAGGAAGCCTTGGACCTAGGTCTCGTGCTAGTTGGCAATCGTCGGTAAGGCCCCCAAAAATAGGACTAGACACGTCGCACTAGTTACTAGTGTCCAATCAAAAAACTATCAGGTTTGTTTATTATTTACAATGTAATCTACAGGAAACAAGTGACGTTACTGTAGCGGCAATAGAATATTCAATGCTTCAGATTCCTTCTTAGTGGTCTAGTACTTTGATGTATCAGATGATTGGTTTAAATACAGTTTGGGGAAGAGAACAATACTGATTTCGCCTTTGTTCTCATCACCAATGAATTTAAAGACACACATAATTTGCAAGTTACGCAGACAACATATGTATTGGCGCTCTATACAACCTTCGATTCATAGGGTATCATATCAGTAGCGCTTATAAACGGCTAGGCTTTTTAAATTCTGAATGTCAATAATTTACTTCACTCACTTCTTCATTTCTATATTGTCTGACAAGCACTGAGCTCTGAACACAACTGATACTGGTTATATTATTTACCAGCATAGTATGAATCAGCACACAGTTGTCTGCGGCTCAGATTACTCATATATTAGGCTGAACGAAGTGAAAGTGATGTGACTACTGATAACTTACAGTAAGAAGTGCTACAAACAAAACATGTAAATGTTGTGCGAAGAAAACGTCCTACATCCAACGAAGCTACCAATGCCCTAACGGTTCAATAAACGTTTTTGCCCATGAGTTGGATGACGAAGAAAACATGATATACTGGGTTGTGTTTTTCTAAAGTTTAAGTAAAAATTTAATTCTCTTTTTCTAAAGAAAAAACTCTTATTATTCATTCTTCCAATCACAAGCACATTTTTACATAACTGAATATTCTGTTTGTTTGTTTGTTGATTAATAATAACAACAGTTCCTAATCAATAATCCATTTGTGCAGTTAAAGTGATGCACATTCGTGTATATATTTTGTACTAAATTAGACACAGCTTAACACCTACTTCAAAACATGAGGGAAGATTTATGGAACACATTAGTGCTTACCTAAACTAACATTATCAGCGTACTGTATATACATGTATATATATATATATATATATATATATATATATATATATATATAGACATAAACATTATTTAGCCTTAAATCTTTTGCAGTGCTGAAACGCCTACCTTTATGATATCATCAGTAGGATTGTAGAATGTTTGACTGGCGATATTGCTTTGGATAAAGGTAGTGCCAAGAGTAAAATTAATTAATTAATGGGAAATGTTATGCTATACTACTTACTGTTTATTATGGGATAAAATTCATAAAATTTAGATACAAGATGAAAACATTCTTACACTTGCAATGTGATTTTTTTAGGAATGAAAAGTTACTGTTTTATTCCTTGAAATTTAGTTCTAACCTCAGTACACAAATAACATAGTGAATTTGTTATGTAGTAAAAGAAAACTGAGGCATTTTTGCATTAAATAAAAAGAAGGATTAGTGAAGAAAGGAACATAGTAAACGCGAGATGGAAAAGATGGAAGTATGCGAAGGGGAATCATAGTCGGAGAGAAACGTTATTTGGATGTATATTTTCACTTGAGATAATGGGGGCTTGTTAGCATGCAGATCACATGTTTCTGTAAACTGTATGATATGCTTTTCGAAATGTCACTGTAAATAAAAATATGTAGAATTCAAAGATTTCAGATTATTTTTCAATTTCAATGCAGATTGATTCACGGATCAACATTAGTTAGTGATTACTGGAAACCAGGTAGCACTAAACATCTGTTTCCTCAGAGTTTGGGACTATTCGACAGTGCACATCCACAGGTTTATTGATGTTGGGCTTTTTAATTAATTTGATAACTGTAGTACTTTTAGGACTATGTTTCAAAGGCGAGTTAGACATTTTTCCTTTTCAAAATCCTGTTTACAATACTTTATAGACCGATTTAGACGTTTTTATCCAAATTTACACATGCATAATCAGATCGTGATTAGTTGGAGGATTTCGTCATGAGCTGACATTGGTTAGGGAACCATTGGAAAACCTGGGAGTACTGGACACCTCCCAGTACTCCCAGGTTTTCCAATGGTTCCCTAACCAATGTCAGCTCATGACGAAATCCTCCATCCAATCAAACAAAAAGCAATCCCTACAAAACCAATACTGGAAGATGATGATTACTGTTTCACTTGCTTGCTGAATGCATTTTGACTTTGATCGCATTTATTGAGTAATCATTCATATTATTGATTTCAGCTCACTGAGCTGATCAGAAAACTTATGAACTGTACTCTTCTCGGACTGATGTGTGAACTTTTATAAGATAGCATTGTTTACTACTTTTTCTGTTTTCTGTACTATCCTGTCCCTCGCCTTCTACTCTGAAGTGCATATATATTGGTGATGATATGAACTAAAAATGGGGATGTTTACATTATGGATTTCTTAATTCATAACGTTTTCTCTGATATTATTCCATTCTTCCTTTTATAACAACTGTAATTCCAGGTAGTGTGCAGCTTATGAGAACCTGTGAAATAAAGTGATATCATGTTACACTTCAAATTTAGTCTTTTTTGATTTATCGAGGTTTGAATTACAGTGTAAGAAAGCTGTGTAGTATCTGCCTACATCGTTTCTATCTTCAGGGTAAAAATAACTTGAAAATAAGTGGGCAGTTGCTAAGATTGCACAGTATTATTAATTAGAACAAACCTGCTACTTATCGTTTGTTTATTTTAGATGATACCTTTCAAGATTTTCTTTCCACTATTTGAAATGAAGTTGTGGAGTTCCGAAAGCCAGTTATAAGACCATGGGATGTAGTCAAATCTCGGATCTAGATTTGGTGTTTCAGAATACTCACTGATTCAAAATCCAATCTAGTGATAACTCTGCCATAACTATCGTTAAATGTGACTTATGTGTTACACATATTGTCCCTTAATAACCTATTTCTTTCCATTAGACAATAGCTTGTTTGATAAAATAAAACAGAATCACTCAGTGCCATTTATGGATGGCGTTTCAAGCCCAACTTATTTTTCATAGAATTATCAAGATGAACTAATTAAAGCTTAAACAGTGATTTATATTTTAACTGTTATTAAATTTATTCGGCAAAAACAATTATAATAGTAATACTTACGGTTTTCCATCCACAAGTCAATATTTGACCGATTATTAGCTGCTTTATTGACTATACTGAGATCTTTTTTACAATTTTGTTTCTCTGTTGTTAAATTGTCTGACCGACTGACCATCCACTGACGTGCACTGAATCCACGACGATGTACCAAACAGATAACTAATAAAATTGTTGCCATAAGTAAAATACTGAATATTACTACTAAACAGACAACAACAACTTCATTTCTTCTGTTGTTTTGTGCAGCCATAGTAGATCCAATTGTCAAATCGTCTAAATCGAATGGTAGATCAGACTGTCTACGACTTTGATGAATACTGTCACTATGCAGAGCTGTACCGGTTTGGTAAACAAGTACTTCACCATTCGAATTGGTTAGAGGTTCATTGATGCCATCGAATACAGTTATTCGTATGCTTGGAGACAGTGTACAGCGTTTTGAAGTACCTGACCCACCATCACACGCTTCAACAACAAAACGATGTGTGATTGTATTGTTTAAAGGTCTTTAAAAATAAGAAAATGGTAAAATTAATTTCAATTAGATCATACACGGTAACTTAAGAGGATCATAAATATTATCAAGGGCCTAAACAACATGAGAGATCTAATGGATTCGGCTTCTGCAGAAGAAATGCTAGCCAACTGACTTTGTAGTAATAAATATGATAGTAATAAATTGTTGTCTGCTGTACACAGCTCAGTTTATAGTGTGAATGTCCCTACTTAGCACAGACATTGACAATAAATTTCATAAACGTGTTAGCTGAATATTATACTGCCTACATTTGAGACATTTTCTTCAATACTTATCTACTTATGAGAATCTCCAAGTTAAACATCAAAACAGTTTGTTACACGAAGTTCTGCCTTATTGAAAAAAGTACAAAGTTGTACTTGTGAACTATAAATGAATATAATCCTACAGGGATTGTTTGTCAACAGTTTCACATAGTGAAACAGTATGTTGTACTAGGGAATATAAGTTATGTATAGAATCTAGGGGTACTTTCAACACAAGCCATAAGGATTGTGCATATTATTTCGACCCCAAAACTAACACTTTAGCCACTACTGACTTAACTCTTGTCTTTTATACTTCTCTATAAATACATGAGACAAGTACTTTTGTGAGATCGGATCCTACAAAATGTGTTTCGTAAATATAATACACTCCAGATAAACTATGTGTTGGTGTTGTGGTAGAATTCCAGCCAGCTACACGATAGGTCCCGGTTCAGTTCTAGGCAGACATACTCCTAAACCTAATATAGTTTACTAGCCAGCAGTAAACTCAGGAGTGAGGCTAGCTATCCTACATCATAAAAACAACACAATTGCTACTGAAACTTTAAAGCTTGTAGCCCTGTATCATGCTCAGAGTGAAAAGGAATGGAAATATTGAAAACGGCCTTTAGATGTTGCTTTTTGATATAATTAAACTGATTGTTTCTGTTCAACTGGTAGTAAATAGAAAGTGAAATTCTGAAACTACACTGTAGAATGTAAGCACAAGAGAACAGTTTTCTTCGCTTCTATATAAGACAAAACGATTGTCTGAATTGTAAACTGCATAATTAAGTTATAGTTCTTTCTGTTCAGTAAAAGCATTTTATTGTCTCATGAAACTTCAGGCAGTAAAATACGCGCGCACAAATAATCGTTTGAACGAAATTTGATCATAGTTATAGTTTTAACAATTGGATGCATAGTGAAGTGCACCATGTAGCCTTCAATATTTATCAGTGAATTTTTTGAACACCATCCAGATTCACTTTACGGTGACAATATATTAGTTTATTAAATAAAACTAGTAACTTGATATGGCTGTGTTCTCTATGTTGGTTGGTTTAACTGTAAAGTACCTTCATCGTCCTCCTAGACAAAATCTTCAGTGCTTACTCCAATGTTACGTGAGTATTTTGGAATTTCGCGTGAATGATTTCCATCAATACTAATTAACACAAAGATAATAAAACTTCGCAAGACAACCATTCACAGTCAAGGTTATCAAGAGACACAGTTATGTCATTCATGGAGAACTTTAAAAGCTTACTTTATGCTGAAATTAGACCACAAAAACGTTGTCTAGAAGGACGATGAAAGCTCCCCAATCAATCCATATAGCTCAGAGAATACAACTATAATCAAAAAGTTTCCATCTGAGATGCAGATTGCCTTCATTATATATAATTGTTTCTTCCTACCTACTACTTGGATTGTTTTAGGTAATCGAATAACAGACAAATCGGTTAAAATGGCTGATGGATTCGTTAAGCTTCAGTGACTAACACAGCTCCAATCACTTTTACTGGAATGCACGCTAAAAGTTTGTAGGCTGAAAAGTCTTTTGAAGTTTCAAGGATAGCTATATTTACGTGAAATATGTAGGAAAATGTAGATTTATTTGACTTGGTTGTAGTCTGCATTGCTATTGAAATCAGCAGGTGATAATGAAACTTAACAAAGTCAAGAGTATTAGGTGGTTTGAGGCAAACAAACAAAGCACTAAACACATTACACTAGTTACTAACTAATGTCCAATGAAAAAGTTGAGAGTACCTAGTCTTTCTGGCAGTTTTACTGATCTTAATTTCTCTACAAGGATGTGTTAATAAAGGTACCGCGTAGACTTACGCCATAGGCTTTACCAATAAGTTCTGACCACACACAAAATGTCGTAAAGTTCATTGTTCAAGTTTCAATGATTCCCCACTCTCTATTGTCGTATACAAATACTGTCAAAGTCAAATAAAGTAAAGTTATATTTCAATAGTTTCCACACAATGACAAGTTTTGTTATTGGTAATGTTTCGAGCAAAATTACTGCCCGTATTGAAATATAATTATACTTTATTTGATCTATTCCATAGTACTCAAACTTTTTACTGACATTAATTCTACTGTTAAGGTATTGGGGATTATTCTTCCAGCTGATCACATAAAATAGAGTTCTGCTTACAAAACAGAGATCAGAGGATATTTACTTCATGAAAATAAAAGTCATTCGTTTAAGTTGTGTTGCATATATTAGTAGCGATATCACATTCCTAATAAAATGATCTAAGTCATCTGTTAGTGTATACAAAAAGCATTTGTATGTGTCATTATTTGAGCCATGTCTTTTCCCTCTGACAACTATTCCGTAAAAAACTATGTAATATCTTGTGCTACCTCGTAAATATTTCTGGGATGATTTTGTTTGGGTTCCTGTGTGAATAACCAGAGGTCTTTCAATACATGAGGAGTTCTGTTTTGTATTAATTACCTCTGAATACGATGAGCAGATTTCCCTCGGACTCTTCGATAGTCTTCACAAATACCACTCATTTAAGGATAGTGATTTCATCTTTTGTGTCTACTATTGAAAACGTTTCTTGCTATGCTATGAAATGATAAATTGACCTACTTAGTTAGGCAAATGGAACTGTTACTTGTTAATAACTATTACAACTTAACTGCATGTGAATTGGCTTCTGGACTACTACTAGACTGGTGCAGTGATTACCTATCGGTAGACAACAGAAACTCAGTCGTGTTTAGAATAGCTTAGTGACAAAGTTTCTAACCTCTGAAGTGACTAAAGCAGATTGAAATCATAGAGCAAATATGAATAGCAGCTAGGAGACAAGGTCTATGTACCTTCAGCTGACTCGATGTAACGTCAAAAATGATCTCTGTCTGGTTGTATATTGCTTCTACCAGTGATTCATAATTTTATCAATTTTAATATAACATTGTAACGTGATATACAATTTAAAAACAAAAAATAAACAAATTGTTTTTTACCTTGCTAAAAATAACATCCCACTTGATTCATCAATAGCGAAATGTCCAGTTCCTGACCCACCAGGCGGTCTAGGTACTTCTGATCTTATTTGGTATGTGATACGAGCATTTTCACCTTCATCAGCATCAGTCGCCTCAAGAGTAAGAAGTTGCCTGCCCAACGTTTCATGTAAACTAAGCTGAATAGCTGTTGATGTATTTGGTCGGCGAAAAATCGGTGGATTATCATTCACATCAGTTACAGCAATAACAACAGTAGCAGTAGAAGATAGTGACTTCTGTACAGGTGTATAGTACGCACTTTGTGATGTGAAACTATTATTATTTCTAGCATCTGGTGGTGAAAGTATGCTGTCAATCTGACGTAATGATGTAATTGGCGAAACTGGAGCTGAATCAATTGCAACTATTTCTATTGTGAAAAACGCGATAGATTCACGATCCAATGAACGTATCAGCCGTATCTTACCGGTTAAACGATCAACTGCAAAATAATTTATCAGGGTAGGCGATCTATCTGAATGTGAATGGTTTATTTTTTTAGCCGATCTCGCTTCTTCTCTGAATGTTTCAGTTTTTGTATTCGGAACATGTGGTGTTACCAATTTTTCTTCAGTGATTTGATCTGATGATTCAATAGGTTGCTTACTGGTGCTATTGAAACGTTTGTCTCTAATTAATTCATCAGCAGAGGTATTTTTCAACTCACTGATATTTCCTATTGGTGCAATTCCTCTGTTAATCTCCGTTTCAGTTGCGGATGATCTTGAGTACAATCTGCGCGTAATATATTGATTATTTGGTTGTGTTGACCAGTCAGAAATTTCATTCACCGGTTGATATGAATGTGTGAGTAGTTGATATGTTATTTTTCCCTTACTGTCTGCATCGCGATCTATAGCTTCAACTTCACCAACAATTTCATGAATTCTCAAATTTTCTGGTACACTAAATGTGTACACTTCACGGGTGAATTGAGGTGCCCAGTCATTTATATCCAGTATGAATACCTCTACTTGAGCTGTTCCTGTTAAAGAAGGTTCTCCACCATCAACAGCTAGGACTTTAAACCGATATACACCGTCGTTTGGTGCTGTCTCTCTGTCAAATACAACTTTAACATACAAATCACCTGTTTGTGGATTTAATTCAAATACACTGTTAATACTACCAGCAATAATGGAATTTGTTTCACTATCACTTCCTACATAATCTTTATCTTCATGACTTCCTGCACTTTCTAAGCGATAAGTGATCACAGAGTTTATGCCTTGGTCATAATCAACAGCTATTGTACGTCCTAACCAGATGGGTTTATTACCCGGAAGTTCTTGATTTTCGGGTATTTGAAATACAAAATGTGCATTATTTACAAACTGTGGTGGATTATCATTTAAATCAAATAGCTGTATTTTGATGAGAACATAAGCTGAATTACCAACACTGTCTGTACAAGTTAAAGTGACTGTTTGCACAGGAGTTGTCTCACGATCTAAACGTGAATAAGATGATGATAATTCTGTTAATCTTGTCCCTGTTATTAAGCGATAGTCTTGTTTATTTTGTATGATATTCGTCGATGACTGTTGCAGTGAATGATCATATATAGAATTACTTTTTGAAAAATAAAGCAGTGAATTACTGCCTGCTAATGACGATGTTGCAGCTGATACTGAAGCTAATGATGTTGACGATGAGGATGGATCATACTGTAATGTGAAGTTGTCTGTTGGTCCAAGACGGCAGTGAATATGATCTTGACCATGATGGTCAGGATCATACACCTGTATGTACAACAAAGAATGAAAAAAGGCACATTATAAGATACTGTATGGTCTAAATATAACTATTTGTGCAATAGCTGAAAAGTATAATCGTTTAGAGGCTTTTATCATTCAATTTGTATTAATCAGTTACCAGCTACTTTACACAGACGTGCAGTCAGATGCATAATAGTTCAAATTAATGACAAAATCTGTTATTACGCAGGTTGACTAGTGAACATTCTTAAAACTAAAGTATACTTTTCAATTATAGCATCAGATATCTTTAAGTTATTTGGTGGATGGTGACTAGCAGTGGAATCCACCACGCACATTTTATTCTATTTAGGACCAGTCAACTGGATGTGCATGAAATTCCCGGTACCCATCGTTTCAAACGTTTCAAATAACAAGTGATACCTGTCACACAAGAGGTGGCTCAAGTAACTTAGAGGATAATGAAAGATGCTTAGTTCGAGTCTCAGTGAGAACATCACCAATCACTAAAGATGCAGGTATATCCAACTAACAGGTTCCAAATAGAAGGAAATGCGCATCATGGATTACACACCTTTAGTCACTATCAACCAAATAATGTGGTTTTAATCCTCAGACACTTTTGAAATGTCCGTACTAGGATCCGACATGTCAACCGTACCCGAATATTTTGGTCCATTATAGTCAATCAGTGGGAAATACAAATCACCAAACAAATAGTAAGATATCTTTAGTCATCGTAAATTCTTGTGAAAATAAACAATCAGGAATCGAAGTTACAAATATATTGATTAAGATCAATAACAGTTGTAAAGTTTGAGTATAAATTTGGACCGCTAAGCGCAATGATTAACAGTTAGGATATCGTAACCTAAGTATTAGGCCAGGTGTTCCATAAAAGTGTTGCCTGTTACTCTTAATTTTACGTAACTGAGAATTAATGAATAACAGAAAGCATCTGTTACAGTGCGTTAAGATGGAAATATATAGTTCAGGTAAACTGACCTGAATTCATTCACATTAATGTCAAACTATTCTGAATTATCCGTGAATACCTTTCTAGCGAATTTCTGAAAGGTTAGACTAATTGGTTTACTGTGCTATTATTAACCAGCATAATTCATTATCTTTCTACTTCACATTTAAGTAAAGAAGAAGAAGATATGATTGGAAAAAATTTAAGTTATCACTGTTTGGGATCATTTGATGCTTTAAAATATTACCGATTCCTATTATTTTTGTTTCTGTTGGATTCATAATTGGTCAAAGTAAGGATAATCAACTTTTTATTAGATTTTTTTCGAAGTAGATTAGGATTCCACTGATTTTTTAAGAGGCTTATTTGGATTTATGTTTCACTTTCGACAGTTCACTAAAAGATGTGTCAGTTTATTGCATCTAACTGAGCAATAGATTTTCTTGAAAGACCGAATGAACTATTTGGCAAATATCTTCAGGTTTTTTCTTCCTTCCTTGAGTTCGCAGGTTTCAAGCAATTTCTTAAAGTTTCGGTAGTGGTGACGGTGTTGTTTTCACGGAGTGAGATTGTTACCCTTGATCGTCATGAATGATATTTCAAGGTTAAAGGAAACATTACTGAGGTTGCAAATCTCATCAGTGCCAATCATATTCGGTACATAACTTTTCTAACAGTAGGCAGATATAGGTGATGCATTTTATAAGCTGATATCAATGGTTATCATGGAAGTGTTCTCAGATGTGAAAATAATCACATTCCAAACCTGATTGACGACTTTTAGATATATTTCACAAAGTTACCCACAATTTGGTAGGTGAATTTATTCTAAATGTTTGGAGGTAGTCGGCTAGAAGCCCTAACTCAAGGTTTCCTGCCAGTCTGTACTCATCAACAGGGAGTATCTTTAGTCTTTGGGGAATTGTTTTCCTCCGCAGATTCAAACCCCTCGTTACTCAGTGCTGCAGTCAGAGTTCAAAAGTTGCCTGATGTATTATTTCCTGTAAATGAAGGAATTCACTTATTTGACCACAGCCAAAAGAAAAGGATAGTGGAAACGCAATAAAACTTGTCTTTCCTACAAAGTTGTCTACCAAACTGTACATTCGTGAATATATAATAAATTCCCAAATTAGTTCAGGTAAGGGACAAAAAGACATTCTTCATTAAAACCATCTTCCAGTTTTTTCTTGTATATTAGTAAGAGGCGTTTTATGACTTTTGAAGAAGAACGTACACCTAACATGGTGGCTATATTACAAACTTAACTGACAGAATTCATTCTGCACCGAACAAAGTACTAGTCACGTGACACTAGTTACTTACAAACTAGTGTCCAGTCCAAAGTATTTATGCTATGTAGTATTTAGGTGGACTGTTTACAAACCATAAGGCATCGAATTGTCATATAAACTGTTAATAAATGTAGTTATTCTGCTAATAACAATTATTGAAATATTTTTTTTCTGTGTTTTGACATTTCTCAAGCTATTTAACTGGTTTTATGGAATAGGGTTGCTAGTACCACACTCAAGTTTCCCTGTATTTCCCGGTTTACGACAAGTTAGTAAATAAGACGAGCGCCAATAACTATCAATGGGAGAAATTTGAACAAGATGCCTTCCTTCACTTATTTGGGCAGCATCGCTTCAATGACAGGTGGAATGGATGAGGATATTAAAGACAGCCGGGATCAGGGACACCAAGCAAACCTTCATTAATCTGAAATCAGCGTGGAAATATGTTGCACTCAACACAAAGGGTAAGATCCCGATTTTCAACCCTGTATGGCCCAGAGAATTGGCCAGCATATCACCAAAAGCATTTCCAACAAGCTGCAGACTTTCATTAACTGCTTTTCCCGTCGCTAGAGTTGGGCATCCGAAGGTGACATGGAGGAGACCATGTGAAGAGGAGAAAGAGATGACAGCTTATTGGCAACCATGGAGCCAGTTAAAAAAGGATTATAGAGAAGAGAATGAAATTGAGATACACTGATGAAGCCTTATGTTCCAATTGAAACCTAAGGGATTAATACTAATACTGATGGTAATGATAATAATTGCAATATCTCCTGTAATAAATGAATACAGCATTACCTGAACGTAAGCGATCACAGTTTCAGGTTGTGGATTTTCGCTGATTGTTGTTGTATATTCACGTAATAATTTTGCACCGTCTGGATGAATTGTATTTTTTTGATTCAACAGAAATGAATGATGATGGTTAGATAACTGAAGAGAATCTGATCCAGAATTTGGCTGTAACAGCATTACATTAATCTGTGGAGTTTCATCATTTTCGTCAGCAAGCATAATTTCAACTATTGCAGTACCAGTTAAAGTATACGGTTCTGGTGCACTGTCTTTAGCTATAACCTGTAGACAATAAGAAGAACGAAAGTATAGAAAAAAAAAAGCTGGATGAAATGAGTTTTCTCGACAATAATGTTCAGCGCACAAAAAATCACTAGAATCCTTCTTGAAAGTAATTTCCTTCAAGCGAGAAATTTATCTAGTGATTGTAGTAAGATAATTCGCTAAGTTTTCATCCTAAATTGGAAAATATTTGAAGCAGTCAGATTAATTTGATTGGTTTCTTTTCAGTTATGTAAAGACCATCGAAAATAGCTGATTGAGTACTACTCAAGAAAATTATGTATTGTGATAAAAAAAATAACTAGTTAAGAAAATAGTAATGAGTTTAAGGCTGAGCATATTTGTAAAGCTGATTCAGAAGTAACGGAGCAATACTAATAAAGTAGAAATGGTAAAAGGTTACTATAGAATATCTGTATCATGAAGACAGCTTGAGATTAGTTAGTATTGCATTATGAAAATTAAAGTCAGATTTTAATTTAGTTTTGACGATGGACTTCTGCATGCTGTTTATCAATTATTTTAGAAAAAAATTATATCGTCCATTGTTATTTCTTGTAAGTACCATCGTACTGTCAGCCCTTTTACGTTTTATACAAAATAAGAAGGATGCAACGAACATGCTATAAGTGAACTCTCAGCAACACCATTTCTTGCAATGAGAGTACTAGGTGACTTGGGTAGAAATCATTATGTCTCTATCTGAGACTAAATAACAAATGATCTTGGCAGTAATAGGTCATGTATAATGATTATAATTATATGAATCTCAGGGTTTATTGAAATGAATAATTCCGATGTTTTGGTCGTTAAATTGGTCCTAGTTTCTTCAGGGAAATAATCAAAGTTTCAGGGGTTTATATAAAAGGGTACATTTTATCTTTTTTTCTAGCTGAAAGGCTTCAGCAGTGCAGAGGAGACGAAAGTGTATTACCTTTAGCAGGTTATTCTTCATTTTTTAAATTACTTCGAAGGAGGCGTTTGTTGAGATGGAATGGTTAGTGTTGACAAGGTGTTGAATAATCGCACTCTTTATAGAGCCACTGCTACCTTTTTGCAGCCATGTGGGATACTGTTCTCGAATCCTTTTGGACAGGATACGCATCGAATGACCAATGTAACTGGCTCCATAGCAACAGGTGGACTGATATATGCTCATGGAATTGGTCAGATGCGAGATCCTATCCTAAAGGCTTTTGGAGAACACCACTCTTACCACTGCTGAGAATGCTTTTCTCAAAGATGCTGAAATTCCTTTATTAAGGATATCGCATGCTATGTCCCTCTTAAAATTCAAGTCCATGTAAAGTTTCTTTCTTTTTTTGCAACAAGTAATTTTTCGTTCCTCTGGACTTTTGGTTTGATATTCTTGTCGATGAATCTTGGTGGGTATCCATTTTGGATGAGAGTTTATTTCAGAAGATCTATGCGCTGTACACAGCGTGTGTACTTCTATATCAATCTTTAACAACATTGTAAAAATAAAGATAATGGTGATCTGGCAAATGGAAAGAGGATCTATATTTGAGAATGTATATGTGATATACAATAATATGTATGAGTGTAAATATGAATATCAGTTGTCAGCATATTCAAAATGAAATAAATCAAAACGGTGCTAATGTTGGTTACGATTGTGAGTCATTAGTGTGTGAATGTACGTTTTTAATCACATGCATTCATAAGGAAAACATTTGTTATTTCAATAAAACACATAAACATATGTTGCTTTAGAAGATACACATAACCAGAATAACCAAATAGTCATGAAAATTAATCATACAGGTTTGTTTTACTTATCAGCCATGACTAGTCATGCATCAGCTAACATCACACAGACACATCTATTCAGACTTTTGGAATTCTCCCATGTATCTAGGGCCTCTACATTCATTCATCCTTTATACAAACCAAGACCTTAAATTTATACAAACTCTTTACTTCATATTCCACTTTCACTTAATATAGTTCCAGTATTTATGATATGCATTTAGATAGGTTGCAGACTGAAAAATTAGTAAAATCCACAACTAGATATAATAGTAAGTCTGGTTTATAAATTTCGGGTAGTGCATAAAATCTAAACAGACTACATCTTTTGGTGCCAACGGAAACCGAAGTGATAGTCGGAGTTTCTCTTACACTGACTGCAACATTTCGTTAGTTTCAGCATTCAGTTTATTCGAAGTAGCCATTGGCTTTCCTATGTTGACTTTTGAAGAGGTCCAGTGTCACGGCGTTCTGTTGCTTTGTTTTCTCAGAATTCATAACAACCATGAGATCGTCTTTACCAGATCTAATAATAAAAAAATGAAATGGAATGTTACTCCAGAAACCACCTGCGATTCCATGCTGTTGGCACCCAATGAACCACACCAATTTTGTTTGATGGCTAGTGGTACCATCTGGCTGCCCAATCCTGGGTAGATAGAGCAGAATTCGAACCCGTGGTCCATTAGTTGGAAATCAATCGCCTATACCAACCTGCCACATCCCCATCTCTTGTAAGCCTATCTATCTTCCTTTAGAATTTATCATACTAAGAAATACTCTTTGTTCATGAATTTATTACTGACTGATGAGAACAAACGGTTATTTAGTAGCATAGGATTGTCGATTTACATTCACGAATATGGTGTTGTTATTGTACTGTCTATGAGTTTATGTCGTTTACATAGTTACAGCTTTCATTAGGCATTATGTAGCCTAAAGTGGGCAAAACTGTATTTGTCTTTCTTATTCTGAGTACATTCATTGATGTTCATTTAATTATCCTCTCTCCTTTGTGACTCATCATTTTCCATTTTATTTGTCCTCTTTCTGTGTGCCTTTTTAACACATAATGACTTAAACTGATACACATTTGTGCAATCTTGAATTCATTTGTCAGTCATCCTTATCAATGATGAACACCCTCATGGTCTATTTTGTTCTTTACTTAATAAAATTAGTACTTTTTAGATGTAATACTCGGAAGAAAGAAAGTATTAACAGCCACTTAACTTATTAGTTTAGTAATAACAGCCCTCTTAATTAGTCTCAAAGTACTAACAATAAATTTTCTCAGAACCATAATATTATTTTACCAAAAGAAAAGTCACCTAGTCATTGTGTCTAACCGTTATTCAGTGTTTATTTGAATGTACATTTTATCAAGTAAATATATACATTAATAAAGGTGGAAATAACAACAGTTTATTTAACTATTAATAATCTCAAATTTACTTAATCTAAAGGGTAAAATAATAATACTTCAGAAATCTCCAATGAAATTTTGAATAATTGTCAAATATTCAAAAGTACATTATAATGTTATTTGTTAAAATGCAAATTGAAAACATTATCAAGTGGTTTCTGTATACACTTTACTCATTAAAAAGAAACATTTCCTGTCTACATTTTTTTTAATCATACAATCTACCTCCTTTTTTCTTATCCTACTTATTTAAAGTGTTCAAGTTAATTAATAATTACACCCAGAGGAGGTTATTTTAATTGTCATTTATTCTGTAAACACTTTATCAAATGACTGCTACTCGTACCTTTCTATCTTGGTAGCTCACATTGAAAAGAGCATCATGAATGATTTACACAGGTTTATTCACTTTATTCCATAGAAGCCATATATATTATCTTGTGTTTTATAGAAGTATGTCTAAGGAGCTTAAGGATTGATCAATGGCGTTCACCAACAAATTCAGCGGAAATAGAACACGAGACCTTGTATTTACGCATTCACTACTCACTCACTGGATTAGAATCCTGTGAATTGTGAATTCTACCTTTTGTCACTTCAAGATGTAGCGGTTCTCTCAACCAGTGTCATTGACTAGCAGCCAAAACGACTATGTCCTCTCATTAGCACTTGAAGACATCTATCCTGTAGCCACTGAGCAGTAGACTGATATTCAGAGAAGTATAATCTGATGTTACACAGAGAGTATTTTGTCATGGGAAATACAAGTTTAACGTCAAGGTCACCTGCAGATGTGCAGCACAGAGAAGTCAGCAATGAAAGAACACATACCTTTCATATCACTTTCTCTGAAATGTCTTCATTCTTAAAGGTAAACAATAACTGTTCTTCATATGCTGGCAAATTGAAATAAAGGTTGTGTGTATAAGTTCGTTCGGAAAATAGCTGTTGAATGGTTAGCTAGCCTTATTGTAGTTGACAAAGAAGACATTGTAGTGTGTTAAAATTATCAGTACATATAGCTACCTAAAAATATCGGTAGAAGTTCATATAGTTTAAGAGCAACACATTTTAGTAAATTGCTTAAGGATATATTTTTAAATTTCAATTTGGGTACCGATTTCCTCATTATAAACACACCTTACTTATTAGTGTTGACAAACACCCAAAATTTCTACTCAAAACTTCCTGTCTGTTTACTTCAGCTCTCTAACATTAAACCTAATCATGTTTCAGGATGGTACGAAATTTATAAAGTATATACTCAAGGTAGCAAAGAAAATAACATCGGTCCCACTAGCGTTGGAGTTTGAAATAGTTAAACAATTACAGTTTGTCACTAACGCTATCATTTTGCAAATTTTGCAAAAATAAGAAGTAAAACATCAACTCAGAATGTCGCTCATCGTCATACTTTAATAGTCATCATAAGAGGTCATTCAGTCAGCTGACTTTACACTCTGAAATTAACCCAATAATACGGAACAGTTCTCCAAGTAGTGTTTTTATATCTGATGTAAAACCGAGGTCTATAGAGTAGTCGAGGCAGTAACCGCTTATTTTACTGGCTGTGTGTGTGACTCAACCACCCCTGAACAGCTTAGACTGTTCTCCCTTAATCTTTCCCGGGCTACTTAGGAAAGACTTTGTTATACTACGTAGGGCACTAAAAGCCATCAGTAGAGCGAGTGGGTTGTTGCTAAACCAACTCGTTAATACTATTGTAGATAGACACCTGGATTCCTGCAAGAAATCAGCAAACATTATTCTGTCAGACTCTGAAAATCCTCTCCATACGCAACTCTCTCCTTTCTGCATCTCATCGGGTAGAATTAGAAGTAACTATAGAAGGCTGTATGCTTGAACGACTGAATACAAAAACTCTACCTTATTTAGCACACACTTTATGTGGTGAAAACAGTGTAAGACAGGAAATTACCAACCTACTGAGTAAACGGCATTGTTTTTTGTTCTCATTATTACATTGTCACGAATATTTTCACTTTGTTTAATTTTATTTTTCACTTCTTATTGAACAATATTAATAATGTAAATGCCCTATTTTAAATATGGCCCCTGTATTGAAAAAATTAACTGCAATGTGGTTATTACCTGCTGACAATTCCATACTTGTACCAAAAGTACTGTTTGGAATAAAGCTAATATTATTATTATTATGTGACGGAAAACCATGAGTAAAGCATTACTCATGCAATATAAAGAACAGTTTAGAAAATAAATGTGATAATCGAAGTGCCGTTAGATATTGTTTTACATTTGAATCACGTAGCTACTTTAGTCTGTCACTGAAACTCTTGTTGCAACTTTAGTCTGCTGTGGCTTCATCAGATAAATTATCCATCTAATATTTGGCTTAATTACTAAAGCATAGTTTCATGGAAAAAAAGGGATAAGTAAATTTTACAAAATTCTTGTGGGATTTACATGACACACACTGTTATTTCAATCCTCTATATAAATATACATAAGCAGAATGAATTCATAATCTTTAATTCAATTAATTCTGTGCATAGTTTTTATTTCCTAATGTTTTCATTCATTTTCTGTTTAAAAAAATGTTTACTTAAATTTCCAGATATCTAATTAAACATCTGGTTAGGTAGTTAAAGCTGTTCACCTTTATCTGTCAAATTTCACATACGATTCAACATGAATACAACGAAAGTAAGGCCACCTGTTTCATACAGATGTAAAATATTTTGCTGTGGATTAGACATGAAAAAAATTTGAAACATACAATATGTAGGAAAGTACATTGGGAGCCAACTGACTATTTATTATTAATACCTAGGAAATTTCATTTATCGTCTGTAACCGAGAAAGTGATATATGTGAACTATCAGTTCAAAGGTGACTTAGGTGTCGAGATCCTTAAAAGAAGGATTTCGCAGTCCTTGAAAAGGATATTCATCACATTGTCGTTGAGAATAAACAGAGAGATGGGATAACTATGGGTTCGCCTCTTAGTTCTCCGCTAGCAGACCTCTTTTTAGTTGGTATGGAGAACAATACCCTTGCACTTGTTATTACGGGGTTTAACTCTTACAAAACATACGTGGATAACACCCTCATTATACGCGACGAGAACTGAGATTTGGATGACATAATAAAAGTATTCAATGACAGTCATCCTGCTATCTAGTTCATTTAGGAAAAACAAAAAAAGATGGGAAAATATTTTCCTTTGATGTGCAAGGAGAGCTGATGTTTAGTTGAGAAGATCTACTTATAGAAAATCGACCTGGACAGGACAACTGACCAGTTTTTAAAATTTTGTCCCCATGGACAGAAAAAGGAATTAAATCCATCCTCTTTCAGCACAGGTCTGGAGAATTTGTAGTGAAGAGGGTGTTGATGATTAACCTAAACATTTGAAAAAAAAACCTTCATAGAGAATGGGTATCCTGTACGCTTCGTCTAGGCTAATAGCAAATAAGATGGCAGAAATATATATAGAGAGAGATAAGGTAGCTTTAAAAGTGTTGCATCTACACTTAGAATTTAGGGATGATACTGCGACTGAATTCCTTAGAAATAGGCTGATAAAATCATTGAGAAAAATTTTCTTCGCTACAGCTTTACGAAAAACCTACTCTAACCGTACAATGGTACACCTTAATTTCATGGAAATGTTACTTCAGTTGTCCAGTTTCATGTGTATTTATACGTTCACATGCTCTTGCTGAGTTAGGTACATGGGATTTTCGTCTAGAAACATATCCCATCACGTTCAAGAGCACCTCCAAGCTGGTTGAGCAAAGGAGAGTGTAAAGGTATTAATTCATCTATATTGCAACATATAGTAGATTCGATCCACGCAGCAGTGTTTGGAAAGCACTAATATTGGTTTCCAAAAGAAACTGTGATGTAGTACAACTTCGAACTATGTAAATTTAAAAATAACAGCGAATTAATTTGAAAAATGAGAGTTTGGTATAGTTGTGTTGTATTTTTCATCATAGAGTACAGTTACTTGATAAAGTCTAACAGTGTTGTACAATAAATAAAAATTACTGTTGACGTTTCGAGCGCAATTTATTACTCATAATCATATCAAGGTTCTCATACACCTTTCCGACCTCGTCTACATAATTCCACTATTTCTCATCTCTCGATTTGATTGGTAGTAACATTTTCCATATCTGTGGTATTAACGATGAATCATTTCTAATGCTGTGCTGTGTAGATTCTATATATATATATATATATATATATATATATATATCCTCGGTGGGTTTATGAGCGTGTACTGTTTGAATAGCTAGCTCTCCCTCGATAGACTAAATCAGTTGTGCAAAGTATAGATTGTTTGAAATGGATAATGTAAGCCGTTTCTCAGCATACATGGATCGTGTGTATGTGCGTGCAGGCCTCAGCACTCTACAGAGTTTCTATCAGTTATGTTTTGCTTGCGAACTGACGGAGGACTGTGACTGATGTTCTATTCAGTATTCATTGTCATGTATTTATTATTCGTCCTGGTAGAAGAGAGTCTTTTAAGTCTGAATAGGCTGAGTGTCTTTAAAACTCAACCAAATCGAAACTTTTATCAGGTTTGACTAAGCCGATGCGGTAGTTTGTCATCAATTCACGAAAGCCCTATTAACACTCTTCTAGCACAGAATTATTATTTGACTTTAGGTTACAGATGTATTGGTTAGCTATATCTGCCAGCTAAACTTTTAACCAACACTCTTTATCATTTTATGTTGGTTTTAAATCACATAGTGAGATGAATTTTCAGACTAGGTCTCAGCATCAACTGGATTCACTTTATTTTGAATAATTTGAAATTTTAGGGCTAAAGGTAATGCTTCCACTCAAGTTTTGTTAAGTGAACGTCAAGAAGACGTTAATTTAATTTTCTGGGTCCCTTTGAAGACGTCTTTCATCAGATACTCGAATTAGTAGCTTAGATAATTTATTCTCTGTCTGTAGACTTATCAAATCCTCCACATTACGACAAAATTTGGAACTTTTCATGAGGCAACAGTAATTTAAAGAATCTAAAAATGATTTAATATGACTAAAAGCGTATCAGGAGCAGTTTGTGTCTGAGAATGAAAATAAAGCTTGTTAATTTTAGACATCTACAGCATATCTCATTATTATTATTATACGTCATGAAAGTCTTCTAATTCTATCTAGGATGCCAATAATTAAACACCGCCTTTTCCCTCATCACTAACGATACGAAGTGTATTAATTATTCATAATTAAAACAGCTGGAAAATTAAATATGACTCCTGATTCTTTTATAAGAGAATCATATTGTTTAGGAATATTTATACGTAAATATACATAAATACCAGTCACAAATACAATGGAAAGGGAGTGTATAAGCAAAATCAAACAGAATTTATAATTTCTGTTTTGTTTTTTCTTCTGATATTTAATAATAATAATAATAATTTGCTTTATTCCAAAACAGTACTTGTGATACAGAATGGAATTGTCAGCATTTTTACTGCAGTATTGCATCCAGTTAGTACATTATCAATAAATACCATTCGACATAGATTAAGGAAATCTCAGTTCATTATGACAACAACATATTGACATGTTGGTAGCAAAGCCAAAGTTGAACAGTGTTTGAAGGTGTTAGAAAAGTAGGTGCTATCATATTTACTGGCGTAAGCGGAAGAAAGAAACAAAGCAGCACATAACGGAAAAAAAGATAAAAAAGAGAGAGAAAAGGAAAAGAAAGAAAGAAAATGTTGTACCTATAAATGATATGAGTTGGAAAGACGAGGTCCAGTTGTTCTACTGACTATTTAATGAATTATAGGTGTCACGCCTAATGCTTTCTTTATTGCACAGAACACGAGCTAAGTAGGGTATGGTTGAGTTTTTGTACTTGCTAGTGCGAGCATATAGTTTTCTATATAGGCTTCTGGTTTTGCCTGATGAGATGCAAGGGGAGAGTTGTGAGTGAAGAGGGTGGTGTGAGTTAGATAAAATGGATTTGGCCCATTTTTCACATGAGTCCATGTGCCTGTCAACCAGAATATTAACAAGCTGGTTAAGTGGCACGTTGCTTACCCTGCTGACAACATTTAACATCCTGCGTAATATGTTATAGTCTTTCTTCAGTAGCCCGGGAAAAACTAAGGGGGAACAATAGAGAATAATAGGCAGAATGCGAGAGTTAACGAATTGTAGGAGTAAGGGTTGGGTTATACCAGAATGTCTTAACTTCTTGATGTAGAAGGTAAGACGGAATATTTTCTTAGAAATCGCCAAGATATGAGACGACCAGGAAAGATCAGCAGATAGAATGACGCCTAAGTATTTAATTTCCGACTTGGTTTCTATTTCAGTGCCATCTATGTTGCACACCTCGTGAGAGCCAACCAGTTTGTTTAGGTCGGATTTATGCCTAAAGGTGAAATTGACTGTTTGGCATTTGGAGGGGTTTAAGGTAAGACCGTTTTCCTTGGACCACTGACTGATTTCTGACAGAAAGCCATTTAGTTTAGAGCAGTCACTTTGACATTTGACAGGCAAAGATACTGTCAGGTCGTCAGCATATTTGACAAAATTGATGTCATTTGAAGATGGTAAGTCATGTAGAAAGAAAGAAAAGATAAGTGGGGAGAGTACAGCACCTTAGGGGACACCAGCTTCAGTGAGCACAGCAGAGGAGGATTTACCTTTGTATAAGGTGTACTGCATTCTGTTAGAGAAGTAGGAATGCAACTAGTTAGTGACCCAGGACTCAGTTTTTGTCATAGAGAGCTTATTTAGCAAGAGACATCTAGGTACAGAGTCGAAAGCAGAAGTGAAGTCGAGAAACGTGCAGTGGACGTATTTGGCACCTTTATCTAATGATGAGACAATACTGTTGTGTAAGACGGCTGCAGCGTCTAAAGTGCTCCTACCCTGTCTATAGGCAAATTGTTTGGGGTCTTCAAAACTTTTAAGGGAGGGTTCAAGTTTAAGAAGTACTAGTTTTTCCATAAGCTTTAGAAACGGGGAAGTGATGGCAATGGGTCTGAACTTTACGTTCTTGCTATTTCCAGGTTGAGGGACAGGGACTATTTTAATGTCTCTCCATGCAACAGGTACGACATTTTTGGAGAAAGAAGCATTTAGGATGTTACTTAGTGGAGAAGTGAAGAAGTATTAGAACTATCTTGAAGACTAAAATGACTGATAATTAATTAGTTGGTTTTTTTCCATTACTTTGCATTCCTAGTGGAACAAAGAATTTCAAGCATTGAAGTTCCAGTAGAAGATACCAGTGGGGTTGTTAACTTCACACCAATTCTTTCCACCTTTCTAGGCCTACTGTCAACTAGTAAACTAGGCGAGATTTAGGAGTGCAACAACCATGAAGCAAAACCGGACGACTTCCGTGACTAGCAATCACTACGCAATTGAACCACTGACACATTTTATTTGTATTATGTGGAAGTTCACTAAAATATGAAATTAAGTTAATACTAATTGTGAGAGATATTCAATAGAAATAGATAAAGAATAATATTAATTCACTGAGTTCATTTAAAGCCCTTGTATCGATTCTACCTTATCGTTACTGTGTCATAAACAAATCAAATCCCGTATAATTAAACTAGGCTTAGTTAAAATCCAAAAATATCATCAGACTGAAATGGTTTGGTTGATTTCAAGGTGTATTTCATCTTGTACTTACATCACTTAGAGAACCATTGAATTTTAGATTACTGAACAGTTTGGTATTCTTTTGTGCAATTTAGAGAATTTAGAATTCATCGGCGATTGAATTCCGTCCCGGTGGCTGTATGGTGACGTGCTCGCCTAGTAACGTGAAGTTCCAGGTTTCGATCTCTGATGGGTTGGCAAGTGCGTGCCCCTGTGAAGTGTTTAGTACTTCCTGGTTTTCAGTGTCCATGTAACTCATGTCAAATTTCAACAAAATATAATTTCAATACACCGTTAGCACCTCACATACTTACAATGAAAACAAGTAATTAAAATTTAACTCAGAACTTATTGACTTCACTGTATGAAGTTAACCAACCTACGTTCAGTAGAAAAAAAAGCATATTTTTCAAAGAAACATAGTTCGGAACAGCGAACAACTAAGTTAACTACCTTATGTATTTAAGTCCTTCCATTTATCTATTGAATGAGTACTGTTGTCTTTTGTCTGGGACATATAAAAATTTCGATTACAAAATTGTTTAATAACTTCAGTAGAATCACATCTTTCCCCTTATTCGCACAATCTTCTTTTGGACTAACATCATTCTTCACTTTGAATAATTTAAGCAGTATTTCTGAATAAATGATTGACTGATAATACTGCAAAATATACTACATTAGGCTTTCAGCTTCATTCAATATAAATTATTCATTCTACTACTCGCTATTCACATGGGATACACTAAACTGCCAATCAGAAAGTTTTTTTTTAAATTTCCACCTCAAATTATTGCAACACACTTCTCTAGTCAAATGTATTTTTAAGTCATGATATCTCAGTAAATTTAAAAACTTTTCTTATGCTGAATTCACTAATGTAAAGGTTCGATTTGTCTTAATTATAAGGATAGTAAACTCATGAATAGGATTGCAACATGAAATATCCCAATACTGTAATCAGAATAAGATGCTTTTTGAGTGAACAGTTGTTTTGATGACTTCTTCAGAATCTACAGTGATAAATCCATAATCAGTGATAACAGAATACAATACACATAGCCAGTAAAGGCTGTATTGCGGTACATGTATAAGATGGAATAATAGTCCGTTAGCTAACACTGTCAACTGAATGCATATTACAAATGCACAGTCGTTCAGAAAATAAGATAAAATGTGTGAATAGAGAATTCAGTGATGTATTGTATTTAATGTATTTATAGTAAAGAGAATAGAAATTTCATTGAGGGGTAGGTGGGTGGTTGGGAGTGAGGGGGAAGTGGGGTGAGTTACATTCAGTGGTGTGAGAGAAATATGAATACCACAAAATGCATACAAAAATGGGGCGAACAGTGAGTGTGAGTTCAAGGACTGACAGACAACGGGTGTAATGATAAAATAAAGAGGTTAAATTGTGAACTATAATCCAATACTAGGGACATGACTAGCTCAGTGTAAATCAAAAAAGTTGACGAATAATAATGATGATACAAAAAAATCAAGACAAGATTTTTATTAAATCATGGAAAATTCCCATTGTAACATATAGAAAATCAAAACAAATGATTCAGCGAAGAGACTCTTTTCAACGAATTTATCATCAAGCTGTACAATCGTATATTTATGGTTTTTAAGAAGTATATCCGGTGAGGGAATTGAAACATAGGTGTGAATGCATAAAATAATAATAATAATATGAGATGCGACTTGCCCTATTCAGGTAGGTAGTTACCTGGGGTTCTAGTGAGAAGTCGTGACCAGTAGGGGGCAGCAGGTCGGGTGTGAGGACAAATACTCGCCGAAGACATTGGCTAGGGGTCGCGCTATGTCGTCAATTGGCAGAAGTTAGAATTCATAGGCCATTGGATCGGGTCCCAGTGGCTTAATGGTATACGAGCTCGCCTTGTAACCAGAAGGTCCTGGGTTCGAATCCCGGTGGGTGCGTACTGATGAAGAGTCCCAAACAGCTGTCCAGTACTCCCAGGTTTTCCAATGGTTCTCTAACTAATGTCAGCTCATGATGAAAATCCTGTAACCAATCAAATCCCCACAAACCAACACTTGAATAAAACTAAAATGTTTGTGATTATAATCGTAGTTAAATATCAAGAGGCAAAGCAAATTATTGTCATATATAGAATAATTCATAGGATGGATAGAACTTGAAAGAGGGTGTGTAATTATAAGATTAATAGACAAATCGAATAAAATAAAAACGTTACGTAATAATGTGTGAAATATAATAGCATGGAATTTAATGTTGTAAAAAGGAATTGATTTAGAATGACAAGTGGAACAAGTGAAATAATACCGGGGACAATTAAAAGTGAGAGTAGTAATAGTAACAATTGACGTAATGAGGAAGAGTATACAAACTGAATAGACAAAAATGAAAAATTGGTAGAGCTAAAATATGATTGGGGATTACCACACTTTAGCATAGAGGGATCAAGACCATGAAAGTTGGAGGGGTTGGACGAACTTTTTCTGTACACAGAGATCTGGCGTTTTTGTTTCGATAGCCAAAGCTTCAGCAATACAGTTGAGTTGGGTACGTAGGGATTTGGGTAAATTACTCTTTGCCTTGTAGATGACTTTGAAGGCGGAGGCTATAGAGATAGGGTGATCATTATTGACCAGATGTTCAATGATCGCGCCTCTTATTGCTCCACTTCCACCTTTTCGTAACCATGCAGGATAGTGTTCTTGCACCCTCTTGGACAAAACTCGTGTCGAACGACCGATATACCTAGCTCCACACGAGCAGGTGAATTGATAAACACACAGAGTTGGCCAACAGCGGGATCTTGTCCTTCAGGTTATTGAACAATAATGGTCGACTAGTAAAGGCTATTCTCAGAGATGCAGCAGGGAATGTTCTTTTCAGGGACTGTGATATCCTTAGTTTTATAATATCGGAAGCTAAGTCCCCTTTGAATTCCAAGCTCGTGTAAAGTATTTTCTTGGGTATGGTTGATAAGTCACTTTTTTAGGATTTGAATTTTTATTCACGCTGGGATTATTTTAAGTAATTAATGATGACTCAACCTGAATCGGCGTTCAAATTATTGAAGGAAATTCGTAGCATCTATGGTCTGGATATTTATTATAATGATAATCATGGAGTGAGGTGAACTAAGTGAGAAGGAATAGGAAGGCCATAATATGACAAAAATGTGAGATTAATATGATCCTGATAACCTTATAGTTGACTTTTTTGTACACATTCATCAGCTTTCTATGCATTAATCTATATAGCTTTGGCTATGTCAAGGCTACAATTATCCTAGCAATTTTGTAAAGAAGTATATTTTTAAGAGAAATGATAAGATTAAGCGGGATACAGTGGGTTATGAAAAGCCTCATTTGAGACAGCAGTTCAAAGGTGATACATTAAGCCTCAGGTTGATTAGATCAATTGAAAGGACTTTCAGTGCTGCAGAACTACACATCAGTCTGTCAACTAGACCGATACTAACACAGTGTATTAGACATAAATTACCGATGATGGCCACATCAATGTACGCATACGAATTCAACTGCTTCAGATGAATTTATCTTCACTGACTCGTGAACTCTGGTTTGCAAAAAGAGTAATCAATCCAATAAACAGTGCTATTTTATCTCATCTAGTGGATGGGGAACACCGTATGAAAATAAATGAGTCATTTACGGTTGTTTATCGAGTGCCAAACTATCTGCCTAAATGCACATTATTACGTCTCTTACTCATAGCTGAATTTGCAGAGATTACTAAGTAGAAACCTGACCTGTATGTGCATAAAAAGTACATTCCTCCTCTTTGTTTATCGTAGTCTACTATAAGGTCATCAGGGACATAATCATCCCATATTTTCATGTCATATTACACCCTTCTATTCCTGTTTACCTAGTTTATCTCACTACATCACTATCATTATTATTTGTCAACATTTTTGATTTACAAGATTGATTACTGAACGAAGAATATACTTCCCAATCTCTTATTCATCGGGTTCCAGGGTTATATATCCATAGTAATGAAAGAATTATTGACATTGACAACATGAGATTCGATTAGTCACAGGTTTGACCACAAGCTGACATTAGTTAGAGAATCGTCGGGAAACCTGGGAGTACTGGACAGCTGTTTCGTCCTAGTTTGGGACTCTTCACAGTACGCACCCATACATATATATGTCACGAATCGGAATTTATGGAACATTAAGTTAGGTCCTAGTGGCTGAATGGTCAATGAGCTCACCTTGTCACCGCAAGCTCCCGGGTTCAAACTCAAATGGATGAGTAGTGATGAAGAGTCACAAACTGAGACGAAACAGCTGTTCAGTACTCCCAGGTTTTCCAATACTTCTCTGATTGATATCAACCGGGAATCAAACCTGTAACATCGAATCACTGACATCGGAATTCAAAAAGTTATTAGCAAATAGACCGTTTATTTGTACAATTTTCTAAGGTTAAAATAAATTGTATAAATACCAGTGTATGTAGCAGAGTATCCAGATAACGAGTCCTACCAAAATTTATGAATTCACTAAATACCGCTTTTTTCCACAGTTGCTTGTTTTAGATTTACTATAGGACAGAAATGTTTTCAAATTGATTGTTAATGGGTTCTAGTGCCAAATACGTGAATGTGGTAATATGTATAGTGTAACATTAAACTGAACACCGAAATTCCAAACTAAATGATTATGAATAACAATGAATAAATAGTAATGAATTCTCATGAGTCATGTCCACATTAAATTCTACTCATATTGATTATGAACTTCATATGGATGAATGATAACCTCAAGGGCCGGAAGAGAAATTGGGGTAGATAATTTGCGTTGTGTATGTGCCAGTGCGTAAGATGATGATTACGTTTAAATAAGTTTATGCAAGTGTAATGATAAGGGGTAAGGGAATTTGTACATACAGGACGGAGGGCCATACTTAAAAGGGCGATATAATAAAGTGTTTATGAATTTGTAGATTCCACAGCAGGCCAGTGTAGCAAAAGTGGCTGGACCTGTTTCTTTTGCACACAGAGCGACGGGTGTTTCAAGCGAACTGCAATAGCCTTTGCTGTTTGGAGTATTGATTGCCTGGGTGCTTTCAGCAATTTATTTGATACCTGATAGACGATAAAGATTTTTCAATGATAGCTTTATGGTCGGTTTGGACCAGGTGATCGAATATCCAGTTGTTTATGATTTTCAATACAACTTAAGTCACACCGGTAGGTGTTCCTGAGCATGAAAAATCAAGTTCCTGGAGCAGAAGCCAGTATAACCCGTCCCACAAGCGCAGTTGAATTAATAGATACAAGAAGAGGTAGCTAGTCTGGATACTTCATCTTTCACATGGGGACCACCAACTGGTCGTGTAGAAAATATGACTTGTAGTTTACCGGTATTAATAGCTCTTTGAACAGATTTTCTTAATTTGTTGGTAATTATTTCACTAGGTATGTCACCTTTGAATTGCGTTCGTATTTATAAAGGCTTCTTATTTACAAACAAGAACAGTTCTTCTCTGCTTTCTTGATCAAGTGTTTCCTGATGAACTTTACTCGGTAGCCATTTTCAGCTAAGGTGTCATGTACAATCATAACCTCTGACCCTGTAGCTGAGAAACGTTATTAAATTTCTTTTGTACTGGAGAACAACAAGGCAATGAAAATGTGTCATGTCCATGCACTTTTCTTATGCATATTTCGCCGTGTACTCCCACCTGGTTTTCTTCTAAAAAGGACATCTCAGTTTTTTGGGGGGGGGATTCTGCTTCACATGTAAACTTGATTGCTGGATGGACTTCATTGAATTGAGGTATCATTGCAAGTCTATATAAGTCATCTTCACAAAGGATAAACGTATCATCCATATAACGGCAATAGAATTAGAGTTTTCTGATAATATCATTCAAAGGGCCATTTTCCAGCCTACTTAGAAAGAAATCCGCTGACATGGGACCCAGTGGGGAGCCGATTACCACCCCACGCACTTATTTGTACAGTGTGCTGTCATATTTAAACATTTACATTTACTGTGACCTTAATAACAGTTATTTTAGAATTTCTGTTAGGATGCCAATATTTATTGACTTGTTATGTACTTGTTCGTTCACATATTTGCTTAACAGTTTCCATTGGAGGCGCATTTGTAAATAAATACGTTACGTACGAAGATACCGTAGTTTTACCATTGACTGTGTCTACAGATTCCAATTTCACTGTTTGTCCATTCAAAAGTTTAAGAATAGTCACTAACTATCTAACTAAAGTATGGTAGAGCGAATTTTGCACATCAATAAATGACCTTAACGGTACTCCAGAGTTATGTACTTTGGGTAGGCTGTATAAATCTAGGCGTGTATATGCCCGTGGGTCTGAGTTCTTCATTTAAACTTTCGGAAAGTATCTGTTGTTTCTTTGGATTCTTCAAACGTCTGGTTGATTCATTCTCCTCTTGACTACTGAAATTTGTTTTCTCCTCAAATTCCTGAAAATTCTGTGTCTTTCAATATGTCATCCTGATCATTTATCAGGTTTTTCAATTACTAATCATTTGTTATTTATAATTTTCTATAGTTTGGTTTGTAAGGATTAGTTTTTCTCTGTGTTCCTTTGTCAACAACTTTATACCAACGCGTTTGATTTTTTTATAGTGATAACAACAATCTGCTAGATTGGATTTGAAGCGTTCTAATTCCAGGCTGGGAAATGGGCCCAAATTCTTTGCCTGTTTTCTAGTTGAATATATGTATCCAAATTATTGACTCGTTTGCGTCTGTCGCAAAATCTTAAGCCGAGAGAAAGTACCTCGAGTTGCACTTTTGATTTACACTAAGCTAGTCATGTCCCTAGTATTGGATTATAGTTCACAATTTAACCTCTTTATTTTATCATTACACCCGTTGTCTGTCAGTCCTTGAACTCACACTCACTGTTCGCCCCATTTTTGTATGCATTTTGTGGTATTCATATTTCTCTCACACCACTGAATGTAACTCACCCCACTTCCCCCTCACTCCCAACCACCCACCCACCCCTCAATGAAATTTCTATTCTCTTTACTATAAATACATTAAATACAATACATCACTGAATTCTCTATTCACACATTTTATCTTATTTTCTGAACGACTGTGCATTTGTAATATGCATTCAGTTGACAGTGTTAGCTAACGGACTATTATTCCATCTTATACATGTACCGCAATACAGCCTTTACTGGCTATGTGTATTGTATTCTGTTATTACTGATTATGGATTTATCACTGTAGATTCTGAAGAAGTCATCAAAACAACTGTTCACTCAAAAAGCATCTTGTTCCACTTAATGTGAGTTTTGTTTTTCTTTTTGGTTAGTAATATAATAATGATAGTAAAACTTTATTTCAGACAATACATGAACATACATTATAGAAATTTTCGGAGTATTAAGTTTCAAAATATTTTCTCTTCGTAGAGAATTTACATGTAAAGCAATAATCTAAAGTAAGTTATCTATCGTAGTGGTGCTATATATGAGGAGAGAACCGATTCTACACGATTTTTCCTCAGTTTTTTCGAAAATTACATAGCGTATAGTGGTAAACTAATTATACATGCGTGCGAGTTCACGTATTGGTCATTTGCTTTAATTGCACGAATAAAACGATAATTAGAAGTGCAGAAGAATTTAAGCATTTTGATGGATGGAAATCTAGTAGCCTAGTGATTTAAGCAGGCCGTCAGATTTGATATTTCGTTTCTATATAAAGAGAACCTGATTTCCTTGCATATTATACCTATGAGCAATATTTAACACGCATCTAGTCCACCAATTCAAGAAACTCAGATAATTTTGTTATCAAATAAAAGTGTGATGGACGTGATGGTTGGTGATTTACGATATAGTGAGAATTTGAGTCATGATAGAATCCGAACCAGTTGTCTTTAAAATACTGGTTCCACGCTCCACAAGCTGAGCTAGCACACTCAGCTGCTGACCAAGTCACAGTTTCACTACAGTCAACATGTGTAATACTCTATGACAGATAACTCACTTAGGTATTTAGTAAATTTCGAAGTTCAACAGCGGTAATAATATCTTTACAATCTTGTCTATGTGTCTCCCGACTGGGATACAATAAGTGATAATTTGTTTGAGACAAAATCTTTTTTTGCAGTCGTTTCACTGACTTACTGATTTGTGAACAAATATAAACAAAAAGTACATTTGTTAGAAAAGAGTGAAATCTTCATTCGAAATAATTTTTCATTTGAAATAATAGTTTCTTATCAAGATAAACAAAGTATAATCACACAAGTTTAAAGAAAGTTTATATTCAATGAATCAATAATTTCTGTTTGCTTTAGAAACACAGGATATAATGTCCAAAACTTAACATGTTTCTGAATAGAGATGTCTGTTTCACGATCAGAAGTTAAGGCTTAACTGTGTGTAAATACATAAAAGTTTCATTGTTGATTTATTTATAAGATGTTACTGCATAAAATGGTTGAATATGTTAAATCTTAGAACTTAAGGTGATGTACTCATTTATTAACGCTTAAATCTCATGGAGAACCATTGAAAACCAGGGAGTACTGCCAGACAGCTGTTTCAACCTAGTTTGAGAATCATCAGCAATACGAACCCACTGGGGTTCGAACCCAGGACCTTCCGGTTAGAAGACAAGCTCGTATACCATTCAGCCACTGGGACCTGACTCACTGACCAACCTACGAATTCTAAATTCAACCGATTCGTGTTATTAGAGCGGCCACCAACCAATGTCATCGGCGAGAAATCCATCCTCACACTTGACTGGACTGCCGATGATTCCCAAATTAGGATGAAACAGCTATCCAGTACTCCCTAGTCTTCAATGGTTCTCTAACTGATATCAATCCATGGTCAAACTCGAAAAACAAACCTAATCCCTACAAATCAACTCTTGAAAATAAATCTCATAGGTCAACATCCCACTCTCATTGTTAATTCTACTGAACATCCTGAGATGCCAATAATTCTTAAAAGGACTTCTCGAAAGTAAACTTCTCCGATTTTTCCTATTCACTTATTCATCTCAATACATCCTTCATTATTAATCAGGTTTCTGTAACAAGCTTATTACAATCTCATAGAAATGAAAGTGATAATCACTGTCAGATATTTATATATTAACTACAGTGTGCTGATGAATTCCCGTGGGGAGTGAAACATGTAACTAATAACGCCTAAAAATGGAATAATCTAAATATGAAGTTAAAACAGACATTAGGAAAAAGTATATCATGCTTGTTTGATTGATTTAAGCACTAAATTAAACAGAAAGGAAGTCAATTTACTTTTAAACATCATTTCAGTAGGAAAATAAAAAGACTGTCACAGTAATTAGGATAACTAGAAGTGACAACTTTATACATCGTGCATATTATTTATTGATCTTATGTACAGTGGGAATGTCATCTGATCAAATCAGCTTTTCAATTAGGTTGAATTTTCCCTCTGTCTTTTTCTTATACTTCTCCTTCTCAAAAACTCAATCAGAGATAAATAAAAGCAACGAGAAGTGTCAAATTTAATCAACTTATTTTTGTCGGTAAATAAAGCTAGTAGAAAGATCTAAGCAGAATGACAAAATGATTTATGTTCTGCTAATCTGGACTAATTAAGGGACTGGAAAGAGAACGAGCAATTTATATATATGCATGAGAAAAACACAATTTAAACAAGAATAAACAGTAACAACAAGTGAATTGATCAAACCTTACTAAGAATAAATAGATCTGTTATTTTAAGAAAAGTTAATTTCTGTATTTTTCATAGATTGATCATATTAAACCGAAATGTTTGGTGTCAGTCGACATGTCTGCTCCTGGTACAGACGCTTCGATGAATTCTGAAGATTAACGTGATGTTATATAGTTGATGGAGTTCAGGATGTGCATTTTGTTTTATTTTGGATCCGTCAATCAGATGTACCTGGACACCCTCTGATTAATGATGTTCCTACTGAGACTGAAACACTGCAACCATAGCTTCAAACGTCATTACTCATTTGGGATTCAGGCATGTTTAAATGACTAGTTCAAAATAGGACAAAGTGTACATCCTGAAGTTCATTGCTAACTAGAAAGGGATTTGTGGTAAACTTTATATGTAATAAATTAGAGTAGTATTGGTTTAACTGAAGAAACACATGCAGTAAGCAATTGTCTTCCAGTTATTGTAGAATTATTTCTCGAAAAGAACTTTCTGGTTGGTTTCTAGTCATCATTCTGTGTAGTTTCAACTGTACTGAGAATAGGAGTGATTTATGTATCTAAACCATCTCATTCTGCATGCATCAAGCCCTGTTTTATGCATAGTACAACTTGATTTCGAGTATGGCATGAAAACATTGAAGCATATTAGAAGCTTAACATTTGTAAATGACATGCATGTTAGATAAATTACACAGTAATTTATGGTAAATAGGTGTCGCTTTGATTACTAACTATCAGTTACCGCAAATAATTGACCTCAAGTAAGCACTTGAATACTGATATGAATATTCAGTAGGGTGCAGCAGGTTGGGCGTGAGGACAAATACTCGCCGAAGACATTGGCTAGGGGTCGCGCTATGTCGTGAATTGGCAGAAGTTAGAATTCATGGGTTGGCCATTGAGTCGGGTCCCAGTGGCTTAATGGTATACGAGCTCGCCTTGTAACCAGAAGGTCCTGGGTTCGAATCCCGGTGGGTGCGTACTGATGAAGAGTCCCAAACTAGGACGGTACAGATGTCCAGTACTCCCAGGTTTTCCAATGGTTCTCTAACTAATGTCAGCTCATGATGAAAATCCTGTAACCAATCAAATCCCTACAAACCAACACTTGAAAATATTCAAATTACTTTAGTATTGCGTAACTGAAATTCATGCAATAGATAACCTGAATTCATTTCTCAGTTAATGATAACTGAAGGAAAAAGATTAGCACAGCATAGAATGTGATTTATTCTTTAAGTTTCAAATCACTGAATGTTTAAATCTATAGTTCAGTGAAAGGCATAGAATCAAGGCGGAGGTTACTGTCATGATCACTGTGTTATGACCTTATTACGTAACTATGAGATGGGAAGAACACAATATTATTCGTTTCAGAAGATTACCGACACTCCCAAGAAATCATGTGCTGCCGCTCCCATTACTGAATAATGGTTTTCATACCTAGAAAATGCACAAACAGTTTCATTTTCATCCTTACTGATTAATAAGTTAGAGAGTGTAAACTATCAGCACTGCTTTCCAATCGTTCACACGGTGGGGTCATATTAAACAAAACAGTACGTAGACTGAATTACCATTTCACATTGCCACTAAGACTCCTATACAAATTTGATTCCCACATTATCTTAAAACAATAAACTTCCATCAAACAGAAAGTGTGTTTTATACCAAAAACTACAGATTACAATGGTTTCATTTTAAATGGCTCTACTGTATTATGGGATGAGATAGCAAATTTAAGACTATAATATGGTAACAAAAAATGCTTTACAACAAAATGATTTGTAAGGAAATAAACATATTTTCCTTCGGAGAGGTAAATGTACTTTAATGATCACACTGATATTAATTTCATATAACCAGTTTCCTTTATTAGTTTGAACAAAGAAAGAACGAACATGTTTGCAAGATAATACGAGCTCGTTTTTATTTTGTCGACTCTCTTCAACTGTACACAACCTAGAGAAAATCAAATTATAGATTATAAAATTTTTGAACGTACTTTTTTCATAGTGGCTTCGAGTTGTAGATAGAAAATGTAAGCAGACAATGATTCAGTGTTACGAGACTATTTATAGTACAATTAGATAAGAGGCTGGTAGAGTTCAGATTCTGCTTGGAAACAAGAATTGACCAGAGGCAAAATAAAAGATCGAACAACAATGAATTTATTCATATTATGGTGGGGAGTTCAAGTTGGCGGGAGTGAGTAGTAAAGTAAAATTATGATAAACAATTTAGTTAATTTGGAAACATAATAGCAGTGTTGTTGAGAATGTACGGAGTTGAAGAAAACCCATGAAATGAAACGAGCTCGTGTTACTCTGCAATTATGTTAGTTCTTTCCTTGTTCAAACACATATTATTCTATTTTGAATTGAAGTTTTACTAACTGAAATGTATTTGTAAGTTTTTTTACGTGGACCAACATCATTTAGAGAACCATTGCGAAACCAGAAAGTATTAGGCAACTGTTTAGTTTCATCTTGATACTCTTCAGTGGTTAGAACTCCTCGGCTGTGAAATAAAGTCCCAACGTATGAGTAGACAATGGGTTCACCTAATGACCTGAAGCTTCGGGGTCATATCTCCCCTGGGGTCATAGGTACATATTATTGATGAATCAAAAAATATGACTAAGCGTTTGTCCAGTACTCTCTGCTTTGGTTTGTGATCAAATCTAAATAAATTAGATTAGAAGAGTGAACTGTTCCACAGAACAAACACTGTCTATGCTGTGTAGTTACAAATATTATCTGGGCTAAAGAGTTTTCAATAGAATGTCTCATTGAGATGCATCGTTATGCGTCTTAATAAGTCCCTTCTTCCAAATTATTGATATTTTTATTATCACTTCTGTCATAATGAATAATAAGCACAGTGTTCTAACTAACTGAATAAATTTAGCATAAACAATAAGTCCCTTTTGTTAGAGCTTCTCTTTCTTTCTTTGTAAGAAAGTAAAGGGGAGTTGAATGCATATAATTGATAATTTAATGTAAATTTAATTAGAGGATGATATTTTTTACAGAAAAATAGCAGGCATGCAACATATACATGATTAGGAAATGATCATCATTCCCGTCCTTTATCAAAACCAGAAAAAAAGCAACCTACACAGAGATGTGTATGTTGTATATACGCCTATCTTATTATGAAAGCCTAAGCTGGCAAATCACTTCTCATAATATAAAATGTAAGAAATACGACTTTGACAAAAAACAGAATTAATTTATGCATAGATAGATATGCAACATGAAAAGATAACTGTAGCAATCTGATTATAAACATAATAACGTTAATTGCGTTATCATATAATATAAAAGAAGTGTTGATATTAAGAATGAAACCGGTTGAAAAGCTAGGGCAGAATATAAACGGCGTACAGTATTTTTAAAAGATTTTCTATATGGCACTGATGTTTGATGGTGCAGCTTCTCATCAGGCACAGAACAAGCTACGCTTGTTTGTATTATTGAAACTAAACAAAGTACCTTGGTAATACTCAACTTTCAACATTATTAAATTCATCCTACTACACTTTGGCATTTGAAACAAAAGGTGTTGGGTTAGAGTCTCAGTGGGATGAAAATCACTTACCAGAATATAAGTACATCTGGTTAACAAGTCCTGGAACAGTATGAAATGTCCCCTTTTAGTCACCATCAGACGAAATGACATCATGTTAATGTCAAGGTGTCGTCAAAGCGTCTTTAATAGTAGCCGACATGTCAATAGGGAGCGAGCCTTTTGGTTCAGTATGATCAGTCTCCAAAAAAGGGAACTGTTCATTACTAGTGTGATGTTCTTTTATAGTATTAGATCCTGGTTCACCCAACCATTTAAAGCATTTCATTTTAGTAACTATGTCGTTCAAGCGTTATTTTGCAGGGATACGATTGATTTCTGTTAGATCACAAACCGTCATGAGTTAGAGAGCTACTACAAACCAGACGGTATCGGGTAGCCGATTCTCTCTAGTCTGGGAATTTTCCAGTACTTTGTGGCTTTCATTGGTCCTCCATCTGACATCAATTCGTCATCTAACCAGAAATCAACCTAATCACTACAAAATAACACTTGAACAACAAGATGATGTAAATCTGCATCCATTCCAAACTTTTCAGTTACGGTGATTGTGAATCAGTGAAGTGAAACTCATCTATCAACATTTCTCTCACCTAAAATTTGACAGAGGGTAACATTTCTCAGCAAGAAATATCTATGTATTTTTCAAATAAATTATTGAAAGAAATATCTTTTTTGTGTTATTCTTCACTCATGCTTTTCATTTCGACATTTCACAACTCAGTAGTGCTCCCTAACTGAAGGATATTATTATTATTATTTTTATTATTATGGTACTATTATTCCATAGGATTCCGAATGGAACATATGACCCCAGAAACACATCTCCATTTCACCCTCTTCTCTACAGCCACACGATCTCGTCCACATCACCCTCGGACAAAAAACTAACCGTTTCTCATTCTGGATTCCGCTCGAGGAATTGGCGCGTGATGACTAATGATCTCCTCAGCGTGTGTCCAATCTATCTCCGTTTCATTCAGCATATTTGTTGGGTGATAGGTTATTGGTTAGCTCATTGACAGAGTTCTTTGTGCCTAGGGTTTTTAAAATCAAGATCTTGTTCTAGCACTAGTGTCGAGTTACTCAGTGCTACTACACGGTATAGAGACATGCAGCTTCACGATGAGCATTTCGAACGGGCTGCAGACTTCTATCAACAGCTATCTGAGCTGGCTCAATACTGAAGACCAAAGGGCTGATCAGAAAAAAGTAGCCAAAAAGGACTTTGTCAATGAGCTAACCAATAACCTATAACCCAACAAATATGCTGAATGAAACGGAGATAGATTGGACACACGCTGAGGAGATCATTAGTCATCACGCGCCAATTCCTCGAGCGGAATCCAGAATGAGAAACGGTTAGATTTTTGTCCGAGGGTGATATGGACGAGATCGTGTGAGGAGGATATGAAAGTTAAGGGGTGATTGTGTAGCCATTTAAGAATAACTGTAGAGAAGATGGTGAAACAGAATAATAATAATAATATTGATTATCAAAGGTAAAATGCCTGCCCACAATATTTTACTTCATTCAGGCCATAGTAGCTTTACGAAATACGCTTCGGAACTTTATAAATGTTATAGTGATGTGCATTTTGTATCTGATAGCTTTATCCACTTTAGTGTTTTTATAGTTTCATCCAAGTATTTTGTCATCATTAATGACTATTCATATCAGTCGACTACCCCACACCCCCTTCCAATTCAGTGTCATTTAATAATTAACGCATAAACCATCTATGCGAACTGAATTGTTGTATATACACTTTAAAAGTTTGAGAAGTATTTGACCCACCTGAAATTCCTTCCTCCCTACCACCACGTAAATATATACAAACTGTAACAACAACAACCCCTACATAGTCTCTTCCAGACTTACTGATCAATTTATCAAACAGAAAAAAGAAACGTTTAATATCAAACTGAAATGTTTGTTATATTTTTAGTGTTTGTCATGTTGAAAGTGAAAACTACAATTGTATTGTTAGTATTTTGATTTATGAAAACTTTTCACTCCTCTTATTGTGTGTGTTCGCCTTGTCAAATTATTTGACAGTTTGGTCTATTAAGTGAGATTAAATACGCGCTTTTTTGTAAATAGTCATCCCAGTAGTAAAATAGTGAATTAAAACAAAAAACTTAATGGTTAAATTATCTTGGTGTTTAAAAACAGTTAATGTGTAATTCATTCAAACTGTCAAGTTAATTTATTTAAAACTTTGGCTATGTTTATACAGTTTCACTGTTAAATATAAAGCCTTTTTTATATAAAAAGGTAATTCCTTATCTAACTTCTATCTCTACTGACTCACAGAATTTACAAATTTCAATCTCCTGAGGCATTTAATTCCACTGTATTTAGATAAAGGAAGGCATATTCAGAATAATAGTTATCAGTTAAATTCAAACCATTGTAGAGTAAACACAGTCATCATTGAATACTGATTGCCTTTCATTTCCTATGCATTAGCTGAATTCAGTCAGTCAACAAAACAAAATCTCCATTAGATTAATTTATATGAAATCATTGTGCCTTCCGTCAAGTATTAAACTTTTGAAATACGTTAATTAAAAGTATTTAACGTGGATTTCATATAAGTAGGCTCTTGCATGAATAAGTAAGCCGTAAAATTTCTGAATTTGGTGTCAAGTGACACGCTTTGTGACCTAAGCTAAGAGGCGCCATATTCATGTCACCCATGTAGTCTGCTTACGTGGGTATCTTCACTGTTGTTATGTTCTCTGATGTGCATTGTTTAGTTGCAATGTTTTCGCATTTCTTCTGGGCATCTTGAGTGCAAACTTCAATGTGAAATCTGTTGATTTGTAAATAGCAACTATTTCAAGAGGCTTCATATTAAAGTCTTTGTTAAAGATATCAACCAGAAGGACGATGAAAGCTTTGAGGTTAAACAACCTAGCTCAGAGAATACGACAACACCATAAACCAATACATTACAACAATGAGTCCTTATATTTATTGAATCCCATGTTACGGTTTCTTAGGAAGTGACATTAAGACTTCACAAGCATTATTTAACCGAAAGATATTAACTGCGAGGGATATAACGTTCATTACCGATACATCAGGAAACCGCCATTCAGAAGTAAAAGTGGTGTTAGTATTTTAAGAGGTTTTCATAACTTCTGTATATACATAAACCGAACAGATAAACTTCATGCTCAGAATCAAGCTTGAAGGTAAACTTCATTATTGTCACAACCCAGGTAAAGAAAAGTTACATAAAACATGAATTGCTACACTTTCATACATCTGTTGAATGCTTATTCACTTGTGAAGAGGTCTTGTGGTCCTGGTTTCGATTCCGCATAGAATGATGAAAAATTATCAAACTAGGGCAAAACACTTACTTTGTCCCCTTTTTTCTTTAATAATGATTCAAAGACAAATTGTTCGGAAATGACAGTGTGAGTCTGGCAATATAGTCTTATAGGGTAGGTATTTTATAAATTCTTAACTTTCAAAACTATTTATGCGAACAGCTGTTTGACAAGTTCAGTGAAAATGATGCATCGATATAAACACATAAATATAGATTATCATGCAGTAAATATTCAAGAAAGTAGTTTATCTTCAAATATATTTTCCAATCGAAATACTGATAAGTGCATATTTCCCTAACGGTTACTTGTCGAAAGGGAGATGGGGTGTTTGAGGAAGTAGATTTATTCAGTTGAAGATATGTTTTTTGAGAATGAAGTAGATAAATACAGAAATCGACTATTGATCAAGAGTTTTATTCACATAACTCTTGACTCAAATAAACAGTTTCATTCTTAAGTATGTCGCTATGTTACTAGTTTCTTTAAATAAAGACTTAATTTAAAAATATATTATCAAGTATTGGTTTGTAGGGATTTCGATTGTTTGTTTGGACGATTTCATAATGAGCTAACATCGGTTAGAGAACCATTGAAAAACCTGGGAGTACTGGACATCTGTACCGTCCTAGTTTGGGACTCTTCATCAGTACGCACCCACCGGGGTTCAAACTCAGTACCTTCCGGTTACAAGGCGAGCTCGTAGACCATTAAGCCATTGGGACCCGACTCAATGGCCAACCCATGAATCCTAACTTCTGTTAATTCATGACTAGCTCGACCACTTCGTAATTTCTTCGATGAGTAACTTTCCTCACCTTCAACTTGCTGTATCCTACTGGTCATGATGAAATCCCTCAACCAATTAAAACTCTTTTTTCAAATGGGTGAAAACCTACCTCAGGACAAAACACTCACCAGTTGGTAACAAATCAAACAATTTTTCACTGTAGTGATCAAAATAATAATCTGCCCTGCTTTATGTTTACTTTACTAGTCATTTGTTTATTTAATGTGCACTGGGTAAATTGTGACACTTGTTTATTGTATCACTGACGTACTAATTTAAATCCAATAAATTTTATTAATTATTTTATTAATTTTTAATGGCATACAGAAAAGAAACAGATTTATATAAATATCATCATTCTTCCTTAGTCAATAATTTAGTTGCCTTGGTTACAAATGCATCTTACCAACGTGTGCATCGAATCTAAATTCAAAAAGTCTTGACAATTACAATTAAACATTTAAAGTTATTTGACAGTGGATTTTAGGAAAAATTTCCCATCCATTTTAAAAATCATGAAGGTTATCGTTTTACTTGAATGGAACACAGTTAACTTCATATTCCAGTGTAGTTTTTTATAACACAAGGACGTAGATTTTACAATGAAATTCAGGTTAATAATACACTGAAGTCAGGGGATTCCTGCAAATTGATTCTAACCATCCAAAGTGATATGCAAAAACTATCTGAATCTACTTAATAATTTCACTTCACTTTCATTATTGATGAAGTATTTTTCGTCCTTAATCACATATATCCTTGTGAGTATTACATAATATTTGGCCTGCACAACTGAACATTGTTTGGTGAAGAACAGCTTATTAAGGGGTCCTGCAATTTTATTTGCATACACTGGATAGTAAATGTTCAAGTTTTATTCCGTAGAAGACGAAAACTAAACTCGCTTATTTTACCAATCAGACCTAAATCCGAAAGAGGTTGTGGCCGGAGGCGAGAGTTTAGAAATACCCACTCCCGTGAATAGACGGAGCACTTTGGGAAACTTAGAGCACAGAGGAAATAAAATTATGCATTACTAGAACCACGGAGACCACTCATTTCGAGAATACATACTACCGGTAGCTAAAAGCCCCTCAGAGAAGGCAACTGGTCAATGTGTCTTCTTTTGATGATACAAAAAGGAAGCTTGAGGACACTGAATGTCCGCATTACGTTTCAGGCTGATAAAGTGCTTCTCAGATTGCAGAAGAAATGAAAATTTATGGTGTAATAGCGTAAGGAGCCTATTAGAGTGCATAGAAGGCAAGTGGACTCTCCAGATTCTTAACTGGAGTGTCAATAGTCTACTCTGGTCACTCAAATGTCAACTACGTGCACAGTGATGCAGTGGCTTCTACGATATCACTAACAGCATCGGAGGCTCTCATGAAGAGGGAGCATGTTTCTTCGGGGATCGTGACGGCATGATTCAGATTAAACGGAAGGAAAGTTACAATTATACAATGTAATGCACCTACAAACAACTCAGAACGAGAGGCCTCTCAGTCCCTATTTTCCTCACGGAACTCAAGGAATGGATATTAATAATAAAATGTTGAAACACATATCTTTGATATTTTTGTAGTATTGTGGGAACAGCTAAGACTGTAACTAAAGTCAGTTGTTGGTGTGTAAGAATGTAAAAGTATTCCGTGATTGAATAGAACACTTTCTCCACTTCGTTATACAAAGGGAAAGAAAGTACTTTCTGACATTTTTATCGCAATAAAAAAAAGAATCTTCCACTAACCAAATCTGTATACGGGTAAACACAGCAGACTAGGAAGGAGAAACTTTGACAGGACTTCTTTGAAATTAATTTTAGGATTATCGGAATATTAATATCTTGTAAATAAAGGAAAATATTATTGTTTCTAGTTGTTGTTTTACATCCTTTTAATGTCTTTATGATTTGTATTACCAATCAGCTTCTCTCTTATGCAGAGCATTTACACAAAAATGAGATATGTGTATACATTTATTAGCCTATTTTTCTCCCCCTCCCACCCCCCTCAATACTTAACATGGATTTATACAAACATTTGATTAGAGAAGGAATAATTTAACAACTAAAAATAACCAACAAACATTTATCAGTTGTAACGGAAATAATGATAATGAGCAGGCAGAATATAACTACTACTACTACTGCTTGGAATAGAACCAGTAATGCTAACCGATAAAAATAAAGAAAAATAAGTATTGTCACAAAGGATGTATGAATATTTTATTTTATCTGAACGGTGATTATCTTTAGGGAGAAAAAATACATTGTAGTTGAAGAACGATGAAGTTGGGTGGTGATTCAAAGCAAGTCGGATGTTAATATTATCATCAATAAATCTTACATATTCCCCCTCCCTCTTTTCAACAACTTATTCTAGTCCAACAAAAGTTGGTCATATGAAAACTGTGCAATTCTTCTAGTAATAATAATAATAATAACATTACACTGTGTTATCAGTAATAAATAATCTTGGACTTTTGACATTTTAATCTATAAATTCCTATGGATTAATACATTGTCTAGTTAAAATGTGAGATTATACTATAAGACGGTAAGGAATAAGAGAAAGAGAGTAAGACATTATTTCTCGCGGATTTATTCAGAGTATTTATTGATCACTGAATCTTATTTATTTATTTATTTAGTAGACAGAGACTATGTGACATACTGTAATTAACGTAGTAGATGATGATTGATGGTGAATAGAAAATCTGGGTCGTGACTGGATTAGAACCGAATTATACTAGCCTGAATTTCTGCTAGCTGGGAAACCAATGGCTTGTTCTGCTTAGTGGGATTTACCTCTATCCCTTAAAACACTGCTACTGTGTGTTTCATTTAATGTGATGGCAGAATAACACGTTTCAAGATATGTATACTATTTTGTTGCTGAAAGCCTTGTTAGTGAAAACGAAAGTTTATGAAAGCATCTTAAATATAAGATACAGTTGAACTGAAAAATTACTTAAAGTCAACGAAGTTTAGAAAAAATAAATGTTTTAATACGATTTAACAAAAGTCAACTGCTAACAACTTGAATTCCTTTATTCTTTATTTATCCAAATGTAAACTAACTACAAAATGCTCACCAAGATGTCATTCGTAATACATCTCCAAGCCACCGAAGCCAGTATCTTTAGATGAAATTATCTGATTGTTAGAACGGCTTCTGCGAATTCCCCACTGTATTTAGATAGCCTCAAAGGAATGATGTTGATAATTAGCCACATTGTCTGAGACTTTGCTTTCTGGTTAAAAACACTGTTCCATTTGGCATACACACAGTGTGAGTACACGCGTTAAAGAATGAAAAATCGAATATGTGATAACATGGGTTACATAGTGTTCGTGTTAGAAGTGACCTAGAAGACAAAGTCTATGGAACACTTTTTATAGAGGTTTTAAAAGTATAGTGGGCTTCGTGAGTCGATTAAGGCTCGAAAGAAACATCTGAAATTTCACTTGCTAAACAAACTGATGGTAGGTGGCATTAAAAAAAATATTTTTATGCTATATTAAAGTCCACCTACAGAAGCTATCGGAAAAGCATCCTAAAGTTTGTCGAAACATTAGCCATAAGGCGGCCTAAGTCAAATTTTTTGTAGTTGTACTAAACCTAAGAGACTGTCCGAAATACTGTCCTAGGAGCAAAATTTGCAAGGATTCAGAAAATCATTTAATAATCATCCTTTCCATACAGATGATGGACACCAAATACAGTGAAATGAACATCCTAGATTTCAATTCTAGGCTTCATCAACCAATTAACGTCATGTTAATCTTCAGACATCGTCAGGATGGACGTACAGTGAGATGATACGTCAACAGAGATCAAGCATCTCAGTCCAATATAATCAATCAACGGTAAATACAAATTAACTTAAACAAATAGTCCTTGAGATTATTGCCTTTTACATTTGAGATTTTATTGTCAGTTGCACCAAGTATAAATAACCAGATTCCATAGATTTAAATGGATGAATTTACTCAGGTACTTACACGTATAAATGAAGAGACTTCAGGTCAGATAGAATATGTTTTCTCAGAAATAACACGGGAGCTGACCACCAACAAATAACGGGAAGGTAAAGTAAGAACAAGAACTTGAGAATAAACGCAAAAAATAGATTTATAATTTACCTATACATGACCAGTAAAATAAAGAGTAACTAACCGCAGTTTCACAGCCAGCACTTCTGAAAACAATCAGACATTCATCATTTTACCATCTTAGTCAATTTTATAGAGTACAATTCCATGTTAGCTTGTTTATTTGATTTAGCCAATGGAGAAACAGTATTGTCAGGTGACATCTCGAGGACAGTTAATCGTTCATAGTCGTATTCATGGCGTCACATAACGTTTAAAAACAACATTTCCTACTACCTTGCTCCTTTACTTTTATTGTTAGCAGTACTTCCAGTAAATACTGTTTTAGCGTATGTTACATTCAATAAACTGATTCAGATGTGATTAAACATCCACAGGTCACTATTTGCCATTATTATATATTCATATATGTGGGGATTTCACTTAGTGACATATCAAAATAATGCATCATTTTGTGAGACTCACCATCTTACACAGATAACTTTAAAATGATAGTTTCATGGTTTGAAACCCCGCTGTATTTGCAAGGATTTTGTAGCCGTTTAATATGAATTTGTCTCATGTAACCTGTAAATCATCGCATTAGTATTACCTGGACATCCCAGTGACACAAACCAATACTTGAAAACACAAACTAAGTTTTGAAACAGTTAGGAATAAATTAGGGCTAACATAAGTGATTTTGGTAGTTTTATGTTTTATAGGATGAAAGTTTTAATTACACAGTTTTTATAGACATTTAGAGGTATTATCTTTGGAAATGAACTTCAAGAAGTAATGAGAATGCTAAATGTTCCCTGAACCTGATAGTATGCTCCAACAGCTATAGATGTAACTGTATACTCTAACAGTTATGTGATAACTGCGAGTATTTATCTCTTGGTTAGTGCACTTTATTCAGGCGACACCATCATAACATCAATCAAAGGCGTTCATCAGTGCAGCATCAATTAGCTGAGTCATGATGCTGAACACACTAATACCAGACTTCTGGACTGGTTACAATCCACAGTAACTTGATCTGCATGCATATTTGCATCACTTATGTCATGTTTCTTGGTGGTGATGATAATTATGTAATGGTTAAAACACACTCACAAATTCATATCATTCACTTAAGTGCTGGTTTTGTACATCAACATTTGTCTAAAACACTTTTGTAATTGAAAAAATTAATGGAATGGTGACAGCTGACCTCGCTTTAGCAGACATCTTACTGAGTTACTAATTATCCAAAATAAAATATTTGTACTGTAATACCTTCATTATTACACAAAAGGATTTTGTTTACATCAGAAGTAGATTTACATCTGCTGATATTGGCAGTCAATTAGTATTTATAGTTTATAAGATTAGGCGAAGAACAACTACAAAAGCAGTCATGAAAAATCTTTCTCATAATATTTCTGGATATCTAAAGTGTTTGGGTGAATAGAAGAATTTAGTAGGAATCAAATGGCTGATATTTTTGTCCAGGTCAGTTTTGTTGTCTCCGTTGACTGATTCAACCGAAATATTCGGCTGGCGTGTACTCTACCGCTGTGCCACCGACGCACAAAATTCTGTTTGATTTTCCTAGTATAATATTATGTGAGCTGATTCAGAGGTAACTTGTGATCAATACTTTTGATCCTAATTCACCATTGGCACTGACTGAAAAGTAAACTTAAAAGCTGAATGAACATTGAACAAACAATCAAATATCACTCAGATAATTGAAAAAACTATTTACAACTCATCATGAAAACGAAAATTGTTTGGTGTTTCCTAAGCTTTGATATTCGATCGTAGATGTTACATCACCAGGCTTACTTTAGAAATAACTGCATTGAGAAGTATTCTTTTTCTAATCTTTGTTCAGTTGTTACTGTGGGAAAAGATTTTCTTTTAAGCTAATTTAACATCCATTTTATCGAATTACAATTCCACTTTGTGGTTTATTTGTCTGGTTGTGTAATTTCTTTGTTAGATTTATTCTTTACTTATTAAAGGGATAACCGTTTTTTTTTTATTTACTGTAGGCTGCATCTATGTTCACAGATCTGTTGTTTGTCACGTATCTTTTTAATCCCTACCAGTAAATACAAACAAATTGGTCTCTAGAGATGAAATGGTTGAAACTCAATTGATTTCACAAATTCCTTTGATCTTCAGCAAAATATTACCAAACTTAGTGATGTAACGCCAACAAACGAATATCAAAGCTCGTTGTGAGATGAAGTTTAAGTTAGCCACAAAGTATCTTAGCTTAGTCATCACTAGCCAAACAAAAAGAAATGAGATCTGGAGACTATCAGCTTTGATCTAGGTGGAGATTTGGCATTTTTTTTTAATTTTCACACATTACAGATTACATTTGCAGACAACTTATCATTGTAAAATTCCATGGATTTATGTTATCTAAATACCTGAGAGAAATACACAATCCTTTGAAAACATTTTCCTACCTAAAGAAAAATTCCCCTTTCCGCCCACAGAAATAACATGACTGACAGTAAGTAACAAGAAATGCTTTGAAAATGTATCTTTTCTGAACTCTGTTCAGGGAAAAAAAGCACGTTTCATCTCGTTACATGCTTATGTTGGACGAATAACAGTATTATGTTTAAATATATAGACAAAATTTTTCCTCGTCAACGAATGCAAACATTCACATTCACGCATAGACAAGCATCCTTTCTTATTTCTTATATATTATAGTGTGATTATTGTACGGAAGTGAATAGAAAGTTAGTGAATGTGTATCAAGATGAAACTAGAAAAAATAACAAAAACTCTCCTGATTATTGGAAAAATAATTATTTATAATCGCGTAAAGAAGAGATAAGTTTTACCAGTTATATTATTTGTGCATTTGTGCTAATATGCTGATTTGATTTGTGCATAAAATCAGTAATTACATGTATACGCAGACATATATATATATATACCTTAGATTATGTAATTCAATTTCTTTGAAAAACCCTGTCAGAGAGAGACGAAGGCATCACACTGTGTGAACACACACACAGATACATTGAAAAGAAAAGAAAGTAAAGCTTTCCATTCAACAGTAAAGTGTGTGTGTGTGTGTGTGTGCGGATACGCGTTATTTTTAGACGGTTGTGTTTGCATGCATACAGATTTGGGTACTAACAAGTATTCAGATTAGACAACATTTTGATTAATGATGTTGAGAATAACTAAGTTACTTCAGTGGTAATCACTGATACAGATATTCAATTCTAAAATCAACCCATTACACGGAGAAAAAACTGCAGTTTGAAAGCAAAACAAAATTTCACTGCAATTTAGAGTCCCTTACTCTTGTCTTGAATAGATGATTATTAACTCTGAAGTGATGAGTTTATGTGACAGGTTCTAGGTTCTAATATAATTTATCGGAATAAATTTTTTATTCGTTAAGAGTGTTGATCACCCTCAACCTTCATCATCTTTAGGAAGGACTGCTGCTTACAGCTTGAAATTTCTAACTGCTCATTCGTATCAAGTGTTGGTTTTCAGGGATTGACATCAGCTAGAGAACTGTTGGAAAACCTGGGAGTACTAGACAGATGTCTTGTCCCAGCTTGATATCCTTCAGTGGCACTTACACACGGGGTTTCAAACACAGGACCTTCCGGTCACAAGGCGAGCTCGTTATAAATTCAGCCACTTTGATCCAATTCAATGGCCCATGAATTCCAGCTTCCGTTGTTAGACAGTTTGCAAAGAGAATCAGCTTCGCGTATGGAGACTCATTCGACATCATAATACAGAACTTATCTTGCTGATGATCAGCATTGGAAGCTCGGACATAAGTATATCCTTTTTGAGACATATTGTGATGTTTCACTGTACTAATCTAAGTCAACAACCATCTTTTAAGCAGCAACAAACCACCATTTTTCTGTCTGCTAATTTTTCATACTCAAATTTCAACCTAACAATCTATGAGGTATATTCGCGATATTCTTGAAACTTTAAAAATTTTGTAAGTTGATATTACAGTCAATGTATTTCTCTTCCATTTATCAGTGCACTTAAAACAAAACAGTTACCTCACTGAATTCTTTGTTGAATCAGATAGACAAACCTTCAAGACCAAACACAATTTCCGATATCTCAACTCCAGCTTTTCAGCTTCCTAATCTCTTCATAAGTATACGTTTCCATGTTATTGAACTAAACTTACTTGGGAATTCTTAGGGATCGTTTCTACAACGCTTTTGTACTCATGAACACTGAGTAACGCTTTTAAAGTGAAAAATATTTTCAAGAATTTTTTTCAAGCCAATCCAATTACACTCAGAGCGGTTTTCGGGGAGATTTCGGAGCATCGTGATTAATTAATTAATTAATATGCAAACATAGTACCGTGTTAAGAGCAGAAAAGAAGCCAGCCTAACAAGCCTCACCACAGCCTTATAATTCAACATAAATTATATTTATAAACATTAAAAAAAATTAAAACAATGCAGAAATTTTTTTATTCCTTAACGTTCCCAGTGGAACATAAGGCTTCAAGCTAGAGGCTTGAAGTTTCGGTAGCAGTGGTTTTTATTACTTTTATGGGATGGGGTTGCTAACCTCATGCCCAACCTTCCCTCTTTACCACTCTTATTACTGGCTTAGCGAAGTAAAGGAGTGCGTCGGCCTGGGATCGAACCTCGAACCACCTGCGTTGTTGGTGAGCCACCGACGCACTACAGAAATTTTACGCATACCTAAAGCCAAACAACAATCTCAGTGGTATACCCGGAGGAGGGGACACTGGTTCTCCTTGTCTGGAGATGACTTGGAAAGTATACAGTTTTGAGTAACATAAGTCAACAAGAATTATTGAAATAGCCTTCTTTATGACTTAACATTCATCAGATGGGCTGACCTTCAACTCAAAATATCAACTGGTGTCACTTAGTTTCGAAGCCAGTGGGTTAACCACTACGCTAGTCAGTGCATGATTGACTAGGTGTAGGACTGTATAAGAGTTGGTTTCCAAGTAAGTTTACAAATTCTATTACTTAGTTGCTTCGTATATTTTGACCGACACTCTTAGAACTAGACATGTATACTGGTTATCGTCCGATCCTCTGCATATGTCCGGTTGTATATTATTCGGAATCTACAAAGTTGATAATCACTGACTGTTTGTCTGAAAGAAATAACCGCGCACTGTGATGCACTATAATGTGATATACGATGTAAATAAAGGTAAATCAATAGCAATCTCTGAACCGAAGTTTCATTTATGTTGGTACTTTTAGGTAAGGTGCACCTGCGATCTAAAATTAGCTCATCTAAGCTATAAGTATTGATAATATTCAATTCGCATACTGCTAAAAAACCCTACCTGTTGTCATGTTTAGCGCAGAAGAGCCTCTAGATTTGATTGCTTCAAACTTTTTAGATAATTTTCTCTACAAAATTATTATAATGCAGAAGTTAAGCGTAGTCCACTACGGTGAAGGATACTTTTTCGTTTAGGCCAGTTTTGTTTTCTCTCTTGACTGATTCAAACGAAATATTCGGCTCTCCTAGTGTAGACACAATTCGACAAAATCTAAGGACTGACATAAAATTATTTGGTGAATGGTGGAACGACTAGCAGGGGAATCCACCATCTCAGTCCTGAAATGTTTTCAAAGTGTCCATAATACAAGTCAACATGTCGTCAACAAAAGCCGAACATTTCGGTCCAGTCAATCAATGGGAAGGACGAAATTGACTTAAACAGAATAATGACTTATCCCCGTTATGCAAGAGATGGCTGTCGCGGTCCAAGTGTTCTAATAGATAGGGCTTTGACATTTGGAGTGAAGACTACTTGTTTTGAGTGTCATTGGGAACACTAACACTGACTAGTAATAGGAGGTACACATATCTGACGAGTCCGAAATGGGACGAAATGTTTATTCTGGATTCAACTGCTTGTCAGTATCCACCAAATAACGCGAAGGAGAGTCATACTTTTTTCAATTGATTTTCCGCCAAAGTGTTAGCAAAATGAAAATTATTGCAATTAAAATAAATTCTAAGTAAGACAGTAACAACGTTAATCCAAGAACTTTTGTAATTTTTGTTATTTTTACATATTTTATGTGAAAGTGTTTTGGAAAATTGGATAATCTGTTACCTGAAGGCAAGACTACAGAAAGAATCGGCAAAATAGCTAGTCCTGTAACTGGTTTATCCATCGCTAACTTTTTATCCTTAAACTGTGAAATAATAATTTAAACAACCACCTATTCTCAGTGTTGTTTCACCTATCCAGGTGTTCATTAGAACGAAGCATATATATATATATATAAAGAATTAAATTACTGGTTGGTGAAATGGCTTGATGCATTCCATAATAAAAATGTTTATACTAAATACTATTCTTCCCAGTGGGGACTCCTCATATAAATTAGTCACTATTTTCATAGATTGATGAAAACATGATGGATGTCAATAAAGGTCAAAAGATCTCACTTATCGAGAGGAACGACAAGAAGCAAATATAGCGATTGCGGTTACATTGTTTTCATCATTTAGAAGACATCGATAACAAAAATCCTGTTATTTCTTTAAACTATGGTTCTGTCAAGGGAAAACAATCCAAGCAATCAATAAACCACATGTATCCAGCTATGCCCACTCCTTTGATATTCAGAGGTTTTCGGGGATTCAATTGATTTCATATAGTTAAGAGAAATTAGTGAGTACTCTGCATGTGTTTTGTCTTAGTCTGAAAATCTTAAGTTGAATAAAGCCATTTGATACAATTACTACCTCGCCGAAATGTGTATATCTTTGTCACTAATACCCATCCACTACGATCACTTAAGAGAATTCTTATTCCGCTTAAATTTCTAAACTTTCTTATACATACACTAGCATCATACAATCAGACCGACGGTAGGATTATTTGTACAAAAACAAATATAATAGAAAGCAAACATCTGCAATTCTCTTTTCTACCTTTATATAATAATGAATACACATATAAAAGAGTGGGTACATTTTGTTCTAAAATTCTATTGTCATGATACAAATATAACTTATAGACTTGTTTTTAGTTTACTTTCGGATGTGCAACATACACTTTAATCAATAATTCAAAGTAGAATTTCAAATAGTCAGCAGAATATTGTATGCTGAATTTTGAACATCTGGTTGTTTTAGTATACATCACTTTGTGTAGTATACTTTGTACACACACACACACCCACATTACTCATGAAAGTGAATGCGCTAAATAAAAAATGAACTATGTGAACAATGTGTATACTTAATTAAATTTCTATGTGAAAATAGATATACATCCAATTTTCTGTAGGGTAAATGTAGGAAGAAGGCGTTTATGTTGTAAAGTTGACTAGGTAAAGCATACACTATTTTATTGATTTTATGCACAAAAAAGAAGTCTGTTCAACTTGTAAATGCTTTATGATATATAACATAATTATAAATCCTATGGGAATAATGTCAGTATGTGCTACTTTTTAAAAACAAAACAAAAAACTGCCATAACTGTTCGGACAGAAAATAGAATGGAGTAAAGAACAAGCTTCAAGTGAATTTTTGTTGTATGTTTCAGAAAAACAGCACCATGTGTGGATAAACACTAAAAGGTAATTAATGAAGAGATATGTGACTTCTGTTTAAGCACACCTGTGCCTAGGTGTGTAACCCTCTTCTTTCCACCATTTTGCAGTACAATAATATTTTTATTCATACTAGACTGCTGGGTATTATTAGAAGTTGGACTGCAAAAAGCCTTAGTTCCACTTTCCATCTTTCTTCACAGAGTAAACAGAATACATAAGACGCTCATTTTCTCTCCCATATTTCATCCTATGTCAGTCACTACCAAGTCAGCTACTTTCTCACCAAGCTATCCAAGCCGACAGTGAACTCCTGTTAAACTTTATTACATATGCAACCTATTTCCATTTTGTTAGCAAAATACGTATTTGGCCCTAATTATGGATATCATGATCTACTGATAGATCTGTCCTACAGAAGGTTAGTTGTTACGTGACCAGCTTAGTAATAAAGTTGATTAGTTTGATGTTTACTGACACAAATCCAAATTGTGGTAAAAACATGAGTTTCATTGAGGTGGTAACGAGTGCAAGGCTTCTTGCTAATAGATGCCCAATATGTAACGCAAAGATAAAAGTACATCATTGGTTCGTTCAGTCGTAGACTGCTCGCTAACCATGCATGTGGTTGGGATTCGACTGCTGGTTAATGCACTCCCAAACCATGATCAGCTGTTAGTAACCCCGGCAATGACGGAAGGTCGGGAGTGAGGTTAGCAACCCCCTTTCCCGTAAAAACAAAAGATCACCGCTACTGGAATTTCAGATATATTCGTTGTAGAGAATGTATTCAATATACGTAACAAGCATATACAGATGGCTTGTGAATTAATGTGGTATACCGATGGGAGAGTAGGTTTATGAGACATCCAAAAAAAGGATTGTAACCTTAATTTGAAGGCAAATTCACCAAATAACTGACAAAATCTCTAACTAAATTACTGTCAGTTATCTTGACAATATCATCATTGGAATATTATCTAAAGTTTCGGTTAATGTTTTTTGTGGAACCTGAATTCCAAACTTAACAAATAGAATTTATAATGCATTTTGATTTGCACTGCTCTAAGGAATAAATTAAAATAGAAACAGGGAAAAGAGACTTAGTTTGTCTTATTCTGCTTGTATCAGCTTGTAAATAAGTTGTCTGGCTATTCAATGGACTTCGTGTGTGTGTGTGTGTGTGTAAATGTCTGTAAGGTCAACACTTTTATTCACATATATCGATTTCGCTAATTGCCTAGTGCTAATTAGGTGATATTATCTCAAAATAATTGAGGTCAAGAAGGCGAATTCTATTTAAAAGAGGAAAACATTCTGATAGTCACCTGTGTATGTTTGTGTCCTGAAAGTAATTATAAAACTTGATTTAATTATCATCCAGTATGAATAGTCTAGTTGGAGAGAAAGTCAGCTAAGTCCTTGCACCTATTGCAATTAATTACAAAAAGGTCAACATTGGCAGTTTGCCATTAGAGTATTCATCCTCATCATCAAAGTAGTTTTGAAGAGAATCGATTATGCTGGATGTACCTTTGTCCTCACACTGATGTTCGGTAGACAGATGTGTAAATTAGACGTAGATGCACAGTCAAAATGCTAATAGATTATTTCCACTTGTTACTTTATGTTCACTTCATTGGCTGAAGTGGTTATTTGTCTTTTTGGGTGAAAATATTCAAAACACGGGGGGTGCGTACTACCGATGAGTCCCAAACTAGGACAAAACAGTTGCCCAGTACTCTCTGATTTCTATGGTTCTCTAACTGATATCAATTGTGGTCAAACTTGAAAATATATGTTAAATTACGCAAAAATAAACTATAAACAGTATTAATTATTCATCTGAGCGAAAATCAGTTAGACTGATGGAATGAGGTATTTTGCTAGGTTGTTCAACTGCATTGGAATAAAAATGTCCAAAATCTAGTTCGATCATGATCTTATAGATCTGAACGGCGTAGAAACATGTTTCATGCTGTTAGCTACCAATTTTAAAAAAATTGTCTGCTAATCTACTAGACCATTTTGTTAAAATCTTGTCCGCTAGCTCAAGGCATTTCATTCAGTTTTGTTTACATGACGAATTAATTGATTTCTCCTTCTTTTATCATTAAAACCAATTTTATTAACTGCTTTTTAGAATTCACTTGTGACACAGGGTATCATTCCAACTAACAACAATACAGTTCTGTTCTTCTTACTCCATCAATCCTGGTCTCATTACTTTTTTGGTCAACACTTCAATAACATACAAATTCAGTGCATTCCCTTTTTTAATTGGAGGAGAATTTATGATGATATTAAAAGGTGACGCTGTGAGACTTAATACACTTTTTATTGCTTTTCTTTCCGAGTAGGCTTTTTGGTTCCAGTAGCTGTGGAGTTTATTTTTTTACGGAGTGAGGCTGTCAACCGTACGCACAGTATTCCCTCTTCACTGAACTTACTACCAGCTAGGCGAAATTAAGGAGGGTGTCAGCTGGGAATCCAAACCCTGACCACCTACGTGGTTGACGAGCATTCGACCACTGAACCACCAACTGAAGAGATCTAATGCATACGTGGTCCTGAATTCATTAGGAACAGATCATTCCAGCCTTCCTCCTTAGCGAAATTTGAGTTAGAAGGGACATGTTGCGTGTCCAAGAGTGATGATGAGGTGATCATGTAAATAACAAATAACATGATATGAGTAATCGTGTAACCAGCTTAAAAAGACTGCAGAGAACAGAATATAATGGACATGTATTGCTGAACACCTATGTTTCACTTCGAGCGCAAAGCACAAATGATAATATAAAATGCATACAGAATATTCCACCAAATAATTAATTTCACAAGAAAGAGACAGTTCAGTCATTTAGAAAAACAAACCACCATGAGGACTGGCATAATGTATAACGCTTTGCCGTTTGAAACAAGAGGTGCTTGGTTTCTGTCTCAATGAGAATACTAATACTCAACGAGCATGCAAGTACGTCTAAACGAGGAGTTCCTTATGGGATGATACGTAGCTCCTGGATTCCATTGCTGGTTATCGTCAACTAAAGAACTGTTTGACAATTAGCACAGCAATTTACGATCTATCGATCGTCTGTGCATTGAGGTTTTTTATTCCTTACGTTCCCTGTGGAACATAAGGCTTCAAGCTAGAGGTTTGAAGTTGCAGTAGCAGTGGTGTTTATGTCTACAGGATGGAGTTGCTAGCCTCATGCCCAATATTCCCTCTTCACCGGTCTTACTACTGGCTTAGCGAAGCAAAGGAGTGAGTCGGCCGGGGATCGAACCCCGGACCACCTGCGTGGTCGGCGAGAACTCTACCGCTGTGCCACCGGCGCACATTGAAGTCCTTAAGCTAGGCGAAATTGATTTTCTGTTCATTTCAGTGGTAAATAGTGGTTAATAGTCGATAGGAGTTGCTCAGCCTAGGTTTTATTCATCTTCTCACTTACCAGGCAGATGTATTTACAATTGTATTCGAGCTCTAAATCTTTTGGAAATTACAGACATTACTCATAATCTGTGGATGTAATTTGAAAAGATACATTGTATAAAAACGCATACGATTCATTGATAAAGAAGCAGCTGTGGTTGATTCGAATTCATGTAACATCCCTGAGATAAAAGCAAGTTAAATTTGTTTAACGAAACCCGAAGCCTTTGGGTTCGATCCCTGGTGGGATCATAGGTGGCTGCTGATGAAGAGTCCCAGACTAGGACAAAACAGCTATCTGGTAGTTTTCTATTGTTCTTCAAATAAATTCAGTAAGTGTTCGAACATGAAGGCAATTTGAAATATCCCTCCTCTCATTTTAAAATAAATATTCATGTACCACTAAAATAATTAGAATGTTTCACTTCTTTAAGAAATAACTAAACGATATTTATGTAAAAAGCTATTCAGCTTATCCAAAGTCTAAAAGATCCAAAGATTAAATAATAACAAGAAGATGCTATAGGTATTAAAACTGAGAAGATGAACAGTGAAAGAGGAAGAGAGAGATAGTGTGGGTGTGTGTACGTGGAATTCAGACATCATTAATTATTATTATTTTATTTCTGTCTAATCCGATAATAATTCTTTTCTCTCTCCAAGATATGTGAACAACTAACGCAGTAGACAAAATTTGCGATGCACATGCGCAAACATGCAAACAGAAGAGGAAGCCATGCAAAACAAAAATACACTTTCGTGAATACACCGTGGATTGTCGATAAGATTTAGAACCATTATTATTATTATTATTATTGCCATTGCTAATCATATCTATCATTATATTTTCACATCTAACTCTTCTAAAGAAAGGAATGAAAGGGAAATAAATATCACTACTCATACAGATTGAAGAGTGTTTTCCTCCTCTCCTTTAATTTCCAGTTTTATTGTCAGTCACGCAACTTTGAAACAAAGTACTATTGGCGAGTTTTCTAAGAAGCCATAAAGCTGCTGGCTAAGAGAATGAAAGAAACTGTCTCGATGGTTGTTATTGAGGATAAACTGAAGTCTAGGAGAAGTGAAGATTCTCAACTAAATGTTAAATATATTAACCATAATCATAATAATAAGCAGTGATAACCAAATGTGTAAACATGTATCTGAAACATCTCTTTCTCCCTTTGTATATATATATATATATATATATATTTTACAGGGAAAACATCAAAATCACGACTATGAAAGTGTGTTTCATTCACAAATGATCAATATAAGTGAAATTATCAAGTAAACAAAGACATACTAACATTATCTTTCAGTAGAAATTTTTCTTAGTATCAAATAAATTATCTTTAGATGTTTTATTCAATAAATGTTTTCACTTTAAAAGTAGACATCATTAAGTAGTAATACAATCTACATGATATTTTTCCCTAATAATGATGTTTGGTGTGACATTGAAACGTTCACCAATTTAAATGTAAGCTGCTAGGACAGATTACTTGAATATACACAATGGTGAGCTGTGAATATTTTGGATTAAGAAGTATATTATTTTCTGACGAAGTTAACCCTTCCATAGCTATAATGATGTTGTGTATATTAATTCTTTTTGTGTTATGAAAATTACCGAAATCTTTCACATATTCAAACATAACCCTTCATGGTGCATGTTAGTGGCTGAGTTATACAACGCAGAGGATAGACTTGTAGAAAATTTTAAATAAACATGGTATAAATTTTGATACAGTTAAATATGATGGAGCTTAAACCTGTCCAGTTTAGTCATCTTAATTCTCCGATATGTTTGGTTAGGCAAAAAATAAAAAAGCGACAAGTTCTAGTCACCGCATTTTCAGTTTAACTTAACACTGTTCACAAACCAATGTCCTTTCTGCAACTCTTCAACAGAAAGATATGAATCAGAGAAGAGAATTAACTCAAAATGATAGCCTTATTTCAATTCTCTTTTATAGTTTTTGAAGCTTTTCTTTAATGCTTTAGTTTATTTGATTGATTTGCTTGAAAAAACCTGAAGTTTTTGTGAAATCTGAAAATGTTTATGAACAGGAAAGTATAAAGGCTATCCAGAATCATTTCATTCATATCAAAAGTAAGTATGATCGATACAGTTTTACTTTAGTAGAATACACAGGGGTTATTCCAAAAGAAATTTTTAACTTCAAGCATGATTTGTGGATCATTCCTCTTTCATCATGAAAATCTATAGACGAATGTTCACTATTCATATGTAAGCATAGCATTAAGTAATATATTTTTTAAGCAATGTGAAGCACCAATAGTCTCTTTGCAGTTGCTGAAATAATTTAGTTTTAATGTGTTCAGGTTGTCAAAGAGGTATTCTATTGCAATATTTATTAATTGTATTCATCTTTGGCTTATATATATATATATATATATATATATATATATATGTTCATCATTCTCATCAACAGTCCCATAAGTCCATTATCAGTCACCTTTGATATCAGTGCAAAATAATAATGAGTCATAACAACCTTGAAATAAGCCTTTACTCAATGAATAACTCTCTCTTTATTTTCAGTTACTGCGTAAGCAAAAGGTCTTACAATGTTAATTTCGTCAGATAATATCAACATGCAATAGACAGAATTGGAGATGTAGTTAACCAACTTTGTCTTATAGTTTCCAATAAACAAAATGCAATTTTTGTAAAAGCGAATATATCAGCTACCATTGTTAATTTATTGGAATAAATTCTTTTTCGGTTTTGTAAAACATATGCCTTACACTTTTATTATAAATCAAATTACTAAAAAACAAAAAGGTTTAGTAAGAATATAATTCATTGTTTCAAAATTAGCTGTTTTTTCATACATCTTCCTTTGATCATTTTCTTAAAAACGCAAATAACAAGATTTGTAGTTTAAAGTATGCACATTTTATTCCAAGGCCTCTCTTCAGCTGCATACAGTCTATATATAAATACGGTCTTATGAAATAAGAACATAAATTTTCGAAATCTGCTTAGCAGAAGTTAAGGAGACATTAATGAGTGAAATGCAGTCAGATGATCTTAACTCACTTAATTGATGTCGAATCATTTCCAAATGTTTTCCCACATATTATTACGTAAACTTCTTTCTGTATGTTGCTGGTTAATTAGTATTTTGTTATCAAACCACTTATCAATATTCCTGGAGTCATCTTCCAAACGTACTATAAATAACTAGTTTCTTTTCATAGCAGGCAAAATGATTACTTCATCGCATCTCACTCGTTGCTATTTCTTTAAACTATGATCGTCATATGTAACTTCTGCTGAGTAGAATAGAACATGCTATTATCTCATTCATCCTATGTATATTTTAGGCCGTCTACAGCTGAAAAGGAGCCTTGAAATAAAATATTCATTTACTGTTAGAAAAGGTGAAAAATCACTTATTTTCTCTCTTAACGATGGATATTAAGCCTTACAGTGCCTCAACTAATTACATTGATGATTTGTGCAGTAGAATGACAGTAATCCTGGAATCACCTCATTTTTATGGAGTGAGCTACCATTTGAAATAACAAAGGTTTATAACTTAGAATGAGAATGTAAAACATTTGATGCAGCGTGATGCAATGAAGTGGAAGGAAGACCAAAAGGTTACGAAAGCAGAGATCTCAATTTTTAATGAAGTTAGTGTTTAAGATGTCATCAATCTTTGTGATTAAACGTCCAGATTCAAACACGAAACTACAAAGAACATCAAACAAATTATACTTGGATTTTCCAGTAACACAAGTATTTTTCGCTCACTGAGTGGATTTAAAACACTCAGTATCGATGATTATCCAGATATCTAAGGCAATTTAGGATCCTATTCTAGGAGTTCGTGTAGACTACAGAACCTGATGAAGTTCTCAAAAAGAATATTCTTTATTGAACAGTCAGTCATATCAAGTTTTAAGTGTTAAGAAAGCTAAAATTCCGATTGATAAATTAAAAGATAACTTGTTAAAACTAAGGTCTACATAGATCGATATAAATGTTTGACGTTTAAATTCTTAGTGTTAAACTGGCAATTAGTATAGGAAAATATTAACTGAACTCTAAAGAAGACACAAAAACTGTACTTGACGAGTATCTAACCATAATAATGATTATTTAAATGACAGCGACAACTGTTGGCCAAAACTTTTGAATTTAACTGACATTTGGTTTTGTATATTTTCATAAATTATATACAGCTGCCATTGAGATTGTATGAAGCAAGAGAATTCTCTTAATTCAGGATCAAATCTTACCATCATTTCTTTATTCCTTGTTATTTCTTTCATATTAAATATTCCTAAGTATCCACGGTAGTCAACTTTATTTGTAACTATGGCTTAAACTACTGTTGAAGTCACATATTAGGTGAACTCCTTTTCCTTTAATCATGTTAAACACACTGACTGTCATTGGCGAATAACATCGTTGACCACTTAGTTTATCAGCTTGGAATTATTGTTTGATTTATTTATATCTAACCTAAAATCTATATCAGTTTTAGCCTGTTCACTTGCATTAGTTCTATTGATGAAAATACACTATTATTTGCTTTATTAATTGAACAAATGAACACTATTGTACAATTCCACCTAATGGTGAGATTTCCTCATACAAATAAAATTAAAATTGACAACCACAAGAAACGGAAGTTAATAAAAATGTTAATTGTAGGTGGTAATATTAATAATGCATGAGTGATTGCTAGAAATAAGCAGCCGTTTATTTACGGAATACAAAGTGGGTTTGTAGGTTCCTTCCTGACATAAGTTTTTTCATCACACAAAACACGTGCTGAGTGGATATGGTGAAGATTTGTATATATCATAAATCTGAATGAAATTACTTCATTTCTCCTGAAGATATTTAAGAAGGAAGTTATTGGGAAACCAACAAGATGATATTATCCAACTGCTTGTACGCATCTGAATGTCTATCAACCACAGTATCAGTTAGAGATGGGTCTAAGCCATACCATTAACTGTGCTAACAGTTTTCAAAGATCTACATAATATGGGTTAATTTCTCTTCAGAAGCAAAGAAAAGAATAAGCGGGAATCATAAAGAAGAATTAGTAGAATGAAGGATATAATGAATTGTAGAAGAAGAAGTTGAGTTAATCTAGTTTATTTTATTCTAGTTTTGAAGTCTGAAGAAGTTATTGAATTCTTTATGAAATTTTTCATGAAATTGCTAAGATAAGATAGAAATCACTGAAATCCTCTTGGTTATGTTATATTGTGGTGGTGTGTTACAGACAATGTGTGGCAACGGAATGTTATTTTCACATGTTCTCACAGTTCAATACTGCATTGGCAACAGAATACTATGTATATTTAAACATTCTACTTCTTGTCATTTGATGTAAACCGAAATCACACGCTCGGTGGTTGGTTAACGAATATAAATTTTAGATATATAAACAGCGGTTTGATTGATGAAAAATATACCTTGGCTTCCGTGTCTTGCCTGCTGTTGTTACAATATGAGTCAATTGGAAAACTGCTCTCTTTTATGTAACAATGAAGCGTTTTCCTTATCTTTAGTTAGACAATTTAATTTAAATCACTCAGTTTCAAAGCCTAACGCTTACCATTTAAGTGTCAATTACAACTTCGCATTTTGTTCCTTTCTATTGAGTCAACTCTCTTCAATAACTAATATGCATACATCATCTATTTCTGTGGATGATCGTCACAAATGGTCTATTTAAAAATTTTCTTTTAGTTCCTCGTGGAAAGCATGTCTTTCAGCTTCCAGCCCTGAAAGTGTTTCTACGAGGTCAGGCTGCAAGCTCACGCCAAAATTTCCTTCTATCACCCGTTGACTACCTGTAGGCAAAATTCAGGAGTGTAACGGCTGGAAATTGAACCCCAACAACATGCGTGGTTGGCGTACATTCTATCCTAGAACCGTCGATTCATGGACCTCTGAGTTATGAGTTCAGTACGCTTTTGCCGCGCGTAAAAGAATTTAGATTGTACTTTTTCGAATTACGGAGCTTCTGTAGAGTCCCGTATTTACTTTTCGTCACTACCTCACTATGCATGGAGTGTGTAAATTTTCAGCCTGCTGCCATCCTTGGATGTGGTAGCCGTTCCTCAGGCTCCTTTTCCGGAATCGAACCTTGATTTCCTGTTGCCCCTTATTACCAAGGTAGACACATCATCTACCATACGTTTGAAAGATTCATAGCCGATACAAGGCCGATTGTGATCATTAAAGTTACCCAGAGCTATCACATAATCCAACAGATTCAGCCGAAACCTCATCCTTTTGGTTCTGTTCTAACCCATCCCCTTGAGTTTTGAGGGAATAATTGCATGTATCAGCCCTACTACAGTTATCTATGTAGTGTATATGATTTAAGGAACCATATGGTTTTACCGTCCCAAATTATTTATTTAGACATCTGTGAGACAAGGATATGTCTACCGGTAATATTAGGGATCCATGGGAATGGCATAACCCACGCTGAAGTCTTCTGTGTAACTTTTGCTAAAGTTACGACTGAATTTTGTCAATGGCGATGGAACCAAGTGAATTTACCAGTGATAGTGGTGTCTCTAAGTGTTTAGATCTAGACTAAAATTTACAGTGTAAATTGACCAGTATCAACAAACATAAAAAGGAATCAAGTATAATTCCGAAAGTGTCAATATAGTTGTAGACAAGATGATGCACACTAACGTATCAGTAGAGAAAAGATGAGTTAATCGAAGCTATTCAGATATATGATAAATTATTGGTAAATTAAGTCATGTTCTGAACCATCAGTCAAATGAATGGAGACGATATTACAGGAATCATCCACATAATCCACAAACCACTTCAGTCTATTGAACAACAAAATGCTTTTTTATTCGTTAGACAATCACAAATGAAAACTGAAAAATTGGTGGTTATGTAGTCCTCACAAGTTTGATTTCATAATTTTTGCTTCCCGAGTGGATCACAGGTTTTCAAGTATTTTTTGAAGTTCAATTAGCCATGTCGCTTAATTTTATGGGATAGGGTTGCTAGCTTACCCACCCGAGCTTCCTTTTTTACTGAATTACTAACGGCTAGTACAGTAGACGATTTTTCTGAATGTGTCAGCTGAAAATGGATCCATGACCCAATTGACTCAGTGGTTCAATAGTAGGATGCTTGCCTGCCATACTAGCTGTCCGAGTTTGTTTCTCAACTGAAGCATACAGCTTTGGTCTCGATTAGCTCAGTGATAACGTGTTAGAATGAAGCACTGCCTGACGCAAGTTCGAATAAGTACAAAACCTACATACATCTACGGCTTCGTACAGACAAACTCCAACCATTTAAGGTCAACATAAGAAACTATGCGGGGATAATTCATTCATAAAGTAGTCCACAATATTAATTTATCAAATTTTGACCGTATAAACTGAAAATAAGTTGTCTGAAACGTTCGCACAGAAATGATGTGAGAAGCCAAACGGTCAAATTGCATCCCTGTATGTGCATACTACAAAAAAACTATAGAAAAAATGGGTTTTCTCCTGAGAAAGTAAGTGAACAAGCTTCACCTACGTAATTTTTCAAGCCAAAAATCATTTTAGTCGTTGATATTCTCGTCTTCCAAGAAAAAAGTTGTACCTGAAAATAGTATCTCGTGGTATTAAATGTAAGTCAGGTTTCTCGTCTGGATAGGCCCCAGACTAGTAGGCTGTTGGTTCAAATTCTGCCGCCAACGAGATTTCTATATTTCACTTTCAGTCACCACCAATTCCATCGATAATGGTCTGTTAGACAAGGACTACCTCAGATTAGTCTCACGACCAACTAAACAACAATGTATGATAAATAACTTCAAAGTCTTATAACATTTCAGTGTTGAGCGCAATTAAGATATACACACTGAAAGAAAATGAGGCCAGGTTAACTTACTTTGAATCGAAATTGTCTTGGACCATTGTCATAATCCAATGCATTATTCACTGTAATACGTCCTGAATTGGCATCTATTTTAAAATAATTTTGTGCTATATTCCGATCACATGGACAATATCCATATATTAACTTTGAGTGTAATCCATCATCTTGATCTGTGGCATTCAGTTGTAATACAAAACTACCTATAGGTAATGTTTCACGTAGATTGCCATTCAGTGGTCTGTAAATTACATAATTCAACTCTGGATTATTATTATTATTTGAATTCAGTTGACTGTTTACTTCATATGGATTTAGTGGGTTGTGAAATTGTGGAACATGGTCGTTTACATCGATTAGAGTTACTAAAAGTGGTATACTGGTGGTTTTAGGTGGATTGCCTAAATCACTTGCTAACAAGGTCAAGTTATAAATGCCGCCTTGACCAGAAAAATCTTTAGTCTCTCTATCCAACGGTAATATAGGCCATATTTGTAATGATGTATCATAGGTGCTTGTCAGTGTATTTAAATTGTTGCTGGTGTGATAAACATCCATGGTTAAGTCATTGGTTTTACGGTGTATCAGTAAATCGGGACCTGCTTGCATATGATACTGATTATTATTTTGGTTATTATTGTTGTTACTGATTCTGTTGACGTTATCTGATAATCGAAAGTAATCCGCTCCTGGTCCAACCAATCGGTATACAACTGTCCCATTTGAACCCAAGTCGGGATCATAGGCACGATCAATTGATTTAGCACTTCTTATTGCATCATTTTCATTAATTGGTCGTAGAATTGACTGAATTGTATTCCATCCATTCGTGTTAGGCGGTGAAGGTGTCTCTACAAAGCTTACATGTAACATATTCGTTTCGTGCCATCTTGGCGCGTTGTCATTTATATCATGTATTACAACGTGTAATAATATCCTTGCTGTTTTAACCGATGATTCCGAGTATTTTTCATTACTTCCAGTAGGTGTGGTGTGATGTGGTTTAGTAGTCATAAGTATGTTTAAGGGTTGTATACATTCATTTGGGGATGAATTTGGAAAATCACTGATAAACTTTCCATTCATTTTGTTAGCATCTCTTTGTGATGCAACTGTACTACCACTACTGCTAATGCTACTGACAGCACCCCCAGCAGTAGAAGTACCATCCCATGATGAACATAAAGATTCTCTATCAATTCTACCGCTAATAATTAATTGCCCGGTATGTGGATCTAGTGTGAATAAATTTGAAAATGTCCCGCTATTAATCAGTTGAAATGTTTGAGTTAAACCTTTTATCTGTTCACGTGATATTAATTGTTCTAAATATTCAGCAATTCTAGGTACTATACTTCCAATTGGACTTTCTTCAACAATGTCTACACGGAGTGGGATATCATTGATACTTTGTACAGTTAAATTGAATAAAATATACAATGAGACACTGGTCAGAATAATATTCACCATTGTGTTAGTATAAACTGAATTCAAAGAATATCTCCTTGAGGGGAAAAAGTTGATTAAAGCATTGTCTGCGTATATTTTACATCATTAGATTCTTTAAGACAATTAAATCTGCACTTATTTCATCTTAATTGAATGTTGGAAACAATCACCTTGATTACCTGAAATTCGATTGGTTATTTATTCAAGTGTTCGACAATTGAATCACTTTTTTGCTGTTCTGATTGGTTGAAATTAAAATGCACATTACTAAGGTTTATTGTCTTTTACACATGAATAAGTCAGTAAGTGGACGTGAAAGAACACTGAATGCAAAAACAAATAATGGGAAAGCATGTTGGCATGGTAACTAGTTCAAAAATTTTTCTTGAAATAATCAAAGCAAACAATGTGTTTTGAAAAAGAAAATAAAGACCGACAATAAATAAAACAAAACAAATTGAACAGTAATCTATATTTGTTTTCACACAAGTCAAAAAAGTGTTACCATGACATGAGAAAACTGCAATATCTTAATAAAACAAAATGATGTCTAACGATAAAGGGAACATTTAGCAATTTTTCACCATGCACAATAACAAAAGAGAGTATCATAAAGACTAGTCACACGATAAGACAGCGATATTCGATTACCCTGGCATAAAGCGAAATTATGGGACATAGTTTTCTAAAAACACATCAATAGCTTGATACTTTAGTTTTCTGGTTCATGTTTCAAACTGGATTTGTGATATACAATACTTTTCTGTATAAATTCGTTTTTAACATATTTTATGTGTGTGCGTATGTGACTGGCTGTGCGAGGTTATGACTCATCAATGAAATCAATGGTAATAGCAGCAAACAAGCATTGTGAAAGTTGCACTGTTAATTCGTAAATGCACTAAATTGAAGATTATGACAGGAGGGTAAGAGACTTTTTATCAAAAATGAGTGTACAATAGTTCTTGCTGTAAAAATACGACATAATGATTCCTTCGATCGATAGCTTAGTACCCCAATGTGAAGTAACTAGGTATAATCAGATGATTGGGATTGATGAAGAAAAGACTTTGGTTTTATGACTTGATCACCATTATCAGAATCTGTAAAACATATCCTAGAAGGCTTAAGTTTAACATTTAAACTTTTTATTTAAGTTGTGCAGATTTATTCCCTTAATACCAACGTGGATAACTATTGCATTCGAACAGTCAGAATCTGAATCAGTTACCTATCTGTCAATCTAACGCCCTGTGAAAATTAGCGAAAAATCATATATAATTCAACTTGATGTTTCTAAGATTTCTCACATGTGTTTTATAAGTAGTTGGTTGATGTCTAATCACTGCTACACAACTGTTGCAGTTATGCTTCATGATACCTAAGATACCTAACCAACATCAAGAACAAATATCAGTCACTATCAAAGCGAGGAATTTGAAGGAAGTTACTTCTTTCACTTATGGAGGAGGCATCACTTCAACTACGGGTAGGACACATGTGAATGTCAAAGACAGCCTGGGCTGGAAAAACATGACAGACTTAAATTGCTCTGAAATCAGTATGGAAATTTGCTGTATTCATCATGAAGAACAAGGTTCTGATCTTCAGCACTAATGTAAACTCAGTACTTGTATATGGTTCAGTGAATCGGTGTTTCCACAGAAAATTATTTTCAACCGACTGCAGGCATTTATCAACAGCTACCCTCTCCTATGATTTAAGATCAGATAGATGAACAGAAAGGATTAACAACAAGGAGGTCTGGTAAACAACCATCCAAGAACCTATTGTCCAACAAATAAACAGATGTAAATGTTGAGGAATTGGATATACATGGAGGCTACAGTCGAGTAATATAACGTTCTAGGCACTATACTGGAATTCGAACAGAAGACGACGAGTTTGGGGTGGGGCTGTCTGTGACATGAAGAAGATCGTTTGAGTAGGAGATGAAGGCTTATGGGCAGTCGTGGAGCCAGCTGAACAGAACTGCAGAAAACAGGAAGAGATGGAGATGTGCTATTGAAGCTGCACATCCCACTCGGAAATCATGAGAACACTAATAATTATTATTATCTTTTACTGAGCCATGGGTAGAATAAAGTCACACGGGTACATCTTCATTGCACTCACTTTCTGACATCAGTTTCAACTGGTTCCATGACTGCCTACAAGCTCTCATTTCCTATTGACATGAAATACTCCGAATTACATTCAAGTTCAACTCGCCGAGCTAGCGTATAATGTCACTCGTGAATATCTCCTCGGTGTATGCCCAATCTGTTTCCATTTCCTTCTGCATACTTGTTGGGCAATAGGTTATCTGACCATTCCTAAGACGAGATAATTTGTAAGTTTGGATGTGGAGCTAATAACCCTACTCCGTAAAAAACACCCTGATGGCTATTGAAACTTAAAAGCTCATAAATATCTTGTGATTCTAACTTAAGTGAAAATGAAATGTGAATGAGAAACAAATAAGTATTTTTAAATTAGCCCATTTGATGTAGGTGAAAGGTTGCGATATATCTGGATATCTACATATGTAAAGGTGTGAAGCAGTTCGATAAACCATATCAGAGTCCCTAAAACAATGAAGTGTAGTCTGATAGCTATGTGTAAATTTAAGCGTTCAAGATAGTAACGAATGAAGATCAGATGAGGAGGAAATGAAAGTTTCTGGATAGTTATGGTGACAGCCAAAAGTGGTATCGCAGAAAGGGGGATGGAATTGCGACATTCTATTGGGAACCTATATTTCACTCGTGATGTAAGGGATGTATACTACTGGTAATATATGAAGTAATTTTAATTACAATTTGCGCATTTCAAAATATATTTAACTGCTATCTTGTGTGAAATGCTTTTATATAGTATCAGAAATGTTAGTCTAAGATAAATTGTGTGCTGTTTTTGTAATCGAGTTATAAGTAGTTTTCCTGAATTAGGATTAACTCGAACTTATATCTAGAATGAATTAATAACTACACAGACTGTAGTCATCTTCTATTACTGAGACGATAAAAATTTAGATAGCTAGTCCATCAGACAACCAGAATACGTATGTGTATTGTGAGAATGATGTCTAACACACAAATAACTTGGTTTTTTTTATAGTCCTAAGACAGACTCACATCCACACTGCAATAAACGTATATTTAGTCATTGTCCATGTATGGGAATAATCAATGGGGTAAGCATACTGCATATTAATGCAATACATGATATTTTATATATAGAATTAGAAGGTAAATATACCGAACGGTATGACTCTTGTTTTATGAATAAAATTAAATATGTGACTATATCAATATTTACAAATCAGCACGATTTGTTTATTCATCTATATTCGAATGAAGACTAAGTGTTTGAATGGGAATCTTTTCACACGAGAACATTAATTGTGTGATGTGATCACCTGATAACAAAATAAATTTGATAAGTCTTTCGTTTACTATGGTGATCATTAACCTATAGTGTGTGTAGGTAATTGAAATTGTTTCCATAATACTGTGAAATATGAGGTCTTTGCACTTTGCCTACATCTAAACGAGTAATGAACTAAACAAATGACATGAAATCATAAACTAATCCCATAGATTTCATTCACCTTGTTTCCTTCATTAGTTTGAATAAAGAAAGAAGGAACATATTTGCAGGATAATACGAGCTCGGTTTATTTCGTGGATTCTCTTCAACTGCGTACATCATAAATAAATCAATTATGTATTACAAAATTTTTTGAACATACATTTTTTACAATGATTTCAAGTTATACATGGAGAGTATAAGCAACATAATTTCAAAGATGAGGTAAGTAGACACCTATTTAGTGTTAAAAGAGTAACTATTTATATAGTAATTAGAGAATGGATTGGGATTCCGGTTTATCTCTGATACTAGAATGAACTAGATAAAATACAAGATAGAACAACATAGTTAAATTATACATATAACGGTGGAGAGTTCAGGAGGGTGGGGGTGAATAGTGAAGCAAAATTATAAAATAGATCAAATAATTTAATTTAGTAGGTTTGGAACATTAATAGTGAGTCCAACTCAGTGAGTGAAAATTAAAATCAAGATTGAGTGGAATGCTATGCAAAAGAACAAAACAATTATGGTTACCAGGGTAGTGAGAGATTAGTCACACTCTCTTTCTGTATGCATAGGTTGTGTTGAAGTCTTTTGATGGCAGTGGCTTCTGTGAACCGAAGTAACCATGCTTTTCTTTTGGTATTGGTTATTTCGAAAGCCTGACTAACTTCCACTGTATGTCCTGTGTCAATTAGGTATCTGGTGTTTGCGCTTGAGAACATTTTGCTGCTTTGAAAACGGAGACTTCTAAGGACATGCTCGGAGAATCTAGTAAATGGTCTCCTCTTAGCCCTTCCTATGTACTTGCTACCGCAAGTGCAGGTGAATTGGTAAATGCAGTTTGAGTTGATGTGAGCAGAATGCTGTCTACTTTTGACTGGGTTAACGAGGATACTGTATTGTAAAGTGGAATGAGTTTGGCAACAGGAAGTGTCTTTTTCAGTGCACCTTTAGTTCTGTTTTCCGTTCTTCTGAAACCTTTTTCGCCTTTGTGTGCTAGACAGATCCTTGTTTCCAGGATAAATCGGAATCCCAATCCATTCTCTAATTACTATATAAATAGTTACTCTTTTAACACTAAATAGGTGTCTACTTACCTCATCTTTGAAATTATGTTGCTTATACTCTCCATGTATAACTTGAAATCATTGTAAAAAATGTATGTTCAAAAAATTTTGTAATACATAATTGATTTATTTATGATGTACGCAGTTGAAGAGAATCCACGAAATAAACCGAGCTCGTATTATCCTGCAAATATGTTCCTTCTTTCTTTAATCTTACAGAATTACAGCTGATGAAATTTCAGTAGCTGGGATTCAGATACACTCTAAATAGTAAGACTTTAGGCTATATAAAGCACTGATAATAACTTGAAATTTAATCTAATGATTATTTGGGCTTAGAGCTCTAGTAAGATGCCGTTACCATTAGGGTCGACTATATCGGGTTTCAGGAGAGATACTCGTTGATGACATAGACTGGAGGTCACGCTATTTGTCACAGATTGGCAGAAGTTAGAATTTACGGGACATTGGATACCATCCCAGTATCAGTATAGTCAACAGACTCACCTGGTAGTCTTAAATTCTTGGATTGGTACTTCTGAAAGGTCCCAAACTAGAACAAAACCGCTGTCCAGTATTCACTGGTTTTTCGTGATCCATCAAAAAATTTTATACCGTGTATAACTGATGGGCAAACAAAAAGCAGCCTGTTTATTCTGGTTTTCTATGAACTCCTACCGATATTTTCGATGTTACGAAATCTAATTAGTTTGAATAGAATCTTGTGTTTCATCTACAAAGAAAATTAGTAATTGGATAGTTTTGTAGCGATGGTGTACTGTTCAGTTAGCAAAGATACAAGCGACTATTTGAACTACTGTATTGATTTCATCTCAATCTAAACATAAATGCATCGCTGGGTTGAACTGTAGTTCCATATTCAATGGTAATTTTTTCTGATAGGGTACAGAAGAGTGCCATGTAATTGGTTGGATGGTGACATTTTGATTAACGTGTGAACAAATGTGTTTGAAACATCGTCATCATCATCATCATCATCATCATCATCATCATCATCATCATCATCATCATCATCATCATCATCATCATCATCATCATCATCATCATCATCATCATCATCATCATCATCATCATCATCATCATCATCATCATCATGATGATCATCATCAGTTATATACACTGTTTCACTGTGGTTTTGGGTGTTGATGTTTTACGTCAACTTCACAATGAAGTTAGCGCAGATGATGTTTTCCTTAAAGACAGTGAAAATTTAGCAATCAGGCTGAAAGAATACAACCATACCAAAAGCATCCAGCTTAGTTGTAAATATTCCGCATTACTGTCTCGTTAATATGCTATACCGAGTTAACTCCTCTATCTTAAATGATTCGCTTATTTTGACTTATTACGGTAAATGTTATTTGCATATTCGTTCATAATAATAATAATAATAATAATAATAATAATAATAATAATAATAATAATAATTCACTCATTTATTCATTGCATCACGAGTGGAATATAGGGTCTCAGCGGTATATTTTCAATGTACTTCACTTTCAGATGTCCCCATGACTGCTCATAGGCTTTCACTTCGTTTTGGTATTATCTTCTCCATGTCATCCTTGGGTGCCCAATTGGTTGCTTCGCATTCGAATTTCACTTGATGACCTAGGGTGTCATGCTATTTGAAGGTCTCATCGGTGTATGTCCAATTCATTTTTATTTTATTCTGCATGTTTGTTAGACATTAGGTCTACTGATAGGACTAAAGACCAGAAAATAGAGAAGCTTGTACATGAGGCTAGTAAGCCCATTGTGTAAAAAGACAATCCTATTGCTACTGAAATATCAAAGCACTGAAAACAATGAAGAAATTCTTTGCTTCATCCATGTATTAAAATAGATTATGAATATTATGGATTTAGTCAAATATCTCTACCATATTTGCAAGCAATAAGCGCATTAGAATACTAATTACAAGAATTAAATAGTTGTGTTGCTATAACTTGACTAAAATTTACATTCGCTTCCATTCCAATCATATATATTTGTACAGTATACATCTGAATCACAAATAGATTATCAATTTACGAAATATATAAATTTGATCTAATTTACTTGTCAATTTAATTAGATTTAACATCTCTTCATCTGAAAACTTCTACTCACGTTTTTAAAAACAACCCACAAATAATGTAGGTAGATTTAACATGAAACTCAACTTTTGTCTAACCCTATTTTCCTTTAAAAAAAATTATTCAAATCGATAAGCTCCTTCCTCTTCCCCTGAACTGTGAAAGCCTACAACACTAACTGTAATATGCTAAATAGTGTTACTTTCCCAAAAACTTTTAATTATGTAAACAAAACATGATTCACTTTTCGATACACTGTTTACTTTTTGTTTGCTTCATTTGTGTATACGAAGGTGAGAGGGGGGGGGAGAAAGAATACGAAACTAAATCAGTAAATAATTATGTGCATGAATTTCTTTGTGTGTGTGTGTGTGAGTATGTGTGTGTATGTTTCCCCTCCTAAGACAGATAAGTGAGAAAAGATGCGTACAGTTTGTTCATAATTTCTGGTAATGGAAGTGAAAACAGCATAGAAAAAAAAAAATAAAGAATGAAAACATGCAATCAAGTTCATACTTATTTCTAGTAACTGCCATCTCGCTTTCCAATTCACCATAGAAATGGAATCTGAACTAAGTATTCTCTTTCTTGATGTGTGTCTTAGTAGTAGACGCAATGACAGACCTCTTAAAAGATCCATCCACTGCAAACGTATATGGAATGGACTACTAACTAATTTTTATAGTTAGGTGGGACCTAATTCATTCACTCTGTTTTAGGATAAGAAACATTTGTAGTTCTGATTGCGTTGACTCGGAACTTGCCTTTCTAAAGCCACCCTCTCAGGAAACGGTTACCCGAACTGATTTATTGACAGAAACACGAACGATAAGCAGTCCCAAAGCAAACCTTATCCATGAACTTGGAATTCAAAGGTAATAAGGCTTCAAATTTGCTCAAAATCCGTCTATCTGAATCGGTGTGTAAGATATTCTCTGCAGGAAAATTACAAATGACTTTCATCAGCCGCAAGTTGTTCTCCATCTCCGTAAAAGATAAACTCCCTCGTCTGACTCCCTCCATGTGCATCTATCAGTTCACCTGCTCTTGTGGAGCAAGGTACATTGGCCGTAGCCAGAGAACGCTTTCCACACTGATACGATGACATATTCCAGCATGGTTTTAAGAGGGAGAAAGGAAGAGTATGCGATGCTCTATTCTAGAAGACTTCATCGATTCTTTTCACCCCCACCAACCCTGAACATGATTTTAAGATCATCTGTCGTATCTATGCTAACTTGTCACGTTTTCTTCTTTATAAACTTCTAAAGACATTGGAGGCTTTGGTCATTCATGAATTTAAGCCAGACTTTTGTGTACAAAAGAAGTATGTACAATCCCTACTTCTGCCTTGGCCGTAGAGAGATAGACATTTATTTATTTTGTTTATTAAGTCAATCTGTGTACCTAACCCTCATTACTACGATTGTTACTATTATTATTACTACTATTCTCGGTTTGAATTGTTTCCGCTTGTCCCACTTGTCATTCTAAATCCCCCCCCCCCGAAAATTTTTGAAAAAATATTGAATTCTATCTTATCAAATTTCACACCATGTTATGTAACATTTTATTTCGCCTTTTAATCCTATAATCATGCACGCCTTTCCAACATCTATACACCTTATGAATTATTCCATAAATGACATTAACTGTTTTGTTACTTGACAATTAACTCTGATTCTAATCACAAATATTTTAATTGCATTTCATACTACTATGATTATTTCATGTATTCACACCTTTGATTTAATTCCCATACCTGATAAAATTTCCTAAAAGCCATATATATATATATATATATGCGATTGTACAGGATGATAATAAATACGTTGAAGAGTCTCTTCACTAATGTTACAATGGAAATTATTGAATCATTTTTAAGTAACAAACGTGAAGTCATTAATCGGCTACATATTTCATCATTACTGTTTAGCCAAAATAATACGAAGACGTAATTTGTCTGAATTGTGTCATATATTTGCGCAACACATTTTCGAAAATCTGATCACATACGGACTTGTTATAGGGATATAGACATATGAAAATAATAAAGAGTTAAGAGGTGAGAAAATAGACTTAGGTCAAGTTAAAAGAACATATTGAAAGTCAAAATAACAATGAATATCACTAAACCATAGAAGGGAGGTAATAATATATTTGCCATGTTTTCAAAACAAATTATAAGTTTCTAGACAGTAGGTTTATGAACTTCCTGGATTAATTTGAGCACCAAGTGAGATTGATTCATTATAATTTATTTAAATTAATCCCAGAGTGTTTAAGAGCATTCGAAAAGCCTTAGCTACGGCTCAATTACAGTTTGCCGTTGTTTTTAAGTCATGGTTAACAATAATTCCTAATTCCTTTTGTTCCCTAACATCTGGCAGTTCCGTGTCCCCCAGGGAGTACGACGTGTAAGACTTCTGACCTAGGTGCATTACCGCACTTTTCTTGGAATTAATTTCCAGACTCCAAAGGTTAGCCCATTCAGCTAGTTTATCTAGATCGTTTTGTAGTACCAACCTATCATCGTTACTATTTACGGTTTTCCGTATCTTAATATCGTCCGCAAATAGTAAGGAAGATGAGGTAAGAATTTTCGGCACTTTATTTACGTATAATAAGAATAGCAGGGGACCAAGTACAGTTTCTTTGAGGTACTATACTTAGTACTGCTTTTCACCCTGACAGTAAACCATTAACCCTTACTTTATGCCTCCTATCCATCAGGTAGTCACTAAACCATTCACATAAGCGTTGGTCTAATCCAAAATGTTTAAGTTTAATAAGAAGATCTAAATGGGATACCTTATCGAATGCTTTACTAAAATCGATAAATACAACGTCCAGTAGATGGCTTTTGTCCCTGGCCTCGAACCAATCTTCCATAGCTAACAGTAAGTTTATCAATCAGGATCGTCCTGGTCGGAATCCATGCTGTTCCACTGCCAGTAAGCCATGTTTTTCCGTATGAGCTAAAGGCTAAAACCTTTGTTATAATGCAGGTCAGACTTACAGGCCGGTAGTTAAATACTAACTGCCTGTTCCCATCTTTGAAGATGAGGCTTATAAAAGCATCTTTCTAGTCCCTGGGTAGCCTAGCTTGGGTCAGAGACATCTGGAAAATCTCCGTAAGTGGAATGTATATTGTATCCGCCAAGGAGACTAGCAATCTAGGGTGAAGTCCATCTGGTCCAGGTGATTTACCTGGCTTAACTTAGACAGTAGTTTCAGAACCACTGCATCATCTACCACAATTATGAGCATTTTAGGGGCTACATCAGTGACTTCGTTACACCCCTGAGTGGTACGATTAGGCAAGAAAGCATCACAAAAGTATTCGGAGAGCTTCTCAGCTTTTGTTTCCTCTGACTCGGTAGCCGCTCCTGTGTTACTAATGAGGGACGGTATACCACTGTTAGTTTTAGTCCTGCGTTTGATGTACGAGTACAGTCTTTTTGGATAATGCACACAATCCAGTACCAACTATCTCTCGTACTCTATACCACTTTTGTCAATCTCATAGATATAAAGGTTCCGAAATTCATCTAATACATATTTCAAAGAAGATGATTTAATGGCTTTAGGATTTCTTTTGTTTAACCAAGCTGGGAGGCATCCTAAAGTATGGTGGGATGTGTTTCCCGACAAATGGTCTATGTAACTAGCTTCACAAGGGCAAATGGAAGATGATAAATTAGGTAACATCTGGAGGAAAAGTATTGTGCTTGAGGACCTCGTCAACACATTTTTTAGGAATTCAGTCTCAGTGTCACCCCTAAATTCTGAGCTTAGATGCAAAATATTCTTTCATATAGTTCAATATTAGCTTTGACAAGGCGTATTGGAAAACCATTCTCTAAGCTTGTTTCCTTCATTTATCTAAGTTCTTCATCAACACTGTTTCCACTACATATTCTCCGTAGACGTCATGAGAGAAAATGAACTCAACTTCTTTTTCAGTCCATGGGATCTATTTTCTGTAAGTCAATCTTTTCATCAAACCATCATTGAATACTTTCAGGGTGTTATCTTAATCACAGTTCTCATAGCATATAAGAAATGTGTCATCCAGTCTCGTGATAGCAAGTGCAACGGTATCGTTCTCTATACCAGCTAAAAAGGAATCTGCTAGCGAAAGATCTAGTGAAGAAAGCATAACAATACTATCTCTCTGTGTTTAAATTACATGGTTAAAAAACTGAACATTCAGTGTACATGGAAATATGAACTCTTTCAAGTTTGATTTTGACATTCCTACATTCAACTAGTTTAAGTCGACATGGTCTCAAATAAATTATACTACTTCATTTGATGAAACACTGGCAAACAACGAGCATGGATCAAGTGACAAAATAGTTTTCCCAGTAATATTAATTCATCAACTAATGAACTCACACGTATCATGCAAAGAATAGTTACACACTTACTTTTGCTATGATTCTAGGAGTTCTTATATCCAAATACCAACATAATGATAAGACAAACCTGCCTTGTCTAAATTAGGATGAAGTGGTAGCGCGAATCTCTGAGTCTAGGGGTGATAGATTCAGAGAGTTTGAACTTTCTATTAACTCTTATGTCAGTGATGAGTCATCATTACTCGTCCCGAAACCTGTTCGATTTGTCCCTTTATCACTTCTATCTTATCCTTCTCACGGCCAGTTTTCTGAAATTTACACCAATCTGAGAGGATGTTTATCATTTTATCAATATAATCTTCGGTCAAGTTAAAACTTGACCTAAGTTTATTTTCTCGCCTCTTAACTCTTTCAAGTATTGGTTTGGTAGGGATTTTGTTTAATTGCATGGAGGATTTCATCATGAGCTGACCTCAGTTAGAGAACTTCATACATATTCTGATAATTTTGTGCTATTTATAGTATTATTATTATTATAATTATCTTAAATTTGTATATCATTTTGACCGTGCTGTTTCTGCTAACATAATCTTTCTAATGCAGATTTCTAAACAATTTGTCATGTATACTTGTTTACACCAAAGTTATCACGACTCAGTATTACCACATATTATCAGATTTTAGCACACTGATTGTTATTTTCTATTTTAAATCATATATAAGTATGATCATGTAGATATGAAAGTGAAATCTTCGAAAGGAGCGTTTTCTTCGCTGAAATCTTTAATAATAAGTCAATGAAATTTATTTTTTATTATAATTCGGCTACTTATGAGTAGTGTAAGTATAAACATAAAACATTCACCCACAAGGGCCAATCCTGATTATGTCACCACTGTGATATATGGTCTGTGGTGAGTTGACTTCAGAAGTTCACCTTTAGTGTTAGTAACCATCCTCTGTGCTTCAGGAAATTGGATTTTCGGAATTATAGACGAACGCGCAGAGTTTGGGTGACTTATGGGCTCTACTGGGAAGCGAAACTGAGTGCAAGTGCAACTTGCATTGACATTGCATTAGTCCGTGCAATATTAACCCTTTATTGTAATTAAAGGCATATGTATTTCGGACTATTATTCATCAAAATATCTGGTGAGACAACCACTAAACTTATATTCTGTGCACTGGATTTATTCAGCTGTTTCAATCACTTTAAAACAGTAGATGGGACTATCCAAAAATTATATGGAAGAGATATTTATTGCAGGTGACATCAAACTAGAGTCAGAACTACTGTTCTAGAAAGAATTGGCTTGTGATATCTCATTTTAACCTCGGAATTCAGTGACAATGCAGTGACACATTTAAATGTGTGTATGCAAATTTCAAAGTGTCACGGTGACATCTGCTTGTATCATTGGAAGCTAAGAAATCGTACGTTCTGTTGTCTTCTTCCTTGTAATTGTCAGGATGCAGCCGCATACATGCACGGAATGCAAGGATAGACGGTTTGTGATGCCTTCTGACGTTGGAAGTAAATAGTCTAGAAGTGGTTTATCTTATGCAGTGTATTTTCTGTCAGGAAACAGTGTCCAAACATGAGGTATTACATCACATTAAAATTATTGAACTACAAGGTCCACACGTTCAAAACACTTGATGTATTATCAAAAAGACACACTCCAAGAAACAGCTTGTAATAGTTCAAGCATTCATCATCTCAGCAACTCCGTGTGTGTTGAAGGAAGTTTTTTGGTGATTCCGTCTATCTGGTGATTGTCAAGCTATTGTATATCGTCTTACCTATCTCGCTTACAATCTAATAATAAGTTATATCATCATTTGTTGTCTAATCCATTATCTACTACTTCTATTAAGAAATTCATTTGTATAACTAGGCCGATTTTACTATTATTATTGTCGTACGTTGCTCCATTGTTTACCACCGTTACTGATATTAATAATATTGTTATTATTATAACAGCAGGAGCAATTTACAAGCGGAATCTTATCATTCTATAAGTAAATTATAATACCTGGCTATTATTTAATATTTCTTTATGTATGTTGGACGAAGGGGTCTAAGAGGGTCTAATTTTGAAGACAAATTTAATCACGACGCATTACATGAATAACAGTTTGACAGCCAAAGACTATCTTGAGTAGTCCTACAATATTGTACAAACAACGATATTGTTCACCAGCATGTGTTGTTCTAAATTTTTCCCTTGGCGTCTTTTATGTCGTGTAGGTGTTAGGTTTGATTTCGCAACATGTAAACCTCAATTCTGATGTGAAGAATCATAGGTTTCTACTGAATATCTCCTTTTCACTGTCATAAACCATTGATTTTCTGAAGTAAAAAGGTTTTCTCTGTCTCCCGAATATTCTTGAAAACATGATTTATATCTTTTCCAAATAGAAAATGTTAGGACATGAGTGGTGCCAGTTAACCAGGCGATTAAGGTGAATCAGACCTAGTAGTCAGTCAGCTATATGATCAGGATGTTAGTCTAACAGAATGGATGGTTAAGTAGCAGTCTTCAGAGTTATTTATACTTGGTTCCAACAAGATAATTGAATTCCTAGAGCGCAATGCTTTTGCATCCAAGCCTCAATAAATATTTCTTTTTCCATTTAAGACAAAACAATGTTATTGTATTGAATGATACTGTAGATCCTATAAACTTCTGTGCTGCAGATTTCAGTTTTGTAGCATTTAGGATCTCGATTGTAAACAGTGTATCAGATTCATTCAACAAAGGAGAAGACATATACTCAGATATACATATATCTTGTGAAGAATGTCAAGTTTTAGATGTCTATTCAAATATGATACTATGCATAACCACTAGTACAACGGTTAATTCCATAAATTAATCTAAAATAGTAAATCTCGGACAACATTACGAAGCTAGATAGAGAGATTTCATCAATAGTTTCCCAATTGTGACGAACAATAAAGCTTCGTAATAGTTTGAATTAAGCAAGAACAAACATACTTGCGGAATAAATAGACCTCATGATTTCTATCTAACGGCTTTTTCTCAGCTGCTAACAACTTCACAAGTGACATAAGTTATTACAGATGCCAAAGTATAAGAAATAAGTATAAGTACATAAGAAATCATTTCAAATGGAATGATATAGTTATGGAACAAGAGATATAAATACAAGATAGTTGATAATTTAACTGTCTACATAAATTTATACATAATGTGAAGAGAGGGGAGGGTAGAAATGGAAAGAAATGACAAGTGGAAGTGAAAGTGAAGTTATTAAGTATATTGTAAGTTTATTAATGAGTTCAGCCTAGTGACGTGCGATAAAAATTTGTGACGCATGAAAAATGCTACTATTTAGGAGTACTATGAAGCACATGATGAAATGATCGAATATGGAACGTGATGGCCTTAGTTGGATCACTCCGTATCGTTTTTACCAGTTATGCATTCTTGTGTTATTCACACCTCCCCGGTTTCTGGTCCTATAATCTTAATTGTTCTTGAGGTGCGTATCAACTTGATCTGACCAACTATTATGTAGAATTCCATGTTGCACTGTCTACTAGACTAGTACTTACTACTAGATATGCATACAAAAGTGTCACACCAGAAACATGCGACAAATATAATTAATTCATTGGCTGAAATTCTACATTAAAATTTGGAATTCGCATTGGAGATATTTCGTTTTTGTCTTGATTTGTCAGACTCTAATCTACGTAAAATTCACTGGACTTCTAGCACTCAACATGGACTATAACAAGAATGAGAAGTTTGTCATCATTACCAATAATTTTAAAATACTCGCATGGTTATATGTTATGCAATATTTCTAGCAGTCATGTAGACGACTTGACAAACATATTTCTCACTCAATATTTCCAGACCAGTAGCTACAAGACAGCCATTTTTTCGCAAGTGAACTGGAGTAAATAGTGATTAAAACCTTACACACTTTTTCCGATGTTATATAGTATCACGTTAAAATTTTAAACTGAGCGTACAACATAAATTCAAACAATTCTATCCTACTTCATTAAACATAAAAATCCAGAGATAATTACAAAAATTAGCTACACATAGACCAATATAAGTACGAGCTGATTCATCAAAAATAACACTAGATTATCTAGGTCGTCCCCAACATATTAGTACGTATATATCAGACCTAGGAATCTGAATTGTCGTCCGAAAAATGAACTGAAATTTAGCATATCAAGAAAACATTCATATAGTATGCCTTTTGGATCATTCTGGGAGGATTTCACTACTTATCGCTGTTGGATAAAAACAGTTGGCGAAATCAGTTCACTGGAGAATCACCTGGTTGACAATAATTTCATGCTTCATTTGTGAGGTCACTGATCACAACGAAATGTTCTCCTTTGGATTGGAATGAGTAATATGTATATATATATATTCTCCAAGTAATTGACAAAATGTTTCACAGCCATTATATGAGATGTATGGCTGGAATCATCCGCGAAACAAACTTCTCATGTAAGGGAGAAACATTCAGGAAAACACATCCCACTAAATACAACAATACCAGGTATTGGGTAAGCTTTGCTTCATCAAATTACTCCACTATTCTGTGGTTCGATTCAATTTCCGGCTTCGATTCTCATTAAACATGATTTGTTCCATCAGCAAACTGTGAAGAGCGCCAGTGAATGAATTACACTCATTTCAATGCCTCTTCAGTTCATCATGTTTCAGTTTCCTTGCAGCAAACGCTTTCATTCATGAATTCACCGCTACTTACGAAAATGGCATGCACGAGGTTCTTCGAGCTCCACCTTACTAAGCGATTTCCCATCCGATTTGTTTTCTATTTCGAATATGTTGAAATTCGAAGCATCACTGACAGTCATTCAATTATGTTGTTTACAACCTTCGTCTCCTCAGATGAGCTTTACTCAAGATTGTAGAAGAAAGAAGAGTGTTAAGTAACTGGAATAACGTTTGTCGATTGACAACTTTGCAGTCTGTTGTTATCACACAAAGACAGACAAAATGATAGCGACAACGTTTCATTCAATACAGTATGCTGACAATAAGTGTCAATATTTTAGGACGTTAATCGGTTCAACACTTTCTGCAATACTTCTCATTCAAGTGTATGTAAGCAGACATTCTTCACGAATTTATGCGATCAAACCACTCGTAAATAACTGTTTGGTATTCTCTTCAATTTCAGCATAAATGCATTATATTCCCTAGAAGAGTGAATGGAGGCGAGTGGTAAACTATCAGCTTAAAATCTATAGGTAAGTGAAAATAAATTCGCTAAATTTGTAAATCTAAATAAGGCATTACAATGACAGTTTCTGTAAAATGATACTATTTCAGTGTTTTTAAGATCCCTTAACGCCGATCATTGTCGACAATGATACAATAAAGTGTTGTATATAAATATGTTATGCAAAGTAACCAGTCATATTTTAGTAGACGAAGTAGTTCATGCTGGGCAAAGGTTGAAGTCTGTTGCTTTCGGTAGATATAGTTCCGGGTGCCTGTGAATATTTCCAGTTGCTCCCATTACCTTGAATAACCCCGAATTAAATTTATGTAAAGTAATTGAGAAATAGTCATTAATATTGACTTTGTGACTGGACACTAAAAAATGTTTCGCAGTCGATGATTCTAGATTTCTACTCAGATCAAGAATATTTGGATTTTTTGTGGGAATTCATAACCATTTAGGAAGATGTTCTTTCCGATGATATTGGAACATTCTACTGGTTTTACTAACATTTGTGTCCCCGTAATTTCAGGTGAACCTATAAACGCAGTGTGAAGCAGACTCCACAGAATTTCTTCCCTAAATTGTAGGTATGGGAATAGAAACTGTTCAGTACGTGAGGAAAAGTTTCACGGTGGAGAATGTGAGCTTGATAGCTGACCGAAACATCTGAACAGTCAGCTGCATAATCTGACTAGCCCTGAATGGTAGTTTAATTAAGGTGGCGTTCTTTGTCACGGAAACTGTCTTTTCAAGAGGCAGTCTTCCTTCAGTGGGACATAGCTAACAAAACTGAAAATATACACTACAGCTTATCAATCCATTTATCGGTTGTACAAACTTTTCTTTGCATATCTCAATGAAAAACTGTAATTTCCTATGACACAACTTTTGTAATGTAACATTTTACACCTGCCACATATACTGAAAGTAAACTAATTCCCTGTAATTCACATTCGTGATACACAAAAGTGTTTTTCAACTACACAAAATTGTGTTTATGGAATGAATGAGTGTGAACTGAATTCTTCATGGGAGTAAGTAGACAACTCATAATTCAAGTATAACTGACTGACAGTGGAAATGCTTTTCCTTATTGCTTCTTTCATCATCAAATTTTATTTCATTTCACAATATTATCTTGATTTCAATGAATACATTCATCAGTTACCTTTGTGGTGATTTACTTGAATGTGATAAACGGAAATCACTGCATGGAAATTTATTGACCGAAATATAGTGAATGTTTCACATGTGATTGTTGCATATTATGTTCATAGGTATATCTTCCCAGTATTATCACACTTCCAAATTATACTACCTTTCATTTCCAAGTAGTATGATGCCTTTGCAACTAGATTGTTAATACATTTTCATTTGGCCATATTATATCCAGGTGATGTTTGAGATTAATTTTTTTTTTGATTTGGCACTAGTAACTAGTGTGATGTATCTAGTCCTGTCTTTGGTGCAGACTGAAATCTATCAGTCAGGTTGTAATGTGGCCACCATTCTAGGTAGCTCGCCATCATGGTGTACATTGATTTGATGATATTAGATGGTTAGAGGCAATCGGCTGGAAGCCTTGGACCTAGGTTTCGTGCTAGTTGGCACTCGTCAGCAAGGCGTCAGAAGGGACATGAGTTCCTTCAAGGGTGCAGATACGCCTTGTTGACGAGTGCCAACCAGCACGGAACCTAGGTCCAAGGCTTCCAGCCGATTGCCTGCAACCATCTAATTAATTTTTGTGTTGGGAGTCTGATCACTTCATTACACTGTCGTTTGTGCAGCTGATTCCTTCACGATTTGTCTTCTCATGAGCTCTTGCTTATGATCAACTTTTTCACACAGCCGGATATTATATGTTTTCATTTTGTAGATAACTTTCTCCATACCATTATCCTCTTGTTGTTTATGTCAGTAATTATAATTTAAACAGCTCATGTTGGTGAAAAATTTCAGTGCATATCTGATTGGGAATTCAAAGCTCTTCATAAGCCATGACACTGTTTCGTTCGGCAATGCGTGTAGGATGTTTCCTGTTTACTAATTTACGCCACGATAAACATATTCACAAGTTGTGTCAAAACGTTCTCTTCGTCTCGCCTTCGGAGATTTAGAAACTAATCTGCAAGCCGAATGTCAGTAAAAAGGTTTAAGCATTGTGGAATAGTTCAAATAAAGTATAATTATATTTCAGTAGTTTACACACAATGATGTATATTTACATATTTATTTTTTTCTAGTCAATTCATTTTTGTGTATTCAGAATTATATTTCAGGTTGTTGGCGGTTGGGCCGAGTCACTCTTGTTACATGTATCCAGTGTGACCTCAATGAATATGGACTTTGTTTTTAGTTTCTCTTTCCATTTGTTCACATTAGATTTCAGAATACAAACACTGTTCCAGTCTATATTGTGGTTTTGTCCCATGCATGTGCAGTTATAGACGAATTTTTTCTAAACTGTTGTAGCCTGTGTTTCTGTCGGTTGACCTTTAGTTGAGAGTTTCTGTTCATTCACTCTTACTTTGGGTGATCTGGATGTTTGACCCACATATTTAGTCGGACTCTCAGCACGAGAAATTTTGTTGGGACCCGTTTCAGTAGATATCTCTATGTTGTACAGTGAGAGTTTATCGGAGGATTTAATCGAGAATGGACCACTTTATAGAAGATATGTCGACGAGATTGTAATCCTAAGTGACAAACCTTATTCTGAAACCTCAATTTTATATCGAATGAATGAAGTTCAGAATAGCATATCGCTTACATATGTAGAAGAGAAAGAGAATTGTTTACCTATCCTAGATATATTGCATAGTCGACGGCCTAATGGGTCAATATAACGATCTATTCATAGAAAACCTACCTGGATAGGACAGTATCTTAATTATCACAGTTCACGCCCTGTTCGGTACAAAAGAGCATTAGTGAGATGCCTCTTCAGTAGAGTCAAACGAGTATGCACCGAAGACACACTCGATGATGAAGAAAGGAAATTGACACAAACTCTGATTGATAATAATTACCCAGACTAGTTCATCAGGAGATATAAAGTAGCCAGAACACCAAGATCCATTCTCCAACTCGCCAATAAGTGAAATGACGTACATATCAAGCTGCCTTATATGGGTGATCACAGCAGCTTGGTAGTTCGACATAGTTTGAAATATGAGGTCAAAACGACTTCATATGCAACCGAAAGTTCATAATAATTGAGAATGTGAAGCTGATATATCCATCTAAGCACTTAGAACATGCGAAAAATGATTTCACATCCCACTGCATTTGACAGCTTCAATGTACATGTGGCCACACCTACATAGGGAGGACTCACAGATCTATGCAAGTAAGGGCTGGCTTCAGAGCATATTCCTAAATGGCTTCAGAAGCAAACTGAATCCACAGAAGGCACTAATGATGAGAAGAGACGACCTAGCTCCTCTATTGAGAAACACATTATAGCGAGAGGACATAAAATTGATGTTTACACGTCTTTTGAACCTATCTATAAAACGTGTTTTGGGTGTATCCTAAAGTTTATGGAGGGCCTAGCAATCAGGAAGTTTAAAAACAATTCGTCATCATACTGAACAACCTTCATTGGTAAACTTTGCTTTGATACCAGCCAGGATAGATGTACTCTCACCTCTCTTATTTGGTTTAGTGATGTTCATTTTTATTTTGACCTTCAATATGTTCTTTCAGCTTGACCTAAATCTATCTTCTCTCCTCTTTTTATTAATTATCTAAATACTCCCATTATTAATATTAGGTCAAGACAGAAGCGAACAATATTGTTCAGAGGACTCGCTAAATAAACGAAATAGGATACATCTAGAATACGCTTTTTTCTAGCTATTTATATAATTCCGGATTTTATTTTGTTTCCATTTTCACCCTAAGCACAACTCTTTCATGAAACTATTCATTTTATTATGTAACTTTACTCTAACATTAGTTTGTGACAACTCATCACTTTTGTTACTAGATCTCAAATATACGTACTAATAAGTTGTGTAGGACTAAGATAATTTCGTATTATTTTTGATGGATTAGCTCATACTTATATTGATCTGTGTGTAACTAATTTTTGAAAGAATCCATTGGCCTATTGCTGTAGAGAGTGGAAGTGAATTATTTGGGAGGTCTGATTTATATGTTTGTACATTCATTATACAACTGTGAAGTGACACCTTAAAATTCTAGCCAAATCTGCAACCTGTCGATATCTACTTTTTCGAATGCATTTGTGGAAAGTGTATAAGTCCTTGACACCGGTGTATGATTACCGTGCTATTTCAAGATGTCTTGAGGAAACCTACTGGCATTTTGCTTCAGTGATGATTAGAAGTATTTCATATTATATACCTATGCAAATATTTACAAATCAATCAGTGTGACGATAAAAGTCTCAATCATGTTAAAGGGCGTGTTGAGTTCTAGAGGTTCAGTCAATTCGAATTACATTTCAGTCTTATAAATGTCTTCTGAAAGAAAATATTTTCGGTGTATACCCAGATTTTAATGTCGAATTCAGGACGATTTCTCATTCATTCCAGTTCTGGATAAACGAAGACAGATGGAAATTGATAAAAATGATAGGGAAGAAACTGACTATGACCATAGCGATCGATTTTAACGATGTCACTGTGTGTCTCACATCACCTGTTGATAATACATCATCTTAGCACGATGAAGTACACTGTTTCACAAGATTCAGTCTAACCTTTATTGGCAGCATGAGTGTTAACCATATGATGCTCTGTTAGTGTCTGCCTTTTTAACACATTATTCCAACTTGGGCTATGACTGCCTATCAATGTCAGTCTAGCCTGTTCATTGTGAACTTGTGTTTGGAAGGTAGATAAATAATTGTCGAAAGCAAATTATGAAAATGAGCTTACCTAGCTCGAAAGATATTGAAGCTCCAGAAATGATAACTTGTAGGAAACAGCAACATAATAAACAAGAGATGTTTCTGAAGGTGTTGCAAGTAGTCTTCTACTTTCCACACCCGTTTGAAGTTATCAACCCATTGTTTCCCTGTCCCACCTCTCTGGTAACTGGATTTTCCTCACCATCTTTCAGTGGTTTCATCTGCCTTGATCTCCTCCCCAATGTAAACCTGATCAACTGATATAGGGTTGTTGTGTTTCTTTCACCCACTGTCAGTTTTGATTCGGTTTCCAGAGCATCGTGTAAACGTCATTTGTTCCTCCTAGCACTCTTCTTTAATCACTGTGCTGTAGATTATAATCAGCTTCAGTTTTCACCGTTCACTTATGCACTGGTTCATATTCTGCTATACCATCATTTTCTCCTCCACTAGTTCCCAGTTATCCGCAATGACCTATTTCTTGTATTCCCTGTTCTTTTCGACTAGAATCTCTGCATAAGTATTATTCCATGCTGCTTTTAAAGAGTTGCGGTGATTTTACACGTACATTCCCACAAAGGATTGACTCTGTCGGGAATTCTCACCGATATTTATGAGTCGCGATATACTAGATTACTCTGTCTTGTTCAATGGAAAATTCCAGTTGTGTCGAAGATATTCCCCATTTTAAATCATACTCTTTACTGCATATAATCTGAAATCAAGCGTTTAGTCATATTTCATTTCAGGTATTTGGTCTGTTGACAGAATTGAAAGTAAGCAACAGAACAGGTGCAGTGTAAACCGTTGTGTGATAAATACAACAGAAGTCTACCGACATAAGATATGTAAAATACTCTGTAGTTTTTTAAATAATAATAATAACAGCCTTATTATGCACGATAAGCCTACACAATATGCACAATTTTCAGCGTAGTTTATTGCATACTATTTCTCTTCATCCACGTGTTTCAAGCGAAACAGACATCTCCAGTACATCGTGTGACACAGTGATGTTAGATCTGAAGAAGAAAATAATTCTTCATGGTATTTTTGTTTGGCCCCCAAGGAGTGAGCAACGGTAAGCTGCAAACCAATTAAAAATGTGAATGACCAAATTTGGTGACACATGGACATAATCGAATGACCATAAGAACAAGGACTAGAGAAGACAAGGTGCATTGTATCGGATGTAAATTCGGATAGCCCAGTGATTCAAGCAGGCTGCAGGTGATAAAGGATGAGACGTCACACACTGTATCTGATCAGGATTGTGATATAGTGAAATGTTTATACATGTAGTTTTGTTTGATCACATCATCACGGGTTTAGTTTAAATGCATGAAATATGTCACAAAATGTATGTTGTATGCTTCCTCACCTTCTTGACTGTTTAGCCGATATCTACCTATTCTGGAATAATATGTTATGCAAACCTGACTTCTCGTGATATGAGTTTCCCTACGAATTTTCAAACTTCCACTTATTTTCAAATTCGAAATTTAACTAGTCAGTAATGATTTATTTGGGTGAGGATAAAGGCTATCGCGATGCATTTTGGCGCATAGTATGGGTTATCGTGTTCAAATCTATAGAGGCGTTATAAGCACTTATTTTTGTGAAACTGGGGTATATTTATCCAGTTTTAGGCTTCTGCAGGTGAGAAAAGTGATATTTTTCTGTACTGTGTTCGTATTAATGCGTGAAAGTGTCTTGATATCCCAGATGAATGATTACGAAGAAAGGCATCGACTTAACGAAATTATGCCTAGAAATGACTATTGTTTTTGTTTGAGAGCATTGAAGCTTTGATATTTGCGAGTGGTTTCAGATTTTCAGGCTGCAAATTGACTACAGGCAATGAATGGTTGGTGTCATAGCAGTTATTCTATGCGATTCAGGCTTTTGATAGAGAATAAGCCCACAGACATAAGTTAGATGTATGGTCTGAGGAAGTTAAGCAGCTTTATTTTCATCTGTGATGAGTGAAATCTCCCATAACACATCGAAGAAATCATACGATGAATGAGACAAGCGACTGAATTTCACAGTGATTATGTCCATTTTGACGAAGTTCATGGTTAGAATGGTTAAGCCGAAGATGTGATACTAGCGGAATCTACGTCGTCACATGGAATTTTAGAAGACCGTAACTGCATACTGCATCAAATGGCATCGACTTATCTTGGTATCAGTGTGCATTGGGATAAGAATAATAATATGGATGGTCCTTCTGAAATGTAACACTGCTGACAGTTATTAATAACCACGTATTCATTCCTATCTATGTAGGAACACACCAATTGTACAGGCATGAACAAGTATTATTTAAATTACATAAATTTGGTTTATGGTGAATTTACATGGTTTCTGTCCTTTTTTACTTTAGTCTGAGGGAACAATCTGCTAGGTAGTCGTTCAATGGAGCACATTAAGAAATACAATAGATGGTCCTTCTGAAACGTAACAGTGCTTACAGTTAGGATTAACTTTCTATCGAATAGTAGTTTGTAGCTGCATCCTACTACTAGTACACCTGTTGCGTAAGTCATATCAGTACTAATAATCATTCATTTTCAGATCACTAAGATATTCTGAGCTCCTTCAGTAATTACCTGTGGCTATGAATGATTTGGAAGCTATACTTATGAGGCATTACTTTAAAACCATTTATTATTAAACAGCTGATCTAGAAGGACTTTGTGGTGCTCAAGTTACAATGCTTGAGTATGTGTAGTTACTGCATGCTATTGTGCGTGAAGGGCCAGTTGATGAAAATGAACAGGAAATCAAGCTTCCTATAAAATTACCGGGAATACTGCAAATTGTTGACAAGAAACTGAGTCAAGGGAAATACTTCGAACAGATAGAAAGTGTTACTCCAGTTTCCATAATTACTATCTTTTAGATGTGTGAACCATCTTTCAATGTTCAGAATGATACCAAAACATCGATGCTACCTCGGCCTTGAGAATTTTAGTCTACATTTGTTAAATACTGTAAACTGTCTATATTTTTTATCAGATTTTTATTGATTAATTTATACTGTAGGTCATGTTTACACGAAGCATATGTAGGGACAAAGTTTTTAAAAAACAAGTTATGTCCATTTTATACCTGAACCTCTGCTATTCTACTTTTAACTGATTTCGCTAACAAAAGTAGCGTCAGTTAGTCGAACGAAAATTTGGAATTACTCATTTCAATTTCGCTGAAATTTTGCGAATATACTTTTTACATATATCATTTTACACGAGTTTGGTTGGTCCATTTGAATTCACCTTGAGCCAATCAAATAGATAAATCATACTGAAGAATGATTTGAGTAAAATTTCTCTTCCATACTACTGTTCATTCATTTGGGTTTACAGAACAACATAAGCGTCAAAACGCACTTGACTAATGCGCTTGATGTGGTTGCACAGTGAGTGATTTTATTCTTCTTTCAAAGCGATTATTGTCAATTAAGGATGCACAAAAGTTGAGCTCATTTTGATCGCCATCACATGGATACCACTGCTGCCTCTTCTTCATTTCTGTGTTGAAGACTTCTTCAGCAAGATATCAAAGTCCAGAGGAACTGCATGCTGGGAAGCTGTGATCCGAGAAGCGAGAGATGCAGGTTGGAAGGTAGATTGGTTTTCCATTCAAATGAAACGTCTTCATGATATGTTCAGCAACTACAGGTGAATCTAAGTGCGGCAAGTAACTTGAAATTTTAATTTTAATATTCTCTGTAATATAATATTTCCGACTTATAACTGATATATTTAAAACCCCATTGTATAACTGGTATTGGTGAAAATGTGAATGAGAATCACACTTAGTCGACTGGTGTTCATCTGCATTCATTTACTTCACTAATCCAACCGAAAAGGAATCAATGTCAACCTACTGTGGCCTCTGTCCACATTTCAGCTTCCTGCCTTGCAGTATCAACATGTTCACATCAGTTAATATAGATAGTTGAGTTGGATATTAGAAGAGGCTCTTTATTTGAAAATCATTCTGTAAAGACGACATTTCCAAAGCTCCACAATCACTTTTATATTTCAACTCGTTGTGAAGAATGTTAAAATGCATCCATCTGAAATCGCCTCTTCCCTCTGAAGTAAAAGTGATGCATGTGAATGGAGATTGATTTTGATTGTTTTGCTTGATGATTATCTATGGTATCACATCATATGTATTTTACATAAAAGTACGACTTTCTTAGGAAATGCAAGTATAATATAAGTGTTAGGTGAAATGCGTTTATTTGTCTGTTTCAAGTGCACCTTCACTGTCAAACGATATGTTAGTTGTTGGTGAACACTCATAGCTTTCTTTCGTATTCTGTCATCATATACAAGTAAGTGTCTCCTAGTAAGTATCTTTCCTCGCAATCTTGTCTAAATGGTGCAAATAACAATAGTGGTGACAAGAGCATTAGTAATATCAACAGCAATGCGATAACCGGTTTTCATCCAATCGAGTTGACACTTTCTTTGGCTTTTGCCTCCATATATCTGATTCTATTTTTGAAAAGTAATCTGACGCATCATACACTTATTCCCTCCTTATTTATATACGATGCAGTTACACATACTGACACAATGATATACTCTTCATCGAAGCATGTTTGTTCAAGTCATTTGAAGTCATTCAGACTGTAGAAAAGTCGCAGGTGCCAGTAGAATTGTTCATATGTGAATCATTCTGAATACACGTTTCATGTCAAAACCATGACAGAGACACACCAACAATTTCAAATCAACTATATTAGTTTATTGTAGCGATGTTGACCTGTTATATCAAGCGTCTACGAATACCCTGTCTCTGATATGCTGATGAAATCACTCTTTCTGTCATCCGGTTTGTTCATATTTTAATCAGGAATTTTGTCATTTGTTCGTGCACAGTCTGAAGACCATTAAGTTTTAGTTCACTAAGTGTATATATATTCTAATATCTATTAATATGATACATTGATACATTACCAGAAACTCAACAAAAGATGATTCTGATAAGTGAAGCTTGAATTAGAAATTTCAAACAAGCGAATATAGAAAAAATAAATCATAAAGTAAACTGCAAACCTAAAGGCCACTTTTCAGCTCATAAGTGACAGTATTTCTGACTACTTGGTGAGTGAGTTCAGTATGAAAATTGATTAGCTCCACTAACTAACTAGTTGTATTTTGAAGATGAATATTTTTCAATGATGTGATTACATTGAGTCATTTGGTTCATTGATAAAATAAATTTCATGAATCTTTTTATTGATTACTAACTGAGTGAGCAGTGAGTAGTGAATTCGAAGCAATTAAATAAGTTGACTGTCATTACAGTGACCTGTAAACTCAGGCATCAACTCATACACGACAATGAATTATTTTGTCCATAAATCAGTTTGTTCTTCTTTAATATTGATTTGTGCTCAATAAGGAGCATATGTTGCTTTAGTTTTCTGACTTCTCTATCTATTCAAATAAAATTTCACTAGATATTGGATACATTAGCATGATAGAATTTTAGGTATTTTCAGTGGAGATTTCACTTGTGTCGCCAATTACCCAGTGATTATTTGAATAAGTAGGATGGCGTCCTATGTGATTGATAAGGATTGAAAAGTGTGAAGGTGAACAATTTGAAAACTTATCATATTCGTCATGATAGTCTTCTTTGTGAATAGGAACACTTTCAAATTACGAAGTGTCAAGTATGAATACAATCAACTTCTTTCCACTCGTGGAGTATTTTGCATCATTCTTTTCATACGCTTGGCAAGGTATACGACTTTGTGTACGGATGTCAATTGAAATAACTAATGACATTGTAGCCATGATCTTAAATCAGAGAACAGAGTTTTATCAGACCTCTCTATTGTGGTATCACTTCTGATCTACGGATATGAACAAGTTCGGTGTGACACAGTGCACTCATATATTTTCGCATCATTCTCTTTCATACTCTATGCATCAAAGCAGAAATGCATCCTATTTCACTATAGACTTGTAAGTGAAGTCTTAAGTTGCCTTGTATTTTGCTTTCAATAAGGTGTCGATCAGGTGTCTGATTGTTTAGGGTTCCTTATGTTTAATTGTACACATGTAATCTCAGCGATGCGTGTTCGAAATAACCAATATTATATGCATCCAGTTGTTAATTTATTAAGTGCCCATATTCACAATTTGCACTCTTACTTATAGTAATGATTCATCCGCAAATTTGTTCGAAAATGTGTCAATTCTGCTCAAATGTTTTCTTGACTCCTAGCGGAGCAGTAGATTAAGAGCATATATATATGCACATATATATATATAAATTTATGTTTCCTAAATTTACTCTGTCAGATGACATTGTGTACTTTCATTTCTATACCACTTGTTTTCTTATCAGCCAAAACCACACGAATACACCGCGTACGAGACTGTTTCCAGGTTAGTTCCTCAGTTTACCCATGCAGGTTTTGATCGATTTTGAATTTTAATGATTGATTTTTCTGGGTAATTCAAATGACTGTTGCATCGAGAAAATTCAGACTGCTGATAAGCAGACCATTATGCGATCAGAAATACTATATGTCATCATTTTATTTATCCTACTATCAATTTTCATCAGCTACACATTGTAGTTCACCTCTTCGCATTTAGTGGATATATATCGTGAAATTCAATGCAACATGGAATCTGAAGTTAAAATTAGAAATGTAATATTGTGTTCAGTTCAAAGTTTAGTAGTTGGCGCAGTATCAAAACAAGCTGATGCATAGTAAACTTTAAACAATATTACGAACTTTTTCCTTCAACGGTAATCTGATTGATAACTGAACACTGGACTTGTTCACTTTTCGTTCATAGTATCATCTTCAATCGGTCACTCTCATGAGATTCTTCGACGTAGAGCTATACACTACTTGCATGAAATGAAATACACTTCAGTAGGACTGCACAAGATCGCTCAAAGTCTCGAAGAATTCAGTAGTCTACATGAAAGTAATACAAACATCTCGTCAATCAGAATGTCACTGGAAAGATATGAAATTCAGCTACATGAAATCATTGAACACATAGAAGCCCATCTGAAAGAATTGGGTGAAACAGATGGCTTTTCAAGATTTCGAAAAACCGGTTTGAACCAACTCGCTGAAACAGTACAGAAGCGGATTCGACAACTCCAGGTATGCAGAGATTTCATTATTATTATTATTGTTATTATTATTACTATTATTGTTTGGAAATTCTGAAACTAAAGGATTCCTGAAATTACTGCCAGAGTAGACAGCTCTGATGAATGAGTGATTCCGTCCGATATCTCCATTTGGGTGATGAATGAATTGGAGTGGGAATCAGGATCTGGCGTATCAGTCTCAATGATGATTATAGTGAAATGGTGGGCTGATTAGCAGTTGGATCTTGAGTCGCAGTCAATAGAATGTCAGATTAGTGATCCGAAGGACAGTCTTTCGAATCTTGCCACAACCAACATTTTAGTACGAATTTACACTGTCATATAACAGATGGATATTGATTTTTCAAATTTAGCCTATTTCAGACAGCCTCAACATAGCCAGGTGTACCTGTAGTATTATTGTTGTATTGTGTCATGCCACAAGGCTATCTTCACTCCTTCACTTCTCCTCCCTCTCGTATCTTTGCTTGATTTCAGAATCCGACGAACTGTCAAACTGCCAAATATATTACATTCGACTTTACGAATTTATGTGGATTCGGATGCTCTGTTCATCAACTAACTGCGTGCTTACATATGGCCTTTGAACTTGAACGAGTTTTGGTTTTGAAGAAGCACTCTTCTGGAGACATTTTCCGTGAATGGCTTAAACAGAACACAATACCACTCTCGGAGAAATGTATTTATGAAGACTTGAATGATAAAACAGGTGTGTAGATAGTGCTATTGATGCATTGTTGTTGCATCAAAATATATCATGTGAATGTAATTTCATCCCTGAATATGAGAATTCAAATAATAATAGTAATGTCATTAAGCCAAACAGTACGATTGAAACACGCATTGGAGTATTCCTCTTTTTAAGTTGATCCTTATTCGAAATACGTGTATAATGTAAAGGCAGAAATTATGAGTTGAGGTAATGTGTGTTTATTGGAACATGACTTTAGTATTCTGAATAAAAGTCTCCACTGAGTTATTGATTGCACGGCACTGGTTATCTGTTCAACGTGAGATTGAATTCAATGAGTTTCATTGGATAACTTGAAATACGACGAATAAAGTGGCTTACACAGTCGGTGAATTTGTAGTACACGTACTGGTTGTTGCAGGCAGTGAACAGCGTCACTTTGGTGTGTAACTGACCACATTCTCCATCTCTCTGACTCGTCTTCATCAGCAATGACCAAACTAAGACCATAAAACCTACTTCATATTTCCCGACATCGTATGCCACTGATTGAATTATATGAGTAGTCGGACATCACTCACACCAACCAGTAGTGCTTCCTAGTCAGATTGAAATAATCTTAACACTAGACGGCCATTTGGTGCCCATTTCGGTCCGAACTCATCAGCGATATGCCTGAATCGAATGAGCTCACATAGCCGAATATTTCCAAATCACGCGAATTCAGGATGGGTACTTGCACAAACTGGTTAAACACTGAATCCTTCATTACCGGCTATGGTATAAAGCAGGTGGCATCCTAATCTGAGTGATTTCAGTTTCCCAAGGAGATTGTGGTAGAGGTTCAAGTAGAACTGTGTACCTTGAGAACTGTGAGTTAAACTCTACTCATTTCAATACCTGAGTGCTCAACCACCCTAGTCAGTTGTCTTTGGTCACCCCATAGTTAGCTGCATTCAAGTCGTAGTGCCACAGTTTCATAGGACAAAGTCACGGGATGTGAGAATAAGTGATGCATTGTTTTGAGACCATAAGTCGTGCGAATAATGCAATGCAGATAGAAAGGCAATGTATGCCAGTGAACAGCTTGATGAGTTTTGACTACAGGGATCAAGCTTAAAATAAATCAGTGGAGAAATTGTGACACGTTAGTGGACAGATTTCTAGGACTTGGTAGATTTGCCTAATCTTAGTGTGAATGTGGTAATAGCTAACATGACACTGGCATTTACACAGGACAATTGTAATCTGTATATAGATATGCATTATTAACTAACCCACTCAAACCCATTTTCTTCAATCTTCTTCAGATGTTATCGAATGTCCCCTGAGAGCATATATTCCTTGTGACATTGACTGGATTCCAAACGTGCTACCCAGAGATTTAGCTGAAGAATTAATATATTTGCATGAAGCACCGTATGCCTGGTTTGCTGGTCAATTGGCCGCATACGTCTTGCGTCCTAACGTGCATCTTTCTCAGCTAATCAACCAAAGTTTGAGTGGATTTAGGCGGAGTGATCATCCAGTGGTTGGTGTGCACATAAGACGCACAGACAAGGTGAGTGTTCTAATAAACTATCAACTGCATTTGAGTGTAACGTGGTGATGTAATTAAACGGACTGTCTGAACACCAGATGTAAACACTAATGCCAAACTGGGAGCAAACGACGTAGGAATATAAGTCATCATGGGTCAGGAAACTCTCAGAGAAATGAGTGAGAACGCAGAACTCCTCGCAGACTTCTGAGACTTCACTGCTTCAGTGATTGGGGCGTTACAGTGGTGCACAAAAAGCGACACAGATCTCACGTGATGGACACTCCGAAAGTCAGATAGACTTCATCTCAATGCTGCTCAAGATAGTGGAGACGCAGCCTGGTGGACACAAAATCGAGAAGTGGAGCAGATGTGGCCACAGACTATTATTTAGTTCAAAGGACACTCAAGGTCAAGTAGAAAAGCTTTGTAGCGACTGTTGTCAGACCATAATTCAAGTTCGACACTCGGAATCTGAAGGACGAAACTACAAGTGATACCTTCAGTACAGATCAGATCATAGCGAATTCAGAGAAACTGGGTGGTGTCACTGAGGCAAGCTGAGTGGGAGGACATTGGGGCCACCTCTCTGAAGCTGACGTTCAAGGAAACGCGTACAACCAAGTCATTGTAGGAAGAAAGAAGCAATACTAGGAATGTCACTCAATGGATGCCTGGAAGGCAACAGAGTAGAGGAGTCGAGGATGGTGAAAGAGGCAATGAATTAATGCAGAGAAGCACAAGAGAAGGAGAAGCTGAGTTCAGTGTACATCGCAGTGAACAAAGCAGTGAAGCAGAGTGGTGAGAAAGGCAAAAGACAATACTATGACACACTGATGATTGATGCAGAACAGACAGGCCTCAGGCGAACGAGACAAAACAAACGGAACATTAAATCAGATAACCAGGTTGCTATGCAAGAAGAGATCAACCCAGATGAAACCAACGAAAGGTCGATGAAGCGAATTTAACCAAAAAAGGGGAGAAAAATGGAGGCAATAGACTGCTCAGTTCTAGCAACTCGTCAACCGAACACCAGGTACATTTTATCCAGTAATGCCAACAACAGTCACAGGACTGTCAGTGAACACCAACCAGCTGACAATACCATTACGTCAATGAATACCAGGAAGGCAGCAGGTTCAGTCAAATAGATTTCCTGCAGATGTACTGTAAGCAGATCTCAACATCTCAACGGATATCCTCACACAACTACTACAGGAAGTGTGGGAGGAAAGAAGTCTACCTACTGATTGGAAGAAAGGCTGCGCTATCAAACTACCAGAAAACTGCAACCTGGGACTTCGCAAATACTGGCGTGGTAACATGCTTCTGTCCACGCAAAGCAAACTACTAACTTGTTTCATGTTAAAGAAACTAAACGACGTTGTGGATGTGAAGTTCCGCCGTCAACAACCTGAATTAAAGTAAAACAAATCCTCTGCTGATCAACTCATGACACAGGAGGTGAATCGAATTCCCTGTCCATTGTTTCTAATCGAAACTAGAAACTATCTCATGATATGTGAGTAGTTTTAGTGAAGAAATGAAAGTGAGTGAGTGACCGGCAGGCATTGGCGGGGGGGTCATAAGTTATGTATCTTGTGCACAACGATGAAGAATACTTTGCGAAATTTAGAAAGTTAAGAACGGTAAAGTGATGAAGAGAAGACCTCTGGTAGGATGTGTTAGTCGAATTTTTCACTTGGCGAAATCATGTGTCTTTATGACATAATGCATAAAGCCTGCATCGATATCTGAATGTTTCTGTTCACTTTACAACATTATTCATCTGATTGTGTTGAAGAGCAGCAAGCGTAAGTCCAGGAATACCCACCAATGTTTTAACCGATTAGACTGAAAGAGAGAAATAAATGAAGAATCAGAAAGGTTTTTGATGGCTAATAATAATTGCATTTTGTTGTCGTAAATAACCAAGCCAAACTATTTAATTTACATTTCCAGCTTATTCGGGAAGCTCAGTCATATGATTTGAAAGAGTACATGAAGCATGTGGAAGATTATTTCAATTCATTTGAGAATACTACACCTCTTTTGAAGCCCGAAATATATGTAAGTTGTATTTTGCACTGGACAGTAATGAATGAATAGTGCCGATCACAAGGCCAGTTTATACACGAGTAGCTTGAATCAGTGTTTCAACTCGTCATGGATTACTCGATTTTCATATTCTGAAGAAATCCTGACATTAGTGGTTGCATTTTACGTGTGGAGCTATGAGAACACATTTTTAAGACTCCATCATTGTGCGGAATACTCGAAATAATGCTGTAGGCAAAGTATTGATATTGAGGGTATTAGCAATGAATGTTAAAACGAGACAGAGACTCTAGACAGAGGAAAAGATTGTTGAGAGTAATCAGTGAAAATCGGCAGACGACTTATTGTATGACAAATTTGTTTAATTTCAATGAAAGTAATCCGGTATGAACTAAATGTGGTTTAAGTGACAATCATTTCTAAATGATAATCATCACATATTGACTTTAGGTGACGTGGTCCATTAGTATTCTCGAAATATATTCTCATATGTTTTGTGATCAGGTGATATGAACAAGTGAATTGACAGGGATCTCCCTGACATCCATGAATACCATATAACTGTGCAGCTTTGAAGCGAAGTTACGGAAACAGCATTCCTCGCTGACCGATATCTTTAATTGTGCTTGTACTTTCATTGCAAATATCTTACTAGTCGCTTCTGTAGGTTTGAAGAACTTCAGTCGAGATCAGGGAAATAATGTCAGTTGGATAGTCATTGAAAACTATGGAGCACCATGGAGCTGCTTTGTCCCCAACTCCACACTCCACCAGCACACTCACTTGACCGAACCAATTATTGCACCCAGGAACTTCACGCTACACAACAAGCTGGTAGACCATTGAGCCACTGCGACGGAATCCAATGATCCATGAATTCGAAATTCTTCCGATTCGCGACACTTACCGCTACCTCAAGTCGATGTCATCGACGAATATCTGCCTTCACATGACATCAGCTATTCGGTAGATTTCAATGGAAGTAGTTTCATGTGAACTTACAGTAGGATTATCAGTCTAGGTTTGTGGCCATCACCCAATATCGAAAATCAAGTGTAAGAGGTGAGACAATGAGTCATGCATAGTTGTGTATAAACGTGTCAAAGTATTCGCATGACGATGCGATTTCATTTGATAGAAGTAAAACCACCACGTTATGCTATGATTGAAACTAATTCAACTTTCATGTGTGTCCATCCTGTGTAATGGTAATTGTGCACTACATTTCACACTAAATTACACTCCTGCTACCAAATGTATCTTTTAGATTTACAAAGATATGTGCATTTCTTCCATCGCTTTTGTTTCAGAATTCGAATGGCTACAACTTGAATAACCACACAAAGGATATTGGACGTTTCACACACAGAAACAGAAGTGTTTATTTGATGACAGATGAACCTTCTCTATTCAACCAGTTCACCACGAATTATCCAGACTATATTCTATATGGCAGTCAGAGAATATCAATGTCAGCTAGTGTACGAAATCGCAGAAGCATTGATTCAATGAATAATGCATTCACTGACACACTGGCTTTATCAGAAACAGATTTTCTGGTGTGCACATTTTCATCAAATGTGAGCATCCTTGTAATATTTCACTCTATTTATCCTGTGTAATCAGTGTGGAAGGAATGTTTTTCACAGCATTAAGGTGAAAGAAATCTCAGACTATGTTAACTCGCTTCTGATCCACTTGTTGGATAATGTCTCTTTTGACACGTCAACTGGTGAAGTTGACCTGGATTTAACATAAGCCTCGGAATGAATTCTGTCAGACATCTCCAAACTAGGGAGATGTTGAATATTCAGTTCGGTGTGATGTACACTGGTTTTGTTGCAGATGTTGTCACTATTCAGTAGGTAATGTCAACCTGAGACATTTCCTCAGCATTCATAATAGCAATGATAATGAAGAAGTCAAAAGGAGTATTCGTAGAAGTGTCTGCCAACATTGAGTTTAGTAAACACGAGTTACCTCTAACGTGTTGTATTAGTGTTTGTGTGTTTGTTGAATCACATAAAAATGCATTTCACTCATCCGATACAATATAATAACTCACTTTTGTGTTTCAGATGTGTCGTTTGGCGTATGAATTGATGCAGACACGTCACGAGGAACTGGGTGATGCATCACAACTAGCTAAATCTCTCGATTTTGTTCACCATTCAGAGGACTTCTGGAAAGTCAAATTTGATGTGCTGATACCAGATTTGAGAGCGGGACTGAACTATGGCGATTTGGTAAAGTCAAACGGAAATCACTGGAACGGTTTCTCATCCAACGTCCTCATGTGGCGTAATGATGTTCGAAGTGTGGATGGACAACAGAAACTATCGAGTGTCAAGCAAACGAATTCATTTAATGTGCCTGCATATAAATTCAGACCTGAGTTGAAAATATCCAACTTCATTTGGTTGTAGAAGTAAAAATCACCTTCAGGTGTAATGCCTAACACCTGTTATGTCTGTAATATTTCTACCTTGATTTCTTATTTACTGACTTACACAATATGCATTTCTTTTATCTTTCAAGCGGATTCGTGTATTTGTATGAGAATGACTGTCATTTAGAAGGAGTTAGTGTCCTCTTGTGCTTGTGTGTAATCATTGTCAGGACGAGAAATTCCATATGGTTTGGGAGAAATTGTGATTGAAATGAGCGAAGTAGGCATACTTCTCTAAGCGTTAGTGTATTTCAACATCCAGATATTGCCTTCTTTGATTACTCATTATGCATGTAAGATGGCTTGTTGAAGTAGAACTTGACATGATCATCTTTACACTGACGGGTTACTGTTGAGATATTTCTAGTCATATTCGCTTCAGTCATTTATATACGGATAGAATGAGAGTTCATATCTGCACTAGTAATGTTTCTTCTTACCAAAGTATGAACACTCATGAAAGCGACTATTGTTGGCCTTCATCCTGTCGTGAGATTGGATATTCAATAGTACGGAATTAATATCTGCATTTGATAGTGAGTAAAAAGTCATGATTCATGAATCATTCGCCATGAGAATCGTTTGTCCAACGAAGTGATGTACCCATCTAGATGACACTATTTCGTCCTTAATTTTTCATCAGAGAAGTAATCAAATTTTTTATTATTTATTTAACCACATGTTTTCAATAAAATCACCTACTGTGATACGCTAAAGCTACATCTTTGAGAAATTCGTCCACTTTTACATTTGATTATATATTGATCCCCAAGAAACGACAACACCGCAATGTTCACCACTTGTCTAGTAAACTTTTCTTTTCTTCGAATTTGATTACGCTTCATTCTAGTTAATTAGAGTGTGTGAACACCGCAAATCTTGAAAGGTAATTAGCTGTGTTGGTAAATTTGACACTTAATTTGAAATTAGTTTGGTCACGCCGATGAGAAGTAAACAAATACTGACTACATTTTAGAGACAGTAGATTGTCCTTATTCGAAAACCATGCATAATTTGAGATTGCAAACTATTTCGTTCAACCTTGGTTTCTCTCGGACTTCTGCTTATTCTAAGCTTCTACCTAACGAGATTCCTTGCATTCTGATATTATTATTATTGCTGAAGAATGCATTATTCGAGATTTTTAACTTTTCGTTGAACCTTGATATTTATTAGTAGTATAGAACCGTACGTACGACAATCCCTTTCACAGTACAACTGACACATTCATATGTTACATCCTACAGTGTATTAATCGTTTCGCTTTCAGACTTTGAGAAAGATATCTGGAAGCATCTAACGAGATTTCAGCCGATATTTTGTCTCAATATAATATATGTATGTATATACCAGTCAGTCACATTTTACTCACCGACATTCCTGTGAAAATGAGATTAAATGCATAGTTGGAATCAGGCTTCTCAAATATTACTAAAACTAATTGAACAGTAATTCCTCATATGCTAAAATATTAGAATCGACTTAAGATATCGTAATGGATAAATGAAAATGTGTGCTAAACATAGAATAGATGTCCACTTATTTAATAAACTGTAGGCTTGCATTATACTCAGGATTTGTTTGTGCAAACAGTCGTCAGAAGCGAGACAGGTATCAGTGGTAATCAGTGTGCATACATTTTGAATCCTTGATGTAGTATCACGGTGAAAATATAAGTTAGAAAATACAATTTTCGATTGCTTCCTGAGATTTTCACTTGGACTGATTTCCAACTTATGTGATCCTTTTCTGACTAGCGCTAATCAAATTATATTGGAAGCAACTAGTTCCCTATTTAATAGTAATATTCATAATAATAAGAATAATATCTTTACTATAGACAATATATTCACACATGGCACAGTCTTTTAAGCCTACTAAAATTGCAAAATGTCTACTCTCCTACACAATCTTCAAGTAAAATGGTATTCGACAGTACATCGTGTGACATTGTGTTGTTCCATCTGAAGATTTTTTTATCTCTGTTGAAAAATGCCCAGCATTACAGAGAACTGAAATTGTGTGCGAGTTCCTGTAGAGATCCGAAAACGCAGTTGGATGATTCAAACTATGAGAAGTGGAGAAAAGTTTACGCATTAAACCGGATGGCAGTTTAGGTAGCCGAGTGATATAAATAAGCTATCAGTATGTTATGAATTTCGACAAAACTACAACAAGACGTTATCCATCTGAAAAGTGTAGCTTATCTACGGAGCACATTTCAGAGATTCTGATGACACACGTACATGTCATACAAGTCATGTAGATATATATATATATATATATATATATATGGGGCAGCATAGCAAAAAGTACTGGGACTTTTTGAAATACAGGTCGAAATGTTTGCCGGTCACGAACACAGTTAGTAGGTAGGAAATCGAGGCAACAAAATGGAGTAAGCGTGAATGATGAAAATATCATTAGGCAAAATGAACTATGGTTCTAAAAGATATTTAGACTGCTCCCTACAGAATCGTCTGATTTGTCACTGCACCATCAAAGTTACAGTACACAATAAAATACTCATTTGTAAAGCTCGTATGAACAAAAATATGAATTGAGGACAGACACACAAATGAACATTATCCTAATGCCTTCTTCTGTACACGCTTCTTTGGAGAATGATGCATGTATTCCGAACTTGAGAGGATGCTAATCAGTTATTTACGAAGCTGTGATTACACTCATTGCTAAGGTGTATCTACTTATATTCCGGAAAACAACAAACCGATAAATATCTGAAAATATTGACACTTATTGTCAGTTGTACTGTACTGAGTGAAAAGTTGTTGCTATCATTTCATCTATGTATGTTTACGATAACATAAGAGTGGAACTTCCTCAATCAATGGACGTTATTTCATTTTCTGTTTAACAGTTTGTTCACCTACCTACTTACATGTGAAAACATATTCCAAAATCTCAGGCTATACAGAACCTGAATGAGTATTCATCTGTCATGTTTCTGATTTTCTCATATAAATGAAGAAAGATAAGTGAGTTACAGAAAACACAACATTGAGGGAAGACTTAAGGAATCTTCTGCATTCCGTCTTCGTAGAAAGGAGGGAATTCATAGGAAGGGTCAGTGGGGTAAAGACGCTGAAACTTGATGAAAAGAAGCGATATTATAAAAAAGAAATTCACTCCCTCCTATTCTTCACAATTTAATCACGAATCAGTTAGCACTTGATGAAATTCGAAGCTGCAAATTCAATCAAACTAATGCTGTTAAGGCTGCTCAGTAGCTGAAATTGTTAAAAGTGGAAGGAGTTTCCTTCAGTGATGCTCGCTTACGAAACAAATCTCCTTCACTGATGACTCTCGCCATATATCTCAACCGATCGCTTGGAAAAGTTATCAGTTACTTGACGAGTCAACACACCTTACTCATTCCAGTCAAAAGAAGAACATTTCCATGGATAAATGTTGAAATATATGAAGCTTGAAATCAACATCAAATAAATGATTTCCTAGAGAAATGATTCCATAAGCTGTTTTCTACGGGTAACAACGAGTCATGAGAGAATCAAAACGTAAGCCGTCTCGACACAGACTTGTGCTGATTTCTCAATCGCATCGAAGTATCTCGCTAATCTGATAAATTCATTTGTTAGAAACATTAACTTGTTATGCTTATTCACGGTTAAATAAATTCAGATTCAAATCTCTTTGTCTCATCATGACAATGTGTAAGTTCGAATGAGTGCAGGAGGAGGATTCGATGGCAATATACATTGCATCATCTTTAAGTGTTTTCCAAAACACTTTAGTGAATATATATATATAATAAATATTTTCATAACACCAGATTCGAGTTCCAGTCCATATGTACATATATATATATACATATGCATATATATGTTTGTACAACACAAGATATATCCAGTTCTGCAGGTGAATTCTCTATTGCCTCTTCAAGGAGTTGTTTGTACATAGACTGTGGGGGATTTCAACTCTTGCGATCATGGCTTGCTTACGTCTGTTGATCGTGAGAACCTTGTCAAGTTTACTGCTCGTTTGAACTTGGTTTTCATATATGACCGTAATGCAAATGAATCCATAGGAGGTCTCGCTTGCCAAATCCTGACCATTTTATTTTTCGTATTTGATTGGAAGTCCATGATAAAGGGATCAAGAGAGCTTTACTTCACCTCACACAATGTCTTCAACAACGGTGTTATCAACATAATAATATTCATTTGCTGAGATGGATGTCTCTGGAAACTTACTAAGACGTATTCGTCGATGAAATATCGGATATTACTACCACCTGCCATCTCAAGTTCTGACTGGACATTTTCGGACCTACTGAAACACTGTTTATGGGGTTTCATAGGATCTCTTCTTCGCACATAAGAAGGTTTCTTGGAGGAAAAGAGCATTTATATAAGTCGAATGATAATGCTGGTGTTAGAAGGTTGAACTGTTTAGTAAAGTCTGCAATGCAATATCTAAATAAATATTCTTAGCATAGAAGAATGTTTCCGAAGTCTGGAAACCATTTAGTCAACTTAGCGAAAACTGAATTTCTATCTGTGCTTGTTTTGGTGTAGTTCCCTCAAGTCGATCTTTTCTACAACTGCAAGCTACCATCGCCTCTAGTCACATAAACAGTTGTTTTCCAGGTTTCGATCAAAAGGATGTATTCGCACTTATCAAATCCCCGAAACCATCGCACAAAGAAAGCTCTGATGGTGTTCCAAGTCTTTTGCATTTTTATTATTCCTTCACGTTCCCAGTGGAACATAGGGCTGCAAGCTGGAGGCTTGAAGTTTCTGTAGCAGTGTTTATTTTTACAGGATGGGTTTGCTAGCCTCATGCCCAACCTTCCCTCTTCACCAGCTTTATATCTGGCTTAGCGAGGTAAAGGAGTGCGTCGGCCGGGGATCGAACCCCGGACCATGTGCATGGTTGGCGAGCGTCCTAACCGCTATGCCACCGACTCAAATTTTTTTGCACTAGAAGTAAGAAAATATTTTGTGTCAATCTTTTACAGAGATACAGTAACTGTCTCTTGGAGGGAAATAAATAATTGTATGTTCCCTTGAGATGTAGAGTGTTTGCTACATGTTCAGAAAATCGAAGTTGTGTCTTTCTTTCTTTTGTCCCACTTTAACTGCTCCCGCAGATGCCTGTAAATATGTATGCACATTTAGAGTTAATATGAGAAGGGTATCTGTCGACTTTCGATTGCACTGAAGAGTATGTTGTCCGATTAACTGAAACCAACTGAGCTGCATGATATACTCTGGTTATGGTTAGTTGAAATATTCTCCTGACTATTCCTGCAATATTTTCTTTTTTAAAATCAAGTTGAATGAAGATAGGCTTTCTTCCCACTGTGATTTGTTTGACATATAAGCCTTCACATCTTCCATATTTCTTAATGCATCTCTGAGGGTAACCGTTGTTTTTCAACACCTTTTCGAGAATCGTTAATTCTTCCTCTAGTTTCTCTGTAGAGCATATTCTCCTAGCTCTACAGTAAAGAGTCTTGACTAGCGCTCGTTTAAAGCTGTTTGGACAAAAACTATTAAAATGTAAGAACTGTCCATTCCATGTAGGCTTTCGGTAAATTGACCTCGTGGGGCTTCCATCTTTCAGCCGTTGCATGGCGACGTCAAGGAAGTGAAACTTCCCGTCATTTTCATGTTCCATAGTGAATTCAATATTTGCGTGTGCGTCGTTGAATAATGTGAGTAGGTAGGAAGCGTGACTATCATTGTTGGACACTACAAATGTGTCCTCGACATATTTCCACTAAGAAATTGTTTCGTTGATTGAACGTTCTGAGTATAAAATATACAAATACATACAAGTTTAATTATCCGCGAAATTGAAATGAGTAATTCCAAATTTTCGTTCGACTAACTGACGCTACTTTTGTTAGCGAAATCAGTTAAAAGTAGAATAGCAGAGGTTCAGGTATAAAATGGACATAACTTGTTTTTTAAAAACTTTGTCCCTACATATGCTTCGTGTAAACATGACCTACAGTATAAATTAATCAATAAAAATCTGATAAAAAATATAGACAGTTTACAGTATTTAACAAATGTAGACTAAAATTCTCAAGGCCGAGGTAGCATCGATGTTTTGGTATCATTCTGAACATTGAAAGATGGTTCACACATCTAAAAGATAGTAATTATGGAAACTGGAGTAACACTTTCTATCTGTTCGAAGTATTTCCCTTGACTCAGTTTCTTGTCAACAATTTGCAGTATTCCCGGTAATTTTATAGGAAGCTTGATTTCCTGTTCATTTTCATCAACTGGCCCTTCACGCACAATAGCATGCAGTAACTACACATACTCAAGCATTGTAACTTGAGCACCACAAAGTCCTTCTAGATCAGCTGTTTAATAATAAATGGTTTTAAAGTAATGCCTCATAAGTATAGCTTCCAAATCATTCATAGCGACAGGTAATTACTGAAGGAGCTCAGAATATCTTAGTGATCTGAAAATGAATGATTATTAGTACTGATATGACTTACGCAACAGGTGTACTAGTAGTAGGATGCAGCTACAAACTACTATTCGATAGAAAGTTAATCCTAACTGTAAGCACTGTTACGTTTCAGAAGGACCATCTATTGTATTTCTTAATGTGCTCCATTGAACGACTACCTAGCAGATTGTTCCCTCAGACTAAAGTAAAAAAGGACAGAAACCATGTAAATTCACCATAAACCAAATTTATGTAATTTAAATAATACTTGTTCATGCCTGTACAATTGGTGTGTTCCTACATAGATAGGAATGAATACGTGGTTATTAATAACTGTCAGCAGTGTTACATTTCAGAAGGACCATCCATATTATTATTCTTATCCCAATGCACACTGATACCAAGATAAGTCGATGCCATTTGATGCAGTATGCAGTTACGGTCTTCTAAAATTCCATGTGACGACGTAGATTCCGCTAGTATCACATCTTCGGCTTAACCATTCTAACCATGAACTTCGTCAAAATGGACATAATCACTGTGAAATTCAGTCGCTTGTCTCATTCATCGTATGATTTCTTCGATGTGTTATGGGAGATTTCACTCATCACAGATGAAAATAAAGCTGCTTAACTTCCTCAGACCATACATCTAACTTATGTCTGTGGGCTTATTCTCTATCAAAAGCCTGAATCGCATAGAATAACTGCTATGACACCAACCATTCATTGCCTGTAGTCAATTTGCAGCCTGAAAATCTGAAACCACTCGCAAATATCAAAGCTTCAATGCTCTCAAACAAAAACAATAGTCATTTCTAGGCATAATTTCGTTAAGTCGATGCCTTTCTTCGTAATCATTCATCTGGGATATCAAGACACTTTCACGCATTAATACGAACACAGTACAGAAAAATATCACTTTTCTCACCTGCAGAAGCCTAAAACTGGATAAATATACCCCAGTTTCACAAAAATAAGTGCTTATAACGCCTCTATAGATTTGAACACGATAACCCATACTATGCGCCAAAATGCATCGCGATAGCCTTTATCCTCACCCAAATAAATCATTACTGACTAGTTAAATTTCGAATTTGAAAATAAGTGGAAGTTTGAAAATTCGTAGGGAAACTCATATCACGAGAAGTCAGGTTTGCATAACATATTATTCCAGAATAGGTAGATATCGGCTAAACAGTCAAGAAGGTGAGGAAGCATACAACATACATTTTGTGACATATTTCATGCATTTAAACTAAACCCGTGATGATGTGATCAAACAAAACTACATGTATAAACATTTCACTATATCACAATCCTGATCAGATACAGTGTGTGACGTCTCATCCTTTATCACCTGCAGCCTGCTTGAATCACTGGGCTATCCGAATTTACATCCGATACAATGCACCTTGTCTTCTCTAGTCCTTGTTCTTATGGTCATTCGATTATGTCCATGTGTCACCAAATTTGGTCATTCACATTTTTAATTGGTTTGCAGCTTACCGTTGCTCACTCCTTGGGGGCCAAACAAAAATACCATGAAGAATTATTTTCTTCTTCAGATCTAACATCACTGTGTCACACGATGTACTGGAGATGTCTGTTTCGCTTGAAACACGTGGATGAAGAGAAATAGTATGCAATAAACTACGCTGAAAATTGTGCATATTGTGTAGGCTTATCGTGCATAATAAGGCTGTTATTATTATTATTTAAAAAACTACAGAGTATTTTACATATCTTATGTCGGTAGACTTCTGTTGTATTTATCACACAACGGTTTACACTGCACCTGTTCTGTTGCTTACTTTCAATTCTGTCAACAGACCAAATACCTGAAATGAAATATGACTAAACGCTTGATTTCAGATTATATGCAGTAAAGAGTATGATTTAAAATGGGGAATATCTTCGACACAACTGGAATTTTCCATTGAACAAGACAGAGTAATCTAGTATATCGCGACTCATAAATATCGGTGAGAATTCCCGACAGAGTCAATCCTTTGTGGGAATGTACGTGTAAAATCACCGCAACTCTTTAAAAGCAGCATGGAATAATACTTATGCAGAGATTCTAGTCGAAAAGAACAGGGAATACAAGAAATAGGTCATTGCGGATAACTGGGAACTAGTGGAGGAGAAAATGATGGTATAGCAGAATATGAACCAGTGCATAAGTGAACGGTGAAAACTGAAGCTGATTATAATCTACAGCACAGTGATTAAAGAAGAGTGCTAGGAGGAACAAATGACGTTTACACGATGCTCTGGAAACCGAATCAAAACTGACAGTGGGTGAAAGAAACACAACAACCCTATATCAGTTGATCAGGTTTACATTGGGGAGGAGATCAAGGCAGATGAAACCACTGAAAGATGGTGAGGAAAATCCAGTTACCAGAGAGGTGGGACAGGGAAACAATGGGTTGATAACTTCAAACGGGTGTGGAAAGTAGAAGACTACTTGCAACACCTTCAGAAACATCTCTTGTTTATTATGTTGCTGTTTCCTACAAGTTATCATTTCTGGAGCTTCAATATCTTTCGAGCTAGGTAAGCTCATTTTCATAATTTGCTTTCGATAATTATTTATCTACCTTCCAAACACAAGTTCACAATGAACAGGCTAGACTGACATTGATAGGCAGTCATAGCCCAAGTTGGAATAATGTGTTAAAAAGGCAGACACTAACAGAGCATCATATGGTTAACACTCATGCTGCCAATAAAGGTTAGACTGAATCTTGTGAAACAGTGTACTTCATCGTGCTAAGATGATGTATTATCAACAGGTGATGTGAGACACACAGTGACATCGTTAAAATCGATCGCTATGGTCATAGTCAGTTTCTTCCCTATCATTTTTATCAATTTCCATCTGTCTTCGTTTATCCAGAACTGGAATGAATGAGAAATCGTCCTGAATTCGACATTAAAATCTGGGTATACACCGAAAATATTTTCTTTCAGAAGACATTTATAAGACTGAAATGTAATTCGAATTGACTGAACCTCTAGAACTCAACACGCCCTTTAACATGATTGAGACTTTTATCGTCACACTGATTGATTTGTAAATATTTGCATAGGTATATAATATGAAATACTTCTAATCATCACTGAAGCAAAATGCCAGTAGGTTTCCTCAAGACATCTTGAAATAGCACGGTAATCATACACCGGTGTCAAGGACTTATACACTTTCCACAAATGCATTCGAAAAAGTAGATATCGACAGGTTGCAGATTTGGCTAGAATTTTAAGGTGTCACTTCACAGTTGTATAATGAATGTACAAACATATAAATCAGACCTCCCAAATAATTCACTTCCACTCTCTACAGCAATAGGCCAATGGATTCTTTCAAAAATTAGTTACACACAGATCAATATAAGTATGAGCTGATCCATCAAAAATAATACAAAATTATCTTAGTCCTACACAACTTATTAGTACGTATATTTGAGATCTAGTAACAAAAGTGATGAGTTGTCACAAACTAATGTTAGAGTAAAGTTACATAATAAAATGAATAGTTTCATGAAAGAGTTGTGCTTAGGGTGAAAATGGAAACAAAATAAAATCCGGAATTATATAAATAGCTAGAAAAAAGCGTATTCTAGATGTATCCTATTTCGTTTATTTAGCGAGTCCTCTGAACAATATTGTTCGCTTCTGTCTTGACCTAATATTAATAATGGGAGTATTTAGATAATTAATAAAAAGAGGAGAGAAGATAGATTTAGGTCAAGCTGAAAGAACATATTGAAGGTCAAAATAAAAATGAACATCACTAAACCAAATAAGAGAGGTGAGAGTACATCTATCCTGGCTGGTATCAAAGCAAAGTTTACCAATGAAGGTTGTTCAGTATGATGACGAATTGTTTTTAAACTTCCTGATTGCTAGGCCCTCCATAAACTTTAGGATACACCCAAAACACGTTTTATAGATAGGTTCAAAAGACGTGTAAACATCAATTTTATGTCCTCTCGCTATAATGTGTTTCTCAATAGAGGAGCTAGGTCGTCTCTTCTCATCATTAGTGCCTTCTGTGGATTCAGTTTGCTTCTGAAGCCATTTAGGAATATGCTCTGAAGCCAGCCCTTACTTGCATAGATCTGTGAGTCCTCCCTATGTAGGTGTGGCCACATGTACATTGAAGCTGTCAAATGCAGTGGGATGTGAAATCATTTTTCGCATGTTCTAAGTGCTTAGATGGATATATCAGCTTCACATTCTCAATTATTATGAACTTTCGGTTGCATATGAAGTCGTTTTGACCTCATATTTCAAACTATGTCGAACTACCAAGCTGCTGTGATCACCCATATAAGGCAGCTTGATATGTACGTCATTTCACTTATTGGCGAGTTGGAGAATGGATCTTGGTGTTCTGGCTACTTTATATCTCCTGATGAACTAGTCTGGGTAATTATTATCAATCAGAGTTTGTGTCAATTTCCTTTCTTCATCATCGAGTGTGTCTTCGGTGCATACTCGTTTGACTCTACTGAAGAGGCATCTCACTAATGCTCTTGTGTGCCGAACAGATTCTGATTCAGATTTTAAGGATAGAAGGCTATTTTTGCGTATGTTAATCCTCGCGATATATATCTCTGCAGAGATCCAGTTTCTCTTTGAATGTGTCCACCGATTGAGCTGTTACTACTGAATCAGGTAAGCAGTTCCCGTTATTGACCACTCTGTGAGAGAATCTAAATTCCAAATGTATTTTACTCGACCTCGGTTTGAACATCTTCTTCTGGTGACCCCGTAAATGTATCCTAGAGGTAGAGAAAAGGTTTGAAAGGACAATCCTTAAATCACCCTTGAATATATGGTAAGCCAAAATTAAGTCGCCTCTCCTCCTTCGGTATGATAATGGGAAGAGATTTAAATGCTCCATCCTCATCTCATAAGGAAGGTGTGAGATACCACTAACTAATTTCGTTCCTACTCTTTGTACTCTTTCCAGGATATGTGCCTCCTTTTTGAAGCATGGACCCGCCGCTTGTACGTAGTATTCTAGGTGAGGCCTGACATATGTTGCATAGAGTACTTGGAACATGCCCTCGTCTAATCGTTTGAAAGCCCTTCGGAGTGCTCAGAGCATTCGAAAAGCCTTAGCTACGGCTCAATTACAGTTTGCCGTTGTTTTTAAGTCATGGTTAACAATAATTCCTAATTCCTTTTGTTCCCTAACATCTGGCAGTTCCGTGTCCCCCAGGGAGTACGACGTGTAAGACTTCTGACCTAGGTGCATTACCGCACTTTTCTTGGAATTAATTTCCAGACTCCAAAGGTTAGCCCATTCAGCTAGTTTATCTAGATCGTTTTGTAGTACCAACCTATCATCGTTACTATTTACGGTTTTCCGTATCTTAATATCGTCCGCAAATAGTAAGGAAGATGAGGTAAGAATTTTCGGCACTTTATTTACGTATAATAAGAATAGCAGGGGACCAAGTACAGTTTCTTTGAGGTACTATACTTAGTACTGCTTTTCACCCTGACAGTAAACCATTAACCCTTACTTTATGCCTCCTATCCATCAGGTAGTCACTAAACCATTCACATAAGCGTTGGTCTAATCCAAAATGTTTAAGTTTAATAAGAAGATCTAAATGGGATACCTTATCGAATGCTTTACTAAAATCGATAAATACAACGTCCAGTAGATGGCTTTTGTCCCTGGCCTCGAACCAATCTTCCATAGCTAACAGTAAGTTTATCAATCAGGATCGTCCTGGTCGGAATCCATGCTGTTCCACTGCCAGTAAGCCATGTTTTTCCGTATGAGCTAAAGGCTAAAACCTTTGTTATAATGCAGGTCAGACTTACAGGCCGGTAGTTAAATACTAACTGCCTGTTCCCATCTTTGAAGATGAGGCTTATAAAAGCATCTTTCTAGTCCCTGGGTAGCCTAGCTTGGGTCAGAGACATCTGGAAAATCTCCGTAAGTGGAATGTATATTGTATCCGCCAAGGAGACTAGCAATCTAGGGTGAAGTCCATCTGGTCCAGGTGATTTACCTGGCTTAACTTAGACAGTAGTTTCAGAACCACTGCATCATCTACCACAATTATGAGCATTTTAGGGGCTACATCAGTGACTTCGTTACACCCCTGAGTGGTACGATTAGGCAAGAAAGCATCACAAAAGTATTCGGAGAGCTTCTCAGCTTTTGTTTCCTCTGACTCGGTAGCCGCTCCTGTGTTACTAATGAGGGACGGTATACCACTGTTAGTTTTAGTCCTGCGTTTGATGTACGAGTACAGTCTTTTTGGATAATGCACACAATCCAGTACCAACTATCTCTCGTACTCTATACCACTTTTGTCAATCTCATAGATATAAAGGTTCCGAAATTCATCTAATACATATTTCAAAGAAGATGATTTAATGGCTTTAGGATTTCTTTTGTTTAACCAAGCTGGGAGGCATCCTAAAGTATGGTGGGATGTGTTTCCCGACAAATGGTCTATGTAACTAGCTTCACAAGGGCAAATGGAAGATGATAAATTAGGTAACATCTGGAGGAAAAGTATTGTGCTTGAGGACCTCGTCAACACATTTTTTAGGAATTCAGTCTCAGTGTCACCCCTAAATTCTGAGCTTAGATGCAAAATATTCTTTCATATAGTTCAATATTAGCTTTGACAAGGCGTATTGGAAAACCATTCTCTAAGCTTGTTTCCTTCATTTATCTAAGTTCTTCATCAACACTGTTTCCACTACATATTCTCCGTAGACGTCATGAGAGAAAATGAACTCAACTTCTTTTTCAGTCCATGGGATCTATTTTCTGTAAGTCAATCTTTTCATCAAACCATCATTGAATACTTTCAGGGTGTTATCTTAATCACAGTTCTCATAGCATATAAGAAATGTGTCATCCAGTCTCGTGATAGCAAGTGCAACGGTATCGTTCTCTATACCAGCTAAAAAGGAATCTGCTAGCGAAAGATCTAGTGAAGAAAGCATAACAATACTATCTCTCTGTGTTTAAATTACATGGTTAAAAAACTGAACATTCAGTGTACATGGAAATATGAACTCTTTCAAGTTTGATTTTGACATTCCTACATTCAACTAGTTTAAGTCGACATGGTCTCAAATAAATTATACTACTTCATTTGATGAAACACTGGCAAACAACGAGCATGGATCAAGTGACAAAATAGTTTTCCCAGTAATATTAATTCATCAACTAATGAACTCACACGTATCATGCAAAGAATAGTTACACACTTACTTTTGCTATGATTCTAGGAGTTCTTATATCCAAATACCAACATAATGATAAGACAAACCTGCCTTGTCTAAATTAGGATGAAGTGGTAGCGCGAATCTCTGAGTCTAGGGGTGATAGATTCAGAGAGTTTGAACTTTCTATTAACTCTTATGTCAGTGATGAGTCATCATTACTCGTCCCGAAACCTGTTCGATTTGTCCCTTTATCACTTCTATCTTATCCTTCTCACGGCCAGTTTTCTGAAATTTACACCAATCTGAGAGGATGTTTATCATTTTATCAATATAATCTTCGGTCAAGTTAAAACTTGACCTAAGTTTATTTTCTCGCCTCTTAACTCTTTCAAGTATTGGTTTGGTAGGGATTTTGTTTAATTGCATGGAGGATTTCATCATGAGCTGACCTCAGTTAGAGAACTTCATACATATTTTGATAATTTTGTGCTATTTATAGTATCATTATTATTATAATTATCTTAAATTTGTATATCATTTTGACCGTGCTGTTTCTGCTAACATAATCTTTCTAATGCAGATTTCTAAACAATTTGTCATGTATACTTGTTTACACCAAAGTTATCACGACTCAGTATTACCACATATTATCAGATTTTAGCACACTGATTGTTATTTTCTATTTTAAATCATATATAAGTATGATCATGTAGATATGAAAGTGAAATCTTCGAAAGGAGCGTTTTCTTCGCTGAAATCTTTAATAATAAGTCAATGAAATTTATTTTTTATTATAATTCGGCTACTTATGAGTAGTGTAAGTATAAACATAAAACATTCACCCACAAGGGCCAATCCTGATTATGTCACCACTGATATATGGTCTGTGGTGAGTTGACTTCAGAAGTTCACCTTTAGTGTTAGTAACCATCCTCTGTGCTTCAGGAAATTGGATTTTCGGAATTATAGACGAACGCGCAGAGTTTGGGCGACTTATGGGCTCTACTGGGAAGCGAAACTGAGTGCAAGTGCAACTTGCATTGACATTGCATTAGTCCGTGCAATATTAACCCTTTATTGTAATTAAAGGCATATGTATTTCGGACTATTATTCATCAAAATATCTGGTGAGACAACCACTAAACTTATATTCTGTGCACTGGATTTATTCAGCTGTTTCAATCACTTTAAAACAGTAGATGGGACTATCCAAAAATTATATGGAAGAGATATTTATTGCAGGTGACATCAAACTAGAGTCAGAACTACTGTTCTAGAAAGAATTGGCTTGTGATATCTCATTTTAACCTCGGAATTCAGTGACAATGCAGTGACACATTTAAATGTGTGTATGCAAATTTCAAAGTGTCACGGTGACATCTGCTTGTATCATTGGAAGCTAAGAAATCGTACGTTCTGTTGTCTTCTTCCTTGTAATTGTCAGGATGCAGCCGCATACATGCACGGAATGCAAGGATAGACGGTTTGTGATGCCTTCTGACGTTGGAAGTAAATAGTCTAGAAGTGGTTTATCTTATGCAGTGTATTTTCTGTCAGGAAACAGTGTCCAAACATGAGGTATTACATCACATTAAAATTATTGAACTACAAGGTCCACACGTTCAAAACACTTGATGTATTATCGAAAAGACACACTCCAAGAAACAGCTTGTAATAATTCAAGCATTCATCATCTCAGCAACTCCGTGTGTGTTGAAGGAAGTTTTTTGGTGATTCCGTCTATCTGGTGATTGTCAAGCTATTGTATATCGTCTTACCTATCTCGCTTACAATCTAATAATAAGTTATATCATCATTTGTTGTCTAATCCATTATCTACTACTTCTATTAAGAAATTCATTTGTATAACTAGGCCGATTTTACTATTATTATTGTCGTACGTTGCTCCATTGTTTACCACCGTTACTGATATTAATAATATTGTTATTATTATAACAGCAGGAGCAATTTACAAGCGGAATCTTATCATTCTATAAGTAAATTATAATACCTGGCTATTATTTAATATTTCTTTATGTATGTTGGACGAAGGGGTCTAAGAGGGTCTAATTTTGAAGACAAATTTAATCACGACGCATTACATGAATAACAGTTTGACAGCCAAAGACTATCTTGAGTAGTCCTACAATATTGTACAAACAACGATATTGTTCACCAGCCTGTGTTGTTCTAAATTTTTCCCTTGGCGTCTTTTATGTCGTGTAGGTGTTAGGTTTGATTTCGCAACATGTAAACCTCAATTCTGATGTGAAGAATCATAGGTTTCTACTGAATATCTCCTTTTCACTGTCATAAACCATTGATTTTCTGAAGTAAAAAGGTTTTCTCTGTCTCCCGAATATTCTTGAAAACATGATTTATATCTTTTCCAAATAGAAAATGTTAGGACATGAGTGGTGCCAGTTAACCAGGCGATTAAGGTGAATCAGACCTAGTAGTCAGTCAGCTATATGATCAGGATGTTAGTCTAACAGAATGGATGGTTAAGTAGCAGTCTTCAGAGTTATTTATACTTGGTTCCAACAAGATAATTGAATTCCTAGAGCGCAATGCTTTTGCATCCAAGCCTCAATAAATATTTCTTTTTCCATTTAAGACAAAACAATGTTATTGTATTGAATGATACTGTAGATCCTATAAACTTCTGTGCTGCAGATTTCAGTTTTGTAGCATTTAGGATCTCGATTGTAAACAGTGTATCAGATTCATTCAACAAAGGAGAAGACATATACTCAGATATACATATATCTTGTGAAGAATGTCAAGTTTTAGATGTCTATTCAAATATGATACTATGCATAACCACTAGTACAACGGTTAATTCCATAAATTAATCTAAAATAGTAAATCTCGGACAACATTACGAAGCTAGATAGAGAGATTTCATCAATAGTTTCCCAATTGTGACGAACAATAAAGCTTCGTAATAGTTTGAATTAAGCAAGAACAAACATACTTGCGGAATAAATAGACCTCATGATTTCTATCTAACGGCTTTTTCTCAGCTGCTAACAACTTCACAAGTGACATAAGTTATTACAGATGCCAAAGTATAAGAAATAAGTATAAGTACATAAGAAATCATTTCAAATGGAATGATATAGTTATGGAACAAGAGATATAAATACAAGATAGTTGATAATTTAACTGTCTACATAAATTTATACATAATGTGAAGAGAGGGGAGGGTAGAAATGGAAAGAAATGACAAGTGGAAGTGAAAGTGAAGTTATTAAGTATATTGTAAGTTTATTAATGAGTTCAGCCTAGTGACGTGCGATAAAAATTTGTGACGCATGAAAAATGCTACTATTTAGGAGTACTATGAAGCACATGATGAAATGATCGAATATGGAACGTGATGGCCTTAGTTGGATCACTCCGTATCGTTTTTACCAGTTATGCATTCTTGTGTTATTCACACCTCCCCGGTTTCTGGTCCTATAATCTTAATTGTTCTTGAGGTGCGTATCAACTTGATCTGACCAACTATTATGTAGAATTCCATGTTGCACTGTCTACTAGACTAGTACTTACTACTAGATATGCATACAAAAGTGTCACACCAGAAACATGCGACAAATATAATTAATTCATTGGCTGGAATTCTACATTAAAATTTGGAATTCGCATTGGAGATATTTCGTTTTTGTCTTGATTTGTCAGACTCTAATCTACGTAAAATTCACTGGACTTCTAGCACTCAACATGGACTATAACAAGAATGAGAAGTTTGTCATCATTACCAATAATTTTAAAATACTCGCATGGTTATATGTTATGCAATATTTCTAGCAGTCATGTAGACGACTTGACAAACATATTTCTCACTCAATATTTCCAGACCAGTAGCTACAAGACAGCCATTTTTTCGCAAGTGAACTGGAGTAAATAGTGATTAAAACCTTACACACTTTTTCCGATGTTATATAGTATCACGTTAAAATTTTAAACTGAGCGTACAACATAAATTCAAACAATTCTATCCTACTTCATTAAACATAAAAATCCAGAGATAATTACAAAAATTAGCTACACATAGACCAATATAAGTACGAGCTGATTCATCAAAAATAACACTAGATTATCTAGGTCGTCCCCAACATATTAGTACGTATATATCAGACCTAGGAATCTGAATTGTCGTCCGAAAAATGAACTGAAATTTAGCATATCAAGAAAACATTCATATAGTATGCCTTTTGGATCATTCTGGGAGGATTTCACTACTTATCGCTGTTGGATAAAAACAGTTGGCGAAATCAGTTCACTGGAGAATCACCTGGTTGACAATAATTTCATGCTTCATTTGTGAGGTCACTGATCACAACGAAATGTTCTCCTTTGGATTGGAATGAGTAATATGTATATATATATATTCTCCAAGTAATTGACAAAATGTTTCACAGCCATTATATGAGATGTATGGCTGGAATCATCCGCGAAACAAACTTCTCATGTAAGGGAGAAACATTCAGGAAAACACATCCCACTAAATACAACAATACCAGGTATTGGGTAAGCTTTGCTTCATCAAATTACTCCACTATTCTGTGGTTCGATTCAATTTCCGGCTTCGATTCTCATTAAACATGATTTGTTCCATCAGCAAACTGTGAAGAGCGCCAGTGAATGAATTACACTCATTTCAATGCCTCTTCAGTTCATCATGTTTCAGTTTCCTTGCAGCAAACGCTTTCATTCATGAATTCACCGCTACTTACGAAAATGGCATGCACGAGGTTCTTCGAGCTCCACCTTACTAAGCGATTTCCCATCCGATTTGTTTTCTATTTCGAATATGTTGAAATTCGAAGCATCACTGACAGTCATTCAATTATGTTGTTTACAACCTTCGTCTCCTCAGATGAGCTTTACTCAAGATTGTAGAAGAAAGAAGAGTGTTAAGTAACTGGAATAACGTTTGTCGATTGACAACTTTGCAGTCTGTTGTTATCACACAAAGACAGACAAAATGATAGCGACAACGTTTCATTCAATACAGTATGCTGACAATAAGTGTCAATATTTTAGGACGTTAATCGGTTCAACACTTTCTGCAATACTTCTCATTCAAGTGTATGTAAGCAGACATTCTTCACGAATTTATGCGATCAAACCACTCGTAAATAACTGTTTGGTATTCTCTTCAATTTCAGCATAAATGCATTATATTCCCTAGAAGAGTGAATGGAGGCGAGTGGTAAACTATCAGCTTAAAATCTATAGGTAAGTGAAAATAAATTCGCTAAATTTGTAAATCTAAATAAGGCATTACAATGACAGTTTCTGTAAAATGATACTATTTCAGTGTTTTTACGATCCCTTAACGCCGATCATTGTCGACAATGATACAATAAAGTGTTGTATATAAATATGTTATGCAAAGTAACCAGTCATATTTTAGTAGACGAAGTAGTTCATGCTGGGCAAAGGTGGAAGTCTGTTGCTTTCGGTAGATATAGTTCCGGGTGCCTGTGAATATTTCCAGTTGCTCCCATTACTTTGAATAACCCTGAATTAAATTTATGTAAAGTAATTGAGAAATAGTCATTAATATTGACTTTGTGACTGGACACTAAAAAATGTTTCGCAGTCGATGATTCTAGATTTCTACTCAGATCAAGAATATTTGGATTTTTTGTGGGAATTCATAACCATTTAGGAAGATGTTCTTTCCGATGATATTGGAACATTCTACTGGTTTTACTAACATTTGTGTCCCCGTAATTTCAGGTGAACCTATAAACGCAGTGTGAAGCAGACTCCACAGAATTTCTTCCCTAAATTGTAGATATGGGAATAGAAACTGTTCAGTACGTGAGGAAAAGTTTCACGGTGGAGAATGTGAGCTTGATAGCTGACCGAAACATCTGAACAGTCAGCTGCATAATCTGACTAGCCCTGAATGGTAGTTTAATGAAGATGGCGTTCTTTGTCACGGAAACTGTCTTTTCAAGAGGCAGTCTTCCTTCAGTGGGACATAGCTAACAAAACTGAAAATATACACTACAGCTTATCAATCCATTTATCGGTTGTACAAACTTTTCTTTGCATATCTCAATGAAAAACTGTAATTTCCTATGACACAACTTTTGTAATGTAACATTTTACACCTGCCACATATACTGAAAGTAAACTAATTCCCTGTAATTCACATTCGTGATACACAAAAGTGTTTTTCAACTACACAAAATTGTGTTTATGGAATGAATGAGTGTGAACTGAATTCTTCATGGGAGTAAGTAGACAACTCATAATTCAAGTATAACTGACTGACAGTGGAAATGCTTTTCCTTATTGCTTCTTTCATCATCAAATTTTATTTCATTTCACAATATTATCTTGATTTCAATGAATACATTCATCAGTTACCTTTGTGGTGATTTACTTGAATGTGATAAACGGAAATCACTGCATGGAAATTTATTGACCGAAATATAGTGAATGTTTCACATGTGATTGTTGCATATTATGTTCATAGGTATATCTTCCCAGTATTATCACACTTCCAAATTATACTACCTTTCATTTCCAAGTAGTATGATGCCTTTGCAACTAGATTGTTAATACATTTTCATTTGGCCATATTATATCCAGGTGATGTTTGAGATTAATTTTTTTTTTGATTTGGCACTAGTAACTAGTGTGATGTATCTAGTCCTGTCTTTGGTGCAGACTGAATTCTATCATTCAGGTTGTAATGTGGCCACCATTCTAGGTAGCTCGCCATCATGGTGTACATTGATTTGATGATATTAGATGGTTAGAGGCAATCGGCTGGAAGCCTTGGACCTAGGTTTCGTGCTAGTTGGCACTCGTCAGCAAGGCGTCAGAAGGGACATGAGTTCCGTCAAGGGTGCAGATACGCCTTGCTGACGAGTGCCAACCAGCACGGAACCTAGGTCCAAGGCTTCCAGCCAATTGCCTGCAACCATCTAATTAATTTTTGTGTTGGGAGTCTGATCACTTCATTACACTGTCGTTTGTGCAGCTGATTCCTTCACGATTTGTCTTCTCATGAGCTCTTGCTTATGATCAACTTTTTCACACAGCCGGATATTATATGTTTTCATTTTGTAGATAACTTTCTCCATACCATTATCCTCTTGTTATTTATGTCAGTAATTATAATTTAAACAGCTCATGTTCGTGACGAATTTCAGTGCATATCTGATTGGGAATTCAAAGCTCTTCATAAGCCATGACACTGTTTCGTTCGGCAATGCGTGTAGGATGTTTCCTGTTTACTAATTTACGCCACGACAAACATATTCACAAGTTGTGTCAAAAAGTTCTCTTCGTCTCGCCTTCGGAGATTTAGAAACTAATCTGCAAGCCGAATGTCAGTAAAAAGGTTTAAGCATTGTGGAATAGTTCAAATAAAGTATAATTATATTTCAGTAGTTTACACACAATGATGTATATTTATATATTTATTTTTTTCTAGTCAATTCATTTTTGTGTATTCAGAATTATATTTCAGGTTGTTGGCGGTTGGGCCGAGTCACTCTTGTTACATGTATCCAGTGTGACCTCAATGAATATGGACTTTGTTTTTAGTTTCTCTTTCCATTTGTTCACATTAGATTTCAGAATACAAACACTGTTCCAGTCTATATTGTGGTTTTGTCCCATGCATGTGCAGTTATAGACGAATTTTTTCTAAACTGTTGTAGCCTGTGTTTCTGTCGGTTGACCTTTAGTTGAGAGTTTCTGTTCATTCACTCTTACTTTGGGTGATCTGGATGTTTGACCCACATATTTAGTCGGACTCTCAGCACAAGAGATTTTGTTGGGACCCGTTTCAGTAGATATTTCTATGTTGTACAGTGAGAGGTTATCGGAGGATTTAATCGAGAATGGACCACTTTATAGAAGATATGTCGACGAGATTGTAATCCTAAGTGACAAACCTTATTCTGAAACCTCAATTTTATATCGAATGAATGAAGTTCAGAATAGCATATCGCTTACATATGTAGAAGAGAAAGAGAATTGTTTACCTATCCTAGATATATTGCATAGTCGACGGCCTAATGGGTCAATACAACGATCTATTCATAGAAAACCTACCTGGATAGGACAGTATCTTAATTATCACAGTTCACGCCCTGTTCGGTACAAAAGAGCATTAGTGAGATGCCTCTTCAGTAGAGTCAAACGAGTATGCACCGAAGACACACTCGATGATGAAGAAAGGAAATTGACACAAACTCTGATTGATAATAATTACCCAGACTAGTTCATCAGGAGATATAAAGTAGCCAGAACACCAAGATCCATTCTCCAACTCGCCAATAAGTGAAATGACGTACATATCAAGCTGCCTTATATGGGTGATCACAGCAGCTTGGTAGTTCGACATAGTTTGAAATATGAGGTCAAAACGACTTCATATGCAACCGAAAGTTCATAATAATTGAGAATGTGAAGCTGATATATCCATCTAAGCACTTAGAACATGCGAAAAATGATTTCACATCCCACTGCATTTGACAGCTTCAATGTACATGTGGCCACACCTACATAGGGAGGACTCACAGATCTATGCAAGTAAGGGCTGGCTTCAGAGCATATTCCTAAATGGCTTCAGAAGCAAACTGAATCCACAGAAGGCACTAATGATGAGAAGAGACGACCTAGCTCCTCTATTGAGAAACACATTATAGCGAGAGGACATAAAATTGATGTTTACACGTCTTTTGAACCTATCTATAAAACGTGTTTTGGGTGTATCCTAAAGTTTATGGAGGGCCTAGCAATCAGGAAGTTTAAAAACAATTCGTCATCATACTGAACAACCTTCATTGGTAAACTTTGCTTTGATACCAGCCAGGATAGATGTACTCTCACCTCTCTTATTTGGTTTAGTGATGTTCATTTTTATTTTGACCTTCAATATGTTCTTTCAGCTTGACCTAAATCTATCTTCTCTCCTCTTTTTATTAATTATCTAAATACTCCCATTATTAATATTAGGTCAAGACAGAAGCGAACAATATTGTTCAGAGGACTCGCTAAATAAACGAAATAGGATACATCTAGAATACGCTTTTTTCTAGCTATTTATATAATTCCGGATTTTATTTTGTTTCCATTTTCACCCTAAGCACAACTCTTTCATGAAACTATTCATTTTATTATGTAACTTTACTCTAACATTAGTTTGTGACAACTCATCACTTTTGTTACTAGATCTCAAATATACGTACTAATAAGTTGTGTAGGACTAAGATAATTTTGTATTATTTTTGATGGATCAGCTCATACTTATATTGATCTGTGTGTAACTAATTTTTGAAAGAATCCATTGGCCTATTGCTGTAGAGAGTGGAAGTGAATTATTTGGGAGGTCTGATTTATATGTTTGTACATTCATTATACAACTGTGAAGTGACACCTTAAAATTCTAGCCAAATCTGCAACCTGTCGATATCTACTTTTTCGAATGCATTTGTGGAAAGTGTATAAGTCCTTGACACCGGTGTATGATTACCGTGCTATTTCAAGATGTCTTGAGGAAACCTACTGGCATTTTGCTTCAGTGATGATTAGAAGTATTTCATATTATATACCTATGCAAATATTTACAAATCAATCAGTGTGACGATAAAAGTCTCAATCATGTTAAAGGGCGTGTTGAGTTCTAGAGGTTCAGTCAATTCGAATTACATTTCAGTCTTATAAATGTCTTCTGAAAGAAAATATTTTCGGTGTATACCCAGATTTTAATGTCGAATTCAGGACGATTTCTCATTCATTCCAGTTCTGGATAAACGAAGACAGATGGAAATTGATAAAAATGATAGGGAAGAAACTGACTATGACCATAGCGATCGATTTTAACGATGTCACTGTGTGTCTCACATCACCTGTTGATAATACATCATCTTAGCACGATGAAGCACACTGTTTCACAAGATTCAGTCTAACCTTTATTGGCAGCATGAGTGTTAACCATATGATGCTCTGTTAGTGTCTGCCTTTTTAACACATTATTCCAACTTGGGCTATGACTGCCTATCAATGTCAGTCTAGCCTGTTCATTGTGAACTTGTGTTTGGAAGGTAGATAAATAATTATCGAAAGCAAATTATGAAAATGAGCTTACCTAGCTCGAAAGATATTGAAGCTCCAGAAATGATAACTTGTAGGAAACAGCAACATAATAAACAAGAGATGTTTCTGAAGGTGTTGCAAGTAGTCTTCTACTTTCCACACCCGTTTGAAGTTATCAACCCATTGTTTCCCTGTCCCACCTCTCTGGTAACTGGATTTTCCTCACCATCTTTCAGTGGTTTCATCTGCCTTGATCTCCTCCCCAATGTAAACCTGATCAACTGATATAGGGTTGTTGTGTTTCTTTCACCCACTGTCAGTTTTGATTCGGTTTCCAGAGCATCGTGTAAACGTCATTTGTTCCTCCTAGCACTCTTCTTTAATCACTGTGCTGTAGATTATAATCAGCTTCAGTTTTCACCGTTCACTTATGCACTGGTTCATATTCTGCTATACCATCATTTTCTCCTCCACTAGTTCCCAGTTATCCGCAATGACCTATTTCTTGTATTCCCTGTTCTTTTCGACTAGAATCTCTGCATAAGTATTATTCCATGCTGCTTTTAAAGAGTTGCGGTGATTTTACACGTACATTCCCACAAAGGATTGACTCTGTCGGGAATCCTCACCGATATTTATGAGTCGCGATATACTAGATTACTCTGTCTTGTTCAATGGAAAATTCCAGTTGTGTCGAAGATATTCCCCATTTTAAATCATACTCTTTACTGCATATAATCTGAAATCAAGCGTTTAGTCATATTTCATTTCAGGTATTTGGTCTGTTGACAGAATTGAAAGTAAGCAACAGAACAGGTGCAGTGTAAACCGTTGTGTGATAAATACAACAGAAGTCTACCGACATAAGATATGTAAAATACTCTGTAGTTTTTTAAATAATAATAATAACAGCCTTATTATGCACGATAAGCCTACACAATATGCACAATTTTCAGCGTAGTTTATTGCATACTATTTCTCTTCATCCACGTGTTTCAAGCGAAACAGACATCTCCAGTACATCGTGTGACACAGTGATGTTAGATCTGAAGAAGAAAATAATTCTTCATGGTATTTTTGTTTGGCCCCCAAGGAGTGAGCAACGGTAAGCTGCAAACCAATTAAAAATGTGAATGACCAAATTTGGTGACACATGGACATAATCGAATGACCATAAGAACAAGGACTAGAGAAGACAAGGTGCATTGTATCGGATGTAAATTCGGATAGCCCAGTGATTCAAGCAGGCTGCAGGTGATAAAGGATGAGACGTCACACACTGTATCTGATCAGGATTGTGATATAGTGAAATGTTTATACATGTAGTTTTGTTTGATCACATCATCACGGGTTTAGTTTAAATGCATGAAATATGTCACAAAATGTATGTTGTATGCTTCCTCACCTTCTTGACTGTTTAGCCGATATCTACTTATTCTGGAATAATATGTTATGCAAACCTGACTTCTCGTGATATGAGTTTCCCTACGAATTTTCAAACTTCCACTTATTTTCAAATTCGAAATTTAACTAGTCAGTAATGATTTATTTGGGTGAGGATAAAGGCTATCGCGATGCATTTTGGCGCATAGTATGGGTTATCGTGTTCAAATCTATAGAGGCGTTATAAGCACTTATTTTTGTGAAACTGGGGTATATTTATCCAGTTTTAGGCTTCTGCAGGTGAGAAAAGTGATATTTTTCTGTACTGTGTTCGTATTAATGCGTGAAAGTGTCTTGATATCCCAGATGAATGATTACGAAGAAAGGCATCGACTTAACGAAATTATGCCTAGAAATGACTATTGTTTTTGTTTGAGAGCATTGAAGCTTTGATATTTGCGAGTGGTTTCAGATTTTCAGGCTGCAAATTGACTACAGGCAATGAATGGTTGGTGTCATAGCAGTTATTCTATGCGATTCAGGCTTTTGATAGAGAATAAGCCCACAGACATAAGTTAGATGTATGGTCTGAGGAAGTTAAGCAGCTTTATTTTCATCTGTGATGAGTGAAATCTCCCATAACACATCGAAGAAATCATACGATGAATGAGACAAGCGACTGAATTTCACAGTGATTATGTCCATTTTGACGAAGTTCATGGTTAGAATGGTTAAGCCGAAGATGTGATACTAGCGGAATCTACGTCGTCACATGGAATTTTAGAAGACCGTAACTGCATCAAATGGCATCGACTTATCTTGGTATCAGTGTGCATTGGGATAAGAATAATAATATGGATGGTCCTTCTGAAATGTAACACTGCTGACAGTTATTAATAACCACGTATTCATTCCTATCTATGTAGGAACACACCAATTGTACAGGCATGAACAAGTATTATTTAAATTACATAAATTTGGTTTATGGTGAATTTACATGGTTTCTGTCCTTTTTTACTTTAGTCTGAGGGAACAATCTGCTAGGTAGTCGTTCAATGGAGCACATTAAGAAATACAATAGATGGTCCTTCTGAAACGTAACAGTGCTTACAGTTAGGATTAACTTTCTATCGAATAGTAGTTTGTAGCTGCATCCTACTACTAGTACACCTGTTGCGTAAGTCATATCAGTACTAATAATCATTCATTTTCAGATCACTAAGATATTCTGAGCTCCTTCAGTAATTACCTGTGGCTATGAATGATTTGGAAGCTATACTTATGAGGCATTACTTTAAAACCATTTATTATTAAACAGCTGATCTAGAAGGACTTTGTGGTGCTCAAGTTACAATGCTTGAGTATGTGTAGTTACTGCATGCTATTGTGCGTGAAGGGCCAGTTGATGAAAATGAACAGGAAATCAAGCTTCCTATAAAATTACCGGGAATACTGCAAATTGTTGACAAGAAACTGAGTCAAGGGAAATACTTCGAACAGATAGAAAGTGTTACTCCAGTTTCCATAATTACTATCTTTTAGATGTGTGAACCATCTTTCAATGTTCAGAATGATACCAAAACATCGATGCTACCTCGGCCTTGAGAATTTTAGTCTACATTTGTTAAATACTGTAAACTGTCTATATTTTTTATCAGATTTTTATTGATTAATTTATACTGTAGGTCATGTTTACACGAAGCATATGTAGGGACAAAGTTTTTAAAAAACAAGTTATGTCCATTTTATACCTGAACCTCTGCTATTCTACTTTTAACTGATTTCGCTAACAAAAGTAGCGTCAGTTAGTCGAACGAAAATTTGGAATTACTCATTTCAATTTCGCGGATAATTAAACTTGTATGTATTTGTATATTTTATACTCAGAACGTTCAATCAACGAAACAATTTCTTAGTGGAAATATGTCGAGGACACATTTGTAGTGTCCAACAATGATAGTCACGCTTCCTACCCGCTCACATTATTCAACGACGCACATGCAAATATTGAATTCACTATGGAACATGAAAATGACGGGAAGTTTCACTTCCTTGACGTCGCCATGCAACGGCTGAAAGATGGAAGCCCCACGAGGTCAATTTACCGAAAGCCTACATGGAATGGACAGTTCTTACATTTTAATAGTTTTTGTCCAAACAGCTTTAAACGAGCGCTAGTCAAGACTCTTTACTGTAGAGCTAGGAGAATATGCTCTACAGAGAAACTAGAGGAAGAATTAACGATTCTCGAAAAGGTGTTGAAAAACAACGGTTACCCTCAGAGATGCATTAAGAAATATGGAAGATGTGAAGGCTTATATGTCAAACAAATCACAGTGGGAAGAAAGCCTATCTTCATTCAACTTGATTTTAAAAAAGAAAATATTGCAGGAATAGTCAGGAGAATATTTCAACTAACCATAACCAGAGTATATCATGCAGCTCAGTTGGTTTCAGTTAATCGGACAACATACTCTTCAGTGCAATCGAAAGTCGACAGATACCCTTCTCATATTAACTCTAAATGTGCATACATATTTACAGGCATCTGCGGGAGCAGTTAAAGTGGGACAAAAGAAAGAAAGACACAACTTCGATTTTCTGAACATGTAGCAAACACTCTACATCTCAAGGGAACATACAATTATTTATTTCCCTCCAAGAGACAGTTACTGTATCTCTGTAAAAGATTGACACAAAATATTTTCTTACTTCTAGTGCAAAAAAATTTGAGTCGGTGGCATAGCGGTTAGGACGCTCGCCAACCATGCACATGGTCCGGGGTTCGATCCCCGGCCGACGCACTCCTTTACCTCGCTAAGCCAGATATAAAGCTGGTGAAGAGGGAAGGTTGGGCATGAGGCTAGCAAACCCATCCTGTAAAAATAAACACTGCTACAGAAACTTCAAGCCTCCAGCTTGCAGCCCTATGTTCCACTGGGAACGTGAAGGAATAATAAAAATGCAAAAGACTTGGAACACCATCAGAGCTTTCTTTGTGCGATGGTTTCGGGGATTTGATAAGTGCGAATACATCCTTTTGATCGAAACCTGGAAAACAACTGTTTATGTGACTAGAGGCGATGGTAGCTTGCAGTTGTAGAAAAGATCGACTTGAGGGAACTACACCAAAACAAGCACAGATAGAAATTCAGTTTTCGCTAAGTTGACTAAATGGTTTCCAGACTTCGGAAACATTCTTCTATGCTAAGAATATTTATTTAGATATTGCATTGCAGACTTTACTAAACAGTTCAACCTTCTAACACCAGCATTATCATTCGACTTATATAAATGCTCTTTTCCTCCAAGAAACCTTCTTATGTGCGAAGAAGAGATCCTATGAAACCCCATAAACAGTGTTTCAGTAGGTCCGAAAATGTCCAGTCAGAACTTGAGATGGCAGGTGGTAGTAATATCCGATATTTCATCGACGAATACGTCTTAGTAAGTTTCCAGAGACATCCATCTCAGCAAATGAATATTATTATGTTGATAACACCGTTGTTGAAGACATTGTGTGAGGTGAAGTAAAGCTCTCTTGATCCCTTTATCATGGACTTCCAATCAAATACGAAAAATAAAATGGTCAGGATTTGGCAAGCGAGACCTCCTATGGATTCATTTGCATTACGGTCATATATGAAAACCAAGTTCAAACGAGCAGTAAACTTGACAAGGTTCTCACGATCAACAGACGTAAGCAAGCCATGATCGCAAGAGTTGAAATCCCCCACAGTCTATGTACAAACAACTCCTTGAAGAGGCAATAGAGAATTCACCTGCAGAACTGGATATATCTTGTGTTGTACAAACATATATATGCATATGTATATATATATATGTACATATGGACTGGAACTCGAATCTGGTGTTATGAAAATATTTATTATATATATATATTCACTAAAGTGTTTTGGAAAACACTTAAAGATGATGCAATGTATATTGCCATCGAATCCTCCTCCTGCACTCATTCGAACTTACACATTGTCATGATGAGACAAAGAGATTTGAATCTGAATTTATTTAACCGTGAATAAGCATAACAAGTTAATGTTTCTAACAAATGAATTTATCAGATTAGCGAGATACTTCGATGCGATTGAGAAATCAGCACAAGTCTGTGTCGAGACGGCTTACGTTTTGATTCTCTCATGACTCGTTGTTACCCGTAGAAAACAGCTTATGGAATCATTTCTCTAGGAAATCATTTATTTGATGTTGATTTCAAGCTTCATATATTTCAACATTTATCCATGGAAATGTTCTTCTTTTGACTGGAATGAGTAAGGTGTGTTGACTCGTCAAGTAACTGATAACTTTTCCAAGCGATCGGTTGAGATATATGGTGAGAGTCATCAGTGAAGGAGATTTGTTTCGTAAGCGAGCATCACTGAAGGAAACTCCTTCCACTTTTAACAATTTCAGCTACTGAGCAGCCTTAACAGCATTAGTTTGATTGAATTTGCAGCTTCGAATTTCATCAAGTGCTAACTGATTCGTGATTAAATTGTGAAGAATAGGAGGGAGTGAATTTCTTTTTTATAATATCGCTTCTTTTCATCAAGTTTCAGCGTCTTTACCCCACTGACCCTTCCTATGAATTCCCTCCTTTCTACGAAGACGGAATGCAGAAGATTCCTTAAGTCTTCCCTCAATGTTGTGTTTTCTGTAACTCACTTATCTTTCTTCATTTATATGAGAAAATCAGAAACATGACAGATGAATACTCATTCAGGTTCTGTATAGCCTGAGATTTTGGAATATGTTTTCACATGTAAGTAGGTAGGTGAACAAACTGTTAAACAGAAAATGAAATAACGTCCATTGATTGAGGAAGTTCCACTCTTATGTTATCGTAAACATACATAGATGAAATGATAGCAACAACTTTTCACTCAGTACAGTACAACTGACAATAAGTGTCAATATTTTCAGATATTTATCGGTTTGTTGTTTTCCGGAATATAAGTAGATACACCTTAGCAATGAGTGTAATCACAGCTTCGTAAATAACTGATTAGCATCCTCTCAAGTTCGGAATACATGCATCATTCTCCAAAGAAGCGTGTACAGAAGAAGGCATTAGGATAATGTTCATTTGTGTGTCTGTCCTCAATTCATATTTTTGTTCATACGAGCTTTACAAATGAGTATTTTATTGTGTACTGTAACTTTGATGGTGCAGTGACAAATCAGACGATTCTGTAGGGAGCAGTCTAAATATCTTTTAGAACCATAGTTCATTTTGCCTAATGATATTTTCATCATTCACGCTTACTCCATTTTGTTGCCTCGATTTCCTACCTACTAACTGTGTTCGTGACCGGCAAACATTTCGACCTGTATTTCAAAAAGTCCCAGTACTTTTTGCTATGCTGCCCCATATATATATATATATATATATCTACATGACTTGTATGACATGTACGTGTGTCATCAGAATCTCTGAAATGTGCTCCGTAGATAAGCTACACTTTTCAGATGGATAACGTCTTGTTGTAGTTTTGTCGAAATTCATAACATACTGATAGCTTATTTATATCACTCGGCTACCTAAACTGCCATCCGGTTTAATGCGTAAACTTTTCTCCACTTCTCATAGTTTGAATCATCCAACTGCGTTTTCGGATCTCTACAGGAACTCGCACACAATTTCAGTTCTCTGTAATGCTGGGCATTTTTCAACAGAGATAAAAAATCTTCAGATGGAACAACACAATGTCACACGATGTACTGTCGAATACCATTTTACTTGAAGATTGTGTAGGAGAGTAGACATTTTGCAATTTTAGTAGGCTTAAAAGACTGTGCCATGTGTGAATATATTGTCTATAGTAAAGATATTATTCTTATTATTATGAATATTACTATTAAATAGGGAACTAGTTGCTTCCAATATAATTTGATTAGCGCTAGTCAGAAAAGGATCACATAAGTTGGAAATCAGTCCAAGTGAAAATCTCAGGAAGCAATCGAAAATTGTATTTTCTAACTTATATTTTCACCGTGATACTACATCAAGGATTCAAAATGTATGCACACTGATTACCACTGATACCTGTCTCGCTTCTGACGACTGTTTGCACAAACAAATCCTGAGTATAATGCAAGCCTACAGTTTATTAAATAAGTGGACATCTATTCTATGTTTAGCACACATTTTCATTTATCCATTACGATATCTTAAGTCGATTCTAATATTTTAGCATATGTGGAATTACTGTTCAATTAGTTTTAGTAATATTTGAGAAGCCTGATTCCAACTATGCATTTAATCTCATTTTCACAGGAATGTCGGTGAGTAAAATGTGACTGACTGGTATATACATACATATATTATATTGAGACAAAATATCGGCTGAAATGCTTCCAGATGCTTCCAGATATCTTTCTCAAAGTCTGAAAGCGAAACGATTAATACACTGTAGGATGTAACATATGAATGTGTCAGTTGTACTGTGAAAGGGATTGTCGTACGTACGGTTCTATACTACTAATAAATATCAAGGTTCAACGAAAAGTTAAAAATCTCGAATAATGCATTCTTCAGCAATAATAATAATATCAGAATGCAAGGAATCTCGTTAGGTAGAAGCTTAGAATAAGCAGAAGTCCGAGAGAAACCAAGGTTGAACGAAATAGTTTGCAATCTCAAATTATGCATGGTTTTCGAATAAGGACAATCTACTGTCTCTAAAATGTAGTCAGTATTTGTTTACTTCTCATCGGCGTGACCAAACTAATTTCAAATTAAGTGTCAAATTTACCAACACAGCTAATTACCTTTCAAGATTTGCGGTGTTCACACACTCTAATTAACTAGAATGAAGCGTAATCAAATTCGAAGAAAAGAAAAGTTTACTAGACAAGTGGTGAACATTGCGGTGTTGTCGTTTCTTGGGGATCAATATATAATCAAATGTAAAAGTGGACGAATTTCTCAAAGATGTAGCTTTAGCGTATCACAGTAGGTGATTTTATTGAAAACATGTGGTTAAATAAATAATAAAAAATTTGATTACTTCTCTGATGAAAAATTAAGGACGAAATAGTGTCATCTAGATGGGTACATCACTTCGTTGGACAAACGATTCTCATGGCGAATGATTCATGAATCATGACTTTTTACTCACTATCAAATGCAGATATTAATTCCGTACTATTGAATATCCAATCTCACGACAGGATGAAGGCCAACAATAGTCGCTTTCATGAGTGTTCATACTTTGGTAAGAAGAAACATTACTAGTGCAGATATGAACTCTCATTCTATCCGTATATAAATGACTGAAGCGAATATGACTAGAAATATCTCAACAGTAACCCGTCAGTGTAAAGATGATCATGTCAAGTTCTACTTCAACAAGCCATCTTACATGCATAATGAGTAATCAAAGAAGGCAATATCTGGATGTTGAAATACACTAACGCTTAGAGAAGTATGCCTACTTCGCTCATTTCAATCACAATTTCTCCCAAACCATATGGAATTTCTCGTCCTGACAATGATTACACACAAGCACAAGAGGACACTAACTCCTTCTAAATGACAGTCATTCTCATACAAATACACGAATCCGCTTGAAAGATAAAAGAAATGCATATTGTGTAAGTCAGTAAATAAGAAATCAAGGTAGAAATATTACAGACATAACAGGTGTTAGGCATTACACCTGAAGGTGATTTTTACTTCTACAACCAAATGAAGTTGGATATTTTCAACTCAGGTCTGAATTTATATGCAGGCACATTAAATGAATTCGTTTGCTTGACACTCGATAGTTTCTGTTGTCCATCCACACTTCGAACATCATTACGCCACATGAGGACGTTGGATGAGAAACCGTTCCAGTGATTTCCGTTTGACTTTACCAAATCGCCATAGTTCAGTCCCGCTCTCAAATCTGGTATCAGCACATCAAATTTGACTTTCCAGAAGTCCTCTGAATGGTGAACAAAATCGAGAGACTTAACCAGTTGTGATGCATCACCCAGTTCCTCGTGACGTGTCTGCATTAATTCATACGCCAGACGACACATCTGAAACACAAAAGTGAGTTATTATATTGTATCGGATGAGTGAAATGCATTTTTATGTGATTCAACAAACACACAAACACTAATACAACACATTGGAGGTAACTCGTGGTTAATAAACCTAATGTTGGCAGACACTGCTACGAATACTCCTTTTGACTTCTTCTTCGTTATCATTGCTATTATGAATTTCAAACAATGCGGAGGAAATGTTTCAGGTTGACATTACCCACTGAACAGTGACAACATCTGCAACAAAACCAGTGTACATCACACCGAACTGAATATTCAACATCTCCCTAGTTTGGAGATGTCTGACAGAATTCATTCCGAGGCTTATGTTAAATCCAGGTCAACTTCACCAGTTGACGTGTCAAGTGCGATATTATCCAACAAGTGGATCAGAAACGAGTTAACATAGTCTGAAATTTCTTTCACCTTAATGCTGTGAAAAACATTCCTTCCACACTGATTACACAGGATAAATAGAGTGAAATATTACAAGGATGCTCACATTTGATGAAAATGTGCACACCAGAAAATCTGTTTCTGATAAAGCCAGTGTGTCAGTGAATGCATTATTCATTGAATCAATGCTTCTGCGATTTCGTACACTAGCTGACATTGATATTCTCTGACTGCCATATAGAATATAGTCTGGATAATTCGTGGTGAACTGGTTGAAGAGAGAAGGTTCATCTGTCATCAAATAAACACTTCTGTTTCTGTGTGTGAAACGTCCAATATCCTTTGTGTGATTATTCATGTTGTAGCCATTCGAATTCTAGAACAAAAGTGATGGAAGAAATGCACATATCTTTGTAAATCTCAAAAATACATTTGGTAGCAGGAGTGTAATTTAGTGTGAAATGCAGTGCACAATTACCATTACACAGGATGGACACACATGAAAGTTGAATTAGTTTCATTCATGCGAATACTTTGACTTGTTTATACACGACTATGCATGACTCATTGTCTCACCTCTTACACTTGATTTTCGATATTGGGTGATGGCTACAAACCTAGACTGATAATCCTACTGTAAGTTCACACGAAACTACTTTCATTGAAATCTACCGAATAGCTGATGTCATGTGAAGGCAGATATTCGTCGATGACATCGACTTGAGGTAGCGGTAAGTGTCGCGAATCGGAAGAAGTTTGAATTCATGGATCATTGGATTCCGTCGCAGTGGCTCATTGGTCTACCAGCTTGTTGTGTAGCGTGAAGTTCCTGGGTGCAATAATTGGTTCGGTCAAGTGAGTGTGCTGGTGGAGTGTGGAGTTGGGGACAAAGCAGCTCCATGGTGCTCCATAGTTTTCAATGACTATCTAACTGACATTATTTCCCTGATCTCGACTGAAGTTCTTCAAACCTACAGAAGCGACTAGTAAGATATTTGCAATGAAAGTACAAGCACAATTAAAGATATCGGTCAGCGAGGAATGCTGTTTCCGTAACTTCACTTCAAAGCTGCACAGTTATATGGTATTCATGGATGTCAGGCAGATGCCCGTCAATTCACTTGTTCATATCACCTGATCACAAAACATATGAGAATATATTTCGAGAATACTAATGGACCACGTCACCTAAAGTCGAAATGTGATGAGTATCATTCAGAAATGATTGTCACTTAAACCACATTTAGTTCACACCGGATTACTTTCATTGAAATTAAACAAATTTGTCATACAAGAAGTCGTCTGCCGATTTTCACTGATTACTCTCAACAATCTTTTCCTCTGTCTGGAGTCTCTGTCTAGTTTTAACATTCATTGCTAATACCCTCAATATCAATACTTTGCGTACAGCATTATCTCAAGTATTCCACCCAATGAACACTGTGCAATGACATAGTTAACACAGTTGTACTATCTTCTCGTTGGTGTTTCAAATGTGTTGTGATGTAGTTTTGTGTCTCATTGTGATTTTCCTCCCCTCATACTTGCATACTCCTTATGTCTCCTTAGTGAAAATCATTAATTATGGTTTATCGTGATGGTGAGCTATTTGTCGATATATGAAGGCAGCTTTAATCTGTTAGTGAATAAAGCATCGACAAAATCCTAAATGCGCGAGCTACAGCAAGTTACTTGAAGTGATTTGAATAGTATGCAGGAGTGTTTGCTATCTTTATTCCTAGTGAAGTATTGGTTTTCATTTTAGGAAGCTGAGAAATCTGTTGTCACGAATGATGGAGTCTTAAAGATGTGTTCTCATAGCTGCACACGTAAAATGCAACCACTAATGTCAGGATTTCTTCAGAATATGAAAATCGAGTAATCCATGACGAGTTGAAACACTGATTCAAGCTACTCGTGTATAAACTGGCCTTGTGATCGACACTATTCATTCATTACTGTCCAGTGCAAAATACAACTTACATATATTTCGGGCTTCAAAAGAGGTGTAGTATTCTCAAGTGAATTGAAATAATCTTCCACATGCTTCATGTACTCTTTCAAATCATATGACTGAGCTTCCCGAATAAGCTGGAAATGTAAATTAAATAGTTTGGCTTGGTTATTTACGACAACAAAATGCAATTATTATTAGCCATCAAAAACCTTTCTGATTCTTCATTTATTTCTCTCTTTCAGTCTAATCGGTTAAAACATTGGTGGGTATTCCTGGACTTACGCTTGCTGCTCTTCAACACAATCAGATGAATAATGTTGTAAAGTGAACAGAAACATTCAGATATCGATGCAGACTTTATGCATTATGTCATAAAGACACATGATTTCGCCAAGTGAAAAATTCAATTCTCTTCATCACTTTTCCGTTCTTAACTTTCTAAATTTCGCAAAGTATTCTTCATCGTTGTGCACAAGATACACAACTTATGACCTCCCCGCCAATGCCTGCAGCTCACTCACTCACTTTCATTTCTACGCTGAAATTACTCACATATCATATGATAGTTTCTAGTTTCGATTAGAAACAATGGACAGGGAATTCGATTCACCTCCTGTGTCATGAGTTGATCAGCAGAGGATTTGTTTAACTTGAATTCAGGTTGTTGACGGCGGAACTTCGCATCCACAACGTCGTTTAGTTTCTTTAACATGAAACAAGCTAGTAGTTTGCTTTGCGTGGACAGAAGCATGTTACCACGCCAGTATTTGCGAAGTCCCAGGTTGCAGTTTTCTGGTAGTTTGATAGCGCAGCCTTTCTTCCAATCAGTAGGTAGACTTCTTTCCTCCCACACTTCCTGTAGTAGTTGTGTGAGGATATCCGTTGAGATGTTGAGATCTGCCTACAGTACGTCTGCAGGAAATCTATTTGACTGAACCTGCTGCCTTCCTGGTTTTCATTGACGTAATGGTATTGTCAACTGGATGGTGTTCACTGACAGTCCTGTGACTGTTGTTGGCATTACTGGATAAAATGTACTTGGTGTTCGGTTGACGAGTTGCTAGAACTGAGCAGTCTATTGCCTCCATTTTCCTCCCCTTTTTTGGTTAAATTCGCTTCATCAACCTTTCGTTGGTTTCATCTGGGTTGATCTCTTCTTGCATAGCAACCTGGTTATCTGATTTAATGTTCCGTTTGTTTTGTCTCGTTTGCCTGAGGCCTGTCTGTTCTGCATCAATCATCAGTGTGTCATAGAATTGTCTTTTGCCTTTCTCACCACTCTGCTTCGGTCGGTCGGTTTTCAACATAGAACTTTGCACATACGTGCGGCAGTTCCAGTCGCCACACTCCCTCCATGTAGCACACAAAGCAACAGAAGAAAGTAGGAGAAATGCATAATATAGACAGTAAACAGAGGTGTGAGACAAAGGAATAGTAATAATGGAGAACAAAACGGTTTAATTGGAAATCATAAGTCACAAGGAGTGGATGCATCTGCGCCAGCCAGCCATTGAGAACGATTTTGAGCCATATCACCAATTGTTTCCAACCATTGGTTTTTACCGTCCCGAGGACCCCAACCAGGAAGTCTACATCTTCCTACGTGGCTTAGACTAACTGTTGTGGATTTCATTGACTGGTGCCATGTTTTCGTTTGACCGCCGCTAGCTCTTTTCCAGCCTGGCCTTATATCAGCTAACATTGCCCATTGTCGAGGAAGGCGATGGCTAGGCATACGTAGCACATGTCCTAACCATCTCAGTCGAAGTAATTTCACAGTCTCGTCGATTGATTTCCCCGCCTTACCTAGCACTCGACGCCTAACCTCAATATTGCTCACCTTATTATACCACTTCACGCGGGAGATAGAACGCAGACACCTATGATCGAAGACAGCTAATCTTTTCATGTCTTCTGCTCTCAATGGCCAGGTTTCACAGCCATAAAGCAGGGCAGAGAGGACTGTTGAGCAGTACACACGCCCTTTGGTCGATAGTCGGATATGGCGTCTACGTCAGAGACGGCGTAAAATGGCATATACGAACCTAGCCCTCTGTTTTCGTGCTGAGATTTCGTTGGGGATCAACCCGTTGGGGCTGATGGTACTTCCCAAGTAAGTGAAGTGGTCAACGTGCTCTACCACTTCGCTTCCTATTTCTAATCTAGGGGTCGGTTAAGTCCAATCCTGCAGCATCATCTTACATTCTACAGGGGCGAATCGCATGCCAAACATACGAAGATTGTTGCTCAAGGTGTTCAGTAGACTCTGCTTCACTGCTTTGTTCACTGCGATGTACACTGAACCCAGCTTCTCCTTCTCTTGTGCTCCTCTGCATTAATTCATTGCCTCTTTCACCATCCTCGACTCCTCTACTCTGTTGCCTTCCAGGCATCCATTGAGTGACATTCCTAGTATTGCTTCTTTCTTCCTATAATGACTTGGTTGTACGCGTTTCCTTGAACGTCAACTTCAGAAAGGTGTCTCCAATGTCCTTTCACTCAGCTTGCCTCAGTGACGCCACCCAGTTTCTCTGAATTCGCTATGATCTGATCTGTACTGAAGGTATCACTTGTAGTTTCGTCCTTCAGATTCCGAGTGTCGAACTTGAATTATGGTCTGACAACAGTCGCTACAAAGCTTTTCTACTTGACCTTGAGTGTTCCTTGAACTAAATAATAGTTTGTGGCCACATCTGCTCCACTTCTCGATTTTGTGTTCAGCAGGCTGCGTCTCCACTATCTTGAGCAGCATTGAGATGAAGTCTATCTGGCTTTCGAAGTGTTCGTCACGTGAGATCTGTGTCGCTTTTTGTACACCACTGTACCGCCCCCAATCACCGAAGCAGTGAAGTCTCAGAAGTCTGCGAGGGGTTCTGCGCTCTCATTCATTTCTCTGAGAGTTTCCTGACCCATGATGACTTATATTCCTACGTCGTTTGCTCCCAGTTTGGCATTAGTGTTTACATCTGGTGTTCAGACAGTCCGTTTAATTACATCACCACGTTACACTCAAATGCAGTTGATAGTTTATTAAAACACTCACCTTGTCTGTGCGTCTTATGTGCACACCAACCACTGGATGATCACTCCGCCTAAATCCACTCAAACTTTGGTTGATTAGCTGAGAAAGATGCACGTTAGGACGCAAAACGTATGCGGTCAATTGACCAGCAAACCAGGCATACGGTGCTTCATGCAAATATATTAATTCTTCAGCTAAATCTCTAGGTAGCACGTTTGGAATCCAGTCGTAATCTGACGGAATATATGCTAACAGAGGACATTCGATAACATCTGAAGAAGATTGAAGAAAATGGATTTGACTGGGTTAGTTGATAATGCATATCTATATACAGATTACCATTGCCCTGTGTAAATGACAGTGTCATGTTATCTATTACCACATTCACACTAAGATTGGGCAAATCTACCAAGTCCTAGAAATCTGTCCACTCACGTGTCACAATTTCTCCACTGATTTATTTGAAGCTTGATCCCTGTAGTCAAAACTCATCAAGCTGTTCACTGGCATACATTGCCTTTCTATCTGCATTGCATTATTTGCACGACTTATGGTGTTTTGATTTGACACTAGTAACTAGTGTGATGCATCTAGTCCTCTTTTTGGTGCAGACTGAATTCTATCAGTCAGCTTGTAATGTGGCCACCATTCTAGGTAGCTCGCCATTACGGTGTACATTGTTTGTGATGATATTGGACATTAGTTCCCTCAAGGTTGCAGATACGCCTTGCTGACGAGTGCCAACTAGCACGAAACCTAGGTCCAAGGCTTCCTGCCGATTGCCTCCAACCATCCAATATCACGACTTATGGTCTCAAAACAGTGCATCACTTATTCTCACATCCCGTGACTTTGTCCTATGAAACTGTGGCACTACGACTTGAATGCAGCTAACCATGGGATGACCAAAGACAACTGACTAGGGTGAATGAGCACTCAGGAATTGAAGTGAGTAGAGTCTAACTCACAGTTCTCAAGTTACACAGTTCTACTTGAACCTCTACTACAATCTCCTTGGGAAACTGAAATCACTCAGATTACAATACCACCTGCTTTATACCATAGTTGGTAATGAAGGATTCAGTGTCTAACCAGTTTGTGCAAGTACCCATCCTGAATTCGCGTAATTTGGAAATATTCGGCTATGTGAGCTCATTCGATTCAGGCATATCGCTGATGAGTTCGGACCGAAATGGGCACCAAATGGCCGTCTGGTGTTAAGATCACTTCAATCTGACTGGTTGGTGTGAGTGATGTCCGACTACTCATATAATTCAATCAGTAGCATACGATATCATGCAATATGAAGTAGGTTTTATGGTCTTAGTTCGGTCATTGCTGGTGAAGACGAGTCAGAGAGATGGAAAATGTGGTCAGTTACACACCAAAGTGACTCTGTTCCCTGCCTGCAACAACCAGTACGTGTACTACAAATTCACTGACTGTGTAAGCCACTTTGTTCGTCGTATTTCAAGTTATCCAATGAAACTCATCGAATTCAATCTCACGTTGAATAGATAACCAGTGCCGTGCAATCAATAACTCAGTGGAGACTTTTATTCAGAATACTGAAGTCATGTTCCAATAAACACACATTACCTCAACTCATAATTTCTGCCTTTACATTATACACGTATTTCGAATAAGGATCAACTTAAAAAGAGGAATACTCCAATGCGTGTTTCAATCGTACTGTTTGGCTTAATGACATTACTATCATTATTTGAATTCTCATATTCAGGGATGAAATTACATTCACATGATATATTTTGATGCAACAACAATGCATCAATAGCACTATCTACACACCTGTTTTATCATTCAAGTCTTCATAACTACATTTCTCCGAGAGTGGTATTGTGTTCTGTTTAAGCCATTCACGGAAAATGTCTCCAGAAGAGTGCTTCTTCAAAACCAAAACTCGTTCAAGTTCAAAGGCCATATGTAAGCACGCAGTTAGTTGATGAACAGAGCATCCGAATCCACATAAATTCGTAAAGTCGAATGTAATATATTTGGCAGTTTGGCAGTTCGTCGGATTCTGAAATCAAGCAAAGATACGAGAGGGAGGAGAAGTGAAGGAGTGAAGATAGCCTTGTATCATGACACAATACTACAATAGTACTACAGGTACACCTGGCTATGTTGAGGCTGTCTGAAATAGGCTAAATTTGAAAAATCAATATCCATCTGTTATATGACAGTGTATGTTCTTACTAAAATGTTGGTTGTGGCAAGATTCGAAAGACTGTCCTTCGGATCATCAATGTGACATTCTATTGACTGCGACTCAAGATCCAATTGCTAATCAGCCCACCATTTCACTATAATCATCATCGAGACTGATACGCCAGATCCTGATTCCCACTCCAATTCATTCATCACCCAAATGAAGATATCGGACGGAATCACTCATTCATCAGAGCTGTCTACTCTGGCAGTAATTTCAGGAATCCTTTCATTTCAGAATTTTCAAACAATAATAGTAATAATAATAATAATAACAATAATAATAATAATAATGAAATCTCTGCATACCTGGAGTTGTCGAATCCGCTTCTGTACTGTTTCAGCGAGTTGGTTCAAACCGGTTTTTCGAAATCTTGAAAAGCCATCTGTTTCACCCAATTCTTTCAGATGGGCTTCCATGTGTTCAATGATTTCGTGTAGCTGAATTTCATATCTTTCCAGTGACATTCTGATTGACGAGATGTTTGTATTATTTTCATGCAGATTACTGAATTCTTCGAGACTTTGAGCGATCTTGTGCAGTCCGACTGAAGCGTATTTCATTTCATGCAAGTAGTGTATAGCTCTACGTCGAAGAATCTCATGAGAGTGACCGATTGAAGATGATACTATGAACGAAAGGTGAACAAGTCCAGTGTTCAGTTATCAATCAGATTACCGTTGAAGGAAAAAGTCGTAATATTGTTTAAAGTTTACTATGCATCAGCTTGTTTTGATACTGCGCCAACTACTAAACTTTGAACTGAACACAATATTACATTTCTAATTTTAACTTCAGATTCCATGTTGCATTGAGGTGAACTACAATGTGTAGCTGATGAAAATTGATAGTAGGATAAATAAAATGATGACATATAGTATTTCTGATCGCGTAATGATCTGCTTATCAGCGGTCTGAATTTTCTCGATGCAACAGTCATTTGAATTACCCAGAAAAATCAACCATTAAAATTCAAAATCGATCAAAACCTGCATGGGTAAACTGAGGAACTAACCTGGAAACAGTCTCGTATGCGGTGTTTTCGTGTGGTTTTGGCTGATAAGAAAACAAGTGGTATAGAAATGAAAGTACACAATGTCATCTGACAGAGTAAATTTAGGAACCATAAATTTATGTATATATATATATATATATATATATATATATATATGGTCTTAATCTACTGCTCCGCTAGGAATCAAGAAAACATTTGAGCAGAATTGACACATTTTCGGACAAATTTGCGAATGAATCATTACTATAAGTAAGAGTGCAAATTGTGAATATGGGCACTTAATAAATTAACAACTGGATGCATATAATATTGGTTATTTCGAACACGCATCGCTGAGATTACATGTGTACAATCAAATATAAGGAACATTAAACAATCAGAGAACTGATCGACACCTTATTGAAAGCAAAATACAAGGCAACTTAAGACTTCACTTACAAGTCTATAGTGAAATAGGATGCATTTCTGCTTTGATGCATAGAGTATGAAAGAGAATGATACGAAAATATATGGGTGCACTGTGTCACACTGAACTTGTTCATATCCGTAGATCAGAAGTGATACCACAATAGAGAGGTCTGATAAAACTCTGTTCTCTGATTTAAGATCATGGCTACAATACCATTAGTTATTTCAATTGACATCCGTACACAAAGTCGTATATCTTGCAAACGTATGAAGAGAATGATGCAAAATACTCCACGAGTGGAAAGAAGTTGATTGTTTTCATGCTTGACACTTCGTAATTTGAAAGTGTTCCTATTCACAAAGAAGACTTTCATGGCAAATGTGATAAGTTTTCAAATTGTTCACCCTCACACTTTTCAATCCTTATCAATCACATAGGACGCCATCCTACTTATTCAAATAATCACTGGGTAATTGGCGACACAAGTGAAATCTCCACAGAAAATACCTAAAATTCTATCATGCTAATGTATCCAATATCTAGTGAAATTTTATTTGAATAGATAGAGAAGTCAGAAAACTAAAGCAACATATGCTCCTTATTGAGCACAAATCAATATTAAAGAAGAACAAACTGATTTATGGACAAAATAATTCATTATCGTGTATGAGTTGATGCCTGAGTTTACAAGTCACTGTCACGACAGTTAGTACTCAATAACAAGATTCATGAAAATTATCTTCTCAATGAACCGACTGACTCAATGTAATGTCATAATTGAAAAATATTCATCTTCAAAATACAACTAGTTAGTTAGTGGAGCAAATCAATTTTCATACTGAACTCACTCACCAAGTAGTCAGAAATACTGTCACTTATGAGCTGAAAAGTGGCCTTTAGGTTTGCAGTTTACTTTATGATTTATTTTTTCTATATTCGCTTGTTTGAAATTTCTAATTCAAGCTTCACTTATCAGAATCATCTTTTGTTGAGTTTCTGGTAATGTATCAATGTATCATATTAATAGATATTAGAATATATATACACTTAGTGAACTAAAACTTAATGGTCTTCAGACTGTGCACGAACAAATGACAAAAGTCCTGACTAAAATATGAACAAACCGGATGACAGAAAGAGTGATTTCATCAGCATATCAGAGACAGGGTATTCGTAGACGCTTGATATAACAGGTCAACATCGCTACAATAAACTAATATAGTTGATTTGAAATTGTTGGTGTGTCTCTGTCATGGTTTTGACATGAAACGTGTATTCAGAATGATTCACATTTGAACAATTCTACTGGCACTTACGACTTTTCTACAGTCTGAATGACTTCAAATGACTTGAACAAACATGCTTCGATGAAGAGTATATCATTGTGTCAGTATGTGTAACTGCATCGTATATAAATAAGGAGGGAATAAGTGTATGATGCGTCAAATTACTTTTCAAAAATAGAATCAGATATATGGAGGCAAAAGCCAGAGAAAGTGTCATCTCGATTGGATGAAAACCGGTTATCGCATTGTTGTTGATATTACTAATGCTCTTGTCACCACTATTGTTATTTGCATCATTTAGACAGGATTACGAGGAAAGATACTTACAGTCTGCGTTCACATGCATCGCTTTACCGCAGAAGGAAGAGGCGATTTCAGATGGACGCATGATGTTCGATTATATATCGGATAGAGTGAAAGATGGAGATATACTTCATGTAATTGCCTAGATCGAAACTACTGAGGATTTGGCAGCCTATACTTAGTGATATTTTGTATAGGATTGACTTCGCTTTACCAGACAAGCATATTTTAATAGGTGATAGCCATTAGTTTACTGAGAAGACCATTATGACCTCGTTGTACGATGAAGTCAGCGGAAGTCAGAATTCCCTCAGCTTACACAACCTTCTCCTGGCATGTCGTAATGAAGCCAGTCTTATCCCGATATGACAGTTTTGGATGAGCTTAAATCATTTTCTTGATTTCTCACAACAAATGTTCACATTTTAACGTTCTTCACAACGAGTTGAAATATAAAAGTGATTGTGCAGCTTTGGAATTGTCGTCTTTACAGAATGATTTTCAAATAAGGAGCCTCTTCTAATATCCAACTCAACTATCTATGGTAACTGATGTGAGCATGTTGATACTGCAAGGCAGGAAGCTGAAATGTGGACAAAGTCCACAGCAGGCTGACATTGATTCCTTTTCGGTTGGATTAGTGAAGTAAATAAATTCAGATGAACACCAGTCGACTAAGTGTGATTCTCATTCACACTTCCACCAATACCAGTTATACAATGAGGTTTTAAATATATCAGTTATAAGTCGGAAATATTTTATTACAGAGAATATTAAAATTAAAATTTCAAGTCACTTGCCGCACTTAGATTCACCTGAATTTGTTGAGCATAACATGAAGACGTTTCATTTGAACAGAAATCCAATCTATCTTCCAACTTGCATCTCTCGCTTCTCGGATCACAGCTTCCCAGCATGCAGTTCCTCTGGACTTTGATATCTTGCTGAAGAAGTCTTCAACACAGAAATGAAGAAGAGGCAGCAGTGGTATCCATGTGACGGCGATCGAAATGAGCTCAGCTTTTGTGCATCCTTAATTGACAATAATCGCTTTGAAAGAAGAATAAAATCACTCACTGTGCAACCACATCAAGCGCATTAGTCAAGTGCGTTTTGACGCTTATGTTGTTCTGTAAACCCAAATGAATGAACAGTAGTATGGAATAGAAATTTTACTCAAATCATTCTTCAGTATGATTTATCTATTTGATTGGCTCAAGGTGAATTCAAATGGACCAACCAAAATCATGCATTGTCATCATCGAATTGTCACAATGGTAACTATAGAGACGAAGTGGCTGATTTTGAACCTTAACTGCACGATAGTAATAATAATAAAAATAATAATATCGACTTCATTCTCAAAACTTCAAAGGGAAGACATAAAATATGAGAAGTGAATTTTAATAAAATGCCTTTTTCATTTGCCATAAGTTTTATTGGTGATGATTATATTGAGTAAATTAGAATCCTGAGCCCAATAAAAATGATGAAAATTCATCAAAATCTATATCTCTCGTGAGAAGTTAGTCATCAGAAGACTCAAGATATAGGTCAGCTGGTGATGACGATGATGACACACAACTAAGAAGCGAAACTTCTATCTGTTCATCTGAAAGGTAATAAAATACCTAAATGCATGATGATGTATACCGCTGACCGATTGATTGATATGAGTAGTTGGATAGCACTCACATCAACCATGAGTGCTTGTTTCCTTCTGAACTCAGGTAAAGAATACGTACTGAGTGTCAGAATGTGTATTTCCAATAACGTGGGGTCAAACAACCCTGTGTGCAAGAATCAGATAGAACAAAACGCGTCTTCTGTATACAGTCGAAGGTGAAACCAATCTAAATGACAATCGTATAACATAACACCGTTACCAACACAGTCACATAACATCAAAGTGAAGCAATGTGAATAGGAATCATCCAAAAAAAAACAAATGACGTCGAAAGGAGATATGAAAATGTTAAAAGTACGATATACAGGTAAGAGAAATAGGGTAGTCATTGAAAAGTTAGCTAAAATATTCAAATTAGTATGAATATTATGAATAGACTGTTCACGTATGGATTCGAGACCAGTTGTTCTGCTGCTTTGTTCGCTAGCCACACCGAAGTGAAGTAAGTACAGGGCAGTCATTTCTCTTTCCTGAGACCTGGCTCATCAGCGATATATCCAGTTTGACTCAGGTCAAAGTGCCGAATAAGTTCGAACCACCTAAATTATAGCTAGTCATCTGATCGAACTGGTAATACGTTGAATAGAGTTCGCAGTTAGTTGAATAAATTCATGACCTGCAGGGAAAGCAGTCCAAGATGAAATGTAACCATACTTTCCCCTGCAAACCACAACATTTCAGATCACGTAATTTTGTTCAAAACTAGAGAATTGTGGAGAATACCTCCTTCACGGATATGTTTTAGGTACATTAAATGTCACAACAAAGATAAACTGAGGTCTACCTGATCTTCCGTGTATATCAGTTATGCTAGAAACAAACGTTTCATATTTCCTGAATCAGGAGGACAGATGTTCAGTAATAAGAAGACACAGTGATTCCCCTCTACTTGCTGAATATCAAAGACAATTACAACTGAAATTGTGGAAGACATCATCTGGTTGATACGTGTCACTATTCCTACCCAGGAGTGAAAATCACAGATAAGAAGTGAGGAAAGAGTAGATAAAAATGAAGGTGAGAACAGTATCAAGCAAAATAATGCTCATTTTTGGAATTGGAATACCAAGACACCCCCAGAGTAATAGCAAATTATTTTTGGATGCATTAAACATGTCGAGGCGTTTGTATGACTGGTTGTCCAACGAATTTAATCATGTGACCAAAATCCAATTTACAGGCACTTTTAAAATCAACTAGTTATCTATTTCCGAGGTTAATTGGGCTAGGCGATTTCACCTGTTCTTCCGGTCGATCAGAGATGTACTCTGTAGCCTCACCTTGCAGAGATCGATAGAACCTGATATAAGAATAAAACTTGGGCACTGTGGTAGAGTATAATTCCATTATGGGTAAATTTTATTTTGATAGAGTCTCACAGTGTTATACAGTAATATTTACTGATGACGTTTCGAGCACAATTTATTGCTCATAATCATATCAAGTTGATATGATATGATATGATTATGAGCAATAAATTGTGCTCGAAACGACATCAGTAAATGTTACTGTATAACACTGTGAGACTCTATCAAAATAAAATTTACCCATAATGGAATCGATAGAACCTCTCTATATACACATATATGTAAATTGGTGAGTGCTTTGGGAATGGGTGTGAAAGTGTCTTCCAAATGCTGTGAGTGTTCACTTGACGGCATAAATTTCGTTATCTTAAGTTCTGCAGAGTGCTCCTCTCATTCTTATATTCAATGATAAGATTTGGAAATCACCCTTGAATGAGACAGTTTAATATGCATCGATTTTGTGGCTTCTTATGATTGATGCATTTTTGAGGATTATTATTTTCTAAAAATATTTCTCTGTGGCTTTGAATTTCCTCTTCATCGGTATCTCTGGAACAGAATATACAAAATCTGTCGTGCATTTCTGACAAATAACTTATTCTTATTCATGTGTCGAGATTCATGGAGGAGACTAATAAACTCAAGTGAATTCCCCTGGTACTTCATTGATGTAAACCTCAATTTGTACTTAAATGAATATGTACATACGAAATGGTGAACAGCTTTGCTAATGAAGTATACCTAAAAGTCATTAGTCAGGTTTAGAATGTGATTATTTTCACATTTTTGATTTTATAATAGTTCCATGATAAACATCAAATATCAGCTAGCAAGCTCACCCTGTCCGCTGTTCGCAAAGTTATGTACCGAATATGATTGGTACTGATGAGATTTGCAACCTCAGTAATGTTTCTTTCAACCTTGAAATATCATTCACGTCGATCAAGGGTAACAATCTCACTCCATGAAAACAACACCGTCACCACTACGGAAACTTTAAGAATAAGCTTGAAACCCTGTGTTCTACTCGGAACTCAAGGAAGGAAGAAAAAACCTGAAGATATTTGCCAAATAGTTCATTCGGTCTTTCAAGAAAATCTATTGCTCAGTTAGATGCAATAAACTGACACATCTTGTAGCGAACTGTCGAAAGTGAAACATAAATCCAAATAAGCCTCTTAAAAAATCAGTGGAATCCTCATCTACTTCAAAAAATCTAGTGAAATGTTGATTATCCACTTATGAGTCCAACTTAAACAGAAATAATGCGGTCAGTAATATTTTAAAACACAAAATGATTCCGAACTGTGGTAACTTAAATGTTTTCCCGATCATTATGAATTATGCTGGTTAGTAGCACAGTAAACCAATTAGTCTAACCTATCAGAAATTCGCTAGGAGAGTATTCACGGATCATTCAGAATAATTTGACAATAATGTGAATGAACTCAGGTGCAGTTTACCTGAACTATATATTTCTATCTTAACGCCCTGCAGCAGAAGCTTTCTGTTAGTCATTAATTCTCAGTTACGTAAAATTAAGAGTAACAGGCAACACTTTTATGGAACACCTGGCCTAGTACTTAGGTTACGATATCCTAACTGTTAATCATTGCGCTTACGGGTCCAAATTTATACTCAAACTTTACAACTGCTATTGATCTGATCAATATATTGTAACTTCGATTCTTGATGGTTTATTTTTAAAAGAAATTATGATAACTAAAGATATCTTACTATTTGTTTGATAATTTGTATTTCCCATTGATTGACTTTTTTATTCCTTTACGTTACTAGTGGAACACAGGGCTTCAAGTTATAGCTTTGAAGTTTTGGTAGCAGTGGCGTTTACTTTTACGGGATCAGGTTACTAGCCTCATGCCCAACCTTCCCTCTTTACCAGTCTTATTAGTGGCTTATTGAGATAAAGGAGTGCATCCGTGGCCGAAGATCGAACCCCGGACCAACTGCGTGGTTGGTGGGCATTCTACAGCTGTACTACCGATGCACTATTGATTGATTATAATGGACCGAAATTAATTGAATAAATTTCTGTGTTGTGTGTTCGAAGTATTCAGGCTGTAGTTTCTTTGCGACTACAATAACAAAGGGTCTTCGAGTGGAACACAGGGCTTCTGCAGCACATCCCCACTTTGTTCTATTCTCTGCTCTCATCTTCGACTGGACCCACAATTACTCATAATCTCTCATCTCCTGCTTCGCAAACGATCTCCTCCACGTCACCCTCGCACCGACGATCCACTCATCGTTTCCCATTCAGGTTCTACTCGATCGATGGATTGCAATGCACCTGATTTCATTCATCCCCTTTTACTAACCATATACCCAACCCATCTCCATTTTCTCCTAGATATTTGTTGAACGATAGGCTCTTGGTTAGCCTGTTCCTATAGTTTCTTGTTGGCAATTCATACCAGCTGGCCATCTGATGTTCAGTGTGGAGACGGCAACGACAGATGTTGATAGAATTCTCAGTAACCTGTTGGAAATGCTTCTCATGATGCTCAGTGCAAGTTTCTGACAAATATAGAAGAACTGGCTGACTTGACATTTGTATTGAAAGTCCGAATTTCCTTCCTAAGGCTGCAGAGTGCAGAAGATTTCCAAACTGACTTCAGATTGATGAAGGTTAACCCTACTCTACCAATTCTGTCTGGATTTGACATCTTCATCCGTTCTGACTGCCTGTGGTTGGCACAATGCTTTCTAGATAAGTAAAGGATGTGACCGCTTTTGAGTTTTACCCATTGGTAGTGATTGGTGCTAGTTGTTGTTGTTGCTGCTGTTGATTGGTTATCTTTATCACCTCCGTCTTCTCCATGTTCACCTGGAGTCTTGTCTTTGCTGACGTCGTCTTCTGTCACTTTGTTGTTTTTCACCTGTAAGTCTTCGAGTTTGTGTGACATTAAACATAAATCATTCAAACACCAAATCCAGATCTTGTAGAGTCTCCTGATTGGTTCAGAGTATTCGGGTCTTCTCGCTTCCATGAACAGTCTGACGCGTAATCCAGTCCACCACAATTGGGAATATCATGAGTGACAGTAGGTGGCAGCCTTGTCTTACTCCAGTATGCACCTGAAACGCCTCGCTACGTTTAGTGTTGTGGATCACCTGACACGTGTCACTTTAGCATAGCTGTTCAATGAGGTTGATAAAGAATTGAGATGCGCCGTAGTGCTGAAGTAGTTTCCGAATCGCGTCTCGGTCAACACTGTCTGTTGAAGGCCTTTTAGAAGTCGATGAAGTTGGGGTAGAGGTTTTGTTCTGTGATGACGATGCGTAGAGTAGCAATTTGATCAGCAAATGATTTGCCTTTTCTGAATCCAGCTTGTTCCGGCGGACGCAGTTCTGCATCCATTGTATCTTTTATGCTCTTCAGGCTGACGCGACTTAGTATTTTACTTGGCGTGGACAAGAACATTATGGTACAGCAGTTGTTGCGGAGGCGTAAATCGCCCTTCTGTAGTAGCTTGTAAAGCTAACCAGCCTTTCATTCAATTGGTAGGAACGCTTTATTCCTTCTAAACCCTTTGTAATAATGGCATCAGCATGTCTGCTGCAGAATCTGGGTCCGTTTCCACTGCATCGGTGGGAATTCCGTCTGGGACTTCTGCCTTCCCAGCTTGCCTTCACTGTCTTGATTGCATGCAAGATTTCTGCTTTCGTTGGGTGGTGGGTGTTGGTTGCATTTCTGGGCGAGTTGCGGGTGGTAGTCGATTCAGAAGTGCTTTGATGTGATCAGCCCATTGTTACACTTGTTCATCCTCCTTGGTAATCAGGTTCCTTTGAGCATCTTTTGTTAGTTTGATCATCTGTGTTGTTATCTTCGCGGATAGAGACCAAGTTATCTGGTCTAATGGCTTTAGGTCTCTTTTATCTGCTGCCTGCCTGTTCTGCTAAAGTTGGCGATGCGTCGTGGAATTTTCTTTTGTCTTTCCTCGAACTCTTCTTCACTTCTTTATTCAGTGCAGTAGACACTGAACTCAGCCTCTCCTTCTCTTATTCATCTTTGCGTTGAGTCATCTTCTGTTTCGCCATTCTCTTCTATTTAATTAGCTTTCACATGTCTGTGGACAAGTATTGATCTTCTCACCTCTTCTTTATTCCTAAAGCGGTGCTATATATTTCCTCGAACACTGTCTTCAGTGTTGTTCAACTGTTCAACTGTTAACTGTTTCAGTGTTGTTCAACACAGGTCTCTGCATTGATGCAACGTAAAAATCTCCGACTTTGCCGTAGTGGTTGCAGTCTTGTCTTTCAAGTTCTGAGTGTCGAACTTGAATTGTGGTTCATCTCCGGTTGTTCTGAAGAATTCCAGCTTCACCTTGAAGGTTCCTTGAACTAGATGATGGTCTGAGACAATATCTCTTCCACTTATCGACTTTATGTACAGCTGGCTGGCTGCGTCTCCACTTCCTTGAGCAGCATTCAGATAAAAGTCTATCTGGTTTGTGGTGTATCCGTTAGGTGAAATAAATGTTGCCTTCTGTATTTCTTTGTGTCTGTACACACTGACTCCGACCGCCAAATCATTGAAGGCGCAGAAGGCCGCGAATAGTATCTGGGTGTGAACTTCACAACGCTTCATAAAACATAATTTTCCTACGCTTAACCGCACTTTTGACTTATTATCCAAACTGTGTCAACAATATCAAACACATTTCTTCATTCTTTTGATAATTACAAGTTGAGCTGAAGGATGCAGGCGAATAAACTCAAAAGAAATATATTCACCAATTCTCAATGCCTTGATTGAAATGGGTTACCCTGATGTATTCATCTGGAGACAAATAAATAATGTATGAAATAGAGTGGAAGTAATACCAGTGACGAAGAAGCACTTGTCGATGAAATATAGTTTCAATTGGTTCACTATTAGAAGAAGTGTAAGCGCCATTTTCTGTTTGCCGTTTTCCAGCTGACCGATCATCAATACTCAGGTAAATGATACATTAATGAGTTGTGTGCATTGAAAATTGTGACTACTCAGCATATTTTGTGTATTACAAATGGGTGTATTTTCCTATGTCTTTGTTACAGTTTATTTTGTGCGCCTTCTGTTAGTTACTTTCATGTCAGTCAATCAACCGATTACGTGCTTCATAGCCGTGACTAAACTTGTGAGTTACGATTATGTGCGCCTCAGAATCTACTTGAAAATGCTCAGCGATTTCCGAACATCTGAAATTTCATCTGAATAAGGAAGTGTAATTCAACACATCGAGGATTTGCAACATGAATCTTCTAGGAAAGCAGCCATCTGCATTTCAGAATTGTCAGTTCGGTGCAGATTGATTTTCAAACAGGAACCCGTGGTATTATTGATCTTACGTCTTCCTCTATTACCAGTCCCCCATCTTTGTACTCAAAATTATTTCAGCAGGAACATGTCCACAGAGATCAATGATTGTTGGCAAATATTGTTGAAGAACAGTGTAGATACGGAAGGAAAGACGGAATGGACATATCAGTCGATGATATTGTCTTTAAGTACACTAGCAAGTGAGTATAATTTTAAGCCGTACACCATTTGATTGTTTGTTACACTCTAAGAATTCAACATTAAATAAAGATGAGTCTATTAGTCCATGTGCAATTATGTTGGGAGTTCTCACAATACAGTTTCATTGATAATTATCCTTTTATTTGAGCTAGATGGCGAATCACTCATCCTACGAAAATGAAGGTCCTGGATTCCACCACAGGTGTGTTAATGCATGTCGACTGTCTAAGAGTAGCAAGAAAGGAAGGAGCATACATCCTATGTTCCTCGGTTTCCGGTGGTTCAGTCCATCCGTGATAATATCCACCTTGATATTTAGTCTACGAAAATCATTTGTGTGAATTAGTATTTAAGAAAAACACGAAGCAATCCTCAGTGTGAATATCCCCTTTGTTTTAGATATCGAAATATGTGGGAAATATGTGGGAATATGTGAAAGCAGATGGAACGGGAATGGACTCACCAAATTGTCAACGGGTGAGTCAGTGATCTACTCCGGTCACCCGGAAGATAACCACTCGCACACCAAGGGCGTGGCTATCATGATGTCACCAACGGCAACGAAGGCCTTGACGCAATGGGAGGCGATCTCGCCCAGGATAATAACCGCCAGATTCAACTCCAAAGGAAGGAAAGTGTCATTTATACAATGCTATGCATCGACCAACAACGCAGACCTCGAAACGAAAGAAGAATTCTACAGACAACTGCAGACAACAATGGACAATTCTCCAGCTGGTGACATCAAAATACTAATGGGAGACATGAACGCCAAACTGGGATCAGACAACACAGGAAGGGAACTCATCATGGGTAAAGAAGCTCTGGGAGAAATGAATGAAAACGGAGAACTCTTCGCCGACTTCTGCGCCTTTAATGAACTAGTGATTGGTTGCAGCGTATACAAACACAAGGATATCCACAAGGCTACATGGGTGTCACCAGATGGGCGAACCAAAAACCAAATCGACTTCATCTCAATCTCAAGGAAGTGGAGGCGCAGCCTGCTGAACACGAAAGTAAGAAGAGGAGCAGACATTGGCTCAGACCACTATCTCGTACAAGGGACAATCCAAATCAAATTAAAAGCTTTCAGAGAATCAGGAGCTGCAGATAGGCCACAAGCCAAGTTCAACACTCAAAAACTGAAGGACCAGGATACAAAGGACATCTTCACTGCAAGTATAAAAGACAAAGCCGAGACACAAATCAACGCTGGCGAAGAGGTCAGCGTCGAAAAACACTGGAACAACTTGAAGACAGTATGGAGTCAAACATGCATGGAAGTTCTAGGCAGAAAGAAGAGACAGGACAAACAATGGCTCACTACGGACACTTGGAAACTAATAGAAGAAAGAGGGATGGTGAAACAAAAAATTCTCCAGTGCACCGATGAGCAACAAAAACAGGATTCGAATGCAAGCTACAATACACTGAACAAAAGAGTAAAGAAGAGTGCCAGAGAAGACAAAAGAAAGTACTATGAAACCATGGCAAGTGAGGCAGAACAAGCTGCAGGCAGAGGAGATCTCGCAACACTCTACCAAACTGCTAGGTACCTATCGGGCAAACGTTTGACACAAATCAAGCCGGTGAGAGATGACAATGGAAAGTCACTCACCAAAGAAGTGGAGCAAAGGAAACACTGGGCTGAACACTTCAAAAGACTCCTAAATCGACCACCACCTACAACGCGCCCAGCAATACCAACAACGGAGACAGAGCTACCAGTGAACACCAACCCCCCGACGAAATCAGAAGTCCTGAAGGCAATCAAGATGCTAAAAGCTGGAAAAGCAGCAGGACCAGATGGAATCCCAGCAGAAGCATTGAAAACGGACCCAGAGACAACAGCGGACTTGATGACGCCACTACTGGAGAAGGTGTGGAAAGAAGGCAAAGTACCCGAGGATTGGAAGGAAGGATACTTATTCAAACTACCAAAGAAAGGAGGCTTAAGTCAATGCAAGAACTGGCGCGGAATTATGCTCCTGTCCATCCCAAGCAAAATACTAAACCGCATCATCCTGGAGAGAATCAAACATGCCAACCTGGAAGAAAAACTTCGACCGGAACAGGCTGGATTCAGGAGGAACAAGTCATGCATTGACCAGATCGCCACATTACGGATCATCATTGAGCAAAGCTTAGAGTGGCAGTCACCTCTCTATCTCAACTTCATCGACTTTGAAAAGGCCTTCGACAGCATCGATCGAGAAGTGATTTGGAAACTACTTCGCTACTACGGGGTGCCACCGACAATAATACATCTCATCCAACAGCTGTACGACAATGCCACATATCAAGTAATCCACAATGGGAAACTTACGAAACCCTTCGAAGTGAGGACAGGAGTAAGACAAGGTTGCCTACTATCGCCAATGATTTTCTTGATTGCAGTAGACTGGATAATGCGACAAACAGCGGGCAATGAGGAAACAGGCATAAAATGGACTCACACAAAGAACTTGGAGGATCTGGACTTCGCCGACGATAGATGTCTGATTTCCCACAAACTGGAAGATATGCAAGTGAAAAGTAGCAAGTTGGCAGAAGAAGCATCAAAGATAGGACTTCAGGTGAACATAGAGAAAACTGAGGTGATGAAGATTCCTGGCCAACACCAACAGCCACAGCAACAACAACAGACAGCAATCAGCGTAAATGGAAGGAACCTGAGAGAAACAACCTCCTTTGTCTACCTGGGAAGCATCGTTTCAACTACAGGCGGAACTGACGAGGATATCAAAGCAAGGATCGGAAAAGCAAGACAAGCTTTCACTACTCTCAAGTCTGTGTGGAGGTCAACAACACTCAGCATCAAAAACAAGATCCGGATTTTCAACTCCAATGTGAAGTCAGTCAGTGCTACTATACGGATCAGTGACTTGGCCAGCGCGTCATAAAGAGCTTCTAAAACAAACTACAGACCTTCATTAACAGTTGTCTTCGCTCAATACTCAAGATCGGATGGCCAGAAAAGATCAGCAACAGGGATCTTTGGGAACGAACCAACGAGGAACCGATTGTGAAACAAATAGGCAGGAGGAAATGGAGATGGATTGGACATACTCTTAGGAAACCATCAAGTGGCATCACTAGACAAGCCCTTGAGTGGAACCCGAAAGGGAAGCGGCGAGTTGGTCGTCAGTGCAAGGGTGAGTTGGAGGAGGTCATGCGAAGAGGAGATGAAAACGTGTGGGCAAACTTGGAGCCAGGTGAAGACTCTAGCAGAGAACAGAACGCAATGGAGACGCACGGCTGCAACCCTATGTTCCTGTAGGAATTAAAGGATACAATAATAATAATAATAATCATAATTTAGATATCGAAAAGTGTTAATCTGAACTAGAATAACTCTCATTTATCTCATAATCTTCATATGTATCTCGAAAATAATCATCAAACTAATGTCACACTAATATTAACTAGTCAATAGAGAAACGAACGAATTGTTCGTTATCGTCTGGTGAACGAGTTGATGGGAAGTTAAGAATAATTGAAGATTGTGTACCAATGGTAAATTGCAACTATTAAATGAATAATTTGCTAATTATTCTCATGTTTAAAGAATGTAAGTAAACTGAGCTAGTTACACTCTCTTTATTCAGTGACTTGAATGAAAGCTGATAAACACCTACGAAAGACAAGACTAGTGGAATCCACAGAAAACTGTCAACATCACTGTGCTGGTCAATCAATTCGGTCGTCTGATAAGACACAATTCACGATGAATAGAACTTGTGCACTGTGGTAGAGTATAATTCCATTATGGGTAAAATTTGTTTTGATAAGGTCTCACAGTGTTATACAGTAATATTTACTGATGACGTTTCGAGCACAATTTATTGCTCATAATCATATCAAGGTACTCACACAACTTTCTAACTTCATCTATATGGAATTGAATATGGAATATTATATGGAATTATTTAACCGAAGTTAGAAAGTTGTGTGAGTACCTTGATATGGTTATGAGCAATAAATTGTGCTCGAAACGTCATCAGTAAATATTACTGTATAACACTGTGAGACCTTATCAAAATAAATTTTACCCATAATGGAACAATTAACGATGATCAACCATCAGTCAAACAGAGGTTGGACAAGCACAATGACAACGTCTATGAGGACAACTTACAAGTACTTTAGTTTGCATGTTAATAGAGTGGGAGAAGGGTCTCGGAAGTATAGTATCTCAAAAGGATGGAAGTGAATAGGTTCATAGACACGGACCTAATGTACGGAGTGGTAAAACACAGAAACAATCAGTAACCCATCTACCATAAGCCAATCAGACGAAATGATAATTCAGCGTTACTTCAATAATAAACGTAAACTATTAAACTCAAGAGGACAACGCCGAAAAGTTTAACATGTGAGAAGTGAATAACCTACATTTACAGTTCGATAAAACTCCCTGCCAGTATATTCTCTAGATAACTATATACGTGACCATTACATGCTTCTCTTCCCTATGAAGTATGAAGATGTTTGTGCTAAACTAATTCGATTCATCAACATTGCCATCAAATATCAACAAGCACAAAGGAATTATTTGTGCACTAAGACATTAATATGTTCTTATTGTCACCTTGCATAGTAAGGCTTTTCGGTCACTCAAGTATCAAAGACGCTTGGATTTCATTATTTGTTAGCTTGAGAGTAATCTTGGAAGCCTTCACAGCTTCGTACATTGTACGGAAATACCACGTGATTATTCTTATTATTGATTTCACCGAAAGAAGAAACATCGGCTGACTGACTGGCCTCCCGAAGGCACTGTCTGTATTGGTGAAAGCTACTGATTATTTTCGTACCTTAGGAAGACTTTCTACTTCATTTTGAATAGTGAATTGCATATCATCGGAAAGACGTAAAAAGAATAGCTCAGTATCTCAGTATTACCTTAAAACCTGATGATCACCAAGACGTAAAAGTACAAAGCAAGTGCTTGGAATATATATGCTGTAGACAATGTATCGACTGTGTATTCCGCAAAATCGACAGAGATTTAAAGTTGTATGCTGCTGAAATGCTCTCGGATGGCTGGAATTTACCATGCTCATGTCACAATCAGACAAGTTTAGGCTAAATTCTACTCGGAAATGCAGGTATGCACTACTGCAGATCATGGAATAATTACATTTCACGTGTTGGTTCGTAAAAATCTGATTGATTGATTGGTTGATGAACAAGTGGATTTTGAACCACTGGTTAAATGGTTAACGAGCTCACCTTGCAACCTGAATGTGTTGGGTTCTATCTCTGTTAGAGTCACGCGTGAGTAAAGCTGAAGACTGTCAAGCTGGGACGAAACGCCTGAAAGTAGAAGTTGGGTGTTTCCAGATTGTCTAAGTTCTTATGTAGTAGGCTGGACAGAACACTTTCTTTAAAATCGTTAGGATATGAGATATCCAAGTAAGTTCGGAAGGCAGAACTAGACCGAGGTATTTTGCACTAGACTTACTTTCAATTTTAGTCCCCTCAGTGCCACAGGCTTCATGAGTACTTACTAGTGCTTGTAGATCTCGTTTATGGCTTAGGGAGAAGTCAATAGTTTGGCATTTTGAGGGATTCGGCATTTCATTTTCATATCAGAGGATTTTATAAATTATGAAATTCGTGAATATAATGTTTACTCATCACTACGATACATTGATGTGAAGGATGCAATCAGAATCAATTAATAAATATGTATCGTACATCTTATTTGAGAGTGGAGTTTACATGCTATGCAAGACTGCAATTTGGCACCAAGGAGGTTCATTTGATGGATTAAGACAGAAACGTTATAAGCACTATTCATTGCTCATGATCCAGTTAAGAAGTTCTAAGAATACACCTTATGGTTATGAGCAATAAATTATACTCGGAACATCAACTGGCTGTCAATATTTTAACGTTGTGTGTAATATGAAATAAACGTGAAATAAAATATGGAATCACATCGTACACTCTGTGTAATTATCAAACACCAAAATGTTGAAGTATTTCGAATAAAGTAAGAACAACAGTGGCTTGTGTAGAATAATACGGTACAATCATTTATTTTGTCAGCATCTCATGGTCTGCTTACAACCCACAGATATTATTAAGTTTATGTACAGATTTGACAGAGGTTTTTCCCTTCACTTATCCAGGAAGCATCGTTTCAACTACATGGATGATGTCAAAGCCAGTCAGAATCGGAAAGGCAAGATACGCCTTCACCAACCTGAAACCAGTTTGGAAATCTTCCGCACAGTGTCCAGCATAATAAACAAGATTCGGATTCTGTTCAACACAAGTGTGAAGTTAGTCAATTCTTCTATACCGGGTCAGAAACATGGCCAGCGTATCACGAAAAGGATTTCAAACAAGTTATAGACTTTCATCAACAGCCACCTTCACCGGCTTTATACTGAAAATCGAATGGCCAAAAGAATTAGCAACAAGAAATTCTGGCTGGGAACAAACCAAACAAGAGCCGACTGCTCAACAAATATGTAGAGGAAAGTGGAGATGAATTGGGCATACACTGAAGAAACCGTCGAATAACATCGTGTGGCACACCAGTGCTGAAGTGGAATCCCAATGAGAGGCGACGAGTGGATCGTCGGTGTAAGGGTGACATGGAGGAGATGAGAGACTATTGGCAATCGTGTACCCAGCTGAAGAGGACAGCAGAGAATAGAACGATGTGGAGATGTATTGTTGACGCCAAATTTTCCACTTAGAACCCAAGGAAATAATAATATATAATAATACAGAAGCAATCTTAACATACTTGCACACAGAGTTCATTTCTAAACAAAAAACCAATGTATGCACTCATTATTTTCAATCCTTCTCTTGATTTGTTGTGTATAAGTGAAGTGTATATAAAATACCAAACGTTTATATATATATATATATGTATATAATCTTCATTCGCATATTTATTTTATTTTTAATTTTCTTTTGACTGACTTGAGTATTTTATATATCCTCAACTACTTTTTGAAAATTTTTATATTGTCTTTTATTTGTCATTTTTCATTTCTTTTATTTGTGCGTCAGTGGCATAGTGGTTAGGACGCTCGCCGACCATGCACATAGTCCGGGGTTCGATCCCCGGCCACAGACGCACTCCTTTACCTCGCTAAGCCAGAAATAATGCTGGTGAAGAGGAAAGGTTTGGCATGAGGCTAGCAACCCCATCCTGTAAAATAAACTCTGCTACAGAAACTTCAAGCCTCTAAATTGAAGCCCTATGTTCCACTGGGAACGTGAAGGAAATAAATAAAAAAATGTTTCATGTTGCGGAATGATCTTATGAATAATTAAAAAAACATATACATAACTGACAGTTTGTTATAACACAGTACAGATTCCTCAGAGATTGATTCTTAATTGCAAAATATTTATTTGCAGCTGGTAGAGGATCTTCACGTAAAAATATTACTTAGCAGTATATCATGTCACGTTTATGAGTGATCTTAATCACAGCACAGAATATCCAAAAAAGGATATTCGTAGTTAAGACGATGTTGGATGTATTGAGAACAACACTGTTTAATCAATAAATGGTTGGCACAATTTCAAGCGGCTTAACGGCTATTAAGATGCATCCCAGTTCTCCTCACATGATCTTGTTCAGGTCACTGTTGGACACCAAACCCATGAAGAAGCACTAATATTATCATTGGTGGGGTAATTATATCTCAAGTTCTATTGTGCCATTCATGATTATTTATGTGAAGTTAACACTTCAAATGCTGAGAAATCATTGTTCTGATCGATACTGAAGACGCGTGATTAGTCAGCATTTGTTCTAGGGCTCACAAAATATATCTCATGGTGCTAGTCAAACAAACCCTAGTTTGTCGACTGACATCAACAAACAGAAATGTATACACGTTTCGTACTGCGTCATATGAAACTGTTTTAAAATTCCACCATCCATTTTTGTGTTCCCTGATTTGAGTATACTACTCTTGAGTAGTTCGACAATCATTCCAATTATTCAATGGATTTTCCCAGTAACTCTTACTTGAGGTGCAGCAGCTTGCAAGCCTAATAAAATATAAAACGTACAGTCTTATAGTGAGGTTCAAAACAGAACAAAACGCCTACCAATTACATGGTCAGAGACAGGACTGATTATATTATTATTAATTAAAAAGAAAGTTGCAGCGAAGAAAATTTTCCTTTCGATGAAGTCATCAACTAGGCTGTACATTAGTTTATTTTTAATAGATGGGTAGGAAATTTCCAGAATAATTTCCGGCCAAGGGTCAAGTTATTAAAATTACAATTATGAATATAAATGCCATAATAAACAGAGGGACAGATAAAACTCAAACAAAGTAGCATCATAATTATAGAGAAGATTTACATATTGTGTAATTAGGAGTTGGAAATGTAGAGATAGCAAGACAGACAGGATGGTTGGGAAAAACATCTAGTGGGATTATAACTAATGTGACGAATAATCGTTTATGCCATTTGGGATTAAGATAAACTTAAAAATAACATGAATAAACAGGAAGTTTGGATAAGAAAGCCAATGGGATAGTCACAATTAAAAGAATTACCTGTTTATGAATGCCGTGACAGGGACAAGGGTTGGACATATTTTTTGGATATATAGCGTGGGTTTGAGCTTTTGGATGGCTAGTGCGTCGTCTATGTCCAGAAGTCTTAATTTTATTCCCTTCGATAGGTTTGATCAAATCTTGTATATGATTTTGAGGGATTTTTCGAACGGCGCTGAAAGTCCTGAATTGACCAGATGTTCCGTCACTGAACTATTTAACGTTTCCGATCTCCTTCTACTAAGCAGGCTGGATAGTGTTCACGAGCACGTTTTTTAAGTTGGCGCATGGTACGGCCGATGCACTCGGCTCCACGCGGGCTAGTAAACTGGTATATGCACGTTGAAGTGGCCCAATGTGACAACTTGTCTTTCGCGTTTTGGCTGAACAGTTTCTTGCAGGAAAACGTCTGTCGTAGGCTTGCGGCGAAGTATGTTTTCCTTAGAGGTTTGCAGAGGCGTTTACGAAGGATTTCTGCTTCAGTGTCACCTTTGAATTCTAGATTAAGCAGAAGCATCTTCTTCGGGACGGATTGGACTTGTTCAGAAGTCTTCTTTGATTTTAAATTCTTGTCTATGAACCTAGGCGGGAAACCGTTTTCCATCACGGTTCCCAGGAGAGTACGCAGTTCTTCGTCAATCACTTCCTCGTTGCATATCTTCCGAATCCTCAAGGAAAGAGCTCATATAAGATTCCTCTTTCTGCTTAGGTGCACGAACTTCTGAAAGTTGATGAATTGTCCATTCCATGTAAGCTTTTTGTATACGGACCTTTTCAGAGAGTTGTCGGCCTTTCTTCTCAGATGGACATCATGGAAGGGGAACATCTCTTCGGATTCAGCTTCGAGAGTAAAGTCGATGTTTTGGTGTGCATTGTTGAAGGTTTGAAGTAAGTTTTCAAGGTCTAATTTCTCATCACAAATGATGAAAGTATCATCAATGTATCTCTTGTAAAGATGGAGGTCAGTGATAGTCGATGACAAGAAGTCGTTTTTGAGGCTGGCCATAAAACAGTCAGTCAAGAGGGGTCCCAGTGGAGAGCCCATTGCTACGCTATCTAACTGCCTGTAGATTTCATTACTTGGCTAGACCTTAGATAGGTGATGCTTAACAAGCTTAAATAGAAATTTGCTGTCAAAACAGTCAATAGATTTAGTTATATGAAACCGGCTGGAGTGAGAAAATGTGAATGGCAAATAAAAGCCTGTTGGCAGTCGTGCAGCAACTTGAATGTGCCGGGAGAGAACCGAGTCAGATGGAGATTTGGCGCTGACCGTATATAATGCATAATAATAATTTCCATGGAAGCTACCGAAAACACATAAGCATTGCATAGAATGTCTATTCATTCCCAATCTATAATCGTTTTACATCAAATACGTATCTACTGACTGCTCCTGTGAAGCCGGTTACATAGGGCGCACAATTAGGCGTGTTTCTCAACGGATTTCGAACATTGACCTGCGTGGTTAAGTAAGAGACAAACAAAATCTATTCGTAGCGCTATTCTATCTCATTTTGTGGACACAGAACACAAGATTGACGTCAACGAGGCTTTCAAAGTCATTTACCGCATACCAACAAATCTTAACTTCACCTTAAGAGTTCGTTTCCTAAATATCGCCGAGGCTTTTTTGATCCACATTAAGAACCTTAATTTGTATGTCCAAAAGAATCTAGTTCAGAGATTGTCTTTACCTTGGCCATCTAGGTACGAATGATCCTCAATTTATTGTAAAAATTTTCTTAATTTTAGTCGATATTCTATTTGCTGTTGTATTTTTATTATTATTATAATTTAAGAATCCTCAATAAACGTAATCACGTTGACCTTACTTAATGAATCGATATTACTTAAAAAGAACTAATGTTGTTATTGACTACTATTCTAGAATATTCTATGCATATAAACATATATATATAATTGTAGAGCCAGGAGAGAAATTTATCGAAATGGATATTCTCTGCTCAGTTGCTTTGTTTTTCATAAGTGTCTGGATGAATGTTTCCGCTACATTATTGAATAAATAGATTTAATTTCGTCACAACGTCTTACTGATCTGCATATTTGATTGGCACAATTATATGCGATGTGGCAGTTCTTCCACTACTCAAAGAACTCGATACTACTTTTTATGATGAGTAACAGAATACAAGGGAAGTTGAAAGCTCTCTCTAACATTTGCAGACTCAATAAAATTACATTAATTAAATTAAAGTGATTTTGGCAACGTCTACTCTCCGTGAGGGGATTCTTCAGAAAACTGCTGAATGTAGTACGGAATACCAAATTAAACTCATGAAAAATAAGTCGAATCGGTTGGATACACAGACATTATACATATATACTTATCCAAAGTTTAATCTGCAAACATCTGCGCTACTTACTTAATGTTAGTAGAACAATGTGAACAATAAGGTCTACTTCACCATTCGACTCAAAGTCATTATTGGATAACAAAAAATGGTGACCGGTCTCGGCCAGATAGTTGAAGCACACCGTCGGTGGTGTAAAGAGGCACGAGTTTTCCAGCATGGAGGCTCTATAAAGTCTACGTCTGACCACTTCTTCTATATCACATCCTTTAAATGGAAAACTAACATATAAGGCTTTCTTTGAAACTGTTTGCATTGATTTGTTGGGACTTCTTCCTTTCAAATATTTGTTGGTGAAACTTCGGGATATCAATTCTATGATGAAATAGCCTTCACAGTCCTTATTTCATATTCATCTGTGCTGTGAGAAACAATTTCGGAGTGATCTTCTGACCTATGTTCTGATTAAGTCCTTTGATTTAGGATTAGAAAAAAGCTTTTAAAATGCATATACTTTCCCGTCCATGAAGACTTGCCAAGTACAGATCTTTCTAGTATGCCATCACTCCTTTTCATTAGAGAAACATCTAGGAATCGAATAGTTTAATTTCCTCGTGTTCTTTTCTGAGGTTAAGCTTCGGATGACATGAGTTGGATTTGACCGACAAGTTCTCAGCTTTACATTCGGTTTCACAGACAATGAAAATATCCTCGACATAACTTAGATATGATTCCGCATGTTATGTATGCTGGTGCAAGAGTGATGCTTCGGGGCCTAACAAAACTAAATCAGCTAATACTGGTCCTATTAACTTGTTGTAATAGACACCCGTCGAATTGAAATAGGATATTTTTTATTACGAGGTAGAGTATTCAGGTGAAGAGTCCTACCAAAATTCTATGAATTCATTAAATCCTGAGATGTATTAACATTTCTTTCTTGTTTCGCATTCGTTTGAGGAAAAGGTTGTTTTCAAAGTTACTTAAATTTGAGGGTTAAGACGATATTGCATCAAATCATGTATTTCACCTAATAAATAATTCCGCCGACTCATATGATTTACAGGAGTTGTGTTTACTAAGGCTCACAAGTTATTTTGAGGTCCCCAAGCTACTGTGGAAGGTAAATGAGAAAAGCCTTAAGTCTAGACTGAATTTATGCCTCAATCGGTGAATTTCATCTTGGGAATAACCATAGAATCAGTGGAACTAAGTGCATCTGCGCCATATTCACTTCTTTTTTTAACTCTAATGCAATGATACTTCAGTGGTTCATGTAGCGTAGACTACAAAAATACCACACAAGTGAACGATGTTGATTGCAGGTACTGGTCTATGAAATATCAATAAAAGTGTTTAGTTGAGTGTACGCAATGGAGTTTAACGCACGAAATCGGTCTCAGCTATAAGGTACAACGTCTATCTCTAATTAATAAGGTGACATGGACAGAACATTCTGAGTTCTTCACTTGTCTCTCCAGTGTTTGTCTCCTAAATTTTCTGGACACAGTGAGGAGGCCACTTTACGGCTTTATGTTCAATGGTGATTAGTTACATATGATCTGGGATTACTTTGGGCTACAGTGATGTCACATAAATCTATTTATCTGAAGTGTAATTTGCACATGAAGCTATTAAAATACCTGAGGTTCCTGGAAGTCTGCAGCTATCAAAATTTCTGAACGCCGTCATCTGTCCACGGAATATATGTGTTTCAATAAAAGTGTATCCTCAAAACATTAGATGATCGGTAACTAATTTAATCAGTTGTGCGAATGTGTCAAAGCAATACAAATCCGGTGTAAAAGTGGTGACATTTCGATTCACTTTATCTCACTCACATCGTCGTTCCTGAAAATCCAGAGATCAGAAAAGACAAACGCATTCCTTGATGGAATTCAGAACACTCTAGAATTTATCTAGTTTGTGTGGGAGATCTCGTATGGGCAGTCAGCCAGTATGTGTTCTTTGAATGAAAGCATAGGTAAGGTCAGAGATACATAATGTCTGCATTTTGTTTGACGCTGATATGGCCTCTAAATGGCATACTGTACACAAGATTATGTGATTTCCTATCTGCAGGATGAGAGGAAATCAGTTTGCAACCATCAATGTTTTCCACCAAAAATAACCTGAGTAAAATAAACTTGCTGAATCTTCTTGTCATGCACAGGGTCGAGCTGCATATTTATTACCTGATTTCTAGAAAGTCGACTGGTTTGAAAGATTACTGGTATGTCTACTGAACTGCCATTTACCTTCTTCATAAGAGCGTTTTATGAAATGCATCGCCTCTGTTACGCTTACTAAATGCTGCATATACTTCTTCTCGGGAAATCGGTCTAACAAACAGATTCTTTACTCAGAAGTATTGTTGTAAAAATTGACTTTCACCTTTCCTTCGCTGTGTGTTGTGGTCAGTAACCTTGATGGGTTAACACGAATAATGTGTTAATTCGCCTACTCATATACCCGAGGGAGTAAAATAATATTATTTAGATAAATGATGTGTTCACTCACCATGTAACTGTCAGGTGTCTCGTGTTCAATATTGAACTTTGCGAAGAAATTGCACACTTATCGGTTTTGTAGTCACTGTAGAAGCTTGTATTTCCTTACAATTTCAATAACAGAAGTATAGTAATGCCATGAACATATAAAATGACTATTAATCTACTGATGAGTAGTACAAATAGGAACTATGGATTGAGAATCTACAATTTCCATTGACATTGTGGAACGTATTCGATGTTTCGCGCTTTTTATTTTATGCATTAACAAACGAATCAAAGTACTTCACAGGCATTACAAATACATGTGGGAGGATAATTAAATGTCAGCAGAGACATATTTATTGCAATTACGATACGAAATACGTACATATTTTATAATTTTTGAACAGTGCTCACTATATTCATCCAAATGACTATTGTTCGAAAGCCTTATCAAAACTATGCTAATTAAAACCATCAAACTTAGAAATATTACCATGAACCTCTAACAGTCGCATACAAAGTACATAATGCAATGAAAATTTAGTTATTAAGGTGCGAAATAGTTTTAATTTCACTCTAATTTCAATTGAATAAAACTACCACCACATTATAAACAGATGACAAATGGGTGAAGAATACACATTTCAAAGATAATGGAAACTCCTGGGTATATTTTCATGAAAGTACTAACCAATTTGTAGAGCTCTGAATGGAAAACGGTCAACGTTGAAACGCAGATTTAATTCTACAATCACAAAATTAAACAGAAGAACAGTCTCGATGATGGGATGCCTTCATTTTGTTCAGTTAGTACGTTAACATTACATAATTCTAACCTCGTGTCAAACAATATTGTTAATCTAAAACAATCAATAAAGGTTAATAAAGCGGGATTTAATGAATTCGGTAGAACTCGTCAGCTGAATACTCTACATACACGGATATATATACTTTTGAAATTACGTTGGGAGATATAGGACTGATAAGTAAATAAACTACATTGAATTAGTCATGTAGAAAGACAGGTGCGAATGTTTTTCCAGGTCATGTTCAGTGAGATAAGGGGAGAGAGAGTATGGGAGATCAAAATTAAGATAAATTGCATTACGCTTCAATTACATCACTTAGATAAACAATTTGACATTAGGGAATTTAACAAGAATTGCAACTAGAGGGATGTCAATAGTAATAGTTATAATAACAATAATAATAATAGTGTTGAAGTGAATTAAGATAATGCTACTGATAAAGGATTGTTTTAAATGAATCAAGAATAATAATAATAATGAGAATAATAATAATAAATAATAATCATAAAAAGAGGTAGAATTATAAGTAAAACGTATTACTATGGTAGATTCAGAGTCACGACCATCTCCTTTTGTGTACAGAGACCTGGTTTGTAAACTCGAATTGCACAAGCCTCTGCAATTGCAAGCATCTTCTTGTTTCTTTGTCTGCTGACAAAGAAACTTATCAATCCTATATGTCCCAATGTAATTTCAAAAGTATATATATATCCGTGTATGTAGAGTATTCAGCTGACGAGTTCTACCAAAATTTGATGAATTCATTAAATCCTGCTTTATTAACCTTTATTGCTTGTTTTAAATTCGTATCGGGAAATAAATGTTTCCAATATTGTTAATCACCTTAAACATGAAATCATTTGGTAACAATGGAGTGTGTTGACAGATATATACAGGTGTTTATCGAAAGAGAGATTTACCTGATTTTATTGAGTAATTAACTTTCGTCTCCACTGTACTATATAGAAGTGATCTCACACTAAACCCCTCTAAATGCCGGACAACTAACTTCAGATTTAGGAGGGATGTCTGAACGCTTTCGGTTTCATGATTCTTGTAATATCGACTACACCGTGGAAAATCAATTGAATATTACTTATCTCGCGGTCATTTTTTCTTCCAATCTTTATTGGTCTTCCAATATCTTGTTCATCTCATAAAAGATCTTTTGTTTTGACGTATTATATCATTGAGCTGGTAATGTCTAGCGTAACTCCCTCTCTTCTCTTATAATCTATGGATTCATGTGCGTCGGTGGAACAGCGGTTAGGACGCTAGCCGACCATGCACATGGTCCGAGGTTCGATCCTCGACAGACACACACCTGATATCAATGATCGGCCTGCTAAATTTGGGCTACCGATATCGCATGCTGAAAATTCCATACTTGTATCCAAAATACTGTGTGGAGTCAAGCTATAAGAAAATTTAAATTTTTTTACTGTTTCCGGTTATTTTTCCCTAAGATTCGGATACTATATAATGTAGGATTTTGCAGGTCACTAGAAAGGCTAGTGGTGTAATTTTAACCCAGTTAACTGAAATTATTGTTAATAGATACTTGAATTCGTGCAGTTAGTGATTGAAGAGTCCTTTCAGATACTTAACACTGTGTTCATTCACGACTTTCCCCTTATATGTCCTCAGAAGAAACTAGAAACATTACTTACAAAAGAATCTATGTTTGTACTTTTAAACATAACAATACAGCCATACTCCGTTTAGCATACGTTTTGATGTGGACACGGGTGTCAGAATAGAACTGAAATACTTAAATCACAATCTATGAATAAACAGCTACTTATATTCAGCATTATTGCTGTCTACATTAACATTCTATTGGCTTGCAGTTTTTGTGCTTATCTAGTTTCTCTCTTATTGTTTTGATCACAGCTTGATTCCACACCGTATCTTTTTTGGTACAGGGATGGAATTTTCAGCATGTGAAATCGGTAGCCCAAATTTTGCAGGCTGACCATAGATATCGGGTGTGCGTCGGCAGGGGATCGAACCGTGGACCATGTGTATGGTCGGCGAGAGTCCTAACCACTGTGCCACCTACGCACATGAGAGGTAAAAATTGTTGGAATATGTACCATAGTGTACCATATCATATTGTATGAGAAATCACCGTTTGGAATGAAATGATTATTACTATTATTCACTCAACTATTCATGACCTCTTTTAACCTCTTTTAATGAAACAGTCATCTCTAGAAAATCAGTGAACTGAAACACTACCCACACACACAAACACACACGAAGAAATTTCAATCAATACTTGATGTATGTTTCTTTTTTGATCATATTAATATTGCTTCACTCAACTATTCATAACCTCTTTTAACCTCTCTTAATGAAACAGTCATCTCTAGAAAATCAGTGAACTGAAACACTACCCACACACACAAACACACACGAAGAAATTTCAATCAATACTTGATGTATGTTTCTTTTTTGATCATATTAATATTGCTTCACTCAACTATTCATAACCTCTTTTAACCTCTCTTAATGAAACAGTCATCTCTAGAAAATCAGTGAACTGAAACACTACCCACACACACAAACACACACGAAGAAATTTCAATGAATACTTGATGTACATTATAATAAAGGTTTTTGTATTTCCCGATGAATGAAAAACAAAACGATATTGTTTTTACTGACGTTTCACTATTTAATGCTAATAGCTTTATCAAAGTATTATTAAACCGGAATTTACAAAATCTCAGCATATATATAACAAAGAGTTGAGAGGTGAGAAAATAGACTTAGGTGAAGTTAAAAGGACATATTGAAAGTGAAAATAACAATGAAGATCACTAAATCAAATAACAAAGGTAATAGTACATCTGCTATGGTATCAAACCAAACTTTACTAACTTGATCATCGTTCCTCAGTATGGGGTCATTTTTCGTTGTCAAATTTGCCAATTGGTAAAGATAACAAAGCCAAGTGTAGATTGTTGGATTTGTAAAGTGTGTAAAATTATAAAAAAATGTGTGTGTTTATATAATGATATTGCTTATTACATTCGTGTTGCTTTTGTCACTTCATGGGGGAGGGGGTGTTGTAACCAGGTCAAATTCTGTTTTAGTCCATCATTCCTATTCAGACAATTTGGATTCCACTTGATATGAAGTGCCTCTGATATTAGACGTTCTTTGTAATTTCTGAAGTTTTTCTGGATTACTTCAGTATTGTCAAAATCAATTGTGTGGCCTGATTCTATAGCGTGTAGATGACCTATGGCTGATGATTTTTCAAGTTTTTCTAGTTCAACTGGATTTCTTGGTGGTCGAACAGATGTTCTACGGTGTTCATTTCTTCTGATTTTGATTTCCCGAAATGTTTGTCTGATGTATATCGCATCATATTACAAGCATCTTACTTTTTAGACACAATTAGATAGGGAATCTTTAGGGATCTGGTCTTTTACATGGACAAGGTTGTTTCGCAGTGTGTCTGTGTCTAATGTCGAGCTTATTGTGTACTAGCCTGATATCATCTGACGTCTCTGCTCTGTATGGAATTACAACTGTTGCGGTCCATGTTTTCCGAATGCATTTTCGACCGTACTTAATGTCAGTGTTGATTTTGTTGATGAAGTTCCTTGGGTAGTTGTTTTGCTTGAGAGTTTCAGTAATGTTTGATATTTCTTCTTCTTTTTCTTTCTCATTCGTTATCAGAGAGTGTGGTCGTCTAAGAAGACTTGAAACGACTGATATCTTTGCGCCGATGGGGTATGATGATCCGAAGTCTAAATATTTGTTGGAGTGGGTTTTCTTCCTGAATACAGATATACTAAAATGTCCGTTTTCCCTCCTCTTAACTAGACAATCTAGAAATGATAGTCCAGCGACGTCTGATTCTGCTTCCGATGTAAACTGGATTCTGGGAGATAGACAGTTTAGTTTCTCCAAGAATGAACTGTGTAGATCTCATTTTAGCGCTATAAAAGTATCATCTACGCATCTTAACCATATTTTACGGGTGAGTATACCTGGAAAGATGTCAGCTTCGAATCTATTGATGAAAAGGTTAGCGACTATTGTGGAAACTGGTGAACCCTTAGCAACACCGTTTTTCTGTCTATATAAACTCCCTTTAAATGTAAAACAATTACTTTCTAGACAGAACTTCAGGCTCCTAATTATTTCACTGGGGTCCAGTGGACATCTTTGTGATGGCGTTGTATCTGATTCTAGTAGACTGGAAATGATATCAAGATATTCGGCAATAGGGATACTAGTATATAATGAGTTAATATCATAGCTTACCATAATGTCTTCTTAATCAATTTCTCGGTGTTCTATTTGGGATTTGAAATCATATGAATCTTTTAAAATATTTTGAGTGTCATTTTGTACTAGTTGCAGTACTGAGAGCAAGTATTTAGAGAAGCTGTATGTCGGTGAGTTGGTGAAATCTACTACTGGTCATAATGCAACTGTAGGTTTATGTATCTTTGGTTGACCGTAGAATCTTGAACGAACGTAAGATTTTGGTTTCAGTTTAAACTGGAGAGAATTTCCAATTTCGGGTTTCATTTCTTGAAGGAGTCTGTTTGTATTTAGTTTCATTTTTTAGATCTTATGAATATTGATTAAGTTGAATGTGAAGAATTCAATAAGAGTACATAATTTTCAAATCACATAACAATGTGAATTTGTGACGGCTTTTTATCAGAACTGTCCAACGGCAATGTGAATCATGCATATATCGTAACGGTAAGGAGGACTAGTGAATTCTGTGATGCATTTATTGATTCTCCAAAATTTTTATTAGTGTTTCTTTTAAATACAGATTGTTTGTCATCTACATAGTCGTGATGTAATAAACAAGAATCCTGTACTTATTTAACTTACAGAAGTAACTGTATCATGCAGGGAATGGTTGGTTGAAGGACAGAAGCCTATTGCTGAACCCTTTTTGAAGAATAAAACCGTAGTTTGTATTTCTGACAATGTTAAATAATTGGTACAAAGTCTCCTTGTTGCATTAAACTTATTTAAAAGAGTTACAGATTGAGAAATGTAGTTCTTTCTTGACTTGAGTACTTTTAACACGCTTTGTTTCTAGTCTAACAATCTCTTTCAGCAGTTTCCTATCTTCCTGCATTGTGATCACATAGAAGGAAGAGCAGTCATCTGAGAAACAATTGATCAGTTGGTCCCCAAACCTGAGACCAAAGCTGTTAGCATTACAAAAAGTGATCCCAGCCATTTTCTCAAGTACTTTTGCTTCCAGATGAATCTTCTGGTTAAAATGCATTCGAAGTTCGATCACGAAGTGGTTTCAGCTAAAGAACTATTGCAAACCAGGGAGTGCTGTTCAGCTGTTTCGTCCCAGCTTGACAGTCTTCAGCTTTACTCACGCGTGACTCTAACAGAGATAGAACCCAACACATTCAGGTTGCAAGGTGAGCTCGTTAACCATTTAACCAGTGGTTCAAAATCCACTTGTTCATCAACCAATCAATCAATCAGATTTTTACGAACCAACACGTGAAATGTAATTATTCCATGATCTGCAGTAGTGCATACCTGCATTTCCGAGTAGAATTTAGCCTAAACTTGTCTGATTGTGACATGAGCATGGTAAATTCCAGCCATCCGAGAGCATTTCAGCAGCATACAACTTTAAATCTCTGTCGATTTTGCGGAATACACAGTCGATACATTGTCTACAGCATATATATTCCAAGCACTTGCTTTGTACTTTTACGTCTTGGTGATCATCAGGTTTTAAGGTAATACTGAGATACTGAGCTATTCTTTTTACGTCTTTCCGATGATATGCAATTCACTATTCAAAATGAAGTAGAAAGTCTTCCTAAGGTACGAAAATAATCAGTAGCTTTCACCAATACAGACAGTGCCTTCGGGAGGCCAGTCAGTCAGCCGATGTTTCTTCTTTCGGTGAAATCAATAATAAGAATAATCACGTGGTATTTCCGTACAATGTACGAAGCTGTGAAGGCTTCCAAGATTACTCTCAAGCTAACAAATAATGAAATCCAAGCGTCTTTGATACTTGAGTGACCGAAAAGCCTTACTATGCAAGGTGACAATAAGAACATATTAATGTCTTAGTGCACAAATAATTCCTTTGTGCTTGTTGATATTTGATGGCAATGTTGATGAATCGAATTAGTTTAGCACAAACATCTTCATACTTCATAGGGAAGAGAAGCATGTAATGGTCACGTATATAGTTATCTAGAGAATATACTGGCAGGGAGTTTTATCGAACTGTAAATGTAGGTTATTCACTTCTCACATGTTAAACTTTTCGGCGTTGTCCTCTTGAGTTTAATAGTTTACGTTTATTATTGAAGTAACGCTGAATTATCATTTCGTCTGATTGGCTTATGGTAGATGGGTTACTGATTGTTTCTGTGTTTTACCACTCCGTACATTAGGTCCGTGTCTATGAACCTATTCACTTCCATCCTTTTGAGATACTATACTTCCGAGACCCTTCTCCCACTCTATTAACATGCAAACTAAAGTACTTGTAAGTTGTCCTCATAGACGTTGTCATTGTGCTTGTCCAACCTCTGTTTGACTGATGGTTGATCATCGTTAATTGTTCCATTATGGGTAAAATTTATTTTGATAAGGTCTCACAGTGTTATACAGTAATATTTACTGATGACGTTTCGAGCACAATTTATTGCTCATAACCATATCAAGGTACTCACACAACTTTCTAACTTCGGTTAAATAATTCCATATAATATTCCATATTCAATTCCATATAGATGAAGTTAGAAAGTTGTGTGAGTACCTTGATATGATTATGAGCAATAAATTGTGCTCGAAACGTCATCAGTAAATATTACTGTATAACACTGTGAGACCTTATCAAAACAAATTTTACCCATAATGGAATTATACTCTACCACAGTGCACAAGTTCTATTCATCGTGAATTGTGTCTTATCAGACGACCGAATTGATTGACCAGCACAGTGATGTTGACAGTTTTCTGTGGATTCCACTAGTCTTGTCTTTCGTAGGTGTTTATCAGCTTTCATTCAAGTCACTGAATAAAGAGAGTGTAACTAGCTCAGTTTACTTACATTCTTTAAACATGAGAATAATTAGCAAATTATTCATTTAATAGTTGCAATTTACCATTGGTACACAATCTTCAATTATTCTTAACTTCCCATCAACTCGTTCACCAGACGATAACGAACAATTCGTTCGTTTCTCTATTGACTAGTTAATATTAGTGTGACATTAGTTTGATGATTATTTTCGAGATACATATGAAGATTATGAGATAAATGAGAGTTATTCTAGTTCAGATTAACACTTTTCGATATCTAAAACAAAGGGGATATTCACACTGAGGATTGCTTCGTGTTTTTCTTAAATACTAATTCACACAAATGATTTTCGTAGACTAAATATCAAGGTGGATATTATCACGGATGGACTGAACCACCGGAAACCGAGGAACATAGGATGTATGCTCCTTCCTTTCTTGCTACTCTTAGACAGTCGACATGCATTAACACACCTGTGGTGGAATCCAGGACCTTCATTTTCGTAGGATGAGTGATTCGCCATCTAGCTCAAATAAAAGGATAATTATCAATGAAACTGTATTGTGAGAACTCCCAACATAATTGCACATGGACTAATAGACTCATCTTTATTTAATGTTGAATTCTTAGAGTGTAACAAACAATCAAATGGTGTACGGCTTAAAATTATACTCACTTGCTAGTGTACTTAAAGACAATATCATCGACTGATATGTCCATTCCGTCTTTCCTTCCGTATCTACACTGTTCTTCAACAATATTTGCCAACAATCATTGATCTCTGTGGACATGTTCCTGCTGAAATAATTTTGAGTACAAAGATGGGGGACTGGTAATAGAGGAAGACATAAGATCAATAATACCACGGGTTCCTGTTTGAAAATCAATCTGCACCGAACTGACAATTCTGAAATGCAGATGGCTGCTTTCCTAGAAGATTCATGTTGCAAATCCTCGATGTGTTGAATTACACTTCCTTATTCAGATGAAATTTCAGATGTTCGGAAATCGCTGAGCATTTTCAAGTAGATTCTGAGGCGCACATAATCGTAACTCACAAGTTTAGTCACGGCTATGAAGCACGTAATCGGTTGATTGACTGACATGAAAGTAACTAACAGAAGGCGCACAAAATAAACTGTAACAAAGACATAGGAAAATACACCCATTTGTAATACACAAAATATGCTGAGTAGTCACAATTTTCAATGCACACAACTCATTAATGTATCATTTACCTGAGTATTGATGATCGGTCAGCTGGAAAACGGCAAACAGAAAATGGTGCTTACACTTCTTCTAATAGTGAACCAATTGAAACTATATTTCATCGACAAGTGCTTCTTCGTCACTGGTATTACTTCCACTCTATTTCATACATTATTTATTTGTCTCCAGATGAATACATCAGGGTAACCCATTTCAATCAAGGCATTGAGAATTGATGAATATATTTCTTTTGAGTTTATTCGCCTGCATCCTTCAGCTCAACTTGTAATTATCAAAAGAATGAAGAAATGTGTTTGATATTGTTGACACAGTTTGGATAATAAGTCAAAAGTGCGGTTAAGCGTAGGAAAATTATGTTTTATGAAGCGTTGTGAAGTTCACACCCAGATACTATTCGCGGCCTTCTGCGCCTTCAATGATTTGGCGGTCGGAGTCAGTGTGTACAGACACAAAGAAATACAGAAGGCAACATTTATTTCACCTAACGGATACACCACAAACCAGATAGACTTTTATCTGAATGCTGCTCAAGGAAGTGGAGACGCAGCCAGCCAGCTGTACACAAAGTCGATAAGTGGAAGAGATATTGTCTCAGACCATCATCTAGTTCAAGGAACCTTCAAGGTGAAGCTGGAATCCTTCAGAACAACCAGAGACGAACCACAATTCAAGTTCGACACTCAGAACTTGAAAGACAAGACTGCAACCACTACGGCAAAGTCGGAGATTTTTACGTTGCATCAATGCAGAGACCTGTGTTGAACAACACTGAAACAGTTAACAGTCGAACAGTTGAACAACACTGAAGACAGTGTTCGAGGAAATATATAGCACCGCTTTAGGAATAAAGAAGAGGTGAGAAGATCAATACTTGTCCACAGACATGTGAAAGCTAATTAAATAGAAGAGAATGGCGAAACAGAAGATGACTCAACGCAAAGATGAATAAGAGAAGGAGAGGCTGAGTTCAGTGTCTACTGCACTGAATAAAGAAGTGAAGAAGAGTTCGAGGAAAGACAAAAGAAAATTCCACGACGCATCGCCAACTTTAGCAGAACAGGCAGGCAGCAGATAAAAGAGACCTAAAGCCATTAGACCAGATAACTTGGTCTCTATCCGCGAAGATAACAACACAGATGATCAAACTAACAAAAGATGCTCAAAGGAACCTGATTACCAAGGAGGATGAACAAGTGTAACAATGGGCTGATCACATCAAAGCACTTCTGAATCGACTACCACCCGCAACTCGCCCAGAAATGCAACCAACACCCACCACCCAACGAAAGCAGAAATCTTGCATGCAATCAAGACAGTGAAGGCAAGCTGGGAAGGCAGAAGTCCCAGACGGAATTCCCACCGATGCAGTGGAAACGGACCCAGATTCTGCAGCAGACATGCTGATGCCATTATTACAAAGGGTTTAGAAGGAATAAAGCGTTCCTACCAATTGAATGAAAGGCTGGTTAGCTTTACAAGCTACTACAGAAGGGCGATTTACGCCTCCGCAACAACTGCTGTACCATAATGTTCTTGTCCACGCCAAGTAAAATACTAAGTCGCGTCAGCCTGAAGAGCATAAAAGATACAATGGATGCAGAACTGCGTCCGCCGGAACAAGCTGGATTCAGAAAAGGCAAATCATTTGCTGATCAAATTGCTACTCTACGCATCGTCATCACAGAACAAAACCTCTACCCCAACTTCATCGACTTCTAAAAGGCCTTCAACAGACAGTGTTGACCGAGACGCGATTCGGAAACTACTTCAGCACTACGGCGCATCTCAATTCTTTATCAACCTCATTGAACAGCTATGCTAAAGTGACACGTGTCAGGTGATCCACAACACTAAACTTAGCGAGGCGTTTCAGGTGCATACTGGAGTAAGACAAGGCTGCCACCTACTGTCACTCATGATATTCCCAATTGTGGTGGACTGGATTACGCGTCAGACTGTTCATGGAAGCGAGAAGACCCGAATACTCTGAACCAATCAGGAGACTCTACAAGATCTGGATTTGGCGTTTGAATGATTTATGTTTAATGTCACACAAACTCGAAGACTTACAGGTGAAAAACAACAAAGTGACAGAAGACGACGTCAGCAAAGACAAGACTCCAGGTGAACATGGAGAAGACGGAGGTGATAAAGATAACCAATCAACAGCAGCAACAACAACAACTAGCACCAATCACTACCAATGGGTAAAACTCAAAAGCGGTCACATCCTTTACTTATCTAGAAAGCATTGTGCCAACCACAGGCAGTCAGAACGGATGAAGATGTCAAATCCAGACAGAATTGGTAGGGTAGGGTTAACCTTCATCAATCTGAAGTCAGTTTGGAAATCTTCTGCACTCTGCAGCCTTAGGAAGGAAATTCGGACTTTCAATACAAATGTCAAGTCAGCCAGTTCTTCTATATTTGTCAGAAACTTGCACTGAGCATCATGAGAAGCATTTCCAACAGGTTACTGAGAATTCTATCAACATCTGTCGTTGCCGTCTCCACACTGAACATCAGATGGCCAGCTGGTATGAATTGCCAACAAGAAACTATAGGAACAGGCTAACCAAGAGCCTATCGTTCAACAAATATCTAGGAGAAAATGGAGATGGGTTGGGTATATGGTTAGTAAAAGGGGATGAATGAAATCAGGTGCATTGCAATCCATCGATCGAGTAGAACCTGAATGGGAAACGATGAGTGGATCGTCGGTGCGAGGGTGACGTGGAGGAGATCGTTTGCGAAGCAGGAGATGAGAGATTATGAGTAATTGTGGGTCCAGTCGAAGATGAGAGCAGAGAATAGAACAAAGTGGGGATGTGCTGCAGAAGCCCTGTGTTCCACTCGAAGACCCTTTGTTATTGTAGTCGCAAAGAAACTACAGCCTGAATACTTCGAACACACAACACAGAAATTTATTCAATTAATTTCGGTCCATTATAATCAATCAATAGTGCATCGGTAGTACAGCTGTAGAATGCCCACCAACCACGCAGTTGGTCCGGGGTTCGATCTTCGGCCACGGATGCACTCCTTTATCTCAATAAGCCACTAATAAGACTGGTAAAGAGGGAAGGTTGGGCATGAGGCTAGTAACCTGATCCCGTAAAAGTAAACGCCACTGCTACCAAAACTTCAAAGCTATAACTTGAAGCCCTGTGTTCCACTAGTAACGTAAAGGAATAAAAAAGTCAATCAATGGGAAATACAAATTATCAAACAAATAGTAAGATATCTTTAGTTATCATAATTTCTTTTAAAAATAAACCATCAAGAATCGAAGTTACAATATATTGATCAGATCAATAGCAGTTGTAAAGTTTGAGTATAAATTTGGACCCGTAAGCGCAATGATTAACAGTTAGGATATCGTAACCTAAGTACTAGGCCAGGTGTTCCATAAAAGTGTTGCCTGTTACTCTTAATTTTACGTAACTGAGAATTAATGACTAACAGAAAGCTTCTGCTGCAGGGCGTTAAGATAGAAATATATAGTTCAGGTAAACTGCACCTGAGTTCATTCACATTATTGTCAAATTATTCTGAATGATCCGTGAATACTCTCCTAGCGAATTTCTGATAGGTTAGACTAATTGGTTTACTGTGCTACTAACCAGCATAATTCATGATGATCGGGAAAACATTTAAGTTACCACAGTTCGGAATCATTTTGTGTTTTAAAATATTACTGACCGCATTATTTCTGTTTAAGTTGGACTCATAAGTGGATAATCAACATTTCACTAGATTTTTTGAAGTAGATGAGGATTCCACTGATTTTTTAAGAGGCTTATTTGGATTTATGTTTCACTTTCGACAGTTCGCTACAAGATGTGTCAGTTTATTGCATCTAACTGAGCAATAGATTTTCTTGAAAGACCGAATGAACTATTTGGCAAATATCTTCAGGTTTTTCTTCCTTCCTTGAGTTCCGAGTAGAACACAGGGTTTCAAGCTTATTCTTAAAGTTTCCGTAGTGGTGACGGTGTTGTTTTCATGGAGTGAGATTGTTACCCTTGATCGACGTGAATGATATTTCAAGGTTGAAAGAAACATTACTGAGGTTGCAAATCTCATCAGTACCAATCATATTCGGTACATAACTTTGCGAACAGCAGACAGGGTGAGCTTGCTAGCTGATATTTGATGTTTATCATGGAACTATTATAAAATCAAAAATGTGAAAATAATCACATTCTAAACCTGACTAATGACTTTTAGGTATACTTCATTAGCAAAGCTGTTCACCATTTCGTATGTACATATTCATTTAAGTACAAATTGAGGTTTACATCAATGAAGTACCAGGGGAATTCACTTGAGTTTATTAGTCTCCTCCATGAATCTCGACACATGAATAAGAATATGTTATTTGTCAGAAATGCACGACAGATTTTGTATATTCTGTTCCAGAGATACCGATGAAGAGGAAATTCAAAGCCACAGAGAAATATTTTTAGAAAATAATAATCCTCAAAAATGCATCAATCATAAGAAGCCACAAAATCGATGCATATTAAACTGTCTCATTCAAGGGTGATTTCCAAATCTTATCATTGAATATAAGAATGAGAGGAGCACTCTGCAGAACTTAAGATAACGAAATTTATGCCGTCATGTGAACACTCACAGCATTTGGAAGACACTTTCACACCCATTCCCAAAGCACTCACCAATTTACATATATGTGTATATAGAGAGGTTCTATCGATCTCTGCAAGGTGAGGCTACAGAGTGCATCTCTGATCGACCGGAAGAACAGGTGAAATCGCCTAGCCCAATTAACCTCGGAAATAGATAACTAGTTGATTTTAAAAGTGCCTGTAAATTGGATTTTGGTCACATGATTAAATTCGTTGGACAACCAGTCATACAAACGCCTCGACATGTTTAATGCATCCAAAAATAATTTGCTATTACTCTGGGGGTGTCTTGGTATTCCAATTCCAAAAATGAGCATTATTTTGCTTGATACTGTTCTCACCTTCATTTTTATCTACTCTTTCCTCACTTCTTATCTGTGATCTTCACTCCTGGGTAGGAATAGTGACACGTATCAACCAGATGATGTCTTCCACAATTTCAGTTGTAATTGTCTTTGATATTCAGCAAGTAGAGGGGAATCACTGTGTCTTCTTATTACTGAACATCTGTCCTCCTGATTCAGGAAATATGAAACGTTTGTTTCTAGCATAACTGATATACACGGAAGATCAGGTAGACCTCAGTTTATCTTTGTTGTGACATTTAATGTACCTAAAACATATCCGTGAAGGAGGTATTCTCCACAATTCTCTAGTTTTGAACAAAATTACGTGATCTGAAATGTTGTGGTTTGCAGGGGAAAGTATGGTTACATTTCATCTTGGACTGCGTTCCCTGCAAGTCGTGAATTTATTCAACTAACTGCGAACTCTATTCAACGTATTACCAGTTCGATCAGGTGACTAGCTATAATTTAGGTGGTTCGAACTTATTCGGCACTTTGACCTGAGTCAAACTGGATATATCGCTGATGAGCCAGGTCTCAGGGAAGAGAAATGACTGCCCTGTACTTACTTCACTTCGGTGTGGCTAGCGAATAAAGCAGCAGAACAACTGGTCTCGAATCCATACGTGAACAGTCTATTCATAATATTCATACTAATTTGAATATTTTAGCTAACTTTTCAATGACTACCCTATTTCTCTTACCTGTATATCGTACTTCTAACATTTTCATATCTCCTTTCGACGTCATTTGTTTTTTTTGGATGATTCCTATTCACATTGCTTCACTTTGATGTTATGTGACTGTGTTGGTAACGGTGTTATGTTATACGATTGTCATTTAGATTGGTTTCACCTTCGACTGTATACAGAAGACGCGTTTTGTTCTATCTGATTCTTGCACACAGGGTTGTTTGACCCCACGTTATTGGAAATACACATTCTGACACTCAGTACGTATTCTTTACCTGAGTTCAGAAGGAAACAAGCACTCATGGTTGATGTGAGTGCTATCCAACTACTCATATCAATCAATCGGTCAGCGGTATACATCATCATGCATTTAGGTATTTTATTACCTTTCAGATGAACAGATAGAAGTTTCGCTTCTTAGTTGTGTGTCATCATCGTCATCACCAGCTGACCTATATCTTGAGTCTTCTGATGACTAACTTCTCACGAGAGATATAGATTTTGATGAATTTTCATCATTTTTATTGGGCTCAGGATTCTAATTTACTCAATATAATCATCACCAATAAAACTTATGGCAAATGAAAAAGGCATTTATTAAAATTCACTTCTCATATTTTATGTCTTCCCTTTGAAATTTTGAGAATGAAGTCGATATTATTATTTTTATTATTATTACTATCGTGCAGTTAAGGTTCAAAATCAGCCACTTCGTCTCTATAGTTACCATTGTGACAATTTGATGATGACAATGCATGAGTTTGGTTGGTCCATTTGAATTCACCTTGAGCCAATCAAATAGATAAATCATACTGAAGAATGATTTGAGTAAAATTTCTATTCCATACTACTGTTCATTCATTTGGGTTTACAGAACAACATAAGCGTCAAAACGTACTTGACTAATGCGCTTGATGTGGTTGCACAGTGAGTGATTTTATTCTTCTTTCAAAGCGATTATTGTCAATTAAGGATGCACAAAAGCTGAGCTCATTTTGATCGCCGTCACATGGATACCACTGCTGCCTCTTCTTCATTTCTGTGTTGAAGACTTCTTCAGCAAGATATCAAAGTCCAGAGGAACTGCATGCTGGGAAGCTGTGATCCGAGAAGCGAGAGATGCAGGTTGGAAGGTAGATTGGTTTTCCATTCAAATGAAACGTCTTCATGATATGTTCAGCAACTACAGGTGAATCTAAGTGCGGCAAGTAACTTGAAATTTTAATTTTAATATTCTCTGTAATATAATATTTCCGACTTATAACTGATATATTTAAAACCCCATTGTATAACTGGTATTGGTGGAAGTGTGAATGAGAATCACACTTAGTCGACTGGTGTTCATCTGAATTTATTTACTTCACCAATCCATCCATAAAGGAATCAATGTCAGCCTGCTGTGGACTTTGTCCACATTTCAGCTTCCTGCCTTGCAGTATCAACATGCTCACATCAGTTACTATAGATAGTTGAGTTGGATATTAGAAGAGGCTCCTTATTTGAAAATCATTCTGTAAAGACGACAATTCCAAAGCTCCACAATCACTTTTATATTTCAACTCGTTGTGAAGAACGTTAAAATGTGAACATTTGTTGTGAGAAATCAAGAAAATGATTTAAGCTCATCCAAAACTGTCATATCGGGATAAGACTGGCTTCATTACGACATGCCAGGAGAAGGTTGTATAAGCTGAGGGAATTCTGACTTCCGCTGACTTCATCGTACAACGAGGTCATAATGGTCTTCTCAGTAAACTAATGGCTATCACCTATTAAAATATGCTTGTCTGGTAAAGCGAAGTCAATCCTATACAAAATATCACTAAGTATAGGCTGCCAAATCCTCAGTAGTTTCGATCTAGGCAATTACATGAAGTATATCTCCATCTTTCACTCTATCCGATATATAATCGAACATCATGCGTCCATCTGAAATCGCCTCTTCCTTCTGCGGTAAAGCGATGCATGTGAACGCAGACTGTAAGTATCTTTCCTCGTAATCCTGTCTAAATGATGCAAATAACAATAGTGGTGACAAGAGCATTAGTAATATCAACAACAATGCGATAACCGGTTTTCATCCAATCGAGATGACACTTTCTCTGGCTTTTGCCTCCATATATCTGATTCTATTTTTGAAAAGTAATTTGACGCATCATACACTTATTCCCTCCTTATTTATATACGATGCAGTTACACATACTGACACAATGATATACTCTTCATCGAAGCATGTTTGTTCAAGTCATTTGAAGTCATTCAGACTGTAGAAAAGTCGTAAGTGCCAGTAGAATTGTTCAAATGTGAATCATTCTGAATACACGTTTCATGTCAAAACCATGACAGAGACACACCAACAATTTCAAATCAACTATATTAGTTTATTGTAGCGATGCTGACCTGTTATATCAAGCGTCTACGAATACCCTGTCTCTGATATGCTGATGAAATCACTCTTTCTGTCATCCGGTTTGTTCATATTTTAGTCAGGACTTTTGTCATTTGTTCATGCACAGTCTGAAGACCATTAAGTTTTAGTTCACTAAGTGTATATATATTCTAATATCTATTAATATGATACATTGATACATTACCAGAAACTCAACAAAAGATGATTCTGATAAGTGAAGCTTGAATTAGAAATTTCAAACAAGCGAATATAGAAAAAATAAATCATAAAGTAAACTGCAAACCTAAAGGCCACTTTTCAGCTCATAAGTGACAGTATTTCTGACTACTTGGTGAGTGAGTTCAGTATGAAAATTGATTAGCTCCACTAACTAGTTCTATTCTGAAGATGAATATTGAGAAGATTTTATTTTTTTACTTTAGTTCCTAGAGCAACATAGGGCTGCACCAGCACGTCTCTATTGCGTTCTGTACTCTGTCAACGTTTTCGCCTGACCCCACGTCTACCCACATGCTTTCATCTCCTCTTCACATGACCTCCCTCATGTTGCCCTTGGACGATCAACTCGCCGATTCACATTCGGCTTCCACTCCAGGGCCTATCTTGTGATGTTACTTGATGGTTTCCTCGGAGTATGGCCAATCCACCTCCATTTCTTCCTCCCTATTTGTTGCTCAATCACTACTGAACGAAGACAGCTGCTGATGAGGGTCTGTAGTTTGTTCGAAGTGCTCTTCACGACGCACCAAGTCTCTGATCCGTATAGTGGCACTGACTGACTTCACATTGGAGTTGAAAATCCGGATCTTATTTTTCAGTCTGAGTGCTGTTGATCTCCACATAGACTTGAGAGTAATGAAAGCTTTCCTTTCTTTCCCAATCCTCGGCTTGATATCCTGATCAGTTGCGTCCGCCTGTAGTTGAAACGATGCTTCCTAGGTAGGTTTATGAGGTTGTGTCTTTCAAATTTCTCCCATTTGTGCTGATTGTTGTCTGTTATTGCTGCTGTTACTGTTGGTCAGTGATCTTCACCACCTGTGTTTTCTTTATGTTCACTTGAAGTGCATTCCTATCTTTGATGCTCTTCTATCGTCAACTTGTTGCTTTTCTTTTGTATATCTTCCAGTTTGTGGGAAATCAGACAAATATCATCAGAGAAGTCCAGATCCTCCAAGGTTTTTGTGGGGGCCCATTTTATGCCTGTCTGCTCGCTGTCTGTCGTACTATTCAGTCTACCGCAACCAGGAAAATCATTGGAGATAGTAAGCAGCCTTGTCTTACTCTCGTCTTCACTTTGAAGGATTCCATGAGACTGCAGTTGGGGATTACTTGGCATGTATCATCATCGTACAACTGTTGGTTGAGATGTATAATTGCTGGCGGGACACCGTAGCAGCGAAGTAGCTCCAAAATCACCTCTCAATAGTCGCTGCCGAAGGCCTTTTCAAAGTCAGTGAAGTTGAGATGGAGAGCTGGCTGTCATTCTAGGTTCTGTACAATGATAATGCTTGGTGTTGCGATTTGGCCAATGCATGTTTTGTTCCTTATGGCTCCAGCCTGTTCCGGTCGAAGTTTTTCATCCAGGGCGTGTTTGATACTCTCCAGGGTGATGCAGCTTAGTATTTTGCTTAGGATGGACAGGAGCAAAATGCCACGCCAGTTCTTGCATTGACTTAAGTCTCCTTTCTTTGGTAGTTTGAATAAGTAGCCTTTCTTCCAATCCGCAGGTACCTTGCCCTCTTTCCACAACTTCTTCAGTAGTGGTGTCACCAATTCCATTGATGTCTTTGGGTCCATCTTCAGTGCTTTCCTAGGGATCTCGTCTGGCCCTGCTGTTTTTCCAGTTTTAAGCATCTTGATTGCCTTCAGGATTTCTGTTCTCGTCGGAGGGCTGATGTCTACTGGTAGTTCTGCTTCCGCTGTTGGTGTTGTTGGGCGCGTTGTAGGTGGCGGTCGACTTAGAAGTCTATTGAAGTGTTCAGCCCAGTGTTTCCTTTGCCCCACTTCTTTGGTGACTGACTTTCCATTGTCACCCTTCGCTGTGTTGAACTTTTCCCCGAGGGGAACCTAGTTGTTTTGTAGAATGTTGTGAGGTCTCCTTTGCTTGCGGCTTTTTCCGCTTCACTTGCCATAGCTTCATGATATATTTTTTGTCTTCCCTGGCAATCTTCTTCACTCTTTTGCTCAGTGTATTTTAGCTTGCGTTCAACTCCTGTTTTTGTTGCTCGTCGATGCACTGGATAGTCTTTTGTTTCACCATCCTTCTCTCTTCTATTAGTCTTCATGTGTCCGTAGTGAGCCACTGTTTTTCCTGTCTCTTCTTTCTGCCTAGAACTTCCATGCAGGTTTGACTCCACACCACTTTCAGGCTTTTCCAGTGTATTTCAACGCTAGTCTCTTCGCTATTGTTGATTTGTGTCTCCGCCTTTTTCCTCATGATTGCAGTGAAGATGTCTTTTGTGATCTGATTCTTCAGTTTTTGAGAATTGAATTTGGCTTGTAGTTTGTCTGCAGCTCCTGTTCCCTTGAAAGTTCCTAATTTGATTTGGATTGTTCCTCGTACGAGATAGCGGTCTGGGCCGACGTCTGCTCCTCTTTTTACTTTTGTTTCCAGTAAGCTGTGTCTCCACTTCCTCGAGCAGCATTGAGATGAAGTCAATGTGGTATTTGGTTCGCCCGTCTGGTGACACCCATGTATCCTTGTGTTTGTATACGTTGTCGCCAATCACTAGTTCATTGAAGTCGCAGAAGTCGGCGAAGAGTTCTCCGTTTTCATTCATCTCTCCGAGAGTTTCTCTACCCATAATGAGATCTCTTCTTTTGCTGTCGGTTCTCAGTATGGCATTCATGTCTTCCATTAGTATTTTAATGTCACCAACTGGAGTCTAGTCCATTGTTGCCTGTAGTTGCCTGTGGAACTCTTCTTTCCTTTCTAGGTCTGCGTTGTTTGTGGGTGCACAACATTGTATAACTGGCACTTTACTTCCTTTGGATTTGAATCTGGCGGACATTATCCTGGGCGAGATCGCCTTTATTGTATCAGGGCCTTCGTTGCCGTTGATAACATCATGATAACCACACACTCGGTGTGCATGTGGTTGTCTTCTGGGTGACTGGAGTGGACCGAAGACTCTTCTGTTGAAAATTTGGTGAGTCCACTCCCATTTCATCTACTTCCACATATTCCTAGTACTTGAATACCTTATCTTTTCATCTTATTTGCAATCTGGGCAGCTTTCCCATGTCCCCACAAATACTTTTTCATTCATCGATATGAGACTCATCGTGCTGAGGTTTCTGTAGCAACTTTGTTTACAGGGTGGGGCTGCTAGCCTCACGCCTGAGAAGGTAGTTATTACATGCAAATGTAGTTGACAGAGGAGCGGTTTTATGGGTTGCTACCCTTAGAAACAGGAAAACAAGGAATAAAGCAATCGGAAAAACACCAGCAAAACGAAAAAATTCACAACAGAAAGGACAGCGACAACAACATCAAAAAATCCGTAGCAATACTATCACTGTCAAATACAGTTAACAAAAATGGTATCAAAATCAAAGACTCACTGACTTGCGCCGAATTAGACGCGTAAATCCCACAATATATACAATTATAGATATTAGTTAGTGTTAAACAGTCACAAAGTGCCAAACAGATAGTTATGTGTGTTATCAGTCAACAAGATTTTATCCACAGATTCACTGTTCGAAAGTCAAATAATTACAATAAGTTCCACAACTTTCTGGCAAGAAACGCCAGATAAATAAGAGTTTTATGTAACTAATCGAAAAGCGCGTCAAGGTAAAGTCAATTGAGAAGTTGCATTTCATGAATCTTGTCACTGAGTACTAACTTTGTGAGCAGTGTGTAGTGAACTCAAAACAATTAAACAAGTTGACTGTCATAAAAGTGACCTGTAAACTCAGGCATCAACTCATACACGATAATGAATTATTTTGTCCATAAATCAGTTTGTTCTTCTTTAATATTGATTTGTGCTCAATAAGGAGCATATGTTGCTTTAGTTTTCTGACTTCTCTATGTATTCAAATAAAATTTCACTAGATATTGGATACATTAGCATGATAGAATTTTAGGTATTTTCTGTGGATATTTCACTTGTGTTGCCGATTACCCAGTGATTATTTGAATAAGTAGGATGGCGTCCTATGTGATTGATAAGGATTGAAAAGTGTGAGGGTGAACAATTTGAAAACGTATCACATTTGCCATGATAGTCTTCTTTGTGAATAGGAACACTTTCAAATTACGAAGTGTCAAGCATGAAAACAATCAACTTCTTTCCACTCGTGGAGTATTTTGCATCATTCTCTTCATACGTTTGCAAGATATACGACTTTGTGTACGGATGTCAATTGAAATAACTAATGGTATTGTAGCCATGATCTTAAATCAGAGAACAGAGTTTTATCAGACCTCTCTATTGTGGTATCACTTCTGATCTACGGATATGAACAAGTTCAGTGTGACACAGTGCACTCATATATTTTCGTATCATTCTCTTTCATACTTTGTACATCAAACCAGAAATGCATCCTATTTCATTATAGACTTGTAAATGAAGTCTTAAGTTGCCTTGTATTTTGCTTTCAATAAGGTGTCGATCAGTTGTCTGATTGTTTAATGTTCCTTATATTTGATTGTACACATGTAATCTCAGCGATGCGTGTTCGAAATAACCAATATTATATGCATCCAGTTGTTAATCTATTAAGTGCCCATATTCACAATTTGCACTCTTACTTATAGTAATGATTCATTCGCAAATTTGTCCGAAAATGTGTCAATTCTGCTCAAATGTTTTCTTGATTCCTAGCGGAGCAGTAGATTAAGACCATATATATATATACATATATATACATAAATTTATGCTTCCTAAATTTACTCTGTCAGATGACATTATGTACTTTCATTTCTATACCACTTGTTTTCTTATCAGCCAAAACCACACGAATACACCGCGTACGAGACTGTTTCCAGGTTAGTTCCTCAGTTTACCCATGCAGGTTTTGATCGATTTTGAATTTTAATGGTTGATTTTTCTGGGTAATTCAAATGACTGTTGCATCGAGAAAATTCAGACCGCTGATAAGCAGACCATTACGCGATCAGAAATACTATATGTCATCATTTTATTTATCCTACTATCAATTCTCATCAGCTACACATTGTAGTTCACCTCTTCGCATTTAGTGGATATATATCGTGAAATTCAATGCAACATGGAATCTGAAGGTTAAATTAGAAATGTAATATTGTGTTCAGTTCAAAGTTTAGTAGTTGGCGCAGTATCAAAACAAGCTGATGCATAGTAAACTTTAAACAATATTACGAACTTTTTCCTTCAACGGTAATCTGATTGATAACTGAACACTGGACTTGTTCACTTTTCGTTCATAGTATCATCTTCAATCGGACACTCTCATGAGATTCTTCGACGTAGAGCTATACACTACTTGCATGAAATGAAATACACTTCAGTCGGACTGCACAAGATCGCTCAAAGTCTCGAAGAATTCAGTAATCTGCATGAAAATAATACAAACATCTCGTCAATCAGAATGTCACTGGAAAGATATGAAATTCAGCTACACGAAATCATTGAACACATGGAAGCCCATCTGAAAGAATTGGGTGAAACAGATGGCTTTTCAAGATTTCGAAAAACCGGTTTGAACCAACTCGCTGAAACAGTACAGAAGCGGATTCGACAACTCCAGGTATGCAGAGATTTCATTATTATTATTAATTTTGTTTGGAAATTCTGAAATGAAAGGATTCCTGAAATTACTGCCAGAGTAGACAGCTCTGATGAATGAGTGATTCCGTCCGATATCTTCATTTGGGTGATGAATGAATTGGAGTGGGAATCAGGATCTGGCGTATCAGTCTCGATGATGATTATAGTGAAATGGTGGGCTGATTAGCAATTGGATCTTGAGTCGCAGTCAATAGAATTTCAGATTAGTGATCCGAAGGACAGTCTTTCGAATCTTGCCACAACCAACATTTTAGTAAGAACATACACTGTCATATAACAGATGGATATAGATTTTTCAAATTTAGCCTATTTCAGACAGCCTCAACATAGCCAGGTGTACCTGTAGTACTATTGTAGTATTGTGTCATGATACAAGGCTATCTTCACTCTTTCAATTCTCCTCCCTCTCGTATCTTTGCTTGATTTCAGAATCCGACGAACTGTCAAACTGCCAAATATATTACATTCGACTTTACGAATTTATGTGGATTCGGATGCTCTGTTCATCAACTAACTGCGTGCTTACATATGGCCTTTGAACGTGAACGAGTTTTGGTTTTGAAGAAGCACTCTTCTGGAGACATTTTCCGTGAATGGCTTAAACAGAACACAATACCACTCTCGGAGAAATGTAGTTATGAAGACTTGAATGATAAAACCTGTGTGTAGATAGTGCTATTGATGCATTGTTGTTGCATCAAAATATATCATGTGAATGTAATTTCATCCCTGAATATGAGAATTCAAATAATGATAGTAATGTCATTAAGCCAAACAGTACGATTGAAACACGCATTGGAGTATTCCTCTTTTTAAGTTGATCCTTATTCGAAATACGTGTATAATGTAAAGGCAGAAATTATGAGTTGAGGTAATGTGTGTTTATTGGAACATGACTTCAGTATTCTGAATAAAAGTCTCCACTGAGTTATTGATTGCACGGCACTGGTTATCTATTCAACGTGAGATTGAATTCGATGAGTTTCATTGGATAACTTGAAATACGACGAATAAAGTGGCTTACACAGTCGGTGAATTTGTAGTACACGTACTGGTTGTTGCAGGCAGTGAACAGCGTCACTTTGGTGTGTAACTGACCACATTTTCCATCTCTCTGACTCGTCTTCATCAGCAATGACCAAACTAAGACCATAAAACCTACTTCATATTTCACGATGTCGTATGCCACTGATTGAATTATATGAGTAGTCGGACATCACTCACACCAACCAGTAGTGCTTCCTAGTCAGATTGAAATGATCTTAACACTAGACGGCCATTTGGTGCCCATTTCGGTCCGAACTCATCAGCGATATGCCTGAATCGAATGAGCTCACATAGCCGAATATTTCCAAATCACGCAAATTCAGGATGGGTACTTACACAAACTGGTTAGACACTGAATCCTTCATCAACAACTATGGTATAAAGCAGGTGGTATTGTAATCTGAGTGATTTCAGTTTCCCAAGGAGATTGTGGTAGAGGTCCAAATAGAACTGTGTAACTTGAGAACTGTGAGTTAAACTCTACTCATTTCAATACCTGAGTGCTCAACCAGCCTAGTCAGTTGTCTTTGGTCACCCCATGGTTAGCTGCATTCAAGTCGTAGTGCCACAGTTTCATAGGACAAAGTCACGGGATGTGAGAATAAGTGATGCATTGTTTTGAGACCATAAGTCGTGCAAATAATGCAATGCAGATAGAAAGGCAATGTATGCCAGTGAACAGCTTGATGAGTTTTGACTAAAGGGATCAAGCTTCAAATAAATCAGTGGGGAAATTGTGACACGTGAGTGGACAGATTTCTAGGACTTGGTAGATTTGCCTAATCTTAGTGTGAATGTGGTAATAGATAACATGACACTGTCATTTACACAGGGCAATGGTAATCTGTATATAGACATGAGTCCTAAAATTTATTTTATGCATTATCAACTAACCCACTCAAACCCATTCTCCTCAATCTTCTTCAGATGTTATCGAATGTCCCCTGAGAGCATATATTCCTTGTGACATTGACTGGATTCCAAACGTGCTACCCAGAGATTTAGCTGAAGAATTAATATATTTGCATGAAGCACCGTATGCCTGGTTTGCTGGTCAATTGACCGCATACGTTTTGCGTCCTAACGTGCATCTTTCTCAGCTAATCAACCAAAGTTTGAGTGGATTTAGGCGGAGTGATCATCCAGTGGTTGGTGTGCACATAAGACGCACAGACAAGGTGAGTGCCTGCATTTCTCAGTGAATGATGATGTTCCCACCGAGGCTCGAACCCAGTGCACATAGTTTCCAACTCCAAAGCGTTATCCACTAGACCGCTTGGGCCACGAGAGCCACCTCTTGTGCAACGGGTCATACTGATTTAATTGAATTTTTTAGATTTTTCCCGTCGACTGGTTGGACCGAAGTGCTCGGTCTCAGGTTGACATGTCGGCTTCTTGAGCAGATGCCTCGACGATGTCTGGGCATTTAATCAGTATTTAATTGGTGGATGGTGACTAGCAGTGGAATCCAGGATGCGCACTGGATTCGAGCCTCGGTGGGAACATCATCACTCACTGAGAAATGCAGGCACATCCAGTGACGAGTCCCAAATAGGACGAAATGCGCATCCTGGATTCCACTGCTAGTCACCATCCACCAATTAAATACTAATTAAATGCCCAGACATCGTCGGAGCATCTGCTCAAGAAGCCGACATCTCAACCTGAGACCGAGCACTTCAGTCCAATCAATCGACGGGAAAAATCTGAAAAATTCAATTAAAATTACAATAACTACCTACTATCGACGGGAGAGATTTGAAGCAGGTTGCCTCTTTCACTTATCTAGCAGTATCGTCTCTACTATAGGCAGAACGGATGACAACGTCAAAGACACCCGGGATCAGAAAGGCGAGACAAACCTTCATTAGACTGCAATCAGTGTGTAAATCTACTACATGAAGCATACGGGAAAGGAATCGAATTTCCAACAATGATGCCAAGTGGTTCATTTCGTATGCATCACAGCCTTGCAGTGTAACCAGAATTGTTTCAAACAGGCTGAAGATCGAAATGATCAACTACCTTAGCGTCATACTGGAAATCAAATGACCAGAAACAACTAGCAACAAGAAACTCTGTGGGAGACCCAAACATGAAACATTTTACCGATCAAGAAATATGCAAAAGGAAATGAAGATGGATTGTACACTCACTGAGTAGACCGCTGAGTGAAAATACGCCCCAGGACGTTGAGTGAGAAGCGAATGGGAAACGACAAGTTGCGTGTCCGAGTGTGACATGTACAAGATTGTGTGAGGAGGAGATGAGAGTCTGTGAGCAATAGTTGAGCCAGGGGAAGAAGAAGACTAAAGAGAACAGGATGAAATTGAGATGTGCTGTTGAAACCCTATGCCCCACCTGGAACATAAGACAACAGTAAAAATTACAAAATCAAATAGATATTGCTGGAAACCACATAAGTTTTAATTAGGTGCACTAATTAAATAACTAGCCAACTCATGATACAGCAGGTAAATCGAATTCCCTGTCCATTGTTTCTAATCGAAACTAGAAACTATCATATGATATGTGAGTAATTTCAGCGCAGAAATGAAAGTGAGTGAGTGAACTGCAGGCATTGGCGCGGAGGTCATAAGTTGTGTATCTTGTGCACAACGATGAAGAATACTTTGCGAAATTTAGAAAGTTAAGAACGGAAAAGCGATGAAGAGAATTGAATTTTTCACTTGGCGAAATCATGTGTCTTTATGACATAATGCATAAAGTCTGCATCGATATCTGAATGTTTCTGTTCACTTTACAACATTATTCATCTGATTGTGTTGAAGAGCAGCAAGCGTAAGTCCAGGAATACCCACCAATGTTTTAACCGATTAGACTGAAAGAGAGAAATAAATGAAGAATCAGAAAGGTTTTTGATGGCTAATAATAATTGCATTTTGTTGTCGTAAATAACCAAGCCAAACTATTTAATTTTCATTTCCAGCTTATTCGGGAAGCTCAGTCATATGATTTGAAAGAGTACATGAAGCATGTGGAAGATTATTTCAATTCACTTGAGAATACTACACCTCTTTTGAAGCCCGAAATATATGTAAGTTGTATTTTGCACTGGACAGTAATGAATGAATAGTGTCGATCACAAGGCCAGTTTATACACGAGTAGCTTGAATCAGTGTTTCAACTCGTCATGGATTACTCGATTTTCATATTTTGAAGAAATCCTGACATTAGTGGTTGCATTTTACGTGTGCAGCTATGAGAACACATCTTTAAGACTCCATCATTCGTGACAACAGGTTTCTCAGCTTCCTAAAATGAAAACCAATACTTCACTAGGAATAAAGATAGCAAACACTCCTGCATACTATTCAAATCACTTCAAGTAACTTGCTGTAGCTTGCACATTTAGGATTTTGTCGATGCTTTATTCACTAACAGATTAAAGCTGCCTTCATATATCGACAAATAGCTCACCATCACCATAAACCATAATTAATGATTTTCACTAAGGAGATATAAGGAGTATACAAGTATGAGGGGAGGAAAATCACAATGAGACACAAAACTACATCACAACACATTTGAAACACCAACCAGAAGATAGTACAACTGTGTTAACTATGTCATTGCACAGTGTTCATTGTGTGGAATACTTGAGATAATGCTGTACGCAAAGTATTGATATTGAGGGTATTAGCAGTGAATGTTAAAACTAGACAGAGACTCTAGACAGAGGAAAAGATTGTTGAGAGTGATCATTGAAAATCGGCAGACGACTTCTTGTATGACAAATTTGTTTAATTTCAATGAAAGTAATCCGGTGTGAACTAAATGTGGTTTAAGTGACAATCATTTCTGAATGATACTCATCACATATCGACTTTAGGTGACGTGGTCCATTAATATTCTCGAAATATATTCTCATATGTTTTGTGATCAGGTGATATGAACAAGTGAATTGACAGGGATCTCCCTGACATCCATGAATACCATATGACTGTGCAGCTCTGAAGTGAAGTTACGGAAACAGCATTCCTCGCTGACCGATATCTTTAATTGTGCTTGCACTTTCATTGCAAATATCTTACTAGTCGCTTCTGTAGGTTTGAAGAACTTCAGTCGAGATCAGGGAAACAATGTCAGTTAGATAGTCATTGAAAACTATGGAGCACCATGGAGCTGCTTTGTCCCCAACTCCACACTCCACCAGCACACTCACTTGACCGAACCAATTATTGCACCCAGGAACTTCACGCTACACAACAAGCTGGTAGACCATTGAGCCACTGCGACGGAATCCAATGATCCATGAATTCAAACTTCTTCCGATTCGCGACACTTACCGCTACCTCAAGTCGATGTCATCGACGAATATCTGCCTTCACATGACATCAGCTATTCGGTAGATTTCAATGAAAGTAGTTTCGTGTGAACTTACAGTAGGATTATCAGTCTAGGTTTGTAGCCATCACCCAATATCGAAAATCAAGTGTAAGAGGTGAGACAATGAGTCATGCATAGTCGTGTATAAACGTGTCAAAGTATTCGCATGACGATGCGATTTCATTTGATAGAAGTAAAACCACCACGTTATGCTATGATTGAAACTAATTCAACTTTCATGTGTGTCCATATTGTGTAATGGTAATTGTGCACTACATTTCACACTAAATTACACTCCTGCTACCAAATGTATTTTTGAGATTTACAAAGATACGTGCATTTCTTCCATCACTTTTGTTCTAGAATTCGAATGGCTACAACTTGAATAATCACACAAAGGATATTGGACGTTTCACACACAGAAACAGAAGTGTTTATTTGATGACAGATGAACCTTCTCTCTTCAACCAGTTCACCACGAATTATCCAGACTATATTCTATATGGCAGTCAGAGAATATCAATGTCAGCTAGTGTACGAAATCGCAGAAGCATTGATTCAATGAATAATGCATTCACTGACACACTGGCTTTATCAGAAACAGATTTTCTGGTGTGCACATTTTCATCAAATGTGAGCATCCTTGTAATATTTCACTCTATTTATCCTGTGTAATCAGTGTGGAAGGGATGTTTTTCACAGCAATAAGGTGAAAGAAATCTCAGACTATGTTAACTCGCTTCTGATCCACTTGTTGGATAATATCGCACTTGACACGTCAACTGGTGATGTAGACCTGGATTTAACATAAGCCTCGGAATGAATTCTGTCAGACATCTCCACACTAGGGAGATGTTGAGTATTCAGTTCGGTGTGATGTACACTAGTTTTGGAGCAGTTGTTGTCACTGTTCAGTAGGTAATGTCAACCTGAAACATTTCCTCCGCATTGTTTGAAATTCATAATAGCAATGATAACGAAGAAGAAGTCAAAAGGAGTATTCGTAGCAGTGTCTGCCAACATTAGGTTTATTAAACACGAGTTACCTCCAATGTGTTGTATTAGTGTTTGTGTGTTTGTTGAATCACATAAAAATGCATTTCGCTCATCCGATACGATATAATAACTCACTTTTGTGTTTCAGATGTGTCGTCTGGCGTATGAATTAATGCAGACACGTCACGAGGAACTGGGTGGTGCATCACAACTGGTTAAGTCTCTCGATTTTGTTCACCATTCAGAGGACTTCTGGAAAGTCAAATTTGATGTGCTGATACCAGATTTGAGAGCGGGACTGAACTATGGCGATTTGTTAAAGTCAAACGGAAATCACTGGAACGGTTTCTCATCCAACGTCCTCATGTGGCGTAATGATGTCCGAAGTGTGGATGGACAACAGAAACTATCGAGTGTCAAGCAAACGAATTCATTTAATGTGCCTGCATATAAATTCAGACCTCAGTTGAAAATAACCAACTTCAGTTGGTAGTAGAAGTGAAACTCACCTTTGACAACAAAAAATGACCCCATACTGAGGAACGATGATCAAGTTAGTAAAGTTTGGTTTGATACCATAGCAGATGTACTATTACCTTTGTTATTTGATTTAGTGATCTTCATTGTTATTTTCACTTTCCTTTTAACTTCACCTAAGTCTATTTTCTCACCTCTCAACTCTTTGTTATATATATGCTGAGATTTTGTAAATTCCGGTTTAATAATACTTTGATAAAGCTATTAGCATTAGATAGTGAAACGTCAGTAAAAACAATATCGTTTTGTTTTTCATTCATCGGGAAATACAAAAACCTTTATTATAATGTACATCAAGTATTCATTGAAAATTCTTCGTGTGTGTTTGTGTGTGTGGGTAGTGTTTCAGTTCACTGATTTTCTAGAGATGACTGTTTCATTAAAAGAGGTTAAAAGAGGTCATGAATAGTTGAGTGAATAATAGTACTAATCATTTCATTCCAAACGGTGATTTCTCATACAATATGATATGGTACACTATGGTACATATTCCAACAATTTTTACCTCTCATGTGCGTAGGTGGCACAGTGGTTAGGACTCTCGCCGACCATGCACATGGTCCACGGTTCGATCCCCTGCCGACGCACACCCGATATCTATGGTCAGCCTGCAAAATTTGGGCTACCGATTTCACATGCTGAAAATTCCATCCCTGTACCAAAAAAGATACGGTGTGGAATCAAGCTGTGATCAAAACAATAAGAGAGAAACTAGATAAGCACAAAAACTGCAAGCCAATAGAATGTTAATGTAGACAGCAATAATGCTGAATATAAGTAGCTGTTTATTCATAGATTGTGATTTAAGTATTTCAGTTCTATTCTGACACCCGTGTCCACATCAAAACGTATGCTAAACGGAGTATGGCTGTATTGTTATGTTTAAAAGTACAAACATAGATTCTTTTGTAAGTAATGTTTCTAGTTTCTTCTGAGGACATATAAGGGGAAAGTCGTGAATGAACACAGTGTTAAGTATCTGAAAGGACTCTTCAATCACTAACTGCACGAATTCAAGTATCTATTAACAATAATTTCAGTTAACTGGGTTAAAATTACACCACTAGCCTTTCTAGTGACCTGCAAAATCCTACATTATATAGTATCCGAATCTTAGGGAAAAATAACCGGAAACAGTAAAAAAATTTAAATTTTCTTATAGCTTGACTCCACACAGTATTTTGGATACAAGTATGGAATTTTCAGCATGCGATATCGGTAGCCCAAATTTAGCAGGCCGATCATTGATATCAGGTGTGTGTCTGTCGAGGATCGAACCTCGGACCATGTGCATGGTCGGCTAGCGTCCTAACCGCTGTTCCACCGACGCACATGAATCCATAGATTATAAGAGAAGAGAGGGAGTTACGCTAGACATTACCAGCTCAATGATATAATACGTCAAAACAAAAGATCTTTTATGAGATGAACAAGATATTGGAAGACCAATAAAGATTGGAAGAAAAAATGACCGCGAGATAAGTAATATTCAATTGATTTTCCACGGTGTAGTCGATATTACAAGAATCATGAAACCGAAAGCGTTCAGACATCCCTCCTAAATCTGAAGTTAGTTGTCCGGCATTTAGAGGGGTTTAGTGTGAGATCACTTCTATATAGTACAGTGGAGACGAAAGTTAATTACTCAATAAAATCAGGTAAATCTCTCTTTCGGTAAACACCTGTATATATCTGTCAACACACTCCATTGTTACCAAATGATTTCATGTTTAAGGTGATTAACAATATTGGAAACATTTATTTCCCGATACGAATTTAAAACAAGCAATAAAGGTTAATAAAGCAGGATTTAATGAATTCATCAAATTTTGGTAGAACTCGTCAGCTGAATACTCTACATACACGGATATATATATACTTTTGAAATTACATTGGGACATATAGGATTGATAAGTTTCTTTGTCAGCAGACAAAGAAACAAGAAGATGCTTGCAATTGCAGAGGCTTGTGCAATTCGAGTTTACAAACCAGGTCTCTGTACACAAAAGGAGATGGTCGTGACTCTGAATCTACCATAGTAATAAGTTTTACTTATAATTCTACCTCTTTTTATGATTATTATTTATTATTATTATTCCCATTATTATTATTATTCTTGATTGATTTAAAACTATCCTTTATCAGTAGCATTATCTTAACTCACTTCAACACTATTATTATTATTGTTATTATAACTATTACTATTGACATCCCTCTAGTTGCAATTCTTGTTAAATTCCCTAATGTCAAATTGTTTATCTAAGTGATGTAATTGAAGCGTAATGCAATTTATCTTAATTTTGATCTCCCATACTCTCTCTCCCCTTATCTCACTGAACATGACCTGGAAAAACATTCGCACCTGTCTTTCTACATGACTAATTCAATGTAGTTTATTTACTTATCAGTCCTATATCTCCCAACGTAATTTCAAAAGTATATATATCCGTGTATGTAGAGTATTCAGCTGACGAGTTCTACCGAATTCATTAAATCCTGCTTTATTAACCTTTATTGATTGTTTTAGATTAACAATATTGTTTGACACGAGGTTAGAATTATGTAATGTTAACGTACTAACTGAACAAAATGAAGGCATCCCATCATCGAGACTGTTCTTCTGTTTAATTTTGTGATTGTAGAATAAAATCTCCTTTTTAGTGGTTTAGTAAAATGTTTTTCCTTTATTGGTTCTAATCGAGACGACATTTTTTTTCAACTTGATATGAAGGGCCTCAGGTGTGATGACATACGAATATTAGTCATAATGAACACAGAAACCAAAACAATTCAGGAATACGAATATAATTGTGGAATAAGTAAAATAGTGTTTAACTGAAAACACATATCACCAGGGTGTGCTTAGAAACAGATTGATGTAACATTTTATGACTAAAGGTGAATAGAATAATGGTTGGAGGCAGAAAAATTAGGAGACAGGTGGTGAAAAAGACTGTAAGATATAGAGGTTGAACTGGGTTGTTTTTGCACTCGTAAATAAAAGGTTCCGTTTCTGAATGTAGACTTGAGAGGAGAAGATGATGGAGCTCTGAAAATATTTACTTACAGAAAACCTTTATGGGACGGCCAACTAACAAATTTTTATATTTGGATACTAGTGAGTCGTAAAATAACTCTTATCATCGTTTCATTTGCTTACCACGCTGGAAGTATGGGCAACATTGACCGCTTTAAAAGTAGAACTGTCGTTTATAAAACGATTCTGGTCGACAGTGCATGCCCGACATAGATTATAGAGAACAATATTTTCCATTGACGAAAGGTGTTTGCTGCAATATGCATGTGGAATAATGGGCTCTTTTATTATCGCCCATTTATAATCTATGGTGACACTATCTCAATTAACTGACAATCTTAGCTGCTAACCCTATTATTATTTACAATTTTTTGTAGATATACATATATATATATGGCTTCATTTCCACTTCAAACGTCAAATAAGAACTCCCATTAACAATTCTGCAATATTATCCCTAAAACTGTTTTTAGTGTTATTCGATAAAATTAGATACAGTATTGTACCAAATGCTGAAAATTCCACACTGTAACATTAGTGCTGTTTTGGAATAAAGCAAATTGTTATTGTTTCTACATAATCTATCTGTTAATTGTTAGATGAATTAGGTAGTTTTCGAAGGTTACAATCCACTCACCTACTGGTATATCTACTCCCCGTTCACATGACAGTTACTCAATTATCAGTAATTGGATATTTTACCGGCTGAAGAAATGGCACCAATTACTGATTGACAAACAAGTACTTTGTATTTATGTTGGGATTTTCCCACCAGTTAGTTAATTACTGCAGGTAGGATTAGAAAAATTTGCTGGGCACCCAGTGATTGCTGCTACTTCAGTCTTCACTTACAAAGTAACATCTTTGGTGAGTCAGTTTGTTTTAACAGGTCACAGTCAACGTATCTGAATTCTATGTTAAAAAATACCTAGATTTTTCCCCAACTTTTTCAGCGGATCTGCAGCAGTCTCCTGGTCTATTTTCAAGGCTTCAGGTTGGTGGAATTCCGTCTGGGCCTGCTGCCTTCCCGACTTGCCTTCAGTATCTTGATTGCATTTGGGATTTTTGCTTTCTTTGGAGGATTAGTGCTCATTTGCAGGCAGTTCTGTATGTGATGTGTGTGGTATTTCTGGCCGAGTTGCAGGTATTGGTCAGTTCAAATGTCCTTTAAAGTAATGAGCCTATTGTTATGTTTGTTTCTCCTCTTTGGTAATTAGGTTCCTTTGAGCATCTTTTATTGGTTTGATCATCTAGGTTGATATCTTCGCGGATAGAGACCTAATCTCTTTTACCTGCGGTCTGCCTGTTTTGCTAAGTTCACGATGCGTCGTACAATTGTCTTTTGTCCTTCCTGGCACTTTTCTTCACTTCTTTATTCAGTGCAATGTACACTGAACTCAGCCTCTCATCTCTTGTTCATCTTTGCGTTGAGTCATCTTCTGTTAGCTTCCAGGTATCCCTCGAGAAACATTCCTTGTCCTGTATCTTCCTTTTTCCTAGGAGAGTTGTACGGGTTTCATTAAACATCACTTTCAGAGAGTTAGTTTCAGTGTTCGTCCACGCAAGTTTCCTCAGTGGTACCAAGTAGTGTCTCCGACTTGGCTCTGATATCTGTAGCGAAAGCATCTCTGTAATGTTTTCCTTCAGTTTCTGAATGCTGAACTTGAGTTGTTGCCTGTCTTCAGTTATTTTGAGGGATTTCTGCTTCACCTTAAACTAGATGATGGTCTGACCCCACATCTCCTCCCTTTTTGACTATGTGTCCAGCAGGCTGCGTCTCCACTTCCTTGAGACTGAGATGAAATCTATCTTGTTTGTGGTGTGTCCGTCCGTGTATGTCCTTGTGCTTGCTACGTTGCCTGAGATCGTCAAATCACTGAAAGCACAGAAGTCTGCGAATAATTCTCCGTTCTCATTCATTTCTCCGAGCGAGAGTCTCTCGACCCATGATGAGTTCTCTTCCTGTATTATCTGCTACCAGTTCATCTAACACTCATATCGCCAATGGGGATTTTGATGTCACCATTTGGGATGTTGTCCATTACCACTTGTAGTTGTTTGTAAAAATCCTCCTTCTTTTCTTGTTCCGCGTTGTTTGTAGCACTGTGCGTAGCATTGGATAATTGTTACTTTACTTCCTTCCTCTTGAGTTGAATCTTGCTGTCATGATCCAGGATGATATTGGTTCCCACTGCATTAGGGCTTTGTCTGCCACTGGTGACATCATGATAGCCACTCTCTGCCTCAGTGTGTTCGTGGTTTTCGTCTGGGTGACCGGAGTAGATTACTGACTTTCCAGTTGCCAATTTTGATAATCCACATCCAATCCATCTGCTTTCGCAGATACCCAACACTTCTATACCATATCTCCTCATATCTTTGGCTACCTGGGCTGTCTTCCCATCCTCGTGCATTGTACGAACATTCCACGTCTCCATTCTTATTCTTTCATTGAGAGAAGACACATTGGTTAGCTGGTTGGTTTCTCGTAAACTTTCACCAGCCAGCCCTCTGTGTCATTTTGCCTTTCCGATTCGAGCGAAGAATAAGATTGTTATTTGAGTTTTTTGTATTTTCATTATATATATTTTGTACGTTGAAGTTTCTCTAGCAGTTTGATAGCTTTTGTAGTGTAGGGTTGCTAGCCTCAAACCAAACCCTCCCTTTTTATCTGGGCTTGGAACTGCCTAGAAAACTAGTTAGCTAGTTAACTAGGCGATTTTAATACTACTAATGTAGTAAAAAGTAATTACTTTCAGATCTGGATTATGCATCTGCTGTTTTGTCGGAAACACGTGATTTTATTTTTAAGCAAATTATTTTAGAAATTATTGTAGGCAGTCATTTAGGCTTTAAGTATGCGATATTTGAGTAGGTGTGAACGGAATTTAACTCCAAGTTGAACACCAAATGAGGATTCAATACAATCTCAAATATCCGGTGTTTTATCAAGGACAATAGAAGATGGTTTCTTTTCATCTCTGAAATAAACTTTGAAAAACTCCACAACAAACCTCTCGCTCAATAAGATATAAATAAAATTTTCAGATTCAAGTCTGTAAGACTTTGAATATATTGAAAGATCAGTACCTAAACAACTGAAAAGAATCTCTTTCTCCGCTTGAGAATTAATTACTGCAAACGTTCTGTGAAACAGTAATTGATAAATAATCCCCATCCAGACAATAATGAAAACAAAACACGTAGTCCAACGAAGAGTCTCTTTTCGGCGAATTCATTCACTTAGCTGTACAATAGCAATTACATGTAATTATTTTTGTATGTGTGTGTACAGTAATTGACTGATGGTATAAGACATTATTGCTAGGCGATTCAGAAACATAGGCTTACAAGTGAAGGGGAATTTGACACATTATTCTAATGCAATTAAATTCATTAGTAATATTGTCTCATAAATTAAGCTGAGGTGTTTTGGAAGTTTAAATTGGCACAATATTCTGAGGGGGTAATTTAAGTAAAATCATGGAAACTATATGCAGTTATTAAATATGTCTGTTACTGAACCGTTTAGATGCTCATTACTATTTATATCCGTCCATGTCTATTGTGTAAGACGGATATTTCTATGGATTACGAAATTCTGATTTTGATTCCATTGGTGATTGTATTTCATTCAAGTGACTATTTATTCCTTAGTGGCAACATTAGTAAAATAGAAAAAGGTGGTGGTACAAGTGCTTACTTATCCCCATTCACATTGCTTACAGCTTTTAAACCAGGAAATAATTCACAGCGAAAATTTGTATAGTTCCTTGAAATAATTTCTCACCTTGATTTCGGCATTCTGAGATATTCTTATCAATATTTTATCCATCACTAACTCAGCATTTACCATTTATGGTATCAAGCAGATCACACATTGTGATCTGTGTAATTACGGGTTACCAACGAAACTGAGGTGAAATTTCATCTCGAACCGCAAATTCGATTTAAACTATCTCAGTGAATAGCAAATAAATTTGTTTATTTGTATTGCATCTAGGTGCACACTTTTAATTACAACATTCTGAATGTCGTAGGTTTTATCTTCCTACGTTGAACATTTTTATAATGTGTTACGGCAGATTTAGTTTCAGATGAAAGTATGTTTTCATGATCAAGCGAAGAAACTATTCATTCGCATACACGCATTCACACAAAATGTTACGAGAAAAAGGGACATACACAAATGACCATTAAGAAATGGAAGTAAGTAATTCGCAGTAAGTGCACAAGTGTGTAAAATGGACAAAAGATAGTGGAAATACTGTAAAAGGTTTAGATAAAGTCTCTGTGAGAAATACAATGTCATTAATAAATAAACAATAATAAAATAAGCGAAAGTGTTTAAAGTCGAATCAAAACACCAACAAGAAACCATCATCAAAGACCACAAGAAAATTCATTCTACCATACATGAGGAATATCTCTGAAGTAATAGCTGGAATACTGAAACCGTTTCACATAGATATAGCACACAAGCCAGTAAAATCGCTTAATTCGATATTATGCAAACCAAAAGATCCAACAGAGAAAGGGGATAAAATTAATACCATTTACAAAATAAATTGTGTGAACTGTAACAGGCATTACATCGGCCAAAGTGAGCGTACCCTTCGAATCAGAATCCAGGAACACAAATCAGCCGTGAAAAGACATGATATATACACTTTCATATCAATGCATATAGACAATTATGGACATCAGTTTGTTTGGGATAATGTCAGAATCTTAGACAGAGGAAACACCAAAAGTGCCAGGGAACTCCTAGAAGCCTGGTACTCAAACGAAAATGCAATTAACAAACACGTTAATATAGACGAAATATACCAACTATTAAAAAGTAAATCAGGTGACCAGAAAGCTTCAAATCCAAGTCAATAGAAAATGGTCAATACATATGTAAAGACAGTTACCAGGAGACGCACTTATATCACTCATGAAGAAATTTGAATCATTTCACTTTGTGCTAAATATGGCGCTGAAGATGTTGTCCAGAAGGACGACGAAAGCTTCTCAACTAAACCAACCAGCTCAGAGAACACTATTAATTGCAAAAGATACAGCTGCTGGTTACCTCAATGTTTGTTTATCAATTTACTTAACTCTGTGAAGCAAATTAATATCACAGCACATAACACGAAATCCATAAACACGTTTTGGAACATTGTACAGCTTTTCTAGCCAGAGGAGAAAAGGAGAGTATCATTAGCTCTATTCTCGAACATTTTGTCGCCTCTCAACATCAGATATCCATTTATAAGTGATTGAGAGGTGATCCATGGAGTTCCTAAGTATAGAATAAAAGGGATTCGAATACGCAAACCACATACAGCCCAACCACTGGCTATTCGGGAAGTTAAACTGGATCTGTGTGTTCAAAAGTATTGCATGCACTCATTTACCTAATCATAAGCATTATTCAGTTTCAGTTTACTTTTGAATATTAACTTTGCAATTATGAATAATATCATTGTTGTTTATCAGTATTGTCGCATTTATCATACAGACTTCATATTAACACTTTACTGTATGTCCCTTTTCCTCACTCCACTTTGTCCATTCAGGTAGATGAAGTCACTTTTGCATTTATAACGCAATACCAGTTTCAAAATTGTTCACTCTTCACTTGAGCATTCCCTTCTGAATTGTTCTGCACAATATGTAAAATCTTGCTTAGAACATAGTTATTAGTATTTGATTGATTTCATGAAGTCTGCGTTGAGTATAAATACGGTTGTATGGCTTTTGTAAATGATTCATTGGTACTATGTATTCTCTTTGTGATGTTTATTCCATAGACGTTAAAGGACTAAGTGTTAACTGACAACATTTAAACTATCTAATTTATTAGGATTTTGAATTTTTGTGTGGATTTTGTCAATAAATAATTACTGCTTTCAGTTAATATTCAGTGAGTAGACAACAGTATTTACAGTTGTCGTTATAATTAACGTTCATCGAAAAAAGCCATGATATCACAATACACATTTCTTTGCTAGCTGTTACTGTCTCGTACCCAAATAAAATGTTTTTGAATAATTTCTGGACATTAGGAACACTTTTTCAACTAAAAGGATTACTTTTAAAAGAGATCGCTTCACAGTGAACTAAAGTGTCCATGCATGTTTGGCAGATCCCAGCGCAAAAGATTTATCCCATCCGCTGCTGTAACTCTGCTAGTGAATGGAAAAGCTACGATGAGTCAGTTTATTTTGAGAAAAATCCCTGATTCGTTCCAGGACACGGTCACCACTGGCCTTCGAACAGACACTCCTGCAGATAAGCACAAAACACATATGGAAATGCTTCATTAAGAGAATAGAAAGAAAATAGTCAAGACCAGTAAACAAAACAAATAAAAGGTAGAGCAGCAGAAGTTGAAGAAAAAGCTGTAGATCTATGAGTTGAAGATAAAACATTTGAACGTAGATAAATTGGAAAACAAACAAATGGGCTAAAATGTAGGCGATTCACAGCATCAGGAAAGTGCTCCAGAACCACACTGCTTGCTTGACAGGTAGTAGAAACTCAATCCATTACTCACCAGCGTAACTGACTCTCATTCTCTAATTGAATATTCGCTTCATTTGTCACACTATGGATTATATATATGGATCTATGTTGTATGCATTTGTAAATGGTCACGTTTGGTACCTTATGAAGTCTGAAGAAATAGTCGGATTCACATATACACCATTAGGGTCAGATTGAATATGCCTCAGGTGATGAGGCAAAATGCAAACTAAACCTGATGCAGCAGCTTTGAATATCTATTTTGAGGATTATATTCTCATTGCCCTTTGTTTTCTCCTCATGACATACGTACTGACATACTCTCAGGATATACATTAACTGATGCTGATGCTATTTCGTAGGCGTGTGCATCCTGTATATTTCCATACAACGTTCTTCTTGTATTTGCTTGTGTAGTTTTAACTTTGCAATTTTTAATTCATTGCCTGTAAACATTGTTTATCAGGCCTGTTTAGATTTTGGATCTGTGAGTATCAGTAATACGTCTTTATCTACAACTGATACATATTGCTATTCTGATATGGACTTTGTGGTCAGGCGCCAAACCACTCAAATTAATCTGCTCAAAAATTACTGCCCTTGGATTTCTTATTGTCTAGATCTTCATTTAGAGTGAGGTTCTTATAAACTAGAAGTTCAACTACGTTCTGAGCGAATAAATTGATAGGCATTTCGTAAGAAATGCACAACCACAGCAGTAATGTTTGTGTTATTCACATGCAAACGAATTCATCATTGTTTTTGTCTGTCTAACGAAGTATTTATTTGCTTTTGTATCCTAATAACTAGTCATCATTCTTTCTTGTGTGGTAACGTCAATTCTGTGGATTTTACTGTCATGTGATTTGTTTAGTGACAGATAACAGTGATATCCAGTACTTCACCTTATCGGGAACTTCTCAGCCTAGTCAGTATGCATTCCAGATAGGGTTAGTGTTTATGCTAAATTTTGTACTAAGCTTGTGTCCGTTTAAGCTTAAAACCTTTGATGAGTGGGTAACAGGATTAAGACAACTCTTTGATTAATGGGTGTGTTCCTTGTTATTATTACCTTCCAATCTGTTGCTGCTGTCCCTAGCGGGAGTGTTCCTCACAAAATGAAAGGACTAACGTGAACGTTTGCCGCTAATAGTCTTATTAGTCGATATGCTGGTCTACCCATGATTCCAAACCTATCGTGTACATGGGCTCCAGAGTTGAAACATATCAAATGGCGCATGAACCTGCTTTGGTTACTGAAAACTATGAGGAAGTAGCTCCTGACTTAAAGTCAAAGGTGTTGAGGGTAGCCACTTAAGACCAACATCTACTTCGGTCTGAGCGTGCAGGCAGTATCCCACTCCTCGCACAAACTATGAAATTTTTTGTGACGCATTTCTAAATTTCCATAATGTACTAATTTTTGTTATAATAGTATTTTTATGGAAAGTATAAATTGGCCTTTCCTACAGTAGAATTTCGCGTTCAAGTTTGTTCGTGACTTATTGTGGTAACATTCGGTAGAATTTACTTTTCTTTAATGTGGTTTCTTATTTTAAAAATAAAACTACAGTTCTTTCTTTCTTTATGATTTTCCTACATAATATGCTATGCTTGAAAGATTACTTGGTTTAATAATAATTTTAGTCAATCACCATACTACACATATGTTGTAATTTTTCAGCTCGGTTGTACTTGGGTAGGCCAAAAAGTTGCTACTGTCTCATTAGGCGGCTCTATTCACATATTTGATGTTCCACTGGATTCAAAGTCTCTCAGTCCCCCCGTACTTTCAATACATGGACATAAACTTCATATCACTTGTGCAAAATATAGTACAGTATGTAATCGTCTGATAACTGCAAGTTCTGACGGGTCAATGGCTTCTTGGGATTTAACAAGTGGTTTAGCTGAAATGTTTACGGGTAGTGAAGCACACACTTCTCAAGTACAGTCAATGTCTCTCATAGAAAATTCCGTAATCACTGTTGGCATCGATGATCGTTGTGTTGCTAGTTCAATAAGCGAACTAAAGCATGTGTAAGTGAGTTTAAAATTTTGTTTACATTTTACCCGATGTAATAGTTTATTCACTTGCAAAGCCTATTAGCGAAATACTTTCGTTCATTTCGCCTCACTGTGAAACAGCAGACAGACAATAAAAGTGAAAGTAAAGCCCGAGTAAAATTGTGGAGAGTAGTAAAAGGTAGACTGAGCAACTATAAATAAAATGTATTTGTTAAATTTATTTCAGACAACTGAAGTCTAAGATGTATCACAGAATCGATTGCGGTGGTACAGACGTATTCACAACATATCTTCATTCACGATACATTATTGCACAAGTTTGTTTGTCTTACCGGCCTTTTGTTATGTTTTAGTCTGTGTAGATTTGGCTCATTAGTTTAGGCGCTTGGCTTTCAGCCAATGGACTCAAGGAACGAGTCTCCCTCCACCTATAAGTATCATTGATATAAGAATAAAACTTGGGCACTGTGGTAGAAGGCAAAATCCCTCCACCTAATTCATCCTAAGCAACTGGGTAGTATCGTCAGCCTTCATACAATAAGTATAGCTCATGGCCAGCTGCTGGGTAATTTGGCCCCAACTAACCGTTTATTGTAGTGGTGACTGTTGTGTTTATTATTCCAGTTGTAGTTATAAAGAGTGGCAACGTGAGTCAGTAAATAGCAATATTCGTGCTATGTTTATAACAACCGTTTCCATCTCTCTTTCTCTCTCCCTATATATCTAATTTCAAAGCATTTATACAGAAATTCTGTATACAAAAAAGAAGGAGAAAACTCGAACCCCGTTTGCTGTGTTCTTTGGGGTTCATGTTGTACCCAGTTTGACATTTCGAAAATATTAATACTTCATCTCGCAAACTCAACAGAAAAGAATCAAAACACCAAATATTACTTAACGACTCCTGTTTATCTTCAAATTAGTAGTGATGATAAGATTATGTAGTTCATTATTATTACCTTGTGTTCCCAGTGGAACAGGGATCCAACAGCACGTCTCCATTTCATCCTGTTCTCTGCAGTCCTTCTTTGCTGGCTCCACGATTACCCATAAGCTTCTATCTGTCCCTCACACGATCTCCTGCATGTCATCTTCAGACGCCTAACTCAATGTTTGCCATTCAGGTTAGATTTTAGAAACTGCCTCGTGGTGTCAATTGTCTCAGCATGTTTGTGCAATTCATCTCCATTTCTTCCTGTACATTAGTTGGACGATAAGTTCTTGGCTGGTTGACTGCCCGCCAGAGTTCCTTGTTGCTATTCCTTTCTAGTCGGCAATCTGATCTGCAGTATGGAGCTCTTAGTAGAAGCCTGAAACACGTTGGATATGCTTTTGGTGACACACCAAGTCTCTGGAGCATAAAGAAGAACTGTAACTGACTTGACACTAGTGTTGAAAAGCCGAATCTTTTTCTTTATGTTTAGTGCAGTAGATTTCCACACTGATTTCAGATTAATAAGGATCTGTCTCGCATTTCACGTCCTACTTCTGATACTCTCATCTCGACTGCCTGTAGGCGAGACGTTACTGCCTAGACACTGTAATTTAGGGAATGTTATTTCCAATTTCGGGTGGCCGAGAGAAAAAAGTTTTGAATAATAATATAATCCTTTTTCGTCTCAGTATGTTTAGAAAATATTGAGGCCTGATACGCTTTAACTATGAGTCACTCAAATTAATTTGGCTTCAGTTACCTGTTGTTTCTTTTCTTTTCATTCACAGGACATCAATTAAACTTCCATCTCAACCACGTTGTGTACAAACTATGGCATCAACACATTCATTGATTATCGTTTCTTGTATGGAGCATATGGTTTTACTAGAGTTTCGAAACAATTCATTAATTATGTTAGATCAATTGGAAGTTTCATTAGGCTTGTCTACAATGAGTCTTTCAAAAGAGTTGTCCCTAGCTGTTGTTGGATCACAGGTTAGTTTTACTTGAACTACAACTGACTATTCATAAAAATGTTTTTATCAAGGTGCTTAGCGTAGACTACTTTATCAACTGTGATAGGCATGTGAAACACCAGCAGTATCTTTGAACTAGGTACAGAGCTCTGACTATATTTGCTGCCATAGTGGAGGTGTGGCTCATTGGTTTAAGTGTTCAACTTCCAACCACTTGGTCACAAGTTTGAAACCCACTCCTCCAATCAAGTTAGTATTACCAACCTTGACACAACAGATGTGGCTCATTACATGAGAACACATGTAAATTTCAAGTAATATTTCGTTTCAAGTTTGCCGTAAGGGCTGAAATAGTAGGGCTGAATAGTAGTCATAAAGCTTTCAAGTCGAATGCCATACCAAATACCTAAGATGTGCGCTTATATCATTGTGCTTATCTTCTATAACTTAGTCGTTTACTTTCGCTTTCATGTTTGGACTTCGTACACTTTCATGTATTAAAAGCAACGAGAATCAGAACAAACAGGCAGTGAAGTGAATGCAGGCTTTTTTTAAAATGAGTAGTGTTGCCCTTTTAGGCATATTATCGGCCATATTTATCTGTATGAATTGTTATGAGTATCTGAATAGGGACCACAATTAGCAACCTGACATCTATAGTGAGGAAACTGATTAGACGTATTTGTACATTAGAAGTGTATTAGGTTCTTTAATCTATTGAGTGGGCAAATGCGTATTAGGTATGTTTATTCGATGAAGCACACAGCGATAGATACCTCGATATAATTGTGAATCATGAACTTTACTGAAAAGTCGTATCGTAAAAATGCTGTCACTGTGCGCTTTATGAAATAACTGCATCTATTTCAAATATCCACTGTATTCCAAATTCTTTTTTTCACGAGTATAGTAGGAAGCGGTAATTGCAAGGGAATTAATAATAAAATGGCTGGTTTACTTTTTCTAACTTAATTTAGTTCACATACCTTAAAGAATTGTAAACGATTGTTCTTCATGTGTAAAACACACTTGCATTGAAGTCAATTTGGCAGCAGAGATCAATAACTCGATCTAAAATTGATGAATTAAGCCATCATAAGTGTATGGGTTTGCTGGGTGCTATTATCAAACCTATGCATCTCGTTACCCCAGAAGAGATTTATTCATCACACAAGTGTTGAATTGCAGGGATTTGATTGATTCCCTGTCAGATCATGAACTGACATCAGTTAGAGAACCACTGAAAATCGGAGAGTACTGAACAGTTGTTTCGTCCTGGTTTGGGACTGCTTGCGAATAGAGTCATTGTATTCCAACCCAGTGGCTGAATGATCAATAGGCCTGCCTAGTAACTTCAGGGTCTAGTGTTCGATCGCTGACAGTGGGATCATGGATACTTGCTGTTAAGAGTCCCAAGCTATGACGAAACTGCTGTACAGTACTTCTTGGTTTTCAGTGGTTATTTAACTTTTAAATTCATGATCTTATTTGAGTTTTACTCATTCATTAGGTTATCAGCTGCTTTCAATACATGAATACTTACGGTATTATCGTGTTGTTCAAGAGTATTTAGTTGGATCGATATTTGAATCTAAAACTACTCTTGACAGTCGTTTGGAGCACTAGTTTTGTTAAGTAGGGATAATAGTCTTACTTTTCTTGTCTCAGATTAGAACTGAATGCTTCATGCTGCCATATATATGCGATACATAATAGTGTGTGTGTATGTGTGTATACAGTAACAATCGTAAATCATGTTATCCTCCCCACTAGAAGATAGAGACAGTTGAGAATTTAGATCAAGTATGATTGATTAGTGATACATATCCATTTTTACTTATTAATCAGAATTTACCATGCATCAGTTAACACCACACTTTCATATCCGTTCAAACTTTTGTGATTCACCCACATATGTAGGGCTTCTGTAGTCAGTCTTTTTTTAATACGAACCGAAAACTTTCTGAGGAACCTTGTCCTACTAAAGTCGATCTTGTGTCCCATTTCTATCGAGTGCAGTGCAATCGCCGATCTGTTTTCTAGCTTTTTCAAGTCTGCAGAGATCTTTGGAACCACCTTTGGACATTGTTTTTTGCTCCTTCACTCTTATATACCTATCTGAAAGTTTCTCCTACTTATACGCTGTCACAGTCCCCAAAATTGATCTGGCACACAGAGTTATATTAGTTTTCTTCCTCTATTTTATCTTTCAGCTTCACCAGTGATGAGCATAAGGTGTTAGTTGCACGAAAATACACTCTTATGTCATGATTATTAAGGATTCTCTTTATCTCATTCGATGTTTATTTGCGGTAAGGAATCACCACTGTGCTAATCCAAATCTTAGCAAAAGATGTCGATTCATCCTTATCTTCCCATTTTAAATGTCTTTCCATAAAGTCTTTGGGGTAATTATTTGATTCAAGAGCGGACTGAACCAATTTTAGTTCCCCGTTGATCTCTTTCTCCTCCTCAGTAACTTGACGTTTGACTGTGTTAATCAGATTCTTGGCCACAGTTACTTTGGTGGTAAAGTGATGTTCTGAAAAGTAGTCTAGGTGTCTGCCCGAGTGTGTCGGCTTTCTGAAAATGTTTATTTTAAGTTGACCAGCTGGTTGTCGTTTTACTAAACAGTCCAAGAAAGCCAAATCATTTGCATCGGATAATATAAATATATGTGTTTTGTCAGTCTATATTTCTGGTTGCCAGTCTGGTGAACTTTGGAAAATCAACAGACGCAGGTGGCAGACTACCAACTTCGTCTATAGCCAGACATCTAATCAATATGAAACATAAAACTGATGTTAACACAACTTTTAAGGTCATCTTAAGAAACGGTCAAGGGCGCTTATTGAAATACGCTTAGGCTACAACTATTCATCAAATTAAGCCACACCCCACCCTCTGTGTTCAAAAACAATTTATACTTACTCTTAACCAACCTTGGTAATCCTCACCTGGTTGGATAACCAGTATTATTATTATTATTATTAAATGTCTTCTATCACTTTGTGGACTTTAAATGCCTTTCATTTTTTTCATACACATTGACTTGACAAGTAAATGTGTGCTCAGATTGTTTGAAATGTATTGCGCAAATCCATCACATTTTTCAGATAATCTCTGTCTTCTAATAACACTATCCAAATTTATAAAAAAACCAATTGTACTGAACTTGAAAGTGTATGTATTGAATTGTATAATTCATATTAAATTTGTACCTTTTGTTGTAAAAACAGAAAAAGATGTGGGGAGACATTTGAAACTAAAGCTACTCTTGACAGTCGTTTTGAGCATCAGTTTTATTTAGTCTGGATAGTCGTATTACTTTTCTTGTCTCAAAGTGAAAGGACTTCATGGTCTTAAACAAATTTGGTATTTTTATTTATTTATAGACTCATATATATATATATAGGTCTATATTTCTGGTTTCCAGTTGGTGAAATTGAAAGTGTGTGTATTGAATTGTATAGTTCATATTAAATTTGTACCTTTTGTTGTAAAAGCAGAAAAAGATGTGAATAGAAATCATAATTTATTGGTTACCTTTTATAGGCGTAAAATACCAATTTTCACTTGTCCATATATGTACACTGTGTGTTTATTCGTTGACATTTTGTCGTCATCTGGTATCTTATATGCACATCTTTATCGATCGGTCACAATGTATAAAGATAATAGTAGTAGTAGTAATAATAATAATTATAGTTGTGATGTTGATTGACAAATAAATATTTAATTAATGTAAATGTTTAATTAATGTAAATGTAGAGTATTCAACTGACGAGTTCTACCGAAATTTGATGAATTCATTAAATCCTGCTTTATTAACCTTTATTGCTTGTTGTAAATGTTTTATCTTAACAGAAATTGATTAATTTCCTTCTATGTGTGTTTATATTTCGAAAAGATTTTCGATAATGCTTTGTAGGTATTTCCCCTTTGTGTATGAAGACTTTGTCAGGTAACTTTTAAGGATTTACATCTTTTCATCCAATGGTGTATTCAGCATCCACTGTATTCTAGCTATGCTTGGTTCTGAAGGAATGTATATAAGCATTCGGATGTAGAATTTATTCTATTCAATCATTATAAACATATAAATCACTTTGTCAGTCAGTATGGTGTTGAAGCCTCAAGCCTGCAGCCCTACGTTCCACTGGGAATGCAAAGAATGAAAGAAATTGTGTTCACATTAGTGTGATATAGTAAGACAAACAGTTTTATCCAGGAGTCCTTTATGCATCCCACGTTTCTCTGCTCTAACGTACAATCATGAGTGGTCGCGGCAAAGGTGGAAAGTCTCGAGCGAAGGCAAAGACTCGATCTGCTCGTGCTGGTCTTCAGTTCCCAGTTGATAGTGTGCATCGTCTTCTACGCAAGGGAAACTACGCTGAACGCATCGGTGCTGGAGCACCCGTCTACCTGGCGGCTGTCCTCAAGTATCTGGCCGCCGAATTACTCGAATTGGCTGGCAATGCCGCGCGCGACAACAAGAAGACCCGTATCATCCCTCGTCACTTGCAATTGGCCATCCGCAACGATGAGGAGTTGAACAAATTACTGTCTACCAATTTGGCTAGTAGACAGCTCTCACCACACCACTACATTCAATGAATCAAAATAACAGTTAACTTACATTTGAATTTTTCTCTGAAAGAAGCCAGTGTAGGGAAAACAAGGTATTTGTTAAACTCCACTATTGTGACCCATGGGAATAGCATATGGTAGGTATTATTGATGCTAGAAAGCCACCTTCTGAATGATTCACAACATCAGGAGGCAAAAGCTCTTGAAGACAATTTTGTGCTTATCACCGTCATCAGGTGAACCCGTGTTTTGTTTGTCTTATTTGACTTGTTCTGATTTGTTAACCGCTCGACAGGAAAAATAAGCACGTATATATATGGAATTCGCAATTGGCAAATTAATTCGCCATTCGCAGTTTACACATTTCGAGGTGAAATTCCACCACAGTTTCCTTTGGAAACCGAAATTATTCAGATCACAATATTTGATCTGCTTGGTACCGTAAATGGCAATCAAGGAAGCAAACATAGACGCATGACGTAATATACTGCTGACTAATTGACATGAGTAGTGGACACCACTCACATCAGCCAGTAATTCGGATGACTTCAAACTGGCTAGCAAGTGCTACTAGTTGATGTGAGTCGTGTCCAACTATTCATGACTATCGGTCAGTAGTATATAACACCATGCACGTATATCTGTAAATCAGTTTTCGTGTAGCATTACTTCACTGAAAATTGGATTGTTTTATTGTAGATTTTCTATTCAGTGTGATCTTTTCTATTTGAAGAAATAAAACTGGGTGGGAGACCAAATGCAACATTTGTGAAAGTAGTTAATTTGAAGGCAAGCATGGTCATAAAAGGAGAATTATACATTTTAACCAAATCTGCCTCCATCGATATATGCAAGGCCGTAAGCCGCACTCATTGTATTAGAGTTGATTATAATATTCGATTGTTCAACCTGAAGTAGGTAGAGAGGATTAGAACCCGGAACCTACTAGCTGACAGTCGAGTGACTAAACTAATGCACCTCATTAATAAAGTAGGATAAAGAATACGTCAGTAGATCAAGTGTAATAATCGATTAAGACTGGACGTAAATGGAAACTTCTATATACCTATGGTTAGTATTCAACATAATTATGACTGTATTGCTGACACTTTTTATGCGATATTTTATGATTCTTTCAATGATCTATATTTATAATGTTTGCCTGTGAATTAATGTGTTTCTTCATGATATCTGCTCGTCAGTGTATGAGAATTCAACTGCTTTTATAGTCAGTTCTATTATTCTATTACTTTGTACATTCTGTTAGTTTTGGATAACAGTTTTTCCTACTGCCATAGATTGATCTTTTACTCTTCACTGGAGTGGTTGGTATTCTGCATATTTCATTTTCATGCCTAACATACTGAAAAATACCAATTAATGTAGACCTATACTTCAAAGCTGTACAGTTATACAGTGTTACTACCAAATGATATTAACAATCGACCAGGTCATAGAGTAGAGGCCGAACAGGAAACGATGAGTTAAGCTAGGCGTCTGTGAGTAATATTGGGGAGATCATGTGAGGAAGAAACGGAAGCTTGTGCTCAATTGTTATGGTAGCTGAAAAAGGACTTCAGAGAACAGAACGAAATAAAGATGTGCTGCTGAAGCCCTATGACCCACTCAGAACTCAAGGGAACAATAATAATAGTGAACTTGTATCCAAACATCTGAATACATTTCTCTCTTTACTCTAGACTAGTTTTCTAGGCATCTGTATTTTCGATGATATGGTCAATAAACTTCAGTTTATATTGCTTCATTTCGACATACAGTCAAAACGAATGTAATTAAAAAGTTGCATTTTGCCTCGAGAAATTTTGAAATATACCAGTTGTTCCTTGGGGAAAAAGTGATCCGAACACTTCGCAGTTGAACATTTTGCGTAGTTCTCTTACTGCGCTTTTAATTCACTACCTTAAAATAATACAAAGCAAGGTACATGTATTTTCCTTGGGCTTCTAGTAGAATATAGGGCTTCGGTTGCATATCTCTACTCAGTTCTGTCTGTTTTTTCTTAGCTGACCACGAATCCACCCATAAGCTTCTGTTTCTTCCTCACACGATCTCTGCTCTGTCTCACCCTTGGATGCGCAATTTGTTGTCAGCCAAGTCCACATCTTTTGCTGTCTTCCTGTCGATCCAAAGTATTCCTGACTTCTTACTTCCTACAGTCTGCTTTGAAGTTTTGATATTAATTGGACTATTTTTCCGGAGTAGGTTTACCCGCCACATGCCCAACTTTCCTTGATATATATGTATATCGCTATGCGTCTGTGCCACGGCAGCTGAATGCTCACCAACCATGCATGTGGTCTGGGGTTCGATCCCCGGCCACGGAAGCACTCCTTTACCTCGTTAAGCCAGTGATAAGACTGGTAAAGAGGGAAGGTTGTGCATGGGGCCAGCAACCTTATTCCGTAAAAATAAACACCACTGTTACCGAAACTCCAAGTATCTATCTAGGAGCCACTGGGAACGTAAAGGAATAAAAAATAAATGCTTGTTACCACGGTCTGTCGAACATTCTCTATCAAATTTAATTCCTGACGCTGTTGCTGTTTTATTTTGTTTTTCTTCAAAATTTCACTGAACGCAATATATCCCTGTAGGGCCCCTATATTAAGCCTAACTGTGCGCTTATAAAACTTATTCATGTACGTATGTTATACGCTTACGAAAACTAATTTTACATATGCTTGTGGAATATTAGCCATTGTACTATTGAACTTTGCCTTTCTTCTTTTAAATAGACATCTTACGCGGTCATCCACTATTTGCGTTCGTCTCACACTTTGTAAGGCGTAGTACGTTTGGCGGTTCTCCAGTGTTTGAACTGGATGCTTGTCTAATTTCAGATTGGCCACGTAGTGTGCAGGGATCGGTCATCCAAGACGACGCAATGGATGGCCAATAGGAAGACCCTTCCTCTCTCACCTAATTGTAATATGATTAGTTGTAAACACAATCCTTGAACTTGAGTCTTCTGGGCCAAGTTAAACTTTAAGCACCACTAACCACCGATCAGCAAACGACGTTGCATTATCCAATGGGATTCACGAACGTTATTTCAATGTTATATAGCACTTGATTCATTTCAAATGCGTGCCCTAACAAGGTTACGGTTGCGATTCGAGGAGGACAGTGTTTTCCAGTATTGCCTGGATTTATGTTGCTCCGGAAGGAGCGAACTTGTTCGTGTGGTGATGGCATGTCTTTGAAAAGCTATAGTAGGTCAACTGATGGATTTGCCCATCGTTGTGCAATATGCTTGAAGCGAGTCAGCATTAGAGAGGGTAAGCTGATAATTTTAATATTTCGTAGGAACTTTTTTGCAAGGTCACACCTTTCCTTGACGCAAATTTTGTGTATTTGCAACTAATGGATATTGAAACAGCCAGTGAGAGCCGCAGCTGTGGAGACGGAGAATGGCCTCGTCTCCATTGTTCAATGATACCAGCATTGCAGAGATATTGCTGTTTGGAAAATAGAGAAAATTAATTCTTTGTTGGTTGGTGAAGACGTTGTGGTGCACGTGAATCAAACTGTGTTGATGAAAAAGAAATACAACCGTCGTCGCCAACGAGTGAACAATATTCGGGAAATAGGTTTATACGACACCTCCCTCCGAAAAAGATTCGTGGAAAGAATAGCATTTAGAAAGGCGACTACTTTAATACCTGTTATTACGAGACTTGTAAGACGAAGATCAATAATACACACGGACGAATGGAAAGGTTATAATTTCCTGTCATCTCTGGGATATATTCATCATGGAGTCAACCATTCCAGTAATTTTGTGGATCCCGTTACGAGAACTCATACAAATTCTATTGAGCGATTTTGGGGCCGGTTGAAAAATAAGAAAAGGGCTGTAAATGGATCTCAAAAGGATCACATCTATAGTCACTTAGATGAAAATATTTACAGAACGTGGTGTCACTTTTCTATTGACAGTCCGATGCTTAACTGGGAGATGTTTCCCAAACATGTGAGGGAAAGAAACCCCCTGTAACAGTATTATGCTTTTTTCTATAAATATACGTTTCCATTTATCATAAATGCCTCTTTAATGTGACTGGTGACTTCAAGGTCGTTTGCTGATTGGTTCTTCCAATATCTAATATCCAATATCCTGATTACGAGCTAGTATAAACCAGTGATTTCTTTGAGCTCGCTTCTTGATTTTAAGGTAGAGGTTCCAGATCTTCGGTGAACTTATGCGTAGTAAATCCCGCCACTCGACTGCTTTAGCTCTGGTAGACTCCAGGAGGAGTGATGCGAGGATTGGTCAAGATTGTGGTTTGTAGTGTGCAGTATGTTAGGACTCAGCTGCTGCCGTGAATGGAGTTTGACCTAACACCCGTTGGTCATTCGGTATAGTCATAAAAGTAGAGTAATAATAATGATAATGATAATAATAGGTTGTAGTGTAGATAATATAGGTTGAGATAAGTGAAATAATAAAGAAAGAAAGAAAAGATAGAGTAGTCGGTACAGTGGGAGAAGACAGGACGGGTCGTGGGGATTTAGCTTGTATGCTTATCCATTGACAATGTGGTTTCAAATTTTAAGAGGGTAAGCCATTGAGACACAAACCATGCATTTCTGCATGATAGTCCAGCTTCCGCTTAAAAGTCTCCACAGATGGCGATGTAGTCACGGCCGCCGGTAAAGCGTTCCAGAGACGGCAAACTCGAAGCGAGAAGAAATGTGAACGCACTCGAGTCTTTGGTCTCTGGTGTGCTATCCTTAGCGGGTTACCTCGTGGAAGCCTATAATCACTTAATGGCAGGATGCATTTATTTGGGTGGGCCTGGTCATTTAGGATCTTATAGACGGTGATGAGGTCTCCCCTGTGACTACGGTAACTAAGTGTGAAAAGACTTAATTTCTTCAGTCTCTCCTCATATGATTTGTTGCGGAGGCCGATCACCCATTTTGTCGCTCGTCTCTGGACACTTTCTAGCATGTTAGCATCCCTTTTGAGTAGCGGAGGAGCAATGATATTATGCACCTCAAGGAGTGGCCTCACGTATGCCATATACAACCTGAAGAATAGTTCAGGAGTAAGAGCTCCCAGCTGCCTATGCATAAAGTGTAAAGTTGCGTCAGCTTTGGCGACGTCCGTCGTGTAATTTACACTGGTGTCTAGCTTTTCTGTTAAAATAAGGCCTAGATCGCGTTCTGATGGCACACAACTCAAGTTCTGGCCACCAAGGGTGTAATTTGCACTCTGTGACCTGCCGGAATGAAGTTGCACTACTTTGCACTTCTTTAAGTTGAAAGGCATTCCGTTAGTCAGAGCCCAGTCCCCCAGCGTTTGCAGGTCAGCCTGCAATCTGTCGGAGTCTTCCGATGAGTTTATTGCTCTCCAAATCTTTACGTCGTCAGCGTAAAGAAGCGCAGAGCAATTCAGTTGACAGGGCAGGTCATTGATAAAAATCAAAAACATCAACGGCCCTAAGATAGAACCCTGAGGAACCCCTGATGCCGAGGTGTGCCAGGATGATCGGATGCGTTTGACATTGGTGCGGAATTCTCTCTCACCTAAATAATCTTTCAGCCATGTGAGAAGTGCTCCAGAAACACCCGCTTTGCTTATTTTTTGAAGGAGCAGACCATGGTGAACTGTGTCGAATGCTTTCGCAAAGTCGAGAAAGATCACATGGACTGGTACCTTTACATCCTGCGTTCTTCCTTCTCTGTCTGTGACTGTGCGTTTTCTTCTGTTACAAATTGGTGTTGGAGGTGTTCAATTCTGCAATCAACATGGACACATCATCAGATTATGGCCTCTTCAAGCTATTCCCAGTAGAAAGTGCTATCACCACGCCCACTGTGCCTGCGTTGCCACGTCCCCCAATGCTGCAGCTGTCATCAGACTACCCCCGCTGGAAGAAAAGCATCCAGGCATTCCTCAGCATTTCTTCACCAGCTCACCATTTCCTCCATGTCCTCAATGCCCTCTCCAAGGATGCCTATGCACGTGCCGATGCGGCCGGGTTCAGCAGCACAAAATCCATGCCGGAAAACTGGCAAATCCTGGACAACTGTTTCGATCTACAATTGGGCTCTGACCATGCTCTCCTAAAATTCTTCAGTCGTCGACAATTACCCGGTGAAAGTCCCCTAGAGTACTTCCATGCCTTACAACTTATGGCAGCTGGGGTAGATGATTATGCAGACCCCATCCACAGAGACCGCCTGGTGCGGACACGTTTCATCGAAGAAGTTTTGCCCGGTGATCTCCGAACGGACCTGTTTCGACACCCTCCCGTGAGCACAACTGAACTGCAGCGTGTCATTTTGCGGTTCATGGATGCCGAGCGCGACACTGCAGCATCAGCCAGCAGCTCGTTCTGCCCAATTCCAACGGCATCGACCGCAGTTGCACTGACCACCGTCCCTCGCAACTCAACCCAGAGGCGCCCAGATGTGGATACCACCCCTAGCCATTGCTATTATTGCCGACGCTATGGAAAGAAGGCTCGCAAATGTGGCCACAACCGCCCCCGTGAAAAATAGTAGGTCTCTTTTTATTAATTTGTCTCCCTTTTCATGTAATAAGGAACCTCTCACTGTTTGGGGACTTGTTAATGGTGTGCAAGCTAGGATCTTACTGGATACTGGGGCATGAGTGTTCCTAGTACGGACATCCCTCCTGCACCGGTTGACCCACTATCGATCCCCTGTCCCCACTCACAATGTATCAATCACGGCGAATGGCGCTAAAATAGATGCCCAAGCAGTCACCAACCTACAGCTACACCTGGGGAACCTAGTAGTCTACCACCGTTTTCTCATCTGTCCCGAAATCACATGGGACCTGATGCTCGGCGTCGATTTGCTTACTGCACACTCTGCTGTCATAGACCTTTCCCACAATCAGGTCACCCTCGATGCAACGCCGATACTTCTAGACAGTTCTCAGCAACCACCTCTTATTAAGCCCACTCTCACCGTTTCTTCTATTCTTAATCAAGTCTCACTCAACCCATCCGTCCCAGCGATCGTCCGGGACCAAATGCTGGCGTTACTTGGGGATTTTTTGGACCTCTTTGACGAGGGGGGCAACCCTGAACGTACTAATATTGTGCAGCACCGTATTAACACTGGTAGCCAATCACCTGTGCGCCAGCCACCCAGACGCATCCCTGTTCATTATCAGCCCCAGCTAGAAAGGTTGTTACAGGACATGCTAGACAAGAAGTTATCGTACCTTCTTCGTCCCCATGGGCGTCACCTATTGTGTTAGTTAAGAAGAAAGATGGATCTCTACGTATGTGCATCGACTATCGCAAACTGAACTCTGTGACAAGGCGTGACTACTTCCCGATCCCTCGCAATGACTCTACTCTTGACGCACTGAGTGGCTCGAAATGTTTTTCCACGTTAGATTTAGCATCTGGGTACTGGCAAGTTGAAGTACACCCGGACGACTGTCCAAAAGCTGCCTTCATACTCCCGACTGGGTTGTACGAATTTCGCACCATGCCTTTTGGTTTGTGTAATGCCCCCACCACCTTTCAACGGTTGATGCAAGTTGTACTGGATAGGTTAGTCCCAAACCAACGTTTAACCTATCTTGACGATATCGTTGCCCACGGGGAATCGCCGGAGGAGCATATCGATAACCTACGCGCTGTCTTTAAACGCTTACGAACTGCTGGCTTAAAGTTGAAACCGTCTAAGTGTACCTTTCTTCAGCAAGAAGCTATTTTCTTGGGTCACCGTATTTCACCAGATGGCATCCAGAAAGATCCACCGAAAACTCGCCTCATCTCTGACTGGCCCATACCGCAGTGAAGTAAAGACGTTCGCAGCTTCCTGGGTTTAGTGTCGTACTATAATCTTTTTGTCCTGGCGTTCGCCACTATAGCGTCATCCCTGCATTGCTTAACGGAATAGGGTCGAAAATTTTGTGGACTAGTGAGTGCCAAAACGCTTTTAACGAGTTGAAGAAACGCCTCACGTCAGCACCTATTCTCGCATTTCCTGACACGTCTCCATCTGCTGGCTCCTTCATTTTAGATACTGATGCAAGTGCTACTGCCATTGGCGCTGTCCTCTTCCAAACGGCGCCTGACGGTCAAGAATGGGTTATTGCATATGCTAGCCATAAGCTGGACAAACGTGAAACCCGGTACTCCACGACACGCCGAGAGATGCTAGTCCTCGTCCATTTTCTCAAATATTTCTCCCATTATCTTCTCTGACACCCATTTCGAGCACGCACTGACCATCGTGCCCTGCAGTGGCTTCAAACTTTTCGCGAATCCGAAGGCCAGATTGCTCACTGGCAGGAGCGGTTACAGGAGTTCGATTTTACCTGTGAGTATCGCCCTGGATCCCGGCACGCTAACGCTGATGCCCTCTCCCGTCTGCCACCTTACGTTTTTCCGGTAAATGCTATACTAAATACAGGCCTAGATTGGGCAGCGCTGCAGGCGGCTGAAGCCGACATCCAACTTGTTTACTCACGACAGCTTCACGTGAACGATAAACCCTCGAGTGAAGAACTACTGAGTCTGTCTGACGCAACCAGATGCATATGTGGTAAGTGGGGTATGCTAGGCCTGATTGATGACGTCTTGTATATAGTCAAACCGCCATTGTCACCTCGCCTTCTCGTGCCACGTCTGAAGGTCCCGGGGGTAATGCATCTCGTACACCAGCAACCTGGTCACGCTGGCCAGCGAAAAACCAAACACGCTGTCCGTCAACGCTTTTGGTGGCCACTCCTTCATCACGACGTCACTGAATTCTGTGTAAATTGCGCTACGTGTGCACAAATTAAGCAGCCTAATCCAGTCTCGCGAGAGCCATTGGTTCCGATGTTAACCGAGGCTCCCAATCACCGAGTGGGGATAGATATTATGGGGCCAGTCACAGCGTCGCGACGCGGTAATCGTTACATACTCGTTATGGTAGACTACTTCACAAAGTGGTGCGGGGCTGTCCCCCTGCTACAACGGGATGCCCCGACGATCGGTCGCGCTTTCATTGATACGTGGGTGCCTCGTTTTGGTGCCCCCCTTTACCTACACTCCGACCAAGGCACTGCTTTCGCGAGTAACCTCATCGCGCACATCTGCAATACGTTTGCCATTCGGAAAACGCGCACGATGTCCTACCATCCACAAGGTAATGGGCTGTTGGAACGCACCAACAGAACCACCAAGAATCTTCTCCGTGCCTTTCTGTATAACGCTCCGGAAAACACCTGGGACGACGTCCTGCCCCAGTGCTTTCTGGCTTATCGCTCTTCCGTGCATTCCTCAACGGGTTTTTCTCCAGCTATGCTGTTGCTCGGGCGTGAACTCCGTCTACCAGTCGAGATCCAGGTGCCAATGCTATTGTATGATAGAATCGCCTGCATACCCTACTTCCGACATCTTTGTCATTACCTGGAGGTATCATAAGGTCTGGCGCGCCGTTATCTCCATTCCTCTTCAGAACTATAGAAGAGCATCTTTGACCGGTTCGCTCGCGGACCCACATATTCCCTTGGTGATTTCGTCTGGCTACAACGACCGTCAGTCCCCGCTGGTTTGTGCCCATGGCAAGGACCAAACGAGATCGTCGAACACCGACCCCCGACTACGTACGTCCTGCGAAATCTACGACGCCCTCAAGACACTCTCATCTCCACCCATTACAACCGACTGAAACCACATCATCCCGCAGCCTTCAAGGAGTCGGCAAACCCCTCACAAACGCCGCCTGCCAGTAGCTTCGTCGAGGTGCCGTCGACCGGAGGCATGGCATACCCTATACCACCATCAGGCACTGAGGACAGTGCCCACAGAAGGGTTGAGGCAATGTAATGGGATAAAAACTAGTATAATACCACTAAATAAGTTTTCTTCTCTTCTTTTGCAGAAACGAATGCCAGCATAAACTCATTGAAGCAAGAAGAGGAGCGTTTGGCCAGGCTTGCTCTAACGAATGATTAATTAACTTGTACCCGCACACTTTAAGCCTTGCTTAATCAGAATGTACATCTTTCACGGCACTCTGCGTTCTTCCTTCTCTGTCTGTGACTGTGCGTTTTCTTCTGTTACATTTGCCATCCGCGATACGATACGCGCTGCCATGGGTTTCAAGTGGCCTTGACATTGGGGGAAGATTTAATTGATGTAATATTGCGATGGATAGAGGCACACACAGGGTGGCGTTATGCGTTATCGAGCAGTTGTGTTTGGGTTGTTCTATGTTGTTTTTAGGTGTTTTTTAACTGAAATTCGTTATAAATACCATATTTTAACGAAAAAGCTTAGAAAAATGGTGGAAAGTAGACGTTTTTCAATAGTTTGAGTGAACGCGTATTTTTCAGCAAATTTCGTTGTTGTTTTGCATGTGGAATGTTAAAATTCTGTGTAAATCGTTGATTACGTTAATAAAAACGAAATAAATTTGGCGAGTGAAGTATATTTCGCGGAATTACGAAGTGGTGCTTTGAATCGATAAGTTCTGAAAATTTGGTTAAAATCAGAAGAGTTTACAGCTAAAGAGGAGTGTTAATTGATTTATTCGGCACAAAACACAGAAGACACAAAGTTTATACTTAGATGTCCTCTGCTTTGTAACAGTTTTGTATTGGTAATTATTTGCTAACAGAAGTATCACTGCCCAAGCTTACAATAATGCTGAATTAAATCTCAGTAATTCCGAAATAATTCTTGCATCCTATAGTGAGTAAATTCTGAATCTGTTCTGAAATGGTTTGTTTAATGGCACAGACTAGAACCCAGTGCTGGTTTTCAGCATGACTAGAACGAATTCAGCACCGTGTTCTTTTTCTAGGCATTTTCAGGAGTAGATCAGAACATACTGGGTTTCCTTATCAGCGTTGTTCCAGCCATTACAGGACATATTAAGCACTGACTAGCATTACTTCAGAACGAAAAGACCTAATTCAGCACATAGTGGCAATTTTTTCAGCTTAATTCTAGCCTTCTCAGCACATATTCAGAACTGACTAGCATTACTTCAGAACGAAAAGACCTAATTCAGCACATAGTGGCAATTTTTTCACCTTAATTCTAGCCTTCTCAGCACATATTCAGAACTGACTAGCATTACTTCAGAACGAAAAGACTGCTGCTTATTATCATCACCTGTGTCCTACGCCGGCGCAATTCATTCAGTTTACAGAAGGAAATCAGTTTTTATAATTGAGAGAATTTTATATTTAATAAACTGTAGTACATTGTCACTGCAACAACATGTTGTTGGTTTTCAGGTTAAAATTGCAATTTACGCGATGGTTCACTTGATTCGGATGCTTTGATGAAGTGCAATTTAAGGATTTCCGTGTTAACGTTGGAATCGTTGTGATGTTATGAAGTCGTTCATTAAAATAAATATTTCTTAGAAGTTTTCTCGGTATTCTTGTACTACTACTTCGTTTTGCTTGTCGAAGGAATAGTGATACAGCTATTTTTGGAATGCGTAGTGATTTACTTCGAAAGAATGATAATTTGCGCAGTATAATAATACTAGGATAATTATCTTAAATAGGATATGCCTATAATTCGTTATTTTAGATGGAGCATAATTCCGCGCCAGTTCTTGCATTGACTTAAGCCTCCTTTCTTTGGTAGTTTGAATAAGTATCCTTTCTTCCGATCCTCGGGTACTCTGCCTTCTTTCCACACCTTCTCCAGTAGTGGCGTCATCAAGTCCGATGATGTCTCTGGATCTACTTTCAACGCTTCTGCTGGGATTCCATATGGTCCTGCTGCTTTTCCAGCTTTTAGCATCTTGATTGCCTTCAGGACTTCTGATTTCGTCGGGGGGTTGGCGGTTACTGGTAGCTTTGTCTCCGTTGTTGGTATTGTTGGGCGCGTTGTAGGTGGTGGTCGATTTAGGAGTCTTTTGAAGTGTTCAGCCCAGTGTTTCCTTTGCTCCACTTCTTTGGTGAGTGACTTTCCGTTGTCATCTTTCCCCGGCTTGATTTGTGTCAAACGTTTGCCCGATAGGTACCTAGTTGTTTGGTAGAGTGTTGCGAGGTCTCCTTTGCCTGCAGCTTGTTCTGCTTCCCTTGCCATGGTTTCATAATACTTTCTTTTGTCTTCTCTGGCACTCTTCTTTACTCTTTTGTTCAGTGTCTTGTAGTTTGCATTCAAATTCACCACCACCATCACTACCACCAGTCAAATCAGAAGAGGATAATAAATAATCTCGAAATTCTATTTCAATTCAAGCACATCACAACATTCTAACAAATTACTTATTATAACTATAAAAACATTCGTCTTACTTCCCATCTAATTGTATTTGATCAGTAACACTCATATTATTATCTCTGAATGTACATTATCTCATATTGATTTTTATTCAAATATCTAGTCAATTCCATATATATATATATGTATGAAGGAAAAAGTTGTGTGAGTAACTTGATATGATTATGAGCAACAGTTTGTGCTCGAAACGTCATCAGTTAATATTACCGTGAAACACTGTGATTTATCAAAATAAAATCTTATCCATAATGGAGTTAAAATCTACCAATCACAATATGCATTCGTGACCTTGAAGTGCTTAGCCTCTCAATAAGTCGTGTGTGCCTTTATTCTCACCCTCGTTTTGGGTTCCTATTGTTTAGAGTTGCCCATAAAATGTTTGGGCAAGAGTAAACAATAGACACCGAAGTCAAATGACTTTGATTTGACCAATCAAATAGGTCAGAATTACATATGGTTGTTAGTCATAATCCTCGTTGAAAATGTCTCCCAGATTTGATTTTCGACTCCTCTGTGGAAAATGTGTTGATAGGGAGGAATAAACATGCATACAGGAGATATAGGGATAATGACTGCAAAAGTATTGCCGGGCTATTGATGGTTATACATTCAGATGCAACCACTTTATTTGAGGAAGTCTGTATAAGTTGGTAATTCGTACATAATTGGTGTTTTTTAGACACTCCCTTAGATTCAGATTCAGTTGATAAGGATAGAAGGCTCTTGTGGCCAGTGTTAATCCTTGCAAAATATATCTCTGCAGAGATCTAACTTCTCTTTGAAAGCGTTCACCGATGGAACTGTTACTACTGAATCAGGTAAGGAGTTCCAGTCGTTGACCACTCTGTGAGAGAATCTAAATTCTGCAAGTATTTTAATCATCCTCGGTTTGAGCACATTTATGCGGTGACCCCGTAAATGTATCGTAGAAGGGGAGAACAGTTAAGAAAGGTCAGTTCCTAAATCACCCTTAAGTATACGGTATCCTAAAATTAAGTCGCCTCTCTTCCTTCGGTATGATAACGGAAAGAGATTTAAATGCTCCATCCTCTTATCATAAGGAAGGTGTGAGATACCACTAACTAATTTCGTTCCTACTCTTTGTACTCTTTCCAGGATATGTGCCTCCTTTTTGAAGCATGGACCCGCCGCTTGTACGTAGTATTCTAGGTGAGGCCTGACATATGTTGCATAGAGTACTTGGAACATGCCCTCGTCTAATCGTTTGAAAGCCCTTCGGAGTGCTCAGAGCATTCGAAAAGCCTTAGCTACGGCTCAATTACAGTTTGCCGTTGTTTTTAAGTCATGGTTAACAATAATTCCTAAGTCCTTTTGTTCCCTAACATCTGGCAGTTCCGTGTCCCCCAGGGAGTACGACGTGTAAGACTTCTGACCTAGGTGCATTACCGCACTTTTCTTGGAATTAATTTCCAGACTCCAAAGGTTAGCCTATTCAGCTAGTTTATCTAGATCGTTTTGTAGTACCAACCCATCATCGTTACTATTTACGGTTTTCCGTATCTTAATATCGTCCGCAAATAGTAAAGAAGATGAAGTAAGAATCACCGGTAGCTCATTAACGTATAATAGGAATAACAAGGGGCCTAATACAGTTCCCTGAGGCACTCCACTGGATACTGCTTTCCACCCTGGTAGTAAACCGTTTACTCTAACCTTCTGCCTTCTATCCACTAGGTGATCCCTAAACCACTCACATAGGCATTGGTCTAGTCCGAAACCTTTAAGTTTACTAAGGAGACCTAAGTGGGATACTTTGTCGAATGCCTTGCTAAGATCAATAAAAACCATGTCCAACAGAAGGTTTTTACCTCTGGCCTCGATCCAATCTTCCTTAGCTAACAGTAAGTTTATCAAGCAGGATCGTCCTGGTCGGAATCCATGCTGTTCAACTGCCAGTAAGCCATGTGTTTCAACATAAGCTAATAGCTGATCCCTTATAATAGTTTCCATTACCTTTGCTATGATGCATGTCAGACTTACCGGTCTGTAGTTACATACTAATTGCCTTGAATATAGGGCTTATAATGGCATCCTTCCAGTCCCTGGGTAGCTTAGCCTGGGCCAGTGACATTTGGAAAATCTCCACAAGCGGAATATGTATTATATCCGCCAAGGAAATTAACTGTTTAGGGTGAAGTCCATCAAGCCCAGGTGATTTACCTGGCTTCAGTTTAGACAGTAGTTTGAGGACTTTTGTGTGCTCTATCACAATTGAGGGCATCTGAGTGGCGACGGCAGTGACTTCACCATATCCCTGGGTGGTACTGTCAGACAAGAAGACGTCACAGAAGTATTCAGAGAGGTTTTCAGCCTTTCCTTCGTCTGACTCAGCCTTATGAGTGACGGTATACCATTGCTAGTTTTAGTCCTACGTTTAATATACGAGAAGAGCCTTTTTGGGTAGTAAACACAATCTAATACAAGCCGTCTCTCGTATTCTATACGACTCTTGTTAATCGCATACTTACAGAGATTTCGAATTTTGTGGTAGTCTTTCTGGAAACTTTCCCTTCCTGTCATAATAAATTGGTCCTATAAGTTCTTTCGCCGTCTTAATAGCCTCTTTATTTCACTAGTAATCCAAGGTGGCTTGTGCGATAGCTTTCGACGAGTGTACCAAGGTATAAAAGGTGAAGTGACACAATCTAGTGTATTCCTATATCCTACCCAAGCTTCCTCGACAGTCCGACTTGTATCTACTGACCAGTCAACTGCAGTTGCTGCGTTGCGGATTCCTTGTATATCCGCTTTCCAAATGTTTGGACGAGCAGATTTTGACCTGTGTATGAGAGAATGAATCTTAAACGTAAAAGCAATGACTATGTGGTCAGTGCTGCCAAGCAGCGGAAGGCACCTAATGTCACCAACGTCCTTCTGGTGTGTTAATACCAAGTCTAGAGTAGATGGATCATGTTTCGGGTGATACCGTGTTGGTGCATGCATATGTTGCACGAGTGCACACTCAAGCACTGTCAATGTGAGCTTCCTATTGAAACAGGGATTACAAACTAGTGGAGTTTAATTCCCCCCAGTTAATGTGTGGAGTATTAAAGTCGCCAACAACCAGACACCTATTTCTACTACCCCACGCCCTCAAGTGATTTAGAACGAAGTCATCAGCTTGGCTAGCAGGACTTCTGTAAATAACTCTGATCGTTAAAGTGCCTTTTTTCAAGTTAATGACGCAACTTGCGGCTTCACTGGTGCCGCTGTCATGAGCTTCTGACAACGTTGACCTAATCCCTATGTCATCGCGGATGTATAGAGCTACCCCGCCACCTTTCCGACTACTTACTCTGTCTGCTCGAATGCAGATGTACCCACGTATGAGTGGAGTTAAGTCTACACCCACTAACAACCATGTCTCAGTGATAGCAATCACATCAGGTTGTAGTCTTTCAGATAATTCTCCTGATTCGGCGAGCTTATTCCTGGGACTACATGCGTTCGTATAGCACACAGAAACACCTACATGTTCATCCGGCTTATGAAGAGAGGTCTCAGCAACATCGGTTTCCGAGACCTCACGACCCGAAAACCCAATAGCTTGAGGTCTTTTTCACCTTTCTCTAGCCTGGCCTTTAGTTCAGCCACGGATTCTCTTCTTTTGATTCTATCTTCTAAAGGCCAATCAGGCCTTATTTTTAGGCTTTTATCGTTAATTTTGAACGCGTTGTTGAGGATGGTGCTTCTCTCTGTTTCATTCCCCAAAACTATCTTAAGTAGTCGTCGAGAAGTTTCCGTAGCATCAGGGTTTCGTTTTCCGATCCTGATGACTTTTCTTACGTGAACTCCAATTGTTTTTTCGGGAAATATTTCCCGGATTATGGAGCTAACCGCCTACAGATCATCTGCATGTCGGGCAGCTGGATCTGTGTTCTTAGATTTCTCCAAATTCCAGATGATAACACTGCAACTAGAGTCCGTGGGTTTCTGAGTTTGGCTGGTATTAACAGCCGTCGAGACCTTGTTGGTGAACTCAGTTACTGTTTCTTTCCTACGTTTATTTTGCTTCTTACCTGTCGGCACCAACCAAGTGGAGTCAGTTTCTTCCACTTTGTTTTCGCCGCGATTAGAGGCCATTCGTGTACTAGACACGCTGCGCTTTGGGGTGGCCATTTCACAGGCTGGTGTTGTCATGCTGGCACTACTTGCCCTTTTAGATTTCCTTTGTCGTTTGCACTTTGTCGCAACAGATATTTGGGCACTCCGTGCCTCTTTTGCCTCTGAAGCTTCAGGTGGCGATACACCTTCAGTTTTAAAATTATGTCCTGAACCGCCATTTTTGGTTAAAACTTCTGGTACAGGCTTTTCGATTACGTTTTTCGTCAATTTCTTGGACATCAGAAGTCCCACTGCCTCTTGGATGAGTACATCCAACGGGTTACTGCAAAATTTGCACAGCCACGGAGATGATGGCTTGCAACATCTCTTGTAGGCTACTGGTGATAAACCAGTGCAAACCTTGTGGAACCATAGGCTGCAGTTGTCACACTGCATACCATCGTCCACCAGAAGGTGACAGTCCGGTCATCCACAATTGTTATTAGGACCCATAGCGCTAATTTTTTTCAACAACACAAATATATGTACGTGAAAACAGTGAGGTTAATACCAACCAAATACACAAATATATATACGTGAAAACAGTGAGGTAAATACCAAACAAAACACAAACTGTGAATAATATGAACAACACTTCAACTAAATAAATCAGTTAAAGTGAACTAAAAAGCTTATAATGTGGTTTAAAGAACAAAAGCAGAATTTACTTCACAACGTAAAAATGCCACTCTCCTTTTTTAAAGCGCGCGCGATCTCAATATATTGCGTATACGAAACCAGTATCTGCTACAGCCGGTGAATCAGAGAATACTTTGGTTTGATATATCTTTCCACTTTCCACCTAGAATAATCTGATTGGTTGTTTCAGGGTCATGTGAAGTTGGTTTCTATTCTTTACTGTTGCCCTTGTCAGCAGATTTCATGATAGAGGTGGTTTCGTTATTCACCAGATGAGCTAGCAATATTCTGAATAAGTAGAGGATAGCAGCACTGTATCAGTGCCTTCGTTGAAGGTAGTACCTTTGAAAAGAGGAGACACAAGAAAACCGCCAGAGAGGTGCAGAAGTATATAATAGGTGTTAATAATTCAAAATATACAACAAACATGGAGTTCATTAATTTTTTCATTGTTTTTTTAAATATTATTTCCCCGATAGGTTTTAGTAATGGAATTCTAGTCTTTCTTGCGAACAATTAGTTTAAGTGAAAAAAGATGATAATTTTACCTACTTATATAGGCTGAAAAGGAGTTAAACACGAAAGTCAAAGTGCGTGAACTATGTAGAAGAAAACCGAGAGCCTAATAATATCTACTGTTTTCCTGAAGTGTACAAGTAGGTGTCCTTCTGAAGTAGCGAACTCATACCATGTACTTGCATTCGGGGAGTTTGTATTTAAACTTCGGCTTTTAGGCAGTTTTCAACTTCTGTTTCTTTTTTAATTATTCTCTTATTTTGCAGAAGCCATTCAAACTCAGGAGCCTTAGCAATGGAGTGCTGTCTCACAGATAAGAGTGGTTCTCATTGTCTCCACCATCATATCCTTTGAATAGCAATCACCACCCTTCGACCTTTCTTGTGCAAGGCTGTGGCGAAATGCTTCACTTTTATTATTTTTTAAAATTTCTGTTATAATATGCCACAAACTTTAAAAAAATTCATTCGTCAACTCATTCAAAGTCATGATATGAATGACTACTTTCAGAAAGCCATCATGTATGTTTCATCTGTTACAGCATTTTGGAGAAGAAATATAATAAAAATTGTAAAGAAATTAGACGGTCATACTCTACCTTTTTGGATATAAATAAATGAAATTTCGAGAAACAGTGCATAATGGTTCAGCATTAAACATATAAGTAGTAGTAAGTTATAATATGTTGTTCCGAAAAATTTGACTACACAGGATTACAGTTATAGAACATTAAGATAAGATTCATTAATATTTAAGACTCACCGTTTAGTTGATTATTTAGACCACCACCATTTAGGCCTTAATTTGCGTAAAGGCAGACAGTGCTTAAATATAGCATTAAGCAGTCTCCAGAGACATTTTAATACCAGTCGTCTTCAGTTGATTTGCATCTGGAACTTGAGACTGAACTCTTAGCATACTGAAATGCTCATACTACAATGTTATCAATGATATATGCAAAAATATTTGATTGAAGAAATAATTGAAATTTAAGGCTGATTGAGAATAGGTGACTAGGGTTGTGAAAACAATCATAGTGAAAGTAGAGTCAAACATAGCGTACACAGATTTCGGGAGCTAACAGTGAGGGTCAGAGGAGTGCCGTATAAGATCTCTAATTTTAAGTTTGTCACACATCCCTTCTAACCCGTTGCTGATAAAATATTTGTTCAGCAGAAATGAGAAGGTTTTGGGGATAGAATTGTTTCTAATTTCAATTGGGAGACGGTTCCAAATACAACGGTATTTCACAGTGAAGGAATTTGATCTGTTTTTTGTATGACAGCGGGGCACTTCAAACGATGAAGATTTATTTCTGAGGTTATATTTCTTAGGTGAACTAACAGTAAAGCCCTTTAACAATCCTAAATGTAATTTTTAGGTTGAACTTCAGTTGTCTGGCCCATAAGGGTTCCAAGTCGAATATGTTACATCTGTCGTAGTAAGAAATGCAAAGATTTTCACCTACTAGACGTTTAGTAAACACCCTTTGTAGACTTTCTAATTTGCACCTGTCTTTCATGGAAACACTGTCCATGATAGGGGGACAAAATTCAAGTAAGGGCCTTATGCATAACTTGTACAGCATAATTTTGGATTCACAAGTCTTAAAGTTTCGGAATAAAAACCCAAAGAGCCTTTTGACCTTTGACACTTGTAATTTAACATATTCCGTGAGGCTAAACTCTGGGGTGTATTTCAAACCCAAATCTGTTGTAAGCCGCAGACGAGGAATATGATTGTTGTAGGGAGATGGAAAGTTCGGTTGAAATGTTTTCGGAGCATAGCACACCACATTTTTCAACGTTAAACTTTATTTTCCACTTGTTACACCATAATTGAACCCTGTCAATATCATCCTGAATCCTATCAAATACATATGACACTTCATTTCTGAGTAAATTATATACTATTTTGATGTCATCAGCAAATAGGAAAGGTCTGCCATGTTTAATACCGTCGCAAATGTCATTGAAATATAGCAGGACTAACAGTGGACCTAGGACACTACCCTGTATAACTCCACTTGTTATCCGAACCCGACCATTTGCATCCGATTGCTTAGAAACGAACTGAGCCAGCTAAACAATGAGCCTTGGATCCCATAAAACTGGACTTTTGATATTAACAGTCGGTGGCTCACAGTGTCAAAGACTTTACTAAGATCTAAGTATACAATAACTGTGATCATACTGGAATCTTTAAGTTGTGAGATGCAATCGAAAAATTGTGAGTGGCATGTCGTGCAAGAACGTGACTTCATGAAACCATGTTGATAAGAAGTGATAAGTTTCTCTTGAGAGAGGAAGTCAAAAATGGCACTTTTCACTATCTTTTCCAGAACCCTTGAAATAACAGAATCTAGGTTAATGGTTCTGTAACTCATGGGACTTGACTTATACCTAGGGGTAATGTGCGGGATTTTCCATGCATCCGGATATATTCCAGTTGATACAGAGGTAGAGAACAATTTAAGAAAAAGAGTGGGAATATCCTCACCGTCATATTCTAAAAAGATTGAGGGAATCATATCAGGACCAGGGTTGTTTGAACTTTTAAAAGAAGTGATCTCTTTCTTAATATTATCTAAAGAAAAGCTGATGATTTCTAAAGTTTTTGTGAACGTACAGGGAATAGGGGTTGTGGCGACGTATTATCATCAGAGGTATATGAATGTGAGAAGTAGTAGTTTAGAAGCTCACAAATTATTTTAGGGTCACTAGCAGTCTCACCATTTTCTAAAATGAATTGTACATCCGTTTTACGAGAGTTTAGCCTTTTGCGATAAAGCCTACAGATTGCAGTGTATTTAGAGCCATCTTAAAGAGCTGCATTTTCTTGTCTGAGTAGGACTTTGTCGTTATTTTCTTTCAATTTGAGATAGATGTTCTGTATATTCACAAAACACGAGAAGCTTTTTTCTCTGTGATATTGTCGGTGCAGCTTTCGCAGCTTAGCCTTTACTTTTATAGGAATGAAATTCTTTGTTTTCTCTTGTGTTCCCTTTACATTTAGGAACAAGTTTATCAAAGCATATATATACATTCTGGTAAAAGGCTAGTAGGATAGTGTCTAGGTTGCTATTAGAAAAGAAAAGGTCCTAGTCTGAGCTTCTAATGAAGGAGTTAGATACGTGCCACCTAGCTTTTCCGAAGCACGTGAATGTCTTGCGCAGGGTAGAGCATTTTGATGAATGGGGCTTGGTATTGAGGGTGCAGATTATTGTGTTATGGTCGCTACCCGGAAATGGTTGACTGATGTCTATGTTAGATAAGGCGATGTCTTTCAAGAAAACCAAGTCCAGTATATTGTGGTTTCGGGTGGGCCTTAGAATACTCCACCCACATAACTCCATTGCATCTAAGAATTTACTGTAGCGAGGAGGAGCGTTGATGGGCTCCCATGAAACTCCACTCCTAATTAGGTCAACCTAAACCCAACCTTAAACTTACGATATACACCATTTAATATCACAGCACTTCATTACTCCTGTTTTTTCATGAATATAGGCTCATTTTCATGATATCACCAACTTGCTGTCTGGGTATTTTAGTGCCACTCATGCGTTTGCAACTCTTCAGTGTCTGTGGTTTAACTTCACTCATAAATGTATCACCTTCAAGTGGGGCAAACACAAAAACAGATACCACAAGCAAATGACCTAGAAGCGGCCAAGCTGAACAATAGGCACTAGGAACCACGGCAAGAGTAAACAATAGACACCCAAGTCAAATAACCTTGATTTGACCAATCAGATAGGTCAGAAATACAAATGGTTGCTAGTCATAATCCTCGTTGAAAATGTCTCCCAGATTTGATTTTCGACTTCTCTGTGGAAATTGTGTTGATAGGGAGGAATAAACATGCATACAGGAGATATAGGGATAATGACTGCAAAAGTATTGCCGGGCTATTGATGGTTATACATTCAGATGCAACCACTTTATTTGAGGAAGTCTGTATAAGTTGGTAATTCGTACATAATTGGTGTTTTTTAGACACTTTCTTCCTGAAATCAAAGCTCTCCCTTAGTAATATATTTCGTATATGCAACCCGTATCTGCTACAGCCGGTGAAATAGAGAATACATTGGATTGTTATGTCTATAACCACTTCTATGAGAATCTGGGACCCATTTTTACAGCATATTTGAGATATATTCCTTATATGATTCATTTTTATTACATATATATCGTACATACACTTCCTTATAAATTAAGTAACACCTTTCACCTAGAATAATCTGATTGGCTGTTTCAAGGTCGTCTGAGGTTGGTGTCTATTCTTAACTACTGACGGAGCGCAGCCACACCAGTGACCTTGAATGGACTGGTGAATGTTTTGCGTGAATTCAAGCCTCTCTTCCCCTTGATTCGAGTGAAATGACAGCTATCACGGAGTTACGTCTGAAATGGGGCGAAAACCAATTTTTCCAGTATTGCTTAAGTGTGGGATTGATGAGAAAAGGAAATATTTATTTCTGCGAGGTATCATGTATAGCGACCAAATTAGCTTTTGGTCTCATTACAGGAAACCTATGTCTACGTTCTATTGTACAGCTGACAAAAATTCTATGAGACTTGCGCTACCACGAAAAGTTTCAGAGATATTGCATCTTGGGAGATGGAGAGTTAATTACTTTTCTATTAAACGAGGTGTCATTGTACATACAGATGAAACAGTCCTAATAAAGAGGAAATACAACCGTGGTCATGAAAAAGCAAATAACTTTCGAGTGATTGGATTCTACGACATCACTTTACGGAGATGATTTATCAAAAGATTATCAGACAAAAAGTGAAATACTTAGATAACCATTATTAGTAGATTGGTGAAACCAGGATCTATAATACAAATTGATGAATGGAAGTTTGTGACTCGTTGTCATCCCCGGGATATATATTCACCATAAGGTGAATCCTATTACAGGGACCCACACCAGTTCTATAGAAGGATTTGAGGGAAAATTGAAGAACAGAATTACAGCCATTAACGGATCTTAGAAAGGTTTTATTTACGGCCAATAAGATAAATAGATGTATGGAATGTGGTTTAACTTCTTTATTTATAGTCCTATGGAAAAGTGAGAATCATTTTTGTTACATGTCAGAGAAAGGCATCTTGTGTAAACTTTTATGTCTTTTTATGCATTATTTTCATAAATATATGTGTTTTATATGTAAAATATCCTTTTTCATATGATTGGTGCTTTCAGTGTCATTTGTTGATTAGTAGTTACTGGTGATTAAAGTTTAACTTCGCCCCTGAAACAACTAATCAGGTCACTAAACATTACAGAAGGATGCTTGCCATAGTTTTCGTCGTCAGTTTCACCCTGATTTTGGGGTCAGGGTTACGGATGAGGTTCGTGTAGGTCTTCGGTTTTGGGTGTGGTTGGGTTTAGATTAGGCTTAGGGGAATTCTAGGATTATAGTAGGCTTGAGGTAATAGTAAAGTTGAGGTGAAACATTTAAGGAAGCTTAAGGGAACCATCCTTTTGAAATGTCGTGCGATGTGAAAGCACCAAAACATTCACGGTAAAATCAGTCATTCGTCAGGATATGCAGATCTTAAGACTGGTACTCGTACAAAAATTTTGTGGAAATCGGCCATATCAGAAAACGCATTAGAATGAAATATCTACAACCATTTCTTATGGATCTATGGCTAATTCGTTATGATCTATGACGACAACCAATATAACCTCCTTGGCGGTTGATATGACCCAATGAACTTGTGTGTGAGTATTATAATACTGACGCAACTCAACTGACATGCTGGATACACCTATTCGCCTATGGTACCTTCCGCCTCACTGAGCTACGTAAGTATCAGAGGACAAGGACTGGCTCGTGACTTTTAGGATACAACGTTTATTAGGGAAAACATGTAGTTCAGAGAAGAGTCCCTTTTCGACGAATTCATTTTCCTAGCTGCACAATCGCAAGTAAATATGGGTTATCTGCAGAAGCCTTAAAGACAAGACCCCGCATCTGGCCACTTTTATGTGCATATATTAGTTCAGCCGCTGCTGTGGAGCCAGGTATATCGGTCGCTCGACGCACACCCTGTCCAAGATGATTCAAGAATACTATCCAGTATGGTTGCGAAAAGGCAATAGTGGCGCTATGAGGAGTGCGACAATTGAACACCTGGTTAGCGCTGATCATTCCATCTCAACAAATGCCTCCTTCAAAGTAACCTACAGAGTTAAGAATAAGCTACCAAAGGCAATACGGTTTCGTATACTCTTTATCCCTGAAGTTCTGGCCATTCATATAGAAAAACCGGAGCTGTGCATACAAAAAAGAATTGCTCAACCACTTCTGCTATCATGGTAACAACTTTGTTGATCTTTGATGACTTAATTTTTTGTTTGTTTGCCTGTTTCTTTAATTGCTTATAATTTTTGTATTCATTCAAAACTCTCATGTAATTTTGTATTCTCTACTTTGTTTCTATATGCATCCTGAGTACAACTCAATCATCAAACTATTCATATTATTACGTAATTCCTTTTTGCCAACCGTTTGTGACAACCCACCACCTTTGTTACAACCCTAGTTTCATTAACACCTAATTTTCTTGACCGTTTCTGTATTACGTAACTCCACCCAAAACTTACTGATTCTCACCTGTTTGGTTAAAATAACCATAACCAATTGTATTTTAGTTTGACAAACTTAATGTACACATATATACAAAATTACACATACATTTGCAAGTGTACAGCTAAGAAAATGAATTCGCCGAAAAGAGACTCTTCGTTGAACTACCTGTTCTGTTTCATTAGGAAAAACACGTCATATTTTTTATGTATTTTTTTTGCCACATTAAAGGCTGCCCAGGGCAGTGGAAATAGTTTAATCCAAATAATAGGCGATTCGGCTGAGGTAGAAAAGAAATAAATATACTGACTGAATGGCGGTTTGACCAAGACCACGCTGGGAAAAATCTGATTATATTTTACAGTCATACGATCACACGGTGAATCGCATGATTAATCATAAGAGGATTACTGTTTTAAGCTGATTCCTATCACCATTCCTATTAAAGATGTGGCCTATGTCTGAACCATACGGGAGGCATATATGATGTATGGTTCTTTTTATTACGCATATATATTCCACGCAGGAGAGTATGATTAATTATTTCAAGGCCATTTTGCCACCAAATCGAACCGCCATCACGACGACCCTGACCAAACAATCAGATGATGCCAAGTTAAAATGTGTAAATATGTATGAAGTGCACGAATTACGCTGCAAATTCTATCCAGAGGTAGTATTTCAGTACTCTTAGGAAACAGTAAGGCGTGTAAATTTGGGGGAGTAGTGTCTTTACAGAGATATTTAGCCTCTCTTGTTGGGTATGTGTAGAGATCAGACTGTCGTTTCAGAAGACCTGTTTGATAAGCTATGTTGTTCCTTTTTTAAGTTTAGGGGTGCTGCAGAGCAGTTAATTTACCATGAAACAGCATGATGTACGGTTGTCCAAGTGAATTCATGTGCAGAGATTTGTTTAGGCTATTACTGAAGACTTCAATAAGGAATTTGGAAATATTTTTTGAACACATACGAGAACTGCTTTGTAGCACTAACTCTGTTTCACCTAGAAAAATTTCAAATTAGTTAGGATATTCAAAAAGTATTTTACAATTTTTAAGGTTGATACGTTATATAGAGTTACAGTTACTTGCAATTAGGCTTAAGTCCAACTTCAACAATTTAAATTATACAATCCAGCAGTATGGCAAATAGGTAGGCTTCGATGATGTTTAAGCTGACTGCAGATGATAACAAACGAGCGACTGAGTACGCTTGGATGAGGATGTGATGGTTACTTCAAAAGTTCAAAGTAAGCACCAAAGAATTAGTATTGGCACACGAGAAACTGCAGAGAATAAGAAGATGCAGCAAAGACCAAATGAGTTTATAATTTGAGGAAGCGAAAAGTTGTGTTGTTTTTACAAAGATGTCAGTTAGAAGAAAAGATACACAAAATGCGTCATTTTCTTATTCGACTACAAAGTGTAAAAAGTTATCAGTATGAGCTGTACATGTCCAACGACCACAACAGGTTTTGAACAGTCAGCATATGTAAATCTGAAATACATAGGAGTAAAGTTGAAGAAACACTAAGCTAAAGTGTTGAAAGCGAAAATGATTGGGAGTCCAGTTGTTCACACCGGTTTTAGTTCCACTTACTGCTTTCTGGAGTCAGGCGGTTAATGCAATTCGGCGAAGTTAAACTTTAAGCACCACTAACTACCAAAGGAGTGCGACCGCACCAATGACCTTGAAGCACTTACTGAGCAAGTCAGTGAAACCTGCCAGGTAATGCTGTCATCACCAATAAAATTTGCTCATCAAAGTGTTATGCTATTAAATTGGATTTCTGGCAAGTTTCAGCTTAGGTTTGGGAGAGATTAAGTTATGCTTTAAGCCAAGGACAAATTAGGATTAGGTTAACCTAATAAAGACGACATTAGGGTTGGTTCGAGTTAGATTACAGTTAGTTTAGGCATATTTACACGTTAGGGTTAAGTTCAGGAAAGATTGGGTTTATTGCTAGGGTTAGAAGACCTAAATAATTACATGCATAGAATGTGGTTAAATTACTCTGTTGATATAATTATTTAGAATAGAACTTGTGCATTGTGGTAGAGTATAATTCCATTGTTGGTTAATTTATTTGGATAAAGTCTCACAGTGTTACACAGTAATATTTACTGATGACGTTTCGAGTACAATTTATTACTGAGTAAATATCGCTGTATTACACTATGAAACTTAATCAAAATTAAATTTTACCCACAACGGAACTATGATCTGTTGATATTTCAACCTGAAACTGAGAGCTATTTTTATCACATGTGAGATGAAGGTGTCTACTGCAACACGTTTTATGCATTTTCGCATAAATGTATGAATTCGATACACAAAAATGCCTCCTTCACATGACTGGTGCGTTCGAGGTCATTCGCTGATTCGTAGTTAGTGGTGCTTAAATTTTAACTTTGCCGGCAGTTATTTAGCTTGTTCGGAGATCATCTGTTCAGCATTGTACCTAGTTTCACTCAGATTAAGAGGATGAACTAGTGCAAACGACCAAAATTCAGCCTAGTTACTTGTGGAAACCTGTAAAACGTCAAATCATATTTGTCATTTGAAATGGACTAATTTAATTTTGTTTTCTTTAACGTGTTGAGGTATTGTAATAGCGAATGAATGTACACTGAGTTGATGAAATTCCGTTTGGTAAAAATATGCAGTAAAACTGAATTTACATTTTCATTTATTTCATATTCGAACCAGACATTACTGTGGATAAAAATATTGTAAATCACAAACTGTTTCTTGACGCTGTTTGTTTATCTTATAGCATTTATCGTCTTTTTCAACTAAAAACTGGTTTTCTGTCATAGTTATCTTATAGTGTTAATTTATACACCAAGAGAAGATGAAGCGAATTCTAGTAAATTAAAGTTAAAAATACATTCACTACCTCAAAGTAAGACAGAATGACACCTTCAAGGCAAAACATACGTATTTATGAGATGAAAGTCCCACTGAAATGACTACACATATTTTGTCAAAGCAAAAATGCAAAAGTGTGGAGACCATGGAAACTACAATGATACAAGAAATCAAAAAAATATTTTTTTCTGAAATAAAAACAAGATTTGCCTGATCTTGGTAGTTCGGGAGAAGAAAACAGAAGATATTTCTTCTTTGGAATTGTTCTGTGCGTTAGTGATGGCTAGCTAGAGTCAAGCGATATGTCAAAAAGCATAATTAGAATACTTTTATGTTGGTGTAAACCTCGCCTAGTTAACTAGCTAGCTAGTTTTCTAGCCAATCCCAATCTCTGATAAAGAAGGAAGATTGCTCGTGGGGCTAGCAACCCCACATCACTAGATCTTCTAAACCGCTAGAGAAACTTCAACACCCAGCAAATATATTAAAAATACAAAACTTCAAATAACAATCTTATTCTTCGCTCGAATCGGAGAGGCGAAATGACGCGGACTGGTGAAAGACTTCGAGAAGCCAATCAGTCAGATGACGTGTATTCTCTCGATGAAAGCAGGAGTAAGAATGGGTACTTGGAATGTCCGTACAATGTACGAGGATGGGAAGGCTACCCAGGTAACCAAAGAGATGCGAAGATATGGCTTAGAAGTACTGGGTATCTGCGAAAGCAGGAGGAATGGATGTGGATTAACAACATTGTCAACGGGAGAGCCAATAATATACTCCGGTCACCCAGACGTCAACCACGAACACACTGAGGCAGGGAGTGGCTATCATGATGTCACCAGTGGCAGACAAAGCCCTAATGCAGTGGGAACCAATATCATCCTGGATCATGACAGCAAGATTCAACTCAAGAGGAAGGAAGTAAAGTAACAATTATCCAATGCTACGCACAGTGCTACAAACAACGCGGAACAAGAAAAGAAGGAGGATTTTTACAAACAACTACAAGTGGTAATGGACAACATCCCAAATGGTGACATCAAAATCCCCATTGGCGATATGAGTGTCAGATGAACTGGTAGCAGATAATACAGGAAGAGAACTCATCATGGGTCGAGAGGCTCTCACTCGGAGAAATGAATGAGAACGGAGAATTATTCGCAGACTTCTGTGTTTTCAATGATTTGGTGATCGGAGGGAGCGTGTACAAGCACAAGGATATACACAAAGCAACATGAATTTCATCTGACGGACATACCTCAAACTAAATAGATTTCATATCAATGTCAAGGAAGTGGAGATGCTGCCTGCTGGATACAAAGTCGAGGAAGGGAGCTGATGTGGGTTTGGACCATCATCTAGTTCAAGGAACCTTCAGGGTGAAGCTGAAATCCATGAAAACAAATGGAGACAGACCACAATTCAAGTCCAACATTCAGAAACTGAAGGACAAAACTATAAGGAATGCATTCGCTACATTTATTAGAACAAAGTCGGACACACTACGTGGCATCACTGAGGAAACCTGTCTGGAAGAACATGGAAACTCTCTGAAAGTGATGTTCGAGGAAACGTGTACAACTGTTCTAGGAAGAAGGAAGAGACAAGACAAGAAACAGCTGGCTCTCAATGGATACCTGGAAGCTAATCGAGGAGAGGAGGATGGTGAAAGAGAAGATAACCCAATGCAAAGATGGCAAAGAGAAGGGGAAGCTGAGTTCAATGTACACTGCACTGAATAAAGAAACGAAGAAGAGTGCTAGAAAAAACAAACAACAATTCTATGACACACTGGCCGGCAACTGAAGCAGAACAGGCTGGCCGCAGGCAAAAGAGACATCAGGATACACTAAATCAGATAACGAATTCTCTATCCGGGAAGAGATCAACCCACATGACGAAACCAATTAAAGATGCTCAAGGGAAACTGAACACCAAAGAGGAGAAACAAATCAAACGTTGGACTCTTGAATCGACCACCGCCGGCAACTCGACCAGAAATACCACTAACAGCACACACTGGACTGCCAGTGGACACCACTCCTCCAACGAAAGCAAAAATCGTGAATGCGATCAAGCTACTGAAGTCCGGGAAGGCAGTAGGACCACACGGCACTCCTCTTTAAGCACTGAAGACAGCCCCAGAGATTACGGCAGATGTTCTCACACCATTACTACAGAAAGTTTCGAAAGAAGGAAAGGTGCCTACTGATTGGAAGAAGGGCTACCTCGTCAAACTGCCAAAGAAGGGCGAATTAGGCTTGCGCAATAACTGAATGGCGTGGAATGCTGTTCTTGTCCACGCCAAGTGAAGTACTAAGTCTCATCATCCTGGACAGAATAAAGGATGCACTGGATACAGAACTCCGCCAGCCAGAACAAGGTGGGTTCTAGAAAGGTGAATCATGTGCTGGTCAAATTGCAACTCTACGCACCGTCATTGAACAAAGCATAGAATGGCAATCAAACCTCTACCTCAACTTCATTGACTTTGAAAAGGCCTTCGACAAAATGGACTGAAATTACTTCAACACTACGGCGTACCTCAAGTCTTTGTCAACCTCATTCAACAGCTATATGACAATGCCACGTGTCAAGTGATCCACAACGGAAAATTTAGTGGGGCGTTCGAAGTGCATACATGAGTAAGACAAGACTGCCTGACTGTTATCACCGATGATATTCTTAATTGTGGCGGAGTGGATTATGTACTAGACTGTTGGGGGCAAGGAGTCAGGAATACGCTGGACGATCGATAAGAAGACTCTAGAAGATATTGATTTTTTTAAAAATTTTGATTACAGCTTGATTCCACACCATATATTTTGGTACAGGTATGGAATTTTCAGCATGTGATATGGTAGCCCAAATTTTGCAGGTCGACCATAGATACCAGGTGTGCGTCGGCAGGGGACCGAACCCCGGACCATGTGCATGGTCGGCGAGAGTCCTAACCACTGTGCCACCGACGCGTGTGGATGATATATGTCCAATGTAACACAAACTAGAAGACTTGCAGGCAAAAGCCAACAAACTGGCTGAAGAGGCGGCGAAAACAGGACTGCAGGTGAACACAGAGAAGACAGAGGTGATGAAGATAACCAATCAGCTACAACAACCAGCACCAATCACCATCAACGGGAAAGATTTAACAGCGGTTGCCTCCTTCACTTATTTGACTGGGAATCATCGTTTCAACTACAGGCGGAACGGATGAAGATGTCAAAGCCAGTTGGAATCGGAAAGACAAGATACGCCTTCATCAACCTGAAACTAGTTTGGAAATATTCTGTTGTCACTCAGCATAACGAACAAGATTCGCTTTTTCAACAGTAATGTGAAGTCGGTTCCACTATACGGGTCAGAAGCGTGGTGTGCCACGAAAAGGATTACCAATAGGCTGCCGATTTTCATCAACAGCTGTCTTCGCTCCGTAATGAAGATCAAATGGCCAGAAAGAATAAGCAACAAGAAACTATGGGAACAAACCAACCGGGAGCCGGTCGCTCAACAAATATGTAGGAGAAAGTGGAGATGGATCGAGCGTGCGTTGGGGAGACCACCGAATAACATCGCACGCCAGGCCCTCGAGTGGAATCCAAATGGGAAGCGACGAGTGGGTCGTCAATGCGAGGGTGACATGGAGTAGATCGTGTGAGGAAGAGAAGAGAGAGTTTGGTCAATCGTAGACCCAGCTGAAGAGGATGGCAAAAAAACAGGACAAAGTGGAGATGCGTTGTTGGGGCCGTATGCTGCAATCGGAACGCAAGGGAATAATAATAATATGTTGGTGTAGTTGTGTCCTCTGAGCTGGATAGTTTATTTGCGAAGCTTTCCTTATGTAAAATGAAAAGTGCACCAATATCATCCACCTTAGCTGCAAACATTCTAGTCACAATTCTGTGAATGAAAGAGATGCTAAATACACTGTTGGTTTCAAGAATTTACAATACTTGGATGTATGATACTTGTTTATGTACTCTTCATTCGTAGTGTAATGTCCTTCCTCCAGAAGGAATGAATCTTCCTTTCTTGTTGTTCTAATTATATTTCGCTTCGACAACGAAATACCATATCATCAATTTTGTTTTTCATCAGTACTCTTTACCCAACTATTTTTTGACTTCCGTTCAGTCAAATTATTTAGTTCTATACTAGACAAGTTTATTTGATATACCACAGTGATCCAGTATTAACAGCTTGATGGTGTTTCGAGCATAAATTATTGATCATAATCATATCAGTGTATTCACACGGATTCATAACTTTATAAATTTTTAGTACCTAATGCTTTTTGTTCGGTTTTCCTTTCTTCCGTGTTACTTTGATTTCACGTGTTTCATGTTGATCCAGAGATGAACGGATATTCGGTGATTAACTGCCATCATTCCGCCTAATAGTATTACTTCTAAACACTTTTAACCTGTCCCACTCTATCGTGTGTTTAGGTACAAGTGAATGCACCGGACTGGCCGAGCTTTTTTCTAGGTTATTTAACTTAGCAGGGTCAATCACTTTAGTCCTATCAAAGTTCTTATGTTCCGATAGCCTAACTGACATTAATCTACTATTTTAACTTGTGAAAAAGTGAATGTAAAGTTTCAAAGTTATAAATACTATAAGTTCAAAAGTGTTTTTCTGAATTTCATCTTTTGAGTCATGTACATAAGTAAGATCAACCACATATTTTCATCATTCCCATATGAGTTTTAATCATGTGTACATTCCATTTTTTTCTGATACGATTTCGTTATCTGTTGAAAACTATGTTCAAGTGCGACAGCTGTAATGTGATCCTAGATAGAGTAAACAGTATCACATGTTGTACGCTATATGTTTATTAAACGGATCAGTAATAATGACAGGGGGGATTTTGATAGTCTAAATGTGTAAATTTCTCTTCTTAGGTGGCCAAGACTAGAAAAGATACAAGAGACTATTCCTTTTATATCTACCCTTTACTATGAAAACAAACAGTTATAGTTCCCCTCCCCCGCTAATGCAAAAATAAGTTTCATACGAAATCAGAGTCATTTAGTGTTTTTAATAAACAGAGTGAAAGAATGTGAAGTGACCGGTAGATACTTCATTTTACAAAGGTGATTTGGGGATACAGTGAATTTTCATCTTCATAAAATCATTTTCTTCTTTGTTTGCCGTCATCACGCTAATATGCGCATAAATCGGCCATCTACAGGCTATAAAGCATATTGAAGCTGATATTCCACCTTATACAGCGTCCGCTAGTGATCTAATATTAAACTTGAAATTCATACGTCATCTCCACTAACATACAAATGAAACTCATTCTCCCTTCTCCGATGAATTAAGAATAAGATAAATAAATACGAATTTCCATTATTTTATCATAAATAACCCTAACTAGTAAAATGACGTCCCTTAAATAGAATTCACCTTTATACTTTAGGCTTAACGGAAGTACAGTCGGTTTGTAGCGGTTTGATTGGTTTCAAGTTGGATCATGAACTGACACCAGATTGAGAATCAGTGAAAACCAAAGAGTGCTGGACAGCTGTTTTGTTCTAGTCTGGGACTGATAACAGCTCATAATATACCTTGAAATCAATCAAATTTGTCCAAACCAATGCTTTGAAATTATTCTGATGTTTACTAGTGACTGACAGCAGGATGAAGTTGCCTAGAGTTCTAGGGAGAAGTCGCGACCAGTGCACTGCACCAAGTACGACGTGAAGAAAAATACCCACCGACGACATTAGTTGATGGTGGCTCTATATATCACAAAATAATGTAATTTACAATTCATGGGCCGCTAGATTCCGTTCCAGTGACTGAATATTAAATGAGTCCACAGCGTCACCTGAGGGTCTTCAGCTCGATGTCCGATGTGGTCATGGGTGCATAATGCTGAAGAGTCATGGGACAGGCCGAAATGACTATCCAGTACTCCTTGATATTCATGGTGTCATTTCCTGATGGAAGGTGAATATTTTGTTCTTTATGTTTATTTTTATTATTAGAAATAGAGTAAATCTCAAATCCAATAAGATAAATGAATCAGAGTAGTAGTGAAATGTTTCTTTTTCAGAGTGAAATGATCAAAATTTCTTTACTTAAAATAGGAATCAGATTGTTTAGAGAAAGGAAATATATCGTCTACTCATCCAGTAGTTTGTTTCGGATGAAATTCCAAACTAAAGTCCACACGTACGTTTAAATGCCTTGTAATGACACATACGATTTTCTTCTATAAGGATGGGTCTGTAATATTAATCAGAATATCAAAGAGATGAATACTAGTAGCTGACAAATGCAATTGAAATATACGTTTTGCGAGTATCAGTGACTAAACTAAAGGATTCCATCTCTTTCAGTTATTCTCTATTTATCTATTGGTAATAATACTTCAGACCGCCAAAGGACAGAAATATGTGTTGACAGTATTTCAACATACTAAATAACCTAATTCTCACATAAAGTATATCAATGGAGATGACTCATACGAATTTAGATTTTGATGTTAGCTTACCCGTGTAACTGTGTTAAGGGTATTTAAATACTGAATTTTTTTCTTTGTTGGCGAATATTATTTTCTTCAACCTTAAAGAGGAAATGTAACGTTCAACGACTACTTTCTGACTATAACACTGTTATCAGCATTGTAGACCTAGATATAGGGATTTTATTCCTGGTTTCTTCTAGAGCGTCGTAGAAAAATAGACTACATGGGGAAAATGTAAATGCGCTCGCCCGAGATATGCTGTTACTGGATGAGACAATATTTACTGCTAAGAGTTTAAACAACACCGTACTTAAATTTAAAACATTCTCCAGGATGACATAATTTTCCACTATTTGAAATAGTGAAGCTCTTATCATTCTCATAAAGTGCTGTGAGATGCCCCAAATTAAAAACACACGTCAGACGTCTGCTGCTTCTGTGGCCATTAATGTCCTGTCCACTAAATACCCCCTTATTCTGTCTACTCACTTTTGTGTTCACTTTCTACTTTATTAGACTAGACTATAAGTAATGCGTCATTTTGCAGAACTTATCATCTAAAACTTATGATTGATGTAGTGGCAGAATGATATTTTGATAGATTTATATCACTGGAAAAAACAGAAAGAAGTAACTATCTTAAATTTTTCCGAACACGTAGATAAACGCCTACCACTTAGAGGAAGTGAATCTTTGATAAGCTCAGTCAAAGGATATGTGATTAACATAGAACATCATCCAAACATCTTGAATTCCTTCAAAATAATAAACAAATGGGCAAATTATAACCTCTTAAAGTTAGGAGAAATGATTACTTTAAGTGGTCGAAGCGTATTCAAAATAAGCTGTAGTAAGTTTTCCTCCATCTTAGTAACTCGGCTTTTTGTCTTTAAATGAAAACATATCAGCTTCAATTTGAAGTAAGTATTACTTCATAATTTATTAGAGGTTGTGTCTGATATCTAAATAGATGAGCCGAGCACTAGATTATTGTATATTTCATACGTTTATAAACAATTTTCCGATGACTTATGTAATCTTATAATTTATATACCTCAGTGCCTCATTGACACCCCTGCTCCCCACTTTCAGGTTTTTCTCGGAAACTTCAGTCAACTGATATATATATATATATATATATATATATGTACATATATTTACAACAATATTTTTATATTTTACTAACTCAGAACTTTGATCCGTTTAATTACTATTGTGGTGGTATGAAACAGACAATGTGTGCCAACGGAATGTTATTCTCACATATTCCCACAGTTCAATTCAGCAGTAGCAACAGAATACGATATATCCATTTGAACATTCAATTTTATGTCGTTTGATGTAAACCGAAACCACAAGCTCAGTGATCGGTTAAAGAATATAAACTGTACATATATAAACAGCGGATTGATCAATGAAAAATATACTTTGACTTCCATGTTTTGCTTTCTGTTGTTACACCATGCTCATTTTTAATTACTTTCCGACACTTTTTTTTTCACCTGAAGTATGTTAAAATTGCAATAAAACTATTAACTTTCACCATTCGGTTTGGAAGCAGCTGAGGAGATGCTGACAAAGTAACACGGGTCCATTTTATTGTTTATTGTCGAAAAATACCCATCCAGGTATAGAAATAAGAATAAACAATTCAGCGAATTCATCCACTTGGCTGTACAGTTGCAGTTATTACAATTATCTTTTTTGAGCATATGTGTACATTAGTTTGGAGTATTGTTTCCATAAGAAATATTTAAGAACACCGATGAATAATCAAATTGTAATTAGGGTGGTGAAGACCAATAATTTCAGACCAAAGGTTGCATAATATGAGAAAATTTCAGAGGCGATACTCCTTAAAAGAGGATATCAAATGCCCTGGAAACAACATTTTTTGCTTCTATATTAAAACTGGTATTCTCCCACCAGCCAAAGTTCTCCAATAACTCTTAAGGTAAACTGTTGCATCTGACTACTTCTACGTATCTACGATTTCACTTCGCCCTGTGGAGTGAGATAAGTATATCGTTCAGTGCGTATTTTATCTAAAAGAGTCAAGCAACTCTATCCCGTTTGGCTACAAAAGGGTCACAATGGATCAATAAAGAGTGCCATAAATGAACATGAATTCCACACTGGCCACTCAGGAGAGATCATTCAAAGTTGTCGGCAAAATAAAAATAAACCTTCCGAAAATCGTACGCTTCCGTATACTTTGCGTCGCCTAGGCCCTAGCGATTCAAATGAAAACCTTGATTTATGTACAGAGAAGAAGATTCTTTGTCCCGTCTCTCTACCTGGTTATAATTCCAGGCTCAACTATTATCAGTGTATATCAATATATAATCACGAGTGTACAGCTAACTGAATGGATTCGCTGAAAAAATTCTTTCACTGAACTATTTGTTCAAATTCACCACTTTCCACTGTCTTCAAAACTGACACCTTCACCAATGATTTTCACGTAAATTACTGGCCTTTTTAATTCTTTACAATACTCTTACCCTAGGAAATAAAAGCAGAACATGCTAAGTCACTTGAACTGGTTGTTATAAAGATTCTACTATTGAACCATCCAAATTAGGTTAGGTTAATTGCAGTTTTTTTCTTTTTGAGGCTATGAATAAGATGATGCCAATACGTCGAGTATTTAGAAGTGTTTGTTCCCTTCTATTATAATGGAGAGTTATTTTCTGTTTTTCCTCAGATTGAGAAAACTGGTTCGAATCTGCATGGTCAGTAATTCGTTTCAATAGACGAGATAAATTCATCAACAAAACATATCTGTTTCCGAATTAAATGAGTTGGACTGGAATTATCAACAGGAACGAGGTGGTCAGTTGGATGTGATGCTTCTGCACCATTGTCTTACTTTGTGTTTCATTTGGTACCTGAATGCAGTCTATTCCTCTTGCCTACATTATGCCTACAAAGTGAATCAAACAACACCTCTAATTAAGCTTGTAAGTGCGTATGTGTGTGCGTAAGACTGTGAATATTCTTTGATTATAGCAAAACATGCCGTCCGTCGTTCTACTCTATGTCTAGAAACAAATGTCGACAAAACAGTAAGAAGGCGTAATTCATCTTAAACGTGTAGTGTATTTACACAATAATTGTTAACATAAAAAGTCATAGCATAAAGGAGCAAAATTTTTACTGATATAAGTGATGACACTTTGACCTATATTGATAAAAATTTTGATCATTTATGCTCTGTGACCTTTTATATAAATATTTGTTGCGTAAACACACTACATGCTCCAGATAAGTCACATGTTCTTATTGTTGTGTCAAAATTCAGAAAAGGAACAAATTGCTTTAGATTTCTGAACTGTAGAAACAAATATCCCTAAATCCATATTTTCTTGTCTATCCTAAATTATGGCTACATGAAATGAATTGCTTCAGAAATGTTGCACAGTAAGTGATTCATCTTCTGCATTGATATGAGAACAGAATTTGATCACTGACTGCAGTAGCGACTAATTGTATAATAGGATAATTTTATTTGGTGTAACATGCAGTGATACAGTATTATTTATTTAACGATGACAATTCGAACGCAATTTACTCCTCAAAATCAAATGATGTGGCTCATATAATTCAGTCAGATTTTGATTGCATAGTTTTGGTGTTGCTGATCCCTTGACTTTATTATTAGCAAAAGTTTTTTTCTCTTTAAGCTGTTCATCCTTTTGAGGTCAGTGACTCTATGGTGATACATAACGTTTTAATGTTTGATTTATTGAAACAAATTCCCTCCGTAACTACTGGTTCTGTGGGCATTGTGGGCTGGAATACTGAAGGAAATACTGTCACTCACTGGAATGAAATTAGCCCTAGAACAAAGTGTGATTTACGGATTCCACGCATAAGCTTCACTGAACAAATAATCTTAGAAGATTACTGTTGATGAACTGTTCATGAATAGGGAAACTTTCTAATTGTACCAGGATACTAGTATTACTGACCTCATAATATAAAAATAATCACATTTTTTGACGCAGCCGAAGATACAGGAAAAGTTCTGGTAACTCATGAGTTGTGACTTCTAACCCTCCAGGCTTATTTCTTGATATGGCAATGATGCAATATTGTAATGAACGCTGAAAATTCCATACCTGTACCACAAATACTGTTTGGAATAAAGCCATTATTATTATTATTATAACCTCTTGTGTAAGTAAAAGTTTTGAACTATAAAGCAAAATCACACATATTACATTTATCTGAGTTCCTATTGATCTAATAGATAATGTTACACTTAATATAAGTCAACTTTTAAGACGAAAATTCATGCATTATAACTGATCTCTATATCACTGATTAGTAATAGATAATCAACTTCTGGTTTTCCCAGACCAGTCTTATAAAGTTTCACTTTATTACAAATTGATCACCTGTGAACAGATTTTGAATAAATTTAACACAAAATTACGATCGCTTAAGATATTTAAGTGAAAAGGGTAATGGTTGGTGCAGACATTCACAAAATGACATTAGTTGTAAGAATTCACTAGAAGAGTTTTCTTTCTCTGAAAATCGGTATTTGGCTGAGTGAACCTCAGAAACACCATCAGTAGGCTTTTACTCTCGCCTATTTACAAGTCAGCACTCTGTACATCGATTTTAAATTTTATCAGAACGGTATTCATCAATCTCCCCTTGCTTCAAGCCACTACTCTAAGCCCAACTAACAAAATACATAATTACTCTTTCTTCTTAAATTTCAACGACCTGTACCATTCAATTTTATAATGCAAATCCTATGCTAAATATCGCGTTACCAAATTATGTCATAACATATGTCCAGAGGATTGATTAGTAATCACCTGAAATCCCCTAGGGTTCAAGAAGCCTGCATACAATTTAAGACAGTACGTAAAAACACTCCCTATCCATTTAACATAAATATGAAACAATTAATTCAGTGAGTTAATGTCAGTATAAAGTTTGGACATTGCGGAATAGATTAAATAAATTATAATTATATTTCAATAATTTACTGACAGTGATATTCACTAAGGTCACGCCGGATACATGTAACAAGGATGACTCAGCAGAACTGTCAACAACCTGGAATATAATTCTGGATACACAAAAATGTAAATGAACAAAAAATGAACTATGTCTATGATCACATATCATAAAGTGTGAATTAAAAACCAACAAACAAAACAATTTCAACAGTTGGTGTGATCATGGGTGGTAATTTTGCTCGAGATATTAAAAAAACAACTTTTCACTGTGTGTAAACTGCTGAAATATACTTATGATTTATTTAATTAAATCAATGTTTATTATGGGTGAGTGTAATTCGAAAAGAAACATGAAAGTTTCCACTCCTAATGAAAGCACACAAGTACCTATAAACCTCGAGCATTTCCAGCAATCCTTGAAGGTAACTAAATAGTAACTAAAAGCACTAAATTCTCTTCATTGTGATAAATGAAACAATAGAAAAGAATGAATTATCAGTGTATTACTTAAACGCTGAAGAACGCACACTGAAATAATACACACGACGGGATTGAAAATGCAAATTTTCAATTCCAGCATTCACTTAGATAACTAAAAGTTAATATCTTTCCTCCAGCGTTAACCCCTTTTCATCCAAATATCTCATCGTTTAAACAGCGCGTCAAGGCAACCTATGAAGTGCATATACATAGAGATGAAGTGAAATCATTCAAGTGGTCAAAACAAAAAGACTACATATTTTCAAACATAACTTTTATTCTCATACAGAATTAATTTCCCCAAAAAATGATTAGATTAACACCACTGGTCGGAGGACTAATAATCATGATAATAATTGCAAACAAAACTGTCTCGCATAAGAAATAGCACCACTGAGCATCGACAATCACTTCCTCTATTCCACACAAATGAATTTAAAAGTGTCCAGTAGACAAAAAGAGTTAGAAACACATTTTTATAGTTTACGTGCCATAAAAGTCACCGGCAGTTGCTTTGAAAACGAATCGAACAATAATAATTAACCGTATATCAGTGTGAACATCTTTTTAAATTTAAAATTGAAGGTGTTACTTAAACATAATAAAGGCGTCTAGGCTGATTTGCCATTTCGATGCTCCCTCGTCTATTTTCTGGTTTAGTTTCATCAAATACTGGGGACTTCGTTTTTGGAGTCTTAGTTGAATAAGTGTTTTCAGTTAGTACTTTCGGCGGATGTTCTTCTGCTTGTTCTCTATTCCATCTAGCTTCTGAAACGTTTGATGGAAAAGTATCTTTCGGCATATCATCATTGTGATGAACAATTTGACTAAGTTGCTGAGAACTTCCAAGTTTTGATTGGACAACAGTATTACGATAATTCACCCACATTGCATTGATAATTTCTGAGGTGATCATTTCCCCAGCATTCGATGCTAACATACGTAAGACAAACATTCCATCACGTCGTAGGAATTTTCTTGCGAATTTCTCAGCACAATAGACATCATTAAGAGGTAGATTGTTCGACAATTTAATGTATTTAATAATGAATCGACTTCCACGATTTTGACAGGCAAATTGTAAAAACCATCGTAGTAGACTACTGGCATTGAGTATAGACACTAGTAGAATCCACCACCAAAGAAATATGTAAATTTTTTCATTCAACATATTTGTTGGTAGAACACATTGAGCTGTAGCTATGTTAGCTTTTGTTCCAAAGTTTTTAACAGGTGCGTAACAATAAGCTACTCGTGGAAAGAACAAGGTTGACTGCCAATCATGACCATGAAGTATGTTATGTAGAACTACCAGACCAAAGAAACTATTACTACCGTCTGTAAATCCAAGAAAGTATTGCATTAAGAATAACTGAATAATTGAGTTGCCTAAATAGCACAGTTTTACAAACAGGTACATTATTGATAAGAAAGTTCCAGTGTAACGAATACACTTGAGAGTATTAACTACATTGTAATATTTACTTTTAACACTGGAGACATCAAGATTGTCTTCATCACTATCACCCGTATATCGCATAACATCACTGTGATAACCATTACTGTTTCCTCCATCTCGATAATGTCTAGTGGGTTGTTGCTCGTTGAAACTGGGTGTGACATTTGCATAGAAATCTATATGTGATCTATGTTTGCGATGTGAATAATACGACTTGGACATAAGTCGTTGCTTTTGATGCTACAACCATTCTCATGCAAAGCAGTTTTCATCAAAAGAAAATGAACACGAACGAAACAGTGTCCAGGATGTCAACAGATGGAAAAATACCATGCAGGAGTATACATATGTTAGTTACATTCAGGCATGCATGGATGGGAAGCAAATATTTGAGTGTATTTTGGCACAGAACAGACAGGCAGATAGAACACCAGCATGCATGAAAAACAGAGAAATCAGCAATGTTAACAAAAGATATTTTCCACAAAACAAATCTAATACAACATAATAAAAAGTGGACTACAGATATAATACAAGTTAACAATAATGCTTTGTATTCTGAGTGGAACGTATGGCTTCAAGTTTGAGCTTGGAAGTTTCCCTAGCGCTAGCGTTATTTTCACGGGGTCAGGGGTTTCTAGCTTCGACCTGCCCTCTTTATCAGGTTTACTACCAGTTAAGCGAGTCAAACCAAGATCACATGGATGGTTAGCGAGCATTCCTAGAAGTTAACTGCCAACTCACAATACTGTCACTATACATGACACAATCTATCCACTGAACATACGAAATATAATGTGTATTACAATCGACAATACAACACTTAGTTAACACATGAAATAGATGCATATTGCCATAAACACAGCAGAATAATAAAAAAGCAAACTGAGGAGAATGATATTTTCAGCTAAGTGACTGATTAAATCAATTGTTGATATAGTTTACCGATGAAATTGGACAGTTTAATAAAGCTGAAATCATGCATGAACTACTAGCACATGATGACGAATCAAAAACTGGGTGCTTCAACTTACTGTAATTATATTCATCCTTTGACCTGTTTGACTGAAAATAATACCCAAAAATAACACAGGCGTTGAGACTGATATAGTGTGTCGAACTCTTCTTCACTCATCTGGTAACACTCTTTGAAGGGTCAAGATCTGTTGCAAAAGCTAGTCATGTGCGAAATAACAGCGATTTACACATACTAATAACGACTGTAGTCGTTTTTGAAGATTTCTGGTTGTTTCTGTATTCTTTTATGCTATGGTAGGTATATGTGATGTCACAGAAATATTCTGGAGCACCTTGGAAGAAATAACTGGCTGATAACTTTTCAGTGTCCTTTTTTACTTTATACCACCTAGATAGAAGTACTATTATCATCATAATAATAGCAATTATCATTAGTATAGCACACCATAATTCAGTGGGGAGGTACGCTTCTTGTACAGTAGAATGACTATTTCTTGACAATGAATCAGTACAACTATATGATATATGTTACCTACACGTCGGGATCAATCATATATATATATATATATATATATAAGCTGACTTGCATCAATAAAAAGTAGAAAGTTTTCTACACAGATTAGTCATGAATGGGAGACAAATGTGTGTATCGAAGATGAAAATATACCGGCCAAATTAACCCTATGGAGCATTTTTAATTATTCACTTTCCATCGCGACCGAGGACCCTTCAGTTATTAATGCCGATTAAAATTTTTACTTCGCTAAGATATTATCTAAATATTCTGTCACAAGATCTAAACGAAATTCAGCAACTCAAATTCCTGCACAAACCTCAACTTCAGAATGTGATACACATAACTAACTTTGTTTCGTGAAGAAAAAAACAGTAAACAGTGGAAATTTGACTTAGAAATAATTTTCTGATTACTTGAAAACACGCGATAAATCATTATAAGGAATTGAAAACCACAGGCACAGCGAATCTCAATCTTGTTTCAAGGGGATGAAAAGTGATTTTTGGATTTCTCCTTATCCTTCATCACACTTTTAAAACTAACAGCTTGTTAGTGTTAGTCATTTCATATAGATCTGGCAATATGAACGATTTTGAGGAGAGTGTACGCAATCAAAAGCTGATTAGAATGGGTGGTGAAAATGATGAACCGAAATGAGATCAAATGCCATCTGTTTCAGAGGTCCTGTTATTATAATGACAATAAACTTTGGTATCATTTAAATTTCTCTGAAGATGCAGATATCTTTCTGCATTCATGAGAAAATTGATGCATTGAATAAGAAGAAATGACTAGAAAATGTGACCTTATAAAATACTCACCTACTTCTACCTGAATGCCATGGATAAACGGTGTACGTATTGAACTCACTTCCGCTTATTACTCATGGAAATAATAATTAATCAGATAAAATCATTAATAGCAGCAGAAAAGATAAAGTTACGGTCAACGCCTACCTGGAATAGTAACTCTTCTAATGTCTTTGCTAAATGTTGCACTATTTTAATTTTCTGTTCCTCATTAGCGTGTACGGCTTGGTTAGCGCTATGCACTAGGTGTTGTATATCTGTTCCAATTCTGTTGTAGCAGATCATTTGCCAAATTAATCTTGGTAGATAAAACATTATACACTGTAGACCGAGTACAAATGGCACCCACTGATAATAAACTGTGCGGTTAAGAAAATAAAAATAAAAAAATACTTGAAAATGCAGAAACATTTAATGTTTATCCATTACATGAAAAGTTGTCATCCACAACAAAACTCATAGGTGAAAGTACTACATCCTGATCTCTAGTCTGTAGAGTTCAAACACTTCAGTACCAAGGGAAAACTAGTTGGGTATTCTGAAAGATTTGGATTTACCATAAGTGATAAAACCTTCAGATATAAACAGAGTGATTGGAAATAAGAAGTGTCCCTATATGTAGTTTTCTTCAGCCCTCTATAAAAACAAACACAATGCTTTGATTAATACGATATGTAGTAAAATACGATCCATCTGCTTGTTACAGTTTTGATTATTATGAGTTGTATTCTAAACTGTGAAGACTCATGTCGCTATCTACCTGTGTATCACAGCTGAAGTAGTCGGAACACTGCGAGGTGGTTATTTATACTGCCTGGTATGTGAAATCCTAGACGTGTAATCCAAAAAAAAGCTATAGACTCTAGGGACCGTAGTAACATTTAAGTTTAGACTTAATTCAAGAACATTCTACTATAACATTGTGAGGCTTAGAGGATAATGATATCTGCTGATACTTTTATGATTAAACAGTGACTAAACATGTTCAGCACTATCAGTATCATATGCGATGATGAAAGCTATCGTGAGGTTTTTTCCCGTACAGTGTAGCAGACGCCACAACAGATATTTCAACTGTTTATAGAAATTTGACAAGGCACTTGTAAAACAACCAAGTGTGACATCTGATATGATTATAACATTTATCTAAGCACTTGACACAGAGTCATATCAGACCAACTACCTTAGGAAACTCAAATTGTAAGTGACCGCCTCCGTTCTGCCTACTCAAGTATATTGAGACAAGAGTATGGTACACGCTATTTCAAAATTAAGAGTGAAAACCTCAGGACGAAATTCTCATACAACAAATAATATACTGGTAATCACTACCACTCCCCAGATAGTCAGTGTATTTCTCTAGGCCCTCAGAATCCGTTTAATTGTATAATCGATATACTATCTTCTGATTGCAGCATGTACGTCGAGTAAATTGAATATTCAATTGGCTTAGCTATTAAATCAAATACTCTGGACCATAAAACAGTATACAAGGCATGTTTAAGTTAGTAGAATTCATAACATGAAATATAAATCTGAATTGCTCAACTATAACTTGCTAGCATAAAGGGAATTTCCTCACCCTGCCACTTGATACTTTCTCCCTCACAAACTTATAGACAAGCCACAATGATAGCTGGGAAAACTTTTAGGAATAATATGAATACATTCTATGCAACCAAAGCAACATAAATAAATATATTATTGCTCTTGTCGTCAAAGTAATGAACAAAACAGATGAATCTGTAGAACTCACGTAGTTTATGTTTTTCTAATTCTTCCCAACCTGCATCTGTTTCTGGTACTTTTCCTGAATACGTTATCGGGACTGTACCCTGGACCCAACAGTAGTTTTCTACATAATCCAATAAATTTTTTCCGCCCAAATCTGTTGCCATATAACATGAAATTGGCTTCATCATATATTGTTTAACAGTAACAACTGTTGCACAAAGAATTAAAATCAAAGTTGTAATAAGGAAATTGAATTTGTCTGCAAAATCCTCAACGCCAACATAGGTAGCAACTTGAAACTTGGATAGGTAGTCTATAAACTCTGAGCCGACCATCTCAGCTATGACTAAGCGATGAAATCTGTCAGTATGATATACATATTACTAGTCAGCCCGTATAACTTACGTGTAATTGGATGGAAGGATCGAGAAATCACTAACCAGTAAAAGGTCAACCAACAAAAGTCAATATTTGGATTCACTGGCTTAAACTAAAACGAGAGGTAACAAGTAATGTCTTCTCTGAATAGATGCTTGCATATTAATGGATGGGATGTCATGATTACGTAATCGGAACTTATGAATTAGTCACTCACATATGGTCTACACAGTGATTGGCTATTTCACAATTGCCATGAGACTGAATTTCAAATTAATCATAGTGTACTACTTCCTTTTTTATGCGTCCTATACTCAGTTTCTGCATCAATAATCTACAACTCAGAAGGCCATTACAAACAGTAAAAACCAAACTCAGCGACTTACCAAATGTGCAAGAATTGGTTTTGTAGGGATTTTGTTTGATCGTTTGGAGGATTTCGTCATGAGCTGACATCAGTTAGGGAACCATTGGAAAACCTTGGAGTACTGGACAGCTGTTTCCTACATCCTAGTTTGGGACTCTTCATCAGTATGCACCCAAACTAGGACGAAACAGCTGTCCAGTACTCCTAGGTTTTCCAGTGGTTCTCTAACAGATGTCATCTCATGGCGAAATCCTCCAAATTACCGAATGATATTGAAAAAAATAACTAGAAAAGTGGCATGTTTAGAAGACATAACTGATTACAAAAGTACATTTTCAAGACCGTTGAGGGAGTAAAAATGAATTAAATTAGGGTAAGAATCTTTAAAATGCTGTAAAATGTAGATTCCAGTAGATATGCATTGAATGTAATAGTAGTCCCTGAACTCTTACCTAAGCGTTAATGAAGTCGTTAAAGTAAGCCGTATTGTAACTGTAATCCTAAACTGTGCGTCGGTGGCACAGTGGTTATGACTGTCGCTGATCATGCACATGGTCCATGGTTCGATCCTCTGCCGACGCACACTTGATATCTATGGTCGGCCTGCAAAATTTCGGCTACCGACATCACATGCTGAAAATTCCATACCTGTACCAAAAAATATGGTGTGGAATCAAGCTGTAATATAAAAATAACTTAATTCTAAATAAAAAAGGAGATAGAGATTGAACTTCAGACCTTGCCCTTTTCCTTTAGGCTAAAGGAACTGTATAAAACAAGGTATGAAAATCACTTGGTTGTCTTCATATGATTACAAGCAATAAATCGTGTTCAAAAGTCATCAGTAAATAATTTCGTGTCACTGTCGGATCAGATGACTGAATAATGGAATTATATCATTTTTTTTCCTATAGTTTGGTTTGTAAGGATTAGTTATGTTTTACGAGTTGATCACGGACTGTAATCAGTTAGAGAACCATTGAAAACCAGGGAGTACTGGACAGCTGCTGTTTCATCCTAGTTTGGGAATCATCGGCATTTTTGGTCGAACTGAGAATCAAGATTGAGTCTTGTACGATATCCAGCCATATCTCTCAAAGGGACCTGAAATTAAGACGTCTAGGCACAGATGAAGCATTAGTAGTCCAAAAATTCATGCAGACGCTGCCTGTCTAAAAGAATTGTGTTTGACTACTGTCTCTGCCATGGGCATCATAATCATTCCATTTACTTTAGAAAGTCACAATTATTTAACTGTATTATCCAAACTTCCTGTTTCAATATTTCTGAGGAAGGATTTAGGAAGAAGAATCTTACACTGAATTATTTATTCATCTGATATTAGAATAGTTTGATGACTGTGGACAAACATTAGTCTTTGTTGGATATACGACGGCTTGTTTGTTCCACCTGCAAGAAGTTAACTAATAGTATGATAATCTTTAGTCTCTTCTGAAGTTTATGCAGACAGAGTGATAATTCTTTATTTGAGTGTATAAAGGAGGTTCCTGAGTCATTAAAGAAAGATATCGAGTGGACTAGTATCTGGGATGATCTCTTCTGAGTGTTTTTCAATAGCCTATCAGTTTGTTTTGTACAGTAAGCATCACTTTTTATATCCTGGTAATCAAAATATTCAGTTATATATATATGAATATGTAGAACGCCTGCATAAATGATATATTTTTTGTTATTTAGATCATGGCTTTTTGCAGAGATATGGGTTAACATCATTGTAGACCTCGCCATGGATCATTAAACTCTGAACCAAGCACCTCATTGGTCAACAAGCTTGGTCTCTTAACCTGAAACTCTCAGAGTCAAGCCCTGGTGGGCTTGCTGGTGTGCACTGATGAAGAGTTACAAACTGGAGCTAAACAGCTGTCCAATGCTCCTTGGTTTTCACTTATCTAAAACTGAAATTGGCTTATGACATAATCTACACTGGAGCGGTTTTCTTAACCTACGTTAATCAGTTAATTTTCAAGTGTTGGTTTTTGTAGGGATTTTGTTTAATTAGTTGGAGGATTTCATCATGAGCAAACATCAGTTAGAAGACCGTTGGGAAACCTTAGAGTACTGGACAGCCGTTCCATCCTAGTTTGGGACTCTTCAGCAATACTCATTCAATGGGTTTCTAGCCAAGGATCTTCTGATTACAAGACGAGCTCGTAAGCCATTGAGTCACTGTGATCCGATCCAATAGCCCATGAATTCTAACTTCTGCCACATGACATGACATGACATGGCGTGACCACTTTGGAATGTCTTCTTCGATGAGTTACGGCCTCACCTTCAACCTGCTGTAACCTAATGGTCACGGCTTCCCACTAGAACAACAGGTCACTGCCTGAATGGGGTTCGAACCCCGGTGAGTGAGTACTGTAAAGAGTCCTAAACTAGGACGTAACAGACGTCCAGTACTTCCAGGTTTTCCAGTGGTTCTCTAACTGTTGTCAGCTAATAATGAAATCCTCCAACCAATCGGTTAATTCACCAGTGTTTCATCTTTAAGTAAGTTATGAAAATTAGATCAGTCATCATTTATCTACTCATTGATGGTCTAAATGAATATTGATCCTGTTCCACAAGAAACTTTCAAAAAGTCGTTCATTGAAGATGTCTGAATGCTAATCAAAAAAACGAACTTGATCAGTACTCATGAGTTATATCAAGACAGAGAGAAATCAAGCAATCTAGTTTGTTTCAGATGTGGATTTAAAAAGATAAGATTATTGCAACTCTGTAGTCATTTTCAGGAAACATAACCTGGTTTTTATCTTTTCAGCTAGTAAAAATATAACATTTTAGAGTGATGAAGTGAACAAGAAAAGTGTACTTTCCAGGAAAACCTAATTGTTCTGCAGCTGTGATTAATAATGTAAAGAGATATATATATAATCATTCAAATGTCAGTATTTCCATGAGTTAGTTTGTAGGAATTTGATTTATTTTGAGTGTGATCATGGAATGATGTCAATCAGACATCTATTTTGTCCCACTCTGTGACTCTTCAGAGTGCCAAGCGGGGTCCGAACCCAAGATCTTCCGGTTCCAAGTAAAGCTCTTAGACTATCCAGTCATCAGGCTGCAATCCAACAGCCTATAAATTCCAACTTCTACCAGTTTGTGATTTTAGCACAATCACCAGCCAATGTCATTGGCGAATATTTGTCCACACACACCCAAACTGGTGAACTCCACTGGTTACGACTTCTCACTAGAACTCTGGGCAGTTTCATCCTGTAGCTAGTTTATTTTGATTTACAGCTTGATTCCACACCGTATTTTCAGTAGAAGTGTGGAATTTTCAGCATGGATATCGGTAGCCCAAATTCAGGCCGACCATAGATATCGGGTGTGCGCCGGCAGGGGATCGAACCCCGGACCATGTGCATGGTCGGCGAGAGTCCTAACCACTGTGCCACCGACGCACAGATTAATCAGATTAATCTTCATCAGTTAGTTTGTAGGAATAAGACTTCTCCCAAGTTTGATCAGGGATTGACGCCAGAAAGAAAGAGCTGTCCAATACCCACTAGTTTCCAATGGTTGTCTAACTGACATAATTTCGTGGTCAAACTTGAAACAGATGTCGATAATCAAGTTATCTGGGCAACGAAAGAGATTTACAATGAATTCATTGTGGATATAGGAATTTGTGGTTAGCATTTAGATAGGGAACTTGAGTGGCTTTCACGAACCTGTGTAGTCTTGAGTTTGTTTTCTGCTTTGTAATCCTGAAGGAACTGAAGATGACCACTTGATGTGTTGGTCAAATAATAGGTAACTGAACTGTTTAAATGGTAAGGTTCAAGGCTTCTGGAGTTCATCAACGCCACCCACCTCGGTCGAACTACTCAAATGTGATTTGTGCATTCCAAAATAATCATCGGTAGCAAGTGTCTCTATATCTTGAAATCTTGCCTGTTTATTTTTATTCACCGACATCCTTTTCTTTATAGACGTTTAAATATTCATTTCCTTTCACTCGAGTTTAGTTAAATCATTATTTGTTAACACTTGCGTTAGTTTTATATAGTCTGAAATTAACTAGGGGACTTAATACACAAACAGCTGGAATACGCTACTTCTTTAATATAGATAAAATACACAGAGGTGTCAAACATTTTGACAGGTTAGCTGAATGTATAACAGACCTGCTTCGAATTGTGTTGGCACATGGCAGTTCTGTTTGGCTCTTAGGAATTCAATTACCTGCAACCAGTATTTCACGTAGAAGGCTGTGAACCACAATTATTGTGTGAAGACTAATGAATGATACTACTCAGGCTGAAGTAGGTGGATCGGGATACGAACTTGAGACCCGTTTGTGGAAAGTCAAATACGTATGTCACTGAGTCATTTCTCCCGGCAAATAATTCTGATCAGTTGAATTACTATATTCTGTTGTGTACAAGTATCCAATGAAGGAATAAAAGGTTGTATTTCCTTGGAGAAATAAGCCAGGCTTACTCAATTGAACTTTTAACTAATGAGATGCGAAATTTATAACTGGGGATTGCTAAGCACTCACTGCCTCAGTAACTAGAAGAGCTATTCCCACCTTAGCATATATAAATAATGATAAAGCGCTTCATAATTGCTTATATTCCTGCCTGCTGAGATGCAAATTGATTGTTGTTGTCTTTTTTAACTAGCCGCGAGAAGATTATGAAGAGTAATAAAGAAGAATAGACAGAATGCAAAGGTTAACAGATTGCATATGTAGAGGCTGAGTAATATCAGATTTTCTTAACTTCCTTGTGTAGAAGTTTAGACAAAGTATTTTTCTAGATATCAACAAAATTTGTAAATACTAGGAAAAATCATGTGGTAAGACACAATCCATGGTATCTGATATTCAACATAGTTTACCCTCATTTTCTTGTATGATACAAGAACCAGTTCATGTCAACATCATGTGTGCCTGAAAGTGAAATTAACAAACTGATATATGGAGGGATTTAGCTTAAGAGCATCTGACAAGGACCACTGTGTATTTTTTTGATAAAAGGTTATCAAGTTTTGAAACAGTGAAATTGGAAAATAATAGGAATGAAAACAATCAGATCACTGACGTCTAATTTGGTCTGTTGCACTATAGAGATTACCACCAGTGGAATTTTTAATATCTCAGATGCTTCATAATAACAAATTGGCATGTATAGCCAAGTTGAACGAATACTGTTTGACGAAGTGAAACATAGCTAAGTCTTTACAGTTTGTTAGTTCTTAGTGTTTAACGATAATCGTTTAAAATCTTTCTAACTATACAATATTATCACCTCATTTTGTTTTCTTACCTGATGGTGATTTATACTCTTCTCCCGTATAATAACGTAGACTTGTTACCTAACGCTGTAGCAATTTATGCGTGATCTTTCAATGTTAGGAAAATACCACTACCATCAACCTAATAGCTTTGCCTTATTTCAAGCTGGTAGAATGATTATCTTCATAAAATGTAACTAAATAAATTCTAAATCAAATTTCTAGCCTCCGTTATTTTATTTCTCTGAATGTGACAAAGAGACGGGTCACTACATCTGCATCATAAGTCTTAACTTCTGTCGTATCACCATATAGAGAGAGTTCGCCGACCAGTGTCATTAATTAGCATATCTTGCCACATACTTCTTAGCGGAATTCACAGCTTCCCATCAAAAGTTCAAAAAGTCAATTACATAGCTTTTAACTAGTATGCAATGAAAATCTAGCTTAAAATTACTTCACATTAACCTGCTTAGATATTTGCAGATCATTTTATTAAAATTTATGAAGGTGATTATTTCAAACAGCCAGCAGTAACACTTTATATGACTACAATATTACTTCAGGTATGTGATATAGGATCGCATGAAACCAACTATCTGAGGAAATTCAAATCTTAACTGATCGCCTTTGTTCTACCAAGTCAAGGAATATTGAGGCGACAGTGTAACAAGTTTGTTTTGCAATAACTTGTAACCTCGCTAGGCTACATTGAAACTTAATCAGTGACGTATTCCATGCAACAAGGACTGTATAGAATCCTTATTGAAACAGTGATCAGCTAAGTTGCCATTCATTCGGCAGTTTGGTGTGATGATGTAATGAGGCTGTTGCAGAGGTGGTGGTGGTCACAGAGACTTGATCAATTTAGGGATGATTCAGATTAGTAGAAGGGTAAATCACTTGTCCGACATCCAAATTACTAAACTATAATATCGCCGATATCGCCGAAAAGAGTAACTCTTTGCTGAACGCCTTTTCTTTTCTATGACTGAATGGGAATTTTCAAATTACTGAAACGTTGCAAGGACCCAGTGACGGTGAAGGAGCTGGACCGTTTCCTGCGTTACTCCGTCAAGCTTGCAGTAGCGAAGGCAGAGATTCAGTTCTTGAGAGAATGTTTAGATCGGCACGAATATCCAAAGATGTACTGGAAGTCCCTCAGACGAAACCACATCCATCCGAATACCAGAACGCTCAGGCGACACACACTAAACAACATTGACTCCATCCAATCACGTGTCCCTGAACTAGAACGAAATGTTGACTTACGAGCTCACGCAGTCCACGACTTAGAACAAGAACTACGCCAATCGTCCGAAGAATATGTCGAAGAAGTTGCACAGAAACAATGTGAGAATGTCAAGTCAAACCTTATTAAAAGCCTGAAGCCGACGAGCGACCCTGAACGTCCATTCCCAAGCAATCCAGAAAAATACGTATTTAACCTGTCAAACATTAAGCTGTCAGAACTTCAACTAGAAGCACTGTCCCTCGGTCCAAAGTTCTGCACAAAACCATCGAAAATCCAAAAACTTCAAACCCAAGTTCAGTTCGAAAACTTGATAGACCAAACATATGATCTATCACCAACTTCCGAAGAGAACTTGCAACAGTTCAGGTCGGCAGTCCTCGACAGCTGCCATAAATTTATGAATACCAAACCAAATGGAAAGTTAATACTGACCAAAAAACACTATAAAGAGCCCAAGGAATTAATAAACAACAAAGAGATTATTCTGTTACGCCCGGATAAAGGTGGGGGAATCGTAGTCATGAATCGTGAAGACTACATAAGTAAAATGCTGACCATCCTATCCGACGAATCTAAATTCATAAAACCAGCAAACGAAAAGAACATGACTGAACAAAAACTAACGAACCTTCTCCGAAAACTAAAGACTGAATCATTCATCGATCTTGAAACCTTCGAATCGTTGAAACCGTCGGGCTCAAATATACCCCGGCTATTTGGACTACCAAAGGTGCACAAGAAAAACGTACCTCTTCGACCCATTCTCGATATGACTAATTCACCTTATCACAGTACCGCACAATGGCTAGTAGACATACTAGAACTAGTCAGAAAGGAAATCTCCCGCCACTCACTTCGAGACTCCTTCGATTTTGTCAATTCCATTGAAAACGTCAGCATTTCCGATCAAACCATGTTCTCACTGGATGTCGTATCACTGTTTACAAACGTCCCACTAACCGAAACAGTATGCTATATATGGGAATATATTGATTCAAAGGAGATGAACATTGGTATACCCACGGACTATTTGAAAGAACTCCTACTAAGATGTACTCTAAACGTCCAATTCACTTTCAATAATGAAATATATAGACAAAAAGATGGTATAGCTATGGGCTCACCACTCGGCCCGCTGCTTGCAGATATTTTCATGTCAAAACTAGAAAATACACACCTAAAGAAGACAATAGATAACTTCAGGTTCTACAAGAGATACGTGGACGATACCTTTATTATCGCCAATAATGAGGAAAATTTGGAGAACATATTGGACTTCTTCAACAGTTGCCATCCAGCAATCCAATTCACACTAGAGAAGGAGTCCAACGCAACAATATCTTTTCTGGATGTGCAACTAACAAGAAGCGAACAAGATGGGACACTCAAAAGATCCATTCACAGAAAACCGACATGGAATGGACAACTCATCAGCTTTCACAGTTGGGTGCCTCTATATACAAAACGAAATCTAATCCGCTCACTGACTCACAGAATCGACAACATTTGCAGTCCGGAAACTATAGAAGAGGAGCTGAAGACCCTGAAAAGAATCCTCCTTGAAAACGGTTACCCGGAACGTTTCATCACAAAAGCCATGAAGCCCAAAACACAAAAACCGTCTATGCTTACTGCTCCCAAGAAACTTCTCTATTTGAATCTACAATTCAATGGAGATTCTTCAGCAGAAATACTGAGAAACCGCCTGTGCCGTCCACTGAAGAAAACCTTCTTCGCAGCTGAACTCAGACTAACTTTCTCTACGAAACCAATGATTCGCACGAACGTGAAGGACAAGCTTCCACTGTGGGCCTCATCAATGTGCATCTACCAATTCACCTGCTCATGTGGAGCTAGGTATGTTGGCCGTACCCAGCGTTTGCTATCCAAACGAATCAGCGAACACTTACCTTCATGGTTTTATAAAGGAGAAAGAAGATCCCCCCGCCACAGCTCTATCCTAGAACACTTGATCGAATCCGGACACCAAGCAAACCCACAAAACAACTTCTCAGTTATCTACACAATACGTGGGAGTCTTGCCAAAAGAGTACGAATTAAACTTCTTCAAACTGCAGAAGCAATGGCAATTCACATATTGAATTCTGAACTCTGCATACAAAAGAAGTTTGTTCAGTCACTAAATCTACAATGGTCCTGATCTATCTCAACACCAAATACGTAATTTTGTCTTACCTCTTTCTTCTTTGTTTGTCTGTTTCTTAATTGCATTATTTTCTACCCCCACCCTCTATTAAATCTCTACCCTCATGACGACTGTTGCTAACTCCATTTTCGTTTATTTTTAAGTGAATTCTACTCAGCTTATTAACCTAACTCTCATTCATTTTCAAGTGAATTCTACTCAGATTATTAACTTGAACCCTAGCAATTAAATTACGTCACCCAACCTACTTTTGTAACTGTATTTTAGTTTCTAACCGATTAACGTCTTCTAAATTACGTAATTTGTTGTCAAAAAATTAACAATTGCATTGACACATCTTTGGAAATATTCCTTTTGTTGCCAAGAAAAATTACTATAAATTTGCGGTTTGTACAGCTTGAGAATGATATCGCCGAAAAAAAACTCTTTGCTGAACGCCTTTTCTTTTCTATGACTGAATGGGAATTTTCAAATTACTAAACTATAATTATCACACTAATAAAGTCATAGACCTTTTACGAAGCAATTTCTGTCTGTTTACGTCTTCCTAATGATAATGCAGAACGTTTGTAATATGGAAAGTATTCATTCAACTATATGACAACAAATTAATATCGTCAACGGCTACAATTCTCCGATTCATATGCCGTAAATAACTGTAGAACTTGAAAGAGAATTTCGAAATTAATATTCTTTCGTCACTAACCAGTGTTCTAAAATTTATAACGGGCATTTTTGAATGATCTCTGTGTTCTTTGGTTTTCGAATCTAAAAATGACCTGACATTAATTTGGACAGAGACGAGAATCACCTATTACATTTTGCAAGTGTGTATGATAGGCAGTCAGTTGTGTTAGAAAGGTCACTCAGTCAAAAATACTGTGCCACTGACTGTCTCTTTTTAATTAAGTAAACTTAGCTAATACAGTATTGATGTGACCTCTTTGCTCAAAAACACCCATAAGTCACTGGAAAATTGACATTTACATTATGAAACGAAAATAATCGGTGAGTCATAGATAAATTGTCATTTTCTTGGCCGAACGACTAAGTTACATAAAGTTATGAGCATTTACGAGAAGTTGGATTATGTAATACTAGTGTTAAATATTGCATTTTTGCGAAAACATTACATACCATAGTGTTTAAGAAAATGATTACAGTTCACTCGCAAAATTATGGAGCAGTATTCACTTCTATGTTCATGACTCAGTCAACTGACTAACTCATGTCGGTATAGCGGAAGTGTAGTGTAAATAATATAGTTTTAAAGTTGTTAATTATACACCACTATATCATATGCTTTCGACTGACTAAATGAAACAAAATTTCAGAAATAACAGGCAATATCAATGTTTGGGTATCGGACTGTAGACAGTTTGCGGTTAAAACTATTTGTTTCACTGCTCATGATGATAGAGTCTTAATCCTCATTTTCAATGTATCTTGAGAATTAGTTGAACTTCACCATGAATATAGTTTGCATTGTATTGGAATATTTGCAAGGAGATGATATCAGCTAGAGCAACATGTTGTCTTATAATATGTGATAGGTAGTGAGAAGTGGGTAGTATACCTTTCATTGTATAATGCAACATTTATATACATATTTTTGATTGGAGTCCGGGTAGTGAACTTGTTGTGACATACAGATTTGGATTTCAACTGATATAAGTATGAAACTTGGGCACTGTGTTAGAGTATAACTCCATTATGGATAAGATTTGGATTTCAAGTCTACTCTGTATCAAAATCGGGTCTTACATAACAACAATTTAATTCCTTAATAGCATAGTCTACCGACTGACTAAAAGCTATGGCGACCAATCGAATTCAGTCTTCACAACACATTTAGTGAGTATACAAAAACACAATACTGAAAAACAAAGTCACTTAAGATTAAGTAAACCTACAGGTATAAAAAACGACTGTAAATTAGATTCTTGTTGAGTCTAGAAAAAGTGGAAATATTGACTATTTAAGTGGTGAACTCAAGTTGTTGACATCTTTGTCACTAGTTAGTTTCCCTCTTTTAGATGGTATTCATGCCAGTTAACCTTTGGGGATCATTATCGTCTCTGAGATACGTCGTAATGGATTATGTGGTAGTAGATCATCAGATGAACTGTGTCATACATGTCAATAGATTGGACAAAAATACCTGAATGCCCTGAGACAACTATTACAAATTCATGTACAAAAGATTGATCTACTCCGGTTGTTTTGATGAGTATCGACGTACAGATGTTGACTAAATGAGATATGATAACCTCAATATAAATTTCATTACTGAGTAAAAGTTATATGATGGCAACCACTGCTAATTTTATCGGAGGCCATCAAAACAATCAAAATGCAACAACATCCTGAAAATGATATTTGTAACAGTTGTCACACATCATGAGATGTGTTTCTGCAAAACATTTCGACCCAACTTGTTGCTATGCATGGCATAATTCATTTGACTGTCTCTTCCCATTTAAACCACTACAACGTATACTCAAGGCAAATGGTGACCGTCAACGACCAGCTGGCGTGAACACCACCTGAATGAGGGAATATGTCGTCCACTTTTAAAGACTATCTAGGAAGTCATTATTATACTATTCTATTCCCCGCAGGGTAATTATATCAGCCAATCATATAGATATTTTACACCAACAATAAATTGCTACTTAAGTATTCAAAATCTATTTCCAGATGTGACTTTCAACTGATATGAGTGAATGGCTGAAGGTATTCATCGGCCAATTGGCCCTGATATCAGCAAAATGAAAAAGGTTAATGATAGTAGCAACGGTTATAATATTCACAGTCACAGGAGTAGTACAAATAATAATGAAAATAACAACAGTCATTACAATAGTAATCATTGTAGTGCTGATAAAAATGATACATGTAACTTGCAGACACATTCGCTGATATGATCAAAAACTAAATCATCACTTTTATACATGCATGTAGCACATAGAAACCTTTTATTTTAAACTGATGTGTGTAAAGTAGAATCTATAAGGAGAATCTTAGAAATGTCGATGACTAAAAACATAAGAATGATGCTTTAGGGGACAAGATTCGACTGAATTTGTCAGTCTTAAGTCCTAACTTGGCAGGAGAAATTTTTGCTTCCTCGTATTAATACAGTAATGATGCCCACAAAATTGCACCAGTTATCGTTAGACATTGAGAAATGGAGGTCTGCCCATGCTTCATTGGTTTTGTGTGATACACCAATTTAGGTTGATTAATGTGGTTGCCCATCAATCATATGTTGACCATGGAGGTCAGAAATTACCTCATCCGAGAAGGAAGTGAAAAGAGCACATTGCGACCAGAAGAAACAGGACAACGTACTTAGGTAACCATAATTATGGCAGTATAAATGAAGCAGGGCGATATAATAAAGAAGGAAATCAGACAGCAAGAAGATAACATACAGTTATGAAGCTCGGGATAAAAAAGAACTCTTCTATGGACGGATATTAAATGTTTGGGAAACTAGCTACATACAGTGAAGGTTGCCTGTTTGTAATTAAATGTTTATTTGAAATATGTCTTTATCTGTGCTTGATATATATTACTAACGGTTTATTAGTGAGGTGTTAGGATGGCGTTTGAATATGAGTTTTATTAGACAAGTGGACGAATAAACCATTCTAGGTTATTTCTGACTGAAGCGTCAGAAGAAAAATGCGGAGATTACTGGTAGTGGAGATTTCATACATTACATCTCACAAGATGTAATCAATATGAAATACCATGAGATTTATTCACTAAGTGACTTTGAGAAGTTATTTCGTTTACTAGAATACATATCATGCATTTCAATGGTAGGCGGTTTATTTAATGCGTAGTGTGCATTAACCAGTACATGAACTGATAGAAATGGCAAGATACAAGCGTCTCTGATAAGCTGCATTACTACGACCTGCTAAATTTCTCATCAAGACCAAAATGAAACGAGAGTGAATTAATAGAGATTGGTTAAAATATATCATAATTTGAGGATTATAAGTTCCGAATACTGTTATAACTATTGTATTGCGAGTTGAATTCAACCGATTGCTGTACTCATCTCATAAACAACCTTTATACTAACATAGTTCATTCACGCATTTCTGATGAAGACGTGTCTATCGATATTACAATGAGTATAAACAATTCAGTCAGACTGAACAAAATAAGAGCAACAGTAGAAACGAACAGGGATGTATCCACTTGAAAAAGTACTGCTGACATAAACAATAGGTAACATAGATCACGATTAATGCAAATGAATAAGATAGCTGAGATTGTTGGGGATGCTAGGATTTAATTTCTTGTGACCGACTGGCTTACTAAAAGCTTCGATCCACTGCCGTTATCATGTGGAGATTTCTCGATTTCTTAGATGAATGTGTCTATTTTTTCTGTGCTTTGAATTCTCAGTAACGATAGTGTTGTTGTTCTTTGAGTGGTGTGGTTTCGAGCCTCATGCGCAATGTTCCCTCTTTCTTCGTTACAGAACCGGTTAGTAAGCTAATCCAATTATGCTAATATACATATAAGTGAGGAACTATGACTATAATTTCCATATAATTTCCAGTAAGTGTCGTAACAATAATATATTCTACACTACTAGACCTGAGCGTTCACAGCTCAATAGCACATGGAGTTTTGGACTGACAGTGTATGGAAGAAAACGTTTTCAGTGTTTTCCCTGTGAACTTATTACATATCTGAAAACGAAATAAAGATTAAAATGACATTTAATACTCCTTAACATATTAGATAGTGCGTCGGTGGTACAGTTGTGGAATGTTCACTAACACATATGTGGTTCGGGTCAAACCCCACAGTCGATACACTGCTCAACTTTACTAAGCCGACAATAGGATCGGTAAGGAGGGAAGGATGAGCGTAAGGCTAGCGACCCCCTCCTGTATAAAAAGACACCACTGCTACTGAAACGTCAAATCTGTAGCTTAAATCTCACCGTGGGAAGCCCGAATTATCTAACAAATTTCTTTCTCTGACCTGTGGAAACAGGAATCTTTGAGCAGAATTACGAAACACTGTTTCGGTAGATTGACGTCTGTACGCATTTCAAAGTATTAAGATGAAATTTCTATGTTCCCTTCAGTGAACCTCGTAGAATATATGTGAAATTTCTCCATTCAAGCGCTTAGAAAGCCATTAATTTCCTTCCAGTTTATAAATTGCTAGTAGGGAGGTAGGGTGACTAAACAATGATGAATGTTACAAAATCTGGGACCGGGATGCTTCCTCATCGTTCATACGATAAACCCATTTTACAGATATCAATACGCATGTTGAGTATCAAATACGTGTCTAATATTTTCAATAAAACATTACTCATGTCCTCTGAGAATCGAAATGTGTATCAGTCTCTCCACATATTATTGTGGCTAGTTCTGGTGAAAAAGATATATTTGCGTCACAACTATTCATGTGTACACACTCAAATAATGTGGTGTCTATTCTGATAGCTTTATTTCGATGCGAGTTCGGCCAAACCGACATATATTGAGTAGGCAATATTGATTAAACACAGATGTATTTCCTTTCGAATACTCTCATGAAATTCTTCGACATCGTCCATTACATTACATGAATGAAATGAAGTACACTTTGACCAACACAACTCACCGATTTACAAAACCTCAAACACAACAACTGTTGATGGCATCACCATTTCTTCGCTTGAAAACTATTTGTCCAAGTTCCGACAACAATTGACGAGGACAATGTTCAGAGTGAAAACAAATCTCAAACACTTGGGATGAATAGATTCATCTTCTGAAAAGGGAATTTCCGGTCTGAATGGGTTTTCACGAAGAGTAAAAAAGAGGATTCTACATTTTCAGGTAAATAAAGTCTTTATTGCTTAGCCTTTCAGATGAAAAATGCGTTTGTGCCATTCAACTTTGTGCATCTGTTCAGTTTAAAATGTTTTCATATTGCTTAGAATTCATATTTGTTCACACTCAACTTCAATAAACCAGCTTACAATGAAATCACACTGTTTTTTACCAGTGACTATGCAGGATTCGATTAAATTTCATCAGCGCCTAATTAGAGCAGTGTGCATGTCATTATGTATTGTTCAACAGCCAATCAACATTCTGGAAACACGGAAATCAAAGATTACATAAAGTACATGATTCATTTATTGCGATAACCTAGCCACCGAAAATGTCTAATTACCCAAAAGTGAGGATACACAGTGAAATAGTTGTGGGAAAACGACTTAGTGATACGTATGAAAATCTGTGGTGCCTCGTGCTAATTTACAAAGTGTTTATGTTCTAGGCATATTTGAATTAAGTCATCGTGTCGCAGTCATCCGTCTTATAGTGAGACTTGAAGAAGACAAAGCATATATGTAGGCACCAAACACGTATATACGAGTCGTATTTGGCTGTGCTCAAATGAAACACTTCTGCCTCAGACGTAGGAGAAGGTCTGTACTTCCTCTTCAGTATCAAATAACTTCTAATTTCATAAAACTCTACCCTCGTTTACTTCCTAAGATATTTACATCATCATGGTACTTTTATTAGACTTATTGCCACCTGCGTCAATATGCAGAGATGAAATTATTTTCTTTAGCGACAATTATGCATCCTCAAAAATACTGTTCGCCAGAATGTAGATTGTGGAATCCGCCCGACTGCATAGAAGCCAAGTTTATCACATTCAATTTCACGAATTTGTGTCGATTTGGTTGTTCCGTGTACAAGTTGACCAGTTGACCCGCAATAGTAATCAAAATAAAAGTTGGCAAAAGTGTCTAAACAGTTGAAAAGAGAATTTTGTTGCGGGACTCTGTGCTTCACAGAGTTTGGATATACCATTTATACATAGTCGAATCACTGGCTTTTGCTGACTTGAATCCGGACTTCTCCATTCAAAAGCATTACATAAACCCAATCAATCGCTTTACCATGTCCAAAGTAACATTCCCCCGTTAGTTTTGTTTCATCGTATCGTTTAGGCTTATTGTTATTATTATTATTCTTAATTTGGCTTTCGATTAATCGTTTTTTATTAATAACACGGCATTCCTAACACAGATTTTATTCAAACACTATCATATTGCCATTACACTTTGTCCATTTTGATTGGTTAGGTCATTATTTACGCTTATTGAGTAATGCCAGTTTCATTTATTCTGTCTTCACTAACATATCCCCTTCTAGATCATCCACCATATTACATGAAGTGTTTTGGAGAAACTGATCACCAGTATTTGACTGGTTTTGTAAGCCCTCTATTGAATAAGAGTAGGATTGTACAACTCTTGAAAATGACTCATCGGAAAGAAAATTTTCCTCACTGCTAGGTCGTGTTTTGTTCATTATTCAATATGGAAATATCCCATTGAAAATAAGCTGGTTATATACCGTGGCAATTGATTTGCAAGCAATAAGGATGAATTACTTAAGTCATCTGTGGATATTATTTCATAACTTATGTTTATCAAACTACAATTTTTTATGTTTTCAAAATTCACTATCGTCTTCTGATTACCTGTTAGTCAGCAAATATCCCATGATACGGAAAGTAACACTTAGTGTCCCTGAATATGCTGAGTATATTAGTTTATTTAGTAATTTGATGAATAAATCACCGCCAGCTTAAAAAAATTGACTGAACAAATGCATGTCAAATAAGAACGAATCAAGCTACATTTTCATACCACATACTCTGACAAATGCGACGCAGTCTATATAAAATATATAGGCATAATTTCGTCTGATACAACAATAATAAAATTCACAGCAATATACATACATGAAGTCAATTGCTGGATGGTCGCTGTCAGTGGAATCCAAAATGCCTATCTCGTCCTATTCGAGACTCGTCATCTGGATATGGCTCCGATTCCAGTAAAACTCACTTGGACCACCACCACTATGCTAAGAGCCGACATGTTAACAGAGACCGGACATTCCGGTCCAATATAATCAATTAATGCTAAATACAAAATTAACTTAAAGTTAACTTAACAAGTTACCATTTACAAATTTAGAAAAAATACCGAGTGAAGAAGTAGATTCCTTTTCACTTAGTTCCTCATCATCTTCTCCACATTATTATACAGTTTTTCATATCTAAATGCTTTGTCAATTCAGTGATTATTTTAGTTACCCAGTTTTAGGTATAGTGGGGTGATGCTGAATGAAGTAAAGAGGTTAAAATTTATCAAAATAAGTAACTGATAGATGGTAGTAACAAGATTTCTACATTTTGAAGGAGGGGTGAAGACTAATTAGGGAATTCAAGGGTGGGTGGACAAATACTCACCAATGACGTTCACTGGTGGTCGCGTCATATCGTGAATTGGCAGAAGTTGGAATTCATGATCTGTTCATTGGATCGGGTTGAGTGGCTCAATGGTCCACGAGCTCGTCTCGTGACCGGAAGCTCCTTGGTTCAAGACTCGGCAGGTGCGTACTGATGACTCTCTAACTAATAGGAAACAACTGTCCAGTGCTCCCAGGTTTTCCTGTGGCTCTCTAACCGATGTTAGCTCTTGATGAAACTCTGTAACTAATCAAATCCCTGCAAACCAACACTTGAATTAAAGATAGGTTAATTCATAGGCGTTAGCAACAGGTAACAACACAATCAAGAAATTTGTACAATTATGATACATTGAAAGAATAGAATGACTCTGAAGAGTTACGTAAAATGCAAACAAGTTAATAGAATTCGCTAGAATTTAAAAACTTGTAAAAATTAAAAAAGTCAAAAGATAGTTACAAGGGGAGGGAAAAAATCGCTTTTTAAAACTTAATACATATTGTGTACTTGACCATGGCAAAGAAACGGCTGTACAAATTTTCCTTTAGCACACAGATTTGACTTGTTCAGATGATCTCCGGTTGCCTCTGCTGTATGTAAGAGTCCTACTCGTAGACCATGCCATGGGTTGGGTGAAATACGACAAATAACTGCAAAAGCTTTGTTAGAGTCGAAGTGATGTCCAGTATCAACCAGACAAGCCACCATTGAGATGCGTATCGCTTTATTCGGACCTCATAACCTCTCAATTTCACACACAGACTCCTACTGTGGTGAGAGCAAGCTGCTAGCCAATTGGTGGACATTGATCTACGCTGATTGGTGGAAATTAATCTAGGCTGATTCAACAACCGATCACAGCTGACCTAGACGTGGACAAATATGATTCGCAGACAAGTGGCTCGCATTTCCGAGAAATATCGAAAACGAGAAAGCAGAAGACTGCGTTTTGTTTGCAATCAACCAGTCAGAAGACCGCCTTCTTTCTGCGGGCAGAGCCTTATTAATGTACGCAAAATACATATAAATACCTGTTGGTTTTCGTGATAAAACTGATCTGTTGCCTGGCCCTTGTCTTCTGTTGTTACACTACTATACTTAAAATCGATTAACTAAATTAACCACTTGATTGGTAAAACATCTTGATGTAAATAACTATATGTTAGTGTATAGCCAGCCGATGATGAGAAGCTAATTGCAAAGGAATATATTTCTTTGCTCAAACTCTTTTTTGAACAAATTACGCATCTGAAGTCCAGTTAATGATGACCAGATCTCATCACTGCAGATACCGAACTAAATTTGATATTTCAAAATCGTTGATATGGCACAATTCAGTATTTTAGCTAATATCATTGGACAAAAAGACATACATCTTCAAGCATACAAAATAAACTAATAAATTAGAGTATGGTGAAGACCTCGTTATCGATAATCGCACATATCAAATACATTCATAGGGGTTAAAGAGAAGCCATGGCTACTGGATGACCCGTGTCTCCGCTAGTCGCTAATCTGCTTATGCACTCATTAGAAACAAATGCAATTATAAGATGCTATGGTCCTCCAAGAATGTGGTTAAGATACGTGGGTGGTACCTCTGTCATAATCAGGCGCAGTATGTTGAAGGGACGTTTTCATGTAGAAAGACATTCAAAATAGGAAGATAAGGATGAATCGACATCTTTTGCTAAGATTTGGATTAGCACAATGGTGATTCCTTACCGCAAAGAAACATCGGATGAGATAAAGGGAATCCTTAATAATCATGACATAAGAGTGTATTTTCGTGCAACTAACACCTTATGCTCATCACTGGTGAAGCTGAAAGATTAAATAGAGGAAGAAAACTAATATAACTCTGTGTGCCAGATCAATTTTGGGGACTGTGACAGCGTATATGTAGGAGAAACTTTCAGATAGGTAAATATAAGAGTGAAGGAGCAGAAACAATGTCCAAAGGTGGTTCCAAAGATCTCTGCAGACTTGAAAAAGCTAGAAAACAGATCGGCGATTGCACTGCACTCGATAGAAATGGGACACAAGATCGACTTTAGTAGGACAAGGTTCCTCAGAAAGTTTTCGGTTCGTATTAAAAAAAGACTGACTACAGAAGCCCTACATATGTGGGTGAATCACGAAAGTTTGAACGGATATGAAAGTGTGGTGTTAACTGATGCATGGTAAATTCTGATTAATAAGTAAAAATGGATATGTATCACTAATCAGTCATACTTGAACTAAATTCCTGATTGATTTACAATTGTTAACTCATATACTCGTACATATTTTTCATTTTCAGCTATCTACTAAAATTCTCATAAAAAGTACACTCTGTTTAAGGTGTTTAACAAAAATGGACTAATATTTGTAAGTTTGAGGTCAAATTTTGATCAAAGTTCATAAAATTTTGTTTATTATATTTTCATTACTGATTCGTTACTCATAGGAATGGACAAAGTTTCTTAAAACAGGAGATGTTCTTTTTATGTATAAACCTGTTATTCTATTCGATTAATTTCTCTGTAGAAGTTTTGGACCAGTTCGCTGAACGAAAATTTGGAATTAATCATTTCAATTTCTCTGAGATTTTACAAATAAAACTTTTACATATTTCTACTTCTCACTCGCCATCCTATTATTTGGGAAGTATTCAGTCGAATCATGATCACTGTTCATATGAATTACACTGTGAAATGCTCAATGTTCTAAAATGTTGACAAACCAATATCATATATCTGTACTGAAAGAAAAACGAACGCAGTATTTCGAAACATTGAACTGGTTGACGCTTAATTTTGTAGGCTGATATTATCACAATCACCATGTATCATTGTCCTGAATTCACTACTCACTAGCCCCTGAGTTAGTACTGAATGACAACAAAATGTCAATTAACTGACAACAATAGTGCCATCATCTTTAGAATAACCAATTACAGCAGCCGATATAGACTATTACACATACAACTTTCAAAGCAGTCTGAAACATTCTCACATATATCAGCAAACGTTACCACTTGATTCAGGATATAAATTTTCAGATTCTGTATATACTGGCGCATCTGAAATTTATTCTTGTAGATTGATTCATCTGTGATATCTTCTATTGAGTCTCTAGTAATCAGCGTGCTTAAGGCACATGAATTCTTGTCCACTGTTGTTGTCTGCTGTTTCGATTCTAAGGACCCACAATAACTAAAACAAGTTTTAAGTAGGAGAGGAAGTGCCAAGTCAGCTGGATGACTCCATTACAAAATCTTAAGGAGTATTATAGCACTTGATTTATTGAAGTCCATCTGAGAAATATTTTGCTATTCCATCACCATAATGTTCGTAATAAGGGGTGATTCAGATGAATTACCTTCTGGTAATGTCAAGGAGTTTTATCGATTCTCGAGTAAGAGAAGTACACTCTGCTAACACTAGCAAACTCAAAACGACAACACACTCAACTAATTCTAAATGCACAAAGGAGAAACATCCAGTAATTATAGATTCTGTGTACTTTTTGTAACGTGTTTCTTACCGTCTAACCTAATCTAAGTAAAAACTATCGTGAGTGTGTTCCGTCTAACATAGTTTTCATTAAATCTCTGCAGAAATATAAAGATGAATCAACTGAAAATGAATCGTTTTATAAGGACGTTAAACTGTAACATGCCACTTTTCAAAAAGACAATGAGATGCTCAGTCGAAGAATCGGAGTGCCAGATGAACTGAAAATTGCTTCTTGAACTATTGTCATTATTTCCATTGAATAACGACGACACATGAGAAAATGATCACCGTCAATCACACAATGCGAATGTTAAGCGAGGACAGCTACAACTTACACAGTACTAGCTGGAGGATTCGAGGCTCGAAAAGACGACTGAATCCATATCACTCAACATTTATATTGTGAATGAATTCAAATATGGATAATCTTGTTCACAGGCGATCAGCGATGTACCTACGACCTCTGTCTCAGTCATAATGACTTACAATAACTTGAACAAATATTCGATAGGACAGCAAGTGTTGATTGACTACACTTCAGAATTCTACTGACTAACAGAACACATATTATAATGAAATCTATGTGCCTAACGTTTCATCATCCCGTTGTTGTAATGTTTGCAATAACCCCACCTAGTCTTCTAGTTCAAGAGACGGTTGCAAGCACAGGAGAGGAGGGAAGGTTGACCATGTGGCCGGTGATCCTACTCCCGAAAATCTATCCGATCCCCAACGAAGCTTCAAAGGACAGCCAAATATTAAAAGCAAATTTGAACTTGGCTGGAGTCAGAGAGATGGAATGCAACAGACTTGTAAAAGCCTTTGTGAAGCCAGTCAGGTGAAGTGTATTCCATTGAGAGCAGAAATAGTCGAAGGTGCATGAATGTCAAATATTGTTCGAAGCAGGGAAGGCTGCTCAAATCACTGAATGGATGAAAAGATCCGGTATATCATTGCTGTGACTTTGTGAGATCAGGAGGAATGAATTTGCACTCCACAGAATTGCTAACTGGAGGATGAGTGATCTACTCCACTTTCTTAGACAATAATCTCGAGCACGCTGGGAGAGTAGCTGTCACAATATCACCGACACGAACGAAAGCTCTTTTTCAGTGAGAACCAATCTCCCTCAGGATAATGACGAACAGATTGGTTTCCAAATGTTGGAAAGTTACAGTCATCCAGTGTTAGGCCCCTTCAAACAACACCGATGAAGAGAAGGAAGAATTCCACAGATAAATGTAAGCAGTAATGGATCAGATCCCAAATGGTGATTTAAAATCCTTATGGGTGATATGAATGCTGTACTGGGAGCAGTCAGTATGGGAGCAGAACTCATCAGGGTCGAGAGCCTCTCAGCAAAGTGAATGAGAACGCACAATTCTTCAGAGACTTCTGAGACTTCAGTGACTCGGTGATTGGGGGTGGCGTGTGCAAGCACAGCGATAGACACAAGGCCATATGGATTTCATCTCATAGACACATCAATAATCAGATAGACTTCATCTCAATGCTGCTCAAGAAAGTAAAGACGATGAAGGGTCTTAGAAAAGAAACAACAGTTCCAAAACGCAATGTCAACTGAAGAACAGTCTCTACAGAAAAGAAAACCTCAGAATATTATTCCAGATAACCAGGTCTATATAGTTGAGGAGAACAAGTCGCTTGTAACCGACAACTAACAACACCACATCAAATGTTAGGGTTACTGTAAGGAGAGAAACCAACATGCATGAAGCCATTTGAAGATAGGGAGGAAATCCTGACCATCAAAGAGGTGAAACAAAAGAAGCATTGAAATGACCACTTCGAACAAATACTTACTCGACCATTGCTTGTAACTCGCCCAGAAATACTACCAAGGGACATTCTACAATAGAAGCAGAAGTCACCAGGCGTGGAAAACAGCAGGTAGATAGACACTCTTCAAAGAACCTCAGCAGAAGTTTCAAAAGTGAAGCAATGAAGTAGAAGTCGAGAAAAGTAGCAAAACCAGATAGGAGGCATCACGAAAGCGCTGAAAGTAGACACAGAGGGCTCAGCGGAAGTATTCACCCCACCACTATATGAGGAAAGAAGGGCATGAACTTGCGTCAATTCATGATCTCCTTTATCTCAAGCAAAAGATTTGACCGCAATTTTGTTGAACACAGTCTGGAGTTGTAGTCAGCTCTCAGTCCCAACATCCTCGATTTTGGAAGGGCCGTCCATAACACCAAGTGTGAGGAGAGTTACATTGAAAACAAATGAGCTCTCATCGGTTCTCGTTCGCAGGACTGATAAGGAGCACCGATCGTATGCCGTCTCCCATTTACGTATTAACTCGGAAACAATTGATTCCATGACCATTACATCAGTGTGTCAACTATTTTACAAGAAGTAGATATAATGAAATTCCTTGAATCGAAGACAAGTTATGCTAATTCTCTACTCAACAACAACAACAACAGTATACTATCATTATTAGTTATCATACTTTTCTTGCTTCTTAAGTGGAACACTGGTGCACACCAGTGAATCTCAGTCGCATTCGGTTATCTACGACCACTTTCAACTGACTCCATGACTGTCCACATAATTCCGCTTTCTCTTCACACGGTATAGTGCACGCCATCCACGGACGCCCAACTCGTCACTCCCCATTCGGGTTCCACTCAGGGGTCTGATTTGTAACGTCACTTGAATGTCTATTATTACATTGTCTATAGGTTCGCTGTCTGCCACAGTTCCTTCTTGACTATGCTTTTCAACCGCCCAACTGATCTTCAGTGTTCAGCGTAGTCAGGTGTTGATGAAAATCTACAGCAGCCTGTTGGAAATGCTTTTGGCGACGTGCTAATCCTCTGAACCATAAAGAGGCACTGACTTGACATTAGTGTTAGGAATTACCACCTCGTTATTTCTCACGAAGTGCATAACGATCAATACCATGTGTGAACCTACGCTAGTTCCTGAAGAGTTAGAAATCAAGAGGACACTAACATCTTCTTAATGACAGTCATTCTCACACAAATACACGAATCTGCTTGAAAGATAAGATAAACGCATATTGTGTTAGTCAGTCTATAAGAAATCAAGGTAGAAATATCACAGAGATTACAGTTGTTAGGCATTACACCTGAAGGTGATTTTTACTTCTACAGCCAACTGAAGTTGGATATTTTCAACTCAGGTCTGAATTTATATGCAGGCACATTAAGCGAATTCGTTTGCTTGACACTCGATAGTTTCTGTTGTCCATCCACACCTCGGACATCATTACGCCACATGAGGACGTTGGATGAGGAACCGTTCCAGTGATTTTTGTATAGCTTTACCAAATCGCCATAGTTCAGTCCCGCTCTCAAATCTGGTATCAGCACATCAAATTTGACTTTCCAGAAGTCCTCTGAATGGTGAACAAAATCGAGAGATTTAGCTAGTTGTGATGAATCACCCAATTTCTCGTGACGTGTCTGCAATAATTCATACGCCAGACGACACATCTGAAACACAAAAGTGAGTTATTATATCGTATTGGATGAGTGAAATGCATTTTTATGTGATTCAACAAACACACAAACAATAATACAACACGTTAGAGGTAAGTCGTGTTTACTAAACCCAATGTTGGCAGACACTGCTACGAATACTCCTTTTGACTTCTTCTTCGTTATCGTTGCTTTTATGAATGCTGAGGAAATGTCTCACGTAGACATTACCTACTGAATAGTGACAACAACTGTTACAAATCCAGTGTACATCACACGGAACTGAATATTCAATATCGCCCTAGTTTGGAGATGTCTGACAGAATTCATTCCGAGGCTTATGTTAAATCCAGGTCAACTTCACCAGTTGACGTGTCAAATGAGACATTATCCAACAAGTGGATCAGAAGCGAGTTAACATAGTCTGAGATTTCTTTCACCTTAATGCTGTGAAAAACATCCCTTCCACACTGATTACACAGGATAAATAGAGTGAAATATTACAAGGATGCTCACATTTGATGAAAATGTGCACACCAGAAAATCTGTTTCTGATAAAGCCAGTGTGTCAGTGAATGCATTATTCATTGAATCAATGCTTCTGCGATTTCGTACACTAGCTGACATTGATATTCTTTGACTGCCATATAGAATATAGTCTGGATAATTCGTGGTGAACTGGTTGAAGAGAGAAGGTTCATCTGTCATCAAATAAACACTTCTGTTTCTGTGTGTGAAACGTCCAATATCCTTTGTGTGATTATTCATGTTGTAGCCATTCGAATTCTGAAACAAAAGCGATGGAAGAAATGCGAGTATCTTTGTAAATCTCAAAAATACATTTGGTAGCAGGAGTGTAATTTAGTGTGAAATGTAGTGCACAATTACCATTACACAGGATGGACACACATGAAAGTTGAATTAGTTCCAATCATAGCATAACGTGGTGGTTTTGCTTCTATCAAATGAAATCGCGTCGTCATGCGAATACTTTGACACGTTTATACACAACTAGGCATGACTCATTGTCTCACCTCTTACACTTGATTTTCGATATTGGGTGATGGCCACAAACCTAGACTGATAATCCTGCTGTAAGTTCACACGAAACTACTTTCATTGAAATCTACCGAATAGCTGATGTCATGTGAAGGCAGATATTCGTCGATGACATCGACTTGAGGTAGCGGTAAGTGTCGCGAATCGGAAGAAGTTTGAATTCATGGATCATTGGATTCCGTCACAGTGGCTCATTGGTCTACCAGCTTGTTGTGTAGCGTGAAGTTCCTGGGTGCAATAATTGGTTCGGTCAAGTGAGTGTGCTGGTGGAGTGTGGAGTTGGGGACAAAGCAGCTCCACGGTGCTCCATAGTTTTCAATGACTATCCAACTGACATTATTTCCCTGATCTCGACTGAAGTTCTTCAAACCTACAGAAGCGACTAGTAAGATATTTGCAATGAAAGTACAAGCACAATTAAAGATATCTGTCAGCGAGGAATGCTGTTTCCGTAACTTCACTTCAAAGCTGCACAGTTATATGGTATTCATGGATGTCAGGCAGATGCCCGTCAATTCACTTGTTCATATCACCTGATCACAAAACATATGAGAATATATTTCGAGAATATTAATGGACCACGTCACCTAAAGTCAATATGTGATGAGTATCATTCAGAAATGATTGTCACTTAAACCACATTTAGTTCACACCGGATTACTTTCATTGAAATTAAACAAATTTGTCATACAATAAGTCGTCTGCCGATTTTCAATGATTACTCTCAACAATCTTTTCCTCTGTCCAGAGTCTCTGTCTCGTTTTAACATTCATTGCTAATACCTTCAATATCAATACTTTGCGTACAGCATTATCTCAAGTATTCCACACAATGAACACTGTGCAATGACATAGTTAACACAGTTGTACTATCTTCTGGTTGGTGTTTCAAATGTGTTGTGATGTAGTTTTGTGTCTCATTGTGATTTTCCTCCCCTCATACTTGCATACTCCTTATGTCTCCTTAGTGAAAATCATTAATTATGGTTTATTGTGATGGTGAGCTATTTGTCGATACATGAAGGCAGCTTTAATCTGTTAGTGAATAAAGCATCGACAAAATCCTAAATGCGCGAGCTACAGCAAGTTACTTGAAGTGATTTGAATAGTATGCAGGAGTGTTTGCTATCTTTATTCCTAGTGAAGTATTGGTTTTCATTCTAGGAAGCTGAGAAATCTGTTGTCACGAATGATGGAGTCTTAAAGATGTGTTCTCATAGCTGCACACGTAAAATGCAACCACTAATGTCAGGATTTCTTCAAAATATGAAAATCGAGTAATCCATGACGAGTTGAAACACTGATTCAAGCTACTCGTGTATAAACTGGCCTTGTGATCGGCACTATTCATTCATTACTGTCCAGTGCAAAATACAACTTACATATATTTCGGGCTTCAAAAGAGGTGTAGTATTCTCAAATGAATTGAAATAATCTTCCACATGCTTCATGTACTCTTTCAAATCATATGACTGAGCTTCCCGAATAAGCTGGAAATGAAAATTAAATAGTTTGGCTTGGTTATTTACGACAACGAAATGCAAGCATTGTTAGCCATCAAAAACCTTCCTGATTCTTCATTTCTTCCTCTCTTTCAGTATAATTAGTTAAAACATTGATGGATATTCCTAGACTTTCGCTTGCTGCTCTTCAACACAATCAGATGAATAATGTTGTAAAGTGAACAGAAACATTCAGATATCGATGCAGACTTTATGCATTATGTCATAAAGACACATGATTTCGCTAAGTGAACAATTCTACTAACACATCCTGCTACAAGTTTTCTCTTCATCACATTTCCGTTCTTAACTTTCTAAATTTCGCAAAGTATTCTTCATCGTTGTGCACAAGATACACAACTTATGACCTCCCCGCCAATGCCTGCTGGTCACTCACTCAATTTCATTTCTTCACTAAAATTACTGACATATCATGAGATAGTTTCTAGTTTCGATTAGAAACAATGGACAGGGAATTCGATTCACCTCCTGTGTCATGAGTTGATCAGCAGAGGATTCGTTTTACTTTAATTCAGGTTGTTGACGGCGGAACTTCGCATCCACAACGTCGTTTAGTTTCTTTACCATGAAACAGGCTAGTAGTTTGCTTTGCGTGGACAGAAGCATGTTTCCACGTCAGTATTTGCAAAGTCCCAGGTTGCAGTTTTCTGGTAGTTTGATAGCGTAGCCTTTCTTCCAATCAGTAGGTAGACTTCTTTCCTCCCACACTTCCTGTAGTAGTTGTGTGAGGATATCCGCTGAGATGTTGAGATCTGCCTACAGTACGTCTGCAGGAAATCTATTTGACTGAACCTGCTGCCTTCCTGGTTTTCATTGACGTAATGGCATTGTCGACTGGGTGGTGTTCACTGACAGTCCTGTGACTGTTGTTGGCATTACTGGATAAATGTACCTGGTGTTCGGTTGACGAGTTGCTAGAACTGAGCAGTCTATTGCCTCCATTTTTCTCCCCTTTTTTGGTTAAATTTGCTTCATCAACCTTTCGTTGGTTTCATCTGAGTTGATCTCTTCTTGCATAGCAACCTGGTTATCTGATTTAATGTTCCGTTTGTTTTGTCTCGTTTGCCTGAGGCCTGTCTGTTCTGCATCAATCATCAGTGTGTCATAGTATTGTCTTTTGCTTTTCTCACCACTCTGCTTCACTGCTTTGTTCAGTGCGATGTACACTGGACTCAGCTTCTCCTTCTCTTGTGCTCCTCTGCATTAATTCATTGCCTCTTCCACCATCCTCGACTCCTCTCCCCTGTTGCCTTCCAGGCATCCATTGAGTGACATTCCCAGTATTGCTTCTTTCTTCCTACAATGACTTGGTTGTACGCTAATAACTAATAATAACTAATAACTTGATATGATTATGAGCAATAGTTTGTGCTCGAAACGTCTTCAGTTAATATAACTGTACAACACTGTGTGATTTATCAAAATAAAATCTTAACCATTATGGAGTTGGTTGTACGCGTTTCCTTGAACGTCAACTTCAGAGAGGTGGCTCCAATGTCCTTCTACTCAGCTTGCTTCAGTGTTACCACGCAGTGTCTCCGACTTTGCTATGATCTGATCTGTGGTGAAGGTAACACTTGTAGTTTCGTCCTTCAGATTCCGAGTGTCGAACTTGAATTATGGTCTGACAACAGTCGCTACAAAGCTTTTCTACTTGACCTTGAGTGTTCCTTGTACTACACAATAGTCTGTGCTCACATCTGCTCCACTTCTCGATTTTGTGTTCAGCAGGCTGCGTCTCCACTATCTTGAGCAGCATTGAGATGAAGTCTATCTGACTTTCGGAGTGTCCGTCACGTGAGATCTGTGTCGCTTTTTGTGCACCACTGTGCCGCCCTCAATCACTGAAGCAGTGAAGTCCCAGAAGTCTGCGAGGAGTTCTGCGCTCTCATTCATTTCTCTGAGAGTTTCCTGACCCATGATGACTTATATTCCTACGCCGTTTGCTCCCAGTTTGGCATTAGTGTTTACATCTGGTGTTCAGACAGTCCGTTTAATTACATCACCACGTTACACTCAAATGCAGTTGATGGTTTATTAGAACACTCACCTTGTCTGTGCGTCTTATGTGCACACCAACCACTGGATGATCACTCCGCCTAAATCCACTCAAACTTTGGTTGATTAGCTGAGAAAGATGCAAGTTCGGACGCAAAACGTATGCGGTCAATTGACCAGCAAACCAGGCATACGGCGCTTCATGCAAATATATTAATTCTTCAGCTAAATCTCTGGGTAGCACGTTTGGAATCCAGTCAATGTCACAAGGAATATATGCTCTCAGGGGACATTCGATAACATCTGAAGAAGATTGAAGAGAATGGGTTTGAGTGGGTTAGTTGATAATGCATATCTATATACAGATTACAATTGTCCTGTGTATATGCCAGTGTCATGTTATCTATTACCACATTCTCACTAAGATTAGGCAAATCTACCAAGTCCTAGAAATCTGTCCACTGACGTGTTACAATTTCCCCACTGATTTATTTGAAGCTTGATCCCTGTAGTCGAAACTCATCAAGCTGTTCACTGGCATACATTACCTTTCTATCTGCATTGCATTATTTACACGACTTATGGTCTCAAAACAGTGCATCACTTATTCTCACATCCGGTGACTTTGTCCTATGAAACTGTGGCACTACGACTTGAATGCAGCTAACCATGGGGTGACCAAAGACAACTGACTAGGGTGATTGAGCACTCAGGAATTGAAGTGAGTAGAGTTTAACTCACAGTTCTCAAGTTACACAGTTCTACTTGAACCTCTACCACAATCTCCTTGGGAAACTGAAATCACTCAGATTACAATACCACCTGCTTTATACCATAATTGGTAATGAAGGATTCAGTGTCTAACCAGTTTGTGCAAGTACCCATCCTGAATTTGCGTGATTTGGAAATATTCGGCTATGTGAGCTCATTCGATTGAGGCATATCGCTGATGAGTTCGGACCGAAATGGGCACCAAATGGCCGTCTAGTGTTAAGATCATTTCAATCTGACTAGGAAGCAATACTGGTTGGTGTGAGTGATGTCCGACTACTCATATAATTCAATCAGTGGCATACGACATCGTGAAATATGAAGTAGGTTTTATGGTCTTAGTTTGGTCATTGCTGATGAAGACGAGTCAGAGAGATGGAAAATGTGGTCAGTTACACACCAAAGTGACGCCGTTCACTGCCTGCAACAACCAGTACGTGTACTACAAATTCACCGACTGTGTAAGCCACTTTATTCGTCGTATTTCAAGTTATCCAATGAAACTCATTGAATTCAATCTCACGTTGAGTAGATAACCAGTACCATGCAATCAATAATTCAGTGGAGACTTTTATTCAGAATACTAAAGTCATGTTCCAATAAACACACATTACCTCAACTCATAATTTCTGCCTTTACATTATACGCGTATTTCGAATAAGGATCAACTTAAAAAGAGGAATACTCCAATGTGTGTTTCAATCGTACTGTTTGGCTTAATGACATTACTATCATTATTTGAATTCTCATATTCAGGGATGAAATTACATTCACATGATATATTTTGATGCAACAACAATGCATCAATAGCACTATCTACACACCTGTTTTATCATTCAAGTCTTCATAACTACATTTCTCCGAGAGTGGTATTGTGTTCTGTTTAAGCCATTCACGGAAAATGTCTCCAGAAGAGTGCTTCTTCAAAACCAAAACTCGTTCAAGTTCAAAGGCCATATGTAAGCACGCAGTTAGTTGATGAACAGAGCATCCGAATCCACATAAATTCGTAAAGTCGAATGTAATATATTTGGCAGTTTGACAGTTTGTCGGACTCTGAAATCAAGCAAAGATACGAGAGGGAGGAGAAGTGAAGGAGTGAAGATAGCCTTGTATCATGACAGAATACTACAATAATACTACAGGTACACCTGGCTATGTTGAAGCTCTCTGAAATAGGCTAAATTTGAAAAATCAATATCCATCTGTTATATGACAACGTAAATTCGTACTAAAATGTTGGTAGTGGCAAGATTCGAAAGACTGTCCTTCGGATCACTAATCTGACATTCTATTGACTGCGACTCAAGATCCAACTGCTAATCAGCCCACCATTTCACTATAATCATCATCGAGACTGATACGCCAGATACTGATTCCCACTCCAATTCATTCATCACCCAAATGAAGATATCGGACGGAATCACTCATTCATCAGAGCTGTCTACTCTGGCAGTAATTTCAAGAATCCTTTCATTTCAGAATTTTCAAACAATAATAGTGATAATAATAATAACAATAATAATAATGAAATCTCTGCATACCTGGAGTTGTCGAATCCGCTTCTGTACTGTTTCAGCGAGTTGGTTCAAACCGGTTTTTCGAAATCTTGAAAAGCCATCTGTTTCACCCAATTCTTTCAGATGGGCTTCCATGTGTTCAATGATTTCGTGTAGTTGAATTTCATATCTTTCCAGTGACATTCTGATTGACGAGATGTTTGTATTACTTTCATGCAGACTACTGAATTCTTCGAGACTTTGGGCAATCTTGTGCAGTCCGACTGAAGTGTATTTCATTTCATGCAAGTAGTGTATAGCTCTACGTCGAAGAATCTCATGAGAGTGACCGATTGAAGATGATACTATGAACGAAAAGTGAACAAGTCCAGTGTTCAATTATCAATCAGATTACCGTTGAAGGAAAAAGTTCGTAATATTGTTTAAAGTTTACTATGCATCAGCTTGTTTTGATACTGCGCCAACTACTAAACTTTGAACTGAACACAATATTACATTTCTAGTTTTAACTTCAGATTCCATGTTGCATTGAATTTCACGATATCCATCCACTAAATGCGAAGAGGAGATGAGAATTGATAGTAGGATAAATAAAATGATGGCATACAGTATTTCTGATCGCGTAATGGTCTGCTTATCAGCGGTCTGAATTTTCTCGATGTAACAGTCATTTGAATTACCCAGAAAAATCAATCATTAAAATTCAAAATCGATCAAAACCTGCATGGGTAAACTGAGGAACTAACCTGGAAACAGTCTCGTACGCGGTGTATTCGTGTGGTTTTGGCTGATAAGAAAACAAGTGGTATAGAAATGAGAGTACACAGTGACATCTGAGAGAGTAAATTTAGAAAACAAGTTTATATATACATATATATGTGTATGTATATGCTCTTTATCTACTCCTCCGCTAGGAATCAAGAAAACATTTGAGCAGAATTGACACATTTTCGGATAAATTTGCGGATGAATCATTACTATAAGTAAGAGTGCAAATTGTGAATATGGGCGCTTAATTAATTAACAACTGGATGCATATAATATTGGTTATTTCGAACACGCATCGCTGAGATTACATGTGTACAATTAAACATAAGGAACCCTAAACAATCAGACACCTGATCGACACCTTACTGAAAGCAAAATACAAGGCAACTTAAGACTTCATTTACAAGTCTATAATGAAATAGGATGCATTTCTGCTTTGATGCATAGAGTATGAAAGAGAATGATACGAAAATATATGAGTGCACTTTGTCACACTGAACTTGTTCATATCCGTAGATCAGAAGTGATACCACAATAGAGAGGTCTGATAAAACTCTGTTCTCTGATTTAAGATCATGGCTACAATACCATTAGTTATTTCAATTGACATTCGTACACAAAGCCGTATACCTTGCCAAGCGTATGAAAAGAATGATGCAAAATACTCCACGAGTGGAAAGAAGTTGATTGTTTTCATGCTTGACACTTCGTAATTTGAAAGTGTTCCTATTCACAAAGAAGACTATCATGGCAAATGTGATACGTTTTCAAATTGTTCACCCTCATACTTTTCAATCCTTATCAATCACATAGGACGCCATCCTACTTATTCAAATAATCACTGGGTAATCGGCAACACAAGTGAAATATCCACAGGAAATACCTAAAATTCTATCATGCTAATGTATCCAATATCTAGTGAAATTTTATTTGAATAGATAGAGAAGTCAGAAAACTAAAGCAACATATGCTCCTTATTGAGCACAAATCAATATTAAAGAAGAACAAACTGATTTATGGACAAAATAATTCAGTATCGTGTATGAGTTGATGCCTGAGTTTACAGGTCACTGTCATGACAGTCAACTTGTTTAATTGCTTCGAATTCACTACTCACTGCTCACTCAGTTAGTAATCAATAAAAAGATTCATGAAATTTATTTTATCAATGAACCAAATGACTCAATGTAATCTCATCATTGAAAAATATTCATCTTCAAAATACAACTAGTTAGTTAGTGGAGCTAATCAATTTTCATACTGAACTCACTCACCAAGTAGTCAGAAATACTTTCACTTATGAGCTGAAAAGTGGCCTTTAGGTTTGCAGTTTACTTTATGATTTATTTTTTCTATATTCGCTTGTTTGAAATTTCTAATTCAAGCTTCACTTATCAGAATCATCTTTTGTTGAGTTTCTGGTAATGTATCAATGTATCATATTAATAGATATTAGAATATATATACACTTAGTGAACTAAAACTTAATGGTCTTCAGACTATGCACGAACAAATGACAAAAGTCCTGACTAAAATATGAACAAACCGGATGGCAGAAAGAGTGATTTCATCAGCATATCAGAGACAGGGTATTCGTAGACGCTTGATATAACAGGTCAACATCGCTACAATAAACTAATATAGTTGATTTGAAATTGTTGGTGTGTCTCTGTCATGGTTTTGACATGAAACGTGTATTCAGAATGATTCATATATGAACAATTCTACTGGCACCTGCGACTTTTCTACAGTCTGAATGACTTCAAATAACTTGAACAAACATGCTTCGATGAAGAGTATATCATTGTGTCAGTATGTGTAACTGCATCGTATATAAATAAGGAGGGAATAAGTGTATGATGCGTCAAATTACTTTTCAAAAATAGAATCAGATATATGGAGGCAAAAGCCAGAGAAAGTGTCATCTCGATTGGATGAAAACCCGTTATCGCATTGCTGTTGATATTACTAATGCTCTTGTCACCACTATTGTTATTTGCATCATTTGGACAAGATTACGAGGAAAGATACTTACTAGGAGATACTTACTTGTATGTGATGACACAATACGAAAGAAAGCTATGAGTGTTCACCAACATATAACAAATCGTTTGACAGTGAAGGTGCACTTGAAACAGACAAATAAACGCATTTCACCTAACACTTATATTATAGTTACATTCCCTGAGAAAGAAGTACTTTTATGTAAAATACATATGATGTGATACTGATAGATAATCATCAAGCAAGACAATCAAAATCAATCTCCATTCACATGCATCACTTTTACCTCAGAAGGAAGAGGCGATTTCAGATGGATGGATGGTGTTCGATTATATATCGGATAGAGTGAAAGATGGAGATATACTTCAAATAGTCGCGCATATCGAAACTACTGAAGATTTGGCAGCCTATACTTAGCGATTATAATTTGTTGATGGTGATTAGCAAAGGAATCCAGGATGCGCGTTTCGTCTTATTTGGTACTCGTCATCCGGATTTACCTTCATTTCCCAGTGAATGATGATGTTCCTACCGAGTCTCGAACACAGTGCCCATAGCTTCAAACGCCAAGGCGTTATTCTTTTGACCACTTGGGCCACGAGAGCCTCGTTGGGAATATCATCACTCACTGGGAAATGCAGGTACATCCATCTGACGAGTACCAAACAGGACGAAATATGCATCCTGGATTCCACTGCTAGTCACCATCTACAAATGCTCAGGCATCGTGTATGCATCTACACAAGAAGCCGACATGTCAACCTAAGAGCGAGCACTTCAGTCCAATCAATCGATGGGAAAATCTAAAATTCCATTAAATTTACTTAGTGTTGTTTTGTATAGGACTTACTTCGCTTTACCAAACAAGCATATTTTAATAGGTGATAGCTGTTGGTTTACTGAGAAGACCATTATGACCTCGTTGTACGATGAAGTCAACGGAAGTCGGAATTCCCTCAGCTTACACAACCTTCTCCTGGCATGTCGTAATGAAGCCAGTCTTATCCCGTTATGACAGTTTTGGATGAGCTTAAATCATTTTCTTGATTTCTCACAACAAATGTTCACATTTTAACGTTCTTCACAACGAGTTGAAATATAAAAGTGATTGTGGAGCTTTGAAATTGTCGTCTGTAGAGAATGATTTTCAAATAAGGAGCCTCTTCTAATATCCAACTCAACTATCTATAGTAACTGATGTGAGCATGTTGATACTGCAAGGCAGGAAGCTGAAATGTGGACAAAGTCCACAGCAGGCTGACGTTGATCCCTTTTCGGTTGGATTAGTGAAGTAAATGAATGCAGATGAACACCAGTCGACTAAGTGTGATTCTCATTCACACTTCCACCAATACCAGTTATACAATGAGGTTTTAAATATATCAGTTATAAGTCGGAAATATTCTATTACAGAGAATATTAAAATTAAAATTGCAAGTCACTTGCCGCGCTTAGATTCACCTGTAGTTACTGAACATATCATGAAGACGTATCATTTGAGCGGAAATCCAATCTTTCTCCCCACCTGCATCTTTCACTTCGCGGATTACAGATTCGCGGCATATAGCTTCTCTGGACTTTGATATCTTGCTGAAGAAGTCTTCAACACAGAAATGAAGAAGAGGCAGCAGTGGTATCCATGTGACGGCGATCAAAATGAGCTCAGCTTTTGTGCATCCTTAATTGACAATAATCGCTTTGAAAGAAGAATAAAATCACTCACTGTGCGGCCGCATTATACACACTTGGTAATTACTTTTTGACGCTTATAGTGTTCTGTAAACCCAAATGAATGAACAGTAGTATGGAATAGAAATTTTACTCAAATCATTCTTCAGTATGAATTATCTATTTGATTGGCTCAAGGTGAATTCAAATGGACCAACCAAAATCATGCATTGTCATCATCAAATTGTCACAATGGTAACTATAGAGACGAAGTGGCTGATTTTGAACCTTAACTGCACGATAGTAATAATAATACCGACTTCATTCTCAAAATTTCAAAGGGAAGACATAAAATATGAGAAGTGAATTTTAATAAAATGCCTTTTTCATTTGCCATAAGTTTTATTGGTGATGATTATATTGAGTAAATTAGAATCCTGAGCCCAATAAAGATAATGAAAATTCATCAAAATCTATATCTCTCGTGAGACGTTAGTCATCAGATGTACAACGAAGACTCAAGATATAGGTCAGCAGGTGATGACGATGATGACACACAACTAAGAAGCGAAACTTCTATCTGTTCATCTGAAAGGTAATAAAATACCTAAATGCATGATGATGTATACCGCTGACCGATTGATTGATATGAGTAGTTGGATAGCACTCACGTCAATCATGAGTGCTTGTTTCGTTCTGAACTCAGGTAAAAAAAATACGTACTGAGTGTCAGAATGTGTACTTCCAATAACGTGGGGTCAAACAACCGTGTGTGCAAGAACCAGACAGAACAAAAGGCGTCTTCTGTATACAGTCGAAGGTGAAACCATGACTCCATAGAATATTGTATCCAATCTCAATGACAATCACATAACAGTACACCGTTACCAACACAGTCACATAACAACAAAGTGAAGCAATGTGAATAGGAATCATCAAAAAACGAAACAAATGAGGCTGAAAGGAGATATGCAAATGTTAGAAGTACGATAAACAGGTAAGAGAAATAGGGTAGTCATTGAAAAGTTAGCTAAAATATTCAAATTAGTATGAATATTATGAATAGACTGTTCACGTATGGATTCAAGACCAGTTGTTCTGCTGCTTTGTCCGCTAGCCACACCGAAGTGAAGTAAGTGCAGGGCAGTCATTTCTCTCTCTTGAGACCTGGCTCATCATCAGTTTGACTCAGGTCAAAGTGACGAATAATTTCGAACCACCTAAATTATAGCTAGTCACCTGATCGAACTGGTAATACTTTGAACAGAGTTCGCAGTTAGTTGAACAAATTCACGACTTGCAGGGAACGCAGTCCAAGATGAAATGACACCATACTTTACTCTGCAAACCAGAACAACTCAAATCAGATATTTGTATTCAAAACGAGAGAATTGGGGAGAATACCTCCTTCACGGATATGTTTTAAGTACATTAAATGTCACAACAAAGATAAACTGAGGTCTACCTGATCTTCCGTGGAAATCAGTTTTGCTAGAAACAAACGTTTCATATTTCCTGAACCAGGAGGACAAATATTCATTAATAAGAAGACACAGTGATTCCCCTCTAATTGCCGAATATCAAAGACAATTACACTGGAAATTAGGAAGGCATCATTTGGTTGATACGTGTCACTACTTCTAGTCAGGAAGTAAAATCATGGATAAGACGTGAGGAAAGGATGAGTAAAAATGAGGGGTGAGAACAATATCACGCAAAATAATGCTTCGTTTCGGAATTGTAATACCAAGACACCCGCAGAGTAATAGCAAATTATTTTTGGATGCATTAAACATATCGAGGTGTTTGTGTGACTAGTTCTTCAATCAATTTAATTATGTGACTAACATCCAATTCACAGGCACTTTTAAAATCAACCAGTTATCTATTTCCGAAGTTAATTGAGTTAGGGGATTTCATCTGTTCTTCCGGTCAATAAGAGATGCACTCCATAGCCTCACCCTCCGGAAATCGATGGAACCTCTCTATATACGCCTGAGTACACATGTCTATAAATTGTCAAATGTTGTAGAAATGAGTGTGAAATTGTCTCCCAAATGCTGTGGGTGTCTGCATGACGGCATAAATTTCGTTATCTTAATAAAAAGAGCTTTATTGCACAGTTAGTTCTGCAGAGTGCTGTTCTCATTCTTCACTTAATGAAAAGATTTGGAAATCACCCTTGAATGAGACAGTTTAATATACATCGATTTGGTGGCTTCTTGTGATTGACGCATTTTCGAGGATTATTATTGTCTAAAAATATTTTTCTGTCGCTTTGAATTTCCTCTTGATTGATATCTCTAGAAAAGAATATACAAAATCTGTTGTGCATTTCTGATAAATAATACTATATCAATTAACTGATATTCTTAGCTGCTAACCTTACTATTATTTACAATTTTCGTGGACATACATATAGAAATGTGGCTACATTTTCACTTCAAATAACAAATATAATTGGCATTAACAAACCTGTAATATAATTCCTAAAACTATTTTAAATGTTGTTCGATAAAATTGACTGACAATCTTAGCTACTAACGTTATTATTATTACTTACAATTCTTTTTTGTGTATACATAATTTCGCTGTCACTACAAATACCAAATAAGAACTGCCATTAACAATCCTGTAATATAATTCCTAAACCTGTTTTTAGTGTTATTCGATAAAATTAGATACAATATTGTACCAAATGCTGAAAATTCCACACTGTAACATTAGTGCTGTTTTGGAATAAAGCAAATTGTTATTGTTATTGTTTCTGCATAATCTATCTGTTAATTGTTAGATGAATTAGGTAGTTTTCGAAGGTTACAATCCACTCACCTACCGGTATATCTACTCCCCGTTCACATGACAGTTACTCAATTATCAGTAATTGGATATTTTACCGGCTGAAGAAATGGCACCAATTACTGATTGACAAACAAGTACTTTGTATTTACGTTGAGATTTTCTCACCAGTTGGTTAACTACTGCAGGTAGGATTACAGAAATTGGCAGGGCAACCAGTGACTCTGCTCACAAAGTAACATCTTTGATGGATCAGTTTGTTGCAACAGTTACGCTCAACGTATTTGAAGTCTATGTTAAAAATACTTTGATTTTCGCTCAACTGATTTAGACAATTCCACAGATTGACAGCTTTGCTTCCAGATAAGTCATTTCGGTTCAAGTGCTACAAACCAACTAAATGAGATCTCCGTGGAAGTTCACGGGGAGCAGAACTCGAATAACAATGTTAATTATAATGACGACACTGAGTATATTTGATGAATACTAGTGGTTATTACCGTACCTTAGGGAAAACTGTCTACTTTATTTTGGATAGTGAGTTGTCTACGATCGGGAAAACTTAAAAAGAATAGCCCAGCATCTCTGTATTACTTTAAAGCCACATGATCATCATGACGTAAACGTATAAAGCAAGTGTTTGGTAAATGTGTTTCGGAATCTATTGATGAATTAAAATCCAATAAGCACGCATTTATCCTGTAAATTCAGCCTGATGTTCAACGACAGGTAATCAAAAACATTTGAAGCTTTAAGTTCATTTATTTTCATACCTGTCATGAAATGTTTAGTTTCCATAACTTACAGTCACTGAAACCACTTTGATAGTGGCACAGCGGTTAGGACGCTCGCCAGCCATGCACATAGTCCGGCTTCAGATCTCCGGCCGATTCACACCTGATATCAGTGGTCGGCCCACTAAATTTGGGCCACCGATATCACATGCTGAAAATTTCGTACTTGTATTGAAATACTGTGTGGAATCAAGCTATAATAAAATAAAGTAAATATTAATATTTTAGACTTTTTGAAGAAATAGCACTTCACTTCAGTTAACCATTATTTCCTTAAGAGCTACTGATACAGAAATTTGAAGTTGAAAATTTCATTACCTGAAATATCTTTTCGTAATTTCGAAAACCACATGTTATCAGAGATTGATTTAGTGCGAATAGATGTCATTGATACGAAGGGCGTCCAGACTACAATCGATGTTGAATGATATTGGATTTACTGGAGCCACCCATCTATATATAGATATATATATATATCATCTTCTGAAGGAATAAAGCCAGTCAGTATAAAATGAAACTCAATAGCTTTCTAACCACTTTCTTTTTAAGTCTAAAGCATGAATTTTGATCGTTACTGCTAAAGAGGTTCAACAGTATACGTTTCTGTTTCTCATAAGCACTTCAAATTATACGCGTGAGATTATAAGCAATCTGGAGATGTTTTCGCGCAAAGTATAGCGAATATCACAACAGATATTAAAATTGTGTAAACGAAGAGTTAATAAAATGCCTTTAAAACAAACCAATGTAACATCTTGTATGATGACACCATTCCTGTAAACATGTAATACTAAATCACATACGATCAACTACCTGATGAAATTTATATTTTAAATGACCGCCTCCGTACTACTCATCCAAGAAGGCTGAAACGAAAGCACAGCAAGTTTGTTTTGATTTAACTGTTATAGTCGTTCAGCTAATCGAAAATAAGTCAGTTAACAGAATAAAAGCAAATTTCAATTGATGCTTTTCACATAATTCCATTTCACCTACTATTTTTTGTCAATAATGCATCCATTTCAATAATGCGTTCTTAATGATCATTAGAAGGCTAGTGAGAAAAAATATCAGTGAACATTAATATCTGTTTTATTTCTGCATCTTAAATCATGATGGAAACCTGAGTATTTCGATTTGAATGTAGGAAAAAAACCAACGAACCTAAGGTGACACGAAGAAGACAATTCACTGTATTCTTCTGTATAGTTGGTTCACCAAACCTCTGTAAGTCACGCACAGTCAAAGACTATTTTTCAACAATATCAAAACAGGATTTAATCTGATAAACCCTTTTATGCACAACTGTTAAATACATGAAAATCAACAAGAAAATTACCAATAAGTGCAAGCGAAATCCTGTCTGGAAGACCAAAAAACAAACAAGAAGGCGTTCACAGCAGACAGTTGGAGTGTAAGCAGTAATCCCGCAACCTTTAGTTCACCTAAATAAAATGTTAAAAACAGAAAAACAACAACTCAACAGTTCAGTATCACATGGTAGCAAATTGTAGCATGAAGTAATGAGGACAAGGCAAGATTAAGGAAAGATAACAGTAATAGTAGTTAGTCAAAAGAAAACGGTAAGCTATAACATTTGCTGATCCACGTTGTTTCAAACGTCTATCACTAATATTTTATTATATAACTGTAAAGCCCGGTAAGAATTTACCTAAAATACCTATATGCTTAAATCGTGCTTTGTAATTCACAAAATTACGAGAACTATACATTAAATATGAAGACTGTCATTAAATTGCACAAAGTAAATTCCCACATCATTCGCTCTATTTTTGAAATCCTGAAGAAAATATCCTGACGTAATAATAATACTACTAATGTAGTAAAAAGTAATTACTTTCAGATCTCGATTGTGCATGTGCTGTTTTGTCGGAAACACGTGATTTTATTTTTAAGCAAATTATTTTAGAAATTATTGTAGGCAGCCATTTAAGCTTTAAGTATGCGATATTTGAGTAGGTGTGAACGGAATTTAACTCCAAGTTGAACACCAAATGAGGATTCAATACAATCTCAAATATCCGGTGTTTTATCAAGGACAATAGAAGATGGTTTCTTTTCATCTCTGAAATAAACTTTGAAAAACTCCACAACAAACCTCTCGCTCAATAAGATATAAATAAAATTTTCAGATTCAAGTCTGTAAGACTTTGAATATATTGAAAGATCAGTACCTAAACAACTGGAAAGAATCTCTTTTTCCGCTTGAGAATTAATTACTGCAAACGTTCTGTGAAACAGTAATTGATAAATAATCCCCATCCAGACAATAATGAAAACAAAACACGTAGTCCAGCGAAGAGTCTCTTTTCGGCGAATTCATTCACTTAGCTGTACAATAGCAATTACATGTAATTATTTTTGTATGTGTGTGTACAGTAATTGACTGATGGTATAAGACATTATTGCTAGGCGATTCAGAAACATAGGCTTATAAGTGAAGGGGAATTTGACACATTATTCTAATGCAATTAAATTCATTAGTAATATTGTCTCATAAATTAAGCTGAGGTGTTTTGGAAGTTTAAATTGGCACAATATTCTGAAGGGGTAATTTAAGTAAAATCATGGAAACTATATGCAGTTATTATATATGTCTGTTACTGAACCGTTTAGATGCTCATTACTATTTATATCCGTCCATGTCTATTGTGTAAGACGGATATTTCTATGGATTACGAAATTCTGATTTTGATTCCATTGGTGGTTGTATTTCATTCAAGTGACTATTTATTCCTTAGTGGCAACATTTGTAAAATGGAAAAAGGTGGTGGTACAAGTGCTTACTTATCCCCATTCACATTGCTTACAGCTTTTGAACCAGGAAATAATTCACAGCAAAAATTTGTATAGTTCCTTGAAATAATTTCTCACCTTGATTTCGGCATTCTGAGATATTCTTATCAATATTTTACCCATCACTAACTCAGCATTTACCATTTATGGTATCAAGCAGATCACACATTGTGATCTGTGTAATTACGGGTTCCCAAAGAAACTGAGGTGAAATTTCATCTCGAACCTCAAATTCGATTTAAACTATCTCAGTGAATAGCAAATAAATTTGTTTAGATATAATAGAGAAGATTTGTAGCTCAGGTGGATGATTTTGGTGTGGTTGTGTTCTCTGAGCTGGATGGTTTGGTTGCGAAGCTTCCATTGCTCTACTGAGCAACATCTTCAGCGCATACTTCGATGTGAAGTGAGCTTTTAGAATTCTCTATGAGTTTATTAGTCATCTCTTCTAGTAACCTTGAACGTGATTGGTTGTTATCGTGTGACATTTCACCCCCTAGTTTGCTTGTCTCGGTGCTGGCTGCTTCTTTGGTCTGAATGTCGTTAGTCATTCCTTCTGCTAACCTTGAACGTGATTGGTTGTTTTTGTGTGACTTCTCACTTTCTAGTTCACTTGTTTTGGTGTTGACTGTTTCCTTGACCTGAAGTTTGACTTTGTTTTTGTGTGAATTTCTTCGTATGGATTGGTATATTTTGTCAATCTCTATGTGTCTATTGATTGCTGATTCATTTGAATACCAGGCCTCTAGGAATTCTCTGGCATTTTTGCAGTTCCCTTCGTCTAAGATTTGAACATTGTCCCAGTCGAATTGGTGCCCGTGGTTGTCTGCATGTAGTGATATGAGGGAGTGTATGTCGTGTCTTTTGACAGCTAGTTTGTGTTCGTGAATGCGAAGACGAAGAGGGCGTCCAATATAATGTTTGTCGCAGTCATTGCAACTTATCTTGTACATGACGTTAGTTTTGTCTTCTTTTGCCGTTGAGTCCTTTGGTTTACATAGAACTGAGTGTAGTGACTTTGTTGGTTTATGAGCGACATCGATTCCAAAAGGTTTGAATAGTCTTGCAGTGATTTCGGAGATATCTTTTATATATGGTAGGACGACTTTCTTTGTGTTTTCGCTGGTGGCCTTTGATTTGGTTGGTTGGGCCGGGGGGTAGATGTCTTTTGATGAAGTTTCGTGGGTATCCATTTCAAAACACCAACAAGAAACCATCATCAAAGACCACAAGAAAATTCATTCTACCATATATGAGGTATATCTCTGAAGTAATAGCTGGAATACTGAAACCGTTTCACATAGATATAGCACACAAGCCAGTAAAATCGCTTAATTTGATATTACGCAAACCAAAAGATCTAACAGAGAAAGGGGATAAAATTAATACCATTTACAAAATAAATTGTATGAACTGTAACAGGCATTACATCGGCCAAAGTGAGCGTCCCCTTCGAATCAGAATCCAAGATCACAAATCAGCCGTGAAAAGACATGATATATACACTTTCATATCAATGCATATAGACAATTATGGACATCAGTTTGATTTGGATAATGTCAGAATCTTAGACAGAGGAAACACCAAAAGTGCCAGGGAATTCCTAGAAGCCTGGTACTCAAACGAAAATGCAATTAACAAACACGTTAATATAGACGAAATATACCAACTAATAAAAAGTAAATCAGGTGACCAGAAAGTTTCAAATCCAAGTCAATAGAAAATGGTCAGTACATATGTAAAGATAGTTACCAGGAGACGCACTTATATCACTCATGAAGAAATTTGAATCATTTCACTTTGTGCTAAATATGGCGCTGAAGATGTTGTCCAGAAGGACGACGAAAGCTTCTCAACTAAACCAACCAGCTCAGAGAACACTATTAATTGCAAAAGATACAGCTGCTGGTTACCTCAATGTTTGTTTATCAATTTACTTAACTCTGTGAAGCAAATTAATATCACAGCACATAACACGAAATCCATAAACACGTTTTGGAACATTGTACAGCTTTTCTAGCTAGAGGAGAAAAGGAGAGTATCATTAGCTCTATTCTCGAACATTTTGTCGCCTCTCAACATCAGATATCCATTTATAAGTGATTGAGAGGTGATCCATGGAGTTCCTAAGTATAGAATAAAAGGGATTCGAATACGCAAACCACATACAGCCCAACCACTGGCTATTCGGGAAGTTAAACTAGATCTCTGTGTTCAAAAGTATTGCATGCACTCATTTACCTAATCATAAACATTATTTAGTTTCAGTTTACTTTTGAATATTAACTTTGCAATTATGAATAATATCATTGTTGTTTATCAGTATTGTCGCATTTATCATACAGACTTCATATTAACACTTTACTGTATGTCCCTTTTCCTCACTCCACTTTGTCCATTCAGGTAGATGAAGTCACTTTTGCATTTATAACGCAATACCAGTCTCCAAATTGTTCACTCTTCACTTGAGCATTCCCTTCTGAATTGTTCTGCACAATATGTAAAATCTTGCTTAGAACATAGTTATTAGTATTTGATTGATTTCATGAAGTCTGCGTTGAGTATAAATACGGTTGTATGGCTTTTGTAAATGATTCATTGGTACTATGTATTATCTTTGTGGTATTTATTCCATAGACGTTAAAGGACTAAGTGTTAACTGACAACATTTAAACTATCTAATTTATTAAGATTTTGAATTTTTGTGTGGATTTTGTCAGTAAATAATTACTGCTTTCAGTTAATGTTCAGTGAGTAGACAACAGTATTTACAGGTGTCGTTATAATTAACGTTCATCAAAAAAGCCATAATATCACAATACACATTTCTTTGCTAGCTGTTACTGTCTCGTACCCAAATGAAATGTTTTTGAATAATTTCTGGACATTAGGAACACTTTTTCAACTAAAAGGATTACTTTTAAAAGAGATCGCTTCACAGTGAACTAAAGTGTCCATGCATGTTTAGCAGATCCCAGCGCAAAAGATTTATCCCATCCGCTGCTGTAACTCTGCTAGTGAATGGAAAAGCTACGATGAGTCAGTTTATTTTGAGAAAAATCCATGATTCATTCCAGGACACGGTCACTACTGTCCTTCGAACAGACACTCCTGCAGATAATCACAAAACACATATGGAAATGCTTCATTAAGAGAATAGAAGGAAAATAGTCAAGACCAGTAAACAAAACAAATAAAAGGTAGAGCAGCAGAAGTTGAAGAAAAAACTGTAGATCTATGAGTTGAAGATAAAACATTTGAACGTAGATAAATTGGAAAACGAACAAATGGGCTAAAATGTAGGCGATTCACAGCATCAGGAAAGTGCTCCAGAACCACACTGCTTGCTTGACAGGTAGTAGAAACTCAATCCATTACTCACCAGCGTAACTAACTCCCATTCTCTAATTGAATATTCGCTTCATTTGTCACACTATGGATTATATATATGGACCTATGTTGTATGCATTTGTAAATAGTCACGTTTGGTACCTCAGGAATTCTGAAGAAATAGTCGGATTCACATATACACCATTAGGGTCAGATTGAATATGCCTCAGGTGATGAGGCAAAATGCAAACTAAACCTGATGCAGCAGCTTTGAATATCTATTTTGAGGATTATATTCTCATTGCCCTTTGTTTTCTCCTCATGACATACGTACTGACATACTCTCAGGATATACATTAACTGATGCTGATGCTATTTCGTAGGCGTGTGCATCCTGTATATTTCCATACAACGTTCTTCCTGTATTTTGCTTGTGTAGTTTTAACTTTGCAATTTTTAATTCATTGCCTGTAAACATTGTTTATCAGGCCTGTTTAGATTTCGGATCTGTGAGTATCAGTAATACGTCTTTATCTACAACTGATACATATTGCTATTCTGATATGGACTTTGTGGTCAGGCGCCAAACCACTCAAATTAATCTGCTCAAAAATTACTGCCCTTGGATTTCTTATTGTCTAGATCTTCATTTAGAGTGAGGTTCTTATAAATTAGAAGTTCAACTACGTTCTGAGCGAATAAATTGATAGGCATTTCGTAAGAAATGCACAACCACAGCAGTAATGTTTGTGCTATGCGAAATTTATCTAACCATCCATCAACACCTGGAAAAGGACAATCCAGTTGACTACAGTGATTTTTACTAACCATTATAGTATTAATTAGCTAAAATACATTGAAAACATATTCACATTATTTCATTTGCGAGAAAGAAGACAAGAAAAGCAAATCTATACAGAAACAACACAGTAATGAAGAGAGGTGGAAAAGCACTAGTGTAATTCGACTATGAGGGTAAAGTGAATCAGGACCATTTCGATGCGACAGGCACAATAATAGAAGGGATGATTCATACAGTGAAAAACGCTGTGCTTCGTTGAGAAGTGAGCTCGTTTCCACTTAACTAGAGGGGAAATCTTCGATTGGCAGTTGTGCACATGAACATGGGATGAAATCGGTGTGTGAGTAGGGACAGCAGATGAGGAATAAGAATGGACCAAGAATGGTTCGTCGCAATATACCAAGGAACATTGTCCTCTGTATACAGCGTATGTGATTCATTTCGCACAAAATTCACTACTTTCACTTATTCTCGAATGTAGGGTACTAGTGGGCTGTCGGTTCCCATTTAGAAGAATTTCCTGAGAAGGAACTCATGAAAGCTTTGGATATGTCAAAAAATGACGCAGGAAGTGAATTGCTCTGCTCTGTTGCTTCAAGCTAACAGCAGGTTGGCAGAACAGGACTGGTCCCATATGAAATCATGTTGACCTTCATGTGGTAAGTCCACTTTATTCTGATCCACACCAATCTAACATGCAACAGGCTTGCCAGCAGCATAATCCTGGTCAACGGCATATAGCATTCTGTCCGTCCCCTTCCTTGAAAATGCGAGCTCGCATAACAGGCATCTTTGATTAAGGTAAATGTTGCCTGTTAGCTGAGTACTGAAAGAGCCTGCTTAACAGGATAAATAGAGCCTCAGCTGATTGTTCAAGAATGAGCTGTGTTATTTCGTCAGATCCAGAAAACTTTATTTGATGCAACTTTGTTGAAATTCTTAGACCTGTGTGTTGTTACCAAGCACAATTTTGGATTTGGGTACATTCTACTGAAAATTGAATGAACAACAATATACAAATGATCGCTCAACTAACACACTTCTACACTCATAAAACCCAAAAGACTGATTGGGAAGAGATAATTTATTTCTCATCGAAAAGGTAATAGGACTAGAAATTACAGCTGAATATACATATTGGCTACAATTTCGTTCGACGATTTCAGCTCGACAATACATATATATATATATTGCCATTTTTTATCGTTATTGTTATTTTTTCATTGTGATTCCATATCTGCTTGCATCCTCGCACCAATGTTTTCTTACCTATAATGTCTTTATCTACTCAGCACAGCACACCACCTGAGCAGAGAATTGGCAACGAAGCACAGACCAAAATAAATGCCATCACAAGGGGAGGGAAAATGTGGCTTCTTAAAACTTAAAATATATTGTGTACTTGGCCATGGCAAAGAAACGGCTGTACGAATTTCGCTGTAACACACAGATTTGACTTGTTCAGATGATCGCCGGTTGCCTCTGCTGTATGTAAGAGTCCTACTCGTAGACCATGCCATAGGTTGGGTGAGATACGACAAATAACTGTAAAAGCTTTGTTAGAGTCGAAGTGATGTCCAGTATCAACCAGACAAGTCACCATTGAGATGCGTATCGCTTTATTCGGACCTCACAACCTCTCAGTTTTACACACAGATTTCCACTTTACTTAAAACCGATTAACAAAAATAGCCACTGGAATGGTATACAAAGTACAAAAGTATACATTAATGTATACAAAAGTATATTTTAGTGTAGAGCCACCCGATGACGAGAAGCTAATTGCAAAGGAATAAATTTCTTTGCTCAAACTCTTTTTTGAACAAATTATACATCTGAAGTTAAGTTAATGATGACCAGATCTCATCCCTGCAGATGCCGAATTAAATTCGATATTTCAAAATCGTTGATATGGCACAATTCAGTATTTTAGCTAATATCACAGGACAAAAGGATATACATCTTCAAGCATACAGAATAAACTAATACATCGCAAGATAGTCAAGACCTCGTTATAGATAATCGCCAATATCAAGCACCCTGTAAAACGTCTAATGATCTTAAATGTTGACAAACCAATATCATATATCTGTACTGAAAGAAAAACGAACGCAGTATTTCGAAACATTGAACTGGTTGACGCTTAATTTTGTAGGCTGATATTATCACAATCACCATGTATCATTGTCCTGAATTCACTACTCACTAGCCCCTGAGTTAGTACTGAATGACAACAAAATGTCAATTAACTGACAACAATAGTGCCATCATCTTTAGAATAACCAATTACAGCAGCCGATATAGACTATTACACATACAACTTTCAAAGCAGTCTGAAACATTCTCACATATATCAGCAAACGTTACCACTTGATTCAGGATATAAATTTCTAGATTCTGTATATATTGGCGCATCTGAAATTTATTCTTGTAGATTGATTCATCTGTGATATCTTCTATTGAGTCTCTAGTAATCAGCGTGCTTAAGGTACATGAATTCTTGTCCACTGTTGTTGTCAGCTGTCTCGATTCTAAGGACCCACAATAACTAAAACAAGTTTTAAGTAGGAGAGGAAGTGCCAAGTCAGCTGGGTGACTCCATTACAAAATCTTAAGGAGTACTATAGCACTTGATTTATTGAAGTCCTTCTGAGAAATGTTTTACTATTCCATCACCATAATGTTCGTAATAAGGGGTGATTCAGATGAATTACCTTCTGGTAATGTCAAGGAGTTTTATCGATTCTCGAGTAAGAGAAGTACACTCTGCTAACACTAGCAAACTCAAAACGACAACACACTCAACTAATTCTAAATGCACAAAGGAGAAACATCCAGTAATTATAGATTCTGTGTACTTTTTGTAATGTGTTTCTTACCGTCTAACCTAATCTAAGTAAAAACTGTCGTCAGTGTATTCCATCTAACATAGTTTTCATTGGATCTCTGCAGAAATTTATAGATGAATCAACTGAAAGTGAATCGTTTTATAAGGACGTTAAACTGTAACATGCCACTTTTCAAAAAGACAATGAGATGCTCAGTCGAAGAATCAGAGTGCCAGATGAACTGAAAATTGCTTCTTGAACTATTGTCATTATTTCCATTGAATAACGACGACACATGAGAAAATGATCACCGTCAATCACACAATGCGAATGTTAAGCGAGGACAGCTACAACTTACACAGTACTAGCTGGAGGATTCGAGGCTCGAAAAGACGACTGAATCCATATCACTCAACATTTATATTGTGAATGAATTCAAATATGGATAATCTTGTTCACAGGCGATCAGCGATGTACCAACGACCTCTGTCTCAGTCATAATGACTTACAATAACTTGAACAAATATTCGATAGGACAGCAAGTGTTGATTGAATACACTTCAGAATTCTACTGACTAACAGAACACATATTATAATGAAATCTATGTGCCTAACGTTTCATCATCCCGTTGTTGTAATGTTTGCAATAACCCCACCTAGTCTTCTAGTTCAAGAGACGGTTGCAAGCACAGGAGAGGAGGGAAGGTTGACCATGTGGCCGGTGATCCTACTCCCAAAGATCTATCCGATCCTCAACGAAGCTTCAAAGGACAGCCAAATATTAAAAGCAAATTTGAACTTGGCTGGAGTCAGAGAGATGGAATGCAACAGACTTGTAAAAGCCTTTGTGAAGCCAGTCAGGTGAAGTGTATTCCATTGAGAGCAGGAATACTCGAAGGTGCATGAATGTCAAATATTGTTCGAAGCAGGGAAGGCTGCTCAAATCACTGAATGGATGAAAAGATCCGGTATATCATTCCTGTGACTTTGTGAGATCAGGAGGAATGAATTTGCACTCCACAGAATTGCTAACTGGAGGATGAGTGATCTACTCCACTTTCTTAGACAATAATCTCGAGCACGCTGGGAGAGTAGCTGTCACAATATCACCGACACGAACGAAAGCTCTTTTTCAGTGAGAACCAATCTCCCTCAGGATAATGACGAACAGATTGGTTTCCAAATGTTGGAAAGTTACAGTCATCCAGTGTTAGGCCCCTTCAAACAACACCGATGAAGAGAAGGAAGAATTCCACAGATAAATGTCAGCAGTAATGGATCAGATCCCAAATGGTGATTTAAAATCCTTATGGGTGATATGAATGCTGAACTGGGAGCAGTCAGTATGGGAGCAGAACTCATCAGGGTCGAGAGCCTCTCAGCAAAGTGAATGAGACTTCTGAGACTTCAGTGACTCGGTGATTGGGGGTGGCGTGTGCAAGCACAGCGATAGACACAAGGCCATATGGATTCCATCTCATAGACACATCAATAAACAGATAGACTTCATCTCAATGCTGCTCAAGAAAGTAAAGACGATGAAGGGTCTTAGAAAAGAAACAACAGTTCCAAAACGCAATGTCAACTGAAGAACAGTCTCTACAGAAAAGAAAACCTCAGAATATTATTCCAGATAACCAGGTCTATATAGTTGAGGAGAACAAGTCGCTTGTAACCGACAACTAACAACACCACATCAAATGTTAGGGTTACTGTAAGGAGAGAAACCAACATGCATGAAGCCATTTGAAGAAAGGGAGGAAATCCCGACCATCAAAGAGGTGAAACAAAAGAAGCATTGAAATGACCACTTCGAACAAATACTCACTCGACCATTGCTTGTAACTCACCCAGAAATACTACCAGGGGACATTCTACAATAGAAGCAGAAGTCACCAGGCGTGGAAAACAGCAGGTAGATAGACACTCTTCAAAGAACCTCAGCAGAAGTTTCAAAAGTGAAGCAATGAAGTAGAAGTCGAGAAAAGTAGCGAAACCAGATAGGAGGCATCACGAAAGCGCTGAAAGTAGACACAGAGGGCTCAGCGGAAGTATTCACCCTACCACTATATGAGGAAAGAAGGGCATGAACTTGCGTCAATTCATGATCTCCTTTATCTCAAGCAAAAGATTTGACCGCAATTTTGTTGAACACAGTCTGGAGTTGTAGTCAGCTCTCAGTCCCAACATCCTCGATTTTGGAAGGGCCGTCCATAACACCAAGTGTGAGGAGAGTTACATTGAAAACAAATGAGCTCTCATCGGTTCTCGTTCGCAGGATTGATTAGGAGCACCGATCGTATGCCGTCTCCCATTTACGTATTAACTCGGAAATAATTGATTCCATGACCATTACATCAGTGTGTCAACTATTTTACACGAAGTAGATATAATGAAATTCCTTGAATCGAAGACAAGTTATGCTAATTCTCTACTCAACAACAACAACAACAGTATATTATCATTATTAATTATCATACTTTTCTTGCTTCCTAAGTGGAACACTGGTGCACACCAGTAAATCTCAGTCGCATTCGGTTATCTACGACCACTTTCAACTGACTCCATGACTGTCCACATAATTCCGCTTTCTCTTCACACGGTATAGTGCACGCCACCCACGGACGCCCAACTCGTCACTTCCCATTCGGGTTCCACTCAGGGTTCTGATTTGTAACGTCACTTGAATGTCTATTATTAGATTGTCTATAGGTTCGCTGTCTGCCACAGTTCCTTCTTGACCATCCTTTCCAATCGCTCAACTGATCTTCAGTGTTCGGCGTAGTCAGGTGTCGATGAAAATCTACAGCAGCCTGTTGGAAATGCTTTTGGAGACGTGCTAATCCTCTGAACCATAAAGAGGCACTGACTTGACAATAGTGTTAGGAATTAACACCTCGTTATTTCTCACGAAGTGCATAACGATCAATACCATGTGTGAACTTACGCTAGTTCCTGAAGAGTCAGAAGTCAATGATAAATAAAAAATGTCTGGAACTGGAGTTCAAAGTGCGTCTAAAATGTCAGACAAATTCCCCACTAGATTAATTTAAGGTCCACATATTGTAAATCTTGTAAGGAAGCATGCCGAACGCTCTCAGATTGATCAGTCAGTAATTATTTTGCAAATAGATTGAAACAGAGTCTATGGAATCCCACTAGATTGAGTGTTTCAGATACACCTCTTGTGCATAGTATAGGAGAATTACTGCACTTCACACTTCAGAGGTTAAGTACCGACGATGAAATTCGTTTAAGAAAACGCACTTTTCGTGGAATTTGTCATTGATAAATAAACGTGGACGTTCACTGAGTAAATTCAGCTTTTGTTCTGTAAAATGTTGTTCCCTCTTTGCAAAAATGAATATAACAGAGGTTCCAGAGTTTGGCGTCATTATTGGTCTAAAGATGCATCGGTGATTCAATAGCAGAATGTTCTCCAGCCCCTTTAGGGCTTCTGATCCTATTCTTGGTGGATGGCCTATTAAGCCATGCCTACTCTGGAACTTCAGAATACAAGAAAGGAAGTGAGAAAATGTATCTAAACATGAAATCTACTGACTGTTATAAACCACCTGTTCCTACTGCATCAATACCAATTACAAAACAAAACTAGTCTTGTCTCTTCTCCCTTAGAGCTCAACTACTTCGATGAATTCGTACATGAATACTTCATGAATATTTATAGTTGAAATTATCTCAGGAATTTCTTAGAATCACATTTCTACACGTTGCGTTACCTTCGATGATGAACTTGATTTAGCGCCTAATATGTAACTGTGAAGTCTGCCACTCAGAATTCTCATTTAGTTTGATAATAACCGCTTGTGAGATAGATAGATAGACAGACACCCAATCATATATTAGGCTTTTCGTAGATGCCTACAACTGTGGTCAGATGACAGCATTCTCAGTTTTACAGTTACTTTCGTAACACACTGTTGGTTTTGTAAGTGTTGAACTTGGTCACTGTGGTAGAATGTAAGTACATTATAGATAAGTTTATTTTATGTAACAAACAGTGATACAGTATAAATAACTGGATGATGTTTCAAGCACAATTTATTCCTCATAAACAGTCACATCAATGTATTCACATGGCTTGATTATTTGATTTATATATTCTTTCGCTTCCCCAATTTTATTTATTACAATTTTTTACATATATATCGTTTAAGCGTTGCATGATTTAGACTCCACCCTTTCGGTATTGATTTAATGAGCAGAGACTCAGTGATCAACCTCTCGCTCCATTTAACTAAATTACATTTCAAAACTTTCACTCAATGACAGTCTTCGATTCTTTTATTGATATTACTATGATTACAGCCTCAGGGTGTTCTCGGTCTTCACCTGATTGACTGGAGTAAGTAATTGACTCTCCACTTAACAGTTTGGAGAGTTCACTTTGATTCCATTTCTTCGGACAGATTCCAAACACTTTTGTATCATGTGTTCTCATTTCTTCTGCAATCTAGGCAGTTCTTCTAGGCTCAAACATGGAGTGAATATTCCATTTCATTGCATCTACTACCATCGAAAGGAAAAATATCGGTTGATTATCTTCTTGGAGGTGTTCACCATCTGATCTCTTGAATTGAATAAGTTCATTTCTTCTCTGCCTTCAGTTTTCACCAGTGATCCTAGTGTATCCTACAGGGTGACGATTCTGGCTCTTTGCTAAACCATCACTGTTTGCTGAGTTTAGCATCTGATAGTAAGCTGGCTAGACGAAGTTATGTGTTAGTGCGAGTTTCACTGAATCACCTCCCACTTGGAGACTTATGCAAACGGTTATCATAAATATATATCAAAGAAAAGCTTACGTAACAGTGGAAGTTGAAGTGTGAGTGTATCCACCATTTTCTCTTGATTTGAATAACGTATTACACTACTATTACACTATAGTAGAACACACAGTAGAAGTAACTTCGTAATTAGTAGTCTTCTCAGAATTACCTGTAGAAAGGTTGACAGTTATCTATTTCTAGTCAGTTCTCACTGAGGAAAGACTGAAAGTTGTTCGAGTAACGCTACGTTTGCTGGATGGATCGAGTCAATTCTGTTTTCACATAATTGCTTGTTGTCTAACTCGAACATTATTCCAATTGTTTCAATGAACTGCTTCTCAGGAGTTGTTGATTCAATCGCATACTCATATTGTTTGTTGAATGAGACAGTTTTCCTTCGAATGACTTCATCTATTTACATGGAATATGTTGATCTTCTTCTAATGTACAAGTCATGCTGCATAAGTTGTAAGCAATCGACACAACAGAGACTACAAGAAACCATGTTATTATTCTTTCCAAATCTAGTCACCACTCAGCCATAGGGATAGAAGTTGTGATGACACCGATTTACTTCACTCATTTTATTTCCACTGTACATATTGAAATAAAAGTGACTACGTTGTGTCGTGGTTTTGAAAGTGTAGATTTGTAATGACACTTCTCCTAATTTTGTAGCCTATCCGATCTGTATCCAATAGAGGTGAGTGCTGAATAATGGATCACTGTGGTATTTTGCTAGAATTACAAGTCGCCAGCTATTGCTACTATCAATCTTCGAAAAATGGTAGTCAATCTTTTTTATATAATAATACCAAAAATATTCAGTTTACTAATTATCCCCTAATGGATTCCAACACAACGACGCCATGTGCTACACCACAGATAGAGTAAGAAATGCATTACCATATCTACTTACTTCTCATATTTTCTTAGCATTCGACACTTCAAGATAACGGTGATCTGCTTGTAAGTCGTTTTCAACACTCATTTCATTGACACTACAATATGGTGTTATTTTCAATTTTCTGTCTTGATTCACCGGCCAACTTCGCGATAACTAGCACTGTATAATGTTATTCATGCTATTCATCAATGAAACGAAGTTTACGCTCTTCGAATACTTTACAAATGCACTATACCCTATTATTTTCTGAAAGACAACCAGGTGAGGCTGATCTAAGCTGTTGATGATCTGCTTTCTTCACCAAATATAATCTGACTAGTGCAGGTGTGAGGAACTGCCACACAATGCATTCACTGATTGCTTGTCCTGTCTCAGTTTTCTCGAGTTTTGTATATGGTGATCCATTGTTGTTGGTATCACAGTCTGAAGAGTTTCTATTTCCAACTAGAACCTGTGCACACTGAATGCATTCAGAATATTTATAACATACATTCACATTGTATATTCGTATGGTGGTCTGTCCAACTCTTATTCTAAGACAACTGATGTACCTACTTGTATTTCAGAATTTGTGGTGGTATTGTCTTCACTATTTTGACGTTGTTCAAAAACCTACAGTCCATGTTTGCAGTTAATTTTCTTCTAACGAATTTATCGGTAAGTGCATTTTAATCTCAGTAGTTTAAAAGTGTACGTCGTATTTCATCTTTAATGAAGTATACTGGTGTCTTTCGACAATTGCTGTGAGACATACACAGTATCGAGGAGACTTAAGCTCCTTATGGAAGTTACGCTTCCTGTCCAACGTCAGGGAGGATATTAATGGGAATATTTTATTTCAAGCAATACATTGTACCACACGGTTTTAACAGGAGAACACTCGAATTATGTAGCCTGTTTTGTGACCTATTTTGTCAACTATGCACCCACTGAGAACAATTCCTTTATCAGTTACCAGAAAGTCATCAATGGTTTGATTGGGAAATTGATATCCAAGTGACGCAATATATCCTGGAATGATTTCAATCCGTAACTGTTGTGAAACTTGAGAAAGTATACATCGCCCTATTTCCTACATTGGATTAGTCGGAATATTTTCGCCAAACACGTGGGCTGAAATCTCCATGAAGTCACTGAAGGAGAGCAAACATTGACGAGACGTTTATGTTATGCGTTCAAGCATTTCATCGCACCTCAGTCGAAACACAATTAAATCTGGACAAATAAACTGGTTTCTAACCCACTCTGAATCCGTGCACACAAAACAGTCCTACGAGAAGGTGAACTTGACCTGAACTGGATGGAGATAACACTAATTCATTCGACAACGACTGAAGTGTGTGAAAGAATACGAGCTCCGGCAAGGTTCGAGATGTGTGGCGTTGATGTGTTCCGACAAGCATCAAGACTAGTTGCATGTCTTCCTGCCAATTGACACCAGTCTAAATTATTTGCATTACTTATTATTCACTCAGTGATTATGTGATATATTAGAATAAGCCAGACTGATACTGCATTGGTTCATGATGCATTCCAGCGATGGTCGATTATGAAAAAAGTGTTACAGCCCTTAGGCATGAAGTGAAGTTATATTGGAGTTCAGAAAGGCTGCTTATGAATGCATACATAACGCGTCTTTTCTCACAACCAGTAAACATCCTTTGAATAACTTAATAAGAGTGACTCTTGAGGGATAAGTTTACATAGGCTCTTCATAAGCTGCATATAACCTTAATAATGAACTGTGTGAGCAATACACGTGAAATGATTTAAACTCACTGTAACCGAATAGCAAGTTGATTTTATAAGTGTATGATAACACGCCGAAGATGTGGACTAGGCACGAATTACCCGAGAAGTTAGCATAACAAGTATAACCAATTATCAAATTATATCATGGGAGTGACGTACATTTTCTATAATTGAAGCTGAGAGACAGTGTTCAACAAGGTCGTATTAAGTTAGTAATGGTTGCGTTCTGCACACAAAATTCAGGTTTCACTCGTCAGGTCATCAGGCCGTCCCAAATCCAACAATTTGAAGTAGTCGTTCTGTGCCGATCACCACCATAAGAGATTCCAATATGTTGATCTGGTGTCTCATATCATCCAGACGCCGTGCTATGATGTTGTTGAATAATGCTAAGCCCCGAAGACGCAGACGTAATATGATGTATTGCTTATCACCGAACAGAGAAGACCGTTGCTAATTTCACTACACATTCACGAGTATTGATGAATGTGAGCCACATGAAATCACTTTTATTCCAGCATCTGTCTTGAACGTCTCATCCCATATTAGAAAACAACACGCATCGAAGTATCGTCGTATAAATCTCACCGTTCAATTTAATATTTTGAGTAATGCCACCACAAACACATAAATATTATTGATAATCATGTGGAATGTCGTAATATGTTTTATTTTATTCTCCAACCTAGATCATCTTAATTTCTGTGGGTGCAGCATACTTTTTTCAGTGTGGTGAAATGAAATATCTGTTAATTTCTGTCAGCTCGGCAGTTCTCATTACAATAATAATCGTTATGATAGGTATGAATTTAAGACAGTTGAAAAGAGAGGGATGTTTTTTACTCATCTCAATATCTATCATGCTCGTCGCTTGGGGGATCATAGTATTTTACATTGGATTAGCCAAGGTGAGCGATTCTGTTTCCTAAATAACTTTATGATGCATTCATCATCACTAAAAACAATTATTTCAACAGTAGTCAGAGAGCTCTTGACTCCTAGTGATCACATGCAAACATAATGTGATGTATAAATTCAGTGACTAGGAGATTTTGCATTAATTATGTTCAGATAAAGGCTCTTTAGGAGAAAAAGTAGTGCTCGATTACGATGAGTAGAATCATCAAGAGTTTATTGTAAAACATGTGTTAATTTTAGAGCCGTAGAACGTCCACTTTAAAAATACGTTACACAGTAATTCAGATGTTTTAACTACGGTTCAACTGAATCTATTAAAAATGACATTGAAACTCTCACATGTATCTAACCAACGTTATTAGTTTGTGGCGCGTTGCCAACAAGCCTGTTTTCCTTGTTCCAGTGAAATAGAAATGTTAAAATGCCTCAGTCGTACAGTGATCTGAAGAAATAAGAAGAAATTAGTACAGCGAAGAGTCTCTTTTCGGCGAATTCATTCACTTAGCTGTACAGTCGCAAATATATACAATTAATTTTGTGTGTGTGTGTGTGTACATTAGGTTTGTCAAAATCAAAATCAAATTAACAGTTAGTGTGGGTTGTTGATTACATCATCAAAATAATAAAGAAATTAAAGTGTGTGATTATTAATCAAAGTTGTAACTAAGTGGGGTGAAGATTGGTGAGATGTGAGTAGGGTTACGTAATATAGACATGTTTAGAAAGATTAGATGTTAGTGAAGGAGTATGGAGACAATTATGAAAATAAACTAGATAATAGGTGAAAAGATTGAGTGGGTTATTTACTAGAAATTATTATACGAAAATTGCAAAAAAAATTGATAACAAAATGTTGATGACAGATAAACTTGAAATTAAACCCATGGTAGTAGGAGGGGATGGAGAAGTTTCTTCTGTGTGCATAAATCAGGCTTTTCTATCCAAATCGCTAAAGCTTCGGCAATACAAAGTATACGGAAGCTTGTCGATTTTGGAAGGCCTCTTTTGACTTTATAGATGACTTTGAACGACTTCTCCTCGCAAATCGAATGACCAGTGTTGAGTATATGCTCAATAATGGCGCTCCTTATTGCTCTGTTGTTACCTTTCCGTAGCCAGGCGGGATAGTGTTCTTGAACTCTTTTAGATAAAACTCGCATCGAACGACCTATATACCTCGCTCCGCAAGAGCAGGTGAATTGGTAGATACACATGGAAGTGGTCAAATGCGATAGTTTATCTTTAGTGTAGTTCAAGAACAATGGTCTGGAGGAAAATGTCAGTCGTAGTGTGGCAGCGAAGATTGTCCTTCTGAGAGCAGTAGATATCCTCTTCTTCAAGGAGTCAGCCAGAAGGTCACCTTTGAAGGGTACATTCATGTAGGCCATCTTCTTCTGCACTGTAATGGGTTGTTCTTTGTAAGTCTTAGGCTTAACATGCTTGTCTATAAAATGGGGTGGGTAGCCATTCTCGAGCAGTGTCTTCCTTAAGAGGGCGATCTATTCCTCTATTGATTCAGGACTACAGATTTTTTGGATTCTAGTCGCCAGAGATATTATCAAGTTTCGCTTGCGACTAATTGGTACCCAACTGTAGAAGTTTGTCAACTGACCGTTCCATGTAGGTTTTCTGTGTACTGATCTGTTCAAGGTACCATCGGTCTTCTTACTTAAACGAACGTCCGGAAAGGAGATTGTCTCTTTGGTTTCTACTTCGATCGTAAATTTGATGGCAGGGTGGCAACTATTGAAAACTTGAAGAAGATCTGAAGAAAGTTAAGGGTTTTATTGTTTTACGACTGCGGTCATTCCACAACTCTCAGTTTCATCTATGAACAGAGGAATATCACTTCATTTATTTAAGTTTATTTGGTTTCCTACTGATTGAGCTGATGCTGAGCTAAAATCGTCGGTCTGTGTTAACGTATTGGCTTCCACATTGGGCTCCACAAAGATGTCTGGCAATTTGCGTGGTGAAACTTGATCGATGGTTCCTAGCACTGGAATCCATAATGTGCATTTCATTCTACTTGAGGTGCAGCACCTGAATGCACGTCATTCCCAGTGGATGATAGAGTGACTATTCGAACGTGAACTCAGAACTTGAACACCATCACTCACCGAAGATGCAGATACACCCAAATTAAGGAGAAACCCGAGTTATGGATTCTGCTGTTGGACACTATCAATCAATGTAATTTGCTTTCTGTAGTGGAGTTGAACTGAGTTAAGCAGATATATTTATGGACAGTTGGGAAAATATGGCCCTTAATACGTTCAACCCTACTCCAAAAGCATGGTTGAGATATGTGGATGACACTTTCACAATGTTAAAAACAGAACATATCTCTAGAATCTGTACACATACAAACTCACTAGTAGAAGGAATAAAATTCACATTTGAATCAGAAAATGAACAAGGAGAATTAACTATGTTAGATTGTAAAATAAAACGAATAGAAGAAGGCAAACTACACACTAGTGTTTATAGAAAACCAACGCATTCTAACAGATATTTAGACTTTAATTCATCTCGTCCTTTAACTGTTAAGGCAGGCTTAGTTAAGTGTTTAACAAACCGAGCAGTAGCTCTAAGTAGCAGAAGAAAAGAACTAAATGATGAAATGAAACAGATAGAAGAGGCGTTGGTGTTAAATAACTATCCCATAACATTCATTACGAGGATCGAAAAAAGCCAAAAGCCAAATAAAAATAATTGTGAAACTAGTAATAATAACATAAATAAGAGAGAATATAAGTCATCTACAGTTATACCATATAAAGAGGGGACATCTGAGACCCTACGTAGGATTCTAAATAAAGCAGGAATTAGGGTGGCATTTAAACCTACAAACTCACTCAGGGACAAGCTCTGTAGGTTAAAGGACCCAGTTGTCCCAATTAGACAAAATAATATAATTTACAAAATACCCTGCAATGACTGTGAGGTCAACTGTATAGGTCAAACTAGTAGATCGTGGGTAGTCAGATTGTCAGAGCATAAGAATTCCGCTAAGGTAAGAATGGTTTACCCAGAGAAGATAAGTAATTTAGAGAAAAGCTCAGCAATTGCAATGCACGCATTAACACATAACCACACAATAGGGTGGGAGAGGATGAAAATTCCAAGAAGTTATCTAGGTAGGTGGAGACAGAGGTTGATTACTGGATCCTTGTTCATCGAATCTACACCCAACACATGCAATAGGAATGATTCATCACTCATACCTGAAATATGGAAAATATTACTACCAATGAAATCAAGTGAAAAACAACGGAACTATATAAATGAAATTAGGAAGTCGTGTGATTACCTTGATATGATTATGAGCAATAAATTGTGCTCGAAACGTCATCAGTAAACATTATTGTATAACACTGTGAGGCTTTATCAAAACAAAATTTATCCATAATGAGTTAAGCAGCCTTGTTTACTTCGTCCGAGCTATTTAAACCTTTTACGAATTGTTCAATTCACTATCTCAAGTAATATTTATCCACTGTCGTCCACTGTGTTCCAAACTAGAAAATATTCATGGCGTGTAGGACCTGTTCGAGAGACTTCAGCCTCTTGAATATTCTTCATGATGAGATATATTATCAACATTGGTGTGATTATGAGGTCAATTCACTGCTTGTCAGTCATCTGTCAAACTTCAAGTTTTACTATTACACTTAATGAGTAAGTAAAAGAAAGTTTCGGTGGTGCCTTGTTACACTCATGAGTAGTCCAATTCCAGAAACTAATGAAAAAAAAGAGCAAACCAAGTTGTCATAGCCACAGTTGTTTATATCAGTCAATGAATAAGAGGAGATGAGCAAGAGCGTTAAAATAACGTAATGCAATAAATAAATTAAAGCATGATTGTAATCAGGAAGCAAACATAAACGAATGAAAATGTGATATTACGCAAGAGAGGGATTGAAAGATCTAGGAAGAAACAAAGACCAATGTCGTTATCATGATGGCAAAAGTGGTTGAATAGGTTTCTTCAGTTTACAGAGATCCGGTTTTTCTGCCTGGATGATTGGAAATTCAGTAATGCAGGAGGAAACGAAAGCGTATTTCCATTTAGTAGGTTGTTCTTCACTTTGTACATTACTTTGAATTGAGAGTTTGCTGAGATAGAATGACCAGTGTCAGCAAGATATCGATAATCGGACTGTTTATAGCGCAACTTCTAACTTCCCACAACTATGGGCGACAAGGATCTTAGACTCTTTAAGACAGGATACTTCTGTGTGTATATATCATTTCCCCTGTTCCCGTAGGGTTAGAAACACACATATATACATTGATATATAACCTGTTGAAGTATAGATTACTTTGCTTATTTCATTTGGTTTTATTGAAATTTAGAACTCTATTCTCTTTATGGAATTCGCTACAAGTGCCTGTTGGACGTGTGCTGCAGCAATCGTAAGTTTTACGCAGACGTTTAGTGAAGAATAAATCTTGTGAACATGAAAAATCAAATTTTCGGTGTTAATTAGGAAAATATGAATGCATTCACTAATTCCAAGCGATTGTCTGATGACCTACAAAACAAACCATTCAACAACTGTTCACTGCAGATTTCCATATGGATTAAAGACCACACTGAAATTGGGAAATTGTGTGGAAGATGTATAGCTGAAGTCGATATTTTCGGCGTTGTCGTGTTCTCTGAACTGGACAGTTTATGTGCGAAGCATTCATTATTCTTCTGAACAAAATTGCAGTTATTGCAGATGACGTTGTCCAGAAGGAAAACTTCTTCGCATAACCACTCTAGCTCACAGAACACAACAACTCCAAAATACTCTGAAATTTGTCAAAATCCCTACAAGCCATAAAAGTAATTGCCTAAAACGCACTTAAACTTGTGTTTATATTTGTAATAAATGTGCACACTCGATGTTAATTTCTAATGGTAGATGTGTTCGGTTTTAGGTTCATACAGATCTATGTTAACTCAAACATTTGAATCTCAATGAGATTGCCTCTGGTGCTGATTTATTTGACAATACGCTAATCACAACACCCTGGGTCAATTGTATAGCGTATTGAGTAATGTACATATTAGTGAGAGCAGATTAGATTTCAGAATGTGATACTTCGATACGCTGAGGCATGTGTAAAAATATGTGAAAAATACAGTACTGCATTAATGCATAATGGATCAAATGATTTGATAAAACTCTATTCACTTAACACGTTCTGACCCGAAGACCCATCCTACATCCAAGAATCTCCATGCAGTATGAAGAATCTAAGTATTTCCAAGCTATCTATAAGCGAAGAGTTTGAAGTGACCACATACATAGGGTCTCTGCTAGACAGCTCCATATCTAACCCAATAAAGGGAGAGGTTGAAAAGACAAATCTATCAACAGTCTACTAAGAATCGTATTCTATAACTCAATTGCAATACAATATTAGATCAAACTTTAAGTGATGAAGCTGACATGATTATTGCGAGTTCGAACAATGCCTTGCAGTGAGACATTCAAAATCCATCACATGTGTGAATGGTTCCGGTTGTCAGCCGTCAAGGTTGAGCGGATCACACTGTGAAGCATTGCAGATTACGATTCCTATGACAATATTCCTTTCATTATCCCGCTATATTTTGCCACTTGCCATTACTGATGTAACACATAATAATTATTATCAATTGTCTGGTTTTCAGGAATATGACTGATTTTATGTTGAATTTCGTCACTAACCCACATCAATATGAGAACAGTTGGGAACCATGGAATACTAGACAGCCGTCTTATCCCAATCTGTAGCTCTTCAACAGTGTAAACACAATGCACAACCAGAGATCAAACTCAGAATTTCCAGATTAACAGGCGAACCTACCGCTCTCTCACACTAACTGAGACGGTGTCTACTCCCTCCTCAAATCTCTGTTTATTATTGCCCTTTCGAACCACTTACCTTTTGTCTCACTTTGTGTGCTACGTGGAATGCGGCAGCTCAAACTCCTGCATCCCTGTGGAAAGTTCTACGTTGAAACCAGTCAGTGGGTCAGTCGGTCAGGGGTCTATTGATACATAAAATGTTAACTTCAGGTGATTCGCGATATGTAGAGTCACCGTCAGTCACTGTCATGGGTGTGCATCTGTCTTCAAACCAAGCTTGGTGGAGCTCATTAGTCAAGAAACCTCATTGGAACTATAGGCACTTCATCTCTTAGTTGGCCAGTAATGCAAAATGGACGTGAACCTATCCAGTAATCTCTGCTTTTCACTGCTTCTCGAAATGATGTCGGTTAGTGATGAAATTCAACTTGAGAACAAATAATTATCTCTCACTAATACAATACAATCTGTTTTGAATTACAGTTAGAATTTGTTACTGCGTGTGAAATTAAACGCTGCAGAGACGGTGATTCATCTTTATTTACCTATGAACAAATAGCTTTCATTCTATGGGCAGATATTTTGGCAATATGCATATCAATAGGCATGTTGTTTTTGGATAAATTAGCACTGTGTGACTGAAACAACTGTATCATGTTCATTTGAATACTTCACCTTGAATTTCGTAATACACATGTACACACAGTATAATTCATTGTAAAACTGAAACGTATTTTTCATTGTCATTACCAGGTAATTAAACATTTCGAATACAGACTATTCAGTAATCAATATTCTTTCCAATTACATTCTCATTGGACTCTGCACTTACATATACATCAAGTACAATACAATGTAAAACAAAACAAACACTTGAAAAAGGTGTTTGTAATCAGAGACATGGCCAAAGTATAAATACTAAGAATGTATTGATTCTATCCAAGTACTTAACTTCTCCTTCACGAAATATTCCGTTGACAGAGGCAATAAGATTCCATTGAATACGTCTAAAGAAGAATATCTGAAGCATATGATGAATTTTAGTTTTAAGGAGAACTACACAGACGGGTAGACGGAGTTGTAATGGTTACTCTGTTGCGTGCGAATTCAGCAGACCTATTGACAGCGAAGCTAGGAAATAATTCACTCCACAACTCAGTCAGAAAGTTTACAGTTTATATAAGGTGTATGAGTGATTCATTCAGCCGCTGTCATAAAGGAGATGAACAGTAGTGAGACTCACTAGATTCAACTGAATACATTTAGCTATGCAGTTAACACGTGGGCGGGAAAGTGCGTGTATGTGAAGGATGTTCTTGTTTTAGCATGTATATATAGATCAATAAGTAGGTATTCTTGTGAAAGAGGGAGTATGTGGATTGAGAGGTAAATGCACAAATTAGCCTTGTTTCCTTGGAATACGAGTGATATTTGACAAAATCTCTGAACCACAGAATAATTCATAATGTTGGAGAAGTGATGACCTCACAAAACACTTTACTTGAAAACAGTTATCCAGAGGAGTTCATTAGAAGACATACCATGAAAACCAGAAAAGCAACATTTTTCGATTGCTGATAGTAAAAGCCGATGTACACTTGTACGCGATTAGAAAGCGATGTGCTGAATGAGATTTTCATGCAAAAGCTACGCAGATCTGGCCAGAGAGCTTGTGACATAAGAATATTACGAATTATGTTTCCCACACTTCCGATAGTGACACAGAGCGCAGAGAATGAGTTACTCAATATTTTCACTTCTTAGTTTGACTGCCTCTGTGAGAATAGTTACTTTAGTGGTTTCCGCAGGAATTCAGCAGTCTCGACTGAAGAACACCTTCCAGTGTAGTTAAACACAGGTGTTTCAAAGACTGTAGATGGCTACTTACTGGGCCCACTGGCCCACACGATGAATTACAGGCACCAGTCAGTCATCTTCACTTATTTATCATTTGCCCACGATGTTTTCAGAAGAGTCTAGAATTCTAGTTCTGCAAACACTAGAAGTGATATAATATTCTCAAGTTTTGAAAAGGCTTCGCATATTTCAAGTGATTCTAGTTAGTATATTGAGTGAAGTTATCAGGTTACACCTATCAAACGTGCTGTTATTAAGTAAAACTATCAGTGGTATGATAGACAGATGGTTCATTCTGAAGACAGGGAAGTAATGTTCAACAACAAACATGGCCAGTGTGCAATTAACTAAGCAGAAGGAAGAATAAAACTGAACGTAAATCCAGTGCAGTGGCATAGTAATCTAGGTTGAGATAACCAATTACACTGAAATATAATAACAAACTCACTATATCCCATTATCTTCCTGCTTGAAAAATACTGAGGTTCGCCAACATTCTTTGGAGTATATCTATCAGTTACGATATTCTCGCAAAATATTCCGTTTTCATTCACTGAAATTCCTCTCATCTCCAGTGACAACCAACAACTGAGATATTACAAATGCTCCATCAATATTGAGTCAACAATTTTTATAATCGTATGCATTACTTCGTAACCTCCCTTCACCATTTGAAGGAGAGTGACCTTAAAAGACTGGATTGACGATTCTTTGAATTCAGCTAACTAGTGATTCACAGGTCATTGCATTCAACCTCAGTGTGTGAATGGCAATGTGTTCATCTCGGATCTCACAGGTTCTCGGTTCGATCTTCGGTGGGGTCATAGATGAAAGCAGAAAGCACCAGAATAGGATGACACAGCTGCTCAGTACCTGACAATCATCAATGGCTCACTAACTGAGAACACACAAATCAACAGAGAGACGTGTTTTCGTAAATTCACTTCATACCTGTACACTTATATGGGGGTATATATACAGTGCTAGTCGATAGCAGAGGTCAGACGTTATCGTCCGTTAATGAGAAGAATAAATCAAAGTGGATTGCCAAAGCTTTGGCTGCATGACGAAAGTGTAGACGAAATATTTTGGAACGGCTTGGTCGTAATTTATATCTGACTCCGAAAGAAGTCTTTGCTGGTGATGCATGACGAGAAGTGATAGTGTACTCCAGAATTGAGCTATTGACTGTCTTTCGTTCCCCTTTTGACAACCACGCTGGCAATTGTTCGTGGGTGCGTACAGACAATGTCCTACTGCCGCGGCCTACATACTTGGCTCCAGAGGATCAAGTGAATGAGCAAATGCGCACTGAAATTTACAACAGTCGGATCTTACCTTGGGTGTCCAGATGAACAAGAACATGTGTGGAGAAGGTACGCTATAGACAGCTAGTCGTTTCTTCGGCGCATCCAGGTTTTGCAATGAATCGATCTTTCTCTGTAGATGTTCATCGATGATGGAGGTTGGATATTCATTTCCACTACAGAGCTTCTGAAGGATTCCAATTACTCATTCAATGTATCTTCCCTGCAAATGTGGTGGATTCTCATGGCAAGAGAGTGAGGAAAGTGTGAAAGTTGGTCAGCTATCCATTCCACTTTGGCTTACAGTAGATTGATCTTTGTGGACTTGAATCAGATTGTCTTGTAAGCCTGACATCTCGGAAGGATAACTTGTCTATCGATTCGGCTGAAATTTTACATCCGACCAGTCGGTGATCGTTGTTAACGATTTTCAAAGTTTTGTTGAAATCCGTATTCTCATCGATGATGATAAATACATCATCCGTGTGCCTCTTGCAAACTTTGAGCTGTTTGTCTGCTGGTTGGAGGGTGTTGGACCGAGTGGGTGCCATAAAGCAGTCGGACAACAATGGGCCAAATGGTTCTCTAACCAATGTCGATTCACGAATGAATCGAAATTCCACCAACAAAATCTCTACGAAGCAACACTTAGAAATCCATAAGTATTCGTCTCACTATTAATACGATGATTGGGATGTCACTGAGAAATTCAAATTTGAAGGAGGTGTTTATCTATTTCTTCTTAGTTTTCACTGATTTTATAACCAGTTTCCATGAGTGGTGAAATTATGCCTGAAGTTGTTCAAATCCCCGCAAACGCAATGACTCAATTTCACAGAAATTAGTTCCCTTATCCTAACAGTAAAATAAAATGAGATTGCATTGACGGGTGTGTATCGGTGGGCTAGTGATAGAGTGCGTGCCATCCACACGAGAGGTGTAGGTTCGAACACACATACACATCGACACACTCTTAAACCTCTTCCAGTCGGTAGAAAGTTCAGAAGAGAGAGAAGGCTGAGAGTAATGATACCAAATGCAAGCCGTAGGAACAACACTGTCACCATTGAAACTTCAAAGGCGTATAGCAACACGTTCCATTTAGAACGCATTGAACATGTAGAAATAGTAGATGAGAAAGTTGATGTGAATTTGAGGGAAGACAACTTGTTTCAGATGTACTCACTGAGAAGTGATCAAGCTGGGAGCGCATTCCACGCATATTTCATCTGTCGAATGTCCTGAAATCTCCAAAACTCACTGGTTTTGTATGCCACGTGTCATATGCTACGGAAATGATTGAATGTGGTTTGTTGATTCCCGTGTGACTGTTACAGAAGTCCAGCGCTACCAGTTCATAAAATAGTATCCTTTGAAGGCAGAATTTCATTTCAAACGAATTATCGAACCCACTGAAAATGAACTCAAACATCAACAGATTTCTTCTAGATCGTTACTTCCTTTAAGAACTCCTGCTCATATTGCTACTTACGACGTCAATTCCTTCGAGAGTTCCAACGCATAGCTTTGTAATATAATTTATGCTGGTGATCAATTCAAAACAAACAGTGAAGTAAGTAAATAACCTGTTTCCAAAATGAAGCTTACTCATTTTAATCTTCAGACTCCGCCATCAATGTACATGAATGTTATGCGCTATCACTATCAGATTTAGTATATTCAACGCTTTCAATGAAATATTCTGAGGAGGTTTTAAGTGTCGGGTGTAATACTGAAAGTTGAGGCAATTTGAAGACTACTTATTTTCTCCAAACAATAATATTTATTCACGACTTGTTTCCCTCTAATCCATGTAGGTGTGTTGCATCAGATCAAGATAGCATTTGGTAGTGGGGGTGTTTATTGTCAACTTGATATGCAAACGTGGTGAAATGTTTATAAATCATGTAAAAATTACCATTCACACATGTTCTCCTTATCGTGCTTCCTTTGTCCTCCTTTCATGTTTTCCTTCTGGTCTAACAAAGATCATTCACTCCCTCTCTTCACTATTTAATTCATCCCTCCGCTATTCAACATTCTTGCAGAAGACATCACACACAGTATACTACTTACGAAATCTTGTCAGTAGCACACACCACAATTTCTCGTCATTTCAATAAATTTACCACTCTGCCGTAATTCCAAATTAAAGTCTCAATTGATACTTCGGTTACTCATTAAAACATTCGAAATAAATTCATTCGATAGCAACCATTGTACTAAACACAGACGATTTCAAAGTTCACATTAGTTGAAAATCTCCAATACAGTATATGAAACATTGATGTTTTTTTGCGAAGAAAAACTGAAAACAGTAATCAGTAGACTTTGAATTACCTGCGACAGAGTGTCATATATTCTAAGATTTATTGAGACATTTGTCTCAAATAGAATGCGTCAATATCAATATGATACGAAATATTTAGCAAGAAAATCATGTAGTGTTAACTGACCTTCAAAAAGCTGCTAAACATTTACACACCGAGAGTACATTCCACTCAGATTCAGATGACGATATAACTGGAGCACTTCGAACAGCTCTCTTTAAGCAGAAGTCGACAAATACAGTGCTAGGAGCATATACAACGATCTTTCTGGACCTGATTTCGGTGTTCCCGGAGGAATTCAGTGTGGTCCCACTTCGTTCCCAGATGGCTTACAGGCAATTTCCAGAATTCAAGACTTCTGATTTCGCCGAAATATTCGCAATACATCTTGCAATATCAATACTGACTGAAGTTTCTATGCAGGAAGTGAATACCTTGCGTTGACACATGCTGGAAATTCTGTATTCTGTATAAATGCATTATTCAAGACAAAGCTAACATTGTTATTAGTTATGATTGCTTTATTTGACAAAATGTTTACATTGTTTAACTTTAAATTTGACGTGTGAATCTTATTTTCAAGCCCCTGTATCAATTATGTCATCACATATATTTATAGTCAACATGTGTATATCCTACTTTAAAACATTTTACTTTGTTCAGTTTGGAGTAGATCGTTTTTCAACTCTAACTACTATTACTTAGTAGTATTAACTTCACACGCACCTTCTCATTCAGCCTAACTGCAGCGTATTGTAGAGTCAAGACAGCTATTATAGTTGTCAGCGTAGAATAATGAGATCAGCACACCAAATTCAATTCTTTTACCTGGGAGTCGCCAGGGCAAATATGCATGCTTTCCTGTCGTTCTCTTCCACTTTATACAACTCAAATGGTCACTGACAGTCAGGATTATGATGTCGATAACAGTTAAAATTAAAATCAGAAAAATTTGCCGTCAAAATCGTGTCTGAAAACTACAGGACAGCGTCAGGTATGCGTAATGTGAGTGAGTGCGTATGTGAGTGAGAAAGCACAACAGAAAATGATACATTCATGAAAATATTCATTCATCATCACGACGAGCAGTGCATATTCATCACCAGTCACTAACTGACATCGGTAATCATTGTCAACATTCAGTCTACCCATGGCGATTACATTAATTGAAATCATCAGTCAAGATGATTCTCAGATAGAAACAGCGAACTAAACACATGGAGATTAGATCATCTAGACATTGAAAATGCAGCTGTGGTATGTGCTACTGATAAGATTTGACAGTTGTTAGTAAAGAAACGTTCATAGGCATAAAACATCAAATAGCACGGAGATAGATTTGATGTCAGGGGAAGCAAATGATACAGCTTTGCATAGATACATGAGAGACGTGAAAGGAACACAAAGAAACACAATATGAAGGCCAGAAGAAGCACAACACGGAATATCTGTGCAGATGGTGCGTTGAAGATAAGAAGTACATAATTTCTATATCTAGATAAACGAAATTCCAAACACAGATTTCTTTACCAAGTTTCTCTTCTTCTACTGCTACGATGTGACGCAGCACTGCTAGATCCTCAGCATAAATCAATTCCTTACAACACTTTTCCTTCTTCTCCGAGAAATCTACATCGGTAGGTCAAAAGCCAATCGGAAATGTGAGTGAGCACATTTCACCGCACAAGGACAGGAACGAGTTGTCAAAACCAATAGGAAATAGAAAATATTTCATGCATATTGTTAGAGGGAGGTTCAGGTAGCTCAGTGATTTAAGCAGACTTCCAATCTGAAAGTGACCAGATCTTGCATTTCGCGCTTTATTCACTCCAGAGTAGAATCATTCATGGTTCTTGTTTATAGATCTTATCCGTTACTCATGAGGTTACGAGGAGCTGTAGTTTAAACTTTCGGACCTCAGATAAACTAGTTTCATTCACACATGTTTGAAAAGCTAAGCGATCAGAATGTTAAAATTGATGAGAGCGAATATTGATCGGCCTGCTTTGAGAATTGACTATAATCGAAAGCCTTTTGTGATTGACATTCCATCTGTTGGCACTAAATCATATGACTCTGCAGTCAATGCTACAAGAATGTGTGAGTAGTGACTTCCAGGAAATCCAAGACTATAACACAATAGTTCACCAATGTCTCTTGTTTTCCAGCGGTTTTCATTGACGAGAATATTGCCTTTTACACCACTTTAGATGTCAGTAAACCGAGATAACCAGTGTAGTGACATTTCAATGAAAACTTTCAGTGTATCTTCAATCACTTTGAGTGACTGCAGATAGAGAGTGGGATAGACTAAACCTACGTTTGTATTTAACCTCGCCTAGATTACTAGGTCACTAGTATTCTAGCCGGTCCCAAGCCCGGATAAAGAGGGAGGGTTGGGGCGTGGTGCTAGCAACTCCACCCCCAAAACTTAACCAAATTGCTACTAAAACTTCAACGCACAAATATATTCAAAATTCTAAAATTACAAATAGTGACCTTATTTTTCGCTGGAATCGGGGAAGTGAAATGACGCAGGCTGGTGAAAGCCTTCGGGAAGCCAGTCAGCCGATGTGCCTTCTTTCGATGAGAGCAAAAATAAGGATGGGGATGTGGAATACTCGGACAATGTACGAAACTGGAAAGGCTGCTCAGGTAGCCGCAGAAATGAGGAGATATAAAATAGAAGTGTTGGGAATCTGCGAGAGCAGATGGAACGGATGTGGAAGGAGCCAACTATCAACTGGAGAGACAATAATCTACTCCGGTCACCCAGAGGACAATCACGAGCACACCGAGGGAGTAGCCATCATGATGTCACCAACAGCGGCTAAAGCTCTCATGCAGTGGGAACCAATCTCCACCAGGATAATGACAGCCAGGTTCAACTCAAAAGGAAAAAAGGTTACAATCATTCAGTGCTACGCGCCTACCAACGCCTCAGAACATGAGAAGAAGGAGGATTTCTACAGTCAACTACAAACAGTAATGGACAACATCCCAAAGAGCGATATCAAAATCCTGATGGGCGACATGAATGCGAAACTGGGAGGAGACAACAGAGGAAGAGAACTCACCATGGGTCGTGAGGCCCTCGGTGAAATGAACGAAAATGGCGAACTCTTCTCAGACTTCTGCGCCTTCAATGATTTGGTGATTGGCGGCAGTGTGTTCAAACACAGGGATATACACAAGGCAACATGGATTTCACCAAATGGACACACCAAAAACCAGATAGACTTCATTTCAATCTCAAGGAAGTGGAGACGGAGCCTACTGGACACAAGATCGAGGAGAGGAGCAGATGTGGGTTCAAACCACTATCTAGTACAAGGGACTTTCAAGATGAAGCTGAAAGCCTCGAGGATACCTGGGGATAGGCCACAATGCAAGTTCAGCACTCAAAAACTGAAGGACACAACCACAAAGGACACTTTCATTGCAACTGTCAGAGCAAGGCAGGAAACACTACGTGGCACCACTGAGGAATCATCCGTGGAAGACCATTGGAACTCTCTGAAGGTAATTTTCAACGAAACGTGCTCAACGGTTTTAGGAAGAAGGAAGAAACAAGACAAGGAATGGCTCTCAACAGACACTTGGAAACTAATAGAGGAGAGGAGAAAGGTGAAAGAAAAAATGATTCAATGCAAAGACGGACGAGAGAAAGAGACGCTGAACTCAACTTACACAGCACTGGACAAAGAAGTGAAGAAGAGTGCCAGGAAGGACAAAAGACAATTCTACGACAACCTGACTACTGAAGCTGAGAAGGCAGCAGGCAAAAGGGACCTGAGGACACTATATCAGATAACCAAGTCTCTATCCGGGAAGAGATCAACACAAGTGAAACCTATAAAAGACAGCCAAGGGAACCCAATTACCAAAGAAGAAAGATAGATTAAACAATGGGTGGATCACTTCAAAGGACTCTTGAATCGACCACCACCTACAACCCGTCCAGTAATACCAACAACAGCACGTACACAACTGCAAGTTGACACCAATCCTCAAGTGAAGGCTGAAGTCTTGAATGCAATAAAGCTTCTGAAAGCTAGAAAAGCAGCTGGACCAGATGGAATACCCCCGGAAGCACTGAAAGCGGACCCAGAAACGACGGCAAATATGCTGACTCCATTACTGCAAAAGATCTGGAAAGAGGGTAAGGTGCCTACTGACTGGAGGAAAGGTTACCTCGTGAAACTACCAAAGAAGGGCGACCTAGGACTCTGCAAGAACTGGCGAGGAATCATCCTCCTGTCAACGCCAAGTAAAATTCTGAGTCGCATCATCCTGGAGAGAATAAAGGACGCACTGGATACAGAACTCCGACCAGAACAAGCTGGGTTCAGGAAAGGCAAATCATGTTCTGACCAAATTGTTACTCTACGCCCCATCATCATCGAACAAAGCATGGAATGGAAATCAAACCTCTACCTCAACTTCATAGACTTTGAGAAGGCCTTCGACAGCGTTGACCGCGAAGTAATTTGGAAACTACTCGAGTACTACGGCGTACCCCAAACATTCATCAACCTTATTCAACAACTGTACGACAACTGCACATGCCAAGTGATCCACAACGGAAAACTCAGCGAAGCGTTTGGAGTAAACACAGGAGTCAGACAAGGGTGCTTATTATCACCAATGATATTCCTAATTGTGGTGGACTGGATTATGCGTCAGACAGTGGGAAACGAGAAGACAGGGATATCCTGGACCGACGTGAAGAACCTAGAAGACCTGGATTTTGCGCGTGGATGATTTATGTTTGATGTCACACAAAATCGAAGACTAACAAGCGAAAACCGAAAAACTGGTCGAAGAAGCAGAAAGTGAAGACAGGACTCCAGGTGAACATAGACAAGACGGAGGTTATGAAAATAACCAACCAACCAACAACAGCAGCAACATCCAGTGTCAATCACCATCAACGGGAGGGATTTGAAAGAGGTTACTTCTTTCACTTATCTAGGGAGCATTGTCTCAACCACAGGAGGAACGGACGAGGATGTCAAATCGAGAATCGGGAAGGCGAGAAACACATTCATCAAACTGAAACCAATCTGGAAATCTTCGTCACTCACCATCAACAACAAAATTCGGATTTTCAATACAAACGTCAAGTCAATTTTGCTTTACGGATCAGAAACTTGGCGGGTCACCAAGAATATTTTCAACAGGTTGCAGAACTTTATCAACAAATGTCTTCGCTCCATACTGAAGATTAGATGGCCGGAAAGAATCACAAACAAGAAGCTATGGGAACAAACGAAACAGGAACCAATCGCCCAACAAATATGCAGGAGGAAGTGAAGATGGATTGGACACTCGCTGAGGAGGCCACTGGGTGACATCGCGCGTCAGGCCCTCGAGTGGAACCCGAAAGGGAAGCGGCGAGTGGGACGTCCAAGGGTGACATGGAGGAGATCGTGTGAGGAGGAGATGAAACAGTATGGAATAACATGGACGCAAGTGAAAAGTACAGCAGAAGACAGAAGCAAGTGGAGACGTGCAGTTGAAGCCCTATGTTCCACTAGGAACCCAAGGGAACAATAATAATAATAATACGTTTGTATTTACTGACACTTCTCAGAGACCTTATCTGTTTGTGGACTGAGAACCTGCATCATACAGTTCTGCGGTCTGAGATGTTGCTATTGAGCAGTCGCTAGTCATCTGTAGAACTGCGATGGATACATTCATGTGGTTTTTTCCGGGCTACTGAAGAAAAAAGGCTATAACATATTGCGCAGGATGTTAAAGGTTGTCAGCAGGGTAAGCAACGTACTAACTGGATGCAGTACTGTAGTAAAAATGCTGAGAATTTCATTCTATATCACATGTACTGTTATGGAATAAAGCAAATTATTATTATTATTACTCCAAAGTAACTAGTCATCGTGTCTTAATTTATGTACAATTTTTCAAAATATTCAAATTCTCTGACTGACTGATCACTGCCTAAATTTTAGGAATGGCAAATAATCTTTATGGTTAAATATTGAAAAAACTGCACAAATCAATTTCATCTGAAATATGAGTAATGTGTTGAATTAAATGCCTACAATCAGTCCAGAAGTCAAATTTAAAGTTAAACAATGTAAACATTTTGTCAAATAAAGCAATCATAACTAATAACAATGTTAGCTTTGTCTTGAATAATGCATTTATACAGAATACAGAATTTCCAGCATGTGTCAACGCAAGGTATTCACTTCCTGCATAGAAACTTCAGTCAGTATTGATATTGCAAGATGTATTGCGAATATTTCGGCGAAATCAGAAGTCTTGAATTCTGGAAATTGCCTGTAAGCCATCTGGGAACGAAGTGGGACCACACTGAATTCCTCCGGGAACACCGAAATCAGGTCCAGAAAGATCGTTGTATATGCTCCTAGCACTGTATTTGTCGACTTCTGCTTAAAGAGAGCTGTTCGAAGTGCTCCAGTTATATCGTCATCTGAATCTGAGTGGAATGTACTCTCGGTGTGTAAATGTTTAGCAGCTTTTTGAAGGTCAGTTAACACTACATGATTTTCTTGCTAAATATTTCGTATCATATTGATATTGACGCATTCTATTTGAGACAAATGTCTCAATAAATCTTAGAATATATGACACTCTGTCGCAGGTAATTCAAAGTCTACTGATTACTGTTTTCAGTTTTTCTTCGCAAAAAAACATCAATGTTTCATATACTGTATTGGAGATTTTCAACTAATGTGAACTTTGAAATCGTCTGTGTTTAGTACAATGGTTGCTATCGAATGAATTTATTTCGAATGTTTTAATGAGTAACCGAAGTATCAATTGAGACTTTAATTTGGAATTACGGCAGAGTGGTAAATTTATTGAAATGACGAGAAATTGTGGTGTGTGCTACTGACAAGATTTCGTAAGTAGTATACTGTGTGTGATGTCTTCTGCAAGAATGTTGAATAGCGGAGGGATGAATTAAATAGTGAGGAGAGGGAGTGAATGATCTTTGTTAGACCAGAAGGAAAACATGAAAGGAGGACAAAGGAAGCACGATAAGGAGAACATGTGTGAATGGTAATTTTTACATGATTTATAAACATTTCACCACGTTTGCATATCAAGTTGACAATAAACACCCCCACTACCAAATGCTATCTTGATCTGATGCAACACACCTACATGGATTAGAGGGAAACAAGTCGTGAATAAATATTATTGTTTGGAGAAAATAAGTAGTCTTCAAATTGCCTCAACTTTCAGTATTACACCCGACACTTAAAACCTCCTCAGAATATTTCATTGAAAGCGTTGAATATACTAAATCTGATAGTGATAGCGCATAACATTCATGTACATTGATGGCGGAGTCTGAAGATTAAAATGAGTAAGCTTCATTTTGGAAACAGGTTATTTACTTACTTCACTGTTTGTTTTGAATTGATCACCAGCATAAATTATATTACAAAGCTATGCGTTGGAACTCTCGAAGGAATTGACGTCGTAAGTAGCAATATGAGCAGGAGTTCTTAAAGGAAGTAACGATCTAGAAGAAATCTGTTGATGTTTGAGTTCATTTTCAGTGGGTTCGATAATTCGTTTGAAATGAAATTCTGCCTTCAAAGGATACTATTTTATGAACTGGTAGCGCTGGACTTCTGTAACAGTCACACGGGAATCAACAAACCACATTCAATCATTTCCGTAGCATATGACACGTGGCATACAAAACCAGTGAGTTTTGGAGATTTCAGGACATTCGACAGATGAAATATGCGTGGAATGCGCTCCCAGCTTGATCACTTCTCAGTGAGTACATCTGAAACAAGTTGTCTTCCCTCAAATTCACATCAACTTTCTCATCTACTATTTCTACATGTTCAATGCGTTCTAAATGGAACGTGTTGCTATACGCCTTTGAAGTTTCAATGGTGACAGTGTTGTTCCTACGGCTTGCATTTGGTATCATTACTCTCAGCCTTCTCTCTCTTCTGAACTTTCTACCGACTGGAAGAGGTTTAAGAGTGTGTCGATGTGTATGTGTGTTCGAACCTACACCTCTCGTGTGGATGGCACGCACTCTATCACTAGCCCACCGATACACACCCGTCAATGCAATCTCATTTTATTTTACTGTTAGGATAAGGGAACTAATTTCTGTGAAATTGAGTCATTGCGTTTGCGGGGATTTGAACAACTTCAGGCATAATTTCACCACTCATGGAAACTGGTTATAAAATCAGTGAAAACTAAGAAGAAATAGATAAACACCTCCTTCAAATTTGAATTTCTCAGTGACATCCCAATCATCGTATTAATAGTGAGACGAATACTTATGGATTTCTAAGTGTTGCTTCGTAGAGATTTTGTTGGTGGAATTTCGATTCATTCGTGAATCGACATTGGTTAGAGAACCATTTGGCCCATTGTTGTCCGACTGCTTTATGGCACCCACTCGGTCCAACACCCTCCAACCAGCAGACAAACAGCTCAAAGTTTGCAAGAGGCACACGGATGATGTATTTATCATCATCGATGAGAATACGGATTTCAACAAAACTTTGAAAATCGTTAACAACGATCACCGACTGGTCGGATGTAAAATTTCAGCCGAATCGATAGACAAGTTATCCTTCCGAGATGTCAGGCTTACAAGACAATCTGATTCAAGTCCACAAAGATCAATCTACTGTAAGCCAAAGTGGAATGGATAGCTGACCAACTTTCACACTTTCCTCACTCTCTTGCCATGAGAATCCACCACATTTGCAGGGAAGATACATTGAATGAGTAATTGGAATCCTTCAGAAGCTCTGTAGTGGAAATGAATATCCAACCTCCATCATCGATGAACATCTACAGAGAAAGATCGATTCATTGCAAAACCTGGATGCGCCGAAGAAACGACTAGCTGTCTATAGCGTACCTTCTCCACACATGTTCTTGTTCATCTGGACACCCAAGGTAAGATCCGACTGTTGTAAATTTCAGTGCGCATTTGCTCATTCACTTGATCCTCTGGAGCCAAGTATGTAGGCCGCGGCAGTAGGACATTGTCTGTACGCACCCACGAACAATTGCCAGCGTGGTTGTCAAAAGGGGAACGAAAGACAGTCAATAGCTCAATTCTGGAGTACACTATCACCTCTCGTCATGCATCACCAGCAAAGACTTCTTTCGGAGTCAGACATAAATTACGACCAAGCCGTTCCAAAATATTTCGTCTACACTTTCGTCATGCAGCCAAAGCTTTGGCAATCCACTTTGATTTATTCTTCTCATTAACGGACGATAACGTCTGACCTCTGCTATCGACTAGCACTGTATATATACCCCCATATAAGTGTACAGGTATGAAGTGAGTTTACGAAAACACGTCTCTCTGTTGATTTGTGTGTTCTCAGTTAGTGAGCCATTGATGATTGTCAGGTACTGAGCAGCTGTGTCATCCTATTCTGGTGCTTTCTGCTTTCATCTATGACCCCACCGAAGATCGAACCGAGAACCTGTGAGATCCGAGATGAACACATTGCCATTCACACACTGAGGTTGAATGCAATGACCTGTGAATCACTAGTTAGCTGAATTCAAAGAATCGTCAATCCAGTCTTTTAAGGTCACTCTCCTTCAAATGGTGAAGGGAGGTTACGAAGTAATGCATACGATTATAAAAATTGTTGACTCAATATTGATGGAGCATTTGTAATATCTCAGTTGTTGGTTGTCACTGGAGATGAGAGGAATTTCAGTGAATGAAAACGGAATATTTTGCGAGAATATCGTAACTGATAGATATACTCCAAAGAATGTTGGCGAACCTCAGTATTTTTCAAGCAGGAAGATAATGGGATATAGTGAGTTTGTTATTATATTTCAGTGTAATTGGTTATCTCAACCTAGATTACTATGCCACTGCACTGGATTTACGTTCAGTTTTATTCTTCCTTCTGCTTAGTTAATTGCACACTGGCCATGTTTGTTGTTGAACATTACTTCCCTGTCTTCAGAATGAACCATCTGTCTATCATACCACTGATAGTTTTACTTAATAACAGCACGTTTGATAGGTGTAACCTGATAACTTCACTCAATATACTAACTAGAATCACTTGAAATATGCGAAGCCTTTTCAAAACTTGAGAATATTATATCACTTCTAGTGTTTGCAGAACTAGAATTCTAGACTCTTCTGAAAACATCGTGGGCAAATGATAAATAAGTGAAGATGACTGACTGGTGCCTGTAATTCATCGTGTGGGCCAGTGGGCCCAGTAAGTAGCCATCTACAGTCTTTGAAACACCTGTGTTTAACTACACTGGAAGGTGTTCTTCAGTCGAGACTGCTGAATTCCTGCGGAAACCACTAAAGTAACTATTCTCACAGAGGTAGTCAAACTAAGAAGTGAAAATATTGAGTAACTCATTCTCTGCGCTCTGTGTCACTATCGGAAGTGTGGGAAACATAATTCGTAATATTCTTATGTCACAAGCTCTCTGGCCAGATCTGCGTAGCTTTTGCATGAAAATCTCATTCAGCACATCGCTTTCTAATCGCGTACAAGTGTACATCGGCTTTTACTATCAGCAATCGAAAAATGTTGCTTTTCTGGTTTTCATGGTATGTCTTCTAATGAACTCCTCTGGATAACTGTTTTCAAGTAAAGTGTTTTGTGAGGTCATCACTTCTCCAACATTATGAATTATTCTGTGGTTCAGAGATTTTGTCAAATATCACTCGTATTCCAAGGAAACAAGGCTAATTTGTGCATTTACCTCTCAATCCACATACTCCCTCTTTCACAAGAATACCTACTTATTGATCTATATATACATGCTAAAACAAGAACATCCTTCACATACACGCACTTTCCCGCCCACGTGTTAACTGCATAGCTAAATGTATTCAGTTGAATCTAGTGAGTCTCACTACTGTTCATCTCCTTTATGACAGCGGCTGAATGAATCACTCATACACCTTATATAAACTGTAAACTTTCTGACTGAGTTGTGGAGTGAATTATTTCCTAGCTTCGCTGTCAACAGGTCTGCTGAATTTGCACACAACAGAGGAACCATTACAACTCCGTCTACCCGTCTGTGTAGTTCTCCTTAAAACTAAAATTCAGCATATGCTTCAGATATTCTTCTTTAGACGTATTCAATGGAATCTTATTGCCTCTGTCAACGGAATATTTCGTGAAGGAGAAGTTAAGTACTTGGATAGAATCAATACATTCTTAGTATTTATACTTTGGCCATGTCTCTGATTACAAACACCTTTTTCAAGTGTTTGTTTTGTTTTACATTGTATTGTACTTGATGTATATGTAAGTGCAGAGTCCAATGAGAATGTAATTGGAAAGAATATTGATTACTGAATAGTCTGTATTCGAAATGTTTAATTACCTGGTAATGACAATGAAAAATACGTTTCAGTTTTACAATGAATTATACTGTGTGTACATGTGTATTACGAAATTCAAGGTGAAGTATTCAAATGAACATGATACAGTTGTTTCAGTCACACAGTGCTAATTTATCCAAAAACAACATGCCTATTGATATGCATATTGCCAAAATATCTGCCCATAGAATGAAAGCTATTTGTTCATAGGTAAATAAAGATGAATCACCGTCTCTGCAGCGTTTAATTTCACACGCAGTAACAAATTCTAACTGTAATTCAAAACAGATTGTATTGTATTAGTGAGAGATAATTATTTGTTCTCAAGTTGAATTTCATCACTAACCGACATCATTTCGAGAAGCAGTGAAAAGCAGAGATTACTGGATAGGTTCACGTCCATTTTGCATTACTGGCCAACTAAGAGATGAAGTGCCTATAGTTCCAATGAGGTTTCTTGACTAATGAGCTCCACCAAGCTTGGTTTGAAGACAGATGCACACCCATGACAGTGACTGACGGTGACTCTACATATCGCGAATCACCTGAAGTTAACATTTTATGTATCAATAGACCCCTGACCGACTGACCCACTGACTGGTTTCAACGTAGAACTTTCCACAGGGATGCAGGAGTTTGAGCTGCCGCATTCCACGTAGCACACAAAGTGAGACAAAAGGTAAGTGGTTCGAAAGGGCAATAATAAACAGAGATTTGAGGAGGGAGTAGACACCGTCTCAGTTAGTGTGAGAGAGCGGTAGGTTCGCCTGTTAATCTGGAAATTCTGAGTTTGATCTCTGGTTGTGCATTGTGTTTACACTGTTGAAGAGCTACAGATTGGGATAAGACGGCTGTCTAGTATTCCATGGTTCCCAACTGTTCTCATATTGATGTGGGTTAGTGACGAAATTCAACATAAAATCAGTCATATTCCTGAAAACCAGACAATTGATAATAATTATTATGTGTTACATCAGTAATGGCAAGTGGCAAAATATAGCGGGATAATGAAAGGAATATTGTCATAGGAATCGTAATCTGCAATGCTTCACAGTGTGATCCGCTCAACCTTGACGGCTGACAACCGGAACCATTCACACATGTGATGGATTTTGAATGTCTCACTGCAAGGCATTGTTCGAACTCGCAATAATCATGTCAGCTTCATCACTTAAAGTTTGATCTAATATTGTATTGCAATTAAGTTATAGAATACGATTCTTAGTAGACTGTTGATAGATTTGTCTTTTCAACCTCTCCCTTTATTGGGTTAGATATGGAGCTGTCTAGCAGAGACCCTATGTATGTGGTCACTTCAAACTCTTCGCTTATAGATAGCTTGGAAATACTTAGATTCTTCATACTGCATGGAGATTCTTGGATGTAGGATGGGTCTTCGGGTCAGAACGTGTTAAGTGAATAGAGTTTTATCAAATCATTTGATCCATTATGCATTAATGCAGTACTGTATTTTTCACATATTTTTACACATGCCTCAGCGTATCGAAGTATCACATTCTGAAATCTAATCTGCTCTCACTAATATGTGCATTACTCAATACGCTATACAATTGACCCAGGGTGTTGTGATTAGCGTATTGTCAAATAAATCAGCACCAGAGGCAATCTCATTGAGATTCAAATGTTTGAGTTAACATAGATCTGTATGAACCTAAAACCGAACACATCTACCATTAGAAATTAACATCGAATATGCACATTTATTACAAATATAAACACAAGTTTAAGTGCGTTTTAGGCAATTACTTTTATGGCTTGTAGGAATTTTGACAAATTTCAGAGTATTTTGGAGTTGTTGTGTTCTGTGAGCTAGAGTGATTATGCAAAGAAGTTTTCCTTCTGGACAACGTCATCTGCAATAACTGCAATTTTGTTCAGAAGAATAATGAATGCTTCGCACATAAACTGTCCAGTTCAGAGAACACGACAACGCCGAAAATATCGACTTCAGCTATACATCTTCCACACAACTTCACAATTTCAGTGTGGTCTTTAATCCATATGGAAATCTGCAGTGAACAGTTGTTGAATGGTTTGTTCTGTAGGTCATCAGACAATCGCTTGGAATTAGTGAATGCATTCATATTTTCCTAATTAACACCGAAAATTTGATTTTTCATGTTCACAAGATTTATTCTTCACTAAACGTCTGCGTAAAACTTACGATTGCTGCAGCACACGTCCAACAGGCACTTGTAGCGAATTCCATAAAGAGAATAGAGTTCTAAATTTCAATAAAACCAAATGAAATAAGCAAAGTAATCTATACTTCAACAGGTTATATATCAATGTATATATGTGTGTTTCTAACCCTACGGGAACAGGGGAAATGATATATACACACAGAAGTATCCTGTCTTAAAGAGTCTAAGATCCTTGTCGCCCATAGTTGTGGGAAGTTAGAAGTTGCGCTATAAACAGTCCGATTATCGATATCTTGCTGACACTGGTCATTCTATCTCAGCAAACTCTCAATTCAAAGTAATGTACAAAGTGAAGAACAACCTACTAAATGGAAATACGCTTTCGTTTCCTCCTGCATTACTGAATTTCCAATCATCCAGGCAGAAAAACCGGATCTCTGTAAACTGAAGAAACCTATTCAACCACTTTTGCCATCATGATAACGACATTGGTCTTTGTTTCTTCCTAGATCTTTCAATCCCTCTCTTGCGTAATATCACATTTTCATTCGTTTATGTTTGCTTCCTGATTACAATCATGCTTTAATTTATTTATTGCATTACGTTATTTTAACGCTCTTGCTCATCTCCTCTTATTCATTGACTGATATAAACAACTGTGGCTATGACAACTTGGTTTGATCTTTTTTTTTCATTAGTTTCTGGAATTGGACTACTCATGAGTGTAACAAGGCACCACCGAAACTTTCTTTTTCTTACTCACTAAGTGTAATAGTAAAACTTGAAGTTTGACAGATGACTGACAAGCAGTGAATTGACCTCATAATCACACCAATGTTGATAATATATCTCATCATGAAGAATATTCAAGAGGCTGAAGTCTCTCGAACAGGTCCTACACGCCATGAATATTTTCTAGTTTGGAACACAGTGGACGACAGTGGATAAATATTACTTGAGATAGTGAATTGAACAATTCGTAAAAGGTTTAAATAGCTCGGACGAAGTAAACAAGGCTGCTTAACTCATTATGGATAAATTTTGTTTTGATAAAGCCTCACAGTGTTATACAATAATGTTTACTGATGACGTTTCGAGCACAATTTATTGCTCATAATCATATCAAGGTAATCACACGACTTCCTAATTTCATTTATATAGTTCCGTTGTTTTCCACTTGATTTCATTGGTAGTAATATTTTCCATATTTCAGGTATGAGTGATGAATCATTCCTATTGCATGTGTTGGGTGTAGATTCGATGAACAAGGATCCAGTAATCAACCTCTGTCTCCACCTACCTAGATAACTTCTTGGAATTTTCATCCTCTCCCACCCTATTGTGTGGTTGTGTGTTAATGCATGCATTGCAATTGCTGAGCTTTTCTCTAAATTACTTATCTTCTCTGGGTAAACCATTCTTACCTTAGCGGAATTCTTATGCTCTGACAATCTGACTACCCACGATCTACTAGTTTGACCTATACAGTTGACCTCACAGTCATTACAGGGTATTTTGTAAATTATATTATTTTGTCTAATTGGGCCAACTGGGTCCTTTAATCTACAGAGCTTGTCCCTGAGTGAGTTTGTAGGTTTAAATGCCACCCTAATTCCTGCTTTATTTAGAATCCTACGTAGGGTCTCAGATGTCCCCTCTTTATATGGTATAACTGTAGGTGACTTATATTCTCTCTTATTTATGTTATTATTACTAGTTTCACAATTATTTTTATTTGGCTTTTGGCTTTTTTCGATCCTCGTAATGAATTTTATGGGATAGTTATTTATCACCAACGCCTCTTCTATCTGTTTCATTTCATCATTTAGTTCTTTTCTTCTGCTACTTAGAGCTACTGCTCGGTTTGTTAAACACTTAACTAAGCCTGCCTTAACAGTTAAAGGACGAGATGAATTAAAGTCTAAATATCTGTTAGAATGCGTTGGTTTTCTATAAACACTAGTGTGTAGTTTGCCTTCTTCTATTCGTTTTATTTTACAATCTAACATAGTTAATTCTCCTTGTTCATTTTCTGATTCAAATGTGAATTTTATTCCTTCTACTAGTGAGTTTGTATGTGTACAGATTCTAGAGATATGTTCTGTTTTTAACACTGTGAAAGTGTCATCCACATATCTCCACCATATTTTTGGAGTAGGGTTGAACGTATTAAGGGCCATATTTTCCCAACTGTCCATAAATATGTCTGCTTAACTCAGTTCAACTCCACTACAGAAAGCAAATTACATTGATTGATAGTGTCCAACAGCAGAATCCATAACTCGGGTTTCTCCTTAATTTGGGTGTATCTGCATCTTCGGTGAGTGATGGTGTTCAAGTTCTGAGTTCACGTTCGAATAGTCACTCTATCATCCACTGGGAATGACGTGCATTCAGGTGCTGCACCTCAAGTAGAATGAAATGCACATTATGGATTCCAGTGCTAGGAACCATCGATCAAGTTTCACCACGCAAATTGCCAGACATCTTTGTGGAGCCCAATGTGGAAGCCAATACGTTAACACAGACCGACGATTTTAGCTCAGCATCAGCTCAATCAGAAGGAAACCAAATAAACTTAAATAAATGAAGTGATATTCCTCTGTTCATAGATGAAACTGAGAGTTGTGGAATGACCGCAGTCGTAAAACAATAAAACCCTTAACTTTCTTCAGATCTTCTTCAAGTTTTCAATAGTTGCCACCCTGCCATCAAATTTACGATCGAAGTAGAAACCAAAGAGACAATCTCCTTTCCGGACGTTCGTTTAAGTAAGAAGACCGATGGTACCTTGAACAGATCAGTACACAGAAAACCTACATGGAACGGTCAGTTGACAAACTTCTACAGTTAAGTACCAATTAGTCGCAAGCGAAACTTGATAATATCTCTGGCGACTAGAATCCGAAAAATCTGTAGTCCTGAATCAATAGAGGAATAGATCGCCCTCTTAAGGAAGACACTGCTCGAGAATGGCTACCCACCCCATTTTATAGACAAGCATGTTAAGCCTAAGACTTACAAAGAACAACCCATTACAGTGCAGAAGAAGATGGCCTACATGAATGTACCCTTCAAAGGTGACCTTCTGGCTGACTCCTTGAAGAAGAGGATATCTACTGCTCTCAGAAGGACAATCTTCGCTGCCACACTACGACTGACATTTTCCTCCAGACCATTGTTCTTGAACTACACTAAAGATAAACTATCGCATTTGACCACTTCCATGTGTATCTACCAATTCACCTGCTCTTGCGGAGCGAGGTATATAGGTCGTTCGATGCGAGTTTTATCTAAAAGAGTTCAAGAACACTATCCCGCCTGGCTACGGAAAGGTAACAACAGAGCAATAAGGAGCGCCATTATTGAGCATATACTCAACACTGGTCATTCGATTTGCGAGGAGAAGTCGTTCAAAGTCATCTATAAAGTCAAAAGAGGCCTTCCAAAATCGACAAGCTTCCGTATACTTTGTATTGCCGAAGCTTTAGCGATTTGGATAGAAAAGCCTGATTTATGCACACAGAAGAAACTTCTCCATCCCCTCCTACTACCATGGGTTTAATTTCAAGTTTATCTGTCATCAACATTTTGTTATCAATTTTTTTTGCAATTTTCGTATAATAATTTCTAGTAAATAACCCACTCAATCTTTTCACCTATTATCTAGTTTATTTTCATAATTGTCTCCATACTCCTTCACTAACATCTAATCTTTCTAAACATGTCTATATTACGTAACCCTACTCACATCTCACCAATCTTCACCCCACTTAGTTACAACTTTGATTAATAATCACACACTTTAATTTCTTTATTATTTTGATGATGTAATCAACAACCCACACTAACTGTTAATTTGATTTTGATTTTGACAAACCTAATGTACACACACACACACAAAATTAATTGTATATATTTGCGACTGTACAGCTAAGTGAATGAATTCGCCGAAAAGAGACTCTTCGCTGTACTAATTTCTTCTTATTTCTTCAGATCACTGTACGACTGAGGCATTTTAACATTTCTATTTCACTGGAACAAGGAAAACAGGCTTGTTGGCAACGCGCCACAAACTAATAACGTTGGTTAGATACATATGAGAGTTTCAATGTCATTTTTAATAGATTCAGTTGAACCGTAGTTAAAATATCTGAATTACTGTGTAACGTATTTTTAAAGTGGACGTTCTACGGCTCTAAAATTAACACATGTTTTACAATAAACTCTTGATGATTCTACTCATCGTAATCGAGCACTACTTTTTCTCCTAAAGAGCCTTTATCTGAACATAATTAATGCAAAATCTCCTAGTCACTGAATTTATACATCACATTATGTTTGCATGTGATCACTAGGAGTCAAGAGCTCTCTGACTACTGTTGAAATAATTGTTTTTAGTGATGATGAATGCATCATAAAGTTATTTAGGAAACAGAATCGCTCACCTTGGCTAATCCAATGTAAAAAACTATGATCCCCCAAACGACGAGCATGATAGATATTGAGATGAGCAAAAAACATCCCTCTCTTTTCAACTGTCTTAAATTCATACCTATCATAACGATTATTATTGTAATGAGAACTGCCGAGCTGACAGAAATTAACAGATATTTCATTTCACCACACTGAAAAAAGTATGCTGCACCCACAGAAATTAAGATGATCTAGGTTGGAGAATAAAATAAAACATATTACGACATTCCACATGATTATCAATAATATTTATGTGTTTGTGGTGGCATTACTCAAAATATTAAATTGAACGGTGAGATTTATACGACGATACTTCGATGCGTGTTGTTTTCTAATATGGGATGAGACGTTCAAGACAGATGCTGGAATAAAAGTGATTTCATGTGGATCACATTCATCAATACTCGTGAATGCGTAGTGAAATTAGCAACGGTCGTCTCTGTTCGGTGATAAGTAATACATCATATTACGTCTGCGTCTTCGGGGCTTAGCATTATTCAACAACATCATAGCATGGCGTCTGGATGATATGAGACACCAGATCAACATATTGGAATCTCTTATGGTGGTGATCGGCACAGAACGACTACTTCAAATTGTTGGATTTGGGACGGCCTGATGACCTGACGAGTGAAACCTGAATTTTGTGTGCAGAACGCAACCATTACTAACTTAATACGACCTTGTTGAACACTGTCTCTCAGCTTCAATTATAGAAAATGTACGTCACTCCCATGATATAATTTGATAATTGGTTATACTTGTTATGCTAACTTCTCGGGTAATTCGTGCCTAGTCCACATCTTCGGCGTGTTATCATACACTTATAAAATCAACTTGCTATTCGGTTACAGTGAGTTTAAATCATTTCACGTGTATTGCTCACACAGTTCATTATTAAGGTTATATGCAGCTTATGAAGAGCCTATGTAAACTTACCCCTCAAGAGTCACTCTTATTAAGTTATTCAAAGGATGTTTACTGGTTGTGAGAAAAGACGCGTTATGTATGCATTCATAAGCAGCCTTTCTGAACTCCAATATAACTTTACTTCATGCCTAAGGGCTGTAACACTTTTTTCATAATCGACCATCGCTGGAATGCACCATGAACCAATGCAGTATCAGTCTGGCTTATTCTAATACATCACATAATCACTGAGTGAATAATAAGTAATGCAAATAATTTAGACTGGTGTCAATTGGCAGGAAGACATGCAACTAGTCTTGACGCTTGTCGGAACACATCAACGCCACACATCTCGAACCTTGCCGGAGCTCGTATTCTTTCACACACTTCAGTCGTTGTCGAATGAATTAGTGTTATCTCCATCCAGTTCAGGTCAAGTTCACCTTCTCTTAGGACTGTTTTGTGTGCACGGATTCAGAGTGGGTTAGAAACCAGTTTATTTGTCCAGATTTAATTGTGTTTCGACTGAGGTGCGATGAAATGCTTAAACGCATAACATAAACGTCTCGTCAATGTTTGCTCTCCTTCAGTGACTTCATGGAGATTTCAGCCTACGTGTTTGACGAAAATATTCCGACTAATCCAATGTAGGAAATAGGGCGATGTATACTTTCTCAAGTTTTACAACAGTTACGGATTGAAATCATTCCAGGATACATTGCGTCACTTGGATATCAATTTCCCAATCAAACCATTGATGACTTTCTGGTAACTGATAAGGGAATTGTTCTCAGTGGGTGCATAGTTGACAAAATAGGTCACAAAACAGGCTACATAATTCGAGTGTTCTCCTGTTAAAACCGTGTGGTACAATGTATTGCTTGAAATAAAATATTCCCATTAATATCCTCCCTGACGTTGGACAGGAAGCGTAACTTCCATAAGGAGCTTAAGTCTCCTCGATACTGTGTATTCCTCAATAGTCAGCTATGTCTCACAGCAATTGTCGAAAGACACCAGTATACTTCATTAAAGATGAAATACGATGTACACTTTTAAACTACTGAGATTAAAATGCACTTACCGATAAATTCGTTAGAAGAAAATTAACTGCAAACATGGACTGTAGGTTTTTGAACAACGTCAAAATAGTGAAGACAATACCACCACAAATTCTGAAATACAAGTAGGTACATCAGTTGTCTTAGAATAAGAGTTGGACAGACCACTATACGAATATACAATGTGAATGTATGTTATAAATATTCTGAATGCATTCAGTGTGCACAGGTTCTAGTTGGAAATAGAAACTCTTCAGACTGTGATACCAACAACAATGGATCACCATATACAAAACTCGAGAAAACTGAGACAGGACAAGAAATCAGTGAATGCATTGTGTGGCAGTTCCTCACACCTGCACTAGTCAGATTATATTTGGTGAAGAAAGCAGATCATCAACAGCTTAGATCAGCCTCACCTGGTTGTCTTTCAGAAAATAATAGGGTATAGTGCATTTGTAAAGTATTCGAAGAGCGTAAACTTCGTTTCATTGATGAATAGCATGAATAACATTATACAGTGCTAGTTATCGCGAAGTTGGCCGGTGAATCAAGACAGAAAATTGAAAATAACACCATATTGTAGTGTCAATGAAATGAGTGTTGAAAACGACTTACAAGCAGATCACCGTTATCTTGAAGTGTCGAATGCTAAGAAAATATGAGAAGTAAGTAGATATGGTAATGCATTTCTTACTCTATCTGTGGTGTAGCACATGGCGTCGTTGTGTTGGAATCCATTAGGGGATAATTAGTAAACTGAATATTTTTGGTATTATTATATAAAAAAGATTGACTACCATTTTTCGAAGATTGATAGTAGCAATAGCTGGCGACTTGTAATTCTAGCAAAATACCACAGTGATCCATTATTCAGCACTCACCTCTATTGGATACAGATCAGATAGGCTACAAAATTAGGAGAAGTGTCATTATAAATCTACACTTTCAAAACCACGACACAACGTAGTCACTTTTATTTCAATATGTACAGTGGAAATAAAATGAGTGAAGTAAATCGGTGTCATCACAACTTCTATTCCTATGGCTGAGTGGTGACTAGATTTGGAAAGAATAATAACATGGTTTCTTGTAGTCTCTGTTGTGTCGATTGCTTACAACTTATGCAGCATGACTTGTACATTAGAAGAAGATCAACATATTTCATGTAAATAGATGAAGTCATTCGAAGGAAAACTGTCTCATTCAACAAACAATATGAGTATGCGATTGAATCAACAACTCCTGAGAAGCAGTTCATTGAAACAATTGGAATAATGTTCGAGTTAGACAACAAGCAATTATGTGAAAACAGAATTGACTCGATCCATCCAGCAAACGTAGCGTTACTCGAACAACTTTCAGTCTTTCCTCAGTGAGAACTGACTAGAAATAGATAACTGTCAACCTTTCTACAGGTAATTCTGAGAAGACTACTAATTACGAAGTTACTTCTACTGTGTGTTCTACTATAGTGCAATAGTAGTGTAATACGTTATTCAAATCAAGAGAAAATGGTGGATACACTCACACTTCAACTTCCACTGTTATGTAAGCTTTCCTTTGATATATATTTATGATAACCGTTTGCATAAGTCTCCAAGTGGGAGGTGATTCAGTGAAACTCGCACTAACACATAACTTCGTCTAGCCAGCTTACTATCAGATGCTAAACTCAGCAAACAGTGATGGTTTAGCAAAGAGCCAGAATCGTCACCCTGTAGGATACACTAGGATCACTGGTGAAAACTGAAGGCAGAGAAGAAATGAACTTATTCAATTCAAGAGATCAGATGGTGAACACCTCCAAGAAGATAATCAACCGATATTTTTCCTTTCGATGGTAGTAGATGCAATGAAATGGAATATTCACTCCATGTTTGAGCCTAGAAGAACTGCCTAGATTGCAGAAGAAATGAGAACACATGATACAAAAGTGTTTGGAATCTGTCCGAAGAAATGGAATGGAAGTGAACTCTCCAAACTGTTATGTGGAGAGTCAATTACTTACTCCAGTCAATCAGGTGAAGACCGAGAACACCCTGAGGCTGTAATCATAGTAATATCAATAAAAGAATCGAAGACTGTCATTGAGTGAAAGTTTTGAAATGTAATTTAGTTAAATGGAGCGAGAGGTTGATCACTGAGTCTCTGCTCATTAAATCAATACCGAAAGGGTGGAGTCTAAATCATGCAACGCTTAACCGATATATATGTAAAAAATTGTAATAAATTAAATTGGGGAAGCGAAAGAATATATAAATCAAATAATCAAGCCATGTGAATACATTGATGTGACTGTTTATGAGGAATAAATTGTGCTTGAAACATCATCCAGTTATTTATACTGTATCACTGTTTGTTACATAAAATAAACTTATCTATAATGTACTTACATTCTACCACAGTGACCAAGTTCAACACTTACAAAACCAACAGTGTGTTACGAAAGTAACTGTAAAACTGAGAATGCTGTCATCTGACCACAGTTGTAGGCATCTACGAAAAGCCTAATATATGATTGGGTGTCTGTCTGTCTATCTATCTCACAAGTGGTTATTATCAAACTAAATGAGAATTCTGAGTGGCAGACTTCACAGTTACATATTAGGCGCTAAATCAAGTTCATCATCGAAGGCAACGCAACGTGTAGAAATGTGATTCTAAGAAATTCCTGAGATAATTTCAACTATAAATATTCATGAAGTATTCATGTACGAATTCATCGAAGTAGTTGAGCTCTAAGGGAGAAGAGACAAGACTAGTTTTGTTTTGTAATTGGTATTGATGCAGTAGGAACTGGTGGTTTATAATAGTCAGTAGATTTCATGTTTAGATACATTTTCTCACTTCCTTTCTTGTATTCTGAAGTTCCAGAGTAGGCATGGCTTAATAGGCCATCCACCAAGAATAGGATCAGAAGCCCTAAAGGGGCTGGAGAACATTCTGCTATTGAATCACCGATGCATCTTTAGACCAATAATGACGCCAAACTCTGGAACCTCTGTTATATTCATTTTTGCAAAGAGGGAACAACATTTTACAGAACAAAAGCTGAATTTACTCAGTGAACGTCCACGTTTATTTATCAATGACAAATTCCACGAAAAGTGCGTTTTCTTAAACGAATTTCATCGTCGGTACTTAACCTCTGAAGTGTGAAGTGCAGTAATTCTCCTATACTATGCACAAGAGGTGTATCTGAAACACTCAATCTAGTGGGATTCCATAGACTCTGTTTCAATCTATTTGCAAAATAATTACTGACTGATCAATCTGAGAGCGTTCGGCATGCTTCCTTACAAGATTTACAAAATGTGGACCTTAAATTAATCTAGTGGGGAATTTGTCTGACATTTTAGACGCTCTTTGAACTCCAGTTCCAGACACTTTATATTTATCATTGACTTCTAACTCTTCGGGAACTAGTTTAAATTCACACATGGTATTGATCGTTATGCACTTCGTGAGAAATAACGAGGTGTTAATTCCTAACACTAATGTCAAGTCAGTGCCTCTTTATGATTCAGAGGATTAGCACGTCTCCAAAAGCATTTCCAACAGGCTGCTGTAGATTTTCATCGACACCTGACTACGCCGAACACTGAAGATCAGTTGAGCGATTGGAAAGGATGGTCAAGAAGGAACTGTGGCAGACAGCGAACCTATAGACAATCTAATAATAGACATTCAAGTGACGTTACAAATCAGAACCCTGAGTGGAACCCGAATGGGAAGTGACGAGTTGGGCGTCCGTGGGTGGCGTGCACTATACCGTGTGAAGAGAAAGCGGAATTATGTGGACAGTCATGGAGTCAGTTGAAAGTGGTCGTAGATAACCGAATGCGACTGAGATTTACTGGTGTGCACCAGTGTTCCACTTAGGAAGCAAGAAAAGTATGATAATTAATAATGATAATATACTGTTGTTGTTGTTGTTGAGTAGAGAATTAGCATAACTTGTCTTCGATTCAAGGAATTTCATTATATCTACTTCGTGTAAAATAGTTGACACACTGATGTAATGGTCATGGAATCAATTATTTCCGAGTTAATACGTAAATGGGAGACGGCATACGATCGGTGCTCCTAATCAATCCTGCGAACGAGAACCGATGAGAGCTCATTTGTTTTCAATGTAACTCTCCTCACACTTGGTGTTATGGACGGCCCTTCCAAAATCGAGGATGTTGGGACTGAGAGCTGACTACAACTCCAGACTGTGTTCAACAAAATTGCGGTCAAATCTTTTGCTTGAGATAAAGGAGATCATGAATTGACGCAAGTTCATGCCCTTCTTTCCTCATATAGTGGTAGGGTGAATACTTCCGCTGAGCCCTCTGTGTCTACTTTCAGCGCTTTCGTGATGCCTCCTATCTGGTTTCGCTACTTTTCTCGACTTCTACTTCATTGCTTCACTTTTGAAACTTCTGCTGAGGTTCTGTGAAGAGCGTCTATCTACCTGCTGTTTTCCACGCCTGGTGACTTCTGCTTCTATTGTAGAATGTCCCCTGGTAGTATTTCTGGGCGAGTTACAAGCAATGGTCGAGTGAGTATTTGTTCGAAGTGGTCATTTCAATGCTTCTTTTGTTTCACCTCTTTGATGGTCGGGATTTCCTCCCTATCTTCAAATGGCTTCATGCATGTTGGTTTCTCTCCTTACAGTAACCCTAACATTTGATGTGGTGTTGTTAGTTGTCGGTTACAAGCGACTTGTTCTCCTCAAGGATATAGACCTGGTTATCTGGAATAATATTCTGAGGTTTTCTTTTCTGTAGAGACTGTTCTTCAGTTGACATTGCGTTTTGGAACTGTTGTTTCTTTTCTAAGACCCTTCATCGTCTTTACTTTCTTGAGCAGCATTGAGATGAAGTCTATCTGATTATTGATGTGTCTATGAGATGAAATCCATATGGCCTTGTGTCTATCGCTGTGCTTGAACACGCCACCCCCAATCACCGAGTCACTGAAGTCTCAGAAGTCTCTGAAGAATTGTGCGTTCTCATTCACTTTGCTGAGAGGCTCTCGACCCTGATGAGTTCTGCTCCCATATTGACTGCTCCCAGTACAGCATTCATATCACCCATAACGATTTTAAATCACCATTTGGGATCTGATCCATTACTGCTGACATTTATCTGTGGAATTCTTCCTTCTCTTCATCGGTGTTGTTTGAAGGGGCCTAACACTGGATGACTGTAACTTTCCAACATTTGGAAACCAATCTGTTCGTCATTATCCTGAGGGAGATTGGTTCTCACTGAAAAAGAGCTTTCGTTCGTGTCGGTGATATTGTGACAGCTACTCTCCCAGCGTGCTCGAGATTATTGTCTAAGAAAGTGGAGTAGATCACTCATCCTCCAGTTAACAATTCTGTGGAGTGCAAATTCATTCCTCCTGATCTCACAAAGTCACAGGAATGATATACCGGATCTTTTCATCCATTCAGTGATTTGAGCAGCCTTCCCTGCTTCGAGCAATATTTGACATTCATGCACCTTCGACTATTCCTGCTCTCAATGGAATACACTTCACCTGACTGGCTTCACAAAGGCTTTTACAAGTCTGTTGCATTCCATCTCTCTGACTCCAGCCAAGTTCAAATTTGCTTTTAATATTTGGCTGTCCTTTGAAGCTTCGTTGGGGATCGGATAGATCTTTGGGAGTAGGATCACCGGCCACATGGTCAACCTTCCCTCCTCTCCTGTGCTTGCAACCGTCTCTTGAACTAGAAGACTAGGTGGGGTTATTGCAAACATTACAACAACGGGATGATGAAACGTTAGGCACATAGATTTCATTATAATATGTGTTCTGTTAGTCAGTAGAATTCTGAAGTGTAGTCAATCAACACTTGCTGTCCTATCGAATATTTGTTCAAGTTATTGTAAGTCATTATGACTGAGACAGAGGTCGTAGGTACATCGCTGATCGCCTGTGAACAAGATTATCCATATTTGAATTCATTCACAATATAAATGTTGAGTGATATGGATTCAGTCGTCTTTTCGAGCCTCGAATCCTCCAGCTAGTACTGTGTAAGTTGTAGCTGTCCTCGCTTAACATTCGCATTGTGTGATTGACGGTGATCATTTTCTCATGTGTCGTCGTTATTCAATGGAAATAATGACAATAGTTCAAGAAGCAATTTTCAGTTCATCTGGCACTCTGATTCTTCGACTGAGCACCTCATTGTCTTTTTGAAAAGTGGCATGTTACAGTTTAACGTCCTTATAAAACGATTCATTTTCAGTTGATTCATCTATATATTTCTGCAGAGATTCAATGAAAACTATGTTAGATGGAACACACTCACGATAGTTTTTACTTAGATTAGGTTAGACGGTAAGAAACACGTTACAAAAAGTACACAGAATCTATAATTACTGGATGTTTCTCCTTTGTGCATTTAGAATTAGTTGAGTGTGTTGTCGTTTTGAGTTTGCTAGTGTTAGCAGAGTGTACTTCTCTTACTCGAGAATCGATAAAACTCCTTGACATTACCAGAAGGTAATTCATCTGAATCACCCCTTATTACGAACATTATGGTGATGGAATAGCAAAATATTTCTCAGATGGACTTCAATAAATCATGAGCTACACCAGTCGTTAAGATTTTGTAATGGAGTCATCCAGCTGACTTGGCACTTCCTCTCCTACTTAAAACTTGTTTAAGTTATCGTCGGTCCTTAGAATCGAGACAGCTGACAACAACAGTGGACAAGAATTTATGTACCTTAAGCACGCTGATTACTAGAGACTCAATAGAAGATATCACAGATGAATCAATCTACAAGAATAAATTTCAGATGCGCCAGTATATACAGAATCTGAAAATTTATATCCTGAATCAAGTGGTAACGTTTGTTGATATATGTGAGAATGTTTCAGACTGCTTTGAAAGTTGTATGTGTAATAGTATATATCGGCTGCTGTAATTGGTTATTCTAAAGATGATGGCACTATTGTTGTCAATTAATTGACATTTTGTTGTCATTCAGTACGAACTCAGGGGCTAGTGAGTAGTGAATTCAGGACAATGATACATGGTGATCATGACGATATCTACCTACAAAATTTAGCGTCAACCAGTTCAATGTTTCGAAATACTGCGTTCGTTTTTCTTTCAGTACAGATATATGATATTGGTTTGTCAACATTTAAGATCATTAGACGTTTTACAGGGTCCTTGATATTGGTGATTATCTATAACGAGGTCTTGACTATCTTGCGATGTATTAGTTTATTCTGTATGCTTGAAGATTTATATCTTTTTGTCCAATGATATTGGCTAAAATACTGAATTGTGCCATATCAACGATTTTGAAATATCGAATTTAATTCGGCATCTGCAGTGATGAGATCTGGTCATCATTGACTTAACTTCAGATGTATAATTTGTTCAAAAAAGAGTTTGAGCAAAGAAATATATTCCTCTGCAATAGCTTCTCGTCATCGGGTGGCTCTACACTAATATATACTTTTGTATACATTAATGTATACTTTTGTACGTTGTATACCAATCTAGTGGCTATTTTTGTTAATTGGTTTTAAGTAAAGTGGAAATCTGTGTGTGAAATTGAGAGGTTATGAGGTCCGAATAAAGTGATACGCATCTCAATGGTGACTTGTCTGGTTGATACTGGACATCACTTCGACTCTAACAAAGCTTTTACAGTTATTTGTCGTATCTCACCCAACCTATGGCATGGTCTACGAGTAGGACTCTTACATACAGCAGAGGCAACCGGAGATCATCTGAACAAGTCAAATCTGTGTGTTACAGCGAAATTCGTACAGCCGTTTCTTTGCCATGGCCAAGTACACAATATATTTTAAGTTTTAAGAAGCCACATTTTCCCTCCCCTTGTGATGGCATTTATTTTGGTCTGTGCTTCGTTGCCAATTCTCTGCTCAGGTGGTGTGCTGTGCTGAGTAGATAAAGACATTATAGGTAAGAAAACATTGGTGCGAGGATGCAAGCAGATATGGAATCACAATCAAAAAATAACAATAACGATAAAAAATGGCAATATATATATATATATGTATTGTCGAGCTGAAATCGTCAGACGAAATTGTAGCCAATATGTATATTCAGCTGTAATTTCTAGTCCTATTACCTTTTCGATGAGAAATAAATTATCTCTTCCCAATCAGTCTTTTGGGTTTTATGAGTGTAGAAGTGTGTTAGTTGAGCGATCATTTGTATATTGTTGTCCATTCAATTTTCAGTAGAATGTACCCAAATCCAAAATTGAGCTTGGTAACAACACACAGGTCTAAGAATTTCAACAAAGTTGCATCAAATAAAGTTTTCTGGATCTGACGAAATAACACAGCTCATTCTTGAACAATCAGCTGAGGCTCTATTTATCCTGTTAAGCAGGCTCTTTCAGTACTCAGCTAACAGGCAACAATTACCTTAATCAAAGATGCCTGTTATGCGAGCTCGCATTTTCAAGGAAGGGGACGGACAGAATGCTATATGCCATTGACCAGGATTATGCTGCTGGCAAGCCTGTTGCATGTTAGATTGGTGTGGATCAGAATAAAGTGGACTTACCACATGAAGGTCAACATGATTTCATATGGGACCAGTCCTGTTCTGCCAACCTGCTGTTAGCTTGAAGCAACAGAGCAGAGCAATTCACTTCCTGCGTCATTTTTTGACATATCCAAAGCTTTCATGAGTTCCTTCTCAGGAAATTCTTCTAAATGGGAACCGACAGCCCACTAGTACCCTACATTCGAGAATAAGTGAAAGTAGTGAATTTTGTGCGAAATGAATCACATACGCTGTATACAGAGGACAATGTTCCTTGGTATATTGCGACGAACCATTCTTGGTCCATTCTTATTCCTCATCTGCTGTCCCTACCCACACACCGATTTCATCCCATGTTCATGTGCACAACTGCCAATCGAAGATTTCCCCTCTAGTTAAGTGGAAACGAGCTCACTTCTCAACGAAGCACAGCGTTTTTCACTGTATGAATCATCCCTTCTATTATTGTGCCTGTCGCATCGAAATGGTCCTGATTCACTTTACCCTCATAGTCGAATTACACTAGTGCTTTTCCACCTCTCTTCATTACTGTGTTGTTTCTGTATAGATTTGCTTTTCTTGTCTTCTTTCTCGCAATTGAAATAATGTGAATATATTTTCAATGTATTTTAGCTAATTAATACTAAAATGGTTAGTAAAAATCACTGTAGTCAACTGGATTGTCCTTTTCCAGGTGTTGATGGATGGTTAGATAAATTTCGCATAGCACAAACATTACTGCTGTGGTTGTGCATTTCTTACGAAATGCCTATCAATTTATTCGCTCAGAACGTAGTTGAACTTCTAATTTATAAGAACCTCACTCTAAATGAAGATCTAGACAATTAGAAATCCAAGGGCAGTAATTTTTGAGCAGATTAATTTGAGTGGTTTGGCGCCTGACCACAAAGTCCATATCAGAATAGCAATATGTATCAGTTGTAGATAAAGACGTATTACTGATACTCACAGATCCAAAATCTAAACAGGCCTGATAAACAATGTTTACAGGCAATGAATTAAAAATTGCAAAGTTAAAACTACACAAGCAAAATACAGGAAGAACGTTGTATGGAAATATACAGGATGAGCACGCCTACGAAATAGCATCAGCATCAGTTAATGTATATCCTGAGAGTATGTCAGTACGTATGTCATGAGGAGAAAACAAAGGGCAATGAGAATATAATCCTCAAAATAGATATTCAAAGCTGCTGCATCAGGTTTAGTTTGCATTTTGCCTCATCACCTGAGGCATATTCAATCTGACCCTAATGGTGTATATGTGAATCCGACTATTTCTTCAGACTTCCTGAGGTACCAAACGTGACTATTTACAAATGCATACAACATAGGTCCATATATATAATCCATAGTGTGACAAATGAAGCGAATATTCAATTAGAGAATGAGAGTCAGTTACGCTGGTGAGTAATGGATTGAGTTTCTACTACCTGTCAAGCAAGCAGTGTGGTTCTGGAGCACTTTCCTGATGCTGTGAATCGCCTACATTTTAGCCCATTTGTTCGTTTTCCAATTTATCTACGTTCAAATGTTTTATCTTCAACTCATAGATCTACAGTTTTTTCTTCAACTTCTGCTGCTCTACCTTTTATTTGTTTTGTTTACTGGTCTTGACTATTTTCCTTCTATTCTCTTAATGAAGCATTTCCATATGTGTTTTGTGCTTATTTGCAGGAGTGTCTGTTCGAAGGACAGTAGTGACCGTGTCCTGGAACGAATCATGGATTTTTCTCAAAATAAACTGACTCATCGTAGCTTTTCCATTCACTAGCAGAGTTACAGCAGTGGATGGGATAAGTCTATTGCGCTGGGATCTGCTAAACATGCATGGACACTTTAGTTCACTGTGAAGCGATCTCTTTTAAAAGTAATCCTTTTAGTTGAAAAAGTGTTCCTAATGTCCAGAAATTATTCAAAAACATTTCATTTGGGTACGAGACAGTAACAGCTAGCAAAGAAATGTGTATTGTGATATTATGGCTTTTTTGATGAACGTTAATTATAACGACACCTGTAAATACTGTTGTCTACTCACTGAACATTAACTGAAAGCAGTAATTATTTACTGACAAAATCCACACAAAAATTCAAAATCTTAATAAATTAGATAGTTTAAATGTTGTCAGTTAACACTTAGTCCTTTAACGTCTATGGAATAAACATCACAAAGATAATACATAGTACCAATGAATCATTTACAAAAGCCATACAACCGTATTTATACTCAACGCAGACTTCATGAAATCAACCAAATACTAATAACTATGTTCTAAGCAAGATTTTACATATTGTGCAGAACAATTCAGAAGGGAATGCTCAAGTGAAGAGTGAACAATTTGGAGACTGGTATTGCGTTATAAATGCAAAAGTGACTTCATCTACCTGAATGGACAAAGTGGAGTGAGGAAAAGGGACATACAGTAAAGTGTTAATATGAAGTCTGTATGATAAATGCGACAATACTGATAAACAACAATGATATTATTCATAATTGCAAAGTTAATATTCAAAAGTAAACTGAAACTGAATAATGCTTATGATTAGGTAAATGAGTGCATGCAATACTTTTGAACACACAGATCCAGTTTAACTTCCCGAATAGCCAGTGGTTGGGCTGTATGTGGTTTGCGTATTCGAATCCCTTTTATTCTATACTTAGGAACTCCATGGATCACCTCTCAATCACTTATAAATGGATATCTGATGTTGAGAGGCGACAAAATGTTCGAGAATAGAGCTAATGATACTCTCCTTTTCTCCTCTGGCTAGAAAAGCTGTACAATGTTCCAAAACGTGTTTATGGATTTCGTGTTATGTGCTGTGATATTAATTTGCTTCACAGAGTTAAGTAAATTGATAAACAAACATTGAGGTAACCAGCAGCTGTATCTTTTGCAATTAATAGTGTTCTCTGAGCTGGTTGGTTTAGTTGAGAAGCTTTCGTCGTCCTTCTGGACAACATCTTCAGCGCCATATTTAGCACAAAGTGAAATGATTCAAATTTCTTCATGAGTGATATAATTGCGTCTCTTGGTAACTGTCTTTACATATGTACTGACCATTTTCTATTGACTTGGATTTGAAACTTTCTGGTCACCTGATTTACTTTTTATTAGTTGGTATATTTCGTCTATATTAACGTGTTTGTTAATTGCATTTTCGTTTGAGTACCAGGCTTCTAGGAGTTCCCTGGCACTTTTGGTGTTTCCTCTGTCTAAGATTTTGACATTATCCAAATCAAACTGATGTCCATAATTGTCTATATGCATTGATATGAAAGTGTATATATCATGTCTTTTCACGGCTGATTTGTGTTCTTGGATTCTGATTCGAAGGGTACGCTCACTTTGGCCGATGTAATGCCTGTTACAGTTCATACAATTTATTTTGTAAATGGTATTAATTTTATCCCCTTTCTCTGTTGGATCTTTTGGTTTGCATAATATCGAATTAAGCGATTTTACTGGCTTGTGTGGTAAATCTATGTGAAACGGTTTCAGTATTCTAGCTGTTATTTCAGAGATATACCTCATGCATGGTAGAATGAATTTTCTTGTGGTCTTTGATGATGGTTTCTTGTTGGTGTTTTGATTCGACTTTAAACACTTTTGCTTATTTTATTATTGTTTATTTATTAATGACATTGTATTTCTCACAGAGACTTTATCTAAACCTTTTACAGTATTTCCACTATCTTTTGTCCATTTTACACACTTGTGCACTTACTGCGAATTACTTACTTCCATTTCTTAATGGTCATTTGTGTATGTCCCTTTTTCTCGTAACATTTTGTGTGAATGCGTGTATGCGAATGTATAGTTTCTTCGCTTGATCATGAAAACATACTTTCATCTGAAACTAAATCTGCCGTAACGCATGATAAAAATGTTCAACGTAGGCAGATAAAACCTACGACATTCAGAATTTCGAAATTAAAAGTGTGCACCTAGATGCAATACAAATAAACAAATTTGTGATGATATTAGGTGGTTGGAGGCAATCGGCAGGAAGCCTTGGACCTAGGTTTCGTGCTAGTTGGCACTCGTCAGCAAGGCGTATCTGCAACCTTGAAGGAACTCATGTCCCTTCTGAGATTCGAACCCGCGTCACCCAGTGCTGCAGTCAGAGACGTTACCACTGAGCTATTCGGGCTCGCGATTGACCTCCTGTAGGACTGTAGTGGATATTTCGATTTGACACTAGTAACTAGTGTGATGCGTCTAGTCCTCTCTTTGGTGCAGACTGAATTTTATCAGTCAGGTTGTAATGTGGCCACCATTCTAGGTAGCTCGCCATCACGGTGTACATAGTTTGTGATGATATTAGGTGGTTGGAGGCAATCGGCAGGAAGCCTTGGACCTAGGTTTCGTGCTAGTTGGCACTCGTCAGCAAGGCGTATCTGCAACCTTGAAGGAACTCATGTCCCTTCTGAGATTCGAACCCGCGTCACCCAGTGCTGCAGTCAGAGACGTTACCACTGAGCTATTCGGGCTCGCGATTGACCTCCTGTAGGACTGTAGTGGATATTTCGATTTGACACTAGTAACTAGTGTGATGCGTCTAGTCCTCTCTTTGGTGCAGACTGAATTTTATCAGTCAGGTTGTAATGTGGCCACCATTCTAGGTAGCTTGCCATCACGGTGTACATAGTTTGTGATGATATTAGGTGGTTGGAGGCAACCTGACTGATAAAATTCAGTCTGCACCAAAGAGAGGACTAGACGCATCACACTAGTTACTAGTGTCAAATCGAAACAAACAAATTTATTTGCTATTCACTGAGATAGTTTAAATCGAATTTGCGGTTCGAGATGAAATTTCACCTCAGTTTCGTTGGGAACCCGTAATTACACAGATCACAATGTGTGATCTGCTTGATACCATAAATGGTAAATGCTGAGTTAGTGATGGATAAAATATTGATAAGAATATCTCAGAATGCCGAAATCAAGGTGAGAAATTATTTCAAGGAACTATACAAATTTTTGCTGTGAATTATTTCCTGGTTCAAAAGCTGTAAGCAATGTGAATGGGGATAAGTAAGCACTTGTACCACCAACTTTTTCCATTTTACAAATGTTGCCACTAAGGAATAAATAGTCACTTGAATGAAATACAACCACCAATGGAATCAAAATCAGAATTTCGTAATCCATAGAAATATCCATCTTACACAATAGACATGGACGGATATAAATAGTAATGAGCATCTAAACGGTTCAGTAACAGACATATTTAATAACTGCATATAGTTTCCATGATTTTACTTAAATTACCCCCTCAGAATATTGTGCCAGTTTAAACTTCTAAAACATCTCAGCTTAATTTATGAGACAATATTACTAATGAATTTAATTGCATTAGAATAATGTGTCAAATTCCCCTTCACTTATAAGCCTATGTTTCTGAATCGCCTAGCAATAATGTCTTATACCATCAGTCAGTTACTGTACACACATACAAAAATAATTACATGTAATTGCTATTGTACAGCTAAGTGAATGAATTCGCCGAAAAGAGACTCTTCGTTGGACTACGTGTTTTGTTTTCATTATTGTCTGGATGGGGATTATTTATCAATTACTGTTTCACAGAACGTTTGCAGTAATTAATTCTCAAGCGGAAAAAGAGATTCTTTCCAGTTGTTTAGGTACTGATCTTTCAATATATTCAAAGTCTTACAGACTTGAATCTGAAAATTTTATTTATATCTAATTGAGCGAGAGGTTTGTTGTGGAGTTTTTCAAAGTTTATTTCAGAGATGAAAAGAAACCATCTTCTATTGTCCTTGATAAAACACCGGATATTTGAGATTGTATTGAATCCTCATTTGGTGTTCAACTTGGAGTTAAATTCCGTTCACACCTACTCAAATATCGCATACTTAAAGCTTAAATGACTGCCTACAATAATTTCTAAAATAATTTGCTTAAAACTAAAATCACGTGTTTCCGACAAAACAGCACATGCACAATCCAGATCTGAAAGTAATTACTTTTTACTACATTAGTAGTATTATTAATACGTCAGGATATTTTCTTCAGGATTTCAAAAATAGAGCGAATGATGTGGGAATTTACTTTGTGCAATTTAATGACAGTTTTCATATTTAATGTATAGTTCTCGTAATTTTGTGAATTACAAAGCACGATTTAAGCATATAGGTATTTTAGGTAAATTCTTATCAGGCTTTACAGTTATATAATAAAATATTAGTGATAGACGTTTGAAACAACGTGGATCAGCAAATGTTATAGCTTACCGTTTTCTTTTGACTAACTACTATTACTGTTATCTTTCCTTAATCTTGCCTTGTCCTCATTACTTCATGCTACAATTTGCTACCATGTGATACTGAACTGTTGAGTTGTTGTTTTTCTGTTTTTAACATTTTATTTAGGTGAACTAAAGGTTGCGGGATTACTGCTTACACTCCATCTGTCTGCTGTGAACGCCTTCTTGTTTGTTTTTTGGTCTTCCAGACAGGATTTCGCTTGCACTTATTGGTAATTTTCTTGTTGATTTTCATGTATTTAACAGTTGTGCAGAAAAAGGTTTATCAGATTAAATCCTGTTTTGATATTGTTGAAATATAGTCTTTGACTGTGCGTGACTTACAGAGGTTTGGTGAACCAACTATACGGAAGAATACAGTGAATTGTCTTCTTCGTGTCACCTTAGGCTCGTTGGTTTTTTTCCTACATTCAAATCGAAATACTCAGGTTTCCATCATGATTTAAGATGCAGAAATAAAACAGATATTAATGTTCACTGATATTTTTTCTCACTAGCCTTCTAATGATCATTAAGAACGCATTATTGAAATGGATGCATTATTGACAAAAAATAGTAGGTGAAATGGAATTATGTGAAAAGCATCAATTGAAATTTGCTTTTATTCTGTTAACTGACTTATTTTCGATTAGCTGATCGACTATAACAGTTAAATCAAAACAAACTTGCTGTGCTTTCGTTTCAGCCTTCTTGGATGAGTAGAACGGAGGCGGTCAGTTAAAATATAAATTTCATCAGGTAGTTGATCGTATGTGATTTAGTATTACATGTTTACAAGAATGGTGTCATCATATAAGATGTTACATTGGTTTGTTTTAAAGGCGTTTTATTAACTTTTCGTTTACACAATTTTAATATCTGTTGTGATATTCGCTATACTTTGCGCGAAAACATCTCCAGATTGCTTATAATCTCACGCGTATAATTTGAAGTGCTTATGAGAAACAGAAACGTATACTGTTGAACCTCTTTAGAAGTAACGATCAAAATTCATGCTTTAGACTTAAAAAGAAAGTGGTTAGAAAGCTATTGAGTTTCATTTTATACTGACTGGCTTTATTCCTTCAGAAGATGATATATATATATCTATATATAGATGGGTGGCTCCAGTAAATCCAATATCATTCAACATCGATTGTAGTCTGGACGCCCTTCGTATCAATGACATCTATTCGCACTAAATCAATCTCTGATAACATGTGGTTTTCGAAATTACGAAAAGATATTTCAGGTAATGAAATTTTCAACTTCAAATTTCTGTATCAGTAGCTCTTAAGGAAATAATGGTTAACTGAAGTGAAGTGCTATTTCTTCAAAAAGTCTAAAATATTAATATTTACTTTATTTTATTATAGCTTGATTCCACACAGTATTTCAATACAAGTACGGAATTTTCAGCATGTGATATCGGTGGCCCAAATTTAGTGGGCCGACCACTGATATCAGGTGTGAATCGGCCGGAGATCTGAAGCCGGACTATGTGCATGGCTGGCGAGCGTCCTAACCGCTGTGCCACTATCAAAGTGGTTTCAGTGACTGTAAGTTATGGAAACTAAACATTTCATGACAGGTATGAAAATAAATGAACTTAAAGCTTCAAATGTTTTTGATTACCTGTCGTTGAACATCAGGCTGAATTTACAGGATAAATGCGTGCTTATTGGATTTTAATTCATCAATAGATTCCGAAACACATTTACCAAACACTTGCTTTATACGTTTACGTCATGATGATCATGTGGCTTTAAAGTAATACAGAGATGCTGGGCTATTCTTTTTAAGTTTTCCCGATCGTAGACAACTCACTATCCAAAATAAAGTAGACAGTTTTCCCTAAGGTACGGTAATAACCACTAGTATTCATCAAATATACTCAGTGTCGTCATTATAATTAACATTGTTATTCGAGTTCTGCTCCCCGTGAACTTCCACGGAGATCTCATTTAGTTGGTTTGTAGCACTTGAACCGAAATGACTTATCTGGAAGCAAAGCTGTCAATCTGTGGAATTGTTTAAATCAGTTGAGCGAAAATCAAAGTATTTTTTTAACATAGACTTCAAATACGTTGAGCGGAACTGTTGCAACAAACTGATCCATCAAAGATGTTACTTTGTGAGCAGAGTCACTAGGTGCCCTGCCAATTTCTGTAATCCAACCTGCAGTAGTTAACCAACTGGTGAGAAAATCTCAACGTAAATACAAAGTACTTGTTTGTCAATCAGTAATTGGTGCCATTTCTTCAGCCGGTAAAATATCCAATTACTGATAATTGAGTAACTGTCATGTGAATGGGGAGTAGATATACCGGTAGGTAAGTGGATTGTAACCTTCGAAAACTACCTAATGCATCTAACAATTAACAGATAGATTATGCAGAAACAATAACAATTTGCTTTATTCCAAAACAGCACTAATGTTACAGTGTGGAATTTTCAGCATTTGGTACAATATTGTATCTAATTTTATCGAGTAACACAAAAACAGTTTTAGGAATTATATTACAGGATTGTTAATTGCAGTTCTTATTTGGTATTTGTAGTGACAGTGAAATTATGTATACACAAAAAGAATTGTAAGTAATAATAATAACGTTAGTAGCTAAGATTGTCAGTCAATTTTATCGAACAACATTTAAAATAGTTTTAGGAATTATATTACAGGTTTGTTAATGGCAATTATATTTGTTATTTGAAGTGAAAATGTAGCCACATTTCTATATGTATGTCCACGAAAATTGTAAATAATAGTAAGGTTAGCAGCTAAGAATATCAGTTAATTGATATAGTATTATTTATCAGAAATGCACAACAGATTTTGTATATTCTTTTCTAGAGATATCAATCAAGAGGAAATTCAAAGCGACAGAAAAATATTTTTAGACAATAATAATCCTCGAAAATGCGTCAATCACAAGAAGCCACCAAATCGATGTATATTAAACTGTCTCATTCAAGGGTGATTTCCAAATCTTATCATGAAGTGAAGAATGAGAACAGCACTCTGCAGAACTAACTATGCAGTAAAGCTCTTTTTATTGAGATAACGAAATTTATGCCGTCATGCAAACACCCACAGCATTTGGGAGACAATTTCACACTCATTTCTACAACATTTGACAATTTATAGACATGTGTACTCAGGCGTATATAGAGAGGTTCCATCGATTTCTGCAGGGTGAGGCTATGGAGTGCATCTCTTATTGACCGGAAGAACAGATGAAATCCCCTAACTCAATTAACTTCGGAAATAGATAACTGGTTGATTTTAAAAGTGCCTGTGAATTGGATGTTAGTCACATAATTAAATTGATTGAAGAACTAGTCACACACGATATGTTTAATGCATCCAAAAATAATTTGCTATTACTCTGCGGGTGTCTTGGTATGACAATTCCGAAACGAAGCATTATTTTGCGTGATATTGTTCTCACCCCTCATTTTTACTCATCCTTTCCTCACGTCTTATCCATGATTTTACTTCCTGAGTAGAAGTAGTGACACGTATCAACCAAATGATGCCTTCCTAATTTCCAGTGTAATTGTCTTTGATATTCGGCAATTAGAAGGGGATTACTGTGTCTTCTTATTAATGAATATTTGTCCTCCTGGTTCAGGAAATATGAAACGTTTGTTTCTAGCAAAACTGATTTCCACGGAAGATCAGGTAGACTTTAGTTTATCTTTGTTGTGACATTTAATGTACTTAAAACATATCCGTGAAGGAGGTATTCTCCCCAATTCTCTCGTTTTGAATACAAATATCTGATTTGAGTTGTTCTGGTTTGCAGAGTAAAGTATGGTGTCATTTCATCTTGGACTGCGTTTCCTGCAAGTCGTGAATTTGTTCAACTAACTGCGAACTCTGTTCAACGTATTACCAGTTCGATCAGGTGACTAGCTATAATTTAGGTGGTTCGAACTTATTCGGCACTTTGACCTGAGTCAAACTGGACATATCGCTGATGAGCCAGGTCTCAGGAGAGAGAAATGACCGCCCTGTACTTACTTCACTTCGGTGTGGCTAGCGGACAAAGCAGCAGAACAACTGGTCTTGAATCCATACGTGAACAGTCTATTCATAATATTCATACTAATTTGAATATTTTAGCTAACTTTGTAATGACTACCCTATTTCTCTTACCTGTTTATCGTACTTCTAACATTTGCATATCTCCTTTCAGCCTCATTTGTTTCGTTTTTTGATGATTCCTATTCACATTGCTTCACTTTGTTGTTATGTGACTGTGTTGGTAACGGTGTACTGTTATGTGATTGTCATTGAGATTGGATACAATATTCCATGGAGTCATGGTTTCACCTTCGACTGTATACAGAAGACGCGTTTTGTTCTGTCTGGTTCTTGCACACACGGTTGTTTGACCCCACGTTATTGGAAGTACACATTCTGACACTAAGTACGTATTTTTTACCTGAGTTCAGAACGAAACAAGCACTCATGGTTGATGTGAGTGCTATCCAACTACTCATATCAATCAATCGGTCAGCGGTATACATCATCATGCATTTAGGTATTTTATTACCTTTCAGATGAACAGGTAGAAGTTTCGCTTCTTAGTTGTGTGTCATCATCGTCATCACCTGCTGACCTATATCTTGAGTCTTCGTTGTACATCTGATGACTAACTTCTCACGAGAGATATAGATTTTGATGAATTTTCATTATCTTTATTGGGCTCAAGATTCTAATTTACTCAATATAATCATCACCAATAAAACTTATGATAAATGAAAAAGGCATTTTATTAAAATTCACTTCTCATATTTTATGTCTTCCCTTTGAAATTTTGAGAATGAAGTCGGTATTATTATTTTTATTATTATTACTATCGTGCAGTTAAGGTTCAAAATCAGCCACTTCATCTCTATAGTCACCATTGTGACAATTTGATGATGACAATACATGATTTTGGTTGGTCCATTTGAATTCACCTTGAGCCAATCAAATAGATAATTCATACTGAAGAATGATTTGAGTAAAATTTCTATTCCATACTACTGTTCATTCATTTGGGTTTACAGAACACTATAAGCGTCAAAAAGTAATTACCAAGTGTGTATAATGCGGCCGCACAGTGAGTGATTTTATTCTTCTTTCAAAGCGATTATTGTCAATTAAGGATGCACAAAAGTTGAGCTCATTTTGATCGCCGTCACATGGATACCACTGCTGCCTCTTCTTCATTTCTGTGTTGAAGACTTCTTCAGCAAGATATCAAAGTCCAGAGAAGCTATATGCCGCGAATCTGTAATCCGCGAAGTGAAAGATGCAGGTGGGGAGAAAGATTGGATTTCCGCTCAAATGATACGTCTTCATGATATGTTCAGTAACTACAGGTGAATCTAAGCGCGGCAAGTGACTTGAAATTTTAATTTTAATATTCTCTGTAATAGAATATTTCCGACTTATAACTGATATATTTAAAACCTCATTGTATAACTGGTATTGGTGGAAGTGTGAATGAGAATCACACTTAGTCGACTGGTGTTCATCTGCATTCATTTACTTCACTAATCCAACCGAAAAGGGATCAACGTCAGCCTGCTGTGGACTTTGTCCACATTTCAGCTTCCTGCCTTGCAGTATCAACATGCTCACATCAGTTACTATAGATAGTTGAGTTGGATATTAGAAGAGGCTCCTTATTTGAAAATCATTCTGTAAAGACGACAATTTCAAAGCTCCACAATCACTTTTATATTTCAACTCGTTGTGAAGAACGTTAGAATATGAACATTTGTTGTGAGAAATCAAGAAAATGATTAAAGCTCATCCAAAACTGTCATATCGGGATAAGACTGGCTTCATTACGACATGCCAGGAGAAGGTTGTGTAAGCTGAGGGAATTCTGACTTCCGTTGACTTCATCGTACAACGAGGTCATAATGGTCTTCTCAGTAAACCAACAACTATCACCTATTAAAATATGCTTGTTTGGTAAGGCGAAGTCAATCTTATACAAAACAACACTAAGTAGATTTAATGGAATTTTAGATTTTCCCATCGATTGATTGGACTGAAGTGCTCGCTCTCAGGTTGACATGTCGGCTTCTTGTGTAGATGCATACACGATGCCTGAGCATTTGTAGGTGGTGACTAGCAGTGGAATCCAGGATGCATATTTCGTCCTGTTTGGGACTCGTCAGATGGATGTACCTGCATTTCCCTATGAGTGATGATATTCCCAACGAGGCTGTCGTGGCCCAAGCTGTCAAAAGAATAACGCCTTGGCGTTTGAAACTATGGGCACTGTGTTCGAGACTCGGTAGGAACATCATCATTCACTGGGAAATGAAGGTAAATCCGGATGACGAACACCAAATAGGACGAAATGCGCATCCTGGATTGCTTTGCTAATCACCATCAACAAATTATAATCGCTAAGTATAGGCTGCCAAATCTTCAGTAGTTTCGATACGCGCGACTATTTGAAGTATATCCCCATCTTTCACTCTATCCGATATATAATCGAACACCATCCATCCATCTGAAATCGCCTCTTCCCTCTGAGGTAAAAGTGGTGCATGTGAATGGAGGTTGATTTTGATTGTCTTGCTTGATGATTATCTATCAGTATCACATCATATGTATTTTACATAAAAGTACTGCTTTCTCAGGGAATGTAACTATAAGTGTTAGGTGAAATGCGTTTATTTGTCTGTTTCAAGGGCACATTCACTGTCAAACGATATGTTAGATGTTGGTGAACACTCATAGCTTTCTTTCGTATTGTGTCATCACATACAAGTAAGCATCTCCTAGTAAGTATCTTTCCTCGTAATCTTGTCCAAATGATGCAAATAACAATAGTGGTGACAAGAGCATTAGTAACATCAACAACAATGTGATAACCGATTTTCATCCAATCGAGTTAACACTTTCTCTGGCTTTTGCCTCCATATATCTGATTCTATTTTTGAAAAGTAATTTGACGCATCATACACTTATTCCCTCCTTATTTATATACGATGCAGTTACACATACTGACACAATGATATACTCTTCATCGAAGCATGTTTGTTCAAGTTATTTGAAGTCATTCAGACTGTAGAAAAGTCGTAAGTGCCAGTAGAATTGTTCATATGTGAATCATTTTGAACACGCGTTTCATGTCAAAACCATGACAGAGACACACCAACAATTTCAAATCAACTATATTAGTTTATTGTAGCGATGTTGACCTGTTATATCAAGCGTCTACGAATACCCTGTCTCTGATATGCTGATGAAATCACTCTTTCTGCCATCCGGTTTGTTCATATTTTAATCAGGAATTTTGTCATTTGTTCGTGCACAGTCTGAAGACCATTAAGTTTTAGTTCACTAAGTGTATATATATTCTAATATCTATTAATATGATACATTGATACATTACCAGAAACTCAACAAAAGATGATTCTGATAAGTGAAGCTTGAATTAGAAATTTCAAACAAGCGAATATAGAAAAAATAAATCATAAAGTAAACTGCAAACCTAAAGGCCACTTTTCAGCTCATAAGTGACAGTATTTCTGACTACTTGGTGAGTGAGTTCAGTATGAAAATTGATTAGCTCCACTAACTAACTAGTTGTATTTTGAAGATGAATATTTTTCAATGATGAGATTACATTGAGTCATTTGGTTCATTGATAAAATAAATTTCATGAATCTTTTTATTGATTACTAACTTTGTGAGCAGTGTGTAGTGAACTCAAAACAATTAAACAAGTTGACTGTCATGACAGTGACCTGTAAACTCAGGCATCAACTCATACACGATACTGAATTATTTTGTCCATAAATCAGTTTGTTCTTCTTTAATATTGATTTGTGCTCAATAAGGAGCATATGTTGCTTTAGTTTTCTGACTTCTCTATGTATTCAAATAAAATTTCACTAGATATTGGATACATTAGCATGATAGAATTTTAGGTATTTTCTGTGGATATTTCACTTGTGTTGCCGATTACCCAGTGATTATTTGAATAAGTAGGACGGCATCCTATGTGATTGATAAGGATTGAAAAGTGTGAGGGTGAACAATTTGAAAACGTATCACATTTGCCATGATAGTCTTCTTTGTGAATAGAAACACTTTCAAATTACGAAGTGTCAAGCATGAAAACAATCAACTTCTTTCCACTCGTGGAGTATTTTGCATCATTCTTTTCATACGCTTGGCAAGGTATACGGCTTTGTGTACGAATGTCAATTGAAATAACTAATGGTATTGTAGCCATGATCTTAAATCAGAGAACAGAGTTTTATCAGACCTCTCTATTGTGGTATCACTTCTGATCTACGGATATGAACAAGTTCAGTGTGACACAGTGCACTCATATATTTTCGTATCATTCTCTTTCATACTTTGTACATCAAACCAGAAATGCATCCTATTTCACTATAGACTTGTAAATGAAGTCTTAAGTTGCCTTGTATTTTGCTTTCAATAAGGTGTCGATCAGGTGTCTGGTTGTTTAAGGTTCCTTATATTTAATTGTAAACATATAATCTCAGCGATGCGTGTTCGAAATAATCAATATTATATGCATCCAGTTGTTAATTAATTAAGCGCCCATATTCACAATTTGCACTCTTACTTATAGTAATGATTCATCCGCAAATTTATCCGAAAATGTGTCAATTCTGCTCAAATGTTTTCTTGATTCCTAGAAGAGGGGTAGATTAAGAGCATATACATATACATATATATGTATATATAAACTTGTTTTCTAAATTTACTCTGTCAGATGACACTGTGTACTCTCATTTCTATACCACTTGTTTTCTTATCAGCCAAAACCACACGAATACACCGCGTACGAGACTGTTTCCAGGTTAGTTCCTCAGTTTACCCATGCAGGTTTTGATCGATTTTGAATTTTAATGATTGATTTTTCTGGGTAATTCAAATGACTGTTGCATCGAGAAAATTCAGACTGCTGATAAGCAGACCATTACGCGATGAGAAATACTGTATGCCATCACTTTATTTATCCTACTATCAATTTTCATCAGCTACACATTGTAGTTCACCTCCTCGCATTTAGTGGATATATATTGTTAAATTCAATGCAACATGGAATCTGAAGTTAAAACTAGAAATGTAATATTGTGTTCAGTTCAAAGTTTAGTAGTTGGCGCAGTATCAAAACAAGCTGATGCATAGTAAACTTTAAACAATATTACGAACTTTTTCCTTCAACGGTAATCTGATTGATAATTGAACACTGGACTTGTTCACTTTTCGTTCATAGTATCATCTTCAATCGGTCACTCTCATGAGATTCTTCGACGTAGAGCTATACACTACTTGCATGAAATGAAATACACTTCATTCGGACTGCACAAGATTGCCCAAAGTCTCGAAGAATTCAGTAATCTGCATGAAAATAATACAAACATCTCGTCAATCAGAATGTCACTGGAAAGATATGGAATTCAACTACACGAAATCATTGAACACATGGAAGCCCATCTGAAAGAATTGGGTGAAACAGATGGCTTTTCAAGATTTCGAAAAACCGGTTTGAACCAACTCGCTGAAACAGTACAGAAGCGGATTCGACAACTCCAGGTATGCAGAGATTTCATTATTATTATTGTTATTATTATTATTACTATTATTGTTTGGAAATTCTGAAATGAAAGGATTCCTGAAATTACTGCCAGAGTAGACAGCTCTGATTAATGAGTGATTCCGTCCGATATCTTCATTTGGGTGATGAATGAATTGGAGTGGGAATCAGTATCTGGCGTATCAGTCTCGATGATGATTATAGTGAAATGGTGGGCTGATTAGCAGTTGGATCTTGAGTCGCAGTCAATAGAATGTCAGATTAGTGATCCGAAGGACAGTCTTTCGAATCTTGCCACAACCAATATTTAAATACGAATTTACGTTGTCACATAACAGATGGATATAGATTTTTCAAATTTAGCCTATTTCACACTGCCACAACATAGCCAGGTGTACTTGTAAAATTATTGTAGTACAGTGTCATGCCACAAGGCCATCGTCACTCCTCCACTTCTCCTCCCTCTCGTATCTTTGCTTGATTTCAGAGTCCGACGAACTGTCAAACTGCCAAATATATTACATTCGACTTTACGAATTTATGTGGATTCGGATGCTCTGTTCATCAACTAACTGCGTGCTTACATATGGCGTTTGAACGTGAACGAGTTTTGGTTTTGAAGAAGCACTCTTCTGGAGACATTTTCCGTGAATGGCTTAAACAGAACACAATACCACTCTCGGAGAAATGTAGTTATGAAGACTTGAATGATAAAACAGGTGTGTAGATAGTGCTATTGATGCATTGTTGTTGCATCAAAATATATCATGTGAATGTAATTTCATCCCTGAATATGAGAATTCAAATAATGATAGTAATGTCATTAAGCCAAACAGTACGATTGAAACACGCATTGGAGTATTCCTCTTTTCAAGTTGATCCTTATTCGAAATACGTGTATAATGTAAAGGCAGAAATTATGAGTTGAGGTAATGTGTGTTTATTGGAACATGACTTCAGTATTCTGAATAAAAGTTTCCACTGAGTTATTGATTGCACGGCACTGGTTATCTATTCAACGTGAGATTGAATTGAATGAGTTTCATTGGATAACTTGAAATACGACGAATAAAGTGGCTTACACATTCGGTGAATTTGTAGTACATGTACTGGTTGTTGCAGGCAGTGAACAGCGTCACTTTGGTGTGTAACTGACCACATTTTCCATCTCTCTGACTCGTCTTCATCAGCAATGACCAAACTAAGACCATAAAACCTACTTCATATTTCACGATGTCGTATGCCACTGATTGAATTATATGAGTAGTCGGACATCACTCACACCAACCAGTAGTGCTTCCTAGTCAGATTGAAATGATCTTAACACTAGACGGCCATTTGGTGCCCATTTCGGTCCGAACTCATCAGCGATATGCCTGAATCGAATGAACTCACCTAGTCGAATATTTCCAAATCACGCGAATTCAGGATGGGTACTTGCACAAACTGGTTAGACACTGAATCCTTCATTATCAACTATGGTATAAAGTAGGTGGTATTGTAATCTGAGTGATTTCAGTTTCCCATGGAGATTGTGGTAGAGGTTAAAGTAGAACTGTGTAACTTGAGAACTGTGAGTTAAACTCTACTCACTTCAATACCTGAGTGCTCAACCACCCTAGTCAGTTGTCTTTGGTCACCCCATAGTTAGCTGCATTCAAGTCGTAGTGCCACAGTTGCATAGGACAAAGTCACGGGATGTGAGGATAAGTGATGCATTGTTTTGAGACCATAAGTCGTGTAAATAATGCAATGCAGATAGAAAGGCAATGTATGCCAGTGAACAGCTTGATGAGTTTTGACTACAGGCATCAAGCTTCAAATAAATCAGTGGGGAAATTGTGACACGTGAGTGGACAGATTTCTAGGACCTTGTGGACTTGCCTAATCTTAGTGAGATAACATGACACTGGCATTTACACAGGACAATTGTAATCTGTATATAGATATGCATTATCAACTAACCCACTCAAACCCATTTTCTTCAATCTTCTTCAGATGTTATCGAATGTCCTCTGTTAGCATATATTCCGTCAGATTACGACTGGATTCCAAACGTGCTACCCAGAGATTTAGCTGAAGAATTAATATATTTGCATGAAGCACCGTATGCATGGTTTGCTGGTCAATTGACCGCATACGTTTTGCGTCCGAACTTGCATCTTTCTCAGCTAATCAACCAAAGTTTGAGTGGATTTAGGCGAAGTGATCATCCAGTGGTTGGTGTGCACATAAGACGCACAGACAAGGTGAGTGTTCTAATAAACCATCAACTGCATTTGAGTGTAACGTGGTGGTGTAATTAAACGGACTGTCTGAACACCAGATGTAAACACTAATGCCAAACTGGGAGCAAACAACGTAGGAATATAAGTCATCATGTGTCGAAAACTCCCGGCGAAATGAATGAGAACGCAGAACTCCTCGCAGACTTCTGAGACTTCACTGCTCCGGTGATTGAGGGCGGCACAGTGGTGCACAAAAAGCGACACAGATCTCACGTGACGGACACTCCGGAAGTCAGATAGACTTCATCTCAATGCTGCTCAAGATAGTGGAGACGCAGCCTGCTGAACACAAAATCGAGAAGTGGAGCAGATGTGGGCACAGACTATTATTTAGTTCAAAGGACACTCAAGGTCAAGCAGAAAAGCTTTGAAGCGACTGTTGTCAGACCAAAATTCAAGTTCGACACTCGGAATCTGAAGGAAGAAACTACAAGTGTTACCTTCACCACAGATCAGATCATAGCGAAGTCGGAGACACTGCGTGGTAACACTGAAGCAAGCTGAGTAGAAGGACATCGGAGCCACCTCTCTGAAGTTGACGTTCAAGGAAACGCGTACAACCAACTCCATAATGGTTAAGATTTTATTTTGATAAATCACAGTGTTGTACAGTTATATTAACTGAAGACGTTTCGAGCACAAACTATTGCTCATAATCATATCAAGTTATTAGTTATTAGTTATCATTAGTTATTAGTTATTATTAGTTATTAGCGTACAACCAAGTCATTGTAGGAAGAAAGAAGCAATACTGAGAATGTCATTCAATGGATGCCTGGAAGGCAACAGAGGAGAGGAGTCGAGGATAGTGAAAGAGGCAATGAATTAATGCAGAGGAGCACAAGAGAAGGAGAAGCTGAGTCCAGTGTACATCGCACTGAACAAAGCAGTGAAGCAGAGTGGTGAGAAAAGCAAAAGACAATACTATGACACACTGATGATTGATGCAGAACAGACAGGCCTCAGGCAAACGAGACAAAACAAACGGAACATTAAATCAGATAACCAGGTTGCTATGCAAGAAGAGATCAACCCAGATGAAACCAACGAAAGGTTGATGAAGCGAATTTAACCAAAAAAGGGGAGAAAAATGGAGGCAATAGACTGCTCAGTTCTAGCAACTCGTCAACCGAACACCAGGTACATTTATCCAGTAATGCCAACAACAGTCACAGGACTGTCAGTGAACACCACCCAGTCGACAATGCCATTACGTCAATGAAAACCAGGAAGGCAGCAGGTTCAGTCAAATAGATTTCCTGCAGATGTACTGTAAGCAGATCTCAACATCTCAGCGGATATCCTCACACAACTACTACAGGAAGTGTGGGAGGAAAGAAGTCTACCTACTGATTGGAAGAAAGGCTACGCTATCAAACTACCAGAAAACTGCAACCTGGGACTTTGCAAATACTGACGTGGAAACATGCTTCTGTTCACGCAAAGCAAACTACTAGCTTGTTTCATGTTAAAGAAACTAAACGACGTTGTGGATGCGAAGTTCCACCGTCAACAACCTGAATTCAAGTAAAATAAATCCTCTGCTGATCAACTCATGACACAGGAGGTGAATCGAATTCCCTGTTCATTGTTTCTAATCGAAACTAGAAACTATCTCATTATATGTGAGTAATTTTAGTGAAGAAATGAAAGTGAGTGAGTGACCAGCAGGCATTGGCGGGGAGGTCATAAGTTGTGTATCTTGTGCACAACGATGAAGAATACTTTGCGAAATTTAGAAAGTTAAGAACGGAAAAGTGATGAAGAGAAGACCTCTGGTAGGATGTGTTAGTAGAATTGTTCACTTAGCGAAATCATGTGTCTTTATGACATAATGCATAAAGCCTGCATCGATATCTGAATGTTTCTGTTCGCTTTACAACGTTATTCATCTGATTGTGTTGAAGAGCAGCAAGCGAAAGTCTAGGAATACCCACCAATGTTTTAACCGATTATACTGAAAGAGAGGAAGAAATGAAGAATCAGGAAGGTTTTTGATGGCTAACAATGCTTGCATCTTGTTGTCGTAAATAATCACGCTAAACTATTTAATTTACATTTCCAGCTTATTCGGGAAGCTCAGCCATATGATTTGAAAGAGTACATGAAGCATGTGGAAGATTATTTCAATTCACTTGAGAATACTACACCTCTTTTGAAGCCCGAAATATATGTAAGTTGTATTTTGCACTGGACATTAATGAATGAATAGTGCCGATCACAAGGCCAGTTTATACACGAGTAGCTTGAATCAGTGTTTCAACTCGTCATGGATTACTCGATTTTCATATTTTGAAGAAATCCTGACATTAGTGGTTGCATTTTACGTGTGCAGCTATGAGAACTCATCTTTAAGACTCCATCATTCGTGACAACAGATTTCTCAGCTTCCTAAAATGAAAACCAATACTTCACTAGGAATAAAGATAGCAAACACTCCTGCATACTATTCAAATCACTTCAAGTAACTTGCTGTAGCTCGCGCATTTAGGATTTTGTCGATGCTTTATTCACTAACAGATTAAAGCTGCCTTCATGTATCGACAAATAGCTCAAAATCACAATAAACCATAATTAATGATTTTCACTAAGGAGACATAAGGAGTATGCAAGTATGAGGGGAGGAAAATCACAATGAGACACAAAACTACATCACAAAACATTTGAAACACCAACCAGAAGATAGTACAACTATGTTAACTATGTCATTGCACAGTGTTCATTGTGTGGAATACTTGAGATAATGCTGTACGCAAAGTATTGATATTGAAGGTATTAGCAATGAATGTTAAAACGAGACAGAGACTCTAGACAGAGGAAAAGATTGTTGAGAGTGATCATTGAAAATCGGCAGACGACTTATTGTATGACAAATTTGTTTAATTTCAATGAAAGTAATCCGATGTGAACTAAATGTGGTTTAAGTGACAATCATTTCTGAATGATACTCATCACATATCGACTTTAGGTGACGTGGTCCATTAATATTCTCGAAATATATTCTCATATGTTTTGTGATCAGGTGATATGAACAAGTGAATTGACAGGGATCTCCCTGACATCCATGAATACCATATAACTGTGCAGCTTTGAAGTGAAGTTACGGAAACAGCATTCCTCGCTGACCGATATCTTTAATTGTGCTTGTACTTTCATTGCAAATATCTTACTAGTCGCTTCTGTAGGTTTGAAGAACTTCAGTCGAGATCAGGAAAATAATGTCAGTTAGATAGTCATTGAAAACTATGGAGCACCATGGAGCTGCTTTGTCCCCAACTCCACACTCCACCAGCACACTCACTTGACCGAACCAATTATTGCACTCAGGAACTTCACGCTACACAACAAGCTGGTAGACCAATGAGCCACTGTGACGGAATCCAATGATCCATGAATTCAAACTTCTTCCGATTCGCGACACTTACCGCTACCTCAAGTCGATGTCATCGACGAATATCTGCCTTCACATGACATCAGCTATTCGGTAGATTTCAATGAAAGTAGTTTCGTGTGAACTTACAGTAGGATTATCAGTCTAGGTTTGTAGCCATCACCCAATATCGAAAATCAAGTGTAAGAGGTGAGACAATGAGTCATGCATAGTCGTGTATAAACGTGTCAAAGTATTCGCATGATTGGAACTAATTCAACTTTCATGTGTGTCCATCCTGTGTAATGGTAATTGTGCACTACATTTCACACTAAATTACACTCCTGCTACCAAATGTATTTTTTGAGATTTACAAAGATACTCGCATTTCTTCCATCGCTTTTGTTTCAGAATTCGAATGGCTACAACATGAATAATCACACAAAGGATATTGGACGTTTCACACACAGAAACAGAAGTGTTTATTTGATGACAGATGAACCTTCTCTCTTCAACCAGTTCACCACGAATTATCCAGACTATATTCTATATGGCAGTCAGAGAATATCAATGTCAGCTAGTGTACAAAATCGCAGAAGCATTGATTCAATGAATAATGCATTCATTGACATACTGGCTTTATCAGAAACAGATTTTCTGGTGTGCACACTTTCATCAAATGTGAGCATCCTTGTAATATTTCACTCTATTTATCCTGTGTAATCAGTGTGGAAGGGATGTTTTTCACAGCATTAAGGTGAAAGAAATCTCAGACTATGTTAACTCGCTTCTGATCCACTTGTTGGATAATGTCTCATTTGACACGTCAACTGGTGAAGTTGACCTGGATTTAACATAAGCCTCGGAATGAATTCTGTCAGACATCTCCAAACTAGGGAGATATTGAATATTCAGTTCCGTGTGATGTATACTGGATTTGTAACAGTTGTTGTCACTATTCAGTAGGTAATGTGTACGTGAGACATTTCCTCAGCATTCATAATAGCAATGATAACGAAGAAGAAGTCAAAAGGAGTATTCGTAGCAGTGTCTGCCAACATTGGGTTTAGTAAACACGACTTACCTCTAACGTGTTGTATTATTGTTTGTGTGTTTGTTGAATCACGTAAAAATGCATTTCACTCATCCAATACGATATAACAACTCACTTTTGTGTTTCAGATGTGTCGTCTGGCGTATGAATTATTGCAGACACGTCACGAGAAAATGGGTGATTCATCACAACTAGCTAAATCTCTCGATTTTGTTCACCATTCAGAGGACTTCTGGAAAGTCAAATTTGATGTGCTGATACCAGATTTGAGAGCGGGACTGAACTATGGCGATTTGGTAAAGCTATACAAAAATCACTGGAACGGTTCCTCATCCAACGTCCTCATGTGGCGTAATGATGTCCGAGGTGTGGATGGACAACAGAAACTATCGAGTGTCAAGCAAACAAATTCGCTTAATGTGCCTGCATATAAATTCAGACCTGAGTTGAAAATATCCAACTTCAGTTGGTTGTAGAAGTAAAAATCACCTTCAGGTGTAATGCCTAACAACTGTAATCTCTGTGATATTTCTACCTTGATTTCTTATATACTGACTTACACAACATGCGATTCTCTTATCTTTCAAGCAGATTCGTGTATTTGTATGAGAATGACTGTCATTAAGAAGAGGTTAGTGTCCTCTTGATTTCTAACTCTTCATTTGTTTTCAATGTAACTTTCCTCACACTTGGTGCTATGGACGGCCCTTCCAAATAGAGGAAATTGGAACTGAGTAGAATTCTCAAGTGTAGTCAATCAACACTTGCTGTCCTATCGAATATTTGTTCAAGTTATTGTAAGTCATTATGACTGAGACAGAGGTCGTAGGTACATCGCTGATCGCCTGTGAACAAGATTATCCATATTTGAATTCATTCACAATATAAATGTTGAGTGATATGGATTCAGTCGTCTTTTCGAGCCTCGAATCCTCCAGCTAGTACTGTGTAAGTTGTAGCTGTCCTCGCTTAACATTCGCATTGTGTGATTGACGGTGATCATTTTCTCATGTGTCGTCGTTATTCAATGGAAATAATGACAATAGTTCAAGAAGCAATTTTCAGTTCATCTGGCACTCTGATTCTTCGACTGAGCACCTCATTGTCTTTTTGAAAAGTGGCATGTTACAGTTTAACGTCCTTATAAAACGATTCATTTTCAGTTGATTCATCTATATATTTCTGCAGAGATTCAATGAAAACTATGTTAGATGGAACACACTCACGATAGTCTTTACTTAGATTAGGTTAGACGGTAAGAAACACGTTACAAAAAGTACACAGAATCTATAATTACTGGATGTTTCTCCTTTGTGCATTTAGAATTAGTTGAGTGTGTTGTCGTTTTGAGTTTGCTAGTGTTAGCAGAGTGTACTTCTCTTACTCGAGAATCGATAAAACTCCTTGACATTACCACAACGTAATTCATCTGAATCACCCCTTATTACGAACATTATGGTGATGGAATAGCAAAATATTTCTCAGATGGACTTCGATAAATCAAGTGCTATAATACTCCTTAAGATTTTGTAATGGAGTCATCCAGCTGACTTGGCACTTCCTCTCCTACTTAAAACTTGTTTAAGTTATCGTCGGTCCTTAGAATCGAGACAGCTGACAACAACAGTGGACAAGAATTCATGTACCTTAAACACGCTGATTACTAGAGACTCAATAGAAGATATCACAGATGAATCAATCTACAAGAATAAATTCCAGATGCGCCAGTATATACAGAATCTGAAAATTAATATCCTGAATCAAGTGGTAACGTTTGTTGATATATGTGAGAATGTTTCAGACTGCTTTGAAAGTTGTATGTGTAATAGTCTATATCGGCTGCTGTAATTGGTTATTCTAAAGATGATGGCACTATTGTTGTCAGTTAATTGACATTTTATTGTCATTCAGTACGAACTCAGGGGCTAGTGAGTAGTGAGTTCAGGACAATGATACATGGTGATCATGACGATATCTACCTACAAAATTAAGCGTCAACCAGTTCAATGTTTCGAAATACTGCGTTCGTTTTTCTTTCAGTACAGATATATGATATTGGTTTGTCAACATTTAAGATCATTAGACGTTTTACAGGGTGCTTGATATTGGTGATTATCTATAACGAGGTGTTGACTATCTTGCGATGTATTAGTTTATTCTGTATGCTTGAAGATGTATGTCTTTTTGTCCTGTGATATTAGCTAAAATACTGAATTGTGCCATATCAACGATTTTGAAATATCGAATTTAATTCGGCATCTGCAGTGATGAGATCTGGTCATCATTGACTTAACTTCAGATGTATAATTTGTTCAAAAAAGAGTTTGAGCATAGAAATATATTCCTCTGCAATAGCTTCTCGTCATCGGGTGGCTCTACACTAATATATACTTTTGTATACATTAATGTATACTTTTGTACGTTGTATACCAATCTAGTGGCTATTTTTGTTAATCGGTTTTAAGTAAAGTGGAAACCTTTGTGTGAAATTGAGACGTTATGAGGTCCGAATAAAGCGATACGCATCTCAATGGTGGCTTGTCTGGTTGATACTGAACATCACTTCGACTCTAACAAAGCTTTTACAGTTATTTGTCGTATCTCACCTAACCTATGGCATGGTCTACGAGTAGGACTCTTACATACAGCAGAGGCAACCGGAGATCATCTGAACAAGTCAAATCTGTGTGTTACGTGGAAATTTGTACAGCCGTTTCTTTGCCATGGCCAAGTACACAATATATTTTAAGAAGCCACATTTTCCCTCCCCTTGTGATGGCATTTATTTTGGTCTGTGCTTCGTTGCCAATTCTCTGCTCAGGTGGTGTGCTGTGCTGAGTAGATAAAGACATTATAGGTAAGAAAACATTGGTGCGAGGATGCAAGCAGATATGGAATCACAATCAAAAAATAACAATGACGATAAAAAATGGCAATTTATATATTGTCGAGCTGAAATCGTCGAACGAAATTGTAGCCAATATGTATATTCAGCTGTAATTTCTAGTCCTATTACCTTTTCGATGAGAAATAAATTATCTCTTCCCAATCAGTCTTTTGGGTTTTATGAGTGTAGAAGTGTGTTAGTTGAGAGATCATTTGTATATTGTTGTTCATTCAATTTTCAGTAGAATGTACCCAAATCCAAAATTGTGCTTGGTAACAACACACAGGTCTAGGAATTTCAACAAAGTTGCATCAAATAAAGTTTTCTGGATCTGACGAAATAACACAGCTCATTCTTGAACAATCAGCTGAGGCTCTATTTATCCTGTTAAGCAGGCTCTTTCAGTACTCAGCTAACAGGCAACAATTACCTTAATCAAAGATGCCTGTTATGCGAGCTCGCATTTTCAAGGAAGGGGATGGACAGAATGCTATATGCCATTGACCAGGATTATGCTGCTGGCAAGCCTGTTGCATGTTAGATTGGTGTGGATCAGAATAAAGTGGACTTACCACATGAAGGTCAACATGATTTCATATGGGACTAGTCCTGTTCTGCCAACCTGCTGTTAGCTTGAAGCAACAGAGCAGAGCAATTCACTTCCTGCGTCATTTTTTGACATATCCAAAGCTTTCATGAGTTCCTTCTCAGGAAATTCTTCTAAATGGGAACCGACAGCCCACTAGTACCCTACATTCGAGAATAAGTGAAAGTAGTGAATTTTGTGCGAAATTAATCACATACGCTGTATACAGAGGACAATGTTCCTTGGTATATTGCGACGAACCATTCTTGGTCCATTCTTATTCCTCATCTGCTGTCCCTACTCACACACCGATTTCATCCCATGTTCATGTGCACAACTGCCAATCGAAGATTTCCCCTCTAGTTAAGTGGAAACGAGCTCGCTTCTCAACGAAGCACAGCGTTTTTCACTGTATGAATCATCCCTTCTATTATTGTGCCTGTCGCATCGAAATGGTCCTGATTCACTTTACCCTCATAGTCGAATTACACTAGTGCTTTTCCACCTCTCTTCATTACTGTGTTGTTTCTGTATAGATTTGCTTTTCTTGTCTTCTTTCTCGCAATTGAAATAATGTGAATATATTTTCAATGTATTTTAGCTAATTAATACTATAATGGTTAGTAAAAATCACTGTAGTCAACTGGATTGTCCTTTTCCAGGTGTTGATGGATGGTTAGATAAATTTCGCATAGCACAAACATTACTGCTGTGGTTGTGCATTTCTTACGAAATGCCTTTCAATTTATTCGCTCAGAACGTAGTTGAACTTCTAATTTATAAGGACCTCACTCTAAATGAAGATCTAGACAATAAGAAATCCAAGGGCAGTAATTTTTGAGCAGATTAATTTGAGTGGTTTGGCGCCTGACCACAAAGTCCATATCAGAATAGCAATATGTATCAGTTGTAGATAAAGACGTATTACTGATACTCACAGATCCGAAATCTAAACAGGCCTGATAAACAATGTTTACAGGCAATGAATTAAAAATTGCAAAGTTAAAACTACACAAGCAAAATACAGGAAGAACGTTGTATGGAAATATACAGGATGCACACGCCTACGAAATAGCATCAGTATCAGTTAATGTATATCCTGAGAGTATGTCAGTACGTATGTCATGAGGAGAAAACAAAGGGCAATGAGAATATAATCCTCAAAATAGATATTCAAAGCTGCTGCATCAGGTTTAGTTTGCATTTTGCCTCATCACCTGAGGCATATTCAATCTGACCCTAATGGTGTATATGTGAATCCGACTATTTCTTCAGACTTCCTGAGGTACCAAACGTGACTATTTACAAATGCATACAACATAGGTCCATATATATAATCCATAGTGTGACAAATGAAGCGAATATTCAATTAGAGAATGAGAGTCAGTTACGCTGGTGAGTAATGGATTGAGTTTCTACTACCTGTCAAGCAAGCAGTGTGGTTCTGGAGCACTTTCCTGATGCTGTGAATCGCCTACATTTTAGCCCATTTGTTCGTTTTCCAATTTATCTACGTTCAAATGTTTTATCTTCAACTCATAGATCTACAGTTTTTATCTTCAACTTCTGCTGCTCTACCTTTTATTTGTTTTGTTTACTGGTCTTGACTATTTTCCTTCTATTCTCTTAATGAAGCATTTCCATATGTGTTTTGTGCTTATTTGCAGGAGTGTCTGTTCGAAGGCCAGTAGTGACCGTGTCCTGGAACGAATCATGGATTTTTCTCAAAATAAACTGACTCATCGTAGCTTTTCCATTCACTAGCAGAGTTACAGCAGCGGATGGGATAAATCTATTGCGCTGGGATCTGCTAAACATGCATGGACACTTTAGTTCACTGTGAAGCGATCTCTTTTAAAAGTAATCCTTTTAGTTGAAAAAGTGTTCCTAATGTCCAGAAATTATTCAAAAACATTTCATTTGGGTACGAGACAGTAACAGCTAGCAAAGAAATGTGTATTGTGATATTATGGCTTTTTTGATGAACGTTAATTATAACGACACCTGTAAATACTGTTGTCTACTCACTGAACATTAACTGAAAGCAGTAATTATTTACTGACAAAATCCACACAAAAATTCAAAATCTTAATAAATTAGATAGTTTAAATGTTGTCAGTTAACACTTAGTCCTTTAACGTCTATGGAATAAACATCACAAAGAGAATACATAGTACCAATGAATCATTTACAAAAGCCATACAACCGTATTTATACTCAACGCAGACTTCATGAAATCAACCAAATACTAATAACTATGTTCTAAGTAAGATTTTACATATTGTGCAGAACAATTCAGAAGGGAATGCTCAAGTGAAGAGTGAACAATTTGGAGACTGGTATTGCGTTATAAATGCAAAAGTGACTTCATGTACCTGGATGCACAAAGTGGAGTGAGGAAAAGGGACATACAGTAAAGTGTTAATATGAAGTCTGTATGATAAATGCGACAATACTGATAAACAACAATGATATTATTCATAATTGCAAAGTTAATATTCAAAAGTAAACTGAAACTGAATAATGTTTATGATTAGGTAAATGAGTGCATGCAATACTTTTGAACACACAGATCCAGTTTAACTTCCCGAATAGCCAGTGGTTGGGCTGTATGTGGTTTGCGTATTCGAATCCCTTTTATTCTATACTTAGGAACTCCATGGATCACCTCTCAATCACTTATAAATGGATATCTGATGTTGAGAGGCGACAAAATGTTCGAGAATAGAGCTAATGATACTCTCCTTTTCTCCTCTAGCTAGAAAAGCTGTACAATGTTCCAAAACGTGTTTATGGATTTCGTGTTATGTGCTGTGATATTAATTTGCTTCACAGAGTTAAGTAAATTGATAAACAAACATTGAGGTAACCAGCAGCTGTATCTTTTGCAATTAATAGTGTTCTCTGAGCTGGTTGGTTTAGTTGAGAAGCTTTCGTCGTCCTTCTGGACAACATCTTCAGCGCCATATTTAGCACAAAGTGAAATGATTCAAATTTCTTCATGAGTGATATAATTGCGTCTCTTGGTAACTGTCTTTACATATGTACTGACCATTTTCTATTGACTTGGATTTGAAACTTTCTGGTCACCTGATTTACTTTTTATTAGTTGGTATATTTCGTCTATATTAACGTGTTTGTTAATTGCATTTTCGTTTGAGTACCAGGCTTCTAGGAATTCCCTGGCACTTTTGGTGTTTCCTCTGTCTAAGATTCTGACATTATCCCAATCAAACTGATGACCATAATTGTCTATATGCATTGATATGAAAGTGTATATATCATGTCTTTTCACGGCTGATTTGTGTTCTTGGATTCTGATTCGAAGGGGACGCTCACTTTGGCCGATGTAATGCCTGTTACAGTTCACACAATTTATTTTGTAAATGGTATTAATTTTATCCCCTTTCTCTGTTGGATCTTTTGGTTTGCATAATATCGAATTAAGCGATTTTACTGGCTTGTGTGCTGTATCTATGTGAAACGGTTTCAGTATTCCAGCTATTACTTCAGAGATATTCCTCATGTATGGTAGAATGAATTTTCTTGTGGTTTTTGATGATGGTTTCTTGTCGGTGTTTTGATTCGACTTTAAATACTTTTGCTTATTTTATTATTGTTTATTTATTAATGACATTGTATTTCTCACAGAGACTTTTTCTAAACCTTTTACAGTATTTCCACTATCTTTTGTCCATTTTACACACTTGTGCACTTACTGCGAATTACTTACTTCCATTTCTTAATGGTCATTTGTGTATGTCCCTTTTTCTCGTAACATTTTGTGTGAATGCGTGTATGCGAATGTATAGTTTCTTCGCTTGATCATGAAAACATACTTTCATCTGAAACTAAATCTGCCGTAACGCATGATAAAAATGTTCAACGTAGGCAGATAAAACCTACGACATTCAGAATTTCGAAATTAAAAGTGTGCACCTAGATGCAATACAAATAAACAAATTTATTTGCTATTCACTGAGATAGTTTAAATCGAATTTGCGGTTCGAGATGAAATTTCACCTCAGTTTCGTTGGGAACCCGTAATTACACAGATCACAATGTGTGATCTGCTTGATACCATAAATGGTAAATGCTGAGTTAGTGATGGATAAAATATTGATAAGAATATCTCAGAATGCCGAAATCAAGGTGAGAAATTATTTCAAGGAACTATACAAATTTTTGCTGTGAATTATTTCCTGGTTCAAAAGCTGTAAGCAATGTGAATGGGGATAAGTAAGCACTTGTACCACCACCTTTTTCTATTTTACTAATGTTGCCACTAAGGAATAAATAGTCACTTGAATGAAATACAACCACCAATGGAATCAAAATCAGAATTTCGTAATCCATAGAAATATCCGTCTTACACAATAGACATGGACGGATATAAATAGTAATGAGCATCTAAACGGTTCAGTAACAGACATATTTAATAACTGCATATGGTTTCCATGATTTTACTTAAATTACCCCCTCAGAATATTGTGCCAATTTAAACTTCCAAAACACCTCAGCTTAATTTATGAGACAATATTACTAATGAATTTAATTGCATTAGAATAATGTGTCAAATTCCCCTTCACTTATAAGCCTATGTTTCTGAATCGCCTAGCAATAATGTCTTATACCATCAGTCAGTTACTGTACACACATACAAAAATAATTACATGTAATTGCTATTGTACAGCTAAGTGAATGAATTCGCCGAAAAGAGACTCTTCGTTGGACTACGTGTTTTGTTTTCATTATTGTCTGGATGGGGATTATTTATCAATTACTGTTTCACAGAACGTTTGCAGTAATTAATTCTCAAGCGGAAAAAGAGATTCTTTCCAGTTGTTTAGGTACTGATCTTTCAATATATTCAAAGTCTTACAGACTTGAATCTGAAAATTTTATTTATATCTTATTGAGCGAGAGGTTTGTTGTGGAGTTTTTCAAAGTTTATTTCAGAGATGAAAAGAAACCATCTTCTATTGTCCTTGATAAAACACCGGATATTTGAGATTGTATTGAATCCTCATTTGGTGTTCAACTTGGAGTTAAATTCCGTTCGCACCTACTCAAATATCGCATACTTAAAGCCTAAATGACCGCCTACAATAATTTCTAAAATAATTTGCTTAAAAATAAAATCACGTGTTTCCGACAAAACAGCACATGCACAATCGAGGTCTGAAAGTAATTACTTTTTACTACATTAGTAGTATTATTATTACGTCAGGATATTTTCTTCAGGATTTCAAAAATAGAGCGAATGATGTGGGAATTTACTTTGTGCAATTTAATGACAGTTTTCATATTTAATATATAGTTCTCGTAATTTTGTGAATTACAAAGCACGATTTAAGCATATAGGTATTTTAGGTAAATTCTTACCAGGCTTTACAGTTATATAATAAAATATTAGTGATAGACGTTTGAAACAACGTGGATCAGCAAATGTTATAGCTTACCGTTTTCTTTTGACTAACTACTATTACTGTTATCTTTCCTTAATCTTGCCTTGTCCTCATTACTTCATGCTACAATTTGCTACCATGTGATACTGAACTGTTGAGTTGTTGTTTTTCTGTTTTTAACATTTTATTTAGGTGAACTAAAGGTTGCGGGATTACTGCTTACACTCCATCTGTCTGCTGTGAACGCCTTCTTGTTTGTTTTTTGGTCTTCCAGACAGGATTTCGCTTGCACTTATTGGTAATTTTCTTGTTGATTTTCATGTATTTAACAGTTGTGCAGAAAAAGGTTTATCAGATTAAATCCTGTTTTGATATTGTTGAAATATAGTCTTTGACTGTGCGTGACTTACAGAGGTTTGGTGAACCAACTATACGGAAGAATACAGTGAATTGTCTTCTTCGTGTCACCTTAGGCTCGTTGGTTTTTTTCCTACATTCAAATCGAAATACTCAGGTTTCCATCATGATTTAAGATGCAGAAATAAAACAGATATTAATGTTCACTGATATTTTTTCTCACTAGCCTTCTAATGATCATTAAGAACGCATTATTGAAATGGATGCATTATTGACAAAAAATAGTAGGTGAAATGGAATTATGTGAAAAGCATCAATTGAAATTTGCTTTTATTCTGTTAACTGACTTATTTTCGATTAGCTGATCGACTATAACAGTTAAATCAAAACAAACTTGCTGTGCTTTCGTTTCAGCCTTCTTGGATGAGTAGAACGGAGGCGGTCAGTTAAAATATAAATTTCATCAGGTAGTTGATCGTATGTGATTTAGTATTACATGTTTACAAGAATGGTGTCATCATATAAGATGTTACATTGGTTTGTTTTAAAGGCGTTTTATTAACTTTTCGTTTACACAATTTTAATATCTGTTGTGATATTCGCTATACTTTGCGCGAAAACATCTCCAGATTGCTTATAATCTCACGCGTATAATTTGAAGTGCTTATGAGAAACAGAAACGTATACTGTTGAACCTCTTTAGAAGTAACGATCAAAATTCATGCTTTAGACTTAAAAAGAAAGTGGTTAGAAAGCTATTGAGTTTCATTTTATACTGACTGGCTTTATTCCTTCAGAAGATGATATATATATATATCTATATATAGATGGGTGGCTCCAGTAAATCCAATATCATTCAACATCGATTGTAGTCTGGACGCCCTTCGTATCAATGACATCTATTCGCACTAAATCAATCTCTGATAACATGTGGTTTTCGAAATTACGAAAAGATATTTCAGGTAATGAAATTTTCAACTTCAAATTTCTGTATCAGTAGCTCTTAAGGAAATAATGGTTAACTGAAGTGAAGTGCTATTTCTTCAAAAAGTCTAAAATATTAATATTTACTTTATTTTATTATAGCTTGATTCCACACAGTATTTCAATACAAGTACGGAATTTTCAGCATGTGATATCGGTGGCCCAAATTTAGTGGGCCGACCACTGATATCAGGTGTGAATCGGCCGGAGATCTGAAGCCGGACTATGTGCATGGCTGGTGAGCGTCCTAACCGCTGTGCCACTATCAAAGTGGTTTCAGTGACTGTAAGTTATGGAAACTAAACATTTCATGACAGGTATGAAAATAAATGAACTTAAAGCTTCAAATGTTTTTGATTACCTGTCGTTGAACATCAGGCTGAATTTACAGGATAAATGCGTGCTTATTGGATTTTAATTCATCAATAGATTCCGAAACACATTTACCAAACACTTGCTTTATACGTTTACGTCATGATGATCATGTGGCTTTAAAGTAATACAGAGATGCTGGGCTATTCTTTTTAAGTTTTCCCGATCGTAGACAACTCACTATCCAAAATAAAGTAGACAGTTTTCCCTAAGGTACGGTAATAACCACTAGTATTCATCAAATATACTCAGTGTCGTCATTATAATTAACATTGTTATTCGAGTTCTGCTCCCCGTGAACTTCCACGGAGATCTCATTTAGTTGGTTTGTAGCACTTGAACCGAAATGACTTATCTGGAAGCAAAGCTGTCAATCTGTGGAATTGTCTAAATCAGTTGAGCGAAAATCAAAGTATTTTTTTAACATAGACTTCAAATACGTTGAGCGTAACTGTTGCAACAAACTGATCCATCAAAGATGTTACTTTGTGAGCAGAGTCACTGGGTGCCCTGCCAATTTCTGTAATCCAACCTGCAGTAATTAACCAACTGGTGAGAAATTCTCAACGTAAATACAAAGTACTTGTTTGTCAATCAGTAATTGGTGCCATTTCTTCAGCCGGTAAAATATCCAATTACTGATAATTGAGTAACTGTCATGTGAATGGGGAGTAGATATACCGGTAGGTAAGTGGATTGTAACCTTCGAAAACTACCTAATGCATCTAACAATTAACAGATAGATTATGCAGAAACAATAACAATTTGCTTTATTCCAAAACAGCACTAATGTTACAGTGTGGAATTTTCAGCATTTGGTACAATATTGTATCTAATTTTATCGAGTAACACAAAAACAGTTTTAGGAATTATATTACAGGATTGTTAATGGCAGTTCTTATTTGGTATTTGTAGTGACAGTGAAATTATGTATACACAAAAAGAATTGTAAGTAATAATAATAGCGTTAGTAGCTAAGATTGTCAGTCAATTTTATCGAACAACATTTAAAATAGTTTTAGGAATTATATTACAGGTTTGTTAATGGCAATTATATTTGTTATTTGAAGTGAAAATGTAGCCACATTTCTATATGTATGTCCACGAAAATTGTAAATAATAGTAAGGTTAGCAGCTAAGAATATCAGTTAATTGATATAGTATTATTTATCAGAAATGCACAACAGATTTTGTATATTCTTTTCTAGAGATATCAATCAAGAGGAAATTCAAAGCGACAGAAAAATATTTTTAGACAATAATAATCCTCGAAAATGCGTCAATCACAAGAAGCCACCAAATCGATGTATATTAAACTGTCTCATTCAAGGGTGATTTCCAAATCTTATCATGAAGTGAAGAATGAGAACAGCACTCTGCAGAACTAACTATGCAGTAAAGCTCTTTTTATTGAGATAACGAAATTTATGCCGTCATGCAAACACCCACAGCATTTGGGAGACAATTTCACACTCATTTCTACAACATTTGACAATTTATAGACATGTGTACTCAGGCGTATATAGAGAGGTTCCATCGATTTCTGCAGGGTGAGGCTATGGAGTGCATCTCTTATTGACCGGAAGAACAGATGAAATCCCCTAACTCAATTAACTTCGGAAATAGATAACTGGTTGATTTTAAAAGTGCCTGTGAATTGGATGTTAGTCACATAATTAAATTGATTGAAGAACTAGTCACACACGATATGTTTAATGCATCCAAAAATAATTTGCTATTACTCTGCGGGTGTCTTGGTATGACAATTCCGAAACGAAGCATTATTTTGCGTGATATTGTTCTCACCCCTCATTTTTACTCATCCTTTCCTCACGTCTTATCCATGATTTTACTTCCTGAGTAGAAGTAGTGACACGTATCAACCAAATGCCTTCCTAATTTCCAGTGTAATTGTCTTTGATATTCGGCAATTAGAAGGGGATTACTGTGTCTTCTTATTAATGAATATTTGTCCTCCTGGTTCAGGAAATATGAAACGTTTGTTTCTAGCAAAACTGATTTCCACGGAAGATCAGGTAGACTTTAGTTTATCTTTGTTGTGACATTTAATGTACTTAAAACATATCCGTGAAGGAGGTATTCTCCCCAATTCTCTCGTTTTGAATACAAATATCTGATTTGAGTTGTTCTGGTTTGCAGAGTAAAGTATGGTGTCATTTCATCTTGGACTGCGTTTCCTGCAAGTCGTGAATTTGTTCAACTAACTGCGAACTCTGTTCAACGTATTACCAGTTCGATCAGGTGACTAGCTATAATTTAGGTGGTTCGAACTTATTCGGCACTTTGACCTGAGTCAAACTGGACATATCGCTGATGAGCCAGGTCTCAGGAGAGAGAAATGACCGCCCTGTACTTACTTCACTTCGGTGTGGCTAGCGGACAAAGCAGCAGAACAACTGGTCTTGAATCCATACGTGAACAGTCTATTCATAATATTCATACTAATTTGAATATTTTAGCTAACTTTGTAATGACTACCCTATTTCTCTTACCTGTTTATCGTACTTCTAACATTTGCATATCTCCTTTCAGCCTCATTTGTTTCGTTTTTTGATGATTCCTATTCACATTGCTTCACTTTGTTGTTATGTGACTGTGTTGGTAACGGTGTACTGTTATGTGATTGTCATTGAGATTGGATACAATATTCCATGGAGTCATGGTTTCACCTTCGACTGTATACAGAAGACGCGTTTTGTTCTGTCTGGTTCTTGCACACACGGTTGTTTGACCCCACGTTATTGGAAGTACACATTCTGACACTAAGTACGTATTTTTTACCTGAGTTCAGAACGAAACAAGCACTCATGGTTGATGTGAGTGCTATCCAACTACTCATATCAATCAATCGGTCAGCGGTATACATCATCATGCATTTAGGTATTTTATTACCTTTCAGATGAACAGGTAGAAGTTTCGCTTCTTAGTTGTGTGTCATCATCGTCATCACCTGCTGACCTATATCTTGAGTCTTCGTTGTACATCTGATGACTAACTTCTCACGAGAGATATAGATTTTGATGAATTTTCATTATCTTTATTGGGCTCAAGATTCTAATTTACTCAATATAATCATCACCAATAAAACTTATGATAAATGAAAAAGGCATTTTATTAAAATTCACTTCTCATATTTTATGTCTTCCCTTTGAAATTTTGAGAATGAAGTCGGTATTATTATTTTTATTATTATTACTATCGTGCAGTTAAGGTTCAAAATCAGCCACTTCATCTCTATAGTCACCATTGTGACAATTTGATGATGACAATACATGATTTTGGTTGGTCCATTTGAATTCACCTTGAGCCAATCAAATAGATAATTCATACTGAAGAATGATTTGAGTAAAATTTCTATTCCATACTACTGTTCATTCATTTGGGTTTACAGAACACTATAAGCGTCAAAAAGTAATTACCAAGTGTGTATAATGCGGCCGCACAGTGAGTGATTTTATTCTTCTTTCAAAGCGATTATTGTCAATTAAGGATGCACAAAAGCTGAGCTCATTTTGATCGCCGTCACATGGATACCACTGCTGCCTCTTCTTCATTTCTGTGTTGAAGACTTCTTCAGCAAGATATCAAAGTCCAGAGAAGCTATATGCCGCGAATCTGTAATCCGCGAAGTGAAAGATGCAGGTGGGGAGAAAGATTGGATTTCCGCTCAAATGATACGTCTTCATGATATGTTCAGTAACTACAGGTGAATCTAAGCGCGGCAAGTGACTTGAAATTTTAATTTTAATATTCTCTGTAATAGAATATTTCCGACTTATAACTGATATATTTAAAACCTCATTGTATAACTGGTATTGGTGGAAGTGTGAATGAGAATCACACTTAGTCGACTGGTGTTCATCTGCATTCATTTACTTCACTAATCCAACCGAAAAGGGATCAACGTCAGCCTGCTGTGGACTTTGTCCACATTTCAGCTTCCTGCCTTGCAGTATCAACATGCTCACATCAGTTACTATAGATAGTTGAGTTGGATATTAGAAGAGGCTCCTTATTTGAAAATCATTCTGTAAAGACGACAATTTCAAAGCTCCACAATCACTTTTATATTTCAACTCGTTGTGAAGAACGTTAGAATATGAACATTTGTTGTGAGAAATCAAGAAAATGATTTAAGCTCATCCAAAACTGTCATATCGGGATAAGACTGGCTTCATTACGACATGCCAGGAGAAGGTTGTGTAAGCTGAGGGAATTCTGACTTCCGTTGACTTCATCGTACAACGAGGTCATAATGGTCTTCTCAGTAAACCAACAACTACCACCTATTAAAATATGCTTGTTTGGTAAGGCGAAGTCAATCTTATACAAAACAACACTAAGTAGATTTAATGGAATTTTAGATTTTCCCATCGATTGATTGGACTGAAGTGCTCGCTCTCAGGTTGACATGTCGGCTTCTTGTGTAGATGCATACACGATGCCTGAGCATTTGTAGGTGGTGACTAGCAGTGGAATCCAGGATGCATATTTCGTCCTGTTTGGGACTCGTCAGATGGATGTACCTGCATTTCCCTATGAGTGATGATATTCCCAACGAGGCTGTCGTGGCCCAAGCTGTCAAAAGAATAACGCCTTGGCGTTTGAAACTATGGGCACTGTGTTCGAGACTCGGTAGGAACATCATCATTCACTGGGAAATGAAGGTAAATCCGGATGACGAACACCAAATAGGACGAAATGCGCATCCTGGATTGCTTTGCTAATCACCATCAACAAATTATAATCGCTAAGTATAGGCTGCCAAATCTTCAGTAGTTTCGATACGCGCGACTATTTGAAGTATATCCCCATCTTTCACTCTATCCGATATATAATCGAACACCATCCATCCATCTGAAATCGCCTCTTCCCTCTGAGGTAAAAGTGGTGCATGTGAATGGAGATTGATTTTGATTGTCTTGCTTGATGATTATCTATCAGTATCACATCATATGTATTTTACATAAAAGTACTGCTTTCTCAGGGAATGTAACTATAATATAAGTGTTAGGTGAAATGCGTTTATTTGTCTGTTTCAAGTGCACCTTCACTGTCAAACGATATGTTAGATGTTGGTGAACACTCATAGCTTTCTTTCGTATTGTGTCATCACATACAAGTAAGTATCTCCTAGTAAGTATCTTTCCTCGTAATCTTGTCCAAATGATGCAAATAACAATAGTGGTGACAAGAGCATTAGTAACATCAACAACAATGTGATAACCGATTTTCATCCAATCGAGTTAACACTTTCTCTGGCTTTTGCCTCCATATATCTGATTCTATTTTTTAAAAGTAATCTGACGCATCATACACTTATTCCCTCCTTATTTATATACGATGCAGTTACACATACTGACACAATGATATACTCTTCATCGAAGCATGTTTGTTCAAGTTATTTGAAGTCATTCAGACTGTAGAAAAGTCGTAAGTGCCAGTAGAATTGTTCATATGTGAATCATTTTGAACACGCGTTTCATGTCAAAACCATGACAGAGACACACCAACAATTTCAAATCAACTATATTAGTTTATTGTAGCGATGTTGACCTGTTATATCAAGCGTCTACGAATACCCTGTCTCTGATATGCTGATGAAATCACTCTTTCTGCCATCCGGTTTGTTCATATTTTAATCAGGAATTTTGTCATTTGTTCGTGCACAGTCTGAAGACCATTAAGTTTTAGTTCACTAAGTGTATATATATTCTAATATCTATTAATATGATACATTGATACATTACCAGAAACTCAACAAAAGATGATTCTGATAAGTGAAGCTTGAATTAGAAATTTCAAACAAGCGAATATAGAAAAAATAAATCATAAAGTAAACTGCAAACCGAAAGGCCACTTTTCAGCTTATAAGTGAAAGTATTCCTAACTACTTGGTGAGTGAGTTCAGTATGAAAATTGATTAGCTCCACTAACTAACTAGTTGTATTTTGAAGATGAATATTTTTCAATGATGAGATTACATTGAGTCATTTGGTTCATTGACAAAATAAATTTCATGAATCTTTTTATTGATTACTAACTGAGTGAGCAGTGAGTAGTGAATTCGAAGCAATTAAACAAGTTGACTGTCATAAAAGTGACCTGTAAACTCAGGCATCAACTCATACACGATACTGAATTATTTTGTCCATAAATCAGTTTGTTCTTCTTTAATATTGATTTGTGCTCAATAAGGAGCATATGTTGCTTTAGTTTTCTGACTTCTCTATGTATTCAAATAAAATTTCACTAGATATTGGATACATTAGCATGATAGAATTTTAGGTATTTTCTGTGGATATTTCACTTGTGTTGCCGATTACCCAGTGATTATTTGAATAAGTAGGACGGCGTCCTATGTGATTGATAAGGATTGAAAAGTGTGAAGGTGAACAATTTGAAAACGTATCACATTTGCCATGATAGTCTTCTTTGTGAATAGGAACACTTTCAAATTACGAAGTGTCAAGCATGAAAACAATCAACTTCTTTCCACTCGTGGAGTATTTTGCATCATTCTTTTCATACGCTTGGCAAGGTATACGGCTTTGTGTACGAATGTCAATTGAAATAACTAATGGTATTGTAGCCATGATCTTAAATCAGAGAACAGAGTTTTATCAGACCTCTCTATTGTGGTATCACTTCTGATCTACGGATATGAACAAGTTCAGTGTGACACGGTGCACTCATATATTTTCGTATCATTCTCTTTCATACTCTATGCATCAAAGCAGAAATGCATCCTATTTCATTATAGACTTGTAAATGAAGTCTTAAGTTGCCTTGTATTTTGCTTTCAATAAGGTGTCGATAAGGTGTCTGATTGTTTAATGTTCCTTATATTTGATTGTACACATGTAATCTCAGCGATGCGTGTTCGAAATAATCAATATTATATGCATCCAGTTGTTAATTAATTAAGCGCCCATATTCACAATTTGCACTCTTACTTATAGTAATGATTCATCCGCAAATTTATCCGAAAATGTGTCAATTCTGCTCAAATGTTTTCTTGATTCCTAGAAGAGGGGTAGAATAAGAGCATATACACATACATATATATGAATATATATAAACTTGTTTTCTAAATTTACTCTGTCAGATGACACTGTGTACTCTCATTTCTATACCACTTGTTTTCTTATCAGCCAAAACCACACGAATACACCGCGTACGAGACTGTTTCCAGGTTAGTTCCTCAGTTTACCCATGCAGGTTTTGATCGATTTTGAATTTTGATGATTGATTTTTCTGGGTAATTCAAATGACTGTTGCATAGAGAAAATTCAGACCGCTGATAAGCAGACCATTACGCGATGAGAAATACTGTATGCCATCACTTTATTTATCCTACTATCAATTTTCATCAGCTACACATTGTAGTTCACCTCAATGCAACATGGAATCTGAAGTTAAAATTAGAAATGTAATATTGTGTTCAGTTCAAAGTTTAGTAGTTGGCGCAGTATCAAAACAAGCTGATGCATAGTAAACTTTAAACAATATTACGACTTTTTCCTTCAACGGTAATCTGATTGATAACTGAACACTGGACTTGTTCACTTTTCGTTCATAGTATCATCTTCAATCGGACACTCTCATGAGATTCTTCGACGTAGAGCTATACACTACTTGCATGAAATGAAATACACTTCAGTCGGACTGCACAAGATCGCTCAAAGTCTCGAAGAATTCAGTAGTCTACATGAAAGTAATACAAACATCTCGTCAATCAGAATGTCACTGGAAAGATATGAAATTCAGCTACACGAAATCATTGAACACATGGAAGCCCATCTGAAAGAATTGGGTGAAACAGATGGCTTTTCAAGATTTCGAAAAACCGGTTTGAACCAACTCGCTGAAACAGTACAGAAGCGGATTCGACAACTCCAGGTATGCAGAGATTTCATTACTATTATTATTGTTATTATTATAACTATTATTGTTTGGAAATTCTGAAATGAAAGGATTCCTGAAATTACTGCCAGAGTAGACAGCTCTGATGAATGAGTGATTCTGTCCGATATCTTCATTTGGGTGATGAATGAATTGGAGTGGGAATCAGGATCTGGCATATCAGTCTCGATGATGATTATAGTGAAATGGTGGGCTGATTAGCAGTTGGATTTTGAGTCGCAGTCAATGGAATGTCACATTGATGATCCGAAGGACAGTCTTTCGAATCTTGCCACAACCAATATTTAAATACGAATTTACGTTGTCATATAACAGATGGATATAGATTTTTCAAATTTAGCCTATTTCACACAGCCTCAACATAGCCAGGTGTACTTGTAAAATTATTGTAGTACAGTGTCATGTCGCAAGGCCATCGTGACTCCTTCACTTCTCCTCCCTCTCGTATCTTTGCTTGATTTCAGAATCCGACAAACTGTCAAACTGCCAAATATATTACATTCGACTTTACGAATTTATGTGGATTCGGATGCTCTGTTCATCAACTAACTGCGTGCTTACATATGGCCTTTGAACGTGAACGAGTTTTGGTTTTGAAGAAGCACTCTTCTGGAGACATTTTCCGTGAATGGCTTAAACAGAACACAATACCACTCTCGGAGAAATGTAGTTATGAAGACTTGAATGATAAAACAGGTGTGTAGATAGTGCTATTGATGCATTGTTGTTGCATCAAAATATATCATGTGAATGTAATTTCATCCCTGAATATGAGAATTCAAATAATAATAGTAATGTCATTAAGCCAAACAGTACGATTGAAACGCACATTGGAGTAAAATACGACGAATAAAGTGGTTTACACAGTCGGTGAATTTGTAGTACATGTACTGGTTGTTGCAGGTAGAGAACAGCGTCACTTTGGTGTGTAACTGACCACATTTTCCATCTCTCTGACTCGTCTTCATCAGCAATGACCAAACTAAGACCATAAAACCTACTTCATATTTCACGATGTCGTATGCCACTGATTGAATTATATGAGTAGTCGGATATCATTTACACCAACCAGTAGTGCTTCCTAGTCAGACTGAAATGATCTGAACACTAGACGGCCATTTGGTGCCCATTTCGGTCCGAACTCATCAGCGATATGCATGAATCGAATGAACTGACATAGTCGAATATTTCCAAATCACGCAAATTCAGGATGGGTACTTGCACAAACTGGTTAGACACTGAATCCTTCATTACCAGCTATGGTATAAAGCAAATGGTGTTATAATCTGAGTGATTTCAGTTTCCCATGGAGATTGTAGTAGAGGTTCAAGTAGAACTGTGTAACTTGAGAACTGTGAGTTAAACTCTACTCACTTCAATTCCTGAGTGCTCATTCACCCTAGACAGCTGTCTTTGGTCACCTCATGGTTGGCTGCATTCAAGTCGTAGTGCCACAGTTTCATAGGACAAAGTCACGGGATGTGAGAATAAGTGATGCATTGTTTTGAGACCATAAGTCGTGTAAATAATGCAATACAGATAGAAAGGCAATGTATGCCAGTGAACAGCTTGATGAGTTTTGACTACAGGGATCAAGCTTCAAATAAATCAGTGGAGAAATTGTGACACGTGAGTGGACAGATTTCTAGGACCTTGTGGACTTGCCTAATCTTAGTGAGAATGTGGTAATTGATAACATGACACTGGCATATAAAGGAGAAAATTGTAATCTGAATATAGACAGGAATCCTAAAGTTTACTTTATGCATTATGGACTAACCCAATCAAATATACTCTCTTCAATCTTCTTCAGATGTTATCCAATGTCCTCTGTTAGCATATATTCCGTCAGATTACGACTGGATTCCAAACGTGCTACCCAGAGATTTAGCTGAAGAATTAATATATTTGCATGAAGCACCGTATGCCTGGTTTGCTGGTCAATTGACCGCATACGTTTTGCGTCCTAACGTGCATCTTTCTCAGCTAATCAACCAAAGTTTGAGTGGATTTAGGCGAAGTGATCATCCAGTGGTTGGTGTGCACATAAGACGCACAGACAAGGTGAGTGTTCTAATAAACCATCAACTGCATTTGAGTGTAACGTGGTGATGTAATTAAACGGACTGTCTGAACACCAGATGTAAACACTAATGCCAAACTGGGAGCAAACGACGTAGGAATATAAGTCATCATGGGTCAGGAAACTCTCAGAGAAATGAATGAGAACGCAGAACCCCTCGCAGACTTCTGAGACTTCACTGCTTCGGTGATTGAGGGCGGCACAGTGGTGCACAAAAAGCGACACAGATCTCACGTGACGGACACTCCGAAACTCAGATAGACTTCATCTCAATGCTGCTCAAGATAGTGGAGACGCAGTCTGCTGAACACAAAATCGAGAAGTGGAGCAGATGTGGGCGCAGACTATTATTTAGTTCAAAGAACACTCAAGGTCAAGTAGAAAAGCTTTGTAGCGACTGTTGTCAGACCATAATTCAAGTTCGACACTCGGAATCTGAAGGACGAAACTACAAGTGTTACCTTCACCACAGATCAGATCATAGCAAAGTCGGAGACACTGCGTGGTAACACTGAAGCAAGCTGAGTAGAAGGACATTGGAGCCAACTCTCTGAAGTTGACGTTCAAGGAAACGCGTACAACCAACTCCATAATGGTTAAGATTTTATTTTGATAAATCACACAGTGTTGTACAGTTATATCAACTGAAGACGTTTCGAGCACAAACTATTGCTCATAATCATATCAAGTCATTAGTTATTAGTTATTATTAGTTATAAGCGTACAACCAAGTCATTGGAGGAAGAAAGAAGCAATACTGAGAATGTCATTCAATGGATGCCTGGGAGGCAACAGGGGAGAGGAGTCGAGGATGGTGAAAGAGGCAATGAATTAATGCAGAGGAGCACAAGAGAAGGAGAAGCTGAGTTCAGTGTACATCGCACTGAACAAAGCAGTGAAGCAAAGTGGTGATAAAAGCAAAAGACAATACTATGACACACTGATGATTGATGCAGAACAGGCAGGCCTCAGGCAAACGAGACAAAACAAACGGAACATTAAATCAGATAACCAGGTTGCTATGCAAGAAGAGATCAACCCAGATGAAACCAACGAAAGGTTGATGAAGCGAATTTGACCAAAAAAGGGGAGGAAATTGGAGGCAATAGACTGCTCAGTTCTAGCAACTCGTCAACCGAACACCAGGTACATTTTATCCAGTAATGCCAACAACAGTCACAGGACTGTCAGTGAACACCACCCAGTCGACAATGCCATTACGTCAATGAAAACCAGGAAGGCAGCAGGTTCAGTCAAATAGATTTCCTGCAGATGTACTGTAAGCAGATCTCAACATCTCAACGGATATCCTCACACAACTACTACAGGAAATGTGGGAGGAAAGAAGTCTACCTACTGATTGGAAGAAAGGCTACGCTATCAAACTAACAGGAAACTGCAACCTGGGACTTAGCAAATACTGACGTGGAAACATGCTTCTGTCCACGCAAAGCAAACTACTAGCCTGTTTCATGTTAAAGAAACTAAATGACGTTGTGGATGCGAAGTTCCACCGTCAACAACCTGAATTCAAGTAAAACAAATCCTCTGCTGATCAACTCATGACACAGCAGGTGAATCGAATTCCCTGTCCATTGTTTCTAATCGAAACTAGAAACTATCACATGATATGTGAGTAATTTCAGCGTAGAAATGAAATTGAGTGACTGACCAGCAGGCATTGGCGGGGAGGTCATAAGTTGTGTATCTTGTGCACAACGATGAAGAATACTTTGCGAAATTTAGAAAGTTAAGAACGGAAAAGCGATGAAGAGAATTGAATTTTTCACTTGGCGAAATCATGTGTCTTTATGACATAATGCATAAAGTCTGCATCGATATCTGAATGTTTCTGTTCACTTTACAACATTATTCATCTGAAGAGCAGCAAGCGTAAGTCTAGGATACCCACCAATGTTTTAACCGATTATACTGTAAGAGAGGAAGAAATGAAGAATCAGGAAGGTTTTTGATGGCTAACAATGCTTGCATCTTGTTGTCGTAAATAATCACGCTAAACTATTTAATTTACATTTCCAGCTTATTCGGGAAGCTCAGTCATATGATTTGAAAGAGTACATGAAGCATGTGGAAGATTATTTCAATTCACTTGAGAATACTACACCTCTTTTGAAGCCCGAAATATATGTAAGTTGTATTTTGCACTGGACAGTAATGAATGAATAGTGCCGATCGCAAGGCCAGTTTATACACGAGTAGCTTGAATCAGTGTTTCAACTCGTCATGGATTACTCGATTTTCATATTTTGAAGAAATCCTGACATTAGTGGTTGCATTTTACGTGTGCAGCTATGAGAACACATCTTTAAGACTCCATCATTCGTGACAACAGATTTCTCAGCTTCCTAAAATGAAAACCAATACTTCACTAGGAATAAAGATAGCAAACACTCCTGCATACTATTCAAATCACTTCAAGTAGCTTGCTGTAGCTCGCGCATTTAGGATTTTGTCGATGCTTTATTCACTAACAGATTAAAGCTGCCTTCATATATCGACAAATAGCTCACCATCACGATAAACCATAATTAATGATTTTCACTAAGGAGACATAAGGAGTATGCAAGTATGAGGGGAGGAAAATCACAATGAGACACAAAACTACATCACAACACATTTGAAACACCAACCAGAAGATAGTACAACTCTGTTAACTATGTCATTGCACAGTGTTCATTGTGTGGAATACTTGAGATAATGCTGTACGCAAAGTATTGATATTGAGGGTAATAGCAATGAATGTTAAAACGAGACAGAGACTCTAGACAGAGGAAAAGATTGTTGAGAGTAATCATTGAAAATCGGCAGACGACTTATTGTATGACAAATTTGTTTAATTTCAATGAAAGTAATCCGATGTGAACTAAGTGTGGTTTAATTGACAATTATTTCTGAATAATACTCATCACATATTGACTTTAGGTGACGTGGTCCATTAATATTCTCGAAATATATTCTCATATATATGTCCAAACCAAGTTGACTTTTAACGGTTCGAATAATACTTTGATAAAGCTATTAGCATTAAATAGCGAAACGTCAGTAAAAACAATATCGTTTTGTTTTTCATTCATTGGGAAATACAAAAATCTTTATTATAATGTATATTCTCATATGTTTTGTGATCAGGTGATATGAACAAGTGAATTGACAGGGATCTCCCTGACATCCATGAATACCATATAACTGTGCAGCTTTGAAGTGAAGTTACGGAAACAGCATTCCTCGCTGACCGATATCTTTAATTGTGCTTGTACTTTCATTGCAAATATCTTACTAGTCGCTTCTGTAGGTTTGAAGAACTTCAGTCGAGATCAGGGAAATAATGTCAGTTAGATAGTCATTGAAAACTATGGAGCACCATGGAGCTGCTTTGTCCCCAACTTCACACTCCACAAGCGCACTCACTTGACCGGACCAATTATTGCACCCAGGAACTTCACGCTACACAACAAGCTAGTAGACCAATGAGCCACTGCGACGGAATCCAATGATCCATGAATTCAAACTTCTTCCGATTCGCGACACTTACCGCTACCTCAAGTCGATGTCATCGACGAATATCTGCCTTCACATGACATCAGCTATTCGGTAGATTTCAATGAAAGTAGTTTCGTGTGAACTTACAGCAGGATTATCAGTCTAGGTTTGTAGCCATCACCCAATATCGAAAATCAAGTGTAAGAGGTGAGACAATGAGTCATGCATAGTCGTGTATAAACGTGTCAAAGTATTCGCATGACGATGCGATTTCATTTGATAGAAATTAAACTACCACGTTATGCTATGATTGAAACTAATTCAACTTTCATGTGTGTCCATCCTGTGTAATGGTAATTGTGCACTACATTTCACACTAAATTACACTCCTGCTACCAAATGTATTTTTTAGATTTACAAAGATATGTGCATTTCTTCCATCACTTTTGTTTCAGAATTCGAATGGCTACAACTTGAATAACCACACAAAGGATATTGGACGTTTCACACACAGAAACAGAAGTGTTTATTTGATGACAGATGAACCTTCTCTCTTCAACCAGTTCACCACGAATTATCCAGACTATATTCTATATGGCAGTCAAAGAATATCAATGTCAGCTAGTGTACAAAATCGCAGAAGCATTGATTCAATGAATAATGCATTCACTGACATACTGGCTTTATCAGAAACAGATTTTCTGGTGTGCACACTTTCATCAAATGTGAGCATCCTTGTGATATTTCACTCTATTTATCCTGTGTAATCAGTGTGGAAGGGATGTTTTTCACAGCATTAAGGTGAAAGAAATCTCAGACTATGTTAACTCGCTTCTTATCCACTTGTTGGATAATATCTCATTTGACACGTCAACTGGTGATGTAGACCTGGATTTAACATAAGCCTCGGAATGAATTCTGTCAGGCATCTCCAAACTAGGGAGATGTTGAGTTTTCAGTTCGGTGTGATGTACACTGGTTTTGTTACAGATGTTGTCACTGTTCAGTAGGTAATGTCCACCTGAGACATTTCCTCAGCATTCATAATAGCAATGATAATGAAGAAGTCAAAAGGAGTATTCGTAGCAGTGTCTGCCAACATTGGGTTTAGTAAACACGACTTACCTCTAACGTGCTGTATTATTGTTTGTGTGTTTATTGAATCACATAAAAATGCATTTCGCTCATCCGATACGATATAATAACTCACTTTTGTGTTTCAGATGTGTCGTCTGGCGTATGAATTATTGCAGACACGTCACGAGAAATTGGGTGATTCATCACAACTAGCTAAATCTCTCGATTTTGTTCACCATTCAGAGGACTTCTGGAAAGTCAAATTTGATGTGCTGATACCAGATTTGAGAGCGGGACTGAACTATGGCGATTTGGTAAAGCTATACAAAAATCACTGGAACGGTTTCTCATCCAACGTCCTCATGTGGCGTAATGATGTCCGAAGTGTGGATGGACAACAGAAACTATCGAGTGTCAAGCAAACAAATTCGCTTAATGTGCCTGCATATAAATTCAGACCTGAGTTGAAAATATCCAACTTCAGTTGGTTGTAGAAGTAAAAATCACCTTCAGGTGTAATGCCTAACAACTGTAATCTCTGTGATATTTCTACCTTGATTTCTTATATACTGACTTACACAATATGCGTTTTTCTTATCTTTCAAGCGGATTCGTGTATTTGTGTGAGAATGACTGTCATTTAGCAGGGGTTAGTGTCCTCTTGATTTCTAACTCTTCAGGAACTAGCGTAAGTTCACACATGGTATTGATCGTTATGCACTTCGTGAGAAATAAAGAGGTGTTAATTCCTAACACTAATGTCAACTCAGTACCTCTTTATGGTTCAGAGGATTAGCACGTCTCCAAAAGCATTTCCAACAGGCTGCTGTAGATTTTCATCGACACCTGACTACGCTGAACACCGAAGATCAGTTGGGCGGTTGAAAAGCATAGTCAAGAAGGAACTGTGGCAGACAGTGAACCTATAGACAATCTAATAATAGACATTCAAGTGACGTTACAAATCAGACCCCTCAGTTGAACCCGAATGGGGAGTGACGAGTTGGGCGTCCGTGGGTGACGTGCCCTATACCGTGTGAAGAGAAAGCGGAATTATGTGGACAGTCATGGAGTCAGTTGAAAGTGGTCGTAGATAACCGAATGCGACTGAGATTTACTGGTGTGCACCAGTGTTCCACTTAGGAAGCAAGAAAAGTATGATAATTAATAATGATAATATACTGTTGTTGTTGTTGAGTAGAGAATTAGCATAACTTGTCTTCGATTCAAGGAATTTCATTATATCTACTTCTTGTAAAATAGTTGACACACTGATGTAATGGTCATGGAATCAATTGTTTCCGAGTTAATACGTAAATGGGAGACGGCATACGATCGGTGCTCCTTATCAGTCCTGCGAACGAGAACCGATGAGAGCTCATTTGTTTTCAATGTAACTTTCCTCACACTTGGTGTTATGGACGGCCCTTCCAAATAGAGGATATTGAAACTGAGTAGAATTCTCAAGTGTAGTCAATCAACACTTGCTGTCCTATCGAATATTTGTTCAAGTTATTGTAAGTCATTATGACTGAGACAGAGGTCGTAGGTACATCGCTGATCGTCTGTGAACAAGATTATCCATATTTGAATTCATTCACAATATAAATGTTGAGTGATATGGATTCAGTCGTCTTTTCGAGCCTCGAATCCTCCAGCTAGTACTGTGTAAGTTGTAGCTGTCCTCGCTTAACATTCGCATTGTGTGATTGACGGTGATCATTTTCTCATGTGTCGTCGTTATTCAATGGAAATAATGACAATAGTTCAAGAAGCAATTTTCAGTTCATCTGGCACTCTGATTCTTCGACTGAGCATCTCATTGTCTTTTTGAAAAGTGGCATGTTACAGTTTAACGTCCTTATAAAACGATTCATTTTCAGTTGATTCATCTTTATATTTCTGCAGAGATTTAATGAAAACTATGTTAGACGGAACACACTCACGATAGTTTTTACTTAGATTAGGTTAGACGGTAAGAAACACGTTACAAAAAGTACACAGAATCTATAATTACTGGATGTTTCTCCTTTGTGCATTTAGAATTAGTTGAGTGTGTTGTCGTTTTGAGTTTGCTAGTGTTAGCAGAGTGTACTTCTCTTACTCGAGAATCGATAAAACTCCTTGACATTACCAGAAGGTAATTCATCTGAATCACCCCTTATTACGAACATTATAGTGATGGAATAGCAAAATATTTCTCAGATGGACTTCAATAAATCAAGTGCTATAGTACTCCTTATGATTTTGTAGTGGAGTCATCCAGCTGACTTGGCACTTCCTCTCCTACTTAAAACTTGTTTTAGTTATTGTGGGTCCTTAGAATCGAAACAGCTGACAACAACAGTGGACAAGAATTCATGTGCCTTAAGCACGCTGATTACTAGAGACTCAATAGAAGATATCACAGATGAATCAATCTACAAGAATAAATTTCAGATGCGCCAGTATATACAGAATCTGAAAATTTATATCCTGAATCAAGTGGTAACGTTTGTTGATATATGTGAGAATGTTTCAGACTGCTTTGAAAGTTGTATGTGTAATAGTCTATATCGGCTGCTGTAATTGGTTATTCTAAAGATGATGGCACTATTGTTGTCAGTTAATTGACATTTTGTTGTCATTCAGTACTAACTCAGGGGCTAGTGAGTAGTGAATTCAGGACAATGATACATGGTGATTGTGATAATATCAACCTACAAAATTAAGCGTCAACCAGTTCAATGTTTCGAAATACTGCGTTCGTTTTTCTTTCAGTACAGATATATGATATTGGTTTGTCAACATTTTAGAACATTGAGCATTTCACAGTGTAATTCATATGAACAGTGATCATGATTCGACTGAATACTTCCCAAATAATAGGATGGCGAGTGAGAAGTAGAAATATGTAAAAGTTTTATTTGTAAAATCTCAGAGAAATTGAAATGATTAATTCCAAATTTTCGTTCAGCGAACTGGTCCAAAACTTCTACAGAGAAATTAATCGAATAGAATAACAGGTTTATACATAAAAAGAACATCTCCTGTTTTAAGAAACTTTGTCCACTTCTATGAGTAACGAATCAGTAGTGAAAATATAATAAACAAAATTTTATGAACTTTGATCAAAATTTGACCTCAAACTTACAAATATTAGTCCATTTTTGTTAAACACCTTAAACAGAGTGTACTTTTTATGAGAATTTTAGTAGATAGCTGAAAATGAAAAATATGTACGAGTATATGAGTTAACAATTGTAAATCAATCGGGAATTTAGTTCAAGTATGACTGATTAGTTATACATATCCATTTTTACTTATTAATCAGAATTTACCATGCATCAGTTAACACCACACTTTCATATCCGTTCAAACTTTCGTGATTCACCCACATATGTAGGGCTTCTGTAGTCAGTCTCTTTTTAATACGAACCGAAAACTTTCTGAGGAACCTTGTCCTACTAAAGTCGATCTTGTGTCCCATTTCTATCGAGTGCAGTGCAATCGCCGATCTGTTTTCTAGCTTCTTCAAGTCTGCAGAGATCTTTGGAACCACCTTTGGACATTGTTTCTGCTCCTTCACTCTTATATTTACCTATCTGAAAGTTTCTCCTACTTATACGCTGTCACAGTCCCCAAAATTGATCTGGTACACAGAGTTATGTTGGTTTTCTTCCTCTATTTTATCTTTCAGCTTCACCAGTGATGAGCATAAGGTGTTAGTTGCACGAAAACACACTCTTATGTCATGATTATTAAGGATTCCCTTTATCTCATCCGATGTTTCTTTGCGGTAAGGAATCACCATTGTGCTAATCCAAATCTTAGCAAAAGATGTCGATTCATCCTTATCTTCCTATTTTGAATGTCTTTCTACATGAAAACGTCCCTTCAACATACTGCGCCTGATTATGACAGAGGTACCACCCACGTATCTTAACCACATTCTTGGAGGACCATAGCATCTTATAATTGCATTTGTTTCTAATGAGTGCATAAGCAGATTAGCGACTAGCGGAGACACGGGTCATCCAGTAGCAATGGCTTCTCTTTAACCCCTATGAATCTATTTGATATATGCGATTATCGATAACGAGGTCTTCACCATGCTCTAATTTATTAGTTTATTTTGTATGCTTGAAGATGTATGTCTTTTTGTCCAATGATATTAGCTAAAATACTGAATTGTGCCATATCAACGATTTTGAAATATCGAATTTAGTTCGGTATCTGCAATGATGAGATCTGGTCATCATTAACTTAACTTCAGATGGAAAATTTGTTCAAAAAAGAGTTTGAGCAAAGAAATATATTCCTTTGCAATTAGCTTCTCATCATCGGCTGGCTCTACACTAACATATAGTTATTTACATCAAAATGTTTTACCAATCAAGTGGTTAATTTAGTTAATCGGTTTTAAGTATAGTAGGAGTTTGTGTGCGAAATTGAGAGGTTATGAGGTCCGAATAAAGCGATACGCATCTCAATGGTGGCTTGTCTGGTTGATACTGGACATCACTTCGACTCTAACAAAGCTTTTACAGTTATTTGTCGTATTTCACCCAATCCATGGCATGGTCTACGAGTAGGACTCTTACATACAGCAGAGGCAACCGGAGATCATCTGAACAAGTCAAATCTGTGTGCTAAAGGAAAATTTGTACAGCCGTTTCTTTGCCATGGTCAAGTACACAATATGTATTAAGTTTTAAAAAGCGATTTTTTCCCTCCCCTTGTAACTATCTTTTGACTTTTTTAATTCTTACAAGTTTTTAAATTCTAGCGAATTCTATTAACTTGTTTGCATTTTACGTAACTCTTCAGAGTCATTCTATTCTTTTAATGTATCATAATTGTACAAATTTCTTGATTGTGTTGTTACCTGTTGCTAACGCCTATGAATTAACCTATCTTTAATTCAAGTGTTGGTTTGCAGGGATTTGATTAGTTACAGAGTTTCATCAAGAGCTAACATCGGTTAGAGAGCCACAGGAAAACCTGGGAGCACTGGACAGTTGTTTCCTATTAGTTAGAGAGTCATCAGTACGCACCTACCGAGTCTTGAACCAAGGAGCTTCCGGTCACAAGACGAGCTCGTGGACCGTTGAGCCACTCAACCCGATCCAATGAACAGATCATGAATTCCAACTTCTGCCAATTCACGATATGACGCGACCACCAGTGAACGTCATTGGTGAGTATTTGTCCACCCACCCTTGAATTCCCTAATTAGTCTTCACCCTTCCTTCAAAATGTAGAAATCTTGTTACTACCATCTATCAGTTACTTATTTTGATAAATTGTAACCTCTTTACTTCATTCAGTCTCACCCCACTATACCTAAAACTGGGTAACTAAAATAATCACTGAATTGACAAAGCATTTAGATATGAAAAACTGTATAATAATGTGGAGAAGATGATGAGGAACTAAGTGAAAAGGAATCTACTTCTTCGCTTGGTATTTTTTTCTAAATTTGCAAATGGTGACTTGTTAAGTTAACTTTAAGTTAATTTTGTATTTAGCATTAATTGATTATATTGGACCGGAATGTCCGGTCTCTGTTAACATGTCGGCTCTTAGCATAGTGGTGGTGGTCCAAGTGAGTTTTACTGGAATCGGAGCCATATCCAGATGACGAGTCTCGAATAGGACGAGATAGGCATTTTGGATTCCACTGACAGCGACCATCCAGCAATTGACTTCATGTATGTATATTGCTGTGAATTTTATTATTGTTGTGCCAGACGAAATTATGCCAATATATTTTATATAGACTGCGTTGCATTTGTCAGAGTATGTGGTATGAAAATGTAGCTTGATTCGTTCTTATTTGACATGCATTTGTTCAGTCAATTTTTTTAAGCTGGCGGTGATTTATTCATCAAATTACTAAATAAACTAATACACTCAGCATATTCAGGGACACTAAGTGTTACTTTCCGTACCATGGGATATTTGCTGACTAACAGGTAATCAGAAGACGATAGTGAATTTTGAAAACATAAAAAATTGTAGTTTGATAAACATAAGTTATGAAATAATATCCACAGATGACTTAAGTAATTCATCCTTATTGCTTGCAAATCAATTGCCACGGTATATAACCAGCTTATTTTCAATGGGATATTTCCATATTGAATAATGAACAAAACACGACCTAGCAGTGAGGAAAATTTTCTTTCCGATGAGTCATTTTCAAGAGTTGTACAATCCTACTCTTATTCAATAGAGGGCTTACAAAACCAGTCAAATACTGGTGATCAGTTTCCCCGAAACACTTCATGTAATATGGTGGATGATCTAGAAGGGGATATGTTAGTGAAGACAGAATAAATGAAACTGGCATTACTCAATAAGCGTAAATAATGACCTAACCAATCAAAATGGACAAAGTGTAATGGCAATATGATAAAGTGTTTGAATAAAATCTGTGTTAGGAATGCCGTGTTATTAATAAAAAACGATTAATCGAAAGCCAAATTAAGAATAATAATAATAACAATAAGCCTAAACGATACGATGAAACAAGACTAACGGGGAAATGTTACTTTGGCCATGGTAAAGCGATTGATTGGGTATATGTAATGCTTTTGAATGGAGAAGTCCGGATTCAAGTCAGCAAAAGCCAGTGATTCGACTATGTATAAATGGTATATCCGAACTCTGTGAAGCACAGAGTCCCGCAACAAAATTCTCTCTTCAGCTGTTTAGACACTTTTGCCAACTTCTATTTTGATTACTATTGCGGGTCAACTGGTCAACTTGTACACGGAACAACCAAATCGACACAAATTCGTGAAATTGAATGTGATAAACTTGGCTTCTATGCAGTCGGGCGGATTCCACAATCTACATTCTGGCGAACAGTATTTTTGAGGATGCATAATTGTCGCTAAAGAAAGTAATTTCATCTCTGCATATTGATGCAGGTGGCAATAAGTCTAACAAAAGTACCATGATGATGTAAATATCTTAGGAAGTAAACGAGGGTAGAGTTTTATGAAATTAGAAGTTATTTGATACTGAAGAGGAAGTACAGACCTTCTCCTACGTCTGAGACAGAAGTGTTTCATTTGAGCACAGCCAAATACGACTCGTATATACGTGTTTGGTGCCTACATATATGCTTTGTCTTCTTCAAGTCTCACTATAAGACGGATGACTGCGACACGATGACTTAATTCAAATATGCCTAGAACATAAACACTTTGTAAATTAGCACGAGGCACCACAGATTTTCATACGTATCACTAAGTCGTTTTCCCACAACTATTTCACTGTGTATCCTCACTTTTGGGTAATTAGACATTTTCGGTGGCTAGGTTATCGCAATAAATGAATCATGTACTTTATGTAATCTTTGATTTCCGTGTTTCTAGAATGTTGATTGGCTGTTGAACAATACATAATGACATGCACACTGCTCTAATTAGGCGCTGATGAAATTTAATCGAATCCTGCATAGTCACTGGTAAAAAACAGTGTGATTTCATTGTAAGCTGGTTTATTGAAGTTGAGTGTGAACAAATATGAATTCTAAGCAATATGAAAACATTTTAAACTGAACAGTTGCACAAAGTTGAATGGCACAAACGCATTTTTCATCTGAAAGGCTAAACAATAAAGACTTTATTTACCTGAAAATGTAGAATCCTCCTTTTTACTCTTCGTGAAAACCCATTCAGACCAGAAATTCCCTTTTCAGAAGATGAATCTATTCATCCCAAGTGTTTGAGATTTGTTTTCACTCTGAACATTATCCTCGTCAATTGTTGTCGGCACTTGGACAAATAGTTTTCAAGCGAAGAAATGGTGATGCCATCAACAGTTGTTGTGTTTGAGGTTTTGTAAATCGGTGAGTTGTGTTGGTCAAAGTGTACTTCATTTCATTCATGTAATGTAATGGACGATGTCGAAGGATTTCATGAGAGTATTCGAAAGGAAATACATCTGCATTTAATCAATATTGCCTACTCAATATAGGTCGGTTTGGCCGAACTCGCATCGAAATAAAGCTATCAGAATAGACACCACATTATTTGAATGTGTACACATGAATAGTTGTGACGCAAATATATCTTTTTCACCAGAACTAGCCACAATAATGTGTGGAGAGACTGATATACATTTCGATTCTCAGAGGACATGAGTAATGTTTTATTGAAAATATTAGACACGTATTTGATACTCAACATGCGTATTGATATCTGTAAAATGGGTTTATCGTATGAACGATGAGGAAGCATCCCGGTCCCAGATTTTGTAACATTCATCATTGTTTAGTTACCCTACCTCCCTACTAGCAATTTATAAACTGGAAGGAAATTAATGGCTTTCTAAGCGCTTGAATGGAGAAATTTCACATATATTCTACGAGGTTCACTGAAGGGAACATAGAAATTTCATCTTAATACTTTGAAATGCGTACAGACGTCAATCTACCGAAACAGTGTTTCGTAATTCTGCTCAAAGATTCCTGTTTCCACAGGTCAGAGAAAGAAATTTGTTAGATAATTCGGGCTTCCCACGGTGAGATTTAAGCTACAGATTTGACGTTTCAGTAGCAGTGGTGTCTTTTTATACAGGAGGGGGTTGCTAGCCTTACGCTCATCCTTCCCTCCTTACCGATCCTATTGTCGGCTTAGTAAAGTTGAGCAGTGTATCGACTGTGGGGTTTGACCCGAACCACATATGTGTTAGTGAACATTCCACAACTGTACCACCGACGCACTATCTAATATGTTAAGGAGTATTAAATGTCATTTTAATCTTTATTTCGTTTTCAGATATGTAATAAGTTCACAGGGAAAACACTGAAAACGTTTTCTTCCATACACTGTCAGTCCAAAACTCCATGTGCTATTGAGCTGTGAACGCTCAGGTCTAGTAGTGTAGAATATATTATTGTTGCGATACTTACTGGAAATTATATGGCTCGCACTTCCTAGCTAATAAACTTTTCCAAACTATCACAGGCCATAAAATTGCTAGTCATAGTTCCTCACTTATATGTATATTAGCATAATTGGATTAGCTTACTAACCGGTTTTGTAACGAAGAAAGAGAGAACATTGCGCATGAGGCTCGAAACCACACCACTCAAAGAACAACAACACTATCGTTACTGAGAATTCAAAGCACAGAAAAAATAGACACATTCATCTAAGAAATCGGGAAATCTCCACATGATAACGGCAGTGGATCGAAGCTTTTAGGAAGCCAGTCGGTCACAAGAAAATAAATCCTAGCATCCCTAACAATCTCAGCTATCTTATTCATTTGCATTAATCGTGATCTATGTTACCTATTGTTTATGTCAGCAGTACCTTTTCAAGTGGATACATCCCTGTTCGTTTCTACTGTTGCTCTTATTTTGTTCAGTCTGACTGAATTGTTTATACTCATTGTAATATCGATAGACACGTCTTCATCAGAAATGCGTGAATGAACTATGTTAGTATAAAGGTTGTTTATGAGATGAGTACAGCAATCGGTTGAATTCAACTCGCAATACAATAGTTATAACAGTATTCGGAACTTATAATCCTCAAATTATGATATATTTTAACCAATCTCTATTAATTCACTCTCGTTTCATTTTGGTCTTGATGAGAAATTTAGCAGGTCGTAGTAATGCAGCTTATCAGAGACGCTTGTATCTTGCCATTTCTATCAGTTCATGTACTGGTTAATGCACACTACGCATTAAATAAACCGCCTACCATTGAAATGCATGATATGTATTCTAGTAAACGAAATAACTTCTCAAAGTCACTTAGTGAATAAATCTCATGGTATTTCATATTGATTACATCTTGTGAGATGTAATGTATGAAATCTCCACTACCAGTAATCTCCGCATTTTTCTTCTGACGCTTCAGTCAGAAATAACCTAGAATGGTTTATTCGTCCACTTGTCTAATAAAACTCATATTCAAACGCCATCCTAACACCTCACTAATAAACCGTTAGTAATATATATCAAGCACAGATAAAGACATATTTCAAATAAACATTTAATTACAAACAGGCAACCTTCACTGTATGTAGCTAGTTTCCCAAACATTTAATATCCGTCCATAGAAGAGTTCTTTTTTATCCCGAGCTTCATAACTGTATGTTATCTTCTTGCTGTCTGATTTCCTTCTTTATTATATCGCCCTGCTTCATTTATACTGCCATAATTATGGTTACCTAAGTACGTTGTCCTGTTTCTTCTGGTCGCAATGTGCTCTTTTCACTTCCTTCTCGGATGAGGTAATTTCTGACCTCCATGGTCAACATATGATTGATGGGCAACCACATTAATCAACCTAAATTGGTGTATCACACAAAACCAATGTAGCATGGACAGACCTCCATTTCTCAATGTCTAACGATAACTGGTGCAATTTTGTGGGCATCATTACTGTATTAATACGAGGAAGCAAAAATTTCTCCTGCCAAGTTAGGACTTAAGACTGACAAATTCAGTCGAATCTTGTCCCCTAAAGCATCATTCTTATGTTTTTAGTCATGGAATTCTCGACATTTCTAAGATTCTCCTTATAGATTCTACTTTACACACATCAGTTTAAAATAAAATGTTTCTATGTGCTGCATGCATGTATAAAAGTGATGATTTAGTTTTTGATCATATCAGCGAATGTGTCTGCAAGTTACATGTATCATTTTTATCAGCACTACAATGATTACTATTGTAATGACTGTTGTTAATTTCATTATTATTTGTACTACTCCTGTTACTGTGATTAATATAACCGTTGCTACTATCATTACCCTTTTTCATTTTGCTGATATCAGGGCCAATTGGCCGATGAATACCTTCAGCCATTCACTCATATCAGTTGAAAGTCACGTCTGGAAATAGATTTTGAATACTTAAGTAGCAATTTATTGTTGATGTGAAATATCTATATGATTGGCTGATATAATTACCCTGCGGGGAATAGAATAGTATAATAATGACTTCCTAGATAGTCTTTAAAAGTGGACGACATATTCCCTCATTCAGGTGGTGCTCACGCCAGCTGGTCGTTGACGGTCACCATTTGCCTTGAGTATACGTTGTAGTGGTTTAAATGGGAAGAGACAGTCAAATGAATTATACCATGCATAGCAACAAGTTGGGTCGAAATGTTTTGCAGAAACACATCTCATGATGTGTGACAACTGTTACAAATATCATCTACAGGATGTTGTTGCATTTTGATTGTTTTGATGGCCTCCGATAAAATTAGCAGTGGTTGCCATCATATAACTTTTACTCAGTAATGAAATTTATATTGAGGTTATCATATCTCATTTAGTCAACATCTGTACGTCGATACTCATCAAAACAACCGGAGTAGATCAATCTTTTGTACATGAATTTGTAATAGTTGTCTCAGGGCATTCAGGTATTTTTGTCCACTCTATTGACATGTATGACACAGTTCATCTGATGATCTACTACCACATAATCCATTACGACGTATCTCAGAGACGATAATGATCCCCAAAGGTTAACTGGCATGAATACCGTCCAGAAGAGGGAAACTAACTAGTGGCAAAGATGTCAACCACTTGAGTTCGCTACTTAAATAGTCAATATTTCCACTTTTTCTAGGCTCAACAAGAATCTAATTTACAGTCGTTTTTTATACCTGTAGATTTACTTAATCTTAAGTGACTTTGTTTTTCAGTATTGTGTTTTTGTATACTCACTAAATGTGTTGTGAAGACTGAATTCGATTGGTCGCCATGGCTTTTAGTCAGTCGGTAGACTATGCTATTAAGGAATTAAATTGTTGTTATGTAAGACCCGATTTTGATACAGAGTAGACTTGAAATCCAAATCTTATCCATAATGGAGTTATACTCTAACACAGTGCCCAAGTTTCATACTTATATCAGTTGAAATCCAAATCTGTATGTCACAACAAGTTCACTACCCGGACTCCAATCAAAAATTTGTATATAAATGTTGCATTATACAATGAAAGGTATACTACCCACTTCTCATTACCTATCACATATTACAAGACAACATGTTGCTCTAGCTGATATTATCTCCTTGCAAATATTCCAATACAATGCAAACTATATTCATGATGAAGTTCAACTAATTCTCAAGATACATTGAAAATGAGGATTAAGACTCCATCATCATGAGCAGTGAAACAAATAGTTTTAACCGCAAACTGTCTACAGTCCGATACCCAAACATTGATATTGCCTGTTATTTCTGAAATTTTGTTTCATTTAGTCAGTCGAAAGCATATGGTATAGTGGTGTATAATTAACAACTTTAAAACTATATTATTTACACTACACTTCCGCTGTACCGACATGAGTTAGTCAGTTGACTGAGTCATGAACATAGAAGGGAATACTGCTCCATAATTTTGCGAGTGAACTGTAATCATTTTCTTAAACACTATGGTATGTAATGTTTTCGCAAAAATGCAATATTTAACACTAGTATTACATAATCCAACTTCTCGTAAATGCTCATAACTTTATGTAACTTAGTCGTTCGGCCAAGAAAATGACAATTTATCTATGACTCACCGATTATTTTCGTTTCATAATGTAAATGTCAATTTTCCAGTGACTTATGGGTGATTTTGAGCAAAGAGGTCACATAAATACTGTATTAGCTAAGTTTACTTAATTAAAAAGAGACAGTCAGTGGCACAGTATTTTTGACTGAGTGACCTTTCTTACACAAATGACTGCCTATCATACACACTTGCAAAATGTGATAGGTGATTCTCGTCTCTGTCCAAATTAATGTCAGGTCAATTTTAGATTCGAAAACCAAAGAACACAGAGATCATTCAAAAATGCCCGTTATAAATTTTAGAACACTGGTTAATGACGAAAGAATATTAATTTCGAAATTCTCTTTCAAGTTCTACAGTTATTTACGGCATATGAATCGGAGAATTGTAGCCGTTGACGATATTAATTTGTTGTCATATAGTTGAATGAATACTTTCCATATTACAAACGTTCTGCATTATCATTAGGAAGACGTAAACAGACAGAAATTGCTTCGTAAAAGGTCTATGACTTTATTAGTGTGATAATTATAGTTTAGTAATTTGGCTGTCGGACAAGTGATTTACCCTTTTACTAATCTGAATCATCCCTAAGTTGATCAAGTCTTTGTGACCACCACCACCTCTGCAACAGCCTCATTATATCATCACACCAAACTGCCGAATGAATGGCAACTTAGCTGATCACTGTTTCAATAAGGATTCTATACAGTCCTTGTTGCATGGAATACGTCACTGATTAAGTTTCAATGTAGCCTAGCGAGGTAACAAGTTATTGCAAAACAAACTTGTTACACTCTCGCCTCAATATTCCTTGACTTGGTAGAACAAAGGCGATCAGTTAAGATTTGAATTTCCTCAGATAGTTGGTTTCATGCGATCCTATATCACATACCTGAAGTAATATTGTAGTCATATAAAGTGTTACTGCTGGCTGTTTGAAATAATCACCTTCATAAATTTTAATAAAATGATCTGCAAATATCTAAGCAGGTTAATGTGAAGTAATTTTAAGCTAGATTTTCATTGCATACTAGTTAAAAGCTATGTAATTGACTTTTTGAACTTTTGATGGGAAGCTGTGAATTCCGCTAAGAAGTATGTGGCAAGATATGCTAATTAATGACACTGGTCGGCGAACTCTCTCTATATGGTGATACGACAGAAGTTAAGACTTATGATGCAGATGTAGTGACCCGTCTCTTTGTCACATTCAGAGAAATAAAATAACGGAGGCTAGAAATTTGATTTAGAATTTATTTAGTTACATTTTATGAAGATAATCATTCTACCAGCTTGAAATAAGGCAAAGCTATTAGGTTGATGGTAGTGATATTTTCCTAACATTGAAAGATTACGCATAAATTGCTACAGCGTTATGTAACAAATCTACGTTATTATACGGGAGAAGAGTATAAATCACCATCAGGTAAGAAAACAAAATGAGGTGACAATATTGTATAGTTAGAAAGATTTTAAACGATTATCGTTAAACACTAAGAACTAACAAACTGTAAAGACTTAGCTATGTTTCACTTCGTCAAACAGTAATCGTTCAACTTGGCTATACATGCCAATTTGTTATTATGAAGCATCTGAGATATTAAAAATTCCACTGGTGGTAATCTCTATAATGCAACAGACCAAATTAGACGTCAGTGATCTGATTGTTTTCATTCCTATTATTTTCCAATTTCACTGTTTCAAAACTTGATAACCTTTTATCAAAAAAATACACAGTGGTCCTTGTCAGATGCTCTTAAGCTAAATCCCTCCATATATCAGTTTGTTAATTTCACTTTCAGGCACACATGATGTTGACATGAACTGGTTCTTGTATCATACAAGAAAATGAGGGTAAACTATGTTGAATATCAGATACCTTGGATTGTGTCTTACCACATGATTTTTCCTAGTATTTACAAATTTTGTTGATATCTAGAAAAATACTTTGTCTAAACTTCTACACAAGGAAGTTAAGAAAATCTGATATTACTCAGCCTCTACATATACAATCTGTTAACCTTTGCATTCTGTCTATTCTTCTTTATTACTCTTCATAATCTTCTCGCGGCTAGTTAAAAAAGACAACAACAATCAATTTGCATCTCAGCAGGCAGGAATATAAGCAATTATGAAGCGCTTCATCATTATTTATATATGCTAAGGTGGGAATAGCTCTTCTAGTTACTGAGGCAGTGAGTGCTTAGCAATCCCCAGTTATAAATTTCGCATCTCATAAGTTCAAAGTTCAATTGAGTAAGCCTGGCTTATTTCTCCAAGGAAATACAACCTTTTATTCCTTCATTGGATACTTGTACACAACAGAATATAGTAATTCAACTGATCAGAATTATTTGCCGGGAGAAATGACTTAGTGACATACGTATTTGACTTTCCACAAACGGGTCTCAAGTTCGTATCCCGATCCGCCTACTTCAGCCTGAGTAGTATCATTCATTAGTCTTCACACAATAATTGTGGTTCACAGCCTTCTACGTGAAATACTGGTTGCAGGTAATTGAATTCCTAAGAGCCAAACAGAACTGCCATGTGCCAACACAATTCGAAGCAGGTCTGTTATACATTCGGCTAACCTGTCAAAATGTTTGACACCTCTGTGTATTTTATCTATATTAAGGAAGTAGCGTATTCCAGCTGTTTGTGTATTAAGTCCCCTAGTTAATTTCAGACTATATAAAACTAACGCAAGTGTTAACAAATAATGATTTAACTAAACTCGAGTGAAAGGAAATGAATATTTAAACGTCTATAAAGAAAAGGATGTCGGTGAATAAAAATAAACAGGCAAGATTTCAAGATATAGAGACACTTGCTACCGATGATTATTTGGGAATGCACAAATCACATTTGAGTAGTTCGACCGAGGTGGGTGGCGTTGATGAACTCCAGAAGCCTTGAACCTTACCATTTAAACAGTTCAGTTACCTATTATTTGACCAACACATCAAGTGGTCATCTTCAGTTCCTTCAGGATTACAAAGCAGAAAACAAACTCAAGACTACACAGGTTCGTGAAAGCTGCTCGAGTTCCCTATCTAAATGCTAACCACAAATTCCTATATCCACAATGAATTCATTGTAAATCTCTTTCGTTGCCCAGATAACTTGATTATCGACATCTGTTTCAAGTTTGACCACGAAATTATGTCAGTTAGACAACCATTGGAAACTGGTAGGTACTGGACAGCTCTTTCTTTCTGGCGTCAATCCCTGATCAAACTTGGGAGAAGTCTTATTCCTACAAACTAACTGATGAAGATTAATCTGATACGTGCTAGTGACTAGCTACAGGATGAAACTGCCCAGAGTTCTAGTGAGAAGTCGTAACCAGTGGAGTTCACCAGTTTGGGTGTGTGTGGACAAATATTCGCCAATGACATTGGCTGGTGATTGTGCTAAAATCACAAACTGGTAGAAGTTGGAATTTATAGGCTGTTGGATTGCAGCCTGATGACTGGATAGTCTAAGAGCTTTACTTGGAACCGGAAGGTCTTGGGTTCGGACCCCGCTTGGCACTCTGAAGAGTCACAGAGTGGGACAAAATAGATGTCTGATTGACATCATTCCATGATCACACTCAAAATAAATCAAATTCCTACAAACTAACTCATGGAAATACTGACATTTGAATGATTATATATATATCTCTTTACATTATTAATCACAGCTGCAGAACAATTAGGTTTTCCTGGAAAGTACACTTTTCTTGTTCACTTCATCACTCTAAAATGTTATATTTTTACTAGCTGAAAAGATAAAAACCAGGTTATATTTCGTGAAAATGAATACAGAGTTGCAATAATCTTATCTTTTTAAATCCACATCTGAAACAAACTAGATTGCTTGATTTCTCTCTGTCTTGATATAACTCATGAGTACTGATCAAGTTCGTTTTTTTGATTAGCATTCAGACATCTTCAATGAACGACTTTTTGAAAGTTTCTTGTGGAACAGGATCAATATTCATTTAGACCATCAATGAGTAGATAAATGATGATTGATCTAATTTTCATAACTTATTTAAAGATGAAACACTGATGAATTAACCGATTGGTTGGAGGATTTCATTATTAGCTGACAACAGTTAGAGAACCACTGGAAAACCTGGAAGTACTGGACGTCTCTTACGTCCTAGTTTAGGACTCTTTACAGTACTCACTCACCGGGGTTCGAACCCCACTCAGGCAGTGACCTGTTGTTCTAGTGGGAAGCCGTGACCATTAGGTTACAGCAGGTTGAAGGTGAGGCCGTAACTCATCGAAGAAGACATTGCAAAGTGGTCACGCCATGTCATGTCATGTCATGTGGCAGAAGTTAGAATTCATGGGCTATTGGATCGGATCACAGTGACTCAATGGTTTACGAGCTCGTCTTGTAATCAGAAGATCCTTGGCTAGAAACCCATTGAATGAGTATTGCTGAAGAGTCCCAAACTAGGATGGAACGGCTGTCCAGTACTCTCAGGTTTCCCAACGGTCTTCTAACTGATGTTTGCTCATGATGAAATCCTCCAACTAATTAAACAAAATCCCTACAAAAACCAACACTTGAAAATTAACTGATTAACGTAGGTTAAGAAAACCGCTCCAGTGTAGATTATGTCATAAACCAATTTCAGTTTTAGATAAGTGAAAACCAAGGAGCATTGGACAGCTGTTTAGCTCCAGTGTGTAACTCTTCATCAGTGCACACCAGCAAGCCCACCACGGCTTGAATCTGAGAGTTTCAGGTTAAGAGACCAAGCTTGTTGACCAATGAGGTGCTTGGTTCAGAGTTTAATGATCCTTGGCGAGGTCTACAATGATGTTAACCCATATCTCTGCAAAAAGCCATGATCTAAATAACAAAAAATATATCATTTATGCAGGCGTTCTACATATTCATATACATATATATATATATATATAACTGAATATTTTGATTACCAGGATATAAAAAGTGATGCTTACTGTACAAAACAAACTGATAGGCTATTGAAAAACACTCAGAAGAGATCATCCCAGATACTAGTCCACTCGATATCTTTCTTTAATGACTCAGGAACCTCCTTTATACACTCAAATAAAGAATTATCACTCTGTCTGCATAAACTTCAGAAGAGACTAAAGATTATCATACTATTAGTTAACTTCGTGCAGGTGGAACAAACAAGCCGTCGTAAATCCAACAAAGACTAATGTTTGTCCACAGTCATCAAACTATTCTAATATCAGATGAATAAATAATTCAGTGTAAGATTCTTCTTCCTAAATCCTTCCTCAGAAATATTGAAACAGGAAGTTTGGATAATACAGTTAAATAATTGTGACTTTCTAAAGTAAATGGAATGATTATGATGCCCATGGCAGAGACAGTAGTCAAACACAATTCTTTTAGACAGGCAGCGTCTGCATGCATTTTCGGACTACTAATGCTTCATCTGTGCCTAGACGTCTTAATTTCAGGTCCCTTTGAGAGATATGGCTGGATATCGTACAAGACTCAATCTTGATTCTCAGTTCGACCAAAAATGATATAATTCCATTATTCAGTAATCTGATCCGACAGTGACATGAAATTATTTACTGATGACTTTTGAACACGATTTATTGCTTGTAATCATATGAAGACAATCAAGTGATTTTCATACCTTGTTTTATACACTTCCTTTAGCCTAAAGGAAAAGGGCAAGGTCTGAAGTTCAATCTCTATCTCCTTTTTTATTTAGAATTAAGTTTTTTTTATATTACAGCTTGATTCCACACCATATTTTTTGGTACAGGTATGGAATTTTCAGCATGTGATGTCGGTAGCCGAAATTTTGCAGGCCGACCATAGATATCAAGTGTGTGTCGGCAGAGGATCGAACCCCGGACCATGTGCATGATTAGCGACAGTCATAACCACTGTGCCACCGACGCACAGTTTAGGATTACAGTTACAATACGGCTTACTTTAACGACTTCATTAACGCTTAGGTAAGAGTTCAGGGACTACTATTACATTCAATGCATATCTACTGGAATCTACATTTTATAGCATTTTAAAGATTCTTACCCTAATTTAATTCAATTTTACTCCCTCAATGGTCTTGAGAGTGTACTTTTGTAATCAGTTATGTCTTCTAAACATGCCACTTTTCTAGTTATTTTTTTCAATATCATTCGGTAATTTGGAGGATTTCGCCATGAGATGACATCTGTTAGAGAACCACTGGAAAACCTAGGAGTACTGGACAGCTGTTTCGTCCTAGTTTGGGTGCATACTGATGAAGAGTCCCAAACTAGGATGTAGGAAACAGCTGTCCAGTACTCCAAGGTTTTCCAATGGTTCCCTAACTGATGTCAGCTCATGACGAAATCCTCCAAACGATCAAACAAAATCCCTACAAAACCAATTCTTGCACATTTGGTAAGTCGCTGAGTTTGGTTTTTACTGTTTGTAATGGCCTTCTGAGTTGTAGATTATTGATGCAGAAACTGAGTATAGGACGCATAAAAAAGGAAGTAGTACACTATGATTAATTTGAAATTCAGTCTCATGGCAATTGTGAAATAGCCAATCACTGTGTAGACCATATGTGAGTGACTAATTCATAAGTTCCGATTACGTAATCATGACATCCCATCCATTAATATGCAAGCATCTATTCAGAGAAGACATTACTTGTTACCTCTCGTTTTAGTTTAAGCCAGTGAATCCAAATATTGACTTTTGTTGGTTGACCTTTTACTGGTTAGTGATTTCTCGATCCTTCCATCCAATTACACGTAAGTTATACGGGCTGACTAGTAATATGTATATCATACTGACAGATTTCATCGCTTAGTCATAGCTGAGATGGTCGGCTCAGAGTTTATAGACTACCTATCCAAGTTTCAAGTTGCTACCTATGTTGGCGTTGAGGATTTTGCAGACAAATTCAATTTCCTTATTACAACTTTGATTTTAATTCTTTGTGCAACAGTTGTTACTGTTAAACAATATATGATGAAGCCAATTTCATGTTATATGGCAACAGATTTGGGCGGAAAAAATTTATTGGATTATGTAGAAAACTACTGTTGGGTCCAGGGTACAGTCCCGATAACGTATTCAGGAAAAGTACCAGAAACAGATGCAGGTTGGGAAGAATTAGAAAAACATAAACTACGTGAGTTCTACAGATTCATCTGTTTTGTTCATTACTTTGACGACAAGAGCAATAATATATTTATTTATGTTGCTTTGGTTGTATAGAATGTATTCATATTATTCCTAAAAGTTTTCCCAGCTATCATTGTGGCTTGTCTATAAGTTTGTGAGGGAGAAAGTATCAAGTGGCAGGGTGAGGAAATTCCCTTTATGCTAGCAAGTTATAGTTGAGCAATTCAGATTTATATTTCATGTTATGAATTCTACTAACTTAAACATGCCTTGTATACTGTTTTATGGTCCAGAGTATTTGATTTAATAGCTAAGCCAATTGAATATTCAATTTACTCGACGTACATGCTGCAATCAGAAGATAGTATATCGATTATACAATTAAACGGATTCTGAGGGCCTAGAGAAATACACTGACTATCTGGGGAGTGGTAGTGATTACCAGTATATTATTTGTTGTATGACAATTTCGTCCTGAGGTTTTCACTCTTAATTTTGAAATAGCGTGTACCATACTCTTGTCTCAATATACTTGAGTAGGCAGAACGGAGGCGGTCACTTACAATTTGAATTTCCTAAGGTAGTTGGTCTGATATGACTCTGTGTCAAGTGCTTAGATAAATGTTATAATCATATCAGATGTCACACTTGGTTGTTTTACAAGTGCCTTGTCAAATTTCTATAAACAGTTGAAATATCTGTTGTGGCGTCTGCTACACTGTACGGGAAAAAACCTCACGATAGCTTTCATCATCGCATATGATACTGATAGTGCTGAACATGTTTAGTCACTGTTTAATCATAAAAGTATCAGCAGATATCATTATCCTCTAAGCCTCACAATGTTATAGTAGAATGTTCTTGAATTAAGTCTAAACTTAAATGTTACTACAGTCCCTAGAGTCTATAGCTTTTTTTTGGATTACACGTCTAGGATTTCACATACCAGGCAGTATAAATGACCACTTCGCAGTGTTCCCACTACTTCAGCTGTGATACACAGGCAGCTAGCGACATGAGTCTTCACAGTTTAGAATACAACTCATAATAATCAAAACTGCAACAAGCAGATGGATCGTATTTTACTACATATCGTATTAATCAAAGCATTGTGTTTGTTTTTATAGAGGGCTGAAGAAAACTACATATAGGGACACTTCTTATTTCCAATCACTCTGTTTATATCTGAAGGTTTTATCACTTATGGTAAATCCAAATCTTTCAGAATACCCAACTAGTTTTCCCTTGGTACTGAAGTGTTTGAATTCTACAGACTAGAGATCAGGATGTAGTACTTTCACCTATGAGTTTTGTTGTGGAGGACAACTTTTCATATAATGGATAAACATTAAATGTTTCTGCATTTTCAAGTATTTTTTATTTTTATTTTCTTAACCGCACAGTTTATTATCAGTGGGTGCCATTTGTACTCGGTCTACAGTGTATAATGTTTTATCTACCAAGATTAATTTGGCAAATGATCTGCTACAACAGAATTGGAACAGACATACAACACCTAGTGCATAGCGCTAACCAAGCCGTACACGCTAATGAGGAACAGAAAATTAAAATAGTGCAACATTTAGCAAAGACATTAGAAGAGTTACTATTCCAGGTAGGCGTTGACCGTAACTTTATCTTTTCTGCTGCTATTAATGATTTTATCTGATTAATTATTATTTCCATGAGTAATAAGTGGAAGTGAGTTCAATACGTACACCGTTTATCCATGGCATTCAGGTAGAAGTAGGTGAGTATTTTATAAGGTCACATTTTCTAGTCATTTCTTCTTATTCAATGCATCAATTTTCTCATGAATCCAGAAAGATATCTGCATCTTCAGAGAAATTTAAATGACACCAAAGTTTATTGTCATTATAATGACAGGACCTCTGAAACAGATGGCATTTGATCTCATTTCGGTTCATCATTTTCACCACCCATTCTAATCAGCTTTTGATTGCGTACACTCTCCTCAAAATCGTTCATCTTGCCAGATTTATATGAAATGACTAACACTAACAAGCTGTTAATTTTAAAAGTGTGATGAAGGATAAGGAGAAATCCAAAAATCACTTTTTATCCCCTTGAAACAAGATTGAGATTCGCTGTACCTGTGGTTTTCAATTCCTTATAATGATTTATCGCGTGTTTTCAAGTAATCAGAAAATTATTTCTAAGTCAAATTTCCACTGTTTACTGTTTTTTTTTATTCACGAAACAAAGTTAGTTATGTTTATCACATTCTGAAGTTGAGGTTTGTGCAGGAATTTGAGTTGCTGAATTTCGTTTAGATCTTGTGACTGAATATTTAGATAATATCTTAGCGAAGTAAAAATTTTAATCGGTATTAATAACTGAAGGGTCCTCGGTCGCGATGGAAAGTGAATAATTAATTTGGCCGGTATATTTTCATCTTCGATACACACATTTGTCTCCCATTCATGACTAATCTGTGTAGAAAACTTTCTACTTTTTATTGATGCAAGTCAGCTTAGATGAAATTCTCCTCAAATAGTATTTAAATTACAGCTGCTTGTATTACTTATCACCGTGCAGTTCTGAAATAGAATAGTGAATATCAAGTCTTATATGGGTTCACTGAAAAACAAACCAAATTTTTTCTGACAAATTCTTATAAGTTTACTTCGATTCATATTCAAATCCTGGTCACATTTCTTAATAATGAATTGTATTTCTGACTAGTACTGCTTCCCATATTACTGTTTAACTTATCCACCTATATATATATATATATATATATATATATATATATATATATATACATATATGATTGATCCCAACGTGTAGGTAACATATATCATATAGTTGTACTGATTCATTGTCAAGAGATAGTCATTCTACTGTACAAGAAGCGTACCTCCCCACTGAATTATGGTGTGCAATACTAATGATAATTGCTATTATTATGATGATAATAGTACTTCTATCTAGGTGGTATAAAGTAAAAAAGGACACTGAAAAGTTATCAGCCAGTTATTTCTTCCAAGGTGCTCCGGAATATTTCTGTGACATCACATATACCTACCATAGCATAAAAGAATACAGAAACAACCAGAAATCTTCAAAAACGACTACAGTCGTTATTAGTATGTGTAAATCGCTGTTATTTCGCACATGACTAGCTTTTGCAACAGATCTTGACCCTTCAAAGAGTGTTACCAGATGAGTGAATAAGAGTTCGACACACTATATCAGTCTCAACGCCTGTGTTATTTTTGGGTATTATTTTCAGTCAAACAGGTCAAAGGATGAATATAATTACAGTAAGTTGAAGCACCCAGTTTTTGATTCGTCATCATGTGCTAGTAGTTCATGCATGATTTCAGCTTTATTAAACTGTCCAATTTCATCGGTAAACTATATCAACAATTGATTTAATTAGTCATTTAGCTGAAAATATCATTCTCCTCAGTTTGCTTTTTTATTATTCTGCTGTGTTTATGGCAATATGCATCTATTTCATGTGTTAACTAAGTGTTGTATTGTCGATTGTAATACACATTGTATTTCGTATGTTCAGTGGATAGATTGTGTCATGTATAGTGATAGTATTGTGAGTTGGCAGTTAACTTCTAGGAATGCTCGCTAACCATCCATGTGATCTTGGTTTGACTCGCTTAACTGGTAGTAAACCTGATAAAGAGGGCAGGTCGAAGCTAGAAACCCCTGATCCCGTGAAAATAGCGCTAGCGCTAGGGAAACTTCCAAGCTCAAACTTGAAGCCAAACATTCCACTCAGAATACAAAGCATCATTGTTAACTTGTATTATATCTGTAATCCACTTTTTATTATGTTGTATTAGATTTGTTTTGTGGAAAATATCTTTTGTTAACATTGCTGATTTCTCTGTTTTTCATGCATGCTGGTGTTCTATCTGCCTGTCTGTTCTGTGCCAAAATACACTCAAATATTTGCTCCCCATCCATGCATGCCTGAATGTAACTAACATATGTATACTCCTGCATGGTATTTTTCCATCTGTTGACATCCTGGACACTGTTTCGTTCGTGTTCATTTTCTTTTGATGAAAACTGCTTTGCATGAGAATGATTGTAGCACCAAAAGCAACGACTTATGTCCAAGTCGTATTATTCACATCGCAAACATAGATCACATATAGATTTCTATGCAAATGTCACACCCAGTTTCAACGAGCAACAACCCACTAGACATTATCGAGATGGAGGAAACAGTGATGGTTATCACAATGATGTTATGCGATATACGGGTGATAGTGATGAAGACAATCTTGATGTCTCCAGTGTTAAAAGTAAATATTACAATGTAGTTAATACTCTCAAGTGTATTCGTTACACTGGAACTTTCCTATCAATAATGTACCTGTTTGTAAAACTGTGCTATTTAGGCAACTCAATTATTCAGTTATTCTTAATGCAATACTTTCTTGGATTTACAGACGGTAGTAATAGTTTCTTTGGTCTGGTAGTTCTACATAACATACTTCATGGTCATGATTGGCAGTCAACCTTGTTCTTTCCACGAGTAGCTTATTGTTACGCACCTGTTAAAAACTTTGGAACAAAAGCTAACATAGCTACAGCTCAATGTGTTCTACCAACAAATATGTTGAATGAAAAAATTTACATATTTCTTTGGTGGTGGATTCTACTAGTGTCTATACTCAATGCCAGTAGTCTACTACGATGGTTTTTACAATTTGCCTGTCAAAATCGTGGAAGTCGATTCATTATTAAATACATTAAATTGTCGAACAATCTACCTCTTAATGATGTCTATTGTGCTGAGAAATTCGCAAGAAAATTCCTACGACGTGATGGAATGTTTGTCTTACGTATGTTAGCATCGAATGCTGGGGAAATGATCACCTCAGAAATTATCAATGCAATGTGGGTGAATTATCGTAATACTGTTGTCCAATCAAAACTTGGAAGTTCTCAGCAACTTAGTCAAATTGTTCATCACAATGATGATATGCCGAAAGATACTTTTCCATCAAACGTTTCAGAAGCTAGATGGAATAGAGAACAAGCAGAAGAACATCCGCCGAAAGTACTAACTGAAAACACTTATTCAACTAAGACTCCAAAAACGAAGTCCCCAGTATTTGATGACACTAAACCAGAAAATAGACGAGGAAGCATCGAAATGGCAAATCAGCCTAGACGCCTTTATTATGTTTAAGTAACACCTTCAATTTTAAATTTAAAAAGATGTTCACACTGATATACGGTTAACTATTATTGTTCGATTCGTTTTCAAAGCAACTGCCGGTGACTTTTATGGCACGTAAACTATAAAAATGTGTTTCTAACTCTTTTTGTCTACTGGACACTTTTAAATTCATTTGTGTGGAATAGAGGAAGTGATTGTCGATGCTCAGTGGTGCTATTTCTTATGCGAGACAGTTTTGTTTGCAATTATTATCATGATTATTAGTCCTCCGACCAGTGGTGTTAATCTAATCATTTTTTGGGGAAATTAATTCTGTATGAGAATAAAAGTTATGTTTGAAAATATGTAGTCTTTTTGTTTTGACCACTTGAATGATTTCACTTCATCTCTATGTAAATGTACTTCATAGGTTGCCTTGACGCGCTGTTTAAACGATGAGATATTTAGATGAAAACGGATTAACGCTGGAGGAAAGATATTAACTTTTAGTTATCTAAGTGAATGCTGGAATTGAAAATTTGCATTTTCAATCCCGTCGTGTGTATTATTTCAGTGTGCGTTCCTCAGCGTTTAAGTAATACACTGATAATTCAGTCTTTTCTATTGTTTCATTTATCACAATGAAGAGAATTTAGTGCTTTTAGTTACTATTTAGTTACCTTCAAGGATCGCTGGAGATGCTCGAGGTTTATAGGTACTTGTGTGCTTTCATTAGGAGTGGAAACTTTCATGTTTCTTTTCGAATTACACTCACCCATAATAAACATTGATTTAATTAAATAAATCATAAGTATATTTCAGCAGTTTACACACAGTGAAAAGTTGTTTTTTTAATATCTCGAGCAAAATTACCACCCATGATCACACCAACTGTTGAAATTGTTTTGTTTGTTGGTTTTTAATTCACACTTTATGATATGTAATCATAGACATAGTTCATTTTTTGTTCATTTACATTTTTGTGTATCCAGAATTATATTCCAGGTTGTTGACAGTTCTGCTGAGTCATCCTTGTTACATGTATCCGGCGTGACCTTAGTGAATATCACTGTCAGTAAATTATTGAAATATAATTATAATTTATTTAATCTATTCCACAATGCCCAAACTTTATACTGACATTAACTCACTGAATTAATTGTTTCATATTTATGTTAAATGGATAGGGAGTGTTTTTACGTACTGTCTTAAATTGTATGCAGGCTTCTTGAACCCTAGGGGATTTCAGGTGATTACTAATCAATCCTCTGGACATATGTTATGACATAATTTGGTAACGCGATATTTAGCATAGGATTTGCATTATAAAATTGAATGGTACAGGTCGTTGAAATTTAAGACGAAAGAGTAATTATGTATTTTGTTAGTTGGGCTTAGAGTAGTGGCTTGAAGCAAGGGGAGATTGATGAATACCGTTCTGATAAAATTTAAAATCGATGTACAGAGTGCTGACTTGTAAATAGGCGAGAGTAAAAGCCTACTGATGGTGTTTCTGAGGTTCACTCAGCCAAATACCGATTTTCAGAGAAAGAAAACTCTTCTAGTGAATACTTACATCTAATGTCATTTTGTGAATGTCTGCACCAACCATTACCCTTTCCACTTAAATATCTTAAGCGACCGTAATTTTGTGTTAAATTTATTCAAAATCTGTTCACAGGTGATCAATTTGTAATAAAGTGAAACTTTATAAGACTGGTCTGGGAAAACCAGAAGTTGATTAGCTATTACTAATCAGTGATATAGAGATCAGTTATAATGCATGAATTTTCGTCTTAAAAGTTGACTTATATTAAGTGTAACATTATCTATTAGATCAATAGGAACTCAGATAAATGTAATATGTGTGATTTTGCTTAATAGTTCAAAATTTTTACTTACTCAAGAGGTTATCATTGCCATATCAAGAAATAAGCCTGGAGGGTTAGAAGTCACAACTCATGAGTTACCAGAACTTTTCCTGTATCTTTGGCCGCGTCAAAAAATGTGATTATTTTTATATTATGAGGTCAGTAATACTAGTATCCTGGTACAAGTAGAAAGTTTCCCTATTCATGAACAGTTCATCAACAGTAATCTTCTAAGATTATTTGTTCAGTGAAGCTTATGCGTGGAATCCGTAAATCACACTTTGTTCTAGGGCTAATTTCATTCCAGTGAGTGACAGTATTTCCTTCAGTATTCCAGCCCACAATACCCACAGAACCAGTAGTTACGGAGGGAATTTGTTTCAATAAATCAAACATTAAAACGTTATGTATCACCATAGAGTCACTGACCTCAAAAGGATGAACAGCTTAAAGAGAAAAATACTTTTGCTAATAATAAAGTCAAGGGATCAGCAACACCAAAACTATGCAATCAAAATCTGACTGAATTATATGAGCCACATCATTTGATTTTGAGGAGTAAATTGCGTTCGAGATGATATTGGATGGTTGGAGGCAATCGGCAGGAAGCCTTGGACCTAGGTTTCCTGCTAGTTGGCACTCGTCAGCAAGGCGTATCTGCAACCTTGAAGGAACTCATGTCTCTTCTGAGATTCGAACGCGCGTCACCCAGTGCTGCAGTCAGAGACGTTACCACTGAGCTATTAGGGCTCGCGATTGACCTCCTGTAGGACTGTAGTGGATATTTTGATTTGACACTAGTAACTAGTGTGACGCATCTAGTCTTCTCTTTGGTGCAGACTGAATTCTATCAGTCAGGTTGTAATGTGGCCACCATTCTAGGTAGCTCGCAGGTTGCAGATACGCCTTGCTGACGAGTGCCAATTTAGCACGAAACCTAGGTCCAAGGCTTCCTGCCGATTGCCTCCAACCATCCAATATCATCACAAACAATGTACACCGTGATGGCGAGCTACCTAGAATGGTGGCCACATTACAACCTGACTGATAGAATTCAGTCTGCACCAAAGAGAGGACTAGATGCGTCACACTAATTACTAGTGTAAAATCAAAAAATTGCATTCGAATTGTCATCGTTAAATAAATAATACTGTATCACTGCATGTTACACCAAATAAAATTATCCTATTATACAATTAGTCGCTACTGCAGTCAGTGATCAAATTCTGTTCTCATATCAATGCAGAAGATGAATCACTTACTGTGCAACATTTCTGAAGCAATTCATTTCATGTAGCCATAATTTAGGATAGACAAGAAAATATGGATTTAGGGATATTTGTTTCTACAGTTCAGAAATCTAAAGCAATTTGTTCCTTTTCTGAATTTTGACACAACAATAAGAACATGTGACTTATCTGAAGCATGTAGTGTGTTTACGCAACAAATATTTATATAAAAGGTCACAGAGCATAAATGATCAAAATTTTTATCAATATAGGTCAAAGTGTCATCACTTATATCAGTAAAATTTTGCTCCTTTATGCTATGACTTTTTATGTTAACAATTATTGTGTAAATACACTACACGTTTAAGATGAATTACGCCTTCTTACTGTTTTGTCGACATTTGTTTCTAGACATAGAGTAGAACGACGGACGGCATGTTTTGCTATAATCAAAGAATATTCACAGTCTTACGCACACACATACGCACTTACAAGCTTAATTACAGGTGTTGTTCGATTCACTTTGTAGGCATAATGTAGGCAAGAGGAATAGACTGCATTCAGGTACCAAATGAAACACAAAGTAAGACAATGGTGCAGAAGCATCACATCCAACTGACCACCTCGTTCCTGTTGATAATTCCAGTCCAACTCATTTAATTCGGAAACAGATATGTTTTGTTGATGAATTTATCTCGTCTATTGAAACGAATTACTGACCATGCAGATTCGAACCAGTTTTCTCAATCTGAGGAAAAACAGAAAATAACTCTCCATTATAATAGAAGGGAACAAACACTTCTAAATACTCGACGTATTGGCATCATCTTATTCATAGCCTCAAAAAGAAAAAAACTGCAATTAACCTAACCTAATTTGGATGGTTCAATAGTAGAATCTTTATAACAACCAGTTCAAGTGACTTAGCATGTTCTGCTTTTATTTCCTAGGGTAAGAGTATTGTAAAGAATTAAAAAGGCCAGTAATTTACATGAAAATCATTGGTGAAGGTGTCAGTTTTGAAGACAGTGGAAAGTGGTGAATTCGAACAAATAGTTCAGTGAAAGAATTTTTTCAGCGAATCCATTCAGTTAGCTGTACACTCGTGATTATATATTGATATACACTGATAACAGTTGAGCCTGGAATTATAACCAGGTAGAGAGACGGGACAAAGAATCTTCTTCTCTGTACATAAATCAAGGTTTTCATTTGAATCGCTAGGGCCTAGGCGACGCAAAGTATACGGAAGCGTACGATTTTCGGAAGGTTTATTTTTATTTTGCCGACAACTTTGAATGATCTCTCCTGAGTGGCCAGTGTGGAATTCATGTTCATTTATGGCACTCTTTATTGATCCATTGTGACCCTTTTGTAGCCAAACGGGATAGAGTTGCTTGACTCTTTTAGATAAAATACGCACTGAACGATATACTTATCTCACTCCACAGAGCGAAGTGAAATCGTAGATAAGTAGAAGTAGTCAGATGCAACAGTTTACCTTAAGAGTTATTGGAGAACTTTGGCTGGTGCGAGAATACCAGTTTTAATATAGAAGCAAAAAATGTTGTTTCCAGGGCATTTGATATCCTCTTTTAAGGAGTATCGCCTCTGAAATTTTCTCATATTATGCAACCTTTGGTCTGAAATTATTGGTCTTCACCACCCTAATTACAATTTGATTATTCATCGGTGTTCTTAAATATTTTTTATGGAAACAATACTCCAAACTAATGTACACATATGCTCAAAAAAGATAATTGTAATAACTGCAACTGTACAGCCAAGTGGATGAATTCGCTGAATTGTTTATTCTTATTTCTATACCTGGATGGGTATTTTTCGACAATAAACAATAAAATGGACCCGTGTTACTTTGTCAGCATCTCCTCAGCTGCTTCCAAACCGAATGGTGAAAGTTAATAGTTTTATTGCAATTTTAACATACTTTAGGTGAAAAAAAGTGTCGGAAAATAATTAAAAATGAGCATGGTGTAACAACATAAAGCAAAACATGGAAGTCAAAGTATATTTTTCATTGATCAATCCGCTGTTTATGTATGTACAGTTTATATTCTTTAACCGATCACTGAGCTTGTGGTTTCGGTTTACATCAAACGACATAAAATTGAATGTTCAAATAGATATATCGTATTCTGTTGCTACTGCTGAATTGAACTGTGGGAATATGTGAGAATAACATTCCGTTGGCACACATTGTCTGTTTCATACCACCACAATAGTAATTAAACGGATCAAAGTTCTGAGTTAGTAAAATATAAAAATATTGTTGTAAATATATGTACATATATATATATATATATATATATATATCAGTTGACTGAAGTTTCCGAGAAAAACCTGAAAGTGGGGAGCAGGGGTGTCAATGAGGCACTGAGGTATATAAATTATAAGATTACATAAGTCATCGGAAAATTGTTTATAAACGTATGAAATATACAATAATCTCGTGCTCGGCTCATCTATTTAGATATCAGACACAACCTCTAATAAATTATGAAGTAACACTTACTTCAAATTGAAGCTGATATGTTTTCATTTAAAGACAAAAAGCCGAGTTACTAAGATGGAGGAAAACTTACTACAGCTTATTTTGAATACGCCTCGACCACTTAAAGTAATCATTTCTCCTAACTTTAAGAGGTTATAATTTGCCCATTTGTTTATTATTTTGAAGGAATTCAAGATGTTTGCATGATGTTCTATGTTAATCACATATCCTTTGACTGAGCTTATCAAAGATTCACTTCCTCTAAGTGGTAGGCGTTTATCTACGTGTTCAGAAAAATTTAAGATAGTTACTTCTTTCTGTTTTTTCCAGTGATATAAATCTATCAAAATATCATTCTGCCACTAAATCAATCATAAGTTTTAGATGATAAGTTCTGCAAAATGACGCATTACTTATAGTCTAGTCTAATAAAGTAGAAAGTGAACACAAAAGTGAGTAGATAGAATAAGGGGGTATTTAGTGGACAGGACATTAATGGCCACAGAAGCAGCAGACGTCTGACGTGTGTTTTTAATTTGGGACATCTCACAGCACTTTATGAGAATGATAAGAGCTTCACTATTTCAAATAGTGGAAAATTATGTCATCCTGGAGAATGTTTTAAATTTAAGTACGGTGTTGTTTAAACTCTTAGCAGTAAATATTGTCTCATCCAGTAACAGCATATCTCGGGCGAGCGCATTTACATTTTCCCCATGTAGTCTATTTTTCTACGACGCTCTAGAAGAAACCAGGAATAAAATCCCTATATCTAGGTCTACAATGCTGATAACAGTGTTATAGTCAGAAAGTAGTCGTTGAACGTTACATTTCCTCTTTAAGGTTGAAGAAAATAATATTCGCCAACAAAGAAAAAAAATTCAGTATTTAAATACCCTTAACACAGTTACACGGGTAAGCCAACATCAAAATCTAAATTCGTATGAGTCATCTCCATTGATATACTTTATGTGAGAATTAGGTTATTTAGTATGTTGAAATACTGTCAACACATATTTCTGTCCTTTGGCGGTCTGAAGTATTATTACCAATAGATAAATAGAGAATAACTGAAAGAGATGGAATCCTTTAGTTTAGTCACTGATACTCGCAAAACGTATATTTCAATTGCATTTGTCAGCTATTAGTATTCATCTCTTTGATATTCTGATTAATATTACAGACCCATCCTTATAGAAGAAAATCGTATGTGTCATTACAAGGCATTTAAACGTACGTGTGGACTTTAGTTTGGAATTTCATCGGAAACAAACTACTGGATGAGTAGACGATATATTTCCTTTCTCTAAACAATCTGATTCCTATTTTTAATAAAGAAATTTTGATCATTTCACTCTGAAAAAGAAACATTTCACTACTACTCTGATTCAATTATCTTATTGGATTTGAGATTTACTCTATTTCTAATAATAAAAATAAACATAAAGAACAAAATATTCACCTTCCATCAGGAAATGACACCATGAATATCAAGGAGTACTGGATAGTCATTTCGGCCTGTCCCATGACTCTTCAGCATTATGCACCCATGACCACATCGGACATCGAGCTGAAGACCCTCAGGTGACGCTGTGGACTCATTTAATATTCAGTCACTGGAACGGAATCTAGCGGCCCATGAATTGTAAATTACATTATTTTGTGATATATAGAGCCACCATCAACTAATGTCGTCGGTGGGTATTTTTCTTCACGTCGTACTTGGTGCAGTGCACTGGTCGCCACTTCTCCCTAGAACTCTAGGCAACTTCATCCTGCTGTCAGTCACTAGTAAACATCAGAATAATTTCAAAGCATTGGTTTGGACAAATTTGATTGATTTCAAGGTATATTATGAGCTGTTATCAGTCCCAGACTAGAACAAAACAGCTGTCCAGCACTCTTTGGTTTTCACTGGTTCTCTACCTGGTGTCAGTTCATGATCCAACTTGAAACCAATCAAACCGCTACAAACCGACTGTACTTCCGTTAAGCCTAAAGTATAAAGGTGAATTCTATTTAAGGGACGTCATTTTACTAGTTAGGGTTATTTATGATAAAATAATGGAAATTCGTATTTATTTATCTTATTCTTAATTCATCGGAGAAGGGAGAATGAGTTTCATTTGTATGTTAGTGGAGATGACGTATGAATTTCAAGTTTAATATTAGATCACTAGCGGACGCTGTATAAGGTGGAATATCAGCTTCAATATGCTTTATAGCCTGTAGATGGCCGATTTATGCGCATATTAGCGTGATGACGGCAAACAAAGAAGAAAATGATTTTATGAAGATGAAAATTCACTGTATCCCCAAATCACCTTTGTAAAATGAAGTATCTACCGGTCCCTTCACATTCTTTCACTCTGTTTATTAAAAACACTAAATGACTCTGATTTCGTATGAAACTTATTTTTGCATTAGCGGGGGAGGGGAACTATAACTGTTTGTTTTCATAGTAAAGGGTAGATATAAAAGGAATAGTCTCTTGTATCTTTTCTGGTCTTGGCCACCTAAGAAGAGAAATTTACACATTTAGACTATCAAAATCCCCCTCCCTGTCATTATTACTGATCCGTTTAATAAACATATAGCGTACAACATGTGATACTGTTCACTCTATCTAGGATCACATTACAGCTGTCGCACTTGAACATAGTTTTCAACAGATAACGAAATCGTATCAGAAAAAAATGGAATGTACACATGATTAAAACTCATATGGGAATGATGAAAATATGTGGTTGATCTTACTTATGTACATGACTCAAAAGATGAAATTCAGAAAAACACTTTCGAACTTATAGTATTTATAACTTTGAAACTTTACATTCACTTTTTCAAAAGTTAAAATAGTAGATTAATGTCAGTTAGGCTATCGGAACATAAGAACTTCGATAGGACTAAAATGATTGACCCTGCTAAGTTAAATAACCTAGAAAAAAGCTCGGCCAGTCCGGTGCATTCACTTGTACCTAAACACACGATAGAGTGGGACAGGTTAAAAGTGTTTAGAAGTAAATACTATTAGGCGGAATGATGGCAGTTAATCACCGAATATCCGTTCATCTCTGGATCAACATGAAACACGTGAAATCAAAGTAACACGGAAGAAAGGAAAACCGAACAAAAAGCATTAGGTACTAAAAATTTATAAAGTTATGAATCCGTGTGAATACAGTGATATGATTATGATCAATAATTTATGCTCGAAACACCACCAAGCTGTTAATACTGGATCACTGTGGCATATCAAATAAACTTGTCTAGTATGGAACTAAGTAATTTGACTGAACGGAAGTCAAAAAATAGTTGGGTAAAGAGTACTGATGAAAAACAAAATTGATGATATGGTATTTCGTTGTCGAAGCGAAATATAATTAGAACAACAAGAAAGGAAGATTCATTCCTTCTGGAGGAAGGACATTACACTACGAATGAAGAGTACATAAACAAGTATCATACATCCAAGTATTGTAAATTCTTGAAACCAACAGTGTATTTAGCATCTCTTTCATTCACAGAATTGTGACTAGAATGTTTGCAGCTAAGGTGGATGATATTGGTGCACTTTTCATTTTACATAAGGAAAGCTTCGCAAATAAACTATCCAGCTCAGAGGACACAACTACACCAACATATTATTATTATTCCCTTGCGTTCCGATTGCAGCATACGGCCCCAACAACGCATCTCCACTTTGTCCTGTTTTTCTGCCATCCTCTTCAGCTGGGTCTACGATTGACCAAACTCTCTCTTCTCTTCCTCACACGATCTACTTCATATCACCCTCGCATTGACGACCCACTCTTCGCTTCCCATTTGGATTCCACTCGAGGGCCTGGCGTGCGATGTTATTCGGTGGTCTCCCCAACGTATGCTCGATCCATCTCCACTTTCTCCTACATATTTGTTCAGCGACCGGCTCCCGGTGGGTTTGTTCCCATAGTTTCTCGTTGCTTATTCTTTCTGGCCATTTGATCTTCATTACGGAGCGAAGACAGCTGTTGATGAAAATCGGCAGCCTATTGGTAATCCTTTTCGTGGCACACCACGCTTCTGACCCGTATAATGGAACCGACTTCACATCACTGTTGAAAAAGCGAATCTTGTTCGTTATGCTGAGTGACAACAGAATATTTCCAAACTGGTTTCAGGTTGATGAAGGCGTATCTTGCCTTTCCGATTCCAACTGGCTTTGACATCTTCATCCGTTCCGCCTGTAGTTGAAACGATGCTTCCCAGTCAAATAAGTGAAGGAGGCAACCGCTGTTAAATCTTTCCCGTTGATGGTGATTGGTGCTGGTTGTTGTTGCTGATTGGTTATCTTCATCACCTCTGTCTTCTCTGTGTTCACCTGCAGTCCTGTTTTCGCCGCCTCTTCAGCCAGTTTGTTGGCTTTTACCTGCAAGTCTTCTAGTTTGTGTTACATTGGACATATATCATCCACACGCGTCGGTGGCACAGTGGTTAGGACTCTCGCCGACCATGCACATGGTCCGGGGTTCGGTCCCCTGCCGACGCACACCTGGTATCTATGGTCGACCTGCAAAATTTGGGCTACCATATCACATGCTGAAAATTCCATACCTGTACCAAAATATATGGTGTGGAATCAAGCTGTAATCAAAATTTTTTTTTAAAAATCAATATCTTCTAGAGTCTTCTTATCGATCGTCCAGCGTATTCCTGACTCCTTGCCCCCAACAGTCTAGTACATAATCCACTCCGCCACAATTAAGAACATCATCGGTGATAACAGTCAGGCAGCCTTGTCTTACTCATGTATGCACTTCGAACGCCCCACTAAATTTTCCGTTGTGGATCACTTGACAGGTGGCATTGTCATATAGCTGTTGAATGAGGTTGACAAAGACTTGAGGTACGCCGTAGTGTTGAAGTAATTTCAGTCCATTTTGTCGAAGGCCTTTCCAAAGTCAATGAAGTTGAGGTAGAGGTTTGATTGCCATTCTATGCTTTGTTCAATGACGGTGAGTAGAGTTGCAATTTGACCAGCACATGATTCACCTTTCTAGAACCCACCTTGTTCTGGCTGGCGGAGTTCTGTATCCAGTGCATCCTTTATTCTGTCCAGGATGATGAGACTTAGTACTTCACTTGGCGTGGACAAGAACAGCATTCCACGCCATTCAGTTATTGCGCAAGCCTAATTCGCCCTTCTTTGGCAGTTTGACGAGGTAGCCCTTCTTCCAATCAGTAGGCACCTTTCCTTCTTTCGAAACTTTCTGTAGTAATGGTGTGAGAACATCTGCCGTAATCTCTGGGGCTGTCTTCAGTGCTTAAAGAGGAGTGCCGTGTGGTCCTACTGCCTTCCCGGACTTCAGTAGCTTGATCGCATTCACGATTTTTGCTTTCGTTGGAGGAGTGGTGTCCACTGGCAGTCCAGTGTGTGCTGTTAGTGGTATTTCTGGTCGAGTTGCCGGTGGTGGTCGATTCAAGAGTCCAACTTTTGATTTGTTTCTCCTCTTTGGTGTTGAGTTTCCCTTGAGCATCTTTAATTAGTTTCGTCATGTGGGTTGATCTCTTCCCGGATAGAGAATTCGTTATCTGATTTAGTGTATCCTGATGTCTCTTTTGCCTGCGGCCAGCCTGTTCTGCTTCAGTTGCCGGCCAGTGTGTCATAGAATTGTTGTTTGTTTTTTCTAGCACTCTTCTTCGTTTCTTTATTCAGTGCAGTGTACATTGAACTCAGCTTCTCCTTCTCTTTGCCATCTTTGCATTGGGTTATAATAATAATAATAATTTTTGCTTTATTCCAAAAACAGTATTAATGATACAGCAAGGAATTTTCAGCATTCAGTACAGTATTGCATCTAATTTACTCAAAAACGACAACAACAACAAAAATAGATAAACGGAATAATAAATACATAATAATGGTAACAAAACGTTTTTATAGGAGCTATGTAGCAATTACAGTATAGGATAAGGAGAAAAATATAAAATTATAGTAATAATAGTAATAACAACTAAAATAAAAATAGTAAAGTTATAATTAAACGATAGAAAGGGTGACACCATAGAATTACAGAAAGATGAACAATGAAAGGGTCGATTCACTATGCTAATTACATAGTAACTTATATGTTTCACGTCTAACAGTGTCTTCATCACATAAAATACGGGCTAAATACGGTATTGTAGAATTTTTGTACTTAGTGGTACGAGCATATAATTTCTTATATTGACTTCTCGTTCTACCTGATGAGATACAAGGGGATAATTGTGAATAAAGAGGGTGCAGAGGGTCTGACAGTACGGCCTTTGCCCAATTTGTACAGGAATTTATGTGTCTCTCGACTATGGTATTGGCGAGATCACGCAGTGGCAAACCACAAGCCCTACTCACAGCATTTAATACCCTTCGTAATACGGCATAGCCTTTTTTAAGAAGCCCAGGAAAGATTAATGGAGAACAATAAAGTAAAATGGGTAAAATACAGGAGTTTAAAAATCGCAGAACTAAAGGTTGGCTGATACCTTGTTGTCTTAACTTTTTAATGTAGAAGGTAAGACGAAACATTTTCTTAGAGACCGATAAAATGTGAGATGACCATGAAAGGTCAGAGGAAAGAAGTAATCCAAGGTATTTAATGCTTGATTTGGTTTCAATTTCTGTACCATCTATGCTACAGGAACCATGGGAACTAACTAGTTCATGTATGTCACGTCGATGGTTGAAGGTAAAGTTAACTGCCTGACATTTGGAAGGGTTTAACATAAGACCATTTGACTTAGACCACATGCTGATGTCCGACAGAAAGCTATTAAGTTTGGAGCAGTCAGACTCAGAAGTGATAGGCAGTGATACAGTCAGATCATCAGCATATTTGACAAAATTGGTTTCGTTTAAATGTGGCAGGTCATGTAGGAAGAAAGAAAAAAGAAAGGGAGAGAGGACGGCACCTTGAGGAACACCGGCTTTTGTAAGCAAAGCAGAAGAAGATTTGCCATTATATGCAGTATACTGCATTCTATCAGAAAAATAAGAATGCAACCAACTCTTAGCCCAGGATGCTGTGTGCGTCAAGGAAAGCTTATTTAATAAAAGGCCCCTAGGTACAGAGTCAAACGCAGATGTGTAGTCTAGGAAAGCACCACGAACATATTTGGCACCTTTGTCTAAACAAGAAACAACATTATGATATAAGACAACCGCAGCATCCAAGGTACTTCTACCATGTTTATATGCAAATTGCTTAGGGTCATTAAAAGCTTTCAATGAAGGTTCAAGACGAAGTAAAAGTAGTTTTTCCATCAATTTTAAAAAAGGAGAAATAATTGCAATAGGCCTAAATTTAATATCGGTACCAGAAGATTGTTTTGGTATAGGGATAATTTTAATGTTTTTCCATGCAGAAGGTAGAACATTACTGGAAAAGGAAGCATTAAAAATATTAGTAAGAGGGTAACACAAAATATCAGCACAGTTCCTGAGGACAATGGCAGGTACGCCATCAGGACCAAGGCTTTGGGAAGGCTTAAGAGAACGGAGACATTTAAGCACATCAAGGGTATTAAAACCACTAAAATTATTGTCTATGTGATTTGTATCATTAGGAAGGATATCGACAGAGGAGCGTATGAAAGACTTATTAAGATTATTAACATTAAGAGATTGGACAGAGGTACACCGCTTACCGCTAGTTATTTCTTTAAAAAGTTTCCATAAACTAGAAGGGGTTTTACATGACAAGAATCTTTGGCTGTATAAAACATTTAGTCTGTGCATTTCGAGTTTTATCAGAGGATTTAGCTTTTTTACACCTGACTTATCATTTGTTTTGTACAACAGTTCTTTATCTCTACGGAGCTTTTTGAGATATGGAGAAGAGAAACGGTCAAAACGAGTGAATAATGTTTCTTTAGGACAACATATTTCCAAACAGAATTTAAGATAATCTGTGGTGTTTGTGATTGTGTCATTTAATGTTTGTTCTGCAAATAGGTCCCAGTTAGTATCTATCAACATGCATCTGAGTTTGCTTAGATTGTCTTGTGAGTTATCTTATCTTTCACCACCCTCCTCTCCTCGATTAGCTTCCAGGTATCCATTGAGAGCCAGCTGTTTCTTGTCTTGTCTCTTTCTTCTTCCTAGAACAGTTGTACACGTTTCCTCGAACATCACTTTCAGAGAGTTTCCATGTTCTTCCAGACAGGTTTCCTCAGTGATGCCACGTAGTGTGTCCGACTTTGTTCTGATAAATGTAGCGAATGCATTCCTTATAGTTTTGTCCTTCAGTTTCTGAATGTTGGACTTGAATTGTGGTCTGTCTCCATTTGTTTTCATGGATTTCAGCTTCACCCTGAAGGTTCCTTGAACTAGATGATGGTCCAAACCCACATCAGCTCCCTTCCTCGACTTTGTATCCAGCAGGCAGCATCTCCACTTCCTTGACATTGATATGAAATCTATTTAGTTTGAGGTATGTCCGTCAGATGAAATTCATGTTGCTTTGTGTATATCCTTGTGCTTGTACACGCTCCCTCCGATCACCAAATCATTGAAAACACAGAAGTCTGCGAATAATTCTCCGTTCTCATTCATTTCTCCGAGCGAGAGTCTCTCGACCCATGATGAGTTCTCTTCCTGTATTATCTGCTACCAGTTCATCTGACACTCATATCGCCAATGGGGATTTTGATGTCACCATTTGGGATGTTGTCCATTACTACTTGTAGTTGTTTGTAAAAATCCTCCTTCTTTTCTTGTTCCGCGTTGTTTGTAGCGCTGTGCGTAGCATTGGATAATTGTTACTTTACTTCCTTCCTCTTGAGTTGAATCTTGCTGTCATGATCCAGGATGATATTGGTTCCCACTGCATTAAGGTTTTGTCTGCCACTGGTGACATCATGATAGCCACTCCCTGCCTCAGTGTGTTCGTGGTTGTCGTTTGGGTGATCGGAGTAGATTACTGACTCTCCAGTTGACAATTTTGATAATCCACATCCAATCCATCTGCTTTCGCAGATACCCAGTACTTCTAAGCCATATCTTCGCATCTCTTTGGTTACCTGGGTAGCCTCCTCAGTCTCGTACATTGTACGGACATTCCACGTACCCATTCTTACTCCTGCTTTCATCGAGAGAATACACATCATCTGACTGATTGGCTTCTCGAAGGCTTTCACCAGTCCGCGTCATTTCGCCTCTCCGATTCGAGCGAAGAATAAGATTGTTATTTGAAGTTTTGTATTTTTAATATATTTGCTGGGTGTTGAAGTTTCTCTAGCGGTTTAGAAGATTTAGTGGTGTGGGGTTGCTAGCCCCACGAGCAATCTTCCCTCTTTACCAGAGATTGGGATTGGCTAGAAAACTAGCTAGCTAGTTAACTAGGCGAGGTTTACACCAACATAAAAGTATTCTAATTATGCTTTTTGACATATCGCTTGACTCTAGCTAGCCATCACTAACGCACAGAACAATTCCAAAGAAGAAATATCTTCTGTTTTCTTCTCCCGAACTACCAAGATCAGGCAAATCTTGTTTTTATTTCAGAAAAAATTTTTTTGATTTCTTGTATGATTGTAGTTCCCACGGTCTCCACACTTTTGCATTTTTGCTTTGACAAAATATGTGTAGTTATTTCAGTGGGACTTTCATCTCATAAATACGTATGTTTTGCCTTGAAGGTGTCATTCTGTCTTACTTTGAGGTAGTGAATGTATTTTTAACTTTAATTTACCAGAATTTGCTTCATCTTCTCTTGGTGTATAAATTAACACTATAAGATAACTATGACAGAAAACCAGTTTTTAGTTGAAAAAGACGATAAATGCTATAAGATAAACAAACAGCGTCAAGAAACAGTTTGTGATTTACAATATTTTTATCCACAGGAATGTCTGGTTCGAATAGGAAATAAATGAAAATGTAAATTCAGTTTTACTGCATATTTTTACCAAACGGAATTTCATCAACTCAGTGTACATTCATTCGCTATTACAATACCTCAACACGTTAAAGAAAACAAAATTAAATTAGTCCGTTTCAAATGACAAAAATGATTTGACGTTTTACAGGTTTCCACAAGTAACTAGGCTGAATTTTGGTCGTTTGCACTAGTTCATCCTCTTAATCTGAGTGAAACTAGGTACAATGCTGAACAGATGATCTTCGAACAAGCTAAATAACTGCCGGCAAGGTTAAAATTTAAGCACCACTAACTACGAATCAGCAAATGACCTCGAACGCACCAGTCATGTGAAGGAGGCATTTTTATGTATCGAATTCATACATTTATGCGAAAATGCATAAAACGTGTTGCAGTAGACACCTTCCTCTCACATGTGATAAAAATAGCTCTCAGTTTCAGGTTGAAATATCAACAGATTATAGTTCTGTTGTAGGTAAAATTTAATTTTGATTAAGTTTCATAGTGTAATACAGCAATATTTACTCAGTAATAAATTGTACTCGAAACGTCATCAGTAAATATTACTGTGTAACACTGTGAGACTTTATCCAAATAAATTAACCAACAATAGAATTATACTCTACCACAATGCACAAGTTCTATTCTAAATAATTATATCAACAGAGTAATTTAACCACATTCTATGCATGTAATTATTTAGGTCTTCTAACCCTAGCAATAAACCCAATCTTTCCTGAACTTAACCCTAACGTGAAAATATGCCTAAACTAACTGTAATCTAACTCGAACCAACCCTAATGTCGTCTTTATTAGGTTAACCTAACCCTAATTTGTCCTTGGCTTAAAGTATAAGTTAATCTTTCCCAAACCTAAGCTGAAACTTGCCACATATCCAATTTAATAGCATAACACTTTGATGAGCAAATTTTATTGGTGATGACAGCATTACCTGGCAGGTTTCACTGACTTGCTCAGTAAGTGTTTCAAGGTCATTGGTGCGGTCGCACTCCTTTGGTAGTTAGTGGTGCTTAAAGTTTAACTTCGCCGAATTGCATTAACCGCCTGACTCCAGAAAGCAGTAAGTGGAACTAAAACCAGTGTGAACAACTGGACTCCCAATCATTTTCGCTTTCAACACTTTAGCTTAGTGTTTCTTCAACTTTACTCCTATGTATTCCAGATTTACATATGCTGACTGTTCAAAACCTGTTGTGGTCGTTGGACATGTACAGCTCATACTGATAACTTTTTACACTTTGTAGTCGAGTAAGAAAATGACGCATTTTGTGTATCTTTTCTTCTAACTGACATCTTTGTAAAAACAACACAACTTTTCGCTTCCTCAAATTATAAACTCATTTGGTCTTTGCTGCATCTTCTTATTCTCTGCAGTTTCTCGTGTGCCAATACTAATTCTTTGGTGCTTACTTTGAACTTTTGAAGTAACCATCACATCCTCATCCAAGCGTACTCAGTCGCCCGTTTGTTATCATCTGCAGTCAGCTTAAACATCATCGAAGCCTACCTATTTGCCATACTGCTGGATTGTATAATTTAAATTGTTGAAGTTGGACTTAAGCCTAATTGCAAGTAACTGTAACTCTATATAACGTATCAACCTTAAAAATTGTAAAATACTTTTTGAATATCGTAACTAATTTTAAATTTTTCTAGGTGAAACAGAGTTAGTGCTACAAAGCAGTTCTCGTATGTGTTCAAAAAATATTTCCAAATTCCTTATTGAAGTCTTCAGTAATAGCCTAAACAAATCTCTGTACATGAATTCACTTGGACAACCGTACATCATGCTGTTTCATGGTAAATTAACTGCTCTGCAGCACCCCTAAACTTAAAAAAGGAACAACATAGCTTATCAAACAGGTCTTCTGAAACGACAGTCTGATCTCTACACATACCCAACAAGAGAGGCTAAATATCTCTGTAAAGACACTACTCCCCCAAATTTACACGCCTTACTGTTTCCTAAGAGTACTGAAATACTACCTCTGGATAGAATTTGCAGCGTAATTCGTACACTTCATGCATATTTACACATTTTAACTTGGCATCATCTGATTGTTTGGTCAGGGTTGTCGTGATGGCGGTTCGATTTGGTGGCAAAATGGCCTTGAAATAACTAACCATACTCTCCTGCGTGGAATATATATGCGTAATAAAAAGAACCATACATCATATATGCCTCCCGTATGGTTCAGACATAGGCCACATCTTTAATAGGAATGGTGATAGGAATCAGCTTAAAACAGTAATCCTCTTATGATTAATCATGCGATTCCCCGTGTGATCGTATGACTGTAAAATATAATCAGATTTTTCCCAGCGTGGTCTTGGTCAAACCGCCATTCAGTCAGTATATTTATTTCTTTTCTACCTCAGCCGAATCGCCTATTATTTGGATTAAACTATTTCCACTGCCCTGGGCAGCCTTTAATGTGGTAAAAAAAAATATATAAAAAATATGACGTGTTTTTCCTAATGAAACAGAACAGGTAGTTCAACGAAGAGTCTCTTTCCGGCGAATTCATTTTCTTAGCTGTACACTTGCAAATGTATGTGTAATTTTGTATATATGTGTACATTAAGTTTGTCAAACTAAAATACAATTGGTTATGGTTATTTTAACCAAACAGGTGAGAATCAGTAAGTTTTGGGTGGAGTTACGTAATACAGAAACGGTCAAGAAAATTAGGTGTTAATGAAACTAGGGTTGTAACAAAGGTGGTGGGTTGTCACAAACGGTTGGCGAAAAGGAATTACGTAATAATATGAATAGTTTGATGATTGAGTTGTACTCAGGATGCATATAGAAACAAAGTAGAGAATACAAAATTACATGAGAGTTTTGAATGAATACAAAAATTATAAGCAATTAAAGAAACAGGCAAACAAACAAAATTAAGTCATCAAAGATCAACAAAGTTGTTACCATGATAGCAGAAGTGGTTGAGTAATTCTTTTTTGTATGCACAGCTCCGGTTTTTCTATATGAATGGCCAGAGCTTCAGGGATAAAGAGTATACGAAACCGTATTGCCTTTGGTAGCTTATTCTTAATTCTGTAGGTTACTTTGAAGGAGGCATTTGTTGAGATGGAATGATCAGCGCTAACCAGGTGTTCAATTGTCGCACTCCTCATAGCGCCACTATTACCTTTTCGCAACCATGCTGGATAGTATTCTTGAATCATCTTGGACAGGGTGTGCGTCGAGCGACCGATATACCTGGCTCCACAGCAGCGGCTGAACTAATATATGCACATAAAAGTGGCCAGATGCGGGGTCTTGTCTTTAAGTCTTCTGCAGATAACCCATATTTACTTGCGATTGTGCAGCTAGGAAAATGAATTCGTCGAAAAGGGACTCTCTCTGAACTACATGTTTTCCCTAATAAACGTTGTATCCTAAAAGTCACGAGCCAGTCCTTGTCCTCTGATACTTACGTAGCTCAGTGAGGCGGAAGGTACCATAGGCGAATAGGTGTATCCAGCATGTCAGTTGAGTTGCGTCAGTATTATAATACTCACACACAAGTTCATTGGGTCATATCAACCGCCAAAGAGGTTATATTGGTTGTCGTCATAGATCATAACGAATTAGCCATAGATCCATAAGAAATGGTTGTAGATATTTCATTCTAATGCGTTTTCTGATATGGCCGATTTCCACAAAATTTTTGTACGAGTACCAGTCTTAAGATCTGCATATCCTGACGAATGACTGATTTTACCGTGAATATTTTGGTGCTTTCACATCGCACGACATTTCAAAAGGATGGTTCCCTTAAGCTTCCTTAAATGTTTCACCTCAACTTTACTATTACCTCAAGCCTACTATAATCCTAAAATTCCCCTAACCCTAATCTAAACCCAACCACACCCAAAACCGAAGACCTACACGAACCTCATCCGTAACCCTGACCCCAAAATCAGGGTGAAACTGACGACGAAAACTATGGCAAGCATCCTTCTGTAATGTTTAGTGACCTGATTAGTTGTTTCAGGGGTGAAGTTGAACTTTAATCACCAGTAACTACTCATCAACAAATGACACTGAAAGCACCAATCATATGAAAAAGGATATTTTACATATAAAACACATATATTTATGAAAATAATGCATAAAAAGACATAAAAGTTTACACAAGATGCCTTTCTCTGACATGTAACAAAAATGATTCTCACTTTTCCATAGGACTATAAATAAAGAAGTTAAACCACATTCCATACATCTATTTATCTTATTGGCCGTAAATAAAACCTTTCTAAGATCCGTTAATGGCTGTAATTCTGTTCTTCAATTTTCCCTCAAATCCTTCTATAGAACTGGTGTGGGTCCCTGTAATAGGATTCACCTTATGGTGAATATATATCCCGGGGATGACAACGAGTCACAAACTTCCATTCATCAATTTGTATTATAGATCCTGGTTTCACCAATCTAGTAATAATGGTTATCTAAGTATTTCACTTTTTGTCTGATAATCTTTTTATAAATCATCTCCGTAAAGTGATGTCGTATAATCCAATCACTCAAAAGTTATTTGCTTTTTCATGACCACGGTTGTATTTCCTCTTTATTAGGACTGTTTCATCTGTATGTACAATGACACCTCGTTTAATAGAAAAGTAATTAACTCTCCATCTCCCAAGATGCAATATCTCTGAAACTTTTCGTGGTAGCGCAAGTCTCATAGAATTTTTGTCAGCTGTACAATAGAACGTAGACATAGGTTTCCTGCAATGAGACCAAAAGCTAATTTGGTCGCTATACATGATACCTCGCAGGAATAAATATTTCCTTTTCTCATCAATCCCACACTTAAGCAATACTGGAAAAATTGGTTTTCGCCCCATTTCAGACGTAACTCCCTGATAGCTGTCATTTCACTCGAATCAAGGGGAAGAGAGGCTTGAATTCACGCAAAACATTCACCAGTCCTTTCAAGGTCACTGGTGTGGCTGCGCTCCGTCAGTAGTTAAGAATAGACACCAACCTCAGACGACCTTGAAACAGCCAATCAGATTGTTCTAGGTGAAAAGTGGTACTTAATTTATAAGGAAGTGTATGTACGATATATATGTAATAAAAAGGAATCATATAAGGAATATATCTCTAATATGCTGTAAAAGCGGGTTCCAGATTCTCATAGAAGAGGTTATAGACATAACAATCCAATGTATTCCCTTTTTCAGCGGCTGTGGCAGATACGGGTTGCATATACGAAATATATTACTCAGGGAGAGCTCTGATTTCAGGAAGAAAGTGTCTAGAAAACACCAATTATGTACGAATTACCAACTTATACAGACTTCCTCACATAAAGTGGTTGCATCTGAATGTATAACCATCAATAGCCCGGCAATACTTTTGCAGTCATTATCCCTATATCTCCTGTATGCATGTTTATTCCTCCCCATCAACACATTTTCCACAGAGAAGTCGAAAATCAAATCTGGGAGACATTTTCAACGAGGATTATGACTAGCAACCATTTGTAATTCTGAACTATCTGATTGGTCAAATTAAGGTCATTTGACTTGGGTGTCTATTGTTTACTCTTGCCGTGGTTCCTAGTGCCTAATGTTCAGCTTGGCCGCTTCTAGGTCATTTGTTTGTGGTATCTGTTTTTGTGTTTGCCCCACTTGAAGGTGATACATTTATGAGTGAAGTTAAACCACAGACACTGAAGATTTGCAAACGCATGAGTGGCACTAAAATACCCAGACAGCAAGTTGGTGATATCATGAAAATGAGCCTATATTCATGAAAAAACAGGAGTAATGAAGTGCTGTTATATTAAATGGTGTATATCGTAAGTTTAAGGTTGGGTTTAGGTTGACCTAATTAGGAGTGGAGTTTCATGGGAGCCCATCAACGCTCCTCCTCGCTACAGTAAATTCTTAGATGCAGTGGAGTTATGTGGGTGGAGTATTCTAAGGCCCACCCGAAACCACAATATACTGGACTTGGTTTTCTTGAAAGACATCGCCTTATCTAACATAGACATCAGTCAACCATTTCCGGGTAACGACCATAACACAATAATCTGCGCCCACAATACCAAGCCCCATTCGTCAAAATGCTCTAGCCTGCGCAAGACATTCACGTGCTTCGGAAAAGCTAGGTGGGACGTATCTAACTCCTTCATTAGAAGCTTAGACGGACCTTTTCTTTTCTAATAGCAACCTAGACACTATCCTACTAGCCTTTTACCAGAATGTATCTATATCCTTTGATAAATTAATATCAGTAAAAAGTTTGAGCATTGTGGATTAGATCAATTAAAGTATAATTATACTTTAATAGTTTACACACAATGATAAGTTTTGAAATTATGCCAAAATCATGCAGTATACCTAGAATATATGGCAAGATAAAATTGCATAAAGAGGGATATCCAATAAGGCCGATTGTAGATTTTAGAAACACACCGACGTATATGCTACCAAGATTTCTCTCGACAATACTAAGACCAACAAGAGACAACTCACAAGCTAGAATAATAGATTCATTTGAATTAGTGAAGCGACTAAAAATTACTAAAATAGAGGAAGATGAAATACTAGTCAGCTTTGATGTAAACAGTCTCTATACGAAAATACCCATTCAAATGGCCATGAATGCACTGAAAGAGAAACTAAAAGAAGATAATGGCCTAAAAGATAGAACACAGTTATGCGTAAAAGAGATAATAAAAGGGGTGGAATTTTGTCTGACAACAACATATTTCACATTCGAAGGGAAAATATACCAACAAAATGAAGGAGTGGCCATGGGATCGCCGATCTCACCAATAATAGCCGACATATTCATGGATTATTGGGAAGAGAATGCCCTTAAACCATTCAGGTCATCACTGAAATGTTGGTGGAGATATGTAGACGACACACTAGTAATAGTGAAAAAGAACGATATTGAGAAACTCTTCTCACACATAAACAGCCATGTCGACTCAATAAAATTCACTATGGAAGTAGAGAATGAAATTGGGGAACTACCTATGTTAGACTGCAAAATACAAAGAATAACAGATGGTAGCATTAAAACAACGCTATATAGAAAAACCACACACTCTGGAAGATTCCTCGATTATCACTCAGCTCATCCACTCACGGTGAAACGAGGATTAATACAAGGTCTTGCAGATAGAATACGTAGACTTACAACAACGCCAGAGGACCAGTGTAAAGAAATAAACGTCCTATTCAAGATGCTACTCGAAAACAACTACCCAAAAGAATTTATAAAAGATAATATAAAAAAGAGAAAAAAGAGGGTAAAACCGGAGAATAACAAGATGGAAGAATGCAAAAAGACAGTCATAATACCATATAAAAATGGTACATCAGAGGCAATTCAAAGAAACCTCAAAAATATCGGCATTCACACAACTTTCAAACCGACAAATCTAATCAAAAATAAAATAAATCAACTGAAAGATCCCATAAAAATGATGGATAAAAACAACTTGATTTACAAAATATCTTGTGCTGACTTTCCGACTAAATATGTGGGGTAAACGTCCAGATCACTCAAAATAAGAGTGAATGAACATAAACGCCTAACCAAAGGTCAACCAACAGGAACACAAGCCTACAAAAATCTTGAAAAAAATTCATCGATAGCTGCACATGCATGGGACAAAAACCACAACATCGATTGGGACAATGTGTGTATTCTAAAAACTAACATGAACAAATGGAAAGAAAGACTTATAACAGAATCGATATTCATTAAAGTCACACCGGATACATGTAACAAGGGTGACTCAGTACAACTATCAACAACTTGGAATATAATTCTGAATACAAACACATGAATGAACGTGGAATATAACTCAAACACAAAAAAAAACATGAATGAACAAAAATAATGGACTATATATGAGTACAAATCATAAATGTGTGAATCAAACAATTCCAACAGTGGTGTGAACACGGGCAGTAATTTTGCTCGAAATATTACCAATAACAAAACTTATCATTGTGTGTAAACTATTAAAATATAATTATACTTTATTTGCTTTGATGAACTTGTTTCTAAATGTAAAGGGAACACAAGAGAAAACAAAGAATTTCATTCCTATAAAAGTAAAGGCTAAATTGCGAAGGCTGCACCGACAATATCACAGAGAAAATAACTTCTCATGTTTTGTGAATATACAGAACATCTATCTCAAATTGAAAGAAAATAACGACAGACAAGAAAATGCAGCTCTTTAAGATGGCTCTAAATACACTGCAATCTGTAGGCTTTATCGCAAAAGGCTAAACTCTCGTAAAACGGATGCACAATTCATTTTAGAAAATGGTGAGACTGCTAGTGACCCTAAAATAATTTGTGAGCTTGTAAACTACTACTTCTCACATTCATATACCTCTGATGATAATACGTCGCCACAACCCCTATTCCCTGTACGTTCACAAAAACTTTAGAAATCATCAGCTTTTCTTTAGATAATATTAAGAAAGAGATCTGTTATGTACGTGAATATTAGGACCTTTAAAAGTTCAAACAACCCTGGTACTGATATGATTCTCTCAACCTTTTTAGAATATGGCGGTGAGGACATTCCCACTCTTTTTCTTAAATAGTTCTCTACCTCTCTATCAAATGGAACATATCCGGATGCATGGAAAATCCCGCACATTAACCCTAGGCATAAGTCAAGTCCCATGAGTTACAGAACCATTAACCTAGATTCTGTTATTTCAAGGGTTCTGGAAAAGATAGTGAAAAGTGCCATTTTTGACTTCCTCTCTCAAGAGAAACTTATCACTTCTTATCAACATGGTTTCATGAAGTCACGTTCTTGCACGACATGCCACTCACAATTTTTCGATTGCATCTCACAACTTAAAGATTCCAGTATGATCACAGTTATTGTATACTTAGATCTTAGTAAAGTCTTTGACACTGTGAGCCACCGACTGTTAATATCAAAAGTCCAGTTTTATGGGATCGAAGGCTCATTGTTTAGCTGGCTCAGTTCGTTTATAAGCAATCGGATGCAAATGGTCGGGTTCGGATAACAAGTGGAGTTATACAGGGTAGTGTCCTAGGTCCACTGTTAGTCCTGCTATATTTCAATGACATTTGCGACGGTATTAAACATGGCAGACCTTTCCTATTTGCTGATGACATCAAAATAGTATACCACTCACTCAGAAATGAAGTGTCATATGTATTTGATAGGATTCAGGATGATATTGACAGGGTTCAATTATGGTGTAACAAGTGGAAAATAAAGTTTAACGTTGAAAAATGTGGTGTGCTATGCTCCGAAAACATTTCATCCGAACTTTCCATCTCCCTACAACAATCATATTCCTCGTCTGCGGCTTACAACAGATTTGGGTTTGAAATACACCCCAGAATTTAGCCTCACGGAATATGTTAAATTACAAGTGTCAAAGGTCAAAAGGCTCTTTGGGTTTTTATTCCGAAACTTTAAGACGTGTGAATCCAAAATTATGCTGTACAAGTTATGCATAAGGCCCTTACTTGAATTTTGTCCCCCTATCATGGACAGTTTTTCCATGAAAGACAGGTGCAAATTAGAAAGTCTACAAAGGGTGTTTACTAAACGTCTAGTAGGTGAAAATCTTTGCATTTCTTACTACGACAGATGTAATATATTCGACTTGGAACCCTTATGGGCCAGACGACTGAAGTTCAACCTAAAATTACATTTAGGATTGTTAAAGGGCTTTACAGTTAGTTCACCTAAGAAATAAAACCTCAGAAATAAATCTTCATCTTTTGAAGTGCCCCGCCGTCATACAAAATACAGATCAAATTCCTTCACTGTGAAATACCGTTGTATTTGGAACCGTCTCCCAATTGAAATTAGAAACAGTTCTACCCCCAAAACCTTCTCATTTCTGCTGAACAAATATTTTATCAGCAACGGGTTAGAAGGGATGTGTGACAAACCAAAAATTAGAGATCTTATACGGCACTCTTCTGACCCTCACTGTTAGCTCCCGAAATCTGTGTACGCTATGTTTGACTCTACTTTCACTATGATTGTTTTCACAGCTCTAGTCACCTATTCTCAATCAGCCTTAAATTTCAATTATTTCTTCAATCAAATATTTTTGCACATATCATTGGTAACATTGTAGTATGAGCATTTCAGTATGCTAAGAGTTCAGTCTCAAGTTCCAGATGCAAATCAACTGAAGACGACTGGTATTAAAATGTCTCTGGAGACTGCTTAATGCTATACGTAAGCACTGTCTGCCTTTACGCAAATTAAGGCCTAAATGGTGGTGGTCTAAATAATCAACTAAACGGTGAGTCTTAAATATTAATGAATCTTATCTTAATGTTCTATAACTGTAATCCTGTGTAGTCAAATTTTTCGGAACAACATATTATAACTTACTACTACTTATATGTTTAATGCTGAACCATTATGCACTGTTTCTCGAAATTTCATTTATTTATATCTAAAATGTAGAGTATGACCGTCTAATTTCTTTACAATTTTTATTATATTTCTTCTCCAAAATGCTGTAACAGATGAAACATACATGATAGCTTTCTGAAAGTAGTCATTCATATCATGACTTTGAATGAGTTGACGAATGAATATTTTTTTAAAAGTTTGTGGCATATTATAACAGAAATTTTAAAAAATAATAAAAGTGAAGCATTTCGCCAGAGCCTTGCACAAAAAAGGTCGGAGGGTGGTGATTGCTATTCAGAGGATATGATGGTGGGGACAATGAGAACCACTCTTATTTGTGAGACAGCACTCCATTGCTAAGGCTCCTGAGTTTGAATGGCTTATGCAAAATAAGAGAATAATTAAAAAAGGAACAGAAGTTGAAAACTGCCTAAAAGCCGAAGTTTAAACACAAACTCCCCGAATGCAAGTACATGGTATGAGTTCGCTACTTCAGAAGGACACCTACTAGTACACTTCAGGAAAACAGTAGATATTATTAGGCCCTCGCTTTTCTTCTACATAGTTCACGCACTTTGACTTTTGTGTTTAACTCCTTTTCAGCCTATATAAGTAGGTAAAATTATCATCTTTTTTCACTTAAACTAATTGTTCGCAAGAAAGACTAGAATTCCATTACTAAAACCTATCGGGGAAATAATATTTAAAAAAACAATGAATAAATTAATGAACTCCATGTTTATTGTATATTTTGAATTATTAACACCTATTATATACTTCTGCACCTCTCTGGCGCTTTTCTTGTGTCTCCTCTTTTCAAAGGTACTACCTTCAACGAAGGCACTGATAGTGCTGCTATCCTCTACTTATTCAGAATATTGATAGCTCATCTGGTGAATAACGAAACCACCTCTATCATGAAATCTGCTGACAAGGGCAACAGTAAAGAATAGAAACCAACTTCTCATGTCCCTGAAACAACCAATCAGATTATTCTAGGTGGAAAGTGGAAAGACATATCAAACCAAAGTATTCTCTAATTCACCGGCTGTAGCAGATACTTGTTTCATATACGCGATATATTGAGATCGCGCGCGATTTAAAAAAGGAGAGTGAAATTTTTACGATGTGAAGTAAATTCTGCTTTCGTTCTTTAAACCACATCATAAGATTTTACTTCACTTTAAATCATTTATTTAGTTGAAGTTGTAGCGGTAAATAATTCCCCAAAATTATTGACCACAGCAATCATCACTCAACATTGGATGCTGACCATCACTGTTTAAGTCGACTTGTTTAGCTGAAGGCTTACGGTCAAGCATCCCCGCCATTTGGTGCTCCGTCGTGTCACGTGCCCGCACGATTACTAGCTAGCTAAGCATTCACCTCTACCCGCGATTTTGTCCCGAAATATAATACGTACTTTGGACGACAAAATCTGGTCTTTTGCTTTACCATTTGGTACTCGAAGAACGAACACTATAGAAGTTGTTGGTATAAGATCTTGCGTTAGTATAATCCGTACAACTCGCGAACGTCGATACCCGCAGCCTCTAAACTGGTGAGCCCGACAATCACTAAACTGGTGAGCCCAACCACGAACTACGTCTTCAATTCACACGCAAATAAACCCGGTGAGTTCGTTCCTTTTTGTGTTTATTCTTGTACTATATTGTTATCGGCATACTTTTCGTCATGAGTGATCCTAGTCCCAAGGTTATTCAGATTCGCTCAACCGCCAAAACAATCCAGCTAGTACCATATTGGCCAGATAATGCTGAAACGTGGTTTCAGATTGCTGAGTCTGATTTTTGTGAACATGGCATAACTGATCAACGTTCACAGTTCCTTGCAGTTATTCACGCCCTACCGCGGGAATTCAGCAGGTGCATAACTCTGCAGATGTCGGTAAGTAACTCGTACGAGTTGCTCAAAGCATCCATCCTCAAGAGAAACGTTCTCACAGATCGACAACGTCTGGATGAGTTATTTCGTAACATCGAGTTAGGAGATCAGTCAGCCGTGAGCATGCTGGCAAGAATGAAAGAGATCATTGGCCAAAGTCAGTTCGATGAAGGACTGTTCAGAGAACTATTTTTATCCAAACTGCCACAGTCAGTTCAGACTGCACTTGTGACACTTCAGGGTGTTCTCATGGATGACTTAGCTGTCTCTGCAGATAGAATTCTAGAGATAACGAAACGGCCAGTTACCGAAGTATACTCAGTTACCGAACAGGCTTCGAAGAAGGATTCTGCAATGATAGAGTTATGCAACTCCGTCCAGCAGATGCTTAGGTCAAACAAGCCTAGCAATTCCTCCTACCGTCGTTCCAAATCCCCTCAACGGCTGAACGCACGTGGACAATCTAAGTCCAACACACGTTCTCTCAAAAATCCTGACTGGTGTTGGTATCACAACACCTATGGCAAGGAAGCGAAATGTTGTCGAAAACCTTGTGATTTCGGCAAAGCCTCCAAGTCTGTGGGAAACTATCCCGCCGGCACGTGTTAGCGGCAACCGTCGCCGGTGGCACTAGCCGCTTACTTTACATCCATGATGTAATGAGCCAGGCTAGACATCTAGTCGACACAGGCGCCGAAGTCAGCGTCCTTCCTGCTACAGCAGCAGATCGACAGAAGGATCCTAACTTCAACCTACAGGCTGCAAATGGAAAACCAATTGAAACCTATGGTCGGAAATACGTCTACCTGAACGTAGGTTTACGCAAACCTATTCAGTGGATTTTCCTTATCGCTGACGTTACAATGCCCATCATTGGCACGGACCTACTTAATCATCATGATTTGCTCGTAGACGTCCGCCGTAAACGACTAATTGACAACACTACTAGTTTGTCTATCGAAGGCATAACTTACGTAGGCCCCAGCTTGTCAATCGTTAAGATGAAAGCAATCCTCGATCCAACTTTTCAACCGATTGTTGACAAATATCCGGAACTGAATTGCCCATCTAACGATCTCCCGTGCATAACCAGCAATGTTATGCACCACATCATAACTTCAGGACAGCCCGTGACATCCAAAGCACGACGACTGGCCCCTGACAAACTGAGAATTGCCAGAAACGAATTCGATCATATGCTCACCCTTGGCATCATTCGGCCATCGAATAGTCCATGGGCATCCCCATTGCATATGGTACCGAAAAAGGATAGCAACGATTGGCGACCCACTGGTGATTACCGGTGAGTGAACGCCAAAACAACCCCTGATTGCTACCCTTTGCCTCACATACACGACTTGACGGCAACGTTATCTGGAGCATCTATATTCTCCAAAATCGACTTGGTTAAAGCATATAACCAAATCCCGATGGCAACGGAAGATATCCCGAAAACGGCTATCATTACGCCTTTCGGACTTTTCGAATTTCTACGTATGCCATTCGGCCTCCGGAATGCGGCCCAAACATTCCAACGCTTCATCAACGAAGTATTTCGCGGTCTCGAGTTTGTATACGCATACTTAGACGACTGCCTCATTGCCAGTCCAGATAAGGAAACTCACCTTAGACACTTGGACTTGGCATTTGAAAGGTTACGCCAACATGGTGTTACCATCAATATACAGAAGTGTCAAATAGGCGTTGACTCACTCGATTTTCTGGGTCACACTATTGACTGTCAGGGCATTCGCCCACTGCCTTCTTCGGTCGATCACTCCAAGAAAACGCGTTCTGGACGTCACGTTAGATTCCCAGAATACCTTCACGCCTATTTCACATAACTGAGTGACACATCAATTTTTTTATGTTGCGTCATTTAGCACAAGTAAATGATATTTTTCCTATAACCGTACATAAAATTAAATTAGATGTATATTTTTTTCCCGATATTTTGAACTTTACATTATTTTACTGTATAGTAGATGCATGTCATTTTTTTGGTAAAAAAACGCTTATTTGGTACATTTTTCTTGACAAGGTTCTCAGCATTCTTGTTTTCTTTTCCAGGTGCAACGGGCACTGGACAGGAAACAAACGAAGCACGGGATCCAACGAACAACATCGAGGAATCTATGTACAGACACCCTATTAGCATAGGCAGACAGACCAGCAGGCTCTCGATCAAGCCGCTCGGAAGATTTTTTCACCCATCAGGGAACCATCGAGATTTTTTTACTTCCGGCTGGTCATGTCTTAGGGTCCTCACAAACCCACTAGGGGGGGAGTGAGCTGTAGCGGTAAATAATTCCCCAAAATTATTGACCACAGCAATCATCACTCAACATTGGATGCTGACCATCACTGTTTAAGTCGACTTGTTTAGCTGAAGGCTTACGGTCAAGCATCCCCGCCATTTGGTGCTCCGTCGTGTCACGTGCCTGCACGATTACTAGCTAGCTAAGCATTCACCTCTACCCGCGATTTTGTCCCGAAATATAATACGTACTTTGGACGACAAAATCCGGTCTTTTGCTTTACCATTTGGTACTCGAAGAACGAACACTATAGAAGTTGTTGGTATAAGATCTTGCGTTAGTATAATCCGTACAACTCGCGAACGTCGATACCCGCAGCCTCTAAACTGGTGAGCCCGACAATCACTAAACTGGTGAGCCCAACCACGAACTACGTCTTCAATTCACACGCAAATAAACCCGGTGAGTTCGTTCCTTTTTGTGTTTATTCTTGTACTATATTGTTATCGGCATACTTTTCGTCATGAGTGATCCTAGTCCCAAGGTTATTCAGATTCGCTCAACCGCCAAAACAATCCAGCTAGTACCATATTGGCCAGATAATGCTGAAACGTGGTTTCAGATTGCTGAGTCTGATTTTTGTGAACATGGCATAACTGATCAACGTTCACAGTTCCTTGCAGTTATTCACGCCCTACCGCGGGAATTCAGCAGGTGCATAACTCTGCAGATGTCGGTAAGTAACTCGTACGAGTTGCTCAAAGCATCCATCCTCAAGAGAAACGTTCTCACAGATCGACAACGTCTGGATGAGTTATTTCGTAACATCGAGTTAGGAGATCAGTCAGCCGTGAGCATGCTGGCAAGAATGAAAGAGATCATTGGCCAAAGTCAGTTCGATGAAGGACTGTTCAGAGAACTATTTTTATCCAAACTGCCACAGTCAGTTCAGACTGCACTTGTGACACTTCAGGGTGTTCTCATGGATGACTTAGCTGTCTCTGCAGATAGAATTCTAGAGATAACGAAACGGCCAGTTACCGAAGTATACTCAGTTACCGAACAGGCTTCGAAGAAGGATTCTGCAATGATAGAGTTATGCAACTCCGTCCAGCAGATGCTTAGGTCAAACAAGCCTAGCAATTCCTCCTACCGTCGTTCCAAATCCCCTCAACGGCTGAACGCACGTGGACAATCTAAGTCCAACACACGTTCTCTCAAAAATCCTGACTGGTGTTGGTATCACAACACCTATGGCAAGGAAGCGAAATGTTGTCGAAAACCTTGTGATTTCGGCAAAGCCTCCAAGTCTGTGGGAAACTATCCCGCCGGCACGTGTTAGCGGCAACCGTCGCCGGTGGCACTAGCCGCTTACTTTACATCCATGATGTAATGAGCCAGGCTAGACATCTAGTCGACACAGGCGCCGAAGTCAGCGTCCTTCCTGCTACAGCAGCAGATCGACAGAAGGATCCTAACTTCAACCTACAGGCTGCAAATGGAAAACCAATTGAAACCTATGGTCGGAAATACGTCTACCTGAACGTAGGTTTACGCAAACCTATTCAGTGGATTTTCCTTATCGCTGACGTTACAATGCCCATCATTGGCACGGACCTACTTAATCATCATGATTTGCTCGTAGACGTCCGCCGTAAACGACTAATTGACAACACTACTAGTTTGTCTATCAAAGGCATAACTTACGTAGGCCCCAGCTTGTCAATCGTTAAGATGAAAGCAATCCTCGATCCAACTTTTCAACCGATTGTTGACAAATATCCGGAACTGAATTGCCCATCTAACGATCTCCCGTGCATAACCAGCAATGTTATGCACCACATCATAACCTCAGGACAGCCCGTGACATCTAAAGCACGACGACTGGCCCCTGACAAACTGAGAATTGCCAGAAACGAATTCGATCATATGCTCACCCTTGGCATCATTCGGCCATCGAATAGTCCATGGGCATCCCCATTGCATATGGTACCGAAAAAGGATAGCAACGATTGGCGACCCACTGGTGATTACCGGCGAGTGAACGCCAAAACAACCCCTGATTGCTACCCTTTGCCTCACATACACGACTTGACGGCAACGTTATCTGGAGCATCTATATTCTCCAAAATCGACTTGGTTAAAGCATATAACCAAATCCCGATGGCAACGGAAGATATCCCGAAAACGGCTATCATTACGCCTTTCGGACTTTTCGAATTTCTACGTATGCCATTCGGCCTCCGGAATGCGGCCCAAACATTCCAACGCTTCATCAACGAAGTATTTCGCGGTCTCGACTTTGTATACGCATACTTAGACGACTGCCTCATTGCCAGTCCAGATAAGGAAACTCACCTTAGACACTTGGACTTGGCATTTGAAAGGTTACGCCAACATGGTGTTACCATCAATATACAGAAGTGTCAAATAGGCGTTGACTCACTCGATTTTCTGGGTCACACTATTGACTGTCAGGGCATTCGCCCACTGCCTACTTCGGTCGATCACTCTAAGAAAACGCGTTCTGGACGTCACGTTAGATTCCCAGAATACCTTCACACCTATTTCACATAACTGAGTGACACATCAATTTTTTTATGTTGCGTCATTTAGCACAAGTAAATGATATTTTTCCTATAACCGTACATAAAATTAAATTAGATGTATATTTTTTTCCCGATATTTTGAACTTTACATTATTTTACTGTATAGTAGATGCATGTCATTTTTTTGGTAAAAAAACGCTTATTTGGTACATTTTTCTTGACAAGGTTCTCAGCATTCTTGTTTTCTTTTCCAGGTGCAACGGGCACTGGACAGGAAACAAACGAAGCACGGGATCCAACGAACAACATCGAGGAATCTATGTACAGACACCCTATTAGCATAGGCAGACAGACCAGCAGGCTCTCGATCAAGCCGCTCGGAAGATTTTTTCACCCATCAGGGAACCATCGAGATTTTTTTACTTCCGGCTGGTCATGTCTTAGGGTCCTCACAAACCCACTAGGGGGGGAGTGAGCTGTAGCGGTAAATAATTCCCCAAAATTATTGACCACAGCAATCATCACTCAACATTGGATGCTGACCATCACTGTTTAAGTCGACTTGTTTAGCTGAAGGCTTACGGTCAAGCATCCCCGCCATTTGGTGCTCCGTCGTGTCACGTGCGTGCACGATTACTAGCTAGCTAAGCATTCACCTCTACCCGCGATTTTGTCCCGAAATATAATACGTACTTTGGACGACAAAATCCGGTCTTTTGCTTTACCATTTGGTACTCGAAGAACGAACACTATAGAAGTTGTTGGTATAAGATCTTGCGTTAGTATAATCCGTACAACTCGCGAACGTCGATACCCGCAGCCTCTAAACTGGTGAGCCCGACAATCACTAAACTGGTGAGCCCAACCACGAACTACGTCTTCAATTCACACGCAAATAAACCCGGTGAGTTCGTTCCTTTTTGTGTTTATTCTTGTACTATATTGTTATCGGCATACTTTTCGTCATGAGTGATCCTAGTCCCAAGGTTATTCAGATTCGCTCAACCGCCAAAACAATCCAGCTAGTACCATATTGGCCAGATAATGCTGAAACGTGGTTTCAGATTGCTGAGTCTGATTTTTGTGAACATGGCATAACTGATCAACGTTCACAGTTCCTTGCAGTTATTCACGCCCTACCGCGGGAATTCAGCAGGTGCATAACTCTGCAGATGTCGGTAAGTAACTCGTACGAGTTGCTCAAAGCATCCATCCTCAAGAGAAACGTTCTCACAGATCGACAACGTCTGGATGAGTTATTTCGTAACATCGAGTTAGGAGATCAGTCAGCCGTGAGCATGCTGGCAAGAATGAAAGAGATCATTGGCCAAAGTCAGTTCGATGAAGGACTGTTCAGAGAACTATTTTTATCCAAACTGCCACAGTCAGTTCAGACTGCACTTGTGACACTTCAGGGTGTTCTCATGGATGACTTAGCTGTCTCTGCAGATAGAATTCTAGAGATAACGAAACGGCCAGTTACCGAAGTATACTCAGTTACCGAACAGGCTTCGAAGAAGGATTCTGCAATGATAGAGTTATGCAACTCCGTCCAGCAGATGCTTAGGTCAAACAAGCCTAGCAATTCCTCCTACCGTCGTTCCAAATCCCCTCAACGGCTGAACGCACGTGGACAATCTAAGTCCAACACACGTTCTCTCAAAAATCCTGACTGGTGTTGGTATCACAACACCTATGGCAAGGAAGCGAAATGTTGTCGAAAACCTTGTGATTTCGGCAAAGCCTCCAAGTCTGTGGGAAACTATCCCGCCGGCACGTGTTAGCGGCAACCGTCGCCGGTGGCACTAGCCGCTTACTTTACATCCATGATGTAATGAGCCAGGCTAGACATCTAGTCGACACAGGCGCCGAAGTCAGCGTCCTTCCTGCTACAGCAGCAGATCGACAGAAGGATCCTAACTTCAACCTACAGGCTGCAAATGGAAAACCAATTGAAACCTATGGTCGGAAATACGTCTACCTGAACGTAGGTTTACGCAAACCTATTCAGTGGATTTTCCTTATCGCTGACGTTACAATGCCCATCATTGGCACGGACCTACTTAATCATCATGATTTGCTCGTAGACGTCCGCCGTAAACGACTAATTGACAACACTACTAGTTTGTCTATCGAAGGCATAACTTACGTAGGCCCCAGCTTGTCAATCGTTAAGATGAAAGCAATCCTCGATCCAACTTTTCAACCGATTGTTGACAAATATCCGGAACTGAATTGCCCATCTAACGATCTCCCGTGCATAACCAGCAATGTTATGCACCACATCATAACTTCAGGACAGCCCGTGACATCCAAAGCACGACGACTGGCCCCTGACAAACTGAGAATTGCCAGAAACGAATTCGATCATATGCTCACCCTTGGCATCATTCGGCCATCGAATAGTCCATGGGCATCCCCATTGCATATGGTACCGAAAAAGGATAGCAACGATTGGCGACCCACTGGTGATTACCGGTGAGTGAACGCCAAAACAACCCCTGATTGCTACCCTTTGCCTCACATACACGACTTGACGGCAACGTTATCTGGAGCATCTATATTCTCCAAAATCGACTTGGTTAAAGCATATAACCAAATCCCGATGGCAACGGAAGATATCCCGAAAACGGCTATCATTACGCCTTTCGGACTTTTCGAATTTCTACGTATGCCATTCGGCCTCCGGAATGCGGCCCAAACATTCCAACGCTTCATCAACGAAGTATTTCGCGGTCTCGAGTTTGTATACGCATACTTAGACGACTGCCTCATTGCCAGTCCAGATAAGGAAACTCACCTTAGACACTTGGACTTGGCATTTGAAAGGTTACGCCAACATGGTGTTACCATCAATATACAGAAGTGTCAAATAGGCGTTGACTCACTCGATTTTCTGGGTCACACTATTGACTGTCAGGGCATTCGCCCACTGCCTTCTTCGGTCGATCACTCCAAGAAAACGCGTTCTGGACGTCACGTTAGATTCCCAGAATACCTTCACACCTATTTCACATAACTGAGTGACACATCAATTTTTTTATGTTGCGTCATTTAGCACAAGTAAATGATATTTTTCCTATAACCGTACATAAAATTAAATTAGATGTATATTTTTTTCCCGATATTTTGAACTTTACATTATTTTACTGTATAGTAGATGCATGTCATTTTTTTGGTAAAAAAACGCTTATTTGGTACATTTTTCTTGACAAGGTTCTCAGCATTCTTGTTTTCTTTTCCAGGTGCAACGGGCACTGGACAGGAAACAAACGAAGCACGGGATCCAACGAACAACATCGAGGAATCTATGTACAGACACCCTATTAGCATAGGCAGACAGACCAGCAGGCTCTCGATCAAGCCGCTCGGAAGATTTTTTCACCCATCAGGGAACCATCGAGATTTTTTTACTTCCGGCTGGTCATGTCTTAGGGTCCTCACAAACCCACTAGGGGGGGAGTGAGCTGTAGCGGTAAATAATTCCCCAAAATTATTGACCACAGCAATCATCACTCAACATTGGATGCTGACCATCACTGTTTAAGTCGACTTGTTTAGCTGAAGGCTTACGGTCAAGCATCCCCGCCATTTGGTGCTCCGTCGTGTCACGTGCCTGCACGATTACTAGCTAGCTAAGCATTCACCTCTACCCGCGATTTTGTCCCGAAATATAATACGTACTTTGGACGACAAAATCCGGTCTTTTGCTTTACCATTTGGTACTCGAAGAACGAACACTATAGAAGTTGTTGGTATAAGATCTTGCGTTAGTATAATCCGTACAACTCGCGAACGTCGATACCCGCAGCCTCTAAACTGGTGAGCCCGACAATCACTAAACTGGTGAGCCCAACCACGAACTACGTCTTCAATTCACACGCAAATAAACCCGGTGAGTTCGTTCCTTTTTGTGTTTATTCTTGTACTATATTGTTATCGGCATACTTTTCGTCATGAGTGATCCTAGTCCCAAGGTTATTCAGATTCGCTCAACCGCCAAAACAATCCAGCTAGTACCATATTGGCCAGATAACGCTGAAACGTGGTTTCAGATTGCTGAGTCTGATTTTTGTGAACATGGCATAACTGATCAACGTTCACAGTTCCTTGCAGTTATTCACGCCCTACCGCGGGAATTCAGCAGGTGCATAACTCTGCAGATGTCGGTAAGTAACTCGTACGAGTTGCTCAAAGCATCCATCCTCAAGAGAAACGTTCTCACAGATCGACAACGTCTGGATGAGTTATTTCGTAACATCGAGTTAGGAGATCAGTCAGCCGTGAGCATGCTGGCAAGAATGAAAGAGATCATTGGCCAAAGTCAGTTCGATGAAGGACTGTTCAGAGAACTATTTTTATCCAAACTGCCACAGTCAGTTCAGACTGCACTTGTGACACTTCAGGGTGTTCTCATGGATGACTTAGCTGTCTCTGCAGATAGAATTCTAGAGATAACGAAACGGCCAGTTACCGAAGTATACTCAGTTACCGAACAGGCTTCGAAGAAGGATTCTGCAATGATAGAGTTATGCAACTCCGTCCAGCAGATGCTTAGGTCAAACAAGCCTAGCAATTCCTCCTACCGTCGTTCCAAATCCCCTCAACGGCTGAACGCACGTGGACAATCTAAGTCCAACACACGTTCTCTCAAAAATCCTGACTGGTGTTGGTATCACAACACCTATGGCAAGGAAGCGAAATGTTGTCGAAAACCTTGTGATTTCGGCAAAGCCTCCAAGTCTGTGGGAAACTATCCCGCCGGCACGTGTTAGCGGCAACCGTCGCCGGTGGCACTAGCCGCTTACTTTACATCCATGATGTAATGAGCCAGGCTAGACATCTAGTCGACACAGGCGCCGAAGTCAGCGTCCTTCCTGCTACAGCAGCAGATCGACAGAAGGATCCTAACTTCAACCTACAGGCTGCAAATGGAAAACCAATTGAAACCTATGGTCGGAAATACGTCTACCTGAACGTAGGTTTACGCAAACCTATTCAGTGGATTTTCCTTATCGCTGACGTTACAATGCCCATCATTGGCACGGACCTACTTAATCATCATGATTTGCTCGTAGACGTCCGCCGTAAACGACTAATTGACAACACTACTAGTTTGTCTATCGAAGGCATAACTTACGTAGGCCCCAGCTTGTCAATCGTTAAGATGAAAGCAATCCTCGATCCAACTTTTCAACCGATTGTTGACAAATATCCGGAACTGAATTGCCCATCTAACGATCTCCCGTGCATAACCAGCAATGTTATGCACCACATCATAACTTCAGGACAGCCCGTGACATCCAAAGCACGACGACTGGCCCCTGACAAACTGAGAATTGCCAGAAACGAATTCGATCATATGCTCACCCTTGGCATCATTCGGCCATCGAATAGTCCATGGGCATCCCCATTGCATATGGTACCGAAAAAGGATAGCAACGATTGGCGACCCACTGGTGATTACCGGTGAGTGAACGCCAAAACAACCCCTGATTGCTACCCTTTGCCTCACATACACGACTTGACGGCAACATTATCTGGAGCATCTATATTCTCCAAAATCGACTTGGTTAAAGCATATAACCAAATCCCGATGGCAACGGAAGATATCCCGAAAACGGCTATCATTACGCCTTTCGGACTTTTCGAATTTCTACGTATGCCATTCGGCCTCCGGAATGCGGCCCAAACATTCCAACGCTTCATCAACGAAGTATTTCGCGGTCTCGAGTTTGTATACGCATACTTAGACGACTGCCTCATTGCCAGTCCAGATAAGGAAACTCACCTTAGACACTTGGACTTGGCATTTGAAAGGTTACGCCAACATGGTGTTACCATCAATATACAGAAGTGTCAAATAGGCGTTGACTCACTCGATTTTCTGGGTCACACTATTGACTGTCAGGGCATTCGCCCACTGCCTTCTTCGGTCGATCACTCCAAGAAAACGCGTTCTGGACGTCACGTTAGATTCCCAGAATACCTTCACACCTATTTCACATAACTGAGTGACACATCAATTTTTTTATGTTGCGTCATTTAGCACAAGTAAATGATATTTTTCCTATAACCGTACATAAAATTAAATTAGATGTATATTTTTTTCCCGATATTTTGAACTTTACATTATTTTACTGTATAGTAGATGCATGTCATTTTTTTGGTAAAAAAACGCTTATTTGGTACATTTTTCTTGACAAGGTTCTCAGCATTCTTGTTTTCTTTTCCAGGTGCAACGGGCACTGGACAGGAAACAAACGAAGCACGGGATCCAACGAACAACATCGAGGAAGCTGTGTACAGACACCCTATTAGCATAGGCAGACAGACCAGCAGGCTCTCGATCAAGCCGCTCGGAAGATTTTTTTCACCCATCAGGGAACCATCGAGATTTTTTTACTTCCGGCTGGTCATGTCTTAGGGTCCTCACAAACCCACTAGGGGGGGAGTGAGCTGTAGCGGTAAATAATTCCCCAAAATTATTGACCACAGCAATCATCACTCAACATTGGATGCTGACCATCACTGTTTAAGTCGACTTGTTTAGCTGAAGGCTTACGGTCAAGCATCCCCGCCATTTGGTGCTCCGTCGTGTCACGTGCCTGCACGATTACTAGCTAGCTAAGCATTCACCTCTACCCGCGATTTTGTCCCGAAATATAATACGTACTTTGGACGACAAAATCTGGTCTTTTGCTTTACCATTTGGTACTCGAAGAACGAACACTATAGAAGTTGTTGGTATAAGATCTTGCGTTAGTATAATCCGTACAACTCGCGAACGTCGATACCCGCAGCCTCTTAAAATTGTTGTTCATATTATTCTCACTTTGTGTATTTGGTTTGTACTAACCTCACTGTTTCCACGTACATATATTTGTGTTTTTGAAACAAATTAGCGCTATGGGTCCTAATAACTATTGGGGATGACCGGACTGCCACCTTCCGCTGGACGATTGTATGCAGTGTGACAACTGCAGCCTATGGTTCCACAAGGTTTGCACTGGTTTATCACCAGTAGCCTACAAGAGATGTTGCAAGCCATCATCTCCGTGGCTGTGCAAATTTTGCAGTAACCCGTTGGATGTCCTCATCCAAGAGGCAGTGGGACTTCTGATGTCCAAGAAATTGACGAAAAACGTAATCGAAAAGCCTGTATGAGAAGTTTTAGCCAAAAATGGCGGTTCAGGACATAATTTTAAAACTGAAGGTGTATCGCCACCTGAAGCTTCAGAGGCAAAAGAGGCACAGAGTGCCCAAATATCTGTTGCGACAAAGTGCAAACGACAAAGGAAATCTAAAAGGGCAAGTAGTGCCAGCATGGCAACGCCAGCCTGTGAAATGGCCACCCGAAAGCGCAGCGTGTCTAGTACACGAATGGCCTCTAATCGCGGCGAAAACAAAGTGGAAGAAACTGACTCCACTTGGTTGGTGCCGACAGGTAAGAAGCAAAATAAACGTAGTAAAGAAACAGTAACTGAGTTCACCAACAAGGTCTCGACGGCTGTTAATACCAGCCAAACTCAGAAACCCACGGAATCTAGTTACAGTGTTATCATCTGGAATTTGGAGAAATCTAAGAACACAGATCCAGTTGCCCGACATGCAGATGATCTGTGGGCGATTAGCTCCATAATCCGGGAAATATTTCCCGAAAATCAATTGGAGTTCACGTAAGAAAAGCCATCAGGATCGGAAAAGGAAACCCTGATGCTACGGAAATTTCTCGACGACTACTTAAGGAACGAAACAGAGAGAAGCACCATCCTCAACCACACGTTCAAAATTAACGATAAAAGTTTAAAAATAAGGCCTGATTGGCCTTTAGAAGATAAAATCAAAAGAAGAGAATCCGTGGCTGAACTAAAGGCCAGGCTAGAGAAAGGTGAAAAAGACCTCAAGCTATTGGGTTTTCGGGTCGTGAGGTCTCGGAAACCGATGTTGCTGAGACCTCTCTTCATAAGCCGGATGAACATGTAGATGTTTCTGTGTGCTATACGAATGCATGTAGTCCTAGGAATAAGCTCGCCGAATCAGGAGAATTATCTGAAAGACTACAACCTGATGTGATTGCTATCATTGAGACACTGATACCTGGGTACATCTGCATTCGAGCAGACAGAGTAAGTAGTCGGAAAGGTGGCGGGGTTGCTCTACACATCCGCGATGACATAGGGATTAGGTCAACGTTGTCAGAAGCTCATGACAGCGGCACCAGTGAAGCCGCAAGTTGCGTCATTAACTTGAACAAAGGCACTTTAACGATCAGAGTTATTTACAGAAGTCCTGCTAGCCAAGCTGATGACTTCGTTCTAATTCACTTGAGGGCGTGGGGTAGTAGAAATAGGTGTCTGGTTGTTGGCGACTTTAATGCTCCACACATTAACTGGGGGGAATTAAACTCCACTAGTTTGTATACCTGTTTCAATAGGGAGCTCACATTGACAGTGCTTGAGTGTGCGCTCGTGCAACATATGCATGCACCAACACGGTATCACCCGGAACATGCTCCATCTACTCTAGACTTGGTATTAACACACCAGAAGGAGGACGTTGGTGACATTAGGCGCCTTCCGCCGCTTGGCAGCACTGACCACATAGTCATTGCTTTTACGTTTAAGATTCATTCTCTCATACACAGGTCAAAATCTGCTCGTCCAAACATTTGGAAAGCGGATATACAAGGAATCCGCAACGCAGCAACTGCAGTTGACTGGTCAGTAGATACAAGTCGGACTGTCGAGGAAGCTTGGGTAGGATATAGGAATACACTAGATTGTGTCACTTCACCTTTTATACCTTGGTACACTCGTCGAAAGCTATCGCACAAGCCACCTTGGATTACTAGTGAAATAAAGAGGCTATTAAGACGGCGAAAGAACTTATAGGACCAATTTATTATGACAGGAAGGGAAAGTTTCCAGAAAGACTACCGCAAAATTCGAAATCTCTGTAAGTATGCGATTAACAAGAGTCGTATAGAATACGAGAGACGGCTTGTGCTAGATTGTGTTCATTACACAATGAGGCTCTTCTCGTATATCAAACGTATCAAACCAGCAATGGTATACCGTCACTCATAAGCATTAGTGGAGAAACGGCTGAGTCAGACGAAGGAAAGGCTGAAAACCTCTCTGAATAGTTCTGTGACGTCTTCTCTTCTGACAGTACCACCCAGGGATATGGTGAAGTCACTGCCATCGCCACTCAGATGCCCTCAATTGTGGTAGAGCACACAAAGGTCCTCAAACTACTGTCTAAACTGAAGCCAGGTAGATCACCTGGGCTTGATGGAATTCACCCTAAACTGTTAATTTCATTGGCGGATATAATAAATATTCCGCTTGCGGAGATTTTCCAAATGTCACTGGCCCAGGCTAAGCTACCCAGGGACTGGAAGGATGCCATTATAAGCCCTATATTCAAGGCAATTGGTATGTAACTACAGACCGGCAAGTCTGACATGCATCATAGCAAAGGTAGTGGAAACTATTATAAGGGATCAGCTATTAGCTTATGTTGAAACACATGGCTTACTGGCAGTTGAACAGCATGGATTCCGACCAAGACGATCTTGCTTGAGAAACTTACTGTTAGCTAGGGAAGATTGGACCGGGGCCAGAGATAAAATCCTTCTGTTGGACATGGGTTTCATTGATCTTAGCAAGGCATTCGACAAAGTATCCCACTTAAGTCTCCTTAGTAAACTTAAAGGTTTCGGACTAGACCAATGCCTATGTGAGTGGTTTAGGGATTACCTAGTGGATAGAAGGCAGAAGGTTAGAGTTAACGGTTTACTACCAGGGTGGAAAGCAGTATCCAGTGGAGTGCCTCAGGGAACTGTATTAGGCCTCTTGTTATTCCTATTATACGTTAATGAGCTACCGGTGATTCTTACTTCATCTTCATTGTTATTTGCAGACGACATTAAGATATGGAAAACTGTAAATAATAACGAGGATAGGTCGGCCCTACAAACTGATCTAGATAAATTAGCTGAGTGGTCGAACCTGTGGAGTTTGGAAATGAATTCTAGGAAAAGCGCGGTAATGCACTTAGGTCAGAAGTCTTATACGTCGTACTCCCTAGGGGACACAGAACTACCTGATGTTGACGAACAGAAGGACCTAGGAATCATTGTTAGCAATGATTTGAAAACAACTGCAAATTGCAATGCAGCCGCAGCTAAGGCTTTTCAAATGCTCTGGGCACTCCGAAGGGCTTTCAAACGATTAGACGAGGGCATGTTCCAAATACTCTACGCAACATTTGCCAGGCCTCATCTAGAGTACTGCGTACAAGCGGCGGGTCCATGCTTCAAAAAGGAGGCACATATCCTGGAAAGAGTACAGAGAGTAGGAACGAAATTAGTTAGTGGTATCTCACACCTTCCTTGTGATAAGAGGATGGAGCATTTAAATTTCTTTCCGTTATCATACCGAAGGAAGAGAGGCGACTTAATTTTAGCATACCGTATACTTAAGGGTGATTTAGGAACTGACCTTTCTTAACTTTTCTCCTCTTCTAGGATACATTAGCAGGGTCACCGCAAAAGGTGCTCAAACCGAGGATGATTAAAATACGTGCAGAATTTAGATTCTCTCACAGAGTGGTCAACGACTGGAACTCCTTAACTGATTCAGTAGTAACAGCTCCATCGGTGAACGCTTTCAAAGAGAAGTTAGATCTCTGCAGAGATATATTTTGCAAGGATTAACACAGGCCACAAGAGCCTTCTATCCTTACCAACTGAATCTGAACAATTTCGCAAACCCGCAAATGTTAAATGTGCCGTTACACAAGCCATGAGGTGATCTAGATGTTTGCGCACTTATTGGTGGATTATGAGTTTGACATGCCCTTCGATTCTCAAAAGACATCAGTCATTTTCCGTAACAGTAATACTGTGTCAATTTTATGCTCTTGCCTTAAGCTTATCATCCAAAAAGATAACATATCAAACAACCCAACTAGCATTTCCTTCGGGCGTATTGCAGAACGTAGGACAGTGATCTGCAGTCTTCCCCAGAGATTCTCCAGTGCGCCTGAAGTAAATGATAGCTTGGAATTTCTGTAACGAATCCTCCCTAAACTGCCCAAAGAAATTTCGTGCCTTCATATACATATATATATATATATATATATATATATACATCCAAGAAATATCTCGAAAGCTGTATACCGTTACGATGTGGTGTTCTTAATGTTTAGTCACATTTCAAAATGAAGCAAGGAGATAAACAGTATCTTTTATCGGTAGCCACAGTTTCTTTCAATGTAAAAGGTATGAATGCTGAAGAACGTCTCCATTACACAACTGTATTGTCACCATGAGAAATGACACGTTTTGTGTGGCTTTATACGGTCTAACCTCGTTATCTTGTATTCTGTATTGCTTGCGCCGTATTCTGTTTGCAAAGATGTTAAAATTGGGGTAAGGAGCGTACCGAAATGCCATGTGATACTCGTCTTAATACTTTAGACACACTGTCGATAGTACTTGAATGGTGTTCGGATTATCTATCCGTATGCATTAGGACTTCCATAAAATTAAAATGTGGTCTGCCTTTACCTTTGCTGGTTATTCTTGCGATTTTCTATAAAAGTTATGAATCGGTTATAAACGATTACATAATTCGTCTTAACCTTTAACCGACACATTTTCCCATGGTAAAAAAGTAGCTGACTTGTCTCTGCCAAGCGCATTTATGGCGATAATTGTTTTTGGAAATAACCTAAGCTTTCTAATGACAAAGGTTTTATTTTCCGGTCACTAGGTTGGTCGCGCTTTTCGTTTATGTGGATGGAGTCAACTTCATCTACTCTACGTTAACTTACGTTTTACATAATATTGGAAATTTTAGAGGCTGACTTTATTGACGTTCACGGGTAGTACGAAGTATACTAACGCAAGATCTAATATCCACTACTTCAATAGTATTCGTTCCGCGTAGACCAAACGCAAAGCAAAACAATAATTGATCGTCTAAACTCCGAGATATATTTCGGGACCAAATCTGAATGCGAGATGATTGCTTAGCTAGCTAGGGATCGTGACACAACGGAGTACCAAATAACGTGGATGCTTGACTGGAAGCCTTCAGCTAAACAAGTCGACTTAAACAGTGAGGGTCAGCATCCAATGTTCAGTGATGAGTGCTGCGGTCAATAATTTTGGGGAATTATTTACCGCTACAGTATGTATTGCAACACCTGGGTCATGTGTCTGTTGAATTCTTCTTGACATCAGTAAGGTCTTCTAATTTTCAGGTCTCTACTGAGCTTCTGACGCAATATAGACTAGCAGACGGAAGGCTCACGCTTCTCAGATACCTCCACGAAATGACTGCACCAGGCATTTCATAAGCAGACACCGTTACTACATATGCCTCAGTATCCTCGAAAATGAATAACCGTAATACCTAAACCTTTCAATTTTTGTCCAAATTTTAGGTGTAGGTTAATTTCTCTGTGTAACAGTGATATTACATAGGATATTTACATCCTTCAGTAACATGGTACGCCTGTATTCTTAGCCTACTACACTTCTTTTACATCCTGTCATTTAATGCACACCTAATGTACCAATGTTCCCATAATTTAACCTGCATTCGTGCGTGTTCCCTGCTGAAACTTCATGGATATTACGACTTTCAATCATTCACGAACCCGAATTCATCAAACAACTGGCTCGTATCCACGCAGTTCAAAGCGTTTGTCCCGTACAAGACAAAATAGTTTATTTAATTAAGTTTGCAAAATTTGAATGTGGTACTAGTGACATGTGATATCATCCGAGGTTACTCAGTATCATAGTTATTTTCACTTCACGCGTCTGTTAAGGCGTACACAGTTTGTTTGCTCATTGGCTTAAGTACTGTACTCAGACGATAGGTTCAGGGTTCAGACGTTGCTCTATCTACTTCACCACACGATGTGTGGTTAATGAGAAATCCATGTTCCAGATAGTAAAGTTCGAACATAACATAATTTCCACATTTCCTTCTCTGAATGTAGTATTTTTCTTATGTGTTCTTATCAACCTAAACTGCGTGTTAATAGATCAAATAGTAGCATTGTGTCACTTGTAAAACAGTTAGTGTTACATACGTGGTTATCATTTAAGAATGTAAATACTGTTTAAATAATCAAACAGTGTTAGTATTTTATGTGTATTTCAGGTAATAAATCGACGCTATATTGCTGACTTTTCAAAGTGGATTTACTGTCTACAATCAAATGGCTTTGTGTATAATATGCACAACTGAGACTTCAAAGTACAAATGTCCCGTATGTATTTCACCATAGTAAGTTGTTTTTGCCTAATTCTTGTTCACTACTGAATCTAGCTGCTCACTTGTTTGTTACAAAGCGCACAAACAAAATGGCTGTGAAAAAAAGAACTGCACTCCAAATGTTGTACAAACCTTAGTAGAACCGGAGGATGATGATATGATCGATTATGTTCCGAGAAAAGTACTTAAACGGCTAAGTAGGCGTTTTATGCAATTTTTCATTTTCACTTTGTCTTGTTTAGAGGATTCAGATCGTATCCGAGAATTATTAAAAAACCCTCACTTACGAAGCCTGCTCCGGTTTTTAAATGAAACTGACAAACCATATTCTGCAATGGAAAATGCTATGCGTGAACCTATTTTCGTAGAATTTTCAGATGAATGCCTCAAAATAGTAGATTATAGCTGAATAAAAAATTCAACTGTTGATTTTAACTCCACCTATTTTTACTCGACATATTTTGTACTATAAGGTTTTCTTTGAACAAAGAAGCTCTTAATAGTCAGTCATGGTAGCCTTGTTTAGACTTTTGTTCTGTGGGAATGTTACGTTATAAATCATTTATAGTTTTGCATTTATGTGCAAATAAACTCAATACATTCATTTTCATTGAAAGAGGTGAGAATATTTCGTTAGCAGAGTCGATATTCTCGAAATAATCTCCATCATTAGACTGGCTTGTAGAAGATAAACCATACCACGCGTCAAAGGTAACTGGATGTTTATAGATTGCACAGGGTATTAAAAGTGACTAGATTTGTCCGGTTTACATACACAGTCCCAAAATTTTCAGGAGAATAGCCATTGTTCCTGCTGCTTGAAGTAGCTGTTACTTGTTAATTTTTGGTACTCCACTGAAAATTTAAGGCGATCAACCGACACTTGCTCTGTTGTGCGTTTTCACTACACGTATTAGTATTGTAACTAGTAAGTTCTTATCACATCATTGATTAGCAAAATTTTTCAGTGTTCCTTATTATGAAAAACTAATTCGAATAGAAAATCCACGACAGTAGCATCAGAAATCAACTACTTTTCCAATCTAATGTTTGTCTACTCAGTAACAAACGAAAATCAAGTAACAGACAGTTATTCCTTCAATACTGTCCTATTTACGTGACTACCATAATGTGAGAAGTGGTACGTTGGCGTACCTGGTAGTAACATTCATGGTAAGCAAGGTCGTGTATTGCAAACGTATGAAGCTAATCAAATAGGTCGTGTTGGCTTCCACCGGTTATTTTCTGGGGAGTCTCTTGACCCTATTGTATGCCAAAATAAACATGGGTGCACGTATTTTTCCCGAATATACAGATGAGGTTTCTTGGTATTGATTGCTATGGCTTCGGAGATATAATCCCTCTTCTTTCAATATAATACAATATGCTGTCGAAGATACCTACTTTGGGCCTATGTTTGCTCTTTAACAAACAGGATAAAATTGCACCGTGTATGGAACCTCTCTCCCTGCTTCCTAACTATGTTGGTACATGTTCATCGACTGATACGGACAAGACCATTTATGTACGACGTATGCAACCATGATGTCAATTTAATAATGCACACCAGAGGCACTAGTCCGTAATTTATCTTTGATTCACTGCATGTATATTGGTTCAGGTGATAAATCAGTATCAGATTTGCTGCAGTTAAAGTTAAGTTGCTGCATTGGACAGTTTGCTGAAATGTTGCCTTCCAAACAATCCAATATATAGTTTCCCATTCTAGGCATACGTTTAAGTCTTATTCCTTGATCTCTACTTGATGAATTCAACTAAGACGGTCTAGATATGAATAGATTTTCCTCTCTGTAGAATAAAAGTTATTTTTTCGCTCTTATTAATTCACTTCGAAGGCAAACAAATAGTATCTAGAGTCAGTTTGAAAAGCACTTTAGTAATAGCAAATGTACTGCAGCATCCGTTTTTCGAACATACATTCTAGTAAAGTGCTGAATAGATTTCTGATGACTTTATTCTGTCATGCAGACACTAAGGACAAGAAACTAGGATCACTGAATTACTACAGCTCTGCTGTAACATTTGTTTTGGTCTATAATGTGGCGTCACATTGTCCAATAGCCTTAAATATTTTTGGGTGTTCTGCAGAAGTTGAGCCTTCATTCTCGTAAATATTTACATCTGCTTTGAAATCACATAAGTCGAACCTGTTTATCTGACAGACCTAAAGGACTTAAATAAACCAGCTATAAAATGTAAACACCTTTCTGTGAGTCTCCCGATGCCGTCGAAAATCTACTTGGTTACAGTAACCATTAATTGGAAAAAATTAGGCGTAGTTAACCCAAATAAAGTCACCAACCATTACAGCTGTCGACCATTCGTCTTTATCAAGTGAAGGGGGAAGGCTAAGAATAAGTGAATGACGACTCTTGATGACAATGCTCAAAATCTTTTGTCAGGAAGACACTTAACTACTTGATATTTATTACTTTCAAAATTATCATTCCTTCTGGAACACTAATACTTGTCTACTGTGGTATGGTACTTTTTCAGTTCTCTTCTTTGTGTTATTACGAAGTCTGGCTAATTGTATAAATTCATTTCTGTGCGGACGTATCACTCAGAAGAATGTTACAACCAGTGGATAAGCTGTTTCTAATAATAAGATCGGGATTTTCAACTCCAATGTGAAGTCAGTACTACTATACGGATCAGAGACTTGGCGTGTCACAAAAAGCACCTCAAACAAGCTACAGACCTTCATTAACAGATGTCTTCGCTCAATACTCAAGATCAGATGGCCGGAAAGGATCAGCAATAAAGATCTCTGGGAGCGAACTAACCAGGAACCGATTGTGAAACAAATAGGCAGGAAAAAATGGAGATGGATTGGCCACACTCTGGGGAAACCAGCAAGTGACATCACTAGACAAGCCCTCGAGTGGAACCCGGAAGGGAAGCGACGAGTTGGTCGTCCAAGGGTGACCTGGAGGAGATCATGTGAAGAGGAGATGAAAGCATGTGGGCAGACCTGGAACCAGGTGAAAACTCTAGCAGAGAACCGAACGCAATGGAGACGCATGGCTGAAGCCCTATGTTCCTCTAGGAACTAAAGGAAAAAATAATAATAATAAGTGCTTAGTGGTCAATAACAAAACGCTTAATTGGATGATTTATTCAAATAACGCGTAATTTAATTTTTCACATCAGGGAATAAAAAGCTGGCATAGTAAAAGTAAAGCTGTTATTGGAGTTTCATAAGGCGGAAAATTCAACGGGCATAAAGAGAGACGATTGCATCAGCATTGGGGTCACTTGACTGTGGGTACAAAAGCAAGCACAAGAAATAAATGTAAACGAAATTTTCTAAGAAGCACAATTGTATACACTCTTCTTTCCAATGATGATCTTTGATCGTAGCAGATAAGGACACTTTATAAACGCCATATACGAATACTTCCATCATGCGCACAACTCAATAAACGATTATCGCTTATCCAACACAATGCAGTGCTACTACTCATCGGATGAGCCCCTTAGAAATGGAAAAAAGAAAGATGAATTCTGAAAGACCTTTTACCAAATAAACATGGACGGAAATCAGATTAACTAAAAATGTGCTGGAACTGCATGTAGTCTATTTGTGAAGTATTCGGTTATGACCGATAGAATTCAGTCTGCGCCAACACTACGGTCTAGATTTATGGCACTGGTTACACCCTAGTGACTGATTAATGTATCATTCCATTTATGGAGTAAATTTATTCTATAGTTGATCAATTCATCCATCAACTTCGTAAAGTAAGTCAATCGTGAAACCGAATACCTCAGTGGAAACGTCTCGGACTGCAGCACTGAGTGACGAGAGTTCGAATCTCAGACGGAACACAAAGCCGGTTGCCTACAACCACCTGACAGTTATGGATTTTTCTGTGCATATGAATTAACACTAACACGAGATACAACGGCTACAGTTATTTATCTTGCTTTATGCATCAGTTGAATGCCTAAATAAAATAAAGTCACTCAAGTCGATGAAAACGACACGATATGTTGGTATTTCATAATATCATCTCAAACAAATGACTGAATGGTTTCAACAAAGAACTTTGCACATATGCAGCAGTTCGAGTCGCTACACTCCATGTCGCACACAAAGCAAGAGAAGTGAAAAGAAATGCAAAATAGAGATAGTTTATTGGGTATTATAAGTCACAAGGAGTGGACGCATCTGCGCCATTGAGAACGATTTTGAGCCTTATCACCAATTGTCTTTATACAGAAAAAACCTGTATCAGAGTGCTAATGAATTGAAAATGAATAAGTCTAAATGATTAATGATAAGAACGTGACTCCGGCCACGGCAAGACAAGTGAATATTTGTAGTTCTTCTGAACACATAGGCCCGGTTTCAGGTCTCGAATAGCCACGTATAAACATCGTACACGAAGTCCCTTCGTGTGATATTGAGAAACTCTGTGAAGCAATCATGTGGGGATGTCTGGCATCCAGAGTTGAAAAGGTGTTCAAGGATAGAACTACTGATGTTTTCCTTTTCTTCCCTAACTAGTGAGGCTGGAGAGTTTTTTAAAATATGTCATTCCTGTACAGCAAAGTATATCAGTCATACACGGCGTCAAGTCCACAAACGTATCCTAGAACACTAATATTTCTAACCTCGAGTACGTTAACTTTGGACGTTTGGCATCCTCTACATGAATATCATCGAATAAATCGATTTACAAGAATTTATACTCATTCTTATATGATAATAAATTCTGATACATTGAATGTTAGTTTTGTCTCAGTATTGATGTCGCAGGGGGTCGCTTTGCAAAGCAGAAGTTTTAATTAGTATGGGCACATTGTTCTGACGATAAACATAGTAATAAATGATGAAGGGTCTCCACCCCGGGTAAGTGACCTTGCGTATTTTAATCGGTCTATATGAGGTACTTTTAATACATCCACCCAGGCTATTTCGCTAATTTTATACATAACAACTGACTCGTACAGCATCAACTTCTTGCAAAAAATCATCAAGAATTATTCGCTGTAGAAGAGTAGAGTAGCAATAATGAACGGGAACGTCGCTTTACGATAGCCCGAACGAATACCAACGTATGTCCATCTAGCACGTTAACTCGTTATAACATGAATGAGTACAATAGCAAGAAACAATGCGCCTGCATTACGCACTACAAGTATGCGCCACATTTAATATGTGAAATCTCAAAGTAATGTTCATTAACCACGACAAAGAAAAGTGCAGTTTTCTTCTAATTTATTCCACAAATAAAGTGTCCTTTTAGTTGTTCACGTGCTCACTCATATTAAAAACCCTTATACACAGAAATAAAGCTAAACTACAGCTTCCGACTGTGTAGTATGTCATTTTGAGAGAGTCGTTAGTTCGATGAATTTATTTACACCTCCAGTGATTGAAGGTGTTTCCATTGAGACTTTGAAACCTAGCAGCTGTTGTTTGAAGATCCAAAGTCTTTTACATTGGGCGGCCATGAAATGGGTCTCCTAGATACCACTGCTAGTCACCATCAATCCGACCGAAAGCTGCTACCTTGACGTGGTGGTCGGGCTTGAACACCGCAATGACCCAACAAGCTATACTGGCTGAGACTTATGTCGCTTGAGGTCCTACCATGCCAGAAAGGTTGTTTGGATAGCGGTTAGACAAATAGCAGTTACCCAACCCAATGCTATGACTCAAAGTAAATCACAAAATATCATGCCAGACCGGTCGGTGCCCGGATTCACAACGACCGCGCTTCCTGCTGCCGTGTCACAGGACAGAAGTGATAAATGTGCTATTGAGACACACCAAATTAAAAACAACAAACAAAAACAGGCCGCGTGTGACCGGCCTCAAGCAGTTGTACCCTGGGCTCTGCGGTCACGCAACCAACTTCCACGGTGTGGGCAGCCGGGAGGTAACAATCGCCCTCACAATCCGAAATGCACGCAAAACCTCTAAAATCCTCACTCATCTTTGTCTTCATCTTCATCTCTATTATCTTGCCTTCCTTCTACTAATGCAACTCCTCTACTTAATGGCTCTTCACTCTGTGTGCACTGAAAACGACGGAAGCCAAAAAACCACCACCGATAGTCTCCTAAAGCCACGCCACCAATTTCATATAGGAGCATTTAATGTTAGGACACTTTGCCAAATAGGACAACAAGCATCACTAGCCAAGACTCTGGCAACCCGAGCCATTGATGTATGTTGTGTTTCAGAAACACGCATACAAGACACAAGTGTGGTTATTCACCTAACCCCACCTGGCCAACAGGATGAATATGCAAAATTCACCTTGAGGGTGTCAGGAGATGCCACAGCTAGCTCACGAGGATTAGCTGGTGTTGGGATAGCTTTGAGTACTAGGGCAAAAAAGACATTACTTGACTGGATCCCGGTAGATAGCCAAATGTGTGCTGTCCGTCCGTGATTCTTAGAGTCCCGAGAGTGGGCCCCAACCCGGAAGTCTGCATCTCCCTACCTGACTCAGTTTAACTGTCAGGGATTTCATGGATTGATGCCATGTTTTTGTTTGGCCACCACTTACTCTTTTCCAACCTGCACCTATATCAGCTAGTAATGCCGGTCGGGGGAGGCGATGGTTAGGCATGCACAACACATGACCTAGCCATCTCAATCTATGTAACTTTATAGCCCCTTCGATTGATTTTCCCTCTTTGCCCAACACTCTACGCCTAACATCAACATTACTTACCTTATTATACCACCTAACGCGAGAAAGAGATCGTAAACATCTGTGGTCAAAAACAGACAACCTTTTCATGTATTCAACTCGTATTGGCCATGTTTCAGAGCTATAGAGAAGGACGGAGCGAACTGCTGAGTAGTACACACGTCCCTTGGTTGATAGCCGGATATCACGCCCACGCCAGAGACGGTGTAAGTTAGCGAAAGCAGCCCGAGCTTTTTGGATCCGTGCTGAGATTTCGTCACCAATCAATCCGTTGGTGCTGATGCAACTTCCCAAATAGGTGAAGTGGTCAACATGTTCTAACACTTCACTCCCTATCACTAAGCTAGGAGTTGACGTAGTCCAGTCCTGTAGCAGCATCTTACATTTTACAGGGGCGAATCGCATGCCAAACATACGAAGATTGCTGCTCAAGGTGTTCAGAAGACTCTGACTCTGCATTTTGTCAGCATCTTCCCCTAACAGGATTATGTCATCTGCATATTCTAAGTCCATAAGACTATTCCCTGGTAACAAGTCGATTCCTAAGTCGTTAAGTTCAGTTAAGGATACTTCCATTAGCATATCTATGATGAAGTTAAACAGAAAAGGGGAAAGTGGACATCCTTGACGGACACCACTGGTTGTTATCAATTCAGATGACAATTCCCCATAAGCCCTTACATGGCTACGTGAGTTTGAGTAGAGTGCCTTGATTAGTGCAATCTACTTTCTTGGCACTCCCTTCACAGTCAAACATTGCCATAGTACCTTTCGATCCACGGAGTCGAAGGCCGCCTTCAAGTCAAGAAATATGACAATTGTTGGACACCTAAAAGTGTGTCTATGCTCTAGGATCTGTCGGAGAGTGAAGATATGATCTATGCACCCTCTACCTGGCCTAAAGCCTGCTTGATTTTCCCTCGTGTGTTCCTCCCGAGTTCTGCTTAGTCTGTGCATGATTACTGAGCCTAGGATTTTAGAGACTATGTTCGTCAGGCTGATTCCTCGATGATTATCACATAAGGACTTGTCCCCCTTCTTGAACATTGGTATAATAAGTGACTTACCCCAATCTGATGGAACCGTCTCTGATTCCCAGACGTTACCTAGTACCTTAGTTAACCTATATGCTAGTATGTCACCCCCATATTTAAACACCTCCGGAATAATTCCGTCGAATCCTGCCGCTTTGCCTCGTTACAGATTACAGATAGCTTTTGTGACCTTGATATAAGAATAAAACTTGGGCACTGTGGTAGAGTGTAATTCCACTATGGGTAAATTTTATTTTGATAAAGTCTCACAGTGTTATACAGTAATATTTACGTTTCGAACACAATTTATTGCTCATAATCATATCAAGGTAATCACACGACTTCCTAAATTCATTTATATAGTTCCATTGTTTTTCACTTGATTTGATTGGTAGTAATATTTTCCATATTTCGGGTATGAGTGATGATTCATTCCTATTGCATGTGTTGGGTGTAGATTCGATGAACACGGATTCAGTAATCAACCTCTCTCTCGACCTACCTATATTACTTCTTAGAATTTTAACCCTCTCCCACCCTATTGTGTGGTTGTGTGCTAATGCATGCATTGCAATTGCTGAGCTTTTCTCTAAATTACTTATCTTCTCTGGGTCAATCATTCTTACCTTAGCTAAATTCTTATGTTCTGACAATCTGACTACCCCTGACCTACTAGTTTGACCTATGTAGTTGACCTCACAGTCATTGCAGGATATTTTGTAAATTATATTATTTTGTCTAATTGGGACAACTGGGTCCTTTAACCTACAGAGCTTGTCCCTGAGTGAGTTTGTAGGTTTAAATGCCACCCTAATTCCTGCTTTATTTAGAATCCTACGTAGGGTCTCAGATGTCCCCTCTTTATATGGTATAACTGTAGATGACTTATATTCTCTCTTGTTTACATTATTATTACTAGTTTCACAATTATTTTTATTTTGGCCTTTTCTAATCTTCCTAATGAATTTTAAAGGATAGTTATTTAACACCAACGCCTCTTCTATCTGTTTTATTTCATCATTTAGGTGTTTTTTTGTGCTACTTAGTGCCATTGTTCGGTTTGTTAAACACTTAACTAAGCCTGCATTAACAGTTAAAGGATGAGATGAATTAAAGTCTAAATATCTATTAGAATGCGTTGGTTTTCTATAAACACTAGTGTGTAGTTTGCCTTCTTCTATTCGTTTTATTTTACAATCTAACATAGCTAATTCTCTTTGCTCATTTTCGGCTTCAAATGTGAATTTTATTCTCTCCACTAGCTAGTTTATGTGTGTCAAGAAGCTAGAGATATGTTCTGTTTTTAACACTGTGAAAGTGTCATCCACATATCTCCACCATATTTTTGGAGTAGGATTAAACGTATTAAGAGCCATATTTTCCCAGCTATCCATAAATATATCTGCTACGATAGGGGATATTGGTGATCCTATTGCTACACCTTCAGTTTGTCTATATATTTTGCCTTGAAATTTAAAGATAGTAGAAGTAGTAGTAGTAGTAGTGGTAGTAGTGGAAAATATTACTACCAATTAAATCAAGTGGAAAACAATGGAACTATATAAATGAATTTAGGAAGTCGTGTGATTACCTTGATATAATTATGAGCAATAAATTGTGCTCGAAACGTCATCAGTAAGCATTACTGTATAACACTGTGAGACTTTATCAAAATAAAATTTACCCATAGTGGAATTACACTCTACCACAGTGCACAAGTTTTATTCTTACATCATCAATGATCAACTGCTTACAGTTTTCCTGACTTATCTGCCAATCCATTTGGTGTGAATGACTTAATGAATAATCCAGTTTTGTTACCTGAATAGAACAACGTCAGTTGTATAGAAGGTGAGCTGAGGATGGATGTTTCAATCAAGTGAAAGACAAATTATCTAGGTAAGCTTGTGCTCCTCTGTATTTTCCAGTGGAAAGTGTTCACAAATTTTGTACCATCTCACTGCTACCGAACGTAGACTATCACGAAGCTTGTATGTTGGACGGAGCATAGTTATACTTACCGAGCTCCCATCATTGTCTATGAATGTCGAACTTACAGTTTATCTAGATTTGAACAGTTTATATGATTAAACAGCAAAAGCGGGTTTCTACTTCTTCTAATAATTCATACATATAAGCGGATGAATAATATATCTGTAAGCAGAACACAGACATTGTTCAGCAATGGTGTGATATGGTACAGAAAGAAATAACTAATATAAACGTATTCCGTCATCAACAGCAACTAAGGAGAAAAAGTGGAATATTCATTTCACCAACAGCATTTGCATTCTGTCACCTGTGTCTAGTGACACAATATGGTAAGTGATACTAAGGTTAGACGAAGGGTGTTGTTTTGAGCCAGTCACGTAGGGAGGTATAGACTACTTTGCTGGTGACAGAGCGGGACCTAATGAACCATTGGATTGAGACTGGTGATGATATGACCTTGAATCATTCACTCTTCATCTACTCCAAGAGCCATTCAATTCTGATTATTCTTCGTCTAACTATCCTTTCTCATACATTTCCGTTCGTTAGAGTTTCTTTGAATAGTTTTCTCTTCACCTACTCAATGTGTGTTTTCTGAGGTGGGCCGAATTCAGCTGATACACCGTTATACGACATTGTACGCTGAAACTTCAGTTGATGTCAGTCAGTTCAGTGACGGATTGATTTGAATGGGGAGAAAATCTGTGGTGAATAAAACTAACAAATATTAACCTGTAGAAGGTACTGTCTACATGGATTGCGAAAGTAATTCAAGAGATGTGTGATGACTGAATATGGGAGAGAAGCTACTTTGAACAGTTTCAGCTAGTATCGCTATCCATTCAGTCATCAGAAATATATGTTCAAGTCACCGAGAATTTTAGGCTGCTAAGTGTATTTGTTCCTTTTCATTGTAAACCACCACCGTATCAAAAGGATTTCCGGAACGCATTTATTCAATGAATTCCAACACATAAGAAGAAATTTGCGTGCCTCTTCTACATCAGTTTATATCACAGACTTCCTTTCAAAGATATCCAAGCACCGCGATTTCAAACCAATATGTAGGGACATATATGCTTCACATACTTATTGTATACTTTTTGAAGGCATATCGATGAAAAGACCTGAAAGTGACATTTGTCATCAAATGTCATTTACACTTACACTCTACCTGTCTTTCTGTCGGCTTTTGGTAATACAATTTTTAAACTGAAATATATTCAGATAATAACACTCCACCCCCCCTCCCACACCAATTTTCAACATTTTCTCTTCCCTCCTTTCTGTTATTATTACTCACAAATTCTTATGCTGACCTATATTGAACTGAAATTTGACCTTTCATATCTTGTGAGTTGTTTTCTTGTTCAATATGTGGATGACCAATAAAAAAATGTGTTGCGCAATGATTACAGATCATAGCTAAATTACATTAGTAAATTACATTTTCCAATCGATTTGTCGAGATTCCGGACGAAAATTAGTCATTTTTGAAAATTCATACTCCCAGTGTCATTTTGACTGAGAAATGTAAATGTTAAGAGCTCGAATTTCCTCTAGCTTACCAAATCTCAACCACAATGGAGAATATCCAACGCCAGTACGTTAATAGATTTCACTTCGTTTCTTTATATATTGTCCGTTTTATGTTTCATAAATCACTAGTCATTGCCGTTTTTAGTCTTTTTGTTTCGGCCAAGCGACTGGAATTTCGCGAGGTCACTTTAGTCTCAATAACGTAAGCATTTCTTGTACTGAATCAACACAAATTTCGTTGTTATAGAATATGACTTGAATGAATCGAATATTGGTGTTTCACTTACTTATATCTTCTACACCCTCCATTTAGGCGGCTCCTCCAAACTGACCGTGGTCGTATTGGGGCAGCGAACAATGTCTTTCCAATGAACGTTTTACATGTGGTGGAATATCGAAACGTTTATCAAGGGGTTCAGTAAGTCATTCTTTCTCATCCGTATTTTCATGAAGTAGGTATGTTTTCTGTAAGCTTTTAATTCAGTCCCCCTCTTACTCGGTATACACTTGCATTTCAAAATAGTATAGTGACTATTCCATGAGTATTTTGTGTGAACTGAGGAGGTCCTAATCAACAGTCGTTGATCGTTGATGAGACATTTTCTAATTTCACTTAGATTTATTGTATCACGTTGACTCTTCCTTCTGAAGGAAACGTATTTTAGGAGGTTACCAGTAGTCTTAATACAATATATTCAATTTTAACTGATTAGTGTGTTTTGACGAACCAGATTGATACGATTGTATACCTCTGACATGGAGTGGAGTAGAGGTAGTAGACCGGTTCCGTACAACTACCGGATCACCATAGATAGGTGACCTTCTCGTTGTTTTCTCCAATATTTGTGATTGTAAATATTCGCGAACATGACAATTGATATGTCTCCTCTTTTCCTCGTGTTAACGGAGATATTTATTCAGTGAATAGTTTTTGAGATTTCAGTAGGAAACTTTTAACGCTGTGTGCATTCCACACTAATTAATTCCAATATGAGTTTTGTGTGTTTGTGTGGGCAGTGTGTATGCATTTTTATCAAGCCTGCATTGAAATCTCAATGAGAATGATGTCAACAGTGAGAAGTGATTTGATTAATTTACGACAAGTCTGTGTAACAGACAATCTGCATGGAAATACTACTCGGAACTCAGGAATCCGATTTATGAGGTGTCAAATCGTATGATAACTTGTTCAGTAATTCACTACTATTATTACTACTATGACTCCTTATTCTTCCCAACATTGTGCCATTCAATCATGCAATCATTCGACTGAACGTTTGCACGAGTCAATTGGTCCACTTTCGAAATAACTGATATGACACACTCATAGTGAAAATCATGTTCATGGAAAAACAATTACCTCCAAATATTGTGGAAAATGTATCAGATAATTCACTAATTAGTTAATTATTCGGCTTATTTATTTATCACTGCAGATATAAACATCAAATCAAGTATAACTGTAGTATTTCTTTTGATATTTCATTATGTCACTTTAATGATAGTGTTTGGATGGAGCTGGATATAATGCAACACCCATACGTCGACGCCCGTATAAAGTGGAGACACCTGTGACGAGGAGTCTTCACGAAAAACTAAATTCAGCTGAGAAGCAACGAAAAGAATTGGAGAGTGTGAATGGCGTTTTTTGGCGGGAAGGCGATCATCCACAATCGGTAAGATAAGAATGACCACTTATAATACTTGCTTTATTTCATGACTGTGAATTGTGTGAATATGAATGTGCGAGGAATTTGAGATTGTGAGACAATTATTTGTAACTTCGTATGTCTTTCATCACTTCTGCACTTAAGTGATCCTTTTCTGAATCGAGTCTTGGGTGATCGATTACACGCCACTGGTATCGCCTCAGCTTTGAAGTGGTTGAACAAAATCCTCCGGATACCTTCCTAACATTGTCTTAACACACGTGATTATGACTATTCAGTGTCAGTGAGTCGACCCTCCACAGTTGGTAGGTTGGATAGTCAGCCTGACTGATATGGGACATGAACAATGAATGCATTACTTATTCCGGATTCTGAATGACATTGAAATGTGACAGTGCGTTTAGACAATGTTAGGAAGGTATCCGGAGGGTTTGTTCAACCACTTCAAAGCTGAGACGATACCAGTGGCGTGTAATCGATCACCCAAGACTAGATTCAGAAAAGGATCACTTAAGTGCAGAAGTGATGAAAGACATACGAAGTTACAAATAATTGTCTCACAATCTCAAATTCCTCGCACATTCATATTCACACAATTCACAGTCATGAAATAAAGCAAGTATTATAAGTGATCATTCTTATCTTACCGATTGTGGATGATCGCCTTCCCACCAAAAAAAAAGGCAATGACTAGTGATTTATGAAACATAAAACGGACAATATATAAAGAAACGAAGTGAAATCTATTAACGTACTGGCGTTGGATATTCTCCATTGTGGTTGAGATTTGGTAAGCTAGAGGAAATTCGAGCTCTTAACATTTACATTTCTCAGTCAAAATGACACTGGGAGTATGAATTTTCAAAAATGACTAATTTTCGTCCGGAATCTCGACAAATCGATTGGAAAATGTAATTTACTAATGTGCGCAGGTGGCACAGTGGTTAGGACTCTCGCCGGCCATGCACATGGTCCGGGGTTCGATTCCCTGCCGGCGCACACCCGATATCTATGGTCGGCCTGAATTTGGGCTAACCGATATCCATGCTGAAAATTCCATACTTGTACTGAAAATACGGTGTGGAATCAAGCTGTAAATCAAAAAATAAATAAATAATAATTTAGCTATGATCTGTAATCATTGCGCAACACATTTTTTTATTGGTCATCCACATATTGAACAAGAAAACAACTCACAAGATATGAAAGGTCAAATTTCAGTTCAATATAGGTCAGCATAAGAATTTGTGAGTAATAATAACAGAAAGGAGGGAAGAGAAAATGTTGAAAATTGGAGTGGGAGGGGGGGTGGAGTGTTATTATCTGAATATATTTCAGTTTAAAAATTGTATTACCAAAAGCCGACAGAAAGACAGGTAGAGTGTAAGTGTAAATGACATTTGATGACAAATGTCACTTTCAGGTCTTTTCATCGATATGCCTTCAAAAAGTATACAATAAGTATGTGAAGCATATATGTCCCTACATATTGGTTTGAAATCGCGGTGCTTGGATATCTTTGAAAGGAAGTCTGTGATATAAACTGATGTAGAAGAGGCACGCAAATTTCTTCTTATGTGTTGGAATTCATTGAATAAATGCGTTCCGGAAATCCTTTTGATACGGTGGTGGTTTACAATGAAAAGGAACAAATACACTTAGCAGCCTAAAATTCTCGGTGACTTGAACATATATTTCTGATGACTGAATGGATAGCGATACTAGCTGAAACTGTTCAAAGTAGCTTCTCTCCCATATTCAGTCATCACACATCTCTTGAATTACTTTCGCAATCCATGTAGACAGTACCTTCTACAGGTTAATATTTGTTAGTTTTATTCACCACAGATTTTCTCCCCATTCAAATCAATCCGTCACTGAACTGACTGACATCAACTGAAGTTTCAGCGTACAATGTCGTATAACGGTGTATCAGCTGAATTCGGCCCACCTCAGAAAACACACATTGAGTAGGTGAAGAGAAAACTATTCAAAGAAACTCTAACGAACGGAAATGTATGAGAAAGGATAGTTAGACGAAGAATAATCAGAATTGAATGGCTCTTGGAGTAGATGAAGAGTGAATGATTCAAGGTCATATCATCACCAGTCTCAATCCAATGGTTCATTAGGTCCCGCTCTGTCACCAGCAAAGTAGTCTATACCTCCCTACGTGACTGGCTCAAAACAACACCCTTCGTCTAACCTTAGTATCACTTACCATATTGTGTCACTAGACACAGGTGACAGAATGCAAATGCTGTTGGTGAAATGAATATTCCACTTTTTCTCCTTAGTTGCTGTTGATGACGGAATACGTTTATATTAGTTATTTCTTTCTGTACCATATCACACCATTGCTGAACAATGTCTGTGTTCTGCTTACAGATATATTATTCATCCGCTTATATGTATGAATTATTAGAAGAAGTAGAAACCCGCTTTTGCTGTTTAATCATATAAACTGTTCAAATCTAGATAAACTGTAAGTTCGACATTCATAGACAATGATGGGAGCTCGGTAAGTATAACTATGCTCCGTCCAACATACAAGCTTCGTGATAGTCTACGTTCGGTAGCAGTGAGATGGTACAAAATTTGTGAACACTTTCCACTGGAAAATACAGAGGAGCACAAGCTTACCTAGATAATTTGTCTTTCACTTGATTGAAACATCCATCCTCAGCTCACCTTCTATACAACTGACGTTGTTCTATTCAGGTAACAAAACTGGATTATTCATTAAGTCATTCACACCAAATGGATTGGCAGATAAGTCAGGAAAACTGTAAGCAGTTGATCATTGATGATGTAAGAATAAAACTTGTGCACTGTGGTAGAGTGTAATTCCACTATGGGTAAATTTTATTTTGATAAAGTCTCACAGTGTTATACAGTAATGCTTACTGATGACGTTTCGAGCACAATTTATTGCTCATAATCATATCAAGGCAATCACACGACTTCCTAAATTCATTTATATAGTTCCATTGTTTTTCACTTGATTTGATTGGTAGTAATATTTTCCACTACTACCACTACTACTACTACTACTTCTACTATCTTTAAATTTCAAGGCAAAATATATAGACAAACTGAAGGTGTAGCAATAGGATCACCAATATCCCCTATCGTAGCAGATATATTTATGGATAGCTGGGAAAATATGGCTCTTAATACGTTTAATCCTACTCCAAAAATATGGTGGAGATATGTGGATGACACTTTCACAGTGTTAAAAACAGAACATATCTCTAGCTTCTTGACACACATAAACTAGCTAGTGGAGAGAATAAAATTCACATTTGAAGCCGAAAATGAGCAAAGAGAATTAGCTATGTTAGATTGTAAAATAAAACGAATAGAAGAAGGCAAACTACACACTAGTGTTTATAGAAAACCAACGCATTCTAATAGATATTTAGACTTTAATTCATCTCATCCTTTAACTGTTAATGCAGGCTTAGTTAAGTGTTTAACAAACCGAACAATGGCACTAAGTAGCACAAAAAAACACCTAAATGATGAAATAAAACAGATAGAAGAGGCGTTGGTGTTAAATAACTATCCTTTAAAATTCATTAGGAAGATTAGAAAAGGCCAAAATAAAAATAATTGTGAAACTAGTAATAATAATGTAAACAAGAGAGAATATAAGTCATCTACAGTTATACCATATAAAGAGGGGACATCTGAGACCCTACGTAGGATTCTAAATAAAGCAGGAATTAGGGTGGCATTTAAACCTACAAACTCACTCAGGGACAAGCTCTGTAGGTTAAAGGACCCAGTTGTCCCAATTAGACAAAATAATATAATTTACAAAATATCCTGCAATGACTGTGAGGTCAACTACATAGGTCAAACTAGTAGGTCAGGGGTAGTCAGATTGTCAGAACATAAGAATTTAGCTAAGGTAAGAATGATTGACCCAGAGAAGATAAGTAATTTAGAGAAAAGCTCAGCAATTGCAATGCATGCATTAGCACACAACCACACAATAGGGTGGGAGAGGGTTAAAATTCTAAGAAGTAATATAGGTAGGTCGAGAGAGAGGTTGATTACTGAATCCGTGTTCATCGAATCTACACCCAACACATGCAATAGGAATGAATCATCACTCATACCCGAAATATGGAAAATATTACTACCAATCAAATCAAGTGAAAAACAATGGAACTATATAAATGAATTTAGGAAGTCGTGTGATTACCTTGATATGATTATGAGCAATAAATTGTGTTCGAAACGTAAATATTACTGTATAACACTGTGAGACTTTATCAAAATAAAATTTACCCATAGTGGAATTACACTCTACCACAGTGCCCAAGTTTTATTCTTATATCAAGGTCACAAAAGCTATCTGTAATCTGTAACGAGGCAAAGCGGCAGGATTCGACGGAATTATTCCGGAGGTGTTTAAATATGGGGGTGACATACTAGCATATAGGTTAACTAAGGTACTAGGTAACGTCTGGGAATCAGAGACGGTTCCATCAGATTGGGGTAAGTCACTTATTATACCAATGTTCAAGAAGGGGGACAAGTCCTTATGTGATAATCATCGAGGAATCAGCCTGACGAACATAGTCTCTAAAATCCTAGGCTCAGTAATCATGCACAGACTAAGCTGAACTCGGGAGGAACACACGAGGGAAAATCAAGCAGGCTTTAGGCCAGGTAGAGGGTGCATAGATCATATCTTCACTCTCCGACAGATCCTAGAACATAAACACACTTTTAGGCGTCCAACAATTGTCATATTTCTTGACTTGAAGGCGGCCTTCGACTCCGTGGATCGAAAGGTACTATGGCAATGTTTGACTGTGAAGGGAGTGCCAAGAAAGTAGATTGCACTAATCAAGGCACTCTACTCAAACTCACGTAGCCATGTAAGGGCTTATGGGGAATTGTCATCTGAATTGATAACAACCAGTGGTGTCCGTCAAGGATGTCCACTTTCCCCTTTTCTGTTTAACTTCATCATAGATATGCTAATGGAAGTATCCTTAACTGAACTTAACGACTTAGGAATCGACTTGTTACCAGGGAATAGTCTTATGGACTTAGAATATGCAGATGACATAATCCTGTTAGGGGAAGATGCTGACAAAATGCAGAGTCAGAGTCTTCTGAACACCTTGAGCAGCAATCTTCGTATGTTTGGCATGCGATTCGCCCCTGTAAAATGTAAGATGCTGCTACAGGACTGGACTACGTCAACTCCTAGCTTAGTGATAGGGAGTGAAGTGATAGAACATGTTGACCACTTCACCTATTTGGGAAGTTGTATCAGCACCAACGGATTGATTGGTGACGAAATCTCAGCACGGATCCAAAAAGCTCGGGCTGCTTTCGCTAACCTACACCGTCTCTGGCGTAGGCGTGATATCCGGCTATCAACCAAGGGACGTGTGTACTACTCAGCAGTTCGCTCCGTTTTTCTCTGTAGCTCTGAAACATGGCCAATACGAGTTGAATACATGAAAAGGTTGTCTGTTTTTGACCACAGATGTTTACGATCTCTTTCTCGCGTTAGGTGGTATAATAAGGTAAGTAATGTTGATGTTAGGCGTAGAGTGTTGGGCAAAGAGGGAAAATCAATCGAAGGGGCTATAAAGTTACATAGATTGAGATGGCTAGGTCACGTGTTGCGCATGCCTAACCATCGCCTCCCCCGACCGGCATTACTAGCTGATATAGGTGCAGGTTGGAAAAGAGTAAGTGGTGGCCAAACAAAAACATGGCATCAATCCATGAAATCCCTGACAGTTAAACTGAGTCAGGTAGGGAGATGCAGACTTCCGGGTTGGGGCCCACCCTCGGGACTCTAAGAATCAATGGCTGGAGACAATAGGTGACATGGCTCAAAATCGTTGTCAATGGCGCAGATATATTCAGTCCCTGTAATCTTTCATATTCTTTTCCACCGTTACTCATTCTGTTTCACTCTTATACCTGTCAAAACTCTATTGATTCTCTTCACTCATTTTTTGTCTACCTTTGTGTGCTATTTGGAACGTGGCAACTTGAACTGCTGCACTTCGGTGCCAAGGTCTATGTTGAATCCAGCCAGCCAGCCAGCCAGCCATCAACCAAATAACATATCCGATGAGATGTTGTCGATGCGTGTGAAGAAGCCAATCTGTCAACAGAGACCGAGCATTTCAATCCCATAAAAATCAACCAGCGGGAAAATACGAAGTAACCTAAACTAATAAGCATTTTGTTTTAAAAACCAAAGTGAGATAAATTGCAGCCGGGAATTGAAAATCTAAAACAATTTTATGGTTCTATCTGCAAGCAGGAACATGCGTGACAATCTTTCAGGAGACAAAAACAATCGCTTACCTGCTAATTGTACAGACTTTTTCGGTTCATCCAGCGACCAAATAACAATAGAACTATCAATACTTCCAGTTGCTAAGCGACGACCATTTGGACTCCAGCTGATGCAAGTTATTCTAGCTGAGTGTTTTAACCACCATTCAGAAAGAGCAGATTTAAGTGTTGGAAGATCATGCTGATCTCCATCAAAAGTGACCTGGAAATTCAACAAATATATAATACCAGTCATTACTGAGATATCAATACGAAGCGGACAGTACATAGTGTTATAACTAAGATTATAATAGGTAGGTAGTAAAAAATATATGAAATGACCATGTTTGCCATGCGCATCTTGTGTGCTTGCTTATTTTAGATTCTCAATTCAAGACACAAAATTGTTTGTAAACAAGGAGTGCAAGATAGTGTATATTACAGTGCCACTGAAGGTAAACAAATGTGTAATAAAAGGTATCTGTCTGATTGAGTTCCAACATAGAACTTAGCCTCACTCCATGCAGCATACGAAAAGTGTTGGAAAGACAGAAAAAAGAGATTTATAAGAACTATAGTGAGCAGAAATGCACGGGAGAAAGAAAGAAAAGAAACATGGAATGACAAAAGGGTGTAATGGATAGTGGGAGGTCATAAGGAGCAAATCCATCTGAGCCATATCACCATTACTCCCTAGTCATTGGTCTTTAGCATTTCGAGGACACCAGTCTAGCAGCCTAAACCTCTTCACGTAGCTCAAATTAACTGTCATAGACTGATGCCAGGTTTTGGTTTCACCACCACGAATTCTTTTCCAACTAAATCTTGAGTCAGCTACCATCTGTAGTCTAATACCATCACACTCTTCATCTCCACAGACAACAAAGCAAGTATTGATAAGTCGTTTCCTACTATTTGCATTGTGTACTTTAATAACTTCTGAGAAGCCATTGACTGCCAAGCATTCCAATCAGCAAAAGCGATAGCTATTCAGTTCAAACAATCGCAGATGAATATAGATGTAAGACTAACCACTATTATTACTACTCCAACTATGTAGAAATTTCTCACCATATAAGGCCATTCTGTCTAAATATGTCTCTTTATTTTCTCAAACAATTTTTAGATGGCATGTTTTTATACAAACTTTTATCAGTTTATAAAAATAAATACTTAATGCCTTGCAAGCAGCAACATAACAGTGACAGACTAACAGTTAAATAATATCAGTGAATACCTGAAATTTATGAATTCACTGATGAACTATACAATGTAAAGAGTAAACCAGTATTTTTTCAACAAAAAATGTTTTAATCAACACAAACATTCTCCAAATATTATTAGTGATAATTCATCTAAATAAAATATGTCTACCCTAGTGGAGGAATGTGGTAGGCTATTAGAAACAAAATATACTCTCAAGTTAACCACGGTAATAAAACAAAACAAAATAATCGAAGTCACTGCGAAAAATTGGAAAATATGTTAATAGACTGTGTGCAATCTGCATCAGAATACTAAGAATTAAAACATTTAGACTAATGATATATTGGAAATGGTTACAAGTATAGGTGACCAACAATTCAACAATCACATTTGTTCAGTGCTAATCCACATCTGTTGAGTAGATTTGCATTGTGAAGACTAAGCTAGGTGTCGAATATTTGAGTAATATAACTTAAAAGTCAGTTGACTGAATACCGTACCAAACAAAGCCTTCGTACCTGTCGACAATCGTAAGCTAAACATATCTTAAGTAGGTGATATCTCTTAGAGTTGCAAGTTGCTGCTATCTAACATAAGTGTGACATTCGGTAACTGCACTAGTACGACCAGCACAAACATTCGTTACATCCCGTATAGCCAGCTGGGTCATTGTGATATGCAAACCCAAACACCAAGTCATGATAGTAGATAATAAATCGACATTGTTCACAAGATTAGAGCGAAAATGTAGATAAACAACAATAATGATAATTGCAATAATATAATTTACAAGTGGTGAAGATTGGGCGTCTTGAACACTTGGATGGCTTAGACTAACAGCGAAATTTACTCTTGCTACATCGATTGATACTGAATATATTGATTGCTCCAAAAACTTGCTAGTTGTGAAACTGGTTTCGAGCCGCGCTATTGAACTAATTGAAATCTCTGTGTGCAAACCAATGAATCATGGGGAATATTCACGTTTGTTTACCTTAACTATGAGCATTTTACTTATTATTCAGAAAAGTGTTGTGGCATGTGCTACTGTAAGTAGCATACTCTATGTGGTGTCTTCTGCATGAATGGTTAACAGTGGATCGACGGATAAAGTTGCAAAGAGGAGAAATGAAGGATCCTTGTGAAGTAATATAGAAAGAATGAGAGGAAGACAAAAGAAGCACAATACTCAGAACATGTGGAAATAGAAATTTCAATTTTAGGTTTATGCATTTTGCAGCAATCGTACATCACATTTTTCCGGATAAACTTTCCCTTAACAAATAAAATCGTGTTCTATCATTACAATATGAATAAGTTTATCAACCTATACGAAAACTCATGTAAACAAGTGAATAAAGAATTAACTCAGTAACTAGTATTAATAAAACAGATTTGAAAAATGAATACTTACAGAGAACAAATTAACTGAACGATCAGGTTTTGCGATAGCCAATATTTCACCATTCGGTGACAAATCAATAACTTCGGGATTTTCATAAGTAGCATTTACAAGATTTAAGCGTTTCAACTTTTGATTTGATATCTGGAAGGATATATTGCCTTGAGTCTAATTTTGAACAAGAAGAAAGGAAAACAACAACAGTATTAAGAATAAGATTTGATGGGGAATATAAGACAGACGACGGTAACAGGCATATATATATATATATATATATATATATATCAATCTCCATTGCTTCACTAGTCTATCCCAAGCCTAGGAAACCAAGGAAAGTTGGGCGTGTGGCTGGCGAACCTACTTCGGACAAACAATGTAATCACTACAAAAAATTCAAAGCACACTGTGGGGAGTAAGAAGTCAGGAATACTTTGGATCGACAGGAAGACAGCAAAAGATGTGGACTTGGCTGACGACAAATTGCGCATCCAAGGGTGAGACAGAGCAGAGATCGTGTGAGGAAGAAATAGAAGCTTATGGGCGGACGCGTAGCCAGCTAAAAGGAACTATAGAAAACAGGATGAAGTAGAGATGTACCGCTGAAGCCTTATATTCCACTAGAAGCCCAAGGGAAATATGTATATATACCACTGTTAGCATTGCTCTGCATTTTCTGTCGGTAGTATACTGAAAGCGCAGTAAGAGAACTACGCAAAATGTTCAACTGCGAAGTGTTCGGATCACTTGTTCCCCAAGGAACAACTGGTATATTTCAAAATTTCTCGAGGCAAAATGCAACTTTTTAATTACATTCGTTTTGACTGTATGTCGAAATGAAGCAATATAAACTGAAGTTTATTGACCATATTATCGAAAATACAGATGCCTAGAAAACTAGTCTAGAGTAAAGAGAGAAATGTATTCAGATGTTTGGATACAAGTTCACTATTATTATTGTTCCCTTGAGTTCTGAGTGGGTCATAGGGCTTCAGCAGCACATCTTTATTTCGTTCTGTTCTCTGAAATCCTTTTTCAGCTACCATAACAATTGAGCACAAGCTTCCGTTTCTTCCTCACATGATCTCCCCAGTATTACTCACAGACGCCTAGCTTAACTCATCGTTTCCTGTTCGGCCTCTACTCTATGACCTGGTCGATTGTTAATATCATTTGGTAGTAACACTGTATAACTGTACAGCTTTGAAGTATAGGTCTACATTAATTGGTATTTTTCAGTATGTTAGGCATGAAAATGAAATATGCAGAATACCAACCACTCCAGTGAAGTGTAAAAGATCAATCTATGGCAGTAGCAAAAACTGTTATCCAAAACTAACAGAATGTACAAAGTAGTAGAATAATAGAACTGACTATAAAAGCAGTTGAATTCTCATACACTGACGAGCAGATATCATGAAGAAACACATTGATTCACAGAGAAACATTATAAATATAGATCATTGAAAGAATCATAAAATATCGCATAAAAAGTGTCAGCAATACAGTCATAATTATGTTGAATACTAACCATAGGTATATAGAAGTTTCCATTTACGTCCAGTCTTAATCGATTATTACACTTGATCTACTGACGATCCTTTATCCTACTTTATTAATGAGGTGCATTAGTTTAGTCACTCGACTGTCAGCTAGTAGGTTCCGGGTTCTAATCCTCTCTACCTACTTCAGGTTGAACAATCGAATATTATAATCAACTCTAATACAATGAGTGCGGCTTACAGACTTGCATATATCGATGGAGGCAAATCTGGTTAAAATGTATAATTCTCCTTTTATGACCATGCTTGCCTTCAAATTAGCTACTTTCACAAATGTTCCATTTGGTCTCCCACCCAGTTTTATTTCTTCAAATAGAAAAGATCACACTGAATAGAAAATCTACAATAAAACAATCCAATTTTCAGTGAAGTAATGCTACACGAAAACTGATTTACAGATATACGTGCATGGTGTTATATACTACTGACCGATAGTCATGAATAGTTGGACACGACTCACATCAACTAGTAGCACTTGCTAGCCAGTTTGAAGTCATCCGAATTACTGGCTGATGTGAGTGGTGTCCACTACTCATGTCAATTAGTCAGCAGTATATTACGTCATGCGTCTATGTTTGCTTCCTTGATTGCCATTTACGGTACCAAGCAGATCAAATATTGTGATCTGAATAATTTCGGTTTCCAAAGGAAACTGTGGTGGAATTTCACCTCGAAATGTGTAAACTGCGAATCGCGAATGAATTTGCCAATTGCCAATTCCATATATATACGTGCTTATTTTTCCTGTCAAGCGGTTAACAAATCAGAACAAGTCGAATAAGACAAACAAAACACGGGTTCGCCTGATGACGGTGATAAGCACAAAATTGTCTTTAAGAGCTTTTACCTCCTGATGTTGTGAATCATTCAGAAGGTGGCTTTCTAGCATCAATAATACCTACCATATGCTATTCCCATGGGTTACAATAGTGGAGTTTAACAAATACCTTGTTTTCCCTACACTGGCTTCTTTCAGAGAAAAAATTCAAATGTAAGTTAACTGTTATTTCGATTCATTGAATGTAGTGGGATGAATAAAGGACTCCTGGATAAAACTGTTTGTCTTATTATATCACACTAATGTGAACACAATTTCTTTCATTCTTTGCATTCCCAGTGAAACGTAGGGCTGCAGGCTTGAGGCTTCAACACCATACTGACTGACAAAGTGATTTATATATTTATAATGATTCAATAGAATAAATTCTACATCCGAATGCTTATATACATTCCTTCAGAATCAAGTATAGCTAGAATACAGTAGGTGCTGAATACATCATTGGATGAAAAGATGTAAATCCCTACAAGTTACCTGACAAAGTCCTCATACACAAAGCATTACCGAAAATCTTTTCAAAACATAAACACACATAGAAGGAAATTAATCAATTTGTGTTAAGATAAAACATTTATATTAATTAATTATTTACGTGACTATCAATACCCCAACTATTATTATTATTATTATTATTACTATTATCTTTAGACATTGTGGCCGATCGATAAAGATGTGCATATAAGATACCAGATGACGATAAAATGTCAACCAATAAACACACAGTGTACATATATGGACAAGTGAAAATTGGTATTTTACGTCTATAAAAGGTAACCAATAAATTATGATTTCTATTCACATCTTTTTCTGCTTTTACAACAAAAGGTACAAATTTAACATGAACTATACAATTCAATACACACACTTTCAATTTCACCAACTGGAAACCAGAAATATAGACCTATATATATATATATATATATATATATATATATATATATATGAGTCTATAAATAAATAAAAATACCAAATTTGTTTAAGACCATGAAGTCCTTTCACTTTGAGACAAGAAAAGTAATACGACTATCCAGACTAAATAAAACTGATGCTCAAAACGACTGTCAAGAGTAGCTTTAGTTTCAAATGTCTCCCCAACCGAATGTGCTTGGATAACAGGATAATATCGTCAGCATTCACATGTTTAAAGCACCTGATAACCAAATCAGTGAGTAAATCTCAAGTTAGATAATGAATTTACATCGGAACCACTGTACAGCTGTTTCGTCATAGCTTGGGACTCTTCACAGCAAGTATCCATGATCCCACTGTCAGCGATCGAACACTAGACCCTGAAGTTACTAGGCAGACCTATTGATCATTCAGCCACTGGGTTGGAATACAATGACTCTATTCGCAAGCAGTCCCAAACCAGGACGAAACAACTGTTCAGTACTCTCCGATTTTCAGTGGCTCTCTAACTGATGTCAGTTCATGATCTGCAATTCAACACTTGTGTGATGAATAAATCTCTTCTGGGGTAACGAGATGCATAGGTTTGATAATAGCACCCAGCAAACCCATACACTTATGATGGCTTAATTCATCAATTTTAGATCGAGTTATTGATCTCTGCTGCCAAATTGACTTCAATGCAAGTGTGTTTTACACATGAAGAACAATCGTTTACAATTCTTTAAGGTATGTGAACTAAATTAAGTTAGAAAAAGTAAACCAGCCATTTTATTATTAATTCCCTTGCAATTACCGCTTCCTACTATACTCGTGAAAAAAAAGAATTAGGAATACAGTGGATATTTGAAATAGATGCAGTTATTTCATAAAGCGCACAGTGACAGCATTTTTACGATACGACTTTTCAGTAAAGTTCATGATTCACAATTATATCGAGGTATCTATCGCTGTGTGCTTCATCGAATAAACATACCTAATACGCATTTGCCCACTCAATAGATTAAAGAACCTAATACACTTCTAATGTACAAATACGTCTAATCAGTTTCCTCACTATAGATGTCAGGTTGCTAATTGTGGTCCCTATTCAGATACTCATAACAATTCATACAGATAAATATGGCCGATAATATGCCTAAAAGGGCAACACTACTCATTTTAAAAAAAGCCTGCATTCACTTCACTGCCTGTTTGTTCTGATTCTCGTTGTTTTTAATACATGAAAGTGTACGAAGTCCAAACATGAAAGCGAAAGTAAACGACTAATTTATAGAAGATAAGCACAATGATATAAGCGCACATCTTAGGTATTTGGTATGGCATTCGACTTGAAAGCTTTATGACTACTATTCAGCCCTACTATTTCAGCCCTTACGGCAAACTTGAAACGAAATATTACTTGAAATTTACATGTGTTCTTATGTAATGAGCCACATCTGTTGTGTCAAGGTTGGTAATACTACCTTGATTGGAGGAGTGGGTTTAAAACTTGTGACCAAGTGGTTGGAAGTTGAACACTTAAACCAATGAGCCACACCTCCACTATGGCAGCAAATATAGTCAGAGCTCTGTACCTAGTTCAAAGATACTGCTGGTGTTTCACATGCCTATCACAGTTGATAAAGTAGTCTACGCTAAGCACCTTGATAAAAACATTTTTATGAATAGTCAGTTGTAGTTCAAGTAAAACTAACCTGTGATCCAACAACAGCTAGGGACAACTCTTTTGAAAGACTCATTGTAGACAAGCCTAATGAAACTTCCAATTGATCTAATATAATTAATGAATTGTTTCGAAACTCTAGTAAAACCATATGCTCCATACAAGAAACGATAATCAATGAATGTGTTGATGCCATAGTTTGTACACAACGTGGTTGAGATGGAAGTTTAATTGATGTCCTGTGAATGAAAAGAAAAGAAACAACAGGTAACTGAAGCCAAATTAATTTGAGTGACTCATAGTTAAAGCGTATCAGGCCTCAATATTTTCTAAACATACTGAGACGAAAAAGGATTATATTATTATTCAAAACTTTTTTCTCTCGGCCACCCGAAATTGGAAATAACATTCCCTAAATTACAGTGTCTAGGCAGTAACGTCTCGTCTACAGGCAGTAGAGATGAGAGTATCAGAAGTAGGACGTCAAATGCGAGATAGATCCTTATTAATCTGAAATCAGTGTGGAAATCTACTGCACTAAACATAAAGAAAAAGATTCGGCTTTTCAACACTAGTGTCAAGTCAGTTACAGTTCTTCTTTATGCTCCAGAGACTTGGTGTGTCACCAAAAGCATATCCAACGTGTTTCAGGCTTTTACTAAGAGCTCCATACTGCAGATCAGATTGCCGATTAGAAAGGAATAGCAACAAGGAACTCTGGCGGGCAGTCAACCAGCCAAGAACTTATCGTCCAACTAATGTACAGGAAGAAATGGAGATGAATTGCACAAACATGCTGAGACAATTGACACCACGAGGCAGTTTCTAAAATCTAACCTGAATGGCAAACATTGAGTTAGGCGTCTGAAGATGACATGCAGGAGATCGTGTGAGGGACAGATAGAAGCTTATGGGTAATCGTGGAGCCAGCAAAGAAGGACTGCAGAGAACAGGATGAGATGGAGACGTGTTGTTGAATCCCTGTTCCACTGGGAACACAAGGTAATAATAATGAACTACATAATCTTATCATCACTACTAATTTGAAGATAAACAGGAGTCGTTAAGTAATATTTGGTGTTCTGATTGTTTTCTGTTGAGTTTGCGAGATGAAGTATTAATATTTTCGAAATTTCAAACTGGGTACAACATGAACCCCAAAGAACACAGCAAACGGGGTTCGAGTTTTCTACTTCTTTTTTGTATACAGAATTTCTGTATAAATGCTTTGAAATTAGATATATAGGGAGAGAGAAAGAGAGATGGAAACGGTTGTTATAAACATAGCACGAATATTGCTATTTACTGACTCACGTTGCCACTCTTTATAACTACAACTGGAAGAATAAACACAACAGTCACCACTACAATAAACGGTTAGTTGGGGCCAAATTACCCAGCAGCTGGCCAAGAGCCATACTTATTGTATGAAGGCTGACGATACTACCCAGTTGCTTAGGATGAATTAGGTGGAGGGAGACTCGTTCCTTGAGTCCATTGACTGAAAGCCAAGCGCCTAAACTAATGAGCCAAATCTACACAGACCAAAATATAACAAAAGGCTGGTAAGACAAACAAACTTGTGCAATAATGTAACGCGAATGAAGATATGTTGTGAATACGTCTGTACCACCGCAATCGATTCTGTGATACATCTTAGACTTCAGTTGTCTGAAATAAATTTAACAAATACATTTTATTTATAGTTGCTCAGTCTACCTTTTACTACTCTCCACAATTTTACTCGGGCTTTACTTTCACTTTTATTGTCTGTCTGCTGTTTCACAGTGAGGCGAAATGAACGAAAGTATATCGCTAATAGGCTTTGCAAGTGAATACACTATTACATCGGGTAAAATGTAAACAAAATTTTAAACTCACAAGATAAAACATTGACTTACACATGCTTTAGTTCGCTTATTGAACTAGCAACACAACGATCATCGATGCCAACAGTGATTACGCACTTTTCTATGAGAGACATTGACTGTACTTGAGAAGTGTGTGCTTCACTACCCGTAAACATTTCAGCTAAACCACTTGTTAAATCCCAAGAAGCCATTGACCCGTCAGAACTTGCAGTTATCAGACGATTACATACTGTACTAAATTTTGCACAAGTGATATGAAGTTTATGTCCATGTATTGAAAGTACGGGGGGACTGAGAGACTTTGAATCTAGTGGAACATCAAATATGTGAATAGAGCCGCCTAATGAGACAGTAGCAACTTTTTGGCCTACCCAAGTACAACCGAGCTGAAAAATTACAACATATGTATAGTATGGTGATTGACTAAAATTATTATTAAACCAAGTAATCTTTCAAGCACACCATATTATGTAGGAAAATCATAAAGAAAGAAATAACTGTAGTTTTATTTTTAAAATAAGAAACCACATAAAAGAAAAGTAAATTCTACCGAATGTTACCACAATAAGTCACGAACAAACTTGAACGCGAAATTCTACTGTAGGAAAGGCCAATTTATACTTTCCATAAAAATACTACTATATATTAAATACTCCCATAGTAAAATTTAGAACAACACATTTAAGCGAACAATATTGTTTTCAATTAGATCTCATCAGGCTTAACTCTAATATATATAAGTTTACAAATAAAATTCAAATATAAACCAATCATGGTGTTTCGTCTATAGGATAATACGATGGTGAATATAAATAGTGCAATTAGTCATAATAGTAGTAATGATAATAATAATTATAGTAATAATAGAAATGGTCTTATCAATAATAAGGATGAAAAAGTGAGGCAATCTGTGATAACACGAATAATGAAAAACAGCATGATTAAACAAACAACTGTTCAGCTGGAAGTAGTCGATAAAGGCTAGTAAAAACAAATGAACCGATTAAGTAATGTTAGATTGTAAGGGAAGGAAATGAAACACGTTTATAATGAAGATAAGATTAAGGGATGATAAGAAAGGGAATGAAAATAAAAACAAAGGGTGGTGTAGAAGTTATTAGTTGGTTACGTCCTAATAGGCCAAGGGAGGTCTGGCGAGCAGAGCAAGAAAGATATGTACAGATGACCTCTTACAAAAGGAATTTGAATATATTCACGAATCCTTGATGGAGATGGGCTATCCGAGTAATTTCATAAAGAAACATATGAAAACATCGGAGAAAAAACCGGAGACTCTGACGGCACGTAAGAAACCTCTATTTATTAAGTTACAATTTAATGGTGACTTATCAAGTGAGATTCTATTCCAACGACTTTCAAGGAGTATACGAAGAACATTTTACGCAGCACACCTATGTTTGTCATTCTCTAGCCGACGAATGATTGCGACGCAAACGAAGGATAAGCTTGATAGTTTTGCCACATCTATGTGTATTTATCAATTCAACTGCACCTGCGGTGACAGTTATATTGGGCGTACTACTAGACAGCTTAGCCAACGTGTTAGTGAGCATCTCCCATCGTGGTTTGGCAAAGGACAGACAAAAACAATCCGTAGCTCAATTTTGTCACACTTAATTGATAGTGGTCATGTAATTGAGAAAACGAGAGCTTTCAAAGTGATTCATCGTATCCCACCGAATCTTTCCAATAGACTTCGTATTCGTCTACTACACACAGCTGAGGCAATAGGCATTCGAACTATTAAACCTAAATTATGTATTCAAAAAAGTTCGTACAGCCTTTATCCCTCCCTTGGCCTATTAGGACGTAACCAACTAATAACTTCTACACCACCCTTTGTTTTTATTTTCATCCCCTTTCTTATCATCCCTTAATCTTATCTTCATTATAAACGTGTTTCATTTCCTTCCCTTACAATCTAACATTACTTAATCGGTTCATTTGTTTTTACTAGCCTTTATCGACTACTTCCAGCTGAACAGTTGTTTGTTTAATCATGCTGTTTTTCATTATTCGTGTTATCACAGATTGCCTCACTTTTTCATCCTTATTATTGATAAGACCATTTCTATTATTACTATAATTATTATTATCATTACTACTATTATGACTAATTGCACTATTTATATTCACCATCGTATTATCCTATAGACGAAACACCATGATTGGTTTATATTTGAATTTTATTTGTAAACTTATATATATTAGAGTTAAGCCTGATGAGATCTAATTGAAAACAATATTGTTCGCTTAAATGTGTTGTTCTAAATACTACTATAACAAAAATTAGTACATTATGGAAATTTAGAAATGCGTCACAAAAAATTTCGTAGTTTGTGCGAGGAGTGGGATACTGCCTGCACGCTCAGACCGAAGTAGATGTTGGTCTTAAGTGGCTACCCTCAACACCTTTGACTTTAAGTCAGGAGCTACTTCCTCATAGTTTTCAGTAACCTAAGCAGGTTCATGCGCCATTTGATATGTTTCAACTCTGGAGCCCATGTACACGATAGGTTTGGAATCATGGGTAGACCAGCATATCGACTAATAAGACTATTAGCGGCAAACGTTCACGTTAGTCCTTTCATTTTGTGAGGAACACTCCCGCTAGGGACAGCAGCAACAGATTGGAAGGTAATAATAACAAGGAACACACCCATTAATCAAAGAGTTGTCTTAATCCTGTTACCCACTCATCAAAGGTTTTAAGCTTAAACGGACACAAGCTTAGTACAAAATTTAGCATAAACACTAACCCTATCTGGAATGCATACTGACTAGGCTGAGAAGTTCCCGATAAGGTGAAGTACTGGATATCACTGTTATCTGTCACTAAACAAATCACATGACAGTAAAATCCACAGAATTGACGTTACCACACAAGAAAGAATGATGACTAGTTATTAGAATACAAAAGCAAATTAATACTTCGTTAGACAGACAAAAACAATGATGAATTCGTTTGCATGTGAATAACAAACAAGTAATGCGCGCAGAAAAGTGACGTTAAAATCTGGTACAAAATACATTTAGTGACAAAAGACATCTCACTAATACAATCTCTACCTCTAGTTTCTTTTTATACACTGAAACAGGTTTACATCATCCTTCAGCACAATTAAAAGTCGTGCATACTGCCAAAGTATTCGACTTCCAGGTGAATGTTACACTTTTAAGAGTGAAGCCCTTGCATTAAATCGTTCATCTAATCTCTCTAACTACATAACTGCAAGCGCTTTTATTATTTGAACCGCAACGAATGCTCAGTCAGCACAACTAATTCTACAATTCTAGCATTACGATCTGACTCACTCAACACCTATTCTATACCGTTATAGCAGTTCAGACAATGATGGGTACGGATACCAATTGGGGAGACTAAGTTATGTAACCAGCCCATGTCCAAGAACACATTTTAAATAAATCAAAACTTCCACAATATACGTCACGGAACCGCTCTAACAACTTGTACAATACAACAGAAACAACAATGGTGAGGAAATAAAGTTCTACACTAAACAAACCACAAAGGATATCTGGAAAATAATAAAGGTCGTAAGCAATCAAAATTGGACAACCCATTTTGGAGATAATTGGCCCTGGAGTTTCTGTCACAACTCCACCTACCTTCCTTCTTGAAAACATTTAAAAGTCGGATATTAGGAGCTATTACTCGAGCATAAACATTGTGCTCGATCCTTTTAAGTAACATCCTTTCACTGATATGTTATTTCAGTATCATAAAGAAAAAAAACTATCGTAATCAAGGAGATATCACCCAGTTTCATTATGAATTGTCAAATTTCACAAATGAATGACATACATTAGTGCAGCTATATCTGCTGATTGCGAACATGCCTCTCGTACATTTAGCATAAGTTTGTGGAATACAACAGTCAACATACTTTTAAAAGTGATCAGCAGTGCTTTCACACCCTGATTATAGCATAATTATGCAAACCATTTTTAGAGGTGCAACAATGATTCTATCTCTGACAGTATAATATTCATTTGATCATATTTTCTCCGAACAACCCCTAATATCTCTACAATCTCGAAAAGGTGGGATAAGTTCTCTTAGTGAAAGCTTTCACGTGGCTAAGTATACAGAATTTAATGTGGTTAATTCAAACATTTGACAAATTTAGCAATCCATTCTAAGACTGAACGAAAGTAGAAAAAAGTTGTATAGTCCTAATGTTCAGCACTTTGGTGAAAACATGAAGTTTCCATTTAGAGAGGAGATAAATAGACATCATTGTAGGTACGACAGAGGCCTGGAAGACTGCTGAAGAAAAAATAGTGACGATAGTTAATAGCCTGCGACCAAAAGTCATTAAGATATAATGGATTTTTGTGTCTCCATGCGAAATGATCAGTGACAGGAGAATAATCCTGACGCGATCTAAACGTTAAAGCAAAATAATTCGTCCAAGCGTAAGTTGACTAGAAGTCTGTGTCAATAGCGAACAGCGGTCGATAGAGAAAGGAATGTAAAAAACACCAGCAACAGTAAGTACCCGTCAACTGTCTAGGCTCATTAAGGAAACGAGACCTAAGAATGAAAAGAATTCAGTTTTAATGACTTCTCTGAAGAGACAGTTTGAACGTTAAGTAGAACACTATGGGAAAGAGTTCAATAAAGTAAGAGACAAGATTCAGTAAACACTGCTCTGGTACTTATCGAAATTCTCAAGTCATTTATATCCATCACTAAAGTCACGTTTTGACATTACAGTTAGTACTTTAATTTTCATGGCTGGCTACATAGCATCCGAAGAATCGCTGGTGCTTTTAGGCTTTGCCCACTAACGACGGCATAAAGGCTCATAATGATTAACTCCTACAAAACCCAGCTAAGCATCCGTCAATTACAATCATTATATTTCTTGACCTAAAGGCGGCATTCGATTCTGTCGACCGAGAGGTTCTCTGGCGATGCTTGGCTGTAAAGGGAATGCCGAGAAAATACATTGCACTGATTAAGGCACTCTACTCGTACTCATGCAGCCAGGTGAGGGCTTACGGCGAGTTGTCATCTGGAGTGGTGACGACTAGTGGCGTCCGTCAAGGATGCCCATTATCCCCATTTCTATTCAATTTCATCATAGACGTACTAAAGAACTTAACCCTAACTCACTTCAGAGACTCAGGGATTGACTTGCTACCAGGGAAGAATCTCGTCGACTTATAATATGCGAGGACACTGACAAAATGCAGAGTCTTCTGATCACCTTGAGTAGCTATCTTCGTATGTTTGGCATGCGATTCGCCCCTGTAAAATGTAAGATGCTGCTACAGGATTGGACTACACCGACTCCTAGATTAGAAACAGGAAGTGAAGTGGTAAAGCACGTTGACCGCTTCACTTATTTGGGAAGTACCATCAGCCCCAACGGGTTGATCTCTGACGAAATCTCAGTACGAATACAGAGGGCTAGTTTCGCATATGCCAGTTTACGCCGTCTCTGGCGTAGACGCGATATCCGACTATCGACCAAAGGGCGTGTGTACTGCTCAACAGTCCGCTCCGTCCTCCTTTATGGCTGTGAGACCTGGCCATTGAGAGCAGAAGACATGAAAAGATTAGCTGTCTTCGATCATAGGTGTCTGCGTTCTATCTCCCGCGTAAAGTGGTATAATAAGGTGAGCAATATTGAGGTTAGGCGTTGAGTGCTAGGTAAGGAGGGGAAATCAGTCGACGAGACCGTGAAATTACATCGACTGAGATGGTTAGGACATGTGTTACGTATGACTAGTCATCGCCTTCCTCGACGGGCAATGTTAGCTGATATAGGGTCAGGCTGGAAAAGAGCTAGCGCCGGTCAAACCAAAACATGGCACCAGTCAATGAAATCTACAACAGTTAGTCTAAGCCACGTAGGAAGGTGTAGACTTCCTGGTTGGGGTCCTCGGGATGGTAAAAACCAATGGTTGGAAACAATTGGTGATATGGCTCAAAATCGTTCTCAATGGCTGGCGCAGATGCATCCACTCCTTGTGACTTATGATTTCCAATTAAACTGTTTTGTTCTTCGTTATTACTATACCTTTGTCTCACACTTCTGTTTACTGCCTATATTATGCATTTCTCCTACTTTCTCTTGCTTTGTGTGCTACATGGAGGGAGTAAGGCGACTTGAACTGCCGCACATATGTGCAAAGTTCTATGTCGAAAACAGACAGACAGACAGACAATTACAAACTTAAATACAATTTATGTATGCACAACCCTTCGACATGTTAAGCTCATAATCTATGAAAGTGGTGCATAACCGTAGACATAATTTTCTTCGTAGAATGTTAGCCAGCTTTCCATCCATAAAAATGTATTTGAAGTCTTATAACTAGCAAAACAGTAAATGTTCAGACAAACAAAACCAGTGAGAATTTAATAAAGATTAACTTCCCACATTTTTAAAGACTGCAAAGAGAAAGAATGAGTGCTAATAGCTATTTCTGTCCCAATATTCACGGAATTATAACTACAGAGCCTGAAGAATAAGTCGTCGAAAACAATTATTCACTTAGATAATTTTTTTTGTTCTGATACAAGTATTGAAAAACATGTCTGTCAACTACTCTACCTCCGCCACACGTTTCTCAACTGTTTTCTTTATTGAAATCAAATATTCTACTGCGAAATCGTCGTCAAGTACACATTTGAACCCAAGTTGACCAACACCACGAATGCGATCCACATTTCCCTACAGCTGTCTGCCTGGTGAGTCAGTATCCTCGCTATGAAACTATAGTAGCTAAAACACTGGATGGCAAGATGAATTAGCCGACTGATTTGAAGTAGAGAGATGGAAAAACAAAAGGTTTGAAAAAACTGTCTAAAACCGAAAATGACTCGAAGAAACTTACTAGCATATTCGTCAACACATTTTCAAATGAATACTTTGCAAGGCTAGTAAGACATTTATTTTCGACATGCCATAACTTCATGGATTTGTCTGCAGATACTGTGACGCATAGTGGGGCGTCGCGAGAAAAAGATATAGCATAAATTCCACCATCATGAGCAGGGCTTTCCACCTCACCCAATGTCTCACCCGTTTCACCATCATAAGTAAACAGCTACAACAGTATATTTGGGAGGAAACACATTACCTTTCCATCTGCACCACCAGAAACAAAAAATGATCCATCCCATGCATACCGCACTACATTGACAAATCCTTTATGGTTCTAAAACAAAAACGTCAACTTGGAGAAAAAGCCCATTATACTTGAAGAGAATTTTTGAATGTGAATGGAGGACCTTCAAAGAAGGTGACTAAGCCCTCATCGTTTCCTGTGATTGCACGATAAGGTCGCGTAGGTCGAAAATCCACAGAATTAACACTTCTACTCATACCAGTAATAGAACCTACAGATGAACCACTCTCAACAATGAAAACTGCGCCAAATCTAGGCAGGGTAAAAAGTGACCATATACATAAGTATATATTACTTTGAAGCGCCTTTGCCTCCAACTAGAATACGAGCATTATCCGAAGTCCATGCTAAGTCATTTATTTGCCCATTGAACGGTTGATATTCATGCTTCAACACATGCTCCTGGTTAACTGTATCCCAAATGCGCACCTTTCCATTATTGTCTAAATCGTAATTACACTTTCTAATATCTCACCAGCTGATGCTATGTAAAATCCACTAGGTGAATATTTCGCAACATTAACTGCTGCAGAATGCTGAGTGTACATATCATTTTCGGCTGGATTCTGAAGAGTAAAACGAACCAAAAAGCTCAAATTACCTCAATGGAACGTATTACAACACTGTTTCCAGTTGCATATATTAGCTTTTTACCCTTGGGATCTGCGTCAAATATCAGAGATTTACCCCTGACCACTCTAGGAAGAGGTGGAAAGATGTTTTCTATCAATCCTCTTATGGAAAATATAAAGACGAACCTAATGTACACATGGCTAGGCTTTAACAAGCGTGAACGTTATGGAAAATATTCCTTGGTCAAAATCTAGGTTTGTAAGTGGCGACAACCTTGAGGCCTCTAACTGAAGGTCGGGATGCAGTTAGACATCCAATTGCTGTTAATTTTGGGCTGGACTTATCCGGCATGTTGGTTGAAATTTCGCTCGGCAAATTTGTTTTGTCAATAATTTTTAATAAAATTTTGTTATATGTTTTCTGGATTGATAGGAATTCTCATTTCCTGGCTAGTTATGTTGGTGTCCGCGTCATTTAATCTGACTGCGACACACTTAGCATATATGTTGTAATGATTAGTGTTTCATGCTGAATGCGTCAAAACATCTCTACAATGAAGAAGATGGGGTAGTTGGAGGGTAATGTCATCTACACAAATAGTTTATTTCTTGTAGAAGCTGCAGCTTTCGACATAGTGTCATTCAATGAAGACTACGTCAAAATGTGGCTATTTTCGTGTGAAGAACAGTACTATTTTACAAAAGAATGCTATCATTACATGGGAATCACCTATAAATGCCAACAGAACGTAAAACAAATGTGTAAACGAACGGCTACGGAACTGCAATCCAACATAACCGACTAACATGGACGAAAATGACCTTTGAGCGTCTCACTCCATCAATGACCTTGAGCATGCGGGATAATTTCAGCCTTAATTTTGTGATAACCTTATATCAAGGATCGAATATCCATATCAATAGGTAGCATTAACCATTCTTATATTGGTGCACTCACTCCTTGGTTGTCACGTAACAATGGAGTTAATGCAGCGTCGGTTGTGCAATTTGAGTGTCATAGATTTGGTAGGCCCCCAAAAAGGTCGGAGACTGGTTGTAGTTTATGATCTTTGTTAACATCGGAGAGAATGAGGTGACAGCAATTGACAAAAGGTGATTTTTAAGAAGACGAAATAGATGGAAATGAGTGGATGAGTAAACAAATTTAGTTATCAGGGGAGTGAGTCGGGAATAAATACATGCCGCCATCGACACTGTAAGGTAGAATTTAGTTGATAAATCTATGCAGTGTGCGATAGTGATATCTCCATTTATTTGGTGTGACAGTTAGTTATAACCAGCCCATCTGTTGCTGCATGATTATTCAGCCACCAACAGGAAATTTCACTGAAAATATAGTGGCCATGGCAGTCCATTAAGAATTTCAGAGATGGAAACCTTGGTGCAGAATTTCGGTGTACACATGAACTTTGCCCTTTGGTGAGTGATACCTTATGGGTTTCTAAGAGGGTGCATGTTATGACCGGATTGCAGCATCAGCCGTTTTAGACGATTTTAATCATCTATTGTCTTACAGACGACAATTGAATTTCTTCGTATCTGATGATCGCTAAGTGAGGATAAGTTTAGTTCTACAGTCTTTCGTAGTATGGTTTATTCTGAAGACACATAAGCTCTTTTGCCGCTCTACGTTAAACTCCGTGCAAGGACGATGAAGCTACAATGTCGTATACCCCAAATTTGGGGAGGTTTAGTAAGTAAGGGTGCGAGTGCGCCGAACTATCTACTCTTGAAATGCTGCACAGAATATTCCTTGGTCACGTCTTCAGAATAATCCTAATTTTATCTAGGTTATCTGTCAGAAGGAAGTCTAAGTCACGCAGTGATACGAAGCAAAACAATTTATCACCACACAGGTTTTATGTCGTCTGTTGCAGTTATAGTCAGTTGATTCAGCTTGTCATTTTTAACGCCGAGTGACATCCTTCTAGGCCTGAAGTGGCACTATGCTGAGTCTGAAATTTCACTGGGTAGCAAGCCTCCAGCCAATATACATATTTTTATTTACATGCATATGTCGCATATGACGACTCCTTTCTTATGTAGTAAAGATCACAAACGAAAAATATGAAATTTTTCTTTTTCTTTTTTATTACAGCTTGATGCCACACTGTATTTTCAGTACAAGTATGGCATTTTCAGCATGGATATCGGTAGCCCAAATTTTGCAGGCCGACCGTAGATATCGGGTGAGCGTCGGCAGGGGATCGAACCCCGGACCATGTGCATGATCGGCGAGAGTCCTAACCACTGTGCTACCGACGCACCGAAATAGAGTGAAGACTGCATATGTCCACAAGTTTAGGAGATGAACTTCGTTAACAGGACCACCAGTGTAAGAGAATGAAGGGTATTTACGGTTAAGCTATGTGCACTGCATACAAACACAAGTATTTATCACGAGTTCGAGACATATTCCGGAATGAGAATCTTTGCGCGATGATGATTGATCAACTAGGAAGGGATCATGCACAAACGACCAGATGTAAAATGACAGTGTGATGAACGAAAAAGATGCCTGACTGGCTACTCTTGGCTTAAATGTTGGCTTACATAGTGAAGGCCAGCATCCTGTGCTGGATGATGGATTCTGGAGACTGATAATATTGGGGAATTGTCTACCGCTACAGGAAAAATGAAATATAGCCCAACTCCTCATCATCCAGAGCTATGGTAGGTGCATAACAGGACGAACCACACAGAAACCAACTGAGGACTAAGAACCGTCACTTCACTACTGAGACGTGAACTTGTTGCGAGCTCTGCCTAACTCCAATCTATGAGTTATAATACAACCACGTCTTCACGTTCCATAATGTGCTAAACCCTATGAATGACCAAATGCCAACGACAACGCATTAGGAAGAACAAGTGAAAACTTGAGAAAGCCCGTTGTAAGGAGAACCGGACTTTTAAAGCAAATGAAAAAAGCAATAGTGAGTGAACGCTCAAATTATAGGCTGAAGTCGTCCCTCGCGCTTAGGATTACTGGGTGGATAAGCCATCTAAATGTCATCCTCATCCATGCTTGTTAGCCACTTTAGATTGCTGTCAGTTAACCTTTCGTATGCGCACAAACATACCTCATATGTATCAGAGGATTATACATAAATTTCAAAACAATCTCTGAAATATCCACACTGTTGGGACATTATTCTCTCATCAGGATCACTTGTAGTCCATGCAAGTAAGAGACAGATTAACTTCACACCAATTATATTTGCTTTAAAGAAAGTAATGCAAATGTGTAACTTAGAAATCATCCCACAGTCCAAGTAATGCATTGTGAACTTGGTTATGTGAAATTTAGAGAAACCACAGTTGCATATTTAGGAAATTGTACTCATCAAATGTAAGGTACATGGGTTTCTCCTCTAAACAGTGTACATTTATGCGCAGTGTTGAGAAAGCATTGATCATTACTTAAAATTTCATACGATTCACAAACCCATTGTGCTTATGAACATAACGATGACGAATAGTACAGCCTAGACCTTCACTGGTGACACTAATCGGTATCGCTCCATGCGAATAGAAATTCTGGGACTGATTCGTCCCCATTATTCGTGATCAAAACATTAGAGCGTAGACACAAGAAATACAGTGTCAGTGGAAAAGGCGTAAAAGACAGCAGATTGGCAACAATAGAACTCACTAAATTAAATTCCAATAATGAACTGAAATTATGTGCATAAAGCACCATAGGTTACTCACTAATACAAGTTGAACGAGCAATTACCTTTCTCTCTGCACTTGCAACAATCATAAGAACTACCCATATCTGTTAGCTAAGCATTCAACTAAGCAGACAATGGCACAACGTCAGTAATAATTATTGATGTGCCCATTTGTTCCTAGAGGAACATAGGGCTTCAGCAGCATTTCTCCGTTGAGTTTGGTTCTCAACCAGATTTTTTATCTGTCTCTACGTCTGCCCACATGCTTTCATCTCCTTTTCACATGACCTCCTCCGAGTCACTTTTGGACGACCAACTCGCCTCTTCCAAGTCGGGTTCCACTCGAGAGAAAGCCTGGCGTGTGATATCACTTGATGGTTTTCTCACAGGATAGCCAATCCACCTCCACTTGTTCCCTCATGTTTGTTGCACAGCTGGTTCTTGATGGATTCGCCCACTCTCAGAGATATCTATTGCTGATCTTCTCTGGCTATTCGATTTTCAGTGATGAGTGAAAACAGCTGTTGATGAAAGTCTGTAATTTTTTCGAAGTGCTCTTCGTGACGCGCCAAGTCTCTGATCCGTATAGTAGCATCGACTAAACACTGGAGTTGAAGATCCGGATCTTATTTTTTATTTAAATAAAGCAAGAACAACAGTGTTTTGTGCAGAATAAAGTGGTACCATCCTTCGTTTATTTCGTCGGCTTCTCATCAGCTGCTTACAGCCTAAATATATTGTGAGGTTTACGTACAGAAAAGTTTTAACATACTTGCAAATTTTACATGTTGTCAGTTGAGATAAAGTTCCAAAGTAAGTGAACAGTGCTCAGAAAATTGCGCAGCGTAATTGCCTGTGTAATAACTATATAAGCGCAATTTTCTGAGCACTGTTCACTTACTTTGGAACTTTATCTCAACTGACAACATGTAAAATTTGCAAGTATGTTAAAACTTTTCTGTACGTAAACCTCACAATATATTTGGCTGTAAGCAGCCGATGAGAAGCCAACTAAATAAACGAAGGATGGTACCACTTTATTCTGCACAAACCACTATTGTTCTTACTTTATTTAAATTCATCAAGGGGAATAAATGCATGAAGAAACTTACTTTTTATGCTGAGTGCTGCTGACATCCACAGAGACTTCAGAGAAATGTAAGCTTGGCGTGCCTTCCCGATCTTCTTTTTTATATCCCTGTTAGTTCTACCTGTAGCTGAGACGATGCTTCCCAGGTAGGTAAAGGAGATTGCTTCTTTCAGACGTCTATCATTGACGTTGATTGCTCTCTGTCATCTGTTGTTGTTGCTGTTGATCAGGAATTTTCATCAACTCTGTTTTCTCTCTGTTCACCTGAAGTCCTATCTTTGATGCTTCTTCCGCTAACTTGTTGCTATTCAGTTGCATGTCTTCCAGTTTGTGGGATATCAGGCATATATCATCGATGAGGTCTCGATCCTCCAAGTTTTTGTGTAGGTCCATTTTATGACTGTTTCCCCGCTGCCCGCTGTCTGTCACACTATCCAGTCTACCGCAATCAGGAAAATCATTAGAGATATTAGGCAGTCTCAGTAATAATTTATTCCTAGAACAGTAACCAGCCATTTTTACAATCATGAGCATATGTACACTTATTAGAACCGACAGAATATATAATATGATTTGTTAATTTAGATACAGATTGAACACTGATTTATAAGAAAGAAACATTCAAAAAAGTACGAATAAGTAAATAGATAATTTTTGAAATCTGCTTTTGACCAAAGAAGTCACAAGATTTAACATCAAATTTAAATTTTAAATGCCAAAATGCCTACTGCATGACAATCTCAAGCGGGAATTATACATGATTACGTTTATAGTGGAAGGTAAGGAGTATTTTAGTACAGGTGCTGAAATGAAACACAAGAGATACAGAATGAACAATAAAGAGTTCGATGGTCTATAAAATTTCAAATTCACAAGTAAGTACACCATAACTGTGGCCTTTGCAGTCGTTTATGAGACCAACTTTGAACCTGTCAACAGATTTCATGACGAAGGCTGTTCCGTAATTCCTCAGTTGTGCTAGAATTATTCTGAATAACTGCAAAGTGTAGGTTCTAGCGATCCCGACGCTCCATTTGAGTAACACTGATTTGAGTAGAGGATAGCATCGCCGTATCAATGCCTTTGTTGAATGCAGTACCTTTGAAAAGAGAAAACACAAGAAATTCGCAGGAGAGATGCAGAAGTATATAATGGGTGCTAATATACAACAAACATGGAGTTCGTTGTTTTCTTTCTGTTCCCTTGTTTCATTTGACCGACAGTTTTTGTAACGTAGTTCCACAGTCTTTCTTGCTAACTATTTGTTTGAGTGAAAAAAGTGATAATTGTACCTACTTATATAGGGTGATGGTAAGTATATTTTCTGAAAGAGGAGTTAAACACAACCGTCACAGTGCCCTCAATGCATAGAAGAAATGCAACGGCCTAATAATATCTACTGTTTCTCTGATATATACAGTTAGGTGCCTTTCTGAAGTAGCGAACTCCTACTATGCACATGCATTCAGGGAGTTTATATTTGAACTTTAGCTTTCACGCAATTTTCGAATCCTATTTCTTTTTTAGTTATTCATTTATTTTGTGGGAGTCATTCAAACTCAGGAGCCTTAGCAACAGAATGCTGTCCCAGAGATAAGAGTGGTTCTCATATGTCCTCACCATCATATCCGGTGAATAGCAATCACCACAATCCCACCTTTTAATGTGCAAGGCTCTGGCGAAATATTTCCTTTCCTACTCCAATTTTTACTTCGAAGAGTCCCGTGAGTTTTCCGTTGGGGATTCCTTGGCATGTGGCATTGTCGTACAGCTGTTGGATGAGACGTATAATTGTTGGAGGCACCCCGTAGTAGCGAAGGATTTGCGAAATCACCCCTCGATCAACGCTGTCGAAGGTCTTTTCAAAGTCAGTGAAGTTGAGATAGAGGGCTGACTGCCATTCCAAGTTCTGTTCAATGATAATAAGTAGTGCTATGATTTGATCAATGCATGACCTGTTTCTCCTGAATCCAACCTGTTTCGGTCGAAATTTATCATTCAACGTGTATTTTTATTCTGTCCAGGATGATGCGGCCTAGCATTTTGCTTCGGATGGACAGGGGCATAGTGCCACGCCAGTTCTTGCTTTGACTTAAGTCTCCTTTCTTTGGCATTTCGAATAGGTAGTCTTTCTTCCAATCCTCAGGTACCTTGCCAACTTTCCACACCTTCTCCAGTAGTGGTGTCATCAAGTCCGCTGATGTCTCTGGGTCCATTTTCAATGCCCTTGATGGGATTCCGTCTGGTGCTGCTGCTTTTCCAGCTTTTAGCATCTTGATTGCCTTCAGGATTTCTGTTTCCATTGGATAGTTGATGTTCACTGGTAGTTACGCTGTTGTTATTATTAGGCGCGTTGTAGGTGACAGTCGATTTAGAAGTCTTTTGAAGTGTTCGGTCCAGTGTTTCCTTTGCTCCACCTCCTTGGTGACTGACTTTCCATTGTCATCCTTCGCTGTGTTGAACTTTTCCCCGATGGGAACGTAGTTGTTTGGTAGAGTGTTGCGAGGTCTCCTTTGTCTGCAGCTTGTTCTGCTTCACTTGCCATGGCTTCGTAATATTTTCTTCTGTATTCCCTGGTACTTTTTTTTACTCTTTCGTTCAGTGTCTTGTAGCTTGCATTCAACTCCTGTTTTTGTTGCTCGTCGATGCACTGGATGATCTTTTGTTTCACCATCCTTCTCTCTTCTATTAGTCTCCATGTGTCCGTAGTGAGCGGCTGTTTCTCCTATCTCTTCTCTTTGCCTGAAACTTCCATGCAGGTTTGATTCCACACCACTTTCAGGCTGTTCCAGTGTTTTGAACGCTAGTCTCTTCGCTATTGTTGATTTGTGTCTCCGCCTTTTTCCTTATGGTTGCAGTGAAGATGTCTCTTGTGGCCTGATCCTTCAGGTTTTGAGAATTGAACTTGGCTTGTGGTCTATCTGCAGCTCCTGTTTCTTTGAAAACTTTTAATTTGATTTGGAGCGTTCCTTGTATGAGATAGTGCTCTGAGCCAACGTCTGCTCCTCTTTTTACTCTTGTGTCCAGTAATCTGTGTCTCCATCTCCTTCAGCAGCATTGAGATAAAGTCAATTTGGTTTTTGGTTTGCCCGTCTGGTGACAACCATATAGCCTCTTGTGGATACCCTTGTGCTTGTATGCGCTGCCACCAGTCACTAGTTTATTGAAGGCGCAGAAGTCCGTTTTCATTCATCCCTCCGAGAGTTGTCTACCTATCATGAGTTCTCTTTCTGTGTTTTCTGGTCCCATTTTGGTGTTCATGTCGCCTATTAGGATTTTAATTTCACTGACTGGAGCATAGTTCATTGTTGCCTGTAGTTGCCTGTAGAACTTTTCTAGGTCTTTGCTGTTTTTGGGTGCATAGCGTTGTATAATTGTTACTCTGTTCCATTTTGAGTTGAATCTGGCGATCATTATCCTGGGCGAGATCGCCTCCGATTGCATCAGGGCCTTCGTTGCCATTGGTGACATCATGATAGCCACACACCCGGGTGTACTGGTGGTTGTCTTCTGGGTGGCCAGGGTAGACCGCTGACTCTCCCGAAGAAAATTTGGTGGGCTCACTCCCACTGCATCTGCCTTCCCATATTCTCAGTGCTTCATTATCACACCTCTCCAGGTCATCTGGGCAACCTTGCTAGTCCCACACATGGCGTGGACGTTCCATGTCTCTACCCAAACTTTTTCTTTTGTCGAAAGGAGACTCATCACATTTGAAGTTCATTTAGCACCTTTGTTTACAGGGTGAGGTTGTTAGCCTCACACCAAGGGAGAAAGTTGTTTCATAAATGTGTAAGTTACAGAGGAGCAACTTTTTGGGTTTCTGCCTTTATAATCAGGAAGATAAAAATTAAGCAATCAGAACAACAACAGCAAAAAACCACAACAGGACAGGTAGCGACAATAACAACAAAAGCCGTAGCTGTAATATCACTGTCAAATACAATTACCATGAATGGCATTACAACTCTAGACTCACTGAATTCGGTCAACATGGGCATGCAAATCCAATAATATAATCAGTTATAGATTTTAATTAGTGTTAAACGGTCACAAAATGACAAACAATTAGTTATAGGTATTAATAGTCAACAAGATCATATTCAAATACTCAGTGTTTGCGGGTAAACGTATTACAATAAATGCTACAACCTCCTGGACAGAAACACCACAGAAGTGAGAATTTAATGTGACTAAGTAAATGTAAAGGACTAATCAAAAAAGACATCTATCACATCAATAAAGTTGAGATATTTTTTATACAATAAATCCACATAACCCACGTTACACTGCACCAGTCAGTGCGATTATATATTGAATCTACCTATAGGACACCTATTAACTCACTATAATTCCTGTCCAAACCGACATACGGCGAAAAGCGCATCTACACCATACTTCTGTTTTCACAGAAAGTTCCATTAGCATTGTTAGGTGATTTTCATGTACTGACATTCATTTGTCAAAAAGTAATATACCTTGCACGAAAATTGGCTATGTTGATATCCTGAAACACGCGAATTCTTTAATGAATAATACTATGCCAAAAAGTTTATCTGTCACATGAAGTAGACCATTTCTGCAGGTGACATTACTGTACAACTATCGCATCCTGCTAATTATAGCGATATTTCAAAAGACTTCGCATGAGACACAAACCATTGAAACTAATGTGCTAAGAATGTGCCAGTCAGATCACGTGACGTAAACACCACCATGACATGTCGGCAAGTGAGAGTTACCATCAATCCAGAAAGCACGCAACAGAATTTTACTAAAAACTATTCCCACGAAAGTTCGTCAGGCGAAATTTTAACCGATATGCCGAATAAGTGCAACCAAACTATACATAAAACTATTGAAAACCAATGTTCAGTGTATAACTGAACATGACCATGATAAATATTCGGTAACCATACGCAAAATTGGTTTCTGTTAAAGTATTCTACGGAAACATGAATTAGTGTCATAAGCGTTCAATTGTAGTTCATAGAGGGGCAATACGAGCCCAACAAAAATTATTTTGGCCTATACTACCTGGTAACATGTAAATTGTTTATTGAATATTACTGCAATTTTATAACAGTATGCGGTACTTCAGTTGTTGTTGTTGGTATGCACGTATGTTTTACTGATTAATCCAAATAATTTTAACGAAGTAGACATTTTTATGGTAGAGTTATGCTGCAAAAAATGAATGTAACTTAGAAGGAATGAGCCAAGGGAGTCAAAAAGTTAATGTGGCGAAGTTTCACCTTTATTTTATTTACTGAAAAATAGTAATATCACGAAGTTAGAAATTAATCCTAAGTACTTGTTGAATTGCATACATATCAATTTTAACCTCAATCGTAGATAAGACCGGACTAGTTGGGTTTCTGCCTTTTTGGGTTGATATTATAAGGGTACCCAGCTAGCAACGATTACGGGCGCACTGCATGACTTTAGGGGAAGACACGTGGTTAAAATGTACACACAATTTACGAGTCTCGGAAAGCTGTCAAAAGATTGCGGAGATATGGCATAGAAGTGCTGGGTGTCTTCGAGAGCAGATGGAATGAATGTGGATTATCAAAATTGTCAACTGGAGAGTCAGTAATCTACTCCGATCACCCAGACGACAACCACGAACACAATGAGGCAGGGAGTGGCTATCATGATGTCACCAGTGTCAGCCAAAGCCCTAATACAGTGAAAACCAATTTCATCCAGGATCATGACAGCAGGATTCAACTCAAGAGGAAGGAAGGAAAGTAATAATTATCCAGTGCTACACAGAGTGCTACAAACAACGCAGAACAAGAAAAGAAGGAGGAATTTTACAAACAACTACAAGTAGTAATGGACAACATCCCAAATGGTGACATCAAAATCCCCATTGGCGATATGAGTGTCAGATGAACTGGTAGCAGATAATACAGGAAGAGAACTCATCATGGGTCGAGAGACTCTCGCTCGGAGAAATGAATGAGAACGGAGAATTATTCGCAGACTTCTGTGTTTTCAATGATTTGGTGATCGGAGGGAGCGTGTACAAACACAAGGATATACACAAAGCAACATGAATTTCATCTGACTGACATACCACAAACCAAATAGATTTCATATCAATCTCAAGGAAGTGGAGAGGCAGCCTGCTGAATACAAATGTGTTTTTATCCCTGAAGTCGTTTTTCCAGGTTTCCACTCACTGTGCCTCAATTATATACGTAGTGTTATAAATTGTAGCCGGACTGGTGCTTTCTTCTGTATGGCTTCGTGATCTTGACAAAGTTTTAGAACTTTTCTATACGTTCAAAGTAACTAGATAATACTTCATTCTAACTGACGATTTTACAAACTAATTATTGAAGCATTGAGTGTATGTCCATTGTTTATTACACATTCGCAATCTAAATAGCATTTGTTGTGTTTATGTAAAGGGGTCAAGTTCAGCTTTCGTTCATAACATTTTCTGTTAAGTATCACCTGTCATTTCTACTTATTTTACGCTGATAAATAGTTAAGCTGTATCAAATTTTTTGTATTATTTGATTTGTATGCATCACTTCAGACTTACGTTTAGAAAAAACCGTGGTCTACCCGTAAACCGACTGTAGGTGTTTCAGTTTACTTGTGTAGTTTCTTTCATATATCGCAAACATTGTTAGCAGTTTGACCAAAAGGCGATTGGTTTGATTTAACATCCCATTCCAACAGTTGTGCCTCGGTGAACGTTTTCGTCCCACCCCAACTTCTGGATTCGGTGGGCATTCTGTCCTTTATTGTCATCAGAAAAATTGTCATGGGAAGACATTTGCCTATAAAAATAACAGTTAACTTGTTTTCTGAACTTTGTGCTTAAAAAAAAACCGTATTTTGTATTTAGAAGCTGGCAATAAAGTGGAAATTGTAGCACTTCCAGGCAATCCATTATTTTCTTATACTCATACTTCTGTCACTGTAAACTGATCGTTATAATTGTTATTTGCTTATAAGCTATATTAAGGGTAACTCAAGAAATTGTTCGTTTGGGGTTTCGTTTTTTAAATTGTTTCCTAGGGGATTTATGACAAACACCTGGAAGATCGATGCAGAAAATACATATGAAAGCGGAGCAACGTCAGGACTAGGTTGCAAAAGATTTGAAAGTGAAGAAGTCAAAACCTTATTTGATTAGATGGAGGATTTCATCATGAGCTGACATCAATTAGGGAACCACTGGGAAACCTAGGAGTACTGGACAGCTGTTTCGTCTTAGTTTGTGACTCTTCACCAGTACGCACTCACCGGGGTTCGAACTGTTCGAAGAGTCCCAAACTAGGACGAAACAGTTGTCCAGTACTCCCAGGTTTTCCAGTGGTTCTCTAACTGATGTCAGCTCATGATGAAATCCTCCATCCAATCAAACTAAAAATCCCTACAAAACCAATACTTGAAAAAATCCTATTTATCATTATTGAAACAAACTTGGTACATTATGGGCACTAAGAGATACTCCACACCATGTCTCATAGTTTGTGTGAGGGATGGGATGCTGCCCAGACGCAATCCATTAGGTCTTTAATTGTTGGTTTCAGCCACATATGGAGTTGTTGTGTAACAACAGAAGACAAGGGCCAGGCAACAGATCGTTTATTAAGGAAAATCAACACATATTTATAGATTTTAATGTCCATTATTGAAGGTTATTGTTAGTAGACAATGCAGTCTTTTGATTGTTTGTTTCTCACAGAAAGTTAACCTTGCATCTCTTTTTGTGGCTGTGTCAGATCATCTATATGCTAACTGTATCCGCTACGCAAAGCCTTTGTTCTCACTTTCTCACCACCAATATTGGGGACATAAACATTGACGTCAATTACTGTCTACCAACTTTGGCTAGCAGCCAGCTCTCACCACAGTAGGACTGCCTGGTGTCCCCAAGACGCTAATATCCAATGGCTCAAAATCTTTCTCCCTGGCTCAGATGCATTCATTCATTATAATCTCCAAGATCCACTAAATTCTCATTATTCTCCATATACTTATTTCCGTTCGATATAGCTCCACTGGGTTTCTTTGTGTGCTATATAGAATGTAGGTGCACTTTGTGTGCGTGGTTCTATGTTGACCCCGTCATATTCTTGGCAACAGTTTGTTAGTACTTAGTATTTGCATAGACAAATGCAAATTTTATTCGTGGGATGATGCAGCGTTGACTTATAACCGATATGAGGTGTATTCGTCTCAAATTTTTTCGAGTATACACCCACTCTTCGTCTTCAAAATCCTGATATCCCACTGTCGACCAAAGGACGCGTATACTCCTCAGCAGCTCGCTCTATCCTCCTTTATGGCTGTGAGGCATCGCCACTGAAAGCGGAAGGCCTGAAAAGACCAGTTGTCTTTGATTATAGGTGTCTGCGTTCTGTCTCCCGTGTTAGGTGGCACAATAGAGTTAATGATTTTGAGTTTAGGTGTAGAGTGCTAGGTAAGGAGAGGAAATCAGTTGATGAGGTTTTGGAATTACATCGAATGAGGTGGTTAGGACACGTGTTACGCGTGACTAGCCATCACCTACCCTGACAACGGGCAATGTGTTAGCTGACATAGGATCAGGTTGGAAAAGTGTTATTGTTAGTCAAGTCAGAACATGGCACCAGTCAATGAAATCCATAACAGTTAGTTTAAGCCAACCACATAGGGAGGTGTAGACTGCTGTCTGGTTGGGGTCCTCTGGATGGTAAGAACCAATGGTTGGAGACTATTGATGATATGGCTTGAAATCGTTCTCAGTGGTGCAGATGCATTCACCCTCTGTTACTTGTCATATCCAATAAAGCTCTATTATTCTTCCATATTACTGCTCTTTTTTCCTCACACTTGTGTTTATTATCTCTCTTTCGAACCTCTCTTTATTCTCTTCTCTTGCTTTGTGTGCTACATGGGGTGTGGCAACTTAAACTGTTTCATTTCTGTGCAAAGTCCTACGTTGAAACCAGTAAGCCGTCTTCTAAATCCTCATTTTTACTTAATAGTATTTGCTAACTATTCTGGAAATGCACTCACAAACATATAACCGTATTCGTGAGTATAATTCTGGAAACGCGTGAATATCGGATTATGTAAGGAACTATATATTTCGAACTTCTAGGACACCATGAGCCAATTACATCTTTTGTTTTATACGTTTGAATAATTTTGCATTTGTGGATACTAATTTTAAAAACTTTTTGTTTTCAGAAGGTCATCCTAATGTATAAGGTTCAGAAAGTTGTGTCTCAAGTCTACATGGATAAAAGGATAAAGTTTTAATGTTCCGCCTGGTTCGAAGTCCGACATTCATTAAAAGGATATTTATAAGTAGTTTCTTATTACATTTAAATCCATGTCAACTCTACTAGATACTGTTGTTTTATCAAAAATGGAAATCTCACACACTCCTATTACTATAGATTTGACATCATTCCCTGAATTGTACACAAAAGAGAGTATTGCACTACATAGGATTTTTAAAAAGTATGGTTTCGATATACGTATAGCAGGTGGTGCAGTTCGTGATATCCTATTGGGTGTTTCTCCGCATGACATCGATTTTGCAACAGATGCTACACCAACTCAGATGTATGACATGTTTACCAATGAAGGTATAAGAATGCTAAACAAAAATGGAGAGTCTCATGGAACAGTTACAGCTCGAATTAATGATAAAGTTGAGTGTTGTTGATTTTAAATTTTTCTAATCAATGTCATTGATATTTTCCTAGTATTATTTGTGGTAAATATGGTTAACACTTTAGCATAACTTGTGAAACGAATCTACACTTGATGTGTTAATATTTCGTATGGTGTATCATAACTGACATCAATGGTTTGAATTAATGCTGTCTGTTCGTTCTAATTTTAACGGGTGGTTATTTTTTTATTATCAGTCGTTATAATTAACACAATTGGCAAGATGAATATTATCAACATAATACTTCACAGAATGGGAAATTTGAGATTTGATACTTATTTACTATAATAATTATTCTAAGGATTGAAGTTTAGTAGGAGTCTGATGGTGTTTAGCAGTGAAGTCCATGTTGTGCATTTGGACTATTTGCGGCTCGCCATCTGAGTTTACGTGCATTCCTACTGGGTGATATTTTTCCCACTGAAATTTGAATCCTTCGTCCAAGCATTTCGGTCCAATTTAGTCAATCAAAAGGAAGTGCAAACTGACCTAAAAAATGAAGCCTAATGTTGTTTGGATTTTCAATAATTTGATGTATCTGTCGATATGGTGGTATTATTCTGGATTTTTTTTTCATATCCTTGTTATCCGATATTCTGCTTTTTCTCTTACAAGCGCTCTTCAGTTGTTGGGTTGACAGTAAGATATTTGCTAGGCATTCTTTTATCTGCGACTAGTGAGTTAGGTGTAATTTGTTTCAAAAGATTGATTATTGAACAAAGAATATTCTTTTTGATAAATTCATCAATAGGTCCTACAGTTATATATTGATATGACCCTTCATCCTATACAAAAATTCCCCTACTCATTATTACATTTGCATTAGCTTACCTTTTGTCTTCCCATTTAAACGTAGTTGTTAACTTATACACTGACATATACAAAGCACTTAAAATTCAACCCCAAAAATTATTTTTTCTATCCCCGTTCTTGACATGATCATTCATCCATCTAAAGTTTATAATCAATATGAATAGAATTTAATATGAACATGACTCATAAGAATTTATTACTATATATTTGTTGTCACTCATAATCATTTACTTTGTAATATTGGTGTTCAGTTTAGTGTTACAATTGTACATATTACCACATACATGTCTTTTGGATTATAATCTACTAACAGTCTATTTGCAAATAACTTTTGGAATTCTGCTGTCAGTGATTCAGTGTTACCTTTAAAAAACACTAATGTTGTCAATAACAATCATTCTTTCATTATTATGGATGTATAACTGTAGAATCTGATGAAGAAGAGGTTATCGAAAAGAATACTCTTGTTTCAATAATCAGTCTTTTTTTTGATTTATTTCTTGTTATGAGATCTAAAGTAAATAATAATATCGAGCTATTTATTGTTTTGTATTGCAGGAAAATTTTGAAATTACCACATTACGGATTGATGTTGTCACAGATGGAAGACATAGTAAAGTTTCTTTTACAAATGACTGGAAGTTAGATGCTGGAAGAAGAGATCTTACAGTGAATTCTATGTTTTTAAGTGTTGATGTACATGGACTAACTGACCAGACTAACGAAGCAGTAAATGGTATTTCTCAAAAAGAAAATGGTTTAATTAACAAATCACAGAAAGTATTAGGATATTTATGGGATTATTTTAATGGTCGTGATGATTTAAGAAATCGTCATATACGATTTGTTGGTGATCCAGACGCCAGAATAAAAGAGGATTATTTAAGAATATTAAGATATTTCCGATTTCATGGCCGTTTGGCAACTGAAGATACTTATGATAGACATGATGAAGATATTCTAAAAGTATGCATAATTGTTTGGTGAATATTTTTTTGATTTTAACTCACTTCTGGCATGTCTATAACGTGTCCCTCTTTGCTTTATTTTCGGCACTTTCCAGTAGTCTTTTTGTTGTGTGTAAATCTACGTATTAGTTTTTAATCTAGCTACTAGTGGGGATACGACTGATAGGCTTAAGCAGTCGACTTCCAGCCAATGGATCCGAATCTCACTATGCTTACTTTCCCCTCGGCAACTGGGTAGTATCCCTCGGTACTGGGTAACTGGGTTCTGAATGAATAACTAACTATTCCAGTCGTTGTCTAAAGTATATAAGTATTAGTTCGTAGGCATTTGACTTGTTTCAAGTTTGGTTATGGATTGAAATCAGTTAGAGTTCCAATAAAAAACCAGGGAGTACTGGAGAGGTGTTTCATCCTAGTTCGGAACTCTTCAGCAATACTCATTCACGGTGCCACTGTGGATAGGGCTTTCAGGTGACAATATGATCCCGTTGACTAAACAGCCAATTGGTGGTCCATTGGTAGGATGCTCACCAGCCTCACGAGAGTTCGGATTTCGGTTCCCCTGTGACGCGCTTCTAGACCCCTCCTAGTTTACTAGCCGGTAGTGAGGCATCGAAAAAGACAAGGTTGGACGTTAGGCTAGCAATCCCATCTCTTAGAAACAACACTGCTACTTAGACTTCAAAGCTTGAGGTCCTTCTCTAGTCGGAACGCAAGAAATGGAAAAAGGTTTTTTGAACATAGGCAGTTATTGTTTTCGCTTTGATGCTGTTTTGCAGTTCATTTTACAGAAAGTTGTGTTTTTGTTTTGAACAGGTTATAGCATTAAATGCTGATGGCTTAGCAATAATATCTGGTGAACGTTGTTTGAGTGAATTGAAAAGAATTTTATTGTACCCATCAACTCCATTTCTTTTACGTCGTATGGCAGACGCTGGACTATTTGTTCATCTTGGTCTACCTGGGAAACCAAATTTTGAGGAGTTAAACAAAATTTGGAGTAAAGGCATTTTGTCTACTTTACCAAATCCAGTCACTTGTTTAGCTGCGCTTGTATCTTCACCTGATGAAGTAAGTTCAATTTATTTTTAAGGATCACATGTATGCATGCTGCTTAAAAATTCTCACCAATGGTAGTACACTCCACACTAAGCCTAACTGTTTCGACTTTACAGTAAACTATGTAGTATGTGGTTTGGTTTAGTTTAGGTTATAACTTTATACAGAACAGTATTTTTCGCATTATTTAGCATGTTATCGTCTTGAAGTAAAGACAGGAGTGAGATAAGGCTATCTGCTATCGTCGATGATATTCCTGGTTTTGATGGACTGAATTATGCCGCATACTGTAGGGCACTAGAAGTCAGGGATATGTTGGACCAACAAGAAGACTCTGGAAAGTGTCGACTTCGCGGACACTTTATGTTTAATGCTATACAAACAGGAAGATTTACATGCGAAAACCAACAAGTTGGTGGATGAGGTGGCTAAGCCAGGATTTCAAGTGAAAACAGAGAAGACAGAGGTGATGAAGGTACCTGACGAACCGACAACAACAATCACCAGTCACTCTCAACAGCAAAAATTCGAAGGAGATTACCACTTTCACTTATCTAGACGGCATCGTTTCAACTACAGGTGAAGCGGACGAAAGTGTCAAAGCCAGGGTGGAAAAACAAGACAGATATTCATCAATCTGAAATCAGTATGGAAATCTACTGCACTAAACTTAAAGATTAAAATTCCGATTTTCAACACCAATGTTAAGTCAGTTCTTCTATATGGGTCAGAAACTTCGCGCATCCCAAAGACCGTTCTCAACAGACTGCAGACCTTCAACAGTTGCTTTCTCTGGCTCCATACTAAAGATCAGATGGCCAGAAACGAATGGCATCGAACCGATGGAGAACCTATTGCTCAACAATTATGCCAAAGAAAATGGAGATGGATTGGATATAAATTGGCTAGACCGTTGAGTGACATCACGTGCTATTGCCTCGAGTTGAACACGAATGCGAAACGACGAGTTGGGCATGAGTACGAGAGTGACATGGGGGAGGTGAAAGCCTATGGTCACTTGTGAAGGCAGCTGAAAAAGACTGCAGAGAACAGAATAAAATAGAGATGTGCTGTTAAAGCTCTACGTTCCACTTGAAACCCAACGGAATAATAATAACATTGTTACCTTTGACTGAGGTTTAGAACACTTGTAATTCACTTAAAACGCTTACTGTTAGAATATTTCACCTTGTTGTTGTGTAGTATTATCATAGCCTTGTGTGTCCGTCACTGCACTATCTGTTTGTTAAAGGTTTCACAGGAAAACAGAAAAGAATTCATAGTTGAGTATGGATTTGTTGTCTAAGTGATAATTGATATGATGAACAGTAAATTGTGTTTGAAACATTATCCAGTAAATAGTTCTACTGTGTGTGATATATCAAATAGATAAACTGATACGTAAGTGTAAAGTAGTTTATTTTTATTGTTGATAGATGGATGTCTCAATTTCTTTCTGGCTCTCCAGCTTCTCATTTATTATCAGCTAGTCACAACCAGAAATAGTTAAATATATTTAATTCTACTTCTACTTTCTTTGGTTTATATATTTTAGGTTGAAATCCTAGAACAACGCCTTCATCTCTCCAATATTGAGTTAATTATTCTCTTGTATATATTAAAAAAACGTGATCATTGTGCTAGTTTATCTGATGAAGAAGAATTTAAATTTCACGAAAAGGAATATGTGCTATCCCAAGATCCTAGTAAACTGAAAATAGCTATAACAGAAATGTTGAAATATTTAGTCAGGGATAAATCATTAATTGACAAATGGATATCATGGCAACCTCCAAAATTTCCAGTCAATACTACTGTGCTTATTAATCAATGGGGTTTACGGGATAAATTGATTCGACCGGTTTTATTTAAATTACGTGAACAATGGTGTGAATCGGATTATCAGTTGACTGCAGATGAATTATTGAATGATAGTAATAAACAGTTGGTTATGAATCTTTTAAATAATCATTTGATTAATACACCTGAAAAATTAACAGGAAGAGCTAAAAAATCAAAGAGATGACTGGTGCATTAGTTTTGTTGATCTAATTTATGTAGATATTTGAAGTGTACATGTACATACATTCTTTAAATTGTGTTCTTCTTGTCTTACGAAAATATACTACTTTTAGATTCACTTAATGAGAGTGAGAGGACCTCGATTGTTCTTCAAAAGTGTGGTTACACGTGAATAAACTCTGCCAAGTTACTTCTATTCACTGTCTTTATGCCACAATGGGTATTCTCATAAAAGTGCAAAGGACAGAATTCACATTTTCAGAACTTATCTTCAAATTGACCGGTACAGAGAATTGAGAAACTGATTTCAAATGAATGTCGCATAATGGTGTTAGGATCCGAAGAGAGCAACGAATACATATTGATTGCACATTGCATACCTCTAGTCCTTGGTTTTGATGCTACTTGAATCCTATCGGTCAAGTTTGCCATGTAGTTATCACGCTAGGGTGAATGGTCATCGCCAGTGTTATCCTGTTTTGATCATTGTTAACCGTAAGAATGCAGCGCCTAACATTGTTCCGTTACCGTGGGGATTAAGCTTCAACTCAAAGAAGTGAGGAATGATCTGTTAAGTCAATCACCCACCTAGGTTTAGGTTATTCGGAGCTTGTCTCAGCTATTACATGGTAATCACAATGAGAATTTCGAGTTTCTAGTGTGGTTATGCGGACCTCCGAATTTTTCTCATTACAAACTGCATACTCATTTGTTTGAGTTATTCCAGTAATGCAGTTTGTTGCATTCTTTTACATGCATGCAGACTGCACTACTTTAGAATCTTTTCTACTTGTATTTCCATCTGTATTTCACTTAGGAACTTCTCCTGGTTTATCCATAGTCTCCCTCAATTGTTTTGATTCTATAGGTAGTCGTTTTCCAGATAGTTGACCTCCAGTGTAATACTAAAAACAACTATTCTGTTATGGTTTCTTTTCAAACTTGCCACCTATTGTATTTGCTCCTTTATGAAGCTGTATAACAAATTAGTTGGACTAGAGAGCGTTGTTTTTCAATCTTCCATGGACTAACGAACTGCATACGCGATACATCAAATCAGAGCTATATCATCAACTTCGTAACCTTGAAGTGAACAGAAACAGTCAGAACCGTTGAAAGATAGATTACCAATTAATATCAGTAAAAAGTTTGAACATTGTGGATTAGATCAAATAAAGTATAATTATATTTCAGTAGTTTACACATAATGATAAGTTTTGTTATTGGTAATATTTCGAGCAAAATTACTGCCCGTGTTCACACCACTGTTGGAATTGTTTGATTCACACATTTATGATTTGTACTCATATATAGTCCATTATTTTTGTTCATTCATGTTTTTTTTTGTGTTTGAGTTATATTCCACGTTCATTCATGTGTTTGTATTCAGAATTATATTCCAAGTTGTTGATAGTTGTACTGAGTCACCCTTGTTACATGTATCCGGTGTGACTTTAATGAATATCGATTCTGTTATAAGTCTTTCTTTCCATTTGTTCATGTTAGTTTTTAGAATACACACATTGTCCCAATCGATGTTGTGGTTTTTGTCCCATGCATGTGCAGCTATCGATGAATTTTTTTCAAGATTTTTGTAGGCTTGTGTTCCTGTTGGTTGACCTTTGGTTAGGCGTTTATGTTCATTCACTCTTATTTTGAGTGATCTGGACGTTTACCCCACATATTTAGTTGGACAGTCAGCACAAGATATTTTGTAAATCAAGTTGTTTATATCCATCATTTTTATGGGATCTTTCAGTTGATTTATTTTATTTTTGATTAGATTTGTCGGTTTGAAAGTTGTGTGAATGCCGATATTTTTGAGGTTTCTTTGAATTGCCTCTGATGTACCATTTTTATATGGTATTGTGACTGTCTTTTTGCATTCTTCCATCTTGTTATTCTCCGGTTTTACCCTCTTTTTTCTCTTTTTTATATTATCTTTTATAAATTGTTTTGGGTAGTTGTTTTCGAGTAGCATTTTGAATAGGACATTTATTTCTTTACATTGGTCCTCTGGTGTTGTTGTAAGTCTACGTATTCTATCTGCAAGTCCTTGTATTAATCCTCGTTTCACCGAGAGTGGATGAGCTGAGTGATAATCAAGAAATCTTCCAGAGTGTGTGGTTTTTCTATATAGCGTTGTTTTAATGCTGCCATCTCTTATTCTTTGTATTTTGCAATCTAACATAGGCAGTTCCCCAATTTCATTCTCTACTTCCATAGTGAATTTTATTGAGTCGATATGGCTGTTTATGTGTGAGAAGAGTTTCTCAATATCGTTCTTTTTCACTATTACTAGTGTGTCGTTTACATATCTCCACCAACATTTCAGTGATGACCTGAATGGTTTAAGGGCATTCTCTTCCCAATAATCCATGAATATGTCGGCTATTATTGGTGAGATCGGCGATCCCATGGCCACTCCTTCATTTTGTTGGTATATCTTCCCCTCGATAGATTAGCAAGTAAATCACGTTTGAAACTAATAAAATATGACTGCGCTTCAATAAGTGTTCAATTTGTGCGGAGTATTTTGAATCGAGTTTTCCACCGTTTCCTTTCTGTGGGTGTTTTTGCCTCATATCTCTGTTTACTGTCTCTATTTTGTATTTGGCTTTGTGTGCTACATGGATTGTGGCGACTCGAACTGCTGCAAATCGTTGCAAAGTTCTATGTTGAAACCAGTCAGTTAGTCGGTGTTTTTGCTTTCTATATTTGTAACGAGTCTTCAGAGTCTCTATAAGTTTCCCTCCTGTTCATGTGAATTTTACTGACACAGTATATACTACTTAGATATGCTCTTACCAATAAGACACACCACAACTTCAACAGAGTGATCTGAAGGTATAAATGCATTGGTAATGGGTTCAGGCTCAGAGGCATGTCATTTAGTTGGTGGTCAGTTTTGATCGGATGAATGCAGGTCAGTTAGTAGCAAAGATAACAATTTATTTGTAGTTACCACCACTTCTGGTACAACTGTTAATATTTGGGTATGTTTCGTCGAACTTGATTTGATGGAACCATCATCAGACATGCATCCTGTAGTCAGTCACTAATGAGCACCGGATTCCATACAATTCTTCTGCACTAATAAACTTGAATAAAGCGGAAACCACAAGTTTAGCTACTTTTGATAAGTTCGTTTTTTGTTGTTTCGCAGATTCGTGCGAACTGCCTACAACATGCATCAAATCAAAATGTATACAGTGGAACATACTTTGGTCAAGTACCTACAGACAGGAAATTACAGATGGTATAGGTCGGCGTAATGCAAATAGTTAAAGTAGACGGAGTTGTCAAGTATTTCTGGGGTCATTAGACGAATATTTCTGAATGAAAACAGCATTTAGAATATGTTCAGAAATAACCTTTAACGAGAGGTTCGTATGTTATAACAGATAACTGCATAAAATATGTTACAAGAGCACGAATCGTAGGGTGGATAACATTGAAACGAAAATAAAATTTTGTAAAAGAACAAAACAAAGGAGGATTACATGATGTAACAAAAATCTACACACTTAATGTATTTCCAGGATTAGGGTATTGACCAGTAGTATCATTTATACTAGTGGAGAAAACCTGAAGACGACGTGTGGATGGAGCTTTGTCGTGGAAATCAATCTACGACTCTACTTACAGATCCCTTCCACTAAATACTAAGAACAGTTCACATAAGAGCGGTTGGTAACAAATGTAAGTAACTGTACTTGTTGTTGGCATGAGCACCGAATTATCTTCTCAAAAAGATAGTGTAAAAGAAAGAAAGTGCTGTAAAACTACAAAATAGGAAATATTTTCTTATTAATTTCTATTAATCTTTAAAAGATAGTCATGAATGTAAAACTGTGTTGAAGCGCTAAGACTTAATTCACTTTTCATTCCCTCTGGATTAAAATCAATATACGAATGAGATTTATAAACAAGTATTGAGGTAGTAATTGGTTGGAGGTGACGGTATCCAGGATGCGCACACTGTCTTATTTAAAACTCGTCAGCTCGACACATTTACATCTTCAGTGAGTAATGGTCTTCCCAATGAAACTCAAAAATCAACACTGTTTCAAACACCAAAGCGTTGTCTATATTGGACCATAGCATTCACCTTTTGTGCATTTGGGGAATCAGTTGTTACCTGTTGAAGTTATTGTGAATTTCCCGTTAATCGATTTTAGTTGCACTGAGATAATCTGTCTCTATGTACAAATCTCTGCTGATAATTCGCACATAGAAAGAAACGCACATCCTGGATTCTATCGTTAGCCACCGTCAACCAAACAGCATCCTGTTAACTTTCATTGTTGAAGAGTTCATACTAGGTAGGAGCTGACGTGTCAGCAAACATTAAGCATTTCAGTCTAATGTAAATTAGTCAGTGGGAAATGCATTGTACTACATTTTACTAGCTGTCCTCCTTACTCTGAAGTTGATGATTCAGGCTGCAACTTATTATTAATCTGTAACACTGATTAAGCCAGAATATAATATTATTTTACATTGGCACAGCTGTTGTCTACTTTCTTCTCATCAGGAATTCTAACTTATTTAATGGTTTAATACGCGTGGCTTTTGACTAAAGTAGCTCACATAGTATATCAAACGTGTTTAATCAAAGTTGTAATGTGCGTATTAGTCATGTGGTAAGGTGCAGGACAGTAAGAAAGAGAGAGAGAGAGTAAGTAGCTATTCAGTTGTTTGTGTCGACTCAAATGTCTGTGTGCGTGTTACGAAAAAACCACTCGCATTTCTATGCTTTTGGCAATGAGCCACACCTATTTTGTTCGGGCTAATAATCCTGTCTAGCTACCTAGGTCTGATCCCATAACCCTGTGGTTGGAGGTCGAATGCCTAAACTAGTGGACTACACCTCCGCATCTATAGACTAGTGTTTTAGTCAGAAGTGAGAGTTGCCTCAGTCTGTTGAATTTGTATTTAATTTCACCATCTCCAAGATTTGAGATGAAGAGTCCCAAACTAGGATGAAACAGCTGTCCTTTATTCCCTGATTTTCAATGGTTCTCCAACTGAAGTCAACTGGTGATCAGAATTTGAAATCAATCAGATTCTTGCAAACCAACATTTGGAAATATATATTTTGGCCTTCACTAAAATTTAAAGAGGCTATTGTGGTTTACACAAAACTTTTTTGATTTGTGATGGTGCAGTCAAACTTGAAGCTTAAAATATCCCATGAAATTCTTGACATCTGTGGCATGGGTGTTCATAATTCCATGTTATCTACAATAGTAGAGAATTCACTGGAGGTAAAAAAAACGATAATTCCAATTTGTTAATATTTATATACTTGACAATTAATTGGGTAGCCTTTACTATCACACCTATACCACGGTATCGTGAATGATACCTGATGGGAAAACTGTATTTTAAAAATGAAACTACTAATAAGTAGTGTGAGCATTATCACACATATTTGTTGGGAAATCAAGACAATGATTTCATATTCCTCACCTTGTAGTTATCATTGCACAGGACTGAGGTTCTCGGTTTCACTCGGACATTGTTAGACGGGTAGTAGTAATAAAGGTATTTTTTGATCAATGGAAATGGTTGGTTTGTGTTTGTCTCGAGGACAGACAGTTCACTGATGCCTTTAATTTCAGTTTAAAGTTGTTTGACAGATGATTGCTAGCATTGAAGTCTTAGATGGGACTCGATAGTTGTGAATACGTTCACCACAATGAAACACTGATTTTAGATTTTTTTATATTATTATTATTATGGTTTTCACTAAATAGTCAGGTAGAATACTAACTGAGGACTTCAGCATAACGTTTTTTACTACTCGGTAGGCAGATTTCACCAATTTATCAGTCACATAGAATTATCAACTGACTGGCGTCTCGAAGACTTTCGCCAATGGGCAACATCAGTCCTGATTTCGACGAAGAATAAGTTTAATTTTCTGTACTCTGTACGTCGACAGGGATGTTTTGTCACACAGTGGATTTGTTGGCCTGCCTCCCAACCTTTCGTCTTTTCCGGGCTTAAGACGAGCTAATAAATTGGGCAAGATTTTACTGGGTAAGCAGTATAAAGTGACTGTGGGAATAAGCTCTCAGTAATCAGTATGCACTTTAAATGTGTTACTCCTTTTTATAGAGTCCTTAAAATTCAGGAGGTTAAGATATGATGTTTTTAATCACAAACTGAGTGATGAGTCTTCGGTTACTTTGGTAACGCAGACGAGAAGGTTATCTTCGTTTTATTATTGTTCCTTTGGGTTCCTAGTGGGACATAGGGCTTCAACTGCACGTCTCCATTTGTTTCTACCTTCTTCTGTACTTTTCAACTGCGTCCATTTTAATCCATATCGTTTCAACTCTTCTTCACACGATCTCCTCCGTGTCACCCTTGGACGTCCCACTCGCCGCTTCCCTTTCGGGTTCCACTCGAGCAGGGGCCTGACGCGCGATGTCACCCAGTGGCCTCCTCAGCGAGTGTCCAATCCGTCTCCACTTTCTCCTGCATATTTGTTGAGCGATTGGTTCTTGTTTTGTTTTTTCCCATAGTTTCTTGTTGGTGATTCTTTCCGGCTATCTGATCTTGAGTATAGAACGAAGACAGTTGTTGATAAAGGTCTGCAACCTGTTGAAAATATTTTTGGTGACCCGCCAAGTTTCTGATCCTTATAGAAGAACTGACTTGACGTTTGTATTGAAAATCCGAATTTTGTTGTTGATGCAGGCTGAGTGACGAAGATTTCCAGATTGGTTTCAGGTTGATGAATGTGTTTCTCACCTTCCCGATTCTCGATTTGACATCCTCGTCCGTTCCTCCTGTAGTTGAGACAATGCTCCTTAGATAAGTGAAGTGAATGAAGTAACCTCTTTCAAATCCCTCCCGTTGATGGTGATTGGCGCTGGATGTTGCTGCTGCTGTTGTTGTTGGTTGGTTATTTTCATAACCTCCGTCTTGTCTATGTTCACCTGGAGTCCTATCTTTGCTGCTTCTTCGACCAGTTTGTCGGTTTTCGCTTGTAAGTCTTCGATTTTGTGTGACATCAAACATAAATCATCTGCGAAATCCAGGTCTTCTAGGTTCTTCACGTCGGTCTAGGATATCCCTGTCTTCTCGTTTCCCACTGTCTGACGCATAATCCAGTCCACCACAATTAGGAATATCATTGGTGATAATAAGCACCCTTGTCTGACTCCTGTGTTTACTCCAAAAGCCTCGCTGAGTTTTCCGTTGTGGATCACTTGACATGTGCCGTTGTCGTACAGTTGTTGAATAAGGTTGATGAATATTTGGGGTACACCGTAGTACTCGAGTAGTTTCCAAATTACTTCGCGGTCAACGCTGTCGAAGGCCTTCTCAAAGTCTATAAAGTTGAGGTAGAGATTTGATTGCCATTCCATGCTTTGTTCGATGATGATGCGTAGAGTTGCAATTTGGTCAGAACATGATTTGCCTTTCCTGAATCCAGCTTGTTCTGGTCGGAGTTCTGTATCCAGTGCGTCCTTTATTCTCTCCAGGATGATGCGACTCAGGATTTTACTTGGCGTCGACAGGAGCATGATTCCTCGCCAGTTCTTGCAGAGTCCTAAGTGGCCCTTCTTTGGCAGTCTCACTAGGTAACCTTTCCTCCAGTCAGTAGGCACCTTTCCCTCCTTCCAGACCTTTCGCAATAATGGAGTCAGCATATCTGCTCTTGTTTCTGGGTCCGCTTTCAGTGCTTCAGGGGGTATTCCATCTGGTCCAGCTGCTTTTCCAGCTTTCAGAAGCTTGATTGCATTCAAGACTTCAGCCTTCATTGGAGGGTTGGTGTCAACTTGCAGTTGTGTACGTGCTGTTGTTGGTATTTCTGGACGGGTTGCAGGTGGTGGTCTGTTCAAGAGTCCTTGGAAGTGGTCCGCACATTGTTTAATCTGTCTTTCTTCCTAGGTGATTGGGTTCTCTTGGCTGTCTTTCATAGGTTTCACTTGTGTTGATCTCTTCCAGGATAGAGACTTGGTTATCTGATATAATGTCCTCAGGTCCCTTTTGCCTGCTACCTTCTCAGCTTCAGTGGCCAGGTTGTCGTAGAATTGTCTTTTGTCCTTCCTGGCACTCTTTTTCACTTCTTTGTCCAGTGCTGTGTAATTTGAGCTCAGCGTCACCTTCTCTTGTCCGTCTTTGCATTGAATCATTTTCTCTTTCACCATTCTCCTCTCCTCTATTAGCTTCCAAGTGTCCGTTGAGAGCCATTCCTTGTCTTGTCTCTTCTTTCTTCCTAAAACCGTTGAACACGTTTCGTTGAAAATCACCTTCAGAGAGTTCCAATGGTCTTCCACGGATGATTCCTCAGTGATGTCACATAGTGTTTCCTGCCTTGCTCTGACAGTTGCAATGAAAGTGTCCTTTGTGGTGGTGTCCTTCAGTTTTTGTGTGCTGAACTTGCATTGTGGCCTATCCCCAGCTATCCTCGAGGCTTTTAGCTTCACCTTGAAAGTCCCTTGTACTAGATAGTGGTCTGAACCTACATATGCTCCTCTCCTCGACCTTGTGTCCAGTAGGCTCCTTCTCCACTTCCTTGAGATTGAAATGAAGTCTATCTGGTTTTTGGTGTGTCCATCTGGTGAAATCCATGTTGCCTTGTGTATATCCCTGTGTTTGAACACACTGCCGCCAATCACCAAATCATTGAAGGCGCAGAAGTCTGAGAAGAGTTCACCATTGTCGTTCATTTCACCGAGGGCCTCGCGACCCATGATGAGTTCTCTTCCTGTATTGTCTCCTCCCAGCTCCTTACCATGTACGAGATTGACAAAGCTGCCCAGATAGCAAACGAAATGAAAAGATACAGAATTCAAGTACTGGGAATATGTCAAAACGGGTGGAACGGGAATGGACTCACCAAATTGTCAACGGGTGAATCAGTGATCTACTCCGGTCACCCAGAAGATAACCACATGCACACCGAAGGCGTGGCTATCATGATGTCACCAACGGCAACGAAGGCCCTGATGCAATGGGAGGCGATCTCGCCCAGGATAATAACCGCCATATTCAACTCCAAAGGAAGGAAAGTGTCAATTATACAATGCTATGCACCGACCAACAACGCAGACCTCGAAAAGAAAGAAGAATTCTACAGACAAATACAGGCAACAATGGACAATACTCCAGCTGGTGACATTAAAATACTAATGGGAGACATGAACGCCAAACTGGGATCATACAACACAGGAAGGGAACTCATCATGGGTAGAGAAGCTCTCGGAGAGATGAATGAAAATGGAGAACTCTTCACCGACTTCTGCGCCTTCAATGAACTAGTGATTGGTGGCAGCGTATACAAACACAAGGATATCCACAAGGCTACATGGGTGTCACCAGATGGGCGAACCAAAAACCAAATCGACTTCATCTCAATCTCAAGGAAGTGGAGGCGCAGCCTGCTGGACACAAAAGTAAGAAGAGGAGCAGACATTGGCTCAGACCACTATCTCGTACAAGGGACAATCCAAATCAAATTAAAAGCTTTCAGAGAATCAGGAGCTGCAGATGAACCACAAGCCAAGTTCAACACTCAAAAACTGAAGGACCAGAACACAAAGGACATCTTCACTGCAAGCATAAAAGACAAAGCCGAAACACAAATCAACACTGGCGAAGAGGTCGGCGTCGAAAAGCACTGGAACAACTTGAAGACAGTGTGGAGTCAAACCTGCATGGAAGTTCTAGGCAGAAAGAAGAGACAGGACAAACAGTGGCTCACTACGGACACTTGGAAACTAATAGAAGAGAGAGGGATGGTGAAACAAAAGATTCTCCAGTGCACCGATGAGCAACAAAAACAGGATTTGAACGCAAGCTACAAGACACTGAACAAAAGAGTAAAGAAGAGTGCCAGAGAAGACAAAAGAAAGTACTATGAAACCATGGCAAGTGAGGCAGAACAAGCTGCAGGCAAAGGAGACCTCGCAACACTCTACCAAACTACTAGGTACCTATCGGGCAAACGTTTGACACAAATCAAGCCGGTGAAGGATGACAATGGAAAGTCACTCAACAAAGAAGTGGAGCAAAGGAAACACTGGGCTGAACACTTCAAAAGACTCCTAAATCGACCACCACCTACAACGCGCCCAGCAATACCAACAACGGAGACAGAGCTACCAGTGAACACCAACCCCCCGACGAAATCAGAAGTCCTGAAGGCAATCAAGATGCTAAAAGCTGGAAAAGCAGCAGGACCAGATGGAATCCCAGCAGAAGCATTGAAAACGGACCCAGAGACAACAGCGGACTTGATGACGCCACTACTGGAGAAGGTGTGGAAAGAAGGCAAAGTACCTGAGGATTGGAAGAAAGGATACTTATTCAAACTACCAAAGAAAGGAGACCTAAGTCAATGCAAGAACTGGCGCGGAATTATGCTCCTGTCCATTTCAAGCAAAATACTAAGCCGCATCATCCTGGAGAGAATCAAACATGCCCTGGATGAAAAACTTCGACCGGAACAGGCTGGATTCAGGAGAAACAAGTCATGCATTGATTAGATCGCCACATTACGGATCATCATTGAACAAAGCCTGGAATGGCAGTCACCTCTCTATCTCAACTTCATCGACTTTGAAAAGGCCTTCGACAGCATCGATCGAGAAGTGATTTGGAAACTACTTCGCTACTACGGGGTGCCACCGACAATAATACATCTCATCCAACAGCTGTACGACAATGCTGCATGCCAAGTAATCCACAACGGGAAACTTACGGAACCCTTCGAAGTGAGGACAGGAGTAAGACAAGGCTGCCTACTATCGCCAATGATTTTCTTGATTGCAGTAGACTGGATAATGCGACAAACAGCGGGCAATGAGGAAACAGGCATAAAATGGACTCACAAAAAACTTGGAGGATCTGGACTTCGCCGATGATATATGTCTGATTTCCCACAAACTGGAAGATATGCAAGCGAAAAGCAACAAGTTAGCAGAAGAAGCATCAAAGATAGGACTTCAGGTGAACATAGATAAAACAGAGGTGATGAAAATTCCTGGGTAACACCACCAACAGCAACAACAACAACTGACAACAATCAGCATAAATGGGAGGAACCTGAAAGAAACAACCTCTTTTACTTACCTGGGAAGCATCGTTTCAACTACAGGCGGAACTGACGAGGATATCAAAGCAAGAATCGGAAAAGCAAGACAAGCTTTCACTACTCTCAAGTCTGTGTGGAGGTCAACAACACTCAGCATCAAAAATAAGATCCGGATTTTCAACTCCAATGTGAAGTCAGTGCTATTATACGGATCAGAGACTTGCAATGCGCGTCATAAAGAGCATCTCAAACAAACTACAAACCTTCATTAACAGTTGTCTTCGCTCAATACTCAAGATCAGATGGCCAGAAAAGATCAGCAACAGGGATCTCTGGGAGCGAACCAACCAGGAACCGATTGTGAAACAAATAGGCAGGAAGAAATGGAGATGGACTGGCCATACTCTTAGGAAAACATCAAGTGACATCACTAGACAAGCCATTGCTCGAGTGGAACCCGAAAGGGAAGCGGCGAGTTGGTCGTCAGTGCAAGGGTGACTTGGAGGAGGTCATGTGAAGAGGAGATGAAAACGTGTGGGCAGACTTGGAGCCAGGTGAAGACTCTAGCAGAGAACAGAACGCAATGGAGACGCACGGCTGAAGCCCTATGTTCCTGTAGGAATTAAAGGATACAATAATAATAATATAATATATCAGGATTTTGATATCGCTCTTTTCGACGTTGTCCATTACTGTTTGTAGTTGACTGTAGAAATCCTCCTTCTTCTCTTTTTCTGAGACGTTTGTAGGCGCATAGCATTGAATGATTGTAACCTTCCTTCCTTTTGAGTTGAATCTGGTTGTCATTATCCTGGGGGAGATTGGTTCCCACTGCATGAGAGCTTTAGCTGCTGTTGGTGACATCATGATGGCTACTCCCTCGGTGTGCTCGTGATCGTCCTCTGGGTGACCGGAGTAGATTATTGTCAATCCAGTTAGTAGTTGGCACCTTCCACATCCGTTCCATCTGCTCTCGCAGATTCCCAACACTTCTATTTTATATCTCCTCATTTCTGCGGCTACCTGAGCAGCCTTTTCAGTTTCGTACATTGTCCGAGTATTCCACGTCCCCATCCTTTATTTTTGCTCTCATCGAAAGAAGGCACATCGGCTGACTGGCTTCTCGAAGGCTTCCACCAGCCTGCGTCATTTCACTTCCCCGATTCCAGCGAAAAATAAGGTTATTGTTTGTATTTTTAGAATTTTTAATATATTTATGCGTTGAAGTTTCTGTAACGATTTGGTTAAGTTTTGTGGGTGGAGTTGCTAGCACCACGCCCCAACCCTTCCTCTTTATCCGGGCTTGGGACCGGCTAGAAAACTACTGAGCTAGTAATCTAGGTGAGGTTTTAGTTCGTTTTATTTTCCTCTGTACGGCAGGAATAGCTTGTCAACGAATAGATGAAAACACCAGGTCAGGCAGACAGTGGAATGATATGTAGATAGCTGTTGACTACGTATTTACATAACAAATAAGAGATAAGATCTGTGACTGATGTAAAATTCAAATCTGATCAGTGCTTATAGTAATTCTGAATATCACTTACACCCTCAGTCTGTACCATATTACCTTTTCTATCTCAAAAGTATTACACTTTAGTAACCGTCTATTTTATTAAAAATAGACTAAACGAAATATGAGCATCGGTGGTACAGTAGCACAATGCTCGCCAACCATGCACTTCTAAATCTCGTCTAGCCATTAGTAAGCCCAGTTAAAGAGAGAAGGTTAGGCGTGAGGCTAGAAACCTCACTCCGTTGAGAAGAAAACACTATAACTACTGGAACTTCAAAGCTCATGTTTGAAGCCACATGTTTCTCAAAGGACACAAAGAAATACAAATAAAGAAAGTAGTATTGCGTAGAGTAATAAAGGTAAATGCAGCACATACGCAAATACTTTAAAATGTTATGCATATGTGTATATTGTTTGCAATAGCAAGCTATTTTTCTGAAAGACTACAATAGTGTTTATTAGACAAAGAAAAGAGTTTCTTTATCGTTAGACATAAGCATGGATTGTGGTTATTTGTGAAACTATGGGCGTGTTTAAATGGTAATGACAGTTACTACTTCGTACTCTAGTTTATTCATACATTGCATTTCCACTTCAGAAATATAAGCACAAGACGGTTAATAGTATCTTAGATGTAGTATAATAAAAAAATTCCATTTAAATTATTAAAACAAATTCTAAGCAAAAATAAAAGGTAATGGAAATTTACCGACAGAGGAAAAAATGGGATATGTAAAATTTACTGAGTCAATAGGATAACATGAATATATTTTTTCAATACTTTCCGTAGCCGGAATTACTAATTTGATTTACAATACATTACATAAAAGCTTTTAAAAGTTCCTTTTTTCTAATATGGGGAAAATCTAAAATTCATCTGTGTATAAAAGCGGGTTATCATCAGTCATTCCTTGCGTTCCGATTGGAACAATTGACAGAAGTGACAAATGTATCCATTCACTTCTCTGACATCATATTCTTCTGGCTTCATTCACTACTCTCTACAAGCTTAGCATCATCTGTTCCATATTACCCTCTCATCCATGCCCAATTCACCTATTCCTAAGTGTTCTAGTTCTACTCAACGGCCTGCTTGAGATATGGCATCATTCAACCGTCTCCTCAGTGTACTTCCAGACTATCTCCATTTCGTTCTACATATATATTTTTAGCTAGTAAAGTGTTGGCCGTTTCACTGCCTGACAGAGTTCTTTGTTGTTTATAGTTTCAAGACAGCCATTTGTTCTTCAGTACGAAGCGAAAGAGTTAGGCGTTGCATTAGGCTGTTTGGATTGTTTCTAGTAACGCATGTGCCAAGTCTCTGAACCAAATGGAAGCAATGTCTGACTTGACATACGTATTGAAAATTATGACCTTTTTCCTTGCTCCGACTGCTGCAATTGTTTTCCACAGTAAAATGATTTCAGAATAATGAACACCTGACTTGCTTTCTTGATCCTGTCTTCGATGCAATTTTAGTTGAAATGATGCTGCTACACATCAAAAGATATACATCAGAAGTATATACACAATAAGTGGTATACGAATTTCAGTAAATTTTATTCACTTGAAAAGAAATGAGTATTAGTTGAAAACTACTTCATAAAGACGTAAATGAGAGAAAAGACAGTGGAAATTGTCGCGTATTCCCTAAGCTTAGTTATTGAACTTTGCAGATTTCTTGTCAAGTTAGAACTTGTTATGTCATTAGGTCTAATGATGAAATAATGATGAAAATCAAATATCCACCGTTACAGTGTACTTCAATTTTTCTTATCTCTATAAATCTGTGAGTCAGTGACAAGAGATCACCAAAATGACTTATCAACAATCCATGACTGAAAATAATGCAATTTGAGCACATTTCAGACTGATTAAAACACAAATAAAAGGGGTTATTCGAAGCAATATATGCTTGATGAAATATAACATTTTGATAGATCAATGTTCAAGCAGGTCATGAGTAGATTTCATATCTATGTTTAATATTTTAGGAGTGATGTAACATTCAACCCTAACTGTTGAAGGTCTGAAAACGATAAGCACTTAGTAAGTAATTACTTAATATTTTTGCTGCCTAATTCTTTCTGAATTTATTTTGAATTTTTATAAGAGTCTAGACTGAGGTTTCTCCGACTATCCTGTTGTTTTCATCGCCTTGTAAGTCACAGTAATCAAGCAGAAGTGGTGAATATATCTTACAGCCTTGTTGTCATTTTTAGCTTACCATTGCAATCATCACGAGTTCCTAAATTACTTCCGCTGTCTGACAAATACAAGACTGTCTCAGATAATTTCATTATCAGTCAACAGCTTGGTCCTTCCTTACTAATTTATTGTTATTTTTAGGATTGATTATAGAAGGTCTAGCTAAGCAGCCAGTACAATGATAAATGAACGGTAAGATAACAATAATGCACATGATATCTGTGCATAACCTGTTATAATTTTAGTGAAATGAAAACCTGGTTAGTGGTTGGGTGTCTTAGTTTAGCTGGACTATTTTTATTTTTTTTTATTTTATTTTTTATTTACAGCTTGATTCCACACCGTATTTTCAGTACAAGTATGGAACTTTCAGCATGGATATCGGTAGCCCGAATTCAGGCCAACCATAGATATCGGGTGTGCGCCGGCAGGGGATCGAACCCCGGACCATGTGGATGGTCGGCGAGAGTCCTAACCACTGTGCCACCGACTAGTAATTCGAAGGTCGTTAGTTCAAATCTTGCCAGGACTCAGATCTTCATTTCATCTTCGTCATCACTCATAATGTCAGTAGAAGTCCACCAAATCAAAGCTGTCTCAGTTTTATCACCAATTTACAGACTTAGTTTGTCTATCTAGACCCTGAAAAACATTCTTATTTTGATTTCATAGTTCAAAGATAAAATCATAATTATATTATTCCCTACTCGTGAGCTCCTTAAACCTCGCCTAATTTACTAGCCTATAGACAAGCCAGCTCATGATAGAGGTAAGGTTGATAGTGAGGCTAGTAACTTCATCGCGTAAAGCAAACGCCACCAATAACGAAACTTCAAATCCGGAAGTTCTATATTCCAGTTGAAACTTAGAGGAATGTAAAATTTAATTACATTGTTTGACGTATTCATCAGTAGCATGTAATATGGTGTGTCACCAAAACCATTTCTAGAAGACAGATGCAGAATTTCATCAATGCCTAACCCCTCTGCTGCATGCTGAAGATCAAATGACAGTTTAGAAATGATAAGTGACAAAGAACTCTGGCAGTCAGAGAACTAGCCAATAACCTATTACCTAGGAAATATTCAGAGGGGAACGGAGATAGACTGTACGTATTATGAGTGCACTGTTTAGTGATAACACAAACAAGGAGGCTATCGAGTGGAGTTCGAGTGAATGAGAGAAGACGGGTTGGGCATGGGTGACAGAAGCTGATATGGAAAAATGCTGCGTAGAAGAAATGAAAGCCAGTGAACGGTAGTTGATAAAGTTATTTGAATGTAATGTCGAAGAACTGGGTGGAATGGAAATTTGCCGATGAGACCGTATGTTTCAAATGCAGCTGAAGGAAAGAATAATAATGACATGAGGAAATTAAATTACGATTATTAGGATATCAGGAAATATATACTGGGAAAAATATGATATGAGATAAGCTATTTCATATGACGTTAATGAATTAAGGAAACATTCAAACGACATCAGTGAAACAATATTTACTTCGTTATTGCATTATAATTTGGGGTTTGTAAACACGAAATGGTTTCAATACATTTTAAAATTTACGAAAAATAAAGTCATAATATGAAAAATATTCTTTGCATCATATTTATATTAGATTAAAACATCGTTATACTTATGCCTAATCCAGCAGTATTAGAAAAATTAGTAATAAAATTAGGCTTTAGGTTTAGCTTGTATTTGGAAAGAAAACAAACAGTGTAATATCTGTTATACATTAAAACAAGTCATTTAATTACACAATACTGGTTTCAGTTGTGACAAGATACATGAATTCGAGCCGCCCACGCATGTCTTAAATCTATTATTAATGCGTAGGTATTCGGCTATTGTTATCCATTAAATCTTAAGAAACAGATTGACCAATCACCAATTTGATTGTTCATATGATATCAATTAATTGGCACAATGAATATTTTGTTTGAATTATGGAAATTAGATAATAATGTAGGCTATATCTGATTTATGGAATAATTTCACTCCATCAACAGTATTTTATCAAACAAAGTTAATCTCAGGTTATTTCATAATCGAAACATCCTTTATTTGGAAAGTTTATGGCGAATAAACTATTTCCAAAGTTTGTCTAAGTCAGTTTTATTTTTCCTGTTAACTAAGTGAACCGAAATGTTCTGCCTCTATTGATATTTCGGCTCTTATTATAGATGCTTCGACTATTTCTGAGGATTAAGATACAATAACTGATATACATTGCACAAGAAATAGCTCTCATGGATAACATGCTCTAGTGAATAACCCTTTGGAGTTTGAAAAGATGGGCGCCGGGTTTGAGTCTCAGTGGGAACATAACCACCCATTGGGTGTTGCAGTACATCTAGATGACGAGCCCCAAGTAGGATGAGACTCGCATCCTGGATTGCATAGCTAGTCACCATCCCCCAAATAACACCTTCAAAGTTGGCTTAGTAATAAGTTTGTATATTTTACAGAATCATTTAAATCCAATTCACTAAGTCTTCAGAACTGTGTATGACTTATCTCAACTAATTTTGATTATATCATTATTAAATTTGGTTGTGATTACTTTGATTAAATATTCTTTGGGTCATCAGTCTATATTCCTTACCTGACACAAAATACCTGAACCATATGGAAGTTGAATTCGGACACTGTTTCAGAATATAATTCCATATTAGATACTTTTTTTATACATAACACACAGTGACATAGGGTTAGCAAGTGCATCTATTTTCAGCAAAATTAATTGCTTATTGTCATAACAGTGATTCTCATGATTTCTTAACTTATTTTCTGTTGTTTAAATCCGTCAAGTAGGTAATGAATGTAATTTTCCAAGTATTTGAAACTGGCGTCATGTCCTTTCTGTTGGTGCTGACTCCATGAACAAAGATTCTGTGATCAACCTCTTTCATCACCTAATTATATTACTCTTACTATATCCTGCCATACTGTGCTACTGCATGCTAGGCGCTGCATTGGAATGGTCGAGTCTGTTTCCAGATTATTTATCTAAATAGGGTCAATTACTCTAGGTCTAACTAAATTCCTTTGCTTTGACTACCTAACTGACTCCGGTCTACTAGTCTATTCTGTGTAAATAACCTTACAGTAATGACATGGCATCAGGTAAGTTATATTACTTACAAGAATCCCCCTTCAAATTTATATTTATTTCGCCGGTTCTCTTCAGCTGAGTACAACCAACCAAATAAAATGGATCCATATTATTCTTCAGCAGTTTTCAGTCTATCTCTGTTCAAATATTTTACTTTGCTCTAATCAGGTCTATCAGATCCCTAAGCTGAAGCCAAAACCATGAGACATAATAGGTTTGAAATATTTGAATCGCCATGCAATAAGCCACAGAAAGTCATTTTTCCATGCAGGCTTCGTAATGAATCAACAGCAGCTAGTGAAACACTGAAAACCTGGGGGCACTGCATATCTGTTTAGGCCTTGTTCGGGAATCTTCGTTGGTGTACACCCATGACAAGACAGAACTTGGAACCTTCAGGTTACCAGGTGGGCTTGTTTACGATTCAGCCACTTGGACCGGAATCCAGTGACCCGCTGATTCTAACTTTAACAGTTCATAGTATGGTGCTATCGCCAACCCGCGCCAGCGAAGAGCATCCACTACTGCCTGACGTGGTGGACACCACTAGCGAAGACTTGAGGACATTCAGCTTAATCCCTTCGATACCCACAATCTAAGAGTGACTTTGATGTGTAATAATAATAATAATAATAATAATAATCACTTTATTCCACAACAATGACAATTTACAGCATGGAATTTACAGCGTTTCATTTTACATTTGGCATTGGTTTAGCTCTTTTTATAATTATATAAATATATAAAATTTTAAAAATATTGATAGTTAATAGGAAATATAAAAAAAACCCAATAAAATACACCATTTCTAGGTCATAGTGAATAATAAATAAATAATATAACAAATCACACATGCAATAATATGCATCATTACATTTTATAGTTTAGTTAATGATTTAAAAGTTGTAAAAGTTCTTTTCTGATATTCGTCTCTTCACACAATACTTGTGCCAAATATGGTACGGTCGAATTTTTATATTTTGTAGTACGAGCATAAATGTTTATGAAATTTCTTCTGGTCTTACCCGAAGGAAACAAATGTGAATAAAGAGGATGTTCACTATCAGACAAAAAAATGACTTTATTCTAATACTTCAAACAGTTATCTCATCTTATTGATGGACTGGTTGTTTTTTAAAAGTCTCCAGATTACATGATAACGTGGTAAATTTTATTTTTCATGGAAATTAGTAGGAAATGAACAATTGGATTTTATTCGTACTGTTGATCTTCAGAAACAGATTTTCTTAAAGTGCTTGGACATAGCAAACAGTTAATCAGTCTCAAAGCATTTTTCAACTTTAAATTAATAGACTATAGGTACAACTAGTGGTATTTAGTTGTTGCTCACTAGTGAGTGACTACAGAATTAAGCTGTCCGGAGTTCTAGCAGGAATTCGGAACCAGAAGGATCCACTAGGTTGACTATAATGGATAAATACTCTCCAATGACTTTGAATGGAAGTAGCAGAAGTTAGAATTCATTAACCGATGGATCCCGTACCACTACCTGAATGGTTAAAGGGATCACCTCGTAATATAAAGTCCTGTGAGTTCAGTTTTCATATGTGTTTTCTTCTCCAAGTTGTTGTTTATTTTGATTTGAAATCTGTTCTAATTCACACGTCATCATAAAATTCTACCTGATATTACCAATTTCCAAAACAACATTAAAATGTATAAATTTCAATGAAACGCAGTTGGGAAAATAAAAAAGTGCTATGAAAATGTTTCATGTACAAAATACATCACAGTTGTCATTACTAATCATTGTCAGTGGTAAAACAGTGTTACTATGACAATCTAATATATATATATATATATATATATATATATATATATGGACACGTTGAAAGGAGCTAGACGGTTAATGATTGTTATGTCTAGTTTAGTTAAAATAAAAGAAACAACTAAGGAAAGCGACTATGACACCCATTATTAATAAATTATTCAGTGGAATGAAACTGAAACTGTTACGCTAGCTTATCACTTCACCATATCTTCAGGCGAATGAAAACACTTTCCCTTGTAGTAAAATACCTTTGGGTGTGGATCAGATGTCACATACAGATTTTAGTCATTAGTTTAATCATTAAACCGGATGAACTTATCGTCTGATATTGAACGCTAAGTGTTGAGCGGCTAAATTTCACGCATTACTTTCTACTACTGTATGGAATAATACTGTCGGTAATCCATTTGCGGTGAAATAATTCTATTTTAACCATAGGGAGGAATCTTTCTTAATTTGGAAAGGAATTGAAATTCGTCAGTGTTCTCCTAGTATTATTACTTGGCTATGAATTTTTCCACAATTATTTTTGTTGAGTATAATAAGCACCAGTTTAATTTGAAAATTTATGATTGCCATTTATTGCAAGAAGTTCTATCTTAGAAAACACTAATGCTAAGTAATTCTGTCACCCCTGTCCTACTTTTGCTGACTGATATTAGCAACTATGCTTACGTTGATTCAACTCCTTTGTTATTTTTGCTCTTTTGTTTGTCGATGGCATAGAGGTAGAATGCTCGCCATCCACTCGCATGGTCCAGGGTTCGATCCGCGGCCGACGCACTACCTAACCTCGATTAGCTGCTAATAAGCCCGACAAGGAGGAAAAGTTAAGTGTGAGACCACCAAACCAATCCTGTAAAAGTAAAACCACTGCTACCAAAACTTCAAAGCTGAAGCTTGATGCCGTATATTCCACTGGGAACGCAAAGGAATAAAATAATAGTATGATAATAATAATTAAGGCTTACGCTGATTTGTCTCTTTCGTTATTTTTGTGAAAAAATTCTATACAAATGCTACCTCATAGCAAAAGAGAACGAATTCCCTGGGAACAGCTTCCTTGCTGAACCACTTATTTTGTTTTTCATCTGCACAATCTCCCTTAAAGCATTCTGTTTTGTTTGATTTAACTGTTATGAGGTTTTATCTGACAACAATATCGCAACTTTTGTGTTTTTTCTCAATAATTTCAGTGTCTTAAATTTAGCCACTCAAATATTCATCGTCTTGCATTTTGTTGACGGAAATATATTTTGGCAGATTTCTTATTTTCATCGTAAAGTCAATCTAGATAAATAGTGAATAAAATAAATAGCTAAGGACAATCTGTAAAAGACGTGGCTATGAAGAATGGATTTAACGTCCTCATATTTAAAGTCTTAGGCTTCAGATTTGAAAAATTATGGCAACATCATCATTATTCTGGATTTCAGTACGAGGCATGATGAAGGATTTCAATATTACGGTTGAGAAAAGATAACTTGTCTAAGTAACCATTATCTTCTAGACTTTTTAAAGATTTCACATGAATGCATTGTTTATATTACATCCGACTAAACAGCTGTCCAGCACTCCCAGGTTTTCCAATGGTTCTCTAACTGATGCCAGATCCTGATAAAATTCATCAATCGATCAAACAAAATCCATACAAAAAACCAATACTTGAAAATCTTCTGTTTAAGTTCATCTGAACTTTCTGTTGATGGAATTATACTAAAATCGAAATTCCTGGTCTCTTTTTACATATTTTCTGCTAATACGGACGCCGCAATTATGTTTGAAGACTAACATCATGTTAATCTTCACTCACATAAAAAATTCCATTTCAGTCTTTAAGAATTAACATAGATATGGTCAGCTGAAGAGTGTTTTTTGCCTTGTCAAAAGTAATTCAGGTAACATAAAGTTTAGTGGTATTCTTTCAGGGGGGGGATCGCCATCACTCGGTGGTAATGCAGTGGCATCCAGATGATGAATCCTTTATAGAACAAAACAGGTGTCCTCGATACAACAACTAACCATCATCAACCAAATAACATTAAGGAACATACAGTTTGTAAGACCCGTTGAAACTGCCTAACTGCAGAAACCTCGTTTCATGGTGCAAAGAATGACATTTACCCATCACTTCTGAAAAGTTTAGTGAATAGGCTAGTAAGCCAAAATTCAATAAAATGTTTCCTGACTGAACACATCTAAATATCGAAGCAAGATGGATTTCATTATTTGCTGTCTGTTTGTTGTCTTTCGTTTACTTCAGTGAAGAAGGTAGCATAAAAGTGAAAGGAAAGTTAAAACAAATATGAATGCTATTTATGAGTTTGTCGTATCCATATCTTCATTATTCCATAGGATTGGTATTATAAATATTTGTCTATTTTTATAAGGCTCACATTATAACCAAAATAGTGAATGTACTGGAAAGACATGCAATCAAAAGCACAAACAGTCAGTGCATATACTTTCATAAAAATTCTAGACCTAACATAAAGGTCTAGAAATAAGAATAAACGACTACGTTCTGCGAGTTAAAGAAGAAAGGACAGATGACAAGAATATTTCACAGTGTCGAGAAACAATCCAAAAGTTTCACAGCATTCAAATTATTCATGATGAAACACTCCAAAATAGTTGAAAAAAAGTATTAAGCAGCGGAAAAATTAAATGAAGACAGTGATGACACCGAATGTGGTGAAGACTTTGTATGAGGAAAAAAACCCGATTCATCCCAACATAAGTTCTTCATGCTGACAAACTCTTTTAAAAATCACTTTATCTTGACAAAGAAATCTTAAGCATCTGATTGGAACAATAACTAGGTGACATTACAAGATATTTTTGCTACAAAAGCTCTGAACAGTCATAAATGTATGTAGACGTCCAGTAAACTCTGTCTGGCAAATAGATCATCGTGTTTTAACTATCGTTAGAATCTTTCCAACACTTTTTTCACTGATTGTTAAAGTTATAAAAGAAGCGACTAACCATCTAACCAAGAAGAAAATGAAATAAAAACGTCAGAAATGATGAAGACAGTACAGCTACACAAACAAATGTTCAGTCGGACTTAGTAGATGACAGTTTGGGAAACTAACACAAGGATTGCGTAATATCAAAGTGCAAAGGTACTAGGTAGAAAGTTTAACCGGAGACGTAATATGGAAACGACAAAAAGGAATAAATGTAGTAGAAGAAAGATTGTTATTCGGAAATTAAAAAGAGATAAGGAAGGAGTAAACAGAATGCAGCTACCCACTCCAAGGTTAAGATAATGTTTTAATAGTTCTTCTTGAACAGAGAGTATAGAATGTTTGGTTTGAATGACTACAGTCTGGATTGTATGCAGTAGGTGAATTTGAATTCGGTTTGTAAGACGTAAAGAGCGTGATAAATTATTTTGAAAGCTATTGTTTTATGCGTTAATCGGCCATTATCAAACATACGGGACAAAATGGAGCTTTTATGATAGATGTCCTATGAAATGTTGGCTAATTTGCGTGGCCATAATCTCGATATTAAGATGTAGTAAAAGTAATTGATCTGTCATACGTTTTAGTGATGACCATTCATCGGCTGGAGCACAATACAATGCTTACTTCCAAGAATACCTCTTCAATGGTCTTTAAAAGTCTCCAGAATACAGCATCACTTGAAATATGACGAGCAGACTGCAAATTAACGAGCTCTGGTTTCTTCTGAACAGTCATTTCGTTTTGTTACCACTCCTGCTTCATTAGGCATTTGTCAAGAATAATTGCAAGCTAAATTATGTGCATTTGTGGCGTGTAAAACTGAAAAATATATGTAAGTAGTAGGCTATGTGTGATGTCTTCTGCAGAAATCTTTATAACAGGACGACAGATTAGGTTATGTAGAGACGAACAAAAGCATACTTGTGAAACAATAAAAGAGGCGTGGAATAAAACTAAGAGAAGCAGAAAACGAATAACTTTCGTAAAATTTAATTTCATTGTGAAGTTTCTGCATTTTGTCGTAACTGTAAATCCTTTTAACAAATACTAAGCCCTCCTACTGAATGCTAAATTATTCTGACATTAATCTCCGAGTAATTCTCACAAATGATTCAACTTTTTTTATTTTTTATTTTTTATTACAGCTTGATTCCACACTGTATTTTCAGTACAAGTATGGAATTTTCAGCATGGATATCGGTAGCCCAAATTTACAGGCCGACCATAAATATCGGGTGTGCGCCGGCAGGGGATCGAACCCCGGACCATGTGGATGGTCGGCGAGAGTCCTAACCACTGTGCCACCGACTACTTATTAGTTCACCGCCAAAATACAATGTATTTTCGAGCTTCACCTATGAAATTAAGAACAGATTATTATGTTAACCACCATTGAGTTGAATAGTCCGTACTAGTAACTGACATTTCAACAGAGACCACGTAGCTTAGTCCAATATAAATCATGTGACAACAAATTCAAATTAGCCTAAACAAATACATGAGTTTAGAGTTCATTTGCCTTCTCGAGCTAGGCACTACACAGCTGACTAATTGTATACTTTGCTTAGAAGAAATTTTCTATGAAGAATTGTGGTAAAGTTACAAAATTCTGTCGTTTTGAAGGTAGACTGAGAATATAATTTCAGATATTGAGGCTAATAAAACAATCTACGCAGAAATTCCACTGACTCCGCTTTCCTTCAAATTTGTGGTGAATAGATTATACGTATTTTCTTTCCTTGCATTCAACAGAGAGCTTCAGGCTTTAAAGTTTCAGTATAGGTGCTGTTACTTTTAAAGAATGGAGTTGTTAGTCTCACTCTCAACTTCATCTCCTTTCCATACTTACTGTTGGCTTTACAGTGTTCGCAAGTGTGTCAGCCGACAATTGAACCCGGACTTCCTGTTTGGTTTGCGAACATTCATTGTCATTATCATCATCATCTTTTATCATTTAACCTATTTAAAGCAATCATTATGATAGAAAGATGGATAGAATTTAAAATTAGAGTCATTAACACAAATGTTTCTTTAGAATTTGATGATGTTTATTTGTCCAGTAAGGTTTTCAATCATACAGTTGATAGAATAGTTGAAATATTTGAAATGAGAAAAAAGAAGCAATTACTCTTCATTTATCTTCATCAAAAGTTTTAACAAAAGGTTGTTCATCATTCTCTCCTGATTAACAATTAATATCAAATGTTGTAAACATGATTACTATTATGTTACTTGTTGAATAGAAAGTTGTAAATAAATTTCACGCTTAAAAAGGAAAGCTTAACAAGTTTGTAAGATGAACAGTATACATATAAATGTGTAGATAGCATATAGCATATAACACTTCAAGATTGTATTTCGGAATTCATGTCATTCTTCCTCTTCTTGATTGCATCAGTATCTTGTGTATGTTCGTGTGTGTGGGAGAGGAAAAAAGTTTGCGTAACTATTGTTTCCTGTTCATCCAGTACACAACTGACCTTTAACAATACGAAGGAAGACCGGAACCATCGAAAAAAACAAACAATAATAATAATGATAGAAAACAAATAAACTTGAAGAGATTGCATTCTTCTGAAGCCAGCTGCATTTGTGCTTCTTATTCTTCCGTTAGCTTTGCCAAATAAGATGATATTTGATAATATTAGAAATAGGCAGCGGTGTGTGTGTGTGAATGTATGGAAGAATTCTTCTTCTATTCTATGTACATGCAAACATATGTACATGCAAATGTTAGTATGAACAACACTGTAGTCAACAGTTGTACTGGGGTAAACAAAAATACTTCTATTACTACTTTTATTGTTTATATTATTATTAATAGTATTACCCTTAATAGATCAGAACATTGAAGATAGCACTAACTAAAAATAGCCTGCAAATTCATTCCGAAATGATGAAAAAAACCTTACAGCGCTGGTTTAAAATTTGTACAGTAACTAATAAAGCGCAACAGTCTTCTTAAAATTAAAAAAAAAACAAGAAGCATATGACCTACCTAATTTGAAAATGGTAGTGAAAACATGGTATAAAAAAGAGAGAATCCTAATCTTACTTCATACGCACGGTAGGGAAATTGTCATCACTAATGATTTTCGCTGACATAGATTTAGATGACATTCTAATTTCAGTTTTATTTCCTTGTTTTCCTAGTAGAATACAGTGCTTCAAGCCTTGGGATTTAAGTAACAGTGGTTTTGTTTTTATAGGGTGGGAGTTTGCTAGCCTCACTCCCAACGGTCCTTCTGATTCGGGCTTACAGGAGGCTGGAAGAGGTTTCGGAAACAGTTTGACGGGAATCGAGCCCCGACGCCCTGAGTTGTTGGCAAAAGCTCTACCACTGAATCACAAGTGCACAAACGTTTGATAACTAAACACCCGTTTTATCCTTGTTTGAGATTTTTCAGCATTCCACACCTATGATCTCACAAACAGGAATCGAACTCTGGGCCATCAGGTTGTGAGTCAGGCCTGTAATTGATTCTACGAAAAAAATCTATTTGTTGTAGTACCGAATAGTATGAGGATATTACATAATGTGAAGTGTAAAAAGTGATAGATAAACCTGATGAGTAGTTTTGTTAACATTTAAACAAATTCCTCAACATTTCACCATATCAGATGAATCTCAGATTATGAGATTGTCATTTAATTTGATAGAATGTTATAAATACTGGAAGATGTTTTAAGACAAGTGAATTATGAGCTCACACTTAGTTTATGTTGTGAATACGTTTGTTTAAATGCATGTGTGAAAATATTTAATAGAAAAAACTGGTTGTTTTATTCTACTAGTACATTTTGGTATAATGCTTGGTGTGTTTAAAGTCGGTGTTTGAGTAATACGAGAAGTGATATTTATTTTAGATTGGGAAAAATGTGTTTGCATAAAGCATTTGTCTTCAGAATACATTTCATTGAGTATAAAATGTTAAAACTAATTACTATTACTAAATGGTTAAGCTGCCTAAAGAATGGACTTTCAACAATATTCGCTGAATTGGAATCGGTGAATTGGGTGTTTGTCTGATAATGACATAGAAGAGATAATGTATGGAGAAAATGAAAGTTTGTGATCAGTCATGGAACCAGTTGAAATATGATAGTTGAGGACAGAATACGATAGAGATGTGGGGCAGGCAGACTCAGAACGAATAATAATAAAATTTCCTTATAAAAATATGTTAAAATATATCTCAAATTCATTGATTTGAAAGTTATGCTTTTATTTTCGTTAACCAACTACAACGAGTTTAGTTTATTTACTATAAATGAACATTTTGTTTATGCATAAACAAGTTACTTTGGAGGATGCTTCTACCATTAACTCTATATAAAGAGAGTAAAAACTTGTAATCGTTTCTTTGTGCTAATTTCTCAAGTACAGTTATTCATTACTTTCAGTTTGCCTAAGCAAATAACTAAACTCATATTCAACAGATAGCGCGTCGACAGTGCAGCAGCAGAATACTGGCCAACCACGTATGAGGTCCGGGGCTCGATCCCAGGCTGACACACATCTAACCCTCGCCTGGCCTGTAGTAGATCCGGTAAGGAAGAAAGGCTGGGCGTGAGGCTAGCAACCCTATCCCGTAAACATAAATTCACTACTACAGAAAATTCAAAGCTCTAGCCTGAAGCCCTATGTTCCACTAGGAAAGTAAAGGACTAGAAAAAATATTCAACAGACATTTAACACAAGTTATTAACTGGGTTATTCTACTGGACAAAAGCAATCAAAAGCATACTATGCCGTTTTATAGTGATCATGATCAGAAAATTACACTTCTTGCTGGTTTAAATTTTCTTTTCTTGCAAACGAAGAAAAGTTAGAATATTTTAAGGAACAATATTCTTTTTCAAAGTAGTTTTCATTACAGACAGCTGTCAGTGAAAAATATCATTAAAAATCACGATTTTGTGAACCCTGTTACATCCTAATTTTGAAGCCTATAATAGCATTTACGAGCAACTTCGTGTGGGCAGATCCTAGAATGATCAAATATTAGGATGAATACAATACTGCTTGTGCATTTGTTTCGCAAAAATGTGGGTATATGGTGTGGCGAGATCACTACATAATTTCCTCAGTCTTCAATAGCTGTTTGTTTCCTATGGATTCCTGATGAAAACTAAACTGAAATTGACGAGGTACTGACAAAAATCCTAAGTGAACGTCAGATTTAAAAATATTGAGCTGTGTCGGTGTAGTTTTGTTTTCTGAAGTGGATAATTTAGTTGCGAGGCTTTTATTGTCTTTCTGGACAACATATTCAGATCTGAACACTTTGAACGTGATTAGTTGTTTTCGGAGAAATAAACTAACCTTCCAAAGACATGACGACCATTCCTTCAAATCAATGCATCTAGACAGCTAAGGTCCCTAATTTGACTGCAAATATGTTCAAATACTAGACAAAGAAAACATGGAGAATGCCAGGCAATTCTTAAAAGCCTCGTACTCAAATGAATCTGCAAAAAACAGATATATTTACTTATATTAAATTCATCAATCAGTGGAAAAGAAGAAATATGGACGAAAAAGAATACCAGGTTAACGAATAATCATTACTAATACAAATGAATAAGTAGACAATAAAATTTCACCAGTCACCTTCGAGTTCAGCAGAGGAAGTGGTGATTAAATTCATGGCGAATTTGAAAATTTCACTTCCTCTTCAAGTTAACAATGCAGATGTTGTCTTGAATGGTGATGAAAGCTCCTGGGATTAGCTATTTAGCTTAGAGAATGCATCTGCACCAAGCATAGAATGTTCATTTGTTTGATAAAAAAGAAGGAAGTATTTATTAACGCTTAATACAATCGGTTTCAGTTTCCTTTTCTACCGAATTTGTAAAACACTACAGTTTTATGAATCAATGTCTTCGGAGCTGAATAAGATAATTAGTGTTTTTGGAGAGTTTATATTAGCCCTAACAATGGTATGCTTTGGTAGTCTGGCTTGAACGTCTAAGCGACCCAATTTTTGTATCTAATTTTTGATTGCACACTAGTCAGTAACTAGTGTAATCTGTCTAGTCCTATCTTCGGTGCAGACTGAATTCCATCAATCGTGTTTGCAATGTGGCTACCATGCTAGGTGGCTCGCCATTACGGTGCACTGTGAATTGTTGGTATCTAATATAACGCACAAAGTTTAATCTACTTCATATTGTTTTATTCATTTAATTCCTTCTTTAATTTGTGATTTGTATTCACACAGCCTATCATAGTTTTTTTACCTAATATTATGCATTCTTCAGAGGAAATGATTGAAAGCCAACATAGATAATAGAAGAGTGCTTCAGGATGAACGCTATTTCGTCAAATGAACATGCTGTGCAAGGAGTAACTATTTTGTAATAAAATACTGAAAGATATATTGTCTGGAATACAAAACACTAATATTGTCAAATTTATCATCCTGCTGACTATTGTATTACTGGTGATCAAAAATATGCATAATAATTTATGTAGATAATGTAGAAGTTAGTAGAACTGTAGCATGTACTACTGATAAGATTGAAAGTAGCATACTTTGTTTGATATCTAATGCAAGAATCATGAATGGTGGGAAGACGGATTAATCTACAAAAAAGGATAAATGAAACAACATTGAAAGCATGAAATGAAGATAAAAGAAGCGGAATATGAATAATTTTTGCAAATCAAATTTTTTATGTACACTGGCATTACTGTGTATCGTTTTAGGAAATACACAATTCTGCTAATAAGTCCCACTGGATTCTGTCATTACAGAATGACTTCATATTTACTGGAAAACGCATCAGTAACACAAATCTTGAAGGCTAGGTAAAGTTTCGTAATCTTAGGTGTGAATGATCATAGTTGGACAGTGTGACAGCAGAATTTATTGAGTTTCATCTTTTAAATTCAGTTGTTGGCTTGCAGGGATTTGATTTGATTAGTTACATGATTTAATCATGAGCTGACATTGATTGGAGAACCAATGGAAAATCTGGGAGTACTGCACAGCTGTTTGATCCTGGTTTGGGATTCTTCATCAGTAAGACGAAACAGCTGATCAAGACCCCTAGGTTTTCCAGTGGTTCTCTAACCGATGTCAGAGCATGATAAAGTTTTATAAACCTTCATTTTTTATTGGATTACCTTAAATGCCATCAGCTTAGTGAAAAATGCAAACATTTATTATTTCTACAGTCACTGAAAAGATAGAGTGTTTTCTGGTGTATGGTGACTAGCAGCTAAATCCAGTATGCGCGCTTCGTCATGCTTGGGTCTGTTTCTATTCTCAGTGAGCGGTGATATTCTCATTGAGAGTCGACCATAGTGCATATCATTTAAAATGCCAAGGCTATATCCACTAGGCCACGTGGGTAGCAAAATCCACTTCTTGTGCAACGGATTTTAGTTTGTTAAGCTTATTTGATTTTTCTTACTGATTGACCATACTGGACCGAAATGTCCGGTCTCTGTTGACAACTTGGCTCGTAGTCACCGTCCAACAAATAATATCATTATACTTCTCAGACGTTGCTGTAGAGTCTTTACTAGGAGCCGACATGTCAACAGAGACCAAACACTTCTGTCCAATATAATCAATCAATGGAAATACACAACCGAATTCGTGTTGTCGTCTATTTTAAGTTTCCGCTAAATAGTCTATAAAATGCGATGGCAGATTTTTATACTACAAGTAATTGATATTATTCTGGAAATCGTAGATCAGTCTGTATGTGTCAGAGTTACCCGTCCATTGGCGTCATTATATGTCACCTTACTGGTCATGAAACAGACATTTGGGTATCTTTTGACAAATGTAGTCGAAACTCCTTTTCCTTTGTATGGATAAAAGAAAAATTAAAGCAAAGGCAGCTTTCAGTCAGTTAGCACATATAATCATTTTAGCATCCTTTTATAGCAGTTTCACTCATAAAAACAGGTTAATTGGAGACATTTTTGTAAGAAACAAGACATTTTCAGAACTTCTGTGAATATTGTGAAGGCTTAGATTTCTTATTAATACCATATTTGTACCTTATTTACAATTCAAGTATTTATCTGTAATATACTAACATGTCAAAAGAAAAAGTCTGTGTGGGGACATGGAATGTCCGCACCATGTACGAGACTAGCAAAGCTGCCCAGATCGCAAGCGAAATGAGAAGATACGGACTACAAGTATTGGGGATCTGCGAAAGCAGATGGAATGGAAACGGACTCACCAAATTGTCAACAGGTGAGTCAGTGATTTACTCCGGTCACCCAGAAGACAACCACACACACACCGAGGGCGTGGCTATAATGATGTCACCAACGGCAACCAAGGCTCTGATACAATGGGAGGCGATCTCACCCAGGATAATAACCGCCAGATTCAACTCCAAAGGAAGGAAAGTGTCAATTATACAATGCTATGCACCGACCAACAACGCAGACCTCGAAACGAAAGAAGAATTCTACAGACAACTGCAGGCAGCAATAGACAATACTCCAGCCGGTGACATCAAAATACTAATGGGAGACATGAACGCCAAACTGGGACCAGACAACACAGGAAGGGAACTCATCATGGGTAAAGAAGCTCTGGGAGAGATGAATGAAAATGGAGAACTCTTCGCCGACTTCTGCGCCTTCAATGAACTAGTGATTGGTGGCAGCGTATACAAACACAAGGATATTCACAAGGCTACATGGGTGTCACCAGATGGGCGAACCAAAAACCAAATTGACTTCATCACAATCTCGAGGAAGTGGCGGCGCAGCCTACTGGACACAAAAGCAAGAAGAGGAGCAGACGTTGGCTCAGACCACTACCTCGTACAAGGAACAATCCAACTCAAATTAAAGGCTTTCAGAGAAACAGGAGCTGCAGATAGACCACAAGCCAAGTTCAACACTCAAAAACTAAAGGACCAGGATACAAAGGATATCTTTACTGCAAGTATAAAGGACAAAGCCGAGACACAAATCAACACTGGTGAAGAGGTCAGCGTCGAAAAACACTGGAACAACTTGAAGACAGTGTGGAGTCAAACCTGCATGGAAGTTCTAGGCAGAAAGAAGAGACAGGACAAACAGTGGCTCACTACGGACACTTGGAGGCTAATAGAGGAGAGAAGGATGGTGAAACAAAAAATTCTGCAGTGCACCGACGAGCAACAGAAACAGGAGTTGAATGTAAGCTACAATACACTGAACAAAAGAGTAAAGAAGAGTGCCAGAGAAGACAAAAGAAAGTACTATGAAACCATGGCAAGTGAGGCAGAACAAGCTGCAGACAAAGGAGACCTCGCAACACTCTACCAAACTACTCGGTACCTATCGGGCAAACGTTTGACACAAATCAAGCCGGTGAAGGATGACAATGGAAAGTCACTCAACAAAGAAGTGGAGCAAAGGAAACACTGGGCTGAACACTTCAAAAGACTCCTAAATCGACCACCACCTACAACGCGCCCAGCAATACCAACAACGGAGACAGAGCTACCAGTGAACACCAACCCCCCGACGAAATCAGAAGTCCTGAAGGCAATCAAGATGCTAAAAGCTGGAAAAGCAGCAGGACCAGATGGAATCCCAGCAGAAGCATTGAAAACGGACCCAGAGACAACAGCGGACTTGATGACGCCACTACTGGAGAAGGTGTGGAAAGAAGGCAAAGTACCTGAGGATTGGAAGAAAGGATACTTATTCAAACTACCAAAGAAAGGAGACCTAAGTCAATGCAAGAACTGGCGCGGAATTATGCTCCTTTCCATCCCAAGCAAAATACTAAGCCGCATCATCCTGGAAAGGATCAAACAAGCCTTGGATGAAAAACTTCGACCAGAACAAGCTGGATTCAGGAGTAACAAGTCATGTATTGATCAAATCGCCACACTACGGATCATCATTGAACAAAGTTTGGAATGGCAGTCACCTCTCTATCTCAACTTCATCGACTTTGAAAAGGCCTTCGACAGCGTCGATCGAGAGGTGATTTGGCAACTACTTCGCTACTACGGGGTGCCGCCGACAATTATACATCTCATCCAACAGTTGTATGACAACGCTGCATGCCAAGTAATCCACAACGGGAAGCTCACGGAATCCTTCGAAGTGAAGACAGGAGTAAGACAGGGTTGCCTACTATCGCCAATGATTTTCCTGATTGCAGTAGACTGGATAATGCGACAAACAGCGGGCAATGAGGAAACAGGCATAAAATGGACTCACACAAAAAACTTGGAGGATCTGGACTTCGCCGATGATATATGCCTGATTTCCCACAAACTGGAAGATATGCAAGTGAAAAGTAACAAGTTGGCAGAAGAAGCATCAAAGATAGGACTCCAGGTGAACATAGAGAAAACGGAGGTGATGAAGATCCCTGGCCAACACCAACAACAACAACAGGCAGCAATCAGCATAAATGGAAAGAACCTGAAGGAAACTACCTCCTTTACCTACTTGGGAAGCATTGTTTCAACTACAGGCGGAACTGACGAGGATATCAAAGCAAGGATCGGGAAAGCAAGGCAAGCTTTCATTACTCTGAAGTCTGTGTGGAGGACAACATCATTCAGCGTCAAAAATAAGATCGGGATTTTCAACTCCAATGTGAAGTCAGTACTACTATACGGATCAGAGACTTGGCGTGTCACAAAGAGCACCTCAAACAAGCTACAGACCTTCATTAACAGATGTCTTCGCTCAATACTCAAGATCAGATGGCCGGAAAGGATCAGCAACAAAGATCTCTGGGAGCGAACCAACCAGGAACCCATTGTGAAACAAATAGGCAGGAAAAAATGGAGATGGATTGGCCACACTCTGAGGAAACCAGCAAGTGACATCACTAGACAAGCCCTCGAGTGGAACCCGAAAGGAAAGCGGCGAGTTGGTCGTCCAAGGGTGACGTGGAGGAGATCATGTGAAGAGGAGATGAAAGCATGTGGGCAGACCTGGAGTCAGGTGAAAACTCTAGCAGAGAATCGAACGCAATGGAGACGCATGGCTGAAGCCCTATGTTCCTCTAGGAACTAAAGGAAATAATAATAATAATAATACTAACATGTTGCTTGGGTGAGTATTAAGGAAAAGCAAAGTACTGTTTGTTTAAATATTTATTCATTTTTCACTTAATCAAATAGTTGCAGATCACTGATGTCAAATTAATGTAATAACAATGTTTACTACTATTATTCATTCCTTCAGTTCTGAATAGAAAATAAGGCTTCAGAGACACATTTCCATTCTATTCAGTTCTCTGCTACTACTTTCCACTGGCTCAATTTCTACCTATGAACTCTCAGTTTCTCTTCATATCATCTTCATGTTACTCTCACATGCACAACCCTCATCCTTCCACTTGGGTTTCACTTGACAGCCCTAAGTGTGACATTACCCGATGGTTTCTTCAAAGCATGTTCACTCCATATTGCATTTCCTTCTGCATATATATATATATATACTGGACAATAGATCCTTGATTGGTTTGCCCTATCTGGCCGGTCATTCAACCTTCAGTATGGAGCAAAAGGGTCAGGTGTTGGTGAAAATTTGCATCGGACTGTTTGAAATACTTTAAGATAATAATAAGCTTTAGAAACGGAGAAGTAATGGCAATGGGTCTGAATTTTACATTCTTGTTATTTCCAGGTTTAGGGACAGGTACAACGTTTTTGGATAAAGAAACGTTTAGGATGTCATTAAGTGGAGAACATAAAGCATTTGTACATTGTTTTAGAACATAAGCAGGTACACCATCAGGGCCAAGGCTGAGTGAGGGCTCATGCGTTTTAAGACATTTTAGAACATTGAGAGCATTAAAATCATGAAAGTTATCAGCTACATAATTAGTAATATTAGAAGTAGTTATAGTAGAAGGAGAGCGTATAAAAGACTGATTGAGAACGTTAACATCATAAGAGGGAAAAACACTGCATAGCTTACCATTGCCAGTAATTTCGTTGAAAAGTTTCCACATGTTGGTAGGAGATTTGCATGATAGAAGTGTATGATTATACATAGCATTGAGATTTTTAATTTCAAATTTGATTAGAGCAGTAATCTTTGTAAGTCCTAACTTATCTTTGGATTGATATAATATTTCTTTTTGCCTGCGTAGTTGTTTAAGACGAGGAGAAGAAAGGCGGTCGAAGCTTTTGAATAGTGTTTGTCTAGGACAGCATATATCAAGGCAGAATTTAAGATAATCCGTTATATTGGCGATTGTGTCATCTACTGTACTTTCATTGAATAAATCCCAGTTAGTATTTTTTAACATGCACCTGAGATTGAGTAAGTTGTCAGATGTGTAGCATCTTTGTTGTGTTTTTATGATAAGTGTGAGAAGACTTTAATATGAGTTTTGCTGTATATTTTAGGCAAAACGCGAACAATACAGTGATCAGAGTTAAGTATCGGTGCACGTTTACGTGTTTCATATATTCCTTCGACGTTTGTGAAAACCAAATCGAGTGTTTTATCAAGTCGAGTAGGAAATTTGGCTATGTTTGTGTGACCAAGTGCTTCAAGAAAAGGGCAGTCCCAGGAATTGAGGTCACCAGTAATAACAGATAGAGTGTTGTCGAAGTCGGTAGCAGCAAACAAAGTGAATTCATCAGCAAAATTTGATAGATCTGATAGTGAGCAACTAGGATTAATGTACATGTTTGTAACAAAGATTTGTTTATATTTGGGTAGGTGTTTGGGCAACATTTGACAGTAATACAGTCTATGGAGTCATCTGAGAATGAGAAACAAACATCATTTGAAATAGACCATTTGGAGTGAATAAAAGTTGCAACATCACAGCCATTTTTCTTATTGCAACAGTGATGGTCTTTTCTAAATAATACGAAGTCCTTTAGTGAGATAAAGTTGTCATCATAAAGTTCATGTAACCACATTCCTTGTAATGTGATTATAGCAGTATTATGATAAGTGTCAGTGGACATCAGAGATTGCAGGTACATTATCTTGTTAGGCAGAGAGCGGCAGTTTGTGTTCATTATGACATGAACCGTAGTTAAATGTACTGGTATGCGTTTGAGAGCTCTTTGCCAACTACTACGATGCTTCCTCTTTGATTTCTTGGGAATATGAAAGTGATTTGGTCTTAAATGATTAATAAAGTTACGGGAGTAAATGATCCTGTTAGAATTCATAGTCAGGTGATAAATGATGTGCGTAAACAGTAGATAGGATGCAATATGTAGATAGTAGAATAGCTGACCCAAAAATTCGAACAGGCAGCTAGTTTATGTGTTGGAGTTATGTGTACGCCAAATTTCATAACCACACAGAAGCACTAACTGACTTGACGTCAGTGTTGAAAACTAAGGTCTTGTTCGTTTTTCTGAATGCTGTAGGTCTCAGCATCACACTGATTTCAGAATAATGAACATCTGTCTCACTTTTCTGATCATAGCCGGCATTAATATCCTCATCCAACTTCCCTTAGATTTCTCTAACAGATAGAGACTGATTTTTGATGTTGCTGTTTGATTGTCTCTATCACGTCAGACATCTTAACATTCATTTGAAGTCCTATCTTAATTGTTTCCTCTGCCAGTCTATTGGTTTTCGCTTGTCCATCTTCGAGTTTTTGCTAAATAAGATGTAAATTATCTACAAAATCCAGATTTTCAGCAGTCTTACCATCAGTTCAAGGTGTGTATGTCTTCTCGCTTCTCACGGTCTGCCGCGTGTAGAAATTCGTGACAAACAGTTAGGTAGCTGAAGCTATTACCACAAGACAACTCTATCTTTGAATTTCAAAAAGCACATATCTAGACTTCAGAATTACTTGAATGGTGTCACTGATAATTGCGATCAGTCCTATGGAGTCGGTGATAATCCCTTGCAGCTTGGTAAGGGAATTTTTCACTGCAAGCACACCCTATTATATCATCATATGTGTGACAAACAAGATGAGAGGAGAAATTTCATTTATCAAATCTGTATAAACATTCAGGTAACAGTCAAAACAAAGAGACATTCCACTGATCCTAATGGTTATTATGTTTAAAATGAATCATTGTAAAATATACACAATTTTTGAATTTAAACTGAAATATAGTATGCTGCTCGTCACTTCATCTTCTCAATGGTCCCTACTGTCTACTTGTTTCACTACTAACGGTGTTGTATCCTTAGGAATTTTCACGAGCCACTCATCCTCATCCGAAGACTATTCTACGATCGATACACAGCTTCTCCTAGTAGACACGACTCCAGTAGTGAACGTTAACCGTATCACCAAGTAACCATTAACTTCTATGACTCGTTAACTGTATTTTTGTAATATCCTAGTACAATATTCTTTCATTCATTTGGATTTTTATTCTAATATTCTGTACCGTTACCGAGCTAGTTATTAGGTCTCCTACACAGCTATCAAGTACTTCCTGGCTTTCAGTGGTTCTCTAACTGATATAAATCCATGGTCAAACTTGAAAAAATCATATCCTTACAAAATAACTGTTGAATACTACATATTACACAAAACATTTTAATTTTTTGGCATGTTACCATAATAATAAACATTTAGACACGCAAAAATCATTGAGGAAAATGAAGTCACATAATCTGATGTGTGAAATTTTTAAAACGATGCTTCAAATTTGAAGAAATACACCCTGAATAAACTTTTTCTTATTACGTAATAGTCCTATTCGCAGAAACCAGTTTTCTCCTACTAAAATGATGAAATTAGCCTTAGAGTGAAACTTATCTGTCATGAATACGCAACTAGTCTGTGTTTTCTAACAGCTATAGGACTTATAGGTTTTATTCTTTCCAGTTACTCGTTTGGCAAATGAATTTCTAGGATAAATTTTAAAAATTACATAGTTTTAGAATATTGGGCCATCGTTTATGATATTTCTTTCTTGTGATCTCTTAAGGAACGGAATATATATCAGTATTTTCAATAGTTATAGTAACAGTATTAATAACAATAGCTTTATTGTGGACAATATGTTTACAAACAGTGCAGAATGGTTACTGTATTTTGTTGCATAGAAGTTACTCTTCTTCTGGGACACTGAAGTAAAATAGAAGTCGAAAGTATATTGCGTGAAGTGGTGCTATTTGATGTGAAACTAAAACCAGCCCTTCACTATATTTTCTTTTCTCCTATTCGGAAAATGATCAACAGTAGGTTGAAAATGAAGTGTACTATTTGCTATCTAAGAACATGAATGAATGGTTTAAACAATAAGTGGAGAAAATGAGCTACATCGTGTTGGATGGGAATTCATATTGCCCAGTGATTTACAGTCTATTAGAAGAAGTAAATATATATGTCAGCACAAGAGCATTTATTATCTATCATTCATTCAACGAATAACGTTTACTTTTGAAGTAAAATCCATAGTCTATAGTATGTCATCTTATTTAAACAGTAAGTTAAAGACCTGTTGAGAGACCTGAATAAAGACATTGACTGTGTCCTCCAGCTTCTTAAGCTAAGCCGCATTCTCAACATAGAACTTTGTATAAAAGTGATGCAGCTCAGGTTGCCACACTTGACAAACCAACAAGAGTATAATGAGCGGAAATGCATAGAAGAAAGAAAAATTAGATGTGGAAATAATTGAAATTTAATTGGTCCTGAAAGTTCGTTTCGCGTGAATCCATTCCTGCCACAGAGTACAATTTCGAGCTTCCTTATCAGTGGTCTTCAACCGTTGTTTCTTAGTGTCTTGAGAACCCGAACTAGTTAGTCTACACTTCCTTACGTGTCACAGACCAATAATCAAAGGCTTCATGGATTAATACCATATTTTCTTTTGACTACTTCTAACTCTTTTCCAGCCCAATACTATATTCATTTTTAATCAGATAATGACCTGATCCTGGATAGTACTAATTTTAAAGATGAAGAGAAATGTTGCCTCATTTAGCAAACTACATTGTTAAATTAGCGATGGACACAGCTGAATCACGTAACTGTAAGCTATCAATGGAATGGATCGGTTGAAGACTACATTTCCTTCTGGAACACCCTTGTGGATTCCAATCACGCATCTGTACGTGCATCTATGCGCTGAATGTACACAGAAAGCAGATGCCTTCAAAACCACTGAGTCTCCAACCTCTTGATAAGAACTGGAAGTCTTTATTTAGAGGAGAAATATCCTAAACTATTTGAGAATAGCAGTAATATCTGTCATGCGGAGGAATGGTTTCCAGTCTACTGTAGAAACAGTGCTAAAGGCTGTTGTCAGCTTGCACTTTAATTATATATATCATGTTTAGATTTGTGAAATACCAGAATCAATAAATCCACACTGATTCTTTTACGCTATATTTGTTGAAACAGTTGAAGAACATTTGCCCTAAAAAAGCAGCGTATTTTTGTTAATATACTACAGATATTTAGTTCTTCAAAAAAATTCACCATAGAAAATTCGTTACACTCTCCAGATGTTTGGTTCACCTTTTTATGGTGGTTCTTAAAAAAGAGATTACACTTATTCCTGATTTAAAATGTACAGAACTCGTAATTTATATATTTTTATGGAGATTTAGTGGCTCAAAGTAATTTCAATTTTGACACACTAATTTATACCAAATAAAACGGTCAGAAGAGAGAAAAAAATATCATCTACGTGGAATTTCAAACAGTTGCTTTGTGATCATAACTATGCTGCTATTTTAACTGAACAAAATGAAGTGAACAACTTATGAGGATTTTCTGGTTGATGCTGACAAGCCAAAGGATCCAAGGATACGCGTTTCATCCTATTTGAAACTCGGCAAATGGATGTACCTGCATCCCCTATTAATTCCTCAAAGTATATAACAAAAATTTGTTGTAAACTTCCTATAAATAGCCTCGAATGGGACAGCGGTAACTAAATGAAGGATAGTTCTTGAAGTATAATGACTTGCTAAAGGAGAGAACCTTCTGACAAAGTAAGACAAAGTATCTTGCTGTGAATGTGAGGTCAGCTGTGTCAGTCAATCCATTAAATCAGGGTAAGTTAAGCTATCAAAACATAGGCTAAGTATTAGCTAAGTATTAAATTTTCAACTCCAAAAAGATGTCTCATATGGAAAAAACTCGTTATCTGCAATGTACACTTCAAAACAATGGGTTAGTAATATAGATGAAGAAAGTGGTTAATTACTGAATCTTTATTCAGCGAATCTCCACCTAACACGTGCAGTAGAAATTACGCAACACTGATATCGAAGATATGGAAAATATTATTTCCGATCAAATCGAAGGATAAGAAATAAATGAAATATACTGTAAGTTATATGCGCTTTCTAATATGATTATGAGCACTGAATTATGTTCGTAACGTCAGCAGTAAATAAATAATGTCATGTCACTGTGGTTTACAAAACGACATCGTCTTATACTGGAATTGTTATCTGACAGAAGTTCCAGATTCCAATCCCATGTTAATTCACGGTATCTTTGGATTGTAGGGCTTCCGGACTCACATTCAACCTCCCCTCTTTTTTAAACTTACTACCGGCTAGACGAGGTTTAGGAGTGCGTTGACAGAAAATTGAGCCTCGACCTCTTGCATGGCAGGACAGCATTCCACCAGGAAGTACTGGACAGCTGCTTCGTCCTTTTTTTGGAACTCCCTAGCCATGATTAGTCGTGACCCACACCGTCGGAGGTCGAACTCCAAACTTTCAGGTAACAAGGCGAACTCGCTAGCCATTCAGCCACTGGGATATAGCGCTATGTATTAGGCCAGACTATCACTAAATGTGATAATATCTAGATCAAACATTTTTTCCCAAATATTTAGTTTTTGGAGTGATTAACTTACTTTTGACAGTTCAGACTAACGTTGCCCAGTTTACTAGCTCGCTAGTTTTCTAGCCGGTTCCAAGCTCAGGTAAAGAGAGAGGTTTGGGCATGGGGCAAGCAAACCTATATCACAAAACCAATCAAACAGCTACAGAAACTCCAACGCGCAAGAAAAACTTTAAAAATACAAAAAAAGAAAATAAAAAAACGAACATATTCTTCGCTGGAATCGGGGAGGCGAAATGACACAAAGGGCTGGCAAAAGCCTCCGGGAAGCCAGTAGGCCAGCCGATGTGTTCCCTCTCGATGAAAGCAAGAATAAGGATGGGGATGTGGAATATACGTACAATAACAATTTAGACTAGCATCTTCTTACATCAATGAAAAAAATATTGGAAATAAAACAGAAATACAATAAGATATTTTGAATTCGTGACTAAAATGAAATGAGGTCTGCCCATAATCGCCTTTTTACAATCCTTAAAAGTATAATTTCACTGATCTGCAAAATTAAGTTATTGAACAGAGATATCAAATAGCATGTAATGTAGTTTTGACACAGTGTAAAGGTTTCCAGGTGGAATTAGTCACTGTTATCTATGTATTATAATTTCAGATTAAGACACAGTGGTGCTTGCGGTAGCATAATAAAGAAAATTTAATCTAAATGTTCCAGTATTTTTCTTTTCCTCATATTTAAAAATAATTATTGCGATATCTAAAGGATATAGAAACGAGGTTCTCTAACTTTGTGGTATATCGTAAAGGTGGGTTTGTACACACTCAAGTTTACACATAGAGAAAATATGTATGATATATTAAATAATGATAATTGCTCTTGCAGCAATATCGAAAACTGTAACAACAGCAGAAGTCTTTACTGTTACACAATTTTGAAGCTGCAAAAATATGCAAAATAGTTTAGTAAATCATTTTCTGCTTAGAAAAGAGATAAACTCGGGTTTTTCCCGCTGAATTTTTATCTTATTTCTATCTTATATGACAGGAAATTAATCAGCATCTGTAAGCTATTGGGTCGCATTCATCAATAATATAAGGCATGTTTACTAAATATCTAAAAATATACAATATTTTTATTTTATCGAGCACCTAATGATGGTAACAACTCTTGCAAGCTGGATTAATACATCCCGGTCGACCACAACCTATTCACTCTGTAGTAACTGACAAATAAAGCTGGTCAAACAATGTCATGCTGGAAGAAAACAGAAATAAACTACTTTATCCCTGCATGTTTACTGGCGTATATCAAAGGTGAGTAGACAAGAAGTATCGGACATCGATTTGGATACGCGTATTTCGACTGACAAAAATGTACTGTCGCAAACTCAATGCCGATGAGCATGAATTTTATGAAAAGCAGTGTTTCCGAAGGGCTCAGTGACTTTTAACTGTCTGTTTAAAAGTTGAAATGCATGCCTTTAAAATAATCGCTCAAAATAATGGCCTCCATTTATATGGTCACATTTATTTTTTCATATATGTGTACAACTTTTGAACTGCGGTAGTATGTTATTCCATATTAATTTGTTTATTATGTATATATATTTATATGTATCACAGTGAAACAGTATTATTTACTGGATGACGTTTCGAGCAAAATTTCTTGTTCATAATCATATCAATTATAATCACACGACTTCGAAACTGAAGTCTTATAGTTTCCTTTGTTCTCTCCTATTTGTCGTAGGCATAGTCGAATTTTTCAGATGTCTAGCCGGACAAGTGTTGAATCATTCTTATTACACTTGTTTGCATTTGACTCGGTAAGTAGAGCTACCGTCATCAATATCTCCCTCCACTCAGTTACATTAGATTTTAAAACTGCCATCTTAACCCATTCTATTGCATTGCTGTGTGTAACTGCATGTAGTGAGTGATATAGCTGAACTATTCTCTAGATTTCTTATCTTATTCGGTCCAACTAATCTAGATCAGTACGCTCCCACCGGAGTTCGAGCCGAAGACCTTCTGGTTACAAGGCGAGCCCGTAGACAACTAAGCCACTGGGACCCTACCCAATGTTCCATGAATTCTAACTTCTGTCAACTCACAACATAACGCGACCACTTAGCAATGTCTTCGGTGAGTAACTGTTCTCACCTTCGACCTGTTGTACCCTACTGGTCACAGCTTTCCACTAGAACCCCAGATAACTGCCTGAATAGGAGCAGTCACTAGTGAGCACCAGATCTACGAGCTCCCCTTGTAACCAGAAGGTCTTTGGTTCGAACCCGGGTGGAAGCGTACTGATGAAAAGTCCCAAACTAGGATGGAGAAAACAGCAGTTCAGTACTCTCAGGTTTTCCAATGGTCCTCTAACCGATGTCAGCTCATGATGAAATCCTCCAACCAATCAAACCAATACTTGAAATTCTAGATTTTGCTAGGTTTTTATGCTCCGCTAGTTTGACTGACTCTGTTTCACTACTTTGACCTATGTATTTGACCTGACAATCATTGAAAGGTACTAGAAAAATTAGATTAATATTTTCCGGAAAATGTCAAATAACGGTTAGCCTCTTAGAGTCATTCCGTTAATTGAAGTTGTTTCCATCGCCTCACAAGCATTTTGGGCCATGTTTTGACTTCTGAAGTGGTTGGCGCTTATTTTCTGTTTGTAAAGTTAACGAATGAGGATTACTTTTGTCGGCTCCTGCTATCCGACTTCTATCAGTACAGTGAATAACGCTGACATTTTTGAATATTGCTGCAATCTACTTTGTACCTACGCTAATTTTATCACTATTTTGAAGGAAATAAAAGACAGATTCTGCAACACAAGGTAAGTTTTGGTTTATAAATGGGGCACATTATTTAAAATTAGCAGTAGTGTTCAAAGTAACTTTCGATGAGTGATAACCACCTTATGTCCCAAGAATTTCCATATAACTTGAGAAACACTGTGTATCTTAAATTGAGGACATTTTATGTGGTGATATTTTGGAAATACTGATAGAATCTAGTGTAGTTATTCAGTTTGCCTATCAAAGACTGCAATTTTCCTTGATTGTGTGAATGTATTTTCAGCACAAGTGTCACACTGCTGAATTCTAATATAGAGCAATGAAACAAAAATGTGTCTATCTTATGTTTAGACTAATATCTAAACCTAGAATCTATAAAACCAAAAGAAAAAAAGTATCTGCGTAGTCAAAGAGTGATTCCAGTGAAACAATATATCTCCAAAAATATCTACAGGAAAAAGTAGAAGAGAGGAAGGAATACTTCACTCCCTACTGCGTTAAGAGAAATTCACTTCAATACAACGATATATATGTAATATTTGATAAACGACAATTTTAGAAAGATTTTAAATGACTCAATAGATAAGTAAATAGGCGGCACACATTAGAACAATAAATAAAACCTATTCTCTTTGAGCATAATGTTTAAACTGAGGAGTTTTCATCCCATAAGCTGAAGTTAGCACTGAAGCTGTTGTCTAGAAGAACACTGTAGACTTTGCTTTTAAGCCATCCAAATCAGGGAACACAAACTACCTGATCTACAAATCTTCTTCATCATTTCTGAATGACACATGAATCGACTATTTTAGGCGCTGGAAAGCACACAACTGCTTTATTTATCAAATGTTACTGTATTTTAATTAGATCTAGCAAAAATTCCATTCATTTAGAAGGAATCTGACTTATAAATAGAGTCAGCAATGTTCATATTAAGGTAATCTTTAGTTATTTTAATATTGACAAGCAGTGAAATTAAGTGCCGAAATTAAATTTTGTGAAGTGCTCAGAAACTTAGAATGAATACCTTTAGTTTCTTCATATCTATTCAGATTGATATCCACCATACGAAACTTCGAAGCATCATTCTCCGATTTCCTGATTTATGACATTCAAATGTAACTACTGGAAAAGTATATTTACTTGTAGCCAGAAAAATTGGCAAAGCTTCTTTAGTTAAGCATAATATATCCTTATGATTTCATCACTTCCTTTGACGACTTTCAGCACTCCGTTAATCACCTAAATGGAAGTTAAAATTTGAACATTAAGAAGACTTCTCCAGATAAGGTGAAACTAACGTCCTGCGTCGCACCGTTAAACACCATCAACTTGATTGATGGCGCCTCGAACTAGAATTCGGTAAGTATGCTTCATTCGGTACGTTGGTAGAAATAACTCTAAATTAATTCACTTGTCATATGAATAATTCTATCATGGAATATTAACAGTATTGTAGACTAATAAATGAAACACAATATAGCTAACTGGTAGTAATGTATTCTTAAAGATAAGTATAAGTAAATGAATTAGAATTTTGTTCTGTATTACTACTTGGCGGGTCACCAAGAATATTTTCAACGGGTTGCAGACCTTTATCAACAACTGTCTTCGTTCTATACTCAAGATTAGATGGCCGGAAAAAAACACAAACAAGAAGCTGTGGGAACAAACAAAACAGGAACCAATCGCCCAACAAATATGCAGGAGAAAGTGAAGATGGATTGGACACTCGCTGAGGAGGCCACTGGGTGACATCGCGCGTCAGGCCCCTGCTCGAGTGGAACCCGAAAGGGAAGCGGCGAGTGGGACGTCCAAGGGTGACACGGAGGAGATCGTGTGAAGAAGAGTTGAAACGATATGGATTTACATGGATGCAAGTGAAAAGTACAGCAGAAGACAGAAGCAAGTGGAGGCGTGCAGCTGAAGCCCTATGTTCCACTAGGAACCCAAGGAAACAATAATAATCTGTATTACTATTAGCTGTGTTCACTTGCAATAAATGTATAACTAGTGGTATCATTGAAGAGTAAGTTTAAGTCAACAACTGTTCTACCATATCCGGTGGCCTGCTTAAATCACTAAGCTACCAGAATTTCCATACATCAAAATGCTTAAACTGTTTTGCACTTAACATTTTAACATGCAGTTATACCTGATGACCAATATAGGAACACGCGCGCATATTTTATTAGTTTTCCGCTGTACTCTATGCAATTTTCTAAGGAATTGAAGAAAAAATGTTCAGAATTGGTTTACCCTTCGTATGGCCAACAGCTCTACGACAAATGATGTACTTCAGATTATTGCTTTACAAGTAAATTCTGTATGAACAGGAAATATTTTATAACTAAATACGCCGAAAATTTCTGTAATATAGGTTCCCTTATTGTTTGAAATAAACAACCCTCTTTACACTTGTTAAATTGACATTCTACTACCTTCTTCTCACTCAATAACAATTTTGACCTCATCAAATTTATAACCCTGTCTTCCTTTGTGCCGTTGAGTACTACGTGATTTGTAACTTTTATTTTTATTTTTAATTCAACTTCTAAGTAATTATATCAATTATGTCACCCCTCTATTACTCAACAATAGACTACTAAACATTTCTGCTAACTGTAAACACAACTGTGCAACCTGTGAAGATGATTTCGTCAATAAAGAAAATTTTCTTCGCGTTAACTGTTTTTTATTTTCACCATAAATGGAAGTGATCAACAGAATAAGAATAATTAATTAAGCTCTCTCGTATGTAACTTTATCCTTGTTTAGAAAGTAAACAGACAGGCTGGCATAACTCATTGTTTCATGAAGGTATTAATCATGTAACTATATGAGAATTTACAGATCGGCATACTTTTCGTGTATATTTTCTTACTAACCGTAACAAATCTGATTCTTTAGTATTTTGGCCACAGTTTGTGACTGGTTTATATTACCGCACTGTATGTCTCAAAGAGGATTATGAAATAATAATTATGAAGTGTGCTAACATAATATATACATGTTATAAAATATCTTGGATGCCTTTATTCATGTAAAAACTTTGCAGTCAGTCTAGAATATAGGATAAAAGGTATCAGTTAGATCCAGTGAAAAAAAAGAAATTAATTCCTGTACATAATTTGATAGTGCAGTAATTTTAAAATATTTTATCAATTTTTCAAGCTTAATTTGTTTTGCGGAGAAATTTCCAAGTCAATCTATGTCTTCACCTACAGCCCTAATGAAGCTGTTTTACACTATAGTTCTGATGGATGGAATAAGATTCACGCTAAAGTGAAATGCATACTAAGTGAAACTTCAACGTTAAATCCTTAAATACACCAGAATTTTCGAGTACTCAGCAATTCTGATGTCAAGAAGTCTTATCAGAGAAAAATAAAATCTGCATGAACTACGTGCAAAGCGCGCTCATATTTCAGTTAGCTGTTGACAGAGGCCACCAGTAACAATAGAATTGTATATTTGTGAGGTAGATTTGTGGCTCAGTTGGGATTGTTTTAGTGTTGTTGCGTTTTCTCAGCTGGATAGTTTGAATGCTAAATTAGCTGTAAATATTTTGTCCAAGTGGACTATGAAGGCTTCATAATTAAGTCATCTAGCTTTGAAAACACAAAAAAATTGTAATTATAACTTGTTAATTTTTAACCCATCTTGGTGTCCTGTTATCTTGATTAAGACTTAAATTACCTGGTGACTCAATGATTTGTCCAAATGAAGGGACTGATCTAATACTGAATTCAACACACCAAAATATCCAGCTGATCATTCGAAAAAACTGTTCCTAGGCTGAGAGGACAAAGAGGACAGACTGAGAAGGTAAATATTTATTTCTTCAGGAAAAAGGTAATATGATCAGAAAATATAGGTGATGATATGGCAGTTTCACATAATGCAAAAATTAACAGTTCACCCATAATCCCATCTTTTGAACGACTTAGCAACATTTTTACACCGTCTGTCATTTAAGGGAAATTAGCATGTGTCAATAAAAATAAAAGGATGTAAATATTTTTCCAAGCTGGCATTGAAGTCTTGTTTACAAATGACATGGGAGACTGTAATCCATATTGCCTCTTTCTCCATCTTAACACCAAGTATTACATTATGACATGGGCTATTTCGGCCTTCAGAGTTAATGCATTTAACCAAATTTCTATGTACAACGCTTATACTGGCCGTGATATTACCCTAAGTCAATTAGAAAATTACTAGGTGTATGTTCAATAGAAAAAATGTGAAAACTATGGATAACGTGGATAGAGAGGTTAATAACTGTATCCTTGTTCATCGAATACTATACCCAACACGTCCAACAGGAATGACTCATCACTCATACCGGAAATATGGAAAATACTACTACCAATCAAGTCAAGCGATGAAAAATAATGGAATTATATAAACGAAGTTAGAAAGTTGTGTGTGTTTTGATATGATTATGAGTGGTAATGATAAATTGTGCTCGAAACTTTGTCATCAGTAATTATTACTGTATAACACTGTGATACTTTATCAAAATAAATCTTACCCATAATGGAACGTCTCACAAAGTCGAATATATCATAATCGGAAAATTATGTCACACCTTTCAATCCGTTGACAATGTGTAAAGATTACCAAATCAGACATAAGCATAATAAACACGACATTTTTCACTACACATGCAAGAATGTATTCTTTCATAACGTAACAGCTAATTAGTAACAACCAGTATACTCCTGGATTAAGGTTTCTGCCTATTTTCAAGAATTTATTGTTAAAATCAACTGAATCTCACTCCACTATGGATAAGATTTTATTTTGATAAGTCATACAGTGTTGTACAGTAATATTAACTGATGACGCTTCGAGCATAAACTATTGCTCTACTTGATATGATTATGAGCAATAGTTTATGCTCAAGACGTCATCAGTTATTATTACTGTATAACACTGTATGACTTATCAAGATAAAATCTTATCCATAATGGAGTTAAGCTCTACCACAGTGCCCAAGTTTTATACTTATATCAACTGAATCTCAGTTATTTTCCTGTCCTTGAAAATTAAATCTGATAACATCTAGTTACAATATTAGAAATATTTTCATTTGTCTACAAATTCGTAAACACCCGGAAAAAATTGTCATCGATGAGTACTGGTAGTGTTTTTTTTCACTTCACATATGAAAACATCTTATCACTGTCAACATCACCTGGAGACAAAATTCCCAAATACTCACTTGACATTGAAGTTGACATTAGAGATAATGTCCGAAGTAACAGTGAATGTTATGCAATAAGATCTACCAGCTCAGAGGTCACAACAACACCAAACAGATTTACCTGAGATACAAATTTACTGCATTATTTCAGAATATTAGTATCGGTGGGCATAAAATGTGATGAAAGCAAGAAAGTATATATATATATATATATATAGCTTTCAATCTACTGATTTGTAAGGAAATGAAAGGGAAACATTTCAAGGTTATGGAATCTTTATTTAGATCCAGCAGCACCTCATCGCATCGCATTCCGTTGACAAGTTTCTTACTTAGTGATTGAATATGGATAGTAAATATTATGGAAATGGGATACTAATTCTGTACTATGTGTTAAGATAATGTCGACAATAAAGCTAATATCACCAATATTTTTATCATGGTTGTAGTCCTGAGACTTAGTTAAATTTATCTTATTATTATTCCATTGGGTTCCAAGTGGAACATAGGGCTTCAACAACACATCTCCACTTTCTTCTATTTTCCGCTGTCCTCTTAATATAGGTCCACGGTTGTCCGTGGTCTGGTCCCCTCCATGTCACCCTCCCACCGACGACCCACTAGTCGTCTCCCATTCGAATTCCACCCATGAGATGGCCTGCATTGCGCGCAATGTCGTTCGACGGCCTCCTCACTGCATGCCCAATCCACCCTTATTTTTTCCTAAATTTTTGTTGAGCAATAGGTTCTTGGTTAGCTTGTTCACATGATATTTTGTTGCTAATTCTCGCTGGCCGGCCGGCCATTTCATCTTTAGCGTGTAACCAGAGAAGCTGACAGCTGTTGATAAAGTTCTATAACTTGCTGGAAATGTTTCTCGTGGCACGCAGTGCAAGTTTCTGATACATATAGAAGAAGTGATTGACTTCGCGTATGTGTCGGAAATCCGAATATTGTTCTTACAGCTGGCTGAGTGCGGAAGATTTCCAAATTTGTTTCAGGTTGATGAGAGTGTATCTTAACTTTCCGATTCTGGCCAGTTGGCTTTGTCGTCTTCATCCGTTCCGGCTGCCTTTGGTTGCTTAAATAAGTGAAAAAAGTAACATCTTTCAAGTTTCTCCAGTTTATTGTGATTGGTGCTGGTCGCTGTTGCTTTTGGTGGTGGTTGGTTATCTTCAACACCCCCGTCTTCTCCCTATTTACCTTGGGTCCTGCCTTTGCTGCCTATCTCTTCAGCCTATTGCTTGATTTCCACCTACAAGTCTTCAGGTTTGTTTGACACTGAACACAGGTCATTCATACGTGAAATCCAGAACTTTTAGAGTCTTCTTATCGGTGGTCCAGCGTACTCTTGTCTTCTCACTCCCAAATCACAGTCTGACGCATAATCCAGTCCTCCACAATTAGGAATATCATCAGTGATAATAGTTGGCAGCCAGCCTCATTTTACTCCTTTATTCACTTCAAACGCGTCGCTGAGTTTTCTGTCGTAGACCACCTAACACATGGCAGGCATTGTCATATAGCTAAGGTTGAATAAGATTGATACGGATTTGGACACTGCACTCCATAGTGTTGAAGTAATTTCCAAATTGCTTTTCTGTCAACGCCGTCAAAGGCCTTTTTTATGTCAATGAAATTGATGACTGCTGTTCTATGCTTAGTTCAACGATGATGACCCTCATAGCTGCAATCTGATCAGTACATGACTTGCCTTTCCTAAATCCAACTCGTTCTGGGCGGATTTCTGTATGCAGTGTATCTTTTATTCTCCCCAAGATGACGCGACTTAATATTTTACTTGATGTAGGTGAAAAGGAGCATAACTTGGCGCCGGTTCTTGTAGAGTGAGGTTTAAGCCGATGTTCTGTCGTAGTTTGAAAAGGCAGCCAGCCCTTTTTCCAATCAGTAGGCACCTTTCCTTCCTTTCAAATCTTTTGCAATAAGGGCATCAGCATATCTGCTGCAGTCTGTGGGTCCGGTGCTTTGTGAGGAATTCTATCTGGTCCTACTGCCTTTCCAACTGGAACCCAGTAGCGTGGTTACATCCATGATTTCTGCTTTTGTTCAGGGATTGGTGTTCACTGGCAGTTCTACGCAAGCTGCCTTTTGTGGTACTTCTGGATCAGTCGTAGGTGGTTGTCTATTCAAGATTCTTTGGAAGTGGTCAGCCCGTCGTTTTATTTGTATGTCACTCCTCTTTGTAAATTAGGTTCCCTAAAATATCTTTCATAGGTTTCCCTTAAGTTGATCTCTTCCCAGATAGAGACCTGCGCCATGCCTGTTCTGCTTCAGTGGCCAGTATGTTGTAGAATTGTCTTTTGTTTTTCCTAGCACTCTTCTTCCCATTTTTATTCATTGCAGTGTACATTGAGCTGAAATTTTTCTGTCGTGCATCTTTGCATTGAATCATCTTCTCTTTCACAATCCTCCTCTCTTCTATTCTATCAGCTTCCAGGTTGGTGTCCATTGAGAGCCATTCCTTGTCTTGTCTCTTCAGTTTTCCTAGAACAGTTGTACACGTTTCTTGAACGTCACCTTCTGATTTAGTCGAATACAAGACATATATTTACTGGCTCTAGTTAGAACAGCATACCACCTTTTCACGGAAAAACTTTACATACTTTGTCCTGCAAATCATGAACGCAGGCAGTATATGACTGAAAATAGTGGCCGCAGAAATGTTGCAATTTTATCCTATACTGAACCTTGAAAATTTACTTCCTCTTTTCGCCCAATTCTCATACAAATTTCATCCGCTGAGTTGAAATGAAAGAAAAAAAGTTAACAATGACTGATTTATTAATTTGGCCCTTGACGGGAAATTATTCTGGAACTATCCCATCCATTTCTTATAAATACACGAATGTACAGCCTGGTTGATGACTTCGTTGAAAAGAAAATTTTCTTCGCTACAACTATCTTTGTATTATTCCTTATTATGAGATAGTTGATTACTCAATAGGTAATCGCGTATTGTACCGGAAAAGACACAGAACTACAAATATTTAGTAAATCTTTCTTATAGTTCAATACCCCAAAGAAGATGTCTGTGGGACAATAGAATTTGACATTTATGCTTATCGCAAAGAAATAAAGGTTTAAAAGACAGATAGATAACACGCATATATGTGACTAGCACACATGAACACACGTATACACATATAGCGAATACCGAAGTATAGTAAACCATCAAATAGAGGCTATTTCAAGGCATCGTCGCAAACGGTTTTTGACCTGTCTTCACTTAAGCTTGGCTTTGTATCATAATATTTCTTAGAATTAACCTTTAACCATATGCGGAAATACAGTCATTAATAATTCCTGACCACTTATATATTTATCATTTTTCAATCAGATTTTCACCACTATGAGTGAGTGAGATTTCCTTGTTATTTCCTCTCTGTCTGTCTCTCTCTACATATATTTGTATAAATGTATATATATATATATAATTAGATAACCTTTGAATACATAATAAATCTTATCTTTCCAATATTTAAATGAAATGCTAATTAAGTAAGACTGGAATCAAAATACACAATTTACCCTGTTGTTATTGTTGGTTCTTTTTGTGGAAATTAAAATGTTCAGTAATAACACAAAACGCCTTTTTATAAATCTTTTTGTTGTTGCGTAATTCAATGGCATTACGCAGAACATAATTCCGAAAGGTAATGAATATTTAGTCAGACTGTTTGGCTATAATGTATTTCTTGTTGACTGATCTATACTGGGAGGAAATGCCTCATCTCTGTTGACATGTCAGCTCCTGGATTGGTTTCTTCGACGAAGTCTAAAGATTGATATGGTGTTAGGTGGTCGTGATCATAGGTTTCGTGCTTGCTGGCACTCATCTGCAAGAAATATCTTGGGCCTCGAAAGAACTGAATCCCACTTTGCAGACTGAAACCAGGTCACCCAGTGATGCAGTCACAGAAATTACCCATGAGGTATTCGAGCTAATGGCTGACTTTCTGCTTGACTGTAATGAATAGATTTATCGCTCATTAGGGGTTAACTGATGTTATGTCTCTAGTCCTTTGTATTGGTTCTGGCTGAATTACATCAGTTACGTTCGTTTGAGGGCCAGCAAGCTAGGTGATTCATTATCATGGCGTTATTTGAGATGATGAGAATTCTCTGAAGAATCATTGGAGTGTGTTTCATCCTACTTTGGGACTCGTTAACTTGACACACCTTCCTCTACAATGAGAGATGTTTTCACAGAGACTTGAATCCGGCGCGTATCACTTCAATCTATTGATTTCAAAGATGGGTCAACGCAAGTGATTTTAGAAAAAACGTCCACGGATTTTTGTCACTCACCTCCAATTGCTTCTTTATGTTTGTTAATATAACCAAAATGTGCTATCTTATTTGCAAATATCAGTCATTAATAATTCCATTCACCTTACAGCAGCTTGCCAAATATTTACAGGATAGTTAGTTATTCTTGTTTTCAAACACGTAATCCGTTATTATTGTTTTAACCTACTAACAAAAACAGTGCTCGACAACGGATAAAATTAAATTTCACAACTAGAAATGGTACAGTTATAAAGCAAATGCTCATGGCAACTGTCAACCTTCCTTCAGCTCAGCATATATCGCCAGACCTTTCAGTATGATGTTATATACTGCTGACTGATATAAGTAAATGGAAATCACCCAAGTCAATCTGGAGTGTCTGATAGGCGTAAGAAGCTGATCTCAACACTTGACAGTAGTTTTGCTCATTTTTTGTTTGGATCATCGATGGTGTACTACAAATGGCTCAGATCATAGGATTGTATCTGCTCAAACCTTATAATTTGACGGGATTTCGCGCTAGTTGGAGACATATTTGTTCTCTCTAAACGAATCAAGGAGTGTGTTGAAAGCTATTCAAAAATACACGTATGTACCGAACAGTCTTCAAGGTATAACTGAGTAAATTTGAAACACTATGCTCTGTGGAAAACCAGGTATTCCAATGATTTAAGCGGACGGTTATTCAAGAACTATTCGAGGTTGTTCAAAGTTAATATTACTCAGACATGATTTCGGGTTTGAATAAATATTTAGTGTAACCAATGTGGTCGCTGTTCAGTGTGCACTATGACTTTATGATTCATTCTCCTGCCCAGTTAAAATCTTATATCCTTAAATTCAGAAGAACATCTCACACTTTGAAAGTTAGTATCTTTATACAGAGATCTGAGTTCTGACGAACAATACAACTAGAGAAACTTGATTTTTATCAAAGTTAAAAATAGACTTTGGCTTTTATAATGGAATGAATGAAACTAGCCTACAGATTATTGATAATTAACTAAAACATTCTAATCTAATCCTACCTTCCTCTTAACTTTTTCAGCTAAAGATTTACATTAAAAAGTATACGTGCATTTGATGTTCGTCTCTGAAGACTGAGAAAATTAATTAGCTGCTTATTTTGCCATGTGTGAACACGTCATCTTGACAACAACAGATGTATTACTTAGCTAAAATATAATCTGTATTTCTGTATTTCACGGAGTAGCTGTTTGTCAGAGGACTGACTTTATATCATATGAATCTGCATTTATTGGCTGAGCTGCATTTCACTGTGTATTTCATGTTTAGATTGGTCCATATTTCAAGAATATGACAAGAAGCTTTAGCATGTTTAAACAATATAATGCACTTTCAAACACTTTGACGTTTCAAGTCGCTTTACTATGAAACTGTGTGAAAGTTTAACAGTTAACTAAGTAAGCAATTCTAGTAATTAGAGAGTAAATGACAAATCATTTGGCAATGAAGGTATAAAACTAAATCATCAAAATCTTAATTGTAAGGGCAACCTATTCTGATTTAACTATAATATGTTTATTTCTTGATTTTTAAAGCTCTAGCTAACTTATGATTACAACGCTCTTTGAATCTCTTTAAGTGACACATTTAAAGAAATTTTATAACCGCTTCTGAGTATTATGTCTGACATTTGAGGTATTGAAGGTTTCCGTGTGTTTTCTAACATTAGTTTTACTTTAGAGGAGTTATGAAAACCAGTCGTAGTATTGGAACACTTCATTGAAATTTCGTATTGCCTTTAATGCACTCATAAAATCTGACACTGAACTGACCCTTTTGCTAGTTTACGGAATACAGGTATTTTGACCTGAAAATAGTTTTCTGTTTTTTGCAATCTCTGAAGGCTTATGAATCGACTTTTATTCATTACGCTACACTGCGCATTCCTTTCCATAAAATACCTAAATTAATGAAAAATACGTAATTACCAATAATTATTCAGTTTTTTGCATTCGCCTTACTTTTCGATAAAACAGCAGTAGGCTTGAAAGTCCTCCTATTCAAATGCGAATACAGGCAAGTGTCGTTTAATTTCACACAAAGTATTAAGGACACAGGCATAAAATAGAACCACACAAAAATGGGGGGATTTCTCACAAACTGGAAGATATGCAAGTGAAAAGCAACAGGTTGGCAGAAGAAGCATCAGAGACAGGACTTCAGGTGAACGTAATGAAAACAGAGGTGAAGATTCCTGGTCAACAGCAACAACAACAGATGACAGACAACAATCAGAATAAATGGGAGAAATCTAAAAGAAGCAACCTCCTTTACCCACCTGGGAAGCATCATTTCAACTACAGGCGGATGGAACTGATTAGGATAATAAAGTGAGGATCGGGAAAGCAAAGCAAGCTTCTATTACTCTCAAGTCTGCGTGGAGATCAATATCCCTCAGCATGAAAAATAAGATCTGGATTTCCAACTCTGCTGTGAAGTCAGTGCTACTATACGGATCTGAGACTCGGCGTGTCACGAAGGGTAAATTGTACAAACTACAAACCTTCATCAGCAGCTCTCTTTGCTCAGTACTTCACTCATGATCAAAATTCCAGAAGAGATCAGCAACAGGGATCTCTGGGAACGAATCAACCCAACAGGAACCAGTTGTGCAACAAATATGCGGAAAGAAATGGAGGTGGAATGGCGTACTCTGAAGAAATGAACCATCAAGTTAAATCACACGCCAGGCTCTCTCTCGAGTGGAACTCGACTTGGAAGAGGCGAGTTGAAAGTCAGAATCAGGGTGACATGGAGAAGGTCATACGAAGAGGAGATGAAAGTACATGGGCAGAGCTAGTGACAGCCAGCTAAAAACGTTGGTGGAGAACCGAACGCAATGGAGGCATGCGCTGAAGCTCTCTATCGTCCCCCTAGGAACTAAAGGAGATTATAATAGTAAGTCAGTCAATGAACATTGATTTGAGGTCTTGGAACAAAAGACTTCTACTACAGATAATTATGAGTATTCTGGACCCAATAATCTAGTATCCTATATAACACACAGGCGTGTGGTGCGTCTGAGATCAGTGACTGAATTCCTATTTATTTATATTTACGATGACCATCAGTAATTTGAAAGGATATTATGATTATTTCGATGTCGATGAAAGCAAGAACCGATATCATTTAGAGAGTAAGTAGAATTAATAAGTGCTAGACAACTGTATCATCCCAGTCTCAGAGTATTTAGCATTACTGTCCACTGTTCTTTGGTTTTAAATAATTTCACAGTTAATGTCGGCCCATGACGAAATTTATACTGAAAAAATTCAAAATCCCCAACAAAACCAAAGGTTTGAATAATACGTGCATATTTAGCCAAAGTTATATATATTTTTTCGATAAATATTAGGGTACACCATATTACTTGTCAATGTTGAAGGGAGGAAAAGACGCATTCAGCTTTTTACTAGAGTTTTTTGCCACTTTTCTACTGCATTTATCAATCAATAATTTATCACATGATTTCTGATTATTCTGTGATTTCAGTTATCTCTCCGCATAAACATCAGACCAGTTTAACCTTGATGTATCAATATAGTGAGATGGTAGTCATTTAATTTAGGGTATTATTTCATCGATAACACGTGCTGAGGAACTCATCCGCCATATTACTACTATCTATTAGTTATTTAATACAAAACAAACTAGTAAATTTGTAACTTGTTTGTTCTATCGTACACTTATTGAGTTTAGGCTTGGTACAATGTTGACTGAAAGGCTGTGACATTACAAATCAGATAATTCTTATTCGCGACACAATTTAATTTATCAGATAGGCAGTGTTTTACGTTATGTGACACAAGTGCTGTGTTTTGCAATGTTTTTTCATCTCTATTGTGTTTTTCTGCAGTTTTCAAATCAATGTGATATGTGTAACCGTCTAATCTTTATTCATTATTATTCACTTTGGTTTCACATTTTGCGATGCATAATGAAATGGATTGACAGGGAAACATAATAAATTCATTGTTGTTTATATATATGCTTCTTAACAAAGTGGATTATAGTAGAACTGTAATGTATATAGTTAGAAATTCTTTGGTTAACGTGACTTGAAAAAATAAGTTCAGAGGAGCAAACCCCATAAGTAAAGAGGACTCTAAGTTTTCATCAGTACGGGAGTGAATAACAGTTGGCATCACACTGTGTTCCTAATTTAGACGACATATGTTTGTGATGATATTAGATTGTTGGAGGCAATCGGCAGGAAGCCTTGGACCTAGGTTTCGTGATAGTTGGCACTCGTCAGCAAGGCGTATCTGCATCCTTGAAGGAACTCATGTCCCTTCTGAGATTCGAACCCGCGTCACCCAGTGCTGCAGTCAGAGACGTTACCACTGAGCTATTCGGGCTCGCGATTGACCTCCTGTAGGACTGTGGTGGATATTTTGATTTGACACTAGTAACTAGTGTTATGCGTCTAGTCCTCTCTTTGGTGCAGACTGAATTCTATCAGTCAAGTTGTAATGTGGCCACCATTCTAGGTAGCTCGCCATCACGGTGCACATTGTTTGTGATGATATTAGATGGTTGGAGGCAATCGCGGGTGACGCGGGTTCGAATCTCAGAAGGGACATGAGTTCCTTCAAGGTTACAGATACGCCTTGCTGACGAGTGCCAACTATCACGAAACCTAGGTCCAAGGCTTCCTGCCGATTGCCTCCAACCATCTAATATCATCACAAACAATGTACACCGTGATGGCGAGCTACCTAGAATGGTGGCCACATTACAACCTGACTGATAGAATTCAGTCTGCACCAAAGAGAGGACTAGACGCACACACACTAGTTACTAGTGTCAAATCAAAATTAGACGACAAATCTTATATTTTAGGTATTACATCTGATATAAGGCAGTGTTAAATGAAATGGATGATTGTGGAATTGGGGGCTAAAAGATGTTATCCAAACAAGATACTATTATGTCAATACACTAATGATATGAACAACAATTCAGTACTGCCTAACTTTTGTGCTACTTAAATTCTCATTATCAAAAAGTACGATTCAGGATATAGTGAAACTTACATTTAAAATGCCTTTATATAGTTGCTATCACTGGAATCAAAGAAAAGCATATTTCCCTGTTTGGAATTCTCCAGCTTAGGGGTGTTCTACACAAACAACAACCGACACCTATTGCACAATAAATAACTTTCGTAATCAGGTGAAAGAAAAGTGCTGGTTTGGAGTCGTAGAAGGGACATTATCTATCTCCGGTGACACAGCACAATCAGTTCATTCAGTATTGTACAGACCAAAAATATTCAAAAGAAAAAGAAGATAAAATTAACACCATTCACAAAATAAATTGTATGAAATGCGATTAACATTACACTGGTCAAAGTCGGCGTCCCCTTCCTGCGCTAATCCAAGATCATTAATCAGCTGTAAAAAGGCGCTCTATAAATTCTTTAATATCGTTGCATGCAGACAACTATGGACACCAATTTGAACTAGTAGAATGTAGGGATTTAAAATATATGGAGCTCCAAAAGTGCCAGGTAATTTTTACAAGCCTGATATTCAAATAAATTAGCTATTGACAAACACATTACTATAGAAAAATTCTACCAACTAATAAAAAATAAATCACATGACATGAAAGTTCCAATTCCAAGTCAATTAAAATGATCAATAGAAACGTAAATCAACAATCAGTCACCACAACGATTGTCACGACACACAAATAAATACCATGTACATAGAGAATTCAATTAAGTTCATTTCATACTGAAACTTGCATTGAAGATGTTGTCTAGAAGGACAACGACAGCGATGCAATTAAATCATCCGGCTTAGAGAACACAACAGAGTGCAAATCATCCGCCTGAATTACAAATCTTCTCCATAATGTCAAGAGCTAATTGCAGCTGAAATCGTTAGTTGCATTCAGAGAAGAGAAGTGTGAGTGAGCGAATTCATCCAGTCACAAGTCATACGGTAGAAGAATAAGATTTGTAAACCATCATTATTGAAAATAAAATATAGTAATAGAATATAATAACTCAAAGTGAATCAAAACAAGGTTGAACAATGAATAAGGAAGAGTGAATAAGTCTTGTGAATCACACCATAAAATGAAATCTAAAAGAAAAAAGATCGTACAAATCCTTTTTGGAAGCAAATCTCTGGCTTTATGCTATGCATAGCAAAATCTTCTGTTACACGAAGCAAATGTAACCAAGCAACTATTGGTAGATTTTATTGGACCTCCTAGATGACACCGAAAGATGTTTCAGCAACTGCGTGGTCCACTATAGTTTGCAATAAAAGTAAATTCATGCCCCTTCTCTCTCCTTTGTTCAGTCAAGCCTGGATTTTCCGTTGTAAGCGGCGAAATATGCTTCTAGATGAATGTACTAGTTACCTAGTTCCATGAGAAGAGATAAACATAAATTCACATGGAATTCTACATTCGTGGTAATGTTTGCTTACCATAAAGGTGCACTACTTGTTGGCCTGGGTAAGTTGTTCACAGAGTGACAAGAAAAGATATTTCTATTAATTACATCATTAACTGGCTTCACCCGGCGTGACACTTCTTTAGGCACCTTTTTGTATTCTTTAATTCTTAAACATAGCTTACCGTTGCCTTTGATAAAAATAACTGAGTATTTATTCTCAACGAAAGTTTCTTTAATTTGTCTGGCTTTTGAATAAAAAATTGTCTGGACAACAGCTGAGAGAAAAAGGATTAAACTTCTTTTTTTGCCATCAGGAATAAAACTAATATCATTCTGCTTTAAAAGCTTTCATACAGAATAATAAGTTGAAGGTGAGTACAGTGTGTCGTGTGTGAAAAGGGCCTATTTGAATTTTATTACATTAATTTATCTTACTATTTGGATGAATAAAACTGAGCATCTCTGTATTCAACAATCTTAGTATGCTGTTTGTTGATCTTTGCATTTCCTTTGATTGATTATTTTGAACCGAAATGTTCCTTTTCTGTTAAAATTTCAGCTCCTAGGAAGGACGCTTCGACGATGCTGAAAGACTGATGTGCTTGCAGTGACCAGCAGTGGGATCCAAGATGAACATTTCATCCCACTTAGCAATTGTCAGATTGATATACCTGCATATCCAGTGAGTGATGTTGTTCTAACTGAGACATTAAATGCAAAACTCAACATAAAAACATATAATAACTGATGCTCATGGCATGAGAGTTACCACTTGTGGCCCTAATGGCCTAGTAGATAAAACTGTAGCATTTGAAACGTTTGAGTTTCAGTGGGAACGGCATAAATTCACTGGGAATGCTGGCACATTTTGTTGGCGAGTCCTAAATGGGATAAATGCGCATCTACTACTAGTCACTATCAGTCAAAATAATCTCAAGATACACATAAATTAAGTAGTATTGTTACTCCCGAGTTGTTTACTGCTTTTCACATATGTATATTTATTACAAAAACAACTGGAATGACATACACATGTTTAATGATGTAATCTAATAGGTGTATTATAAGTGCATATGAGCTAAATTTAGATCCTGATAAGATGAACTAGATTTTCTACCAAAAAATTTGAAAAACAGTAGAAGAAAATAAAATATTTATATGTCCAAACTATTAATGTATTAATTTCAATAATTTTTTTTTTAACAACTTGTCGATTACTGTCAGACATAAAAGTACAATTTCCAAAAACATCTTACTGATATGTTTATCATTTAAACATCTAACCAACTGGTTTATGTAATTCACACAAATGTGCACACACACACACAGAGAAAACTGTAAAAGAAAATTATTTCTTAATGCATAAGTTAATTAAGATGAAATCGTAATTCATGTTCCAGTTTTATTTTATTTCTTTGCATTGGATTCTGCTCTTAAAGGTTCCAAGTGTATTATTATCAACATCATATTTACATATTGGTGTTAAGAAAAATTACACAGATGGTCGAATTACACTCTCACGTGTATGTAGAAATTAGTTGTGTTTATTGCTGATGTTGTTATTGTTATTTTTTCGCCTACTGTCATCACGTTTTCACCTATCATCATTATTATTTTTGGAATACTTTAATCTTTTCTTGATATGTAATCACGTTAACATTGTAAAACACACGCATATGTATTAAATTTGTTTATTTTTGTTGTTTTTTTTGAATTGTTTCAAACAAAACATTTTCAGCCTAATTGCATAACAGTGTCATCTTCTTAAAATAATTCCATATGGTTAATTTACATTTATAAAATACAGAGTGATTGAAATCATGGAGAAGATTTGTAATTCAGGCGGATGATTTGCACTCTGTTGTGTTCTCTAAGCCGGATGATTTAATTGCATCGCTGTCGTTGTCCTTCTAGACAACATCTTCAATGCAAGTTTCAGTATGAAATGAACTTAATTGAATTCTCTATGTACATGGTATTTATTTGTGTATCGTGACAATCATTGTGGTGACTGATTGCTGATTTACGTTTCTATTGATCATTTTTATTGGATTAATAATAATAATGACATCTTTATTCTGGAGAGTAGTTATAAAATGTACAGAATTTTCAGAGGAGTTTATTGCGTGATATTTTCCCTTCGTACAATTTATTCAAGTGAAGTATTAATTGACAGTATATCCTGTGACACAATGCCCTCTGAGCTGAAGCACCAACCATTCCATTTTGATATATTTTTTTTGTCTACTTCAAGAAATCCACGATATCTGGTTGAAAGCTGATTGTGATATGTTTAGAAGTACAATTCGAGGACATAACTGAGGAACAGCAATGCCATGTATTAGAAGAAGTTGCCACATACAATCAGCCATTCTTCAAGTTTAGCCGTAACTTGCGAGTTAGAAACTCGTATAGATTTTAAATACCGACAAGAGTAGATAAAGTCATTAGAGGTCGCGTCTCAATCGATTGAACCATATCGAACGAGAGAAAATACATACAAAAGAGGATGGAAGTTTTTGGTAGCTCCACTTTTAAGCAGACCGCCAAGAGGAATTTGAACTTTCTTGTCAAGTAATTTATTTTTTATCAATTTTTACATTTTTTTGTGATAAAAAGTTTGCTAATCACTGATCCACCTAAATATCAGGCTTCTAGAAATTCCCTGACATTTCTGGGGTTCCGTCTACTTAAAATTTCTACATTCTCTTAATCAAAGTTTTCGTCTAGAAGGATGACGAAAGTTTCTCAATAAAATTAATTAGCTCAAAATCATAATTAATTCAAACTAGAGACTACCTCACATCAGTCAGTCTTGACTTAAATAGTGATAATTTCCTGTAAAGAAAGGAAACAGACACCCAATCGAGTGAAGGGACTCTTTCCAGTGCTTTGATTAACTAACGATGTACAGTTTCTCAGGAATTAGGTCATACATAGTGACTATCAAAATCTGTTGAGGTCGTTGAGTGTTAATCCAATTCTGATGGGGTTCCGTCCGGAACACTGGGCTTCAGCACCAAATTTTCACTTTAATTCGTCCTCTGAAGTGGTTTTTAGCTGGCTAATTGATTGGTCATAAGCTTTAATTTCTTCTTCCCATGATCTCCTGCATGTCTTACTTGAACCACAGCGCAACTCTCAGTTCCCTTATTCGGGTTCCATTAGGGGGACTACTTGGAGCGTGATGTCACTCAGCACTTTCATCAGCACAAAGCCAATCCATCTCTATTTTCTTCTGCATATATTTGGGCGGTCGTTATAGTAAAGATGACTAACTATAGACATGAGATTATGTAACATGACAAAATACCTGGGGCGAAAATTATTAATAAAAAGCATAGAAATAAAAAGTGCCCGTATTAGATAAGATGTGAAAGGAATATTTTGTTTTTCTTTGTTTACTGGATATTAAATATTGATTCATTATGGATGTGAAGGAAAGAGCTCTTAAAAAGGTTTCTTAAATATGAAGATTTTTGGCTTTTCGATTTTCATGGCTACTGCTTCAATAATAGGTAGGAAGTGATAACGGTAGCAAATGTAAACGTGAATGTCAAGACTGACTGCGTTTAAGCATGAAACTCTGCACAGAAGAGCAGCAGTTTAAGTTGTCAAGCTCCACATAGTACGCAAAGGTTGAGAAAAGAAAGAAAAATGGGGTTTCGAGAAGCTATAATGATCAGTAGTGTGGGGGAGGAAGAATAGTAACGTACAAAAGCATGATGCAAGAGTATTCTTTCTTCACCAAAGAAAAAAAACAAAATTGGCTGAATCCGTCACAATGAGAAAACTCAAACCATATTTATGTTTACAGAAAGAAACAGTGATTCAACTTAGTTCACCCTGATAACAATTTTTTCAATTATTGCATAAATGTGTATGTTTCGTTTTTGATATTTTACCATTCTTATCATTGCTGTTATCACTGTTTTTTCTTACCCACTAATCATAACTTACATAAATGATTCTTAATTTCTTTCGAATGTTGACTCGCATACTGTAATATAATCTTTTCTGTCCTGTATTTTGCTGGTCCATAAGGGATTTTATGGTCGAGTCAACTATCGAAACTTCTTGAATATACCTTCAAGCTTATGATAAATGAACACTTTCTTTTTTTCAATATAGAAAAAACCTCCATTCAGACATTTAGAAAGCAGAAGGATTGAACGAATGGTATACGAGCGTGCCTTCTAACTGAGAAGTAAACATTTCTTCGCTAAGTCCTTCTAATTTCCTTTTTGTGCAATTTGCAGTTCATTACAGTTCACTCATTGCTGTCTCCCTAAACTACGACCTTCCCGCCAAACTTCTACTAAGAAGATTTTTAAAAACTGTATTTTTTTTATTCTGTGAATATTGGGCGTATTTTAGGCTGTCTACGTTTGAGAAGAGAAGCCTCAAAATAAAATGTGCATATTTTAAAATTGCAAACTTTTTTCTTCTTGTTTCGACAAAAATGATAAAGATAACATGCTGTATGAATGTTAATTTTAACCCAGCTGTATTAGGATATATTTCATCAGCAACTAAATGTAACATAGATTGTTATGTCACACCTCACAGAGATCAGTTCTGTGATGCTGTTGAGATGTATACCTGCGATTTCTCAATGTATCGTTAAAATCTGTATAAAATATATTCATATTTATAAGTTTTTGTACATTTACAAATTTTCCTTAGCATTTATTATTTAAGTAAATTACGAAACTTGTACACTTTGTTTCTAGATAATAAAATTGACAATAAAATATCTGTTAAGAGATGCCTATTATAAATTTTATATACTGATTAATCAACAATGAATGTTTTCTCAGCTAGCATCTTCTTCTTCTTCGAGTTCTTCAGTTATATACATCTATAACACTTAAGGGATAATGGTTATTGACAACATTAATGCTTATTTTTTTAAAAAACATCACTGAATGATTTGGGTAAATAATCGAAGATACATATAGGAACACATTTTCCCTAGGTTACAATTGCAAATATTTGTATATCATAATATGCCTATATATAGTGCTGGGATAAATGACGGATATACAAGTGTATATATATTATTGTTTCCTTAGGTTCTAAATGGAACATAGAGCTTTGACAGCACATTTCCACTTTGTTCTATTTTTTTACCGTTCTCTTTAGTAGGCTCCGCGACTGCCCATAGTCTCTTATTTCCTCCTTGTCAACCTCGGACGCGCCACTAATCGACTTCCGCTTGGGTTTCACTCAAGGGTCTGTCTGACGATATTATTCGATGGTCTTACCAGCTTGTATCCTATCCTTATCTATTTTCTTCTGCATATTTCTTAGTTCGTTCCGAGAGTTTCTTGTTGTTCAAGAGTAATGTTCACGTTGAATTTTACTGAGTCTGATAACAAAGTTCATGCGAATGAATAATTAAAACTAGCAGAGAATCATTTCTGTGGTAGCATACTTCTGGATTCTTTAATCGCACTGATTCAGTGGTATTAAGAAAGTAATAATTTTGTCGGTAACAAGCATTCTTTAACTATTATGAATACATGGTTATAGCGACTGACGAAGAAGATATCGGAAAGAATCACTCTTTGTTCACTAATCAGGCCTTTGAAATATGATAGTCTACTATATAAGACATTATAAAGTCGATCCTTCTTAGACATCATGACATCTATAAAGGTAATGAAAATTTCATTTTCAAAGTATGTAATGTGAAAAAAAGCTAATGAAAAGCTATCCAATGGTTGTGTGACGCTTTTTGAAACTGTAAAGACTAAAAGCTATGTCAAATCCTATTTTCGGAATAGTTGTTGTCAGAATAACAATCTCATCGTCTCTATTAACGAGACTGCTCTCAATCTAATCAGTGCTATTACAAATTCCTTTCATATAATATTTATTATTAAATCTTTTGGTTTAGACGGCTTTAACAGCACCTCTTAATTTAATTCTTTGTTACGGTCGTTTTCAGCTGGCTGTACTATTGCTCATAAACTTTCATGTCACCCTTGGTCTCCTGACTCATCACTTACCGTCGAGATGCCACTTGAGTACCTGGACCCTGATGACAGTCAACAGTCTTCTCAGCGTGTAATCCATTCATTTTCATTTCCTTCTTAATTTTTGCTGGGCAGTAGGTTCGTGGTTGGTTCTTTACTAGAGTTTGTCATAGCCCATCCTTTCTTACCATCTGATCCTCAGTATAGAGCGAGGATAGTTGCTGAGGAATGTACATAGCTTGTTAGAAAAGCTCCAAATGCTTTTGTATAATAATGAATGACAGTTATACCCGAGTCAAAAAATTTTTATTATTAGTATCTGAAGGAAAAACCCCAACTTTCAACAGGTTTAATTTTCATAATGTGTATGGAAGATTTTTCTGTGTACATACATACTGACTCAATGGGTATTTTCGGTCATACTGAAATAGTTGTTTTCCTATTGCCTGAACTATTATGCTACACATGATGAGGCTTTTTGTTACGATCATAAATTTGTGGTGGCATTTTCATCATATAAACTTCAGCTGCAGAATATGCACATTAAATTATAAGAAAAATGAGAAAGACTATTGCAGCCAGGAAAATTTTCTTTTCGACGAAGTCATCAATTAAGCTACACATTCGTGGATATATAGCAATGGGTTGAGAAAATACCAGAACTATTTCCCGTTGAGGGTTAAATTATAACGAATGACAAGAATACACTTAGAGATTTAATGATGCCTTGGAGACCTAAAAGTTGCTGAAAGCCGATAAAGCAAACGGACTAGATGGAATCTCCCAAGAGTTAGTGAAATGATTTGAGATAGACAATATGGTGGTCAAAATATCACCCACCTGTTGGTACTGGATGGTTGGAGGCAATCGGCAGGAAGCCTCATCTGACCTAGGTTTCTTACTAGTTGACACTCATCTGCAAGGAGTATCTGCAAACTTGAAGGAACTCATAACCCTTCTCAGATTCGAACCCTCATCACCTATTGCTGCAGTCAGAGACGATATGACTAAGCTACTCAGGCTCGCGATTGACCTTCTGTAGGACTGTATTATATATTTCGATTGGAAACTAGTCAATAACTAGTGTAATGTGTATGTCTAGTCCCATCATCCACTTATTGAATCTGTATGACTGTGTATTATGGGATATAAACTTATCTGATTTGTGAAGAATGCTGATTTGTAATTACTGCTCACTGCATATGCACTTTTTAGCTGTTGTCTGAGTTCGATTCTCAGGATAATTTAATGCTGGTTTCTAAATGTCATCCTTAGAAAATTCGTGACTGTAAACATCAGTAATTGACAGGTTGTAGGGACATGTTTAACAAAATATTGTAATTGTTTGCAGATTTGTAAACAAAAACAAATAGAATTTAAAATCTTAATAATATTTTCATGTATCATTTAAAATGTTTTCGTGAAATGCTTGATTTTAACTAAGTGTTTAATGTACCATAAGGACTAGACATGCCCAAAAGTCACTTTTTATTCTATATTTCTTAAATCCCTTGAACTGAATAAATCTCCAAACACCAATTAATCAGAATTGTTTACTACAAAGCCAAATGTCCATTTGACTGGTGTATATAAAATTCAAAGTATTGAAAAGTCACCATTATGTGAACTATTACTTATTTAAGTCAATTTTGTTTTTTCCATTGATTGAGTGGAACGAAATATGTGGTGTCGGTTAACGTTTTGGCTCCTAGTATGGACGATTCGACAATATGTGAGGATAAACATGATGCTATTTGGTAGACGATGATTGGCAATGAAATCCAAGTTGCACGTTTCATTCGAGTCTTAGCAGGAGCACTCTCACACTCTGAGGACCTCAGGGACACCCATTTGGAGATTCCCAAATGAGACGAAATTCATACCCTAGACTCCATTCCAGTCAGCTTTCACCAAATAATATTATATCCACTAGTTAAAAGAATCCTCAATATTTCAGTACTCAAATTATTTAACATCGCTTTGCTTTCTTGTTGTCTCAATAACCTTAAGTTTGACGAAGTGTTTGGTTCTTCTTGAAGGTAATATCCGAGCAGTTTCAGAGTTGTTTGCGTAGTCATATACTTTGTATGTGAAACTACCAGTTTCCTGATATCCCAAACAGCTTAGACGATAGGGAATGATTATTTCCTGTTTACTAAAGCTACATTTTTTCACGGTTCAACATATAATGTGTCCCTCTACAATTACAAATTAACTGAATTTCAATCACAATACTGGAATTTGTAAGCACATCTAGCAAAATCACTTGAGGTACCAACATTTGGATACACTGAACAAAGGAAGAACTCTCCAATAACTGCATCATCTCATCGGAGAAAACAGTTATTGTCAGTGTATGAAAAAGTTTCCCATCAAATCTTAGAAGTTGAATAAAGCAAGAACAACAGTTTGTGCAGAATCAAATGGTATCATCGTTTGTTTCGCTGACCTCACATCAGCTGCTTACAGCCCAAAGACATTATGAACTATATCTACAGAAACAATTTTGACATACTTGCACAATTATATGCATACAATGCCACTAATAATAAACACTTTATCCCAAACAATAATAAGCATACACAATAGAAAATTTCGGCGTTACGTAATCAGGTGGAGGAAAGGATGAAAACATCCAGTTACCAAGGCAAGGAAAGATTGGCAACTGCTTCTTTCTGAACGCGTTAATCGGGTTTTAGGCTCTTGATGGAGATTGCTTCGGCAGACTCCAGGAGAACTGTTCCACTCAGCATTTGTCCAATTCATTCCAATTTCCCCCTTCATATTTGTTGGAAGAGAGGTTTTTGGTCAACCTGTTACTGGAGTTTCTTGTCGCTAATGCTTTTCGCTATCTAACCTTCACTATCAAGAGACGACAGTTATTGAATAAAGTTTGTGGTTTGTAGCGAGTGGTTTTCATGACTCGTGCGTCAAGTCTTTGAAGCCTACAGATGAACTTACTTGACTTTAGTATTGAAAATCTGAATCTTATTGTTTATGCCACAGCAGGATTTTAAAGTATTGAAGGTCTGTCTTGCAATTCTAACCCTTCTTTTGACAATTTAATCCATGCCGCCTGTAGCTGAAGCGATTCTACCTCGGTAGATGATGAAGAGGATCTCCTTTAGATTTCTCCCGTTGTTAATGACTGATACTTGTTATCGGTGATCCAGCATCTTTATTACCTTTATCTTCTTTGTGCCCACTTGATGTTCTGTGGATCTTCGAGTTTCTTTGACACTAGATATAGATCATCTACGAAGTTCAGATATTCTGCGATGTTTTCGTTGATCAAACGTATGCTCGTCTTCTTGCTTCCCATAGTGTGTTTCATGATCCAGTCTACTACAGTCGAGAATACCATCGGTGATAGTAGGCAGCATTGTCTTACTCCTGTCTTCATTATTTAAAATATTCATTCATTGGGAAATACACAAGGAATTTTAATTTGTGATAATATCATGAACAACAAATGGATGTATAACTAGGTGGTAAAAGTAAGTGTAAGTTTCAATGAACTGAACAAGCATAATTCTATTAACCGACTTTAATCATCTATAATATCTGGCACAATGTCATCCTACCTTAAGTTCATTTATGTAATACCTAATGTTTTATTGTAACTGTCATCATACGAAGTATTCACGCCCACACAAATACTTTTAGATCGGATTTACGTTAATATTTTAAAAAATACCATGCATATAACATGACTATGATTCCAGATAAAACAAGCAGTTCATATTGAATTAAGTACAAAGTAATACATGTATTTAAGTGAATACATTCCACTTCTTATTTACCAGTATTTTATTTTGTTAAAGTATTTTTTCCCTTATTGTTTTCTTTTTGTATTTATCTCTCCTACTTGAAATTCCCTTCCATTTGCCTTGTTTGATTTTGATCTGCATTCCTGACAAAATCAAATCTAAAATTCAATTCTTTAGAACAAGAAACTTATTAACAGAATAATATTTGTTGTGAATTGTTTAAACATTCATCGATTTCTATAGTTTTATTAGTAATAGTAACAATAGTAGAAGAATAAAGTTTATGTAAACGTTTTTGTGTTAGATTATTTTATTGTATCTGGTATACAGGATACAAGAGATGTATGTCTCATAAATTGATTGATTATCGACATACCTTTCGAGTGTGAGTGAACACATGATCCAGTAGTACCGTAAAATGATCACAACACCAGCAAATGTTAATAACTTACGTCGTTGATTTTTTGAATTTCAAATATCTGTCAACAACTATTTTATTACCAGCTCTCTAAGGCTGAAGGAAGAGTTAATAGTAGTTAAAGTAATCAAAATATTTTTCATTCAACACATTCTTCACTCTGTTTATCAAAATATAATCGAATATGTATTGTAGTTAGTATGCTAAAGAATAAAAATAAGCTACTTCACGCCTAAACTGATGCTTTACATTTATTTCACATTCATAAGAGTCTATTTTAAGTGCAAATTAGTATCAGTCTGAGAAAGACAATCTGAGTTCAGCAGCCATTAGCAAAAACAATGAAAGTTTGAAATAAGCAAACTCTGAGCACCACCTAATATGCGAATCACTACATCAAGGGTTTATAGATGAGTAACTACAGTGGTATCCACTAAAATTTTTCCCCCAAATTCAATCGAACTATGGTCAGTGACTAGGCAGAATTTGTTAGTTATCAAGTTGCCTCTGTTTTATAACAGTATTTGTCTGGTACTGATAATTTGCCTTTAACAGAATAAACCCTTTAATGATTTTTCTTTGCTGCCCTGGTGGTCGTTTAGCAAAATCTAACTTAAAAATTGTGTTTGTTAAAAAAACAGACGGAGAACACAGAGAACATTATTTTATCAAAATGTTTGGTATTGATAAATACAATTGGAAAGAAATTAATAATTACATGACATCAATATATAATAAAATAAACTATTTGTTACCCATGTATATGAAAAATAATTCAACCAAAGAAAATCAGAAAGTTATTAAGTTAATTTCCATTCAGTGCTGATTAGTCATATTGGACGGAAATGCTCGGTCTATGTTGAAATGACAGGTGATACAAGTTAACTTGAATAACGAACGATATCCACTGAACAAGAGCTGGTTCTCGTAGTCAAGTGGCTTAGTGGATAGCGTTTGGACATTTGAAATGATGGATGCTGGAGTCAAGCCTTATTGTGAATATCATCACTTGCTGGGGATGCAGTTCTCTCTAGCTGACGAGTCCGGAATAAGATTCCACTGATTAAATAACATGCTTGTACTATTGTTGTTATTATTGTTAATGCTATGATTGTTTTGATGATAATCCTTTTTATCACCGCTACATGTAGAAAATCAAACATTCATACCTGAGGTACAAATTCACCGTCATTAGTTAGAGATTATATATACATATATATAGGAGTAAATCCTGAGGATGATGAAAACAATATTGTTCCTTTGTATATTTTGTTTTCATTCTAAATATGGGGATATTTAATTTTATAGAACGAAATTGGCAGTTATTCTCTCAATTACTCTGCACTGCAAGTAGAAGATAACTTCGAATACGACGGATAACTTTTCCCAACCCACAAAGGAAGGTGCTAAGCACTGCGTCTGTTAATTTGCCTCTTTAGTCGCTCTATATATCCTTTTAATCGGATGAGGAGTCGCAGACTGGGACGAAACAGTTGTTCAATACTCCAAGGTTTTCCAGCGGTTCTCAAACTGATGTCAACTATTGACCAAACCTGTAACCAGTAAAATCCGTCTTCACATGTGGGGCTAAATTCATTAGAGCTGAAAGAATTAGCACAAACAGGTAATATGCTTTCCACTTGAGCAATTATTATTATTGTTTCCTTTAATTCCTACAGGAACATAGGGCTTCAGCCGTGCGTCTCCATTGCGTTCTGTCCTCTGTTAGAATCTTCACCTGGCTCCAAGTCTGCCCACACGTTTTCATCTCCTCTTCACATGACCTCCTCCAAGTCACCCTTGCACTGACGACCAACTCGCCGCTTCCCTTTCGGGTTCCACTCGAGCAATGGCTTGTCTAGTGATGTCACTTGATGGTTTCCTAAGAGTATGGCCAATCCATCTCTATTTCTTCCTGCCTATTTGTTTCACAATCGGTTCCTGGTTGGTTCGCTCCCAGAGATCCCTGTTGCTGATCTTTTCTGGCCATCTGATCTTGAGTATTGAGCGAAGACAACTGTTGATGAAGGTCTGTAGTTTACTTGAGATGCTCTTTATGACGCGCATTGCAAGTCTCTGATCTGTATAATAGCACTGACTTCACATTGGAGTTGAAAATCCGGATCTTATTTTTGATGCTGAGTGCTGTTGACCTCCACACAGACTTGAGAGTAGTGAAAGCTTGTCTTGCTTTTCCGATTCTTGCTTTGATATCCTCTTCAGTTCCGTCCGCCTGTAGTTGAAACGATGCTTCCCAGGTAGGTAAAGGAGGTTGTTTCCTTCAGGTTCCTACTTGAGCAATAATAAGTCCTATTTAAAGTCAAAGACTGTCTTTGGTTAAGAGCTCCATTGTTCATGTCCCTATTGATTTGAAGCTTTATGAACAGTACTGTTTCTATTTAATTATGATCGGTTTCATTTTCGTTCATGTATTATTCATACGTTCCTTGATATATCTATTAGAATAACCCGGTTTATACATATAGAACTTTGTATATAAAAGTAAAGCCTCAGCAATATCTAACTGAAAACAATGCATTTCACCTTCTAGATGCTTTAAATTACTTTTGTTTGATTTAAAAAAGTAGATATCACTTTTTTCCTTATCCAATGACCGTTTAATGTGTATGTACAGTTGAATGTTTGTTTAAGAAACACTAGTTGGGTTTAATTTCCAATAATTATCCAATTTGGATTGTTTAAACACATTTTTTGTCTTAACAAGTCTATATCCTTTCTAAATACAATTTTTATTTTTTATAAAATAAACAGACAAAAGTGAGACAGTATTGCAAAGTACTTTATACAAGAATATTGTTGAATAAATAATGAATGAGTAACAAGTAATTTTCAAAATTTGTTACCCATGATTGTCATGTGTTATTAAAACTCACTTATTGAACAACAAATGTACTGTTATAGGTGAAACGTTGATTCTGAAGGATGTTATGACTAAAAAGCACTATACGTGTAGCTGCCGAAGTTCAAAGAATGGCCTATCTTAGATTTTCTAAACACATACCAATAGCTACAGCAAGTGGGGCGTGAGGACAAATAATCGCTGAAGACATTAGCTAGTGGTCGCGTTATGTCGTGAATTAGCTGAAGTTGAAATTTATGGGCCGGTGGCTTAATAGTGTGCAAGCTTTTCTTGTAACCAGAAGGTCTTGGGTTCAAAACCTGGCAGTGGGTGCGTACTGGTGAAGAGTCCCAAGCTAGAACGATACAGCTGTGCAGTACTTCCAGGTTTTCCCGTGATTAACTAACCAATGTTAGCTCATGATGAAGTCCTGTAACCAGACATAACAAAAAGCCTACGAATAATAGGAAGTAAATCAATGATCGACGCAGTCATAAGGTAACTGATTGACACAGGATATCACTTAGGCATATTGAATGCTTTCAAGACAATAAAGAGACAGTTGGGCTCAAATCTTCTGAGGTTCGCAGAGGCCACTAAAATCAAACGATTGAAACCTGACTTATGTTATCAAGAAGAAGATGTAGTAAGTCTTTCTATATCTTGGTAACTCGTCTTTTAACCTACGTCGATTGTATCATCTTTTGTTGAATGTAAATGTTTTATTTCTTTCCACTCCCAGCTAAATCATAATAAGGGTCATGATTCATATGAAATTGAAGCAGCATTTCTCCATATCTCATTTGTGTATTAGCACTTTTCTGATGACTTACGAAATCTCGTGATTTATGCATCTCAATATCTTGTTGCAATCCTTGTTTTCCCTATTTTTACTTCAGTAGAGAAAGTGCAATCACATTACATGTTTAAGTACAAAATCATTCTGTAATTCACTAACTTAATGTTTAGTTTATTTATATACTACTGTGACCAGTCTTCCATATTAGATAAGTTTGTTTGATAAAATATTGCATCACTGTGTGTTATATCAGATGAACTTATCTAATGTGGAATTACATTCTACCGCAGTAACGACTTTTTACGCCTACACTTATGACCAATCTTAATTAACTTTGTAAACTCTGTCTCAGTTGAACTAAAGTGTATTAAAACTGTAATAGAACTACTAAATTTCATTATTTAGTTTTTATGCAATTGAAAAGATACCGAAAAAATAAACAATGAATCCGTTCTATCATGCAGCATGTGTTGTTGCTACCTTGTTCAAATTATCCAGGGGAATTCGTGAAAAAAAGGAGTTCAAAAAGTCGTTTTAGTATAAACCCTCTAGTGATTTGCCACAACCACAATAATGTATTTTTTTGTTTAGTAGTGTTATTGAGTGCCTTGTGCAGTTCTCTATGCAAATTTGTAACGCAAAATTTAATTAGGTGATAGGAGAATTTCAAGAATCAAAACCTCTGATAATTTCTCCTAGTTTAGATGTGTTGAATCATAAAGTCTTTAAATTTTGCAATAAACATTTGATGGACTGAATGCATGGCATCACCCCAGATTCGACCCTTACAATTTGTAGCAAGTATCAGAAGAAGAAGAAGATGCCTAAGACATCTGTTAGCTGAGTTAGCTGGAAAGGTCAGTGTACATAGGAAGAGATAATGGCCACCATACGCCTTCTGTAGCAAAATGTTTAGCGCAGCATAAATCAATCAATCGGTATGTTCATCAATTATTCTTCATGTGCTAATTTACTGATTATTCTTGTTCGTAGGCGCTTTCCTCTCTTGGAATTAGTTTGGTACGAAATATTCGGACTAGATTGTAGAGATAGTAGAGGCAGTTTTCAGCTTAGGTGTAGAATATTGATGTTGTTGTGTTCTCTGTGCTGGGTGGGTTAATTGTGAAGCTTTCACTGTTTTTCTATACAAAATCTTCAGTGCACAATCGAATTTGAGAGGAACCTATTCGAATTCTCAGTGGATAGTACAGTAGTTTATTTTGAGAACCTTAGTTGCGATTGATCGTCAATCTACATGAGTATCGGTTGTTTTATAGACTAGGACATCCACTCTCTTTGCCATGTGACTTACTCTTACTTGTCTGATTAATGTTATTTATGTCAATGCATTTGTTGACTCTAAATCTGTATAAAAATTCCTTGGCATTACTGGTGTTTCTACTGTTTGAAATTTTTGCGTTTATCTAGTAAAATTAGTGTCCACGTTTGTCTAAATGCATTGTTATTAAGGAAAACATGTTTTGTCTATTGATGGATAGTTTATGTTCTTGGACTCAGACTTGCAGGGATCGCCCATTGGAACTAATATAGTACTTTTCACAGTTAACACAACTTATATTCTAGACAGTACTGATCTTGTGTTCTTTCGCTGTTGGGTCTTTTGGTCTGTATAGTATCGAAAAAAAATGATTGTGTTGGATTCTTAGCGACAGCGTCACATTTATTTCACCTAGCTCAGAAGACCCAACCACATAAAAAGAGCTGATAATTATAAAGATCATTGTAAGAAAATAGGGAAAATAATTATTAAAGTGCTTGCTGATGAAATTAAAACAAAGAAAAAATAAGACTTAATGAAATCATCAGTAAGCTACACACACATACAGTGATGATATGATCTTCCAAAAGTGGTGTCGAAACTACATCTTCCTCTAAAGCAAGTTTTTGATATACATAGTTTTTTGTGTCATAGGATCTTAGTGATTGGTCTAAATGTGGGGATATTCGCATAGAAAACTGTTAACTACTTTCTTCCATATAATCTCTAGAGAATCTGAAATGAATACGAAAAGGAAAAGCATGATATCCCTGGATGTATCATCGCTATTTATAAATACAGCAGTCTTTCACACAGTTGAATTAATTAGCCAAGAAATTGCCTAAAGGCGAAGAGAAATTTTGGTTTCTGGGGCAAGTTTCAGAGAATCAGTTATCAGATGTATAAGGAATATATATATATATATGCATATGCATATATAGCACCTTTAAGAATACATATTATAGACGATCAAATTGGATATTCGAAAGCTCTCCATTTGAGCCACTTCTGGAAGATTCTATGACAGACCTGGAAAACGACCACTGAAAGATGCCATGACCAAATTTATTATGATTTGGTCAATGACAGGTCTAACATTTGGTCCCCAGGGTTAGTATTAAATGAACTATGGATAGAATTTGATAATCTATATCCTACTTTAATTTCATTTATCAAGTGAAGCGTGAAATCACTGTACATACATAACTCTTTAACATGAGAAATTTGACCTATTGTGTGACGCCTGTGTGTGTGCAACGTATCCATTTATGAGTCAGTAAGAATTCTTCCTGTTTTATACACTTAATTTTTCTATAACCCAAAACTGCAACCTTTATTTACGGTACCACGATGTTTGTGTTTCCCCACATATTACGGCTGAACCCCATTGATTGTTAACTCTTTCAACTTATCAATGAAATTAGTGTCTCTCAACGTCATTTAAAACCGATACATGTGGAGTTTTATCTAAGCCTTTCCGCCGCTGATTCGCGACAGTAAAAGCTCCCTTATCAACTGTCTGTCTTCTTGCTTCCCGCGTTGGTAGTATCATGCTGTAGTGATCGTCATTGGGAATTGTGTCTACAGCAGTGGGGCCACAAATCTAGTAGTTGGGGAAATTAGTTAGTTCTAGAGATTCGCAAACTACCAAGTGGTTTTGATGGTCATACCATTTACTGAGCTTGCATTTGTTTTCTCAAAAGAAATCCAATGAAACAGATAAACTAGACGGAGAAATCAAACAGTTTTCTTAAAGAAGCTACAGTTAATTAAGTTTCAGTTCACCTGCAGTTTTTCAGGTGACATTCTATTCTTAAGACTGAAAAGGACTGTAAGCAACCTATTTTATGCTGTTAGCTTTGTGCCATTTTACAATCGACGAATGAAATGAAAAGTAAACTAGGTTGTTTCGCCACTTCATTGTAGGTTTTTATTAGGCGGCTTACCTAAAACTTGAACTACTGAAAAACATTCATTCATATATTATATACCATTTCTCTTATTCACTTTGTTTAAATCCAGTAAAATATAACCTCTAATAATATAATTACTCTGGTAAGTATTTAAAACACTACAACCTGCGGTTTTGCAAGTTCGTGCTAATCATGAGAAAAAGCATTATACTTGATGGTGGCTTATACTAATTCATGAGATGATCGTTGCTTAGTGGTGAGCTTGGTTCACAAAGTGTTTCCAGAAATTTTATTATTAGCGCTTAACAAAATGTGATGTATTTCTCGGACAAAAAGAAGATACATCACAATGGATTGGTTTCCTCTTCAGGTCAGATAGAACTATGTCACGCGATCTACTGTCAATTAACCTTATGTTTGAAGATCTTGGACAAAGGGAAAATATCATGTGATAAACTCTGTTGAAAATTCTGTATATTGCTTAAACATTGTTCAGAATAAAGCTACTATTATTGTCTAAATTAATAAGGGGAATTAATTGCTTAAAATTTCTGAAGAGAAGAATCTCTCCATGCACTATCAAAAAGCTAAACGATCTTGTTAACCTAAAGTGCAATATTATTTCGGGACGTTAAAGACTGAAATTTTGTAAAACATTTATTTCTAATCACACATTCCCAAGACATTTTCAAAAAATTCTGAAATCAAGTAAACTTCAGCCAAATAATTCCAACTTTCTTCGCCTTGTTAAGTCGCATATTGAAAATGCAGGAGAAAAGCTATAACAATTACTTTTAATTCGTACATCTGCATCATCTGTTTTTAAGAAATCATTTTTAATATATCACAAATAATTTACTATTTTCTGTGTATCCTTCACTGTTAAAACGAAAGCCAAAATGCGTAAGAAGCTGAATAAATCACTTAATCATAACAACCTTGTAACTTCTTTTCATGTAAATCTAGAGAAATTTTATCAATCTATCTTCCGTAATACTTTCTTCATAATGGAAACAAGCCTTATCACTTGGGCATAAATTTTGCATTTCTCAAATATATTTCTCAGAACTTGAAATGCATGCACGATTTGAAAATCTGTTCGACCAAGTGAAGCCTCTTGTTCCCGTTACTGATGATCCTTATGGTTGGTTCAAAGCGAAGTTAGTCAATATTGTTCACTACTTCTCGAGAAACAATTTCGTATTACCAATGTCCATATCTTATGTGAAAGGGTTACTGCCTTTATGTACCAACAATGTTAAGTTTGTATTTGAGAGCGACCATTCCAGCCATTTCAATGGTGTTGCTATGGGAAGTCCTTTAGGTTCATTGTTAGCTGATATATATATATGTTGTACGTCAAGATCCTAGCTGGGGACGTAATTGGAAAAGTTTATTTTTTATAAGAGATACATATATTATATAGTAGTCATTTGTGATACGCCAGCAGATGCCATGGAAATCCTTTACCAGATAAATACAGTAAAAAACAGCATATTGCTAACATATCTGAAAGAGAATAACGAATGACTGCCAATTCTGTATGTAATCATGAGCCGCCGATGAGATGGATCAACGAAACTATCCGTCTACAGAAAGTGTAGATGAACGGAAGAGTGGATAAGTTATCATAATTTCTGTCCACAACAGTACAAAAAGGCTTTAGTTAACTGTTTGTTCAGACACATTCAGCATAAATGTTCAGACGACACCAATGACGAAGAAACACAATACGCCACTAAAATATTGTTAGAAAACAAATACCACTGAAACTCATTAAACGTTAGAGAAGTGTTAAACAAAGAGCTCTACCAATCCAGCACGCTACCAATAAAGATGTTTTTATATCCTTGTCATTTAAGGGTGATCGACAAAGTCTAATCACTAAACACAGACTCTGGAAGACAATTATACAACTTACTATGGAGCAAAACATACTTTCACAGAGAAAACGAGATTAGTGCCACATCCCACTGTGTTTACCGATTCACATATGTTTGGACACCCGTACATAGGGAGGACCGATCCGCCTATGTAGGTAACAGCTACAGAACATATTTCAAAGTGGCCGCAACGACAAATAAAATCACCGGATACAACTGATCCTGGAAATAGATGTCTAACATCATCTACAGAGGAGCACATTATAGAGACGGGTCATTAGGTTGATTTCAGTAATGCCTTTTTAACCCGTTTTTAAAGCAAATTTGGATCACATGCTTAAATTCATTGAAGCCCTGGCCATAAAGAGGCTCAAACCTGTCTTACATGTCTGGAAATTATTTTTTATTTCTTTAAACCTGCATTGGTAACCCAATCTGGAAGCAATGATCAATTTACTGAATAAAATTTTCACCAACTTCCTTCTTCTTATCCCACATCCTCACGTTATCTTCCTGCTTCTTATTTGTGACCTTGACCTGTATTGTAATAATTTATGCTCTCTCGTCTTCTACATAATTGTGTATGATAAGTACATGTGTGATCGGAATGCCCGAAATGTGCTGCGCAAGTACATTACATGTTATGAATGCACTATGTCTTCTTATTGTTTTGTCGAAAAACATATAACTATTCCATTTTGCAATGTTAGTTTACAGGGATTGGATTGATTTCAAGTTTGATGATGAACTGATAATGGTTTTAAAACCATTGAAGAGCAGCGTGTACTGGACATCTGCTTTGTTATACTCTTGGGAATCATCAGGAATGCTCACCTATGACAGCCGTATGAGACTGAACTCAATAGCATCCAGTTAAATACTGTGTTCATTGACCGTTCAACAACTGAGAAGGAATCTAACAGATGATGAATTCTTCATTGTCCGCAAATGAATTATTTCAACCGCTTATTGGAGAGGTGTTCCATTACCAGACTGTTTTAAGAAAATCAACAGGCCTTCTTAAATTTCTTTTTCTTAAATGTTGCCCATGTCTTTTTTTCACCATACTGTAACAATATTTGATAAAACTCGGAATGCAGAAAATAAAAAAGTCTATTTAAGACACCAAGAGTCATACAATTACTGAATCTTTTCAGGTTCTTTTTTTGATTACCAGTTTGTGGAAACGAAAGAATCTGCGTGACATATTTCATTCTATATAATTCCAAAGTTTCATGTTATATGCACACTCAGTGTTTGCAAATCATGCAAATGATAATCTTAAACAAGTACCTTCAGTATCTATGTCTTCGTTGAAAAATAAATACGCTATATTTAATCTGGATCAAGAAATGATTTCAGCAAGTGATTCATTGAAATCCAGCAAGTATTTAACATCTGTTTCGTCCGTGTTTGAGGTCATTCATCAGTACACATCAAATATGATGTTAGGGATCGAATTCAGGACCTTCAAAGTCATTAGGCTGCTGACTATTTAACCACTGATCCACCAATTCTAACCACTGCTAATTCGCTAAATTTAGTAAATTTTATTACTTTTCAAACCAATAAACAAAATATGCATAGTGACTATTTAACAAATAATTCTAATGGTTTTAAGTACATTCATAATGTTTCTTTTGTCTTTTTTTCAGGGTTGTTAAGAATATTTGGGAACTACAATTAATCTTTAGGAATATACAGAATAGTTTTCATTTTCCGTGAAACTTTAATGTATCATTCATTTATTGTCCAAAATATGATTAATTATATTTACTCTGTATTTCACTTGAATTTAAATCTACTGGGAACACTAAATTTTTGGTGCGTTAAAACAAGATATTAAAATAGAGTAATATCTGAAATGCAATAATGCAATAATTTCTACTTGTTTTAATCTCTTCAAATCTTGAAATTATTATTTCCTTTTTCTTTAGTTAAACGTATGAACATTCAATGCTTTCAGTAGTCAATTCAAAAATGAATTGTCAATTTTCTAGTTGGTTGACAAAATGGTTTTCCTTTACCCAGTTCAAATTATTTAATTTATTTTCATATAAGTGTATAGTCGGTTACTAATGAACACATTGCTTTTGAAAGAAATACTACAACTGAATAGAGAATGTCCTGCGAAAGAAACATTCAGTCGATTTTAGAGATTTTACTGAAAAATTCATATTTTAAAGGTTATGCACCGTAGTCTTTTCGAATAAATAGTTAAGCCGTTTTTGCATTTTTGATGTGTTGCATTTACTTTTTATGCCAGTTTTCAGTTCCTCATTCTTTTAGTTTCATTTCTTTCAGCGTACGAGTTGAGGCACTGATGTAAATGAGCACAGATTAATTCTCAGGGATTTAGATGACTTCAGTTTAAATCACGATTTGATATCCACTACTTTCTGATGACTGACTACGGAATGGATTTCCTGGAATTCTAGCTAGGTGCCATGGTATTTGGTATCCACTTTGTAGTCCATAACGATGGTTATTCGCAGATGACACTGTCTTACAGCAGCATTGTGTACCAAAGTTGGATCTCATGAGTCACTGGATTCAGTCCCAGTGATTGAATGTTTAATCGGCTTGCTTCACGACCTGAAGGTTGCGGTTGCTTATTGCTGTAGAGTTTCAAATTACGGTGAAATAACTCTCTAGTAATCCGTGGCCTTTACAGATTCTTATTTTAACTTAATTTCAATTAAATTTCTGAGAATCAACACTTGAAAGATTTAAGAGTTATCACTTTATTGAATGATTAGTTAATGTTACATGAATTATCAGTGAAGATAATGTTTTCAGCTAAATATTTACCACTGCATACATGTTTGTCAGTTTTCCTATGTAATATGATAATCATGATGATATGTACAATGTGGATTACATGAATTTAACTGACGCGTTTTGGAGAATTAATTATGATGAATGTATGTTGTCATGATAACAAAAACTATGGTTAGCTTGCTCATTCACGAATTTATACAATCAAAGTTAACCTAAGAGTGTTTTTACTGAGTAAAGAAAATTCAAATGTCGTGAATAAGCGGTCATGTCTCCGATGGTAGGTTATACGGATGAAAAGGTAGGTGTGCTTAAACCTATAGGTCATCAAAATGGATTTACTTAAGTCAGATGAAAAGGCATCTAATGAGAAACATAGTCTCATTTGATGACATGGGCTGACTATAACTTTAAGCATACATTCACTATAGTAATAAAATCAAGAAGTATAAGCTAAATGTTTTGATATATTTTCCTTATGTTGAGCACTTTGCGTGGACACTCCCAAGGAATGTCTTAATTTCTCCTTTTAGCGAGCTGATTGTCATAATCTTAGTAAGTGGTGAGTATGGATATGACATGACCCAAAGTGTGAAGCGCCTTGTCATATAGAGATTTCTGAGGTTTTGATAAAGTATCCTGTTTAAGCAAAAGAAATTCATCAGCACTGTTATCAGCGAGAATTGATTCAAAGACTGGTTTATCCCAGACGGAAAATCATTCATCACTGAAGTGATGAGTGTTTTCTTAAATCTTCAGTAAAAATACACAAACTATAAATACTATTTTTTTGGCAATGCAAATAAACTCTCTGTGAGCATATTTAAGATTATTTAGCTTAGTAAATTCAAGCGAATACTCGCCTTTAAATAAAGTCCACGTGAGGCAGCATAAGAAACTTTACAGATTACCTCTACCACCTAAGACCTTATAGTTAGGCTGTACATTAATGTTGATCCTGTTACGTTTTTGTACATAAGTGTGTTTTAAGGACACTGTTAGGAATAAATCCCCCATGAGATTGTTAAGAGTGGGAACAACTGATTACTTTCACAAATTGTTACCTTGTATACAGTTGTTTCACTGCAAGCTACACAGCTACCAATTTACAAATTAAAAGTATGCGTTTTATGCCTTATGATGTCACTGATTTTGTTCAGATTCCACTGTTCAGTGTTTCTGGAACCTCTGTGAGAAAAAACTAACAAGCTGAAAATTGTAACGTTATCACTTCGAATTAACTCACGAGTTGTTTAATAACTGCTACGTTGAATTTTATAGTTTCTCAAAATGCTGTTAGAATTTTAAATGTGTAACGAAAATCATACTGTCTGATACACTGGACAGTAAAATAGTCAGTTAGTGTATGACGTTTTAAACACATTTTGTCTCTTATGATTGTAAAGAAATTATGTTATCACTAGAACTGGTTTGATGGGTGGTTTATATTTTTGTGAAAAAACTAACCCTATTTTCAGTAAATAACTTCATATTTTAGTGTAAAGGTTTTACGTGTTGATAGTAATAATAGCTTTATTCTGAACAATACATTTAAATACAGTAAGTTACTTTCGATGCGTTGGTGTCACAGCGGTAGAATGCTTGCCATCCACGCATTTGGTCTGCCAGTCGATCCCCGGCCGACGCACTCGTTTACCTCGCTAAGCCAGTAATAATACTGGTAAAGAGGGAAGGTTGAGCATGCGGCTAGCAGCTCTATACAGTAAAAATAAAAACATCACTGCCACCGAAACTTCACACCTTCAGCCTGAAGCTCTATGTTCCTGTTAATTGTCTTTTCTTTGTATGCAAACAGGAAAGTCAGGATCAAACGAAGCTAAAGATGTGATGGGAAGAACAGCTTTCAATAAAATTAATGCATCTTATGGTGAATATTCAACTGACACGTAGAAACAAATTCATCTAGGTAGTGAACTGTATACATTTGTGAATCGAAATCAAGAACATGCCCTGACTTTATCACAGTCATATCAACTCTTGCTTATTATGTTGTGAAATCTCCAGTACAATGAACCAAATGACATCATCTTTATTGAGTCTAAGACAACAAAAAACAAACTTTCAAGATAGTAAATTCGATCTTGAATTTTCTGTCAACTGATCTTTATTGAACTGAAATGATCAGCTTCTGTTGATACGTCAACTCCTAATGCGGACACTTAGATGTTCGAAGGTTATTTAGTTGACACTGGCCAGCAATATAATCTTAGGCCTGTATTTACTAAAGCAAAATAACAACTGATACGAGTTGCACAACAGGTGGATCTTGTGACCTAGTGGATAAGACTTTGATGTTTGGAATGACGGGAAAACTATCTTTCATTGAGGTTTCAGGTACATCTAGCAGATTCTACTTGTGACGTTTATCAGCTAAATAAAGACCCACCACAAATCTTGCGAGATAAAACATAATAAATACTCAGTAAGTTGAGCTGATTTTCTACTCTGACCAAACTACTAATTTCTTGATGTGGAATTGTGGCCTTTTGATTTAGGCACTTGACTTCCAACTACTGGGTCACAGGGTCAGACCCAGCTCCATCAATAAAAACTGAAGCAGGCAGATAGTATCATTAGATGGTGAAAAACAGGTGTGACCTATTACTAAATGAATAACACTTACTCGACATAAACAGATGGATAGCTGCTTACTTCCAATACACATATTTTATGCATAACTGGTTATACCTAAACAATTTTTCTTACTGTCTGACTCTTTACCAGCTGACCAATAGTTGATTAACACATTACAGTCCTAATTAGACACGCGTGATACACCATATTAGCTACATTTATCAAAAGCCATATGTATTAGGCCACTAAACAAGTTAAAATTTCTGTTTAGAAGAAAACAGATAGCAGCTGTCCAAATACAAAATAATATTCAGCGATGTCTCACCGACTAACAGGTTGCAATCTCAGATATTACTTTCTCTATTTAAAGTGTTGTACAAGAGATGGTCCTCATACGTCAGTGGTCTACTGGATACGCACTGTGGTGTTTGAAATGATATATCCTTGGATCAGGTCTCGGTCGGAACATCTTCCCTTACTGGGATTGCAAATATGTCCAGCTTACGACTATCAAGTAGAATGGAAAACACCTCATGGAATTCATTATAGCTTTTGTCGTCCACCAAAAATTGGAAAATTTCTTGGAAACTGATATGAACGGTGAATCGTCATCATTGCTGTCTTAAATACATTTCTAAAAGAAATAACTCTTATTTTCACTATTATTTAGCTTTTACTGCTGCAGTAATGGTAGGTATTAACAGGCGTACAGACAGTATATATTTATATGTATAAATAATATATAACTGAATATCAAACCTCAAACCATAGTTAAATGTCAAGCGAGATATAAGATCCTTAACTGAGAGTAAACCTTTATTCATAGTTATATGGCTTTACTGAGTAGAAAATTTATATATGTATGGTAAGAAATATCTTCGCAATAGTGTATTCCGATTGACCCAAAGATTTAAAAGGATTTCAAGCGTGAATTTTCTAAAATGTTTTAATATATTATATAGCAAAACTTCAAACTCTGTGAAATACACTTCAATGTAGACCATTTAGATTCTCTCTGACGCTACTGATAAATGCATAATTTTGAGATTAAAACTATTTAAATTGAAAGCCTGTCTCAATGATCAAGTGATGATTTGCAAGAGGCCCTTCGGATCAACAAACTACTAAGGAAATCACTGGTTAGGACATTACTCGCGGTTGAACTAACCCCTGTGTGCCAGTGCTTGTTAATTCAGCCAAACGTCGACAGTTACTCTTCTTTTGTTAGCTTCAACTGTGTGTATCAACTTTACGTGTGGCTACGGAAGCAGATAGACTGGAAGAACATAAAAGGGGCTTATCCTAGGTTTCCTGAAAAACACACAATAAAGAAGTGAATCTTTAAGCAATCTGGTCACACATCGTTGAACATCAGGTAGATATCTTCAATTTCTTGAAAACACTAAGCAAGAAAGCTGGCCTAAACTCGTTTAAGTTCACAAAGACCACCGCTGTCAAGAGGTTATAACGTTATCTACGCATTCAAAAGGAAGTTGTGTTAAGTCTTTCTCCACCTTGTCAATTCGGCTTTCAACCATAACTGAATAAATTATCTTTTATTAAGTAAAAATTTTGATTTCTGTTAACTCCTACTCCATAACCTATCAAACGCTATACATCAAATCTCTAATATCTAAGTGAATGTATTTAACTCACATTATTTTGATTGCATACTTCATAAGTTTATTAAGAGTTTGTCAGTGACTTATATAATCTTATAATTTATGCTCCTCATTAGCTTGCTGCTACCCCTGCCTCTATTTTTCAAGAAACTGCTGTTGCATTAAATTTATAACTGCTACAATTCTTTAGAATTTACCAACAAAACATTTTGACTCGTCTACTTATAAAATGATCATTTTTAATCTTTGTTTGACATTCCTCCTGTGAATAAAAGTATCTGAAGATTTTAGTAAACTACTGACTTTCATAATTGGAAGAACAGCTTTATTCTGAACACATTTTCATTTACGCCCTATACAGAAACTTCAAATAAAACAGTTATCTATGGTGTATCACTCTACGGATATTCTTTCCATCTGCAACATGCTCTAACCACGGATGCACTTTAGAGAAGATCAATAGGTATGCTGAATGCTATTCCATAATGCACATCACTGCAGATTGTTATTTAAGAAGGCAAAGGGGTAGCGAAAACAAATTGTTTTGGGCAAATGTGGCCAACTGTGTTCTGTGGAAAAATGGGTAGTTCAATGATTTAAGCAGGCTGGCAGAACTATTCAGGTTGAAGGCAAGTTACATGATACCGACAGACGAAATAAAATGAATCTGCTTTATCCTGCTCCATATGCTGTTATTACTACTTTTTTTTTTCAAATTCATTCGCAAGTGCTCGTCTGTGAACAATCTGAAGTAGATTTCTTTTTTCTAGAAATATTGCTCATAAATACTTCTATACAAAACAAAAATTATGTACAAATTAATCTGTGTGTACGGTGTATCACTGAGTGAAACAGTATAATATACTGAGTGACGAAGTTTCGAAAATAGTTTATTGTTCATAACCACACCACTTGTAACTACACAGCTTCGAAACTTCAATTTTATAATTCCCTTTATTTCTTCTCATTCGTCATAAGGGCAGTAGAATTTTTCAAATGTTCGGAAGAGGCGTTATCTCATTTCTATTGCACAGATTCTCAGCTGATCCAGTATATAAAGCCTCCGTTATCAATCAATCCCTTCACTCTGTTATGTTAGATTTTAATATTGTAATCTCACCCCATTCTGTCGTATGGTTGTGTGTAACTGTGATATAGTGCTATAGCTACATTTCTTATTTTGCTCGGGTCAACTAATTTAGATTTTTCCAGATTAATGTGCTCTGTTAATTCAACTAACTTGGACTACTTATTTTCCCAATGTACATTTGTCCTCACAATAATTTCAGGGTATTAGAATGCTACCAATTGGGTTTGAGGGTTTGGATGCCACTTTTATTCCTGCTTTGTTGAGAATTCCACGAAAGGTCTACGAGGTTCCCTCTATATATGGAAGCACTACTGTTGTTTTAAGCTATATATTATTAGAGTGATCATCTTTCTGTGTATTTTTGTTATGCATGTCGTCCTTATTATTGTAAATAATTTTATTTTTACAATTTCCTATATGCTTCCTGATTACTTTATTGAGGGAATTAATAGGTGTCATTTTTAATTCTTATGATTAGGCTAATCAGAAAGCATATAGTCAACAGGTTTCCTTAAATTAGTATAATTCAAAATATCGATTCGAAAATCGTGCTTAGAATAAATTACGAATATATATCGAGTCAAACTATGATTTTACGGTTTTTTGACCATTATATAATTATTTGCCGTTTTTGTAAAGATTCTGAAGTGAAATATCGAATGTTGTACATTTGTGAAATGATTTCAAATGACACCGAAAATATAACCTGTCAGATTAGTTATTTAAACATTCATGACAGAATGGTGTATTTGTCAACTTGTTTATTGCTGTTTCGCATCGTTAACGAATATTGTCCAATAAATGAAACTAGCACATGCTTTAGATCAAAAATCAGAATCTGTCAAATCGGCTTGTGATTGAACTTACGGTATATATATATATATATAGTAAGTTGTACAATATTTTAAGAATAAACCATAGTTTTATAACTAATAATAGTCAGAAGTTTACCTATTGAAGAGTGTGACCTATTTGTTAGTATTTTTTATGGACATAATTCAAGTGTTTGTTAGTTATGCAGTTTATTGCTTACGGCTGATATCACTGTTTTTAACATGTCGTCTCTTGAAAGAAAATGAGCACCTGGACATCTTCAGTGCGATTATATAATGCCAAAAGATGGACCACCCAAAATGGTGTTCGATAAATGCATTTCTGTATAAGAATACCACCATCTGTTAAATAGTTTAGTACAATGAAGGAATGTCCAATGTATTTTTTTTAATGGCTAGTAAGCCTAGGGATATTATTATTATTATCGCATTCAGCCAAAATCGTTTAAAAGCCCTACTTTTAGACTGACCATTCCTCTTTTTCAAATTGTTTTTTTTGTTTTGAATTCATCAAGGAATTTACTAACTTTTTCTAATACATGGGTTAGTAAACGTCGCTAACAGCATTCTCATTGCATCGTTGTTGAATAGACTCACAGTTTGTGGCCATAATTACGCACCACTACTAATATATACATATATATATTATAGAAAACTATACTGCAATTTTAGGCTTTTTTGCTTTCACTCTCACATGAAGGGAAAATCAGAACCATAGCTTTTAAAAGTGAATTATGCCAATTATCTAACGTGGATAAATTCAGTTAACATAATGATTAAAAGTGATCTCACCATGCATAATTTCATTTAATCTAATCTATAAAATGGGTGAAAACTCTGATAGTTCTCTTCTTTTTACACATTAAAAAATTTTTTTCACCCTAACAGAAGACATTAGTAGAATCATGGATAATTTAATTTGCATTTACGAAATTTTCTAATCTTATTTTGCAGTCCTTTAAGAAGGCTCTATAATTACCCATCAGCTTTCATATTACACTTACATAATCGCCTCTCGCATCCTCATCCCATTAGACAGACTTCCTGGCATTTGATGTTTATCAACAGTCTCTTTAGCATATGTCCAGTGCGCCTAGATTCCCGCCTATTTATCTGTTGAGCTAAAGGTTCTTGGTCAGCTCATCGCCGGAGTTCTTGGTTGGTTATCCCTTTCAGCCATCATATTTTCGGTTTCTAGCACAGGCAGATTCCATAAAAATAAATAATAAAAAGTATTAACAAATCTGGAAAACAGTTGATAAGCATTCATATACTAAAATAACCATTTACCTCGTTAAACTTGCTATTTTCTTTTCAAAGCAAGATATTTAAGAACTATTACTATACGCTAGTTCATCTGTTAGCATACACTGTACAAGAAACCACCTATACAAGGATAATGATATATGGATTAAAACTTATGATTAAACAAACAGCAGGCATTCAGTTAGATTACTGTTTATTAGTCAGCGTTCGGATTCATTCGATAAACATACGCCCAGCTGAAGAGTGATGGCAAGCAAAAAACGACTGTTCATATCTTCTCTAAGATTGCCTCCAATCAGCTAACATCAATTCATGTTGCATCATGATGGAGAGTCAAGAAGCCTACAAAGTTGATTGAGATAATTTGGCACCAACACTAAGAAGTAAACACGTGAAACCGCTTCACAGCAAGGGATCAATGTAATCATTACAGTTTTACAGGAAGTCAGCCACGAGCCTGACTAGCCCATTCGTAATGTCTGTGACTGTATCACCGAGTAAAGCGAGTTCAAATCCATAATAAAACGTAATTTCTTTAGAGGTGGCAGTTATACCTTACAGATGAGTGATGACATGCACGGAACCTAGAATAACGGCTATCTGACACTACTTTCAACCACGTAACACAGGAAAACACAAATTTTATATTTCTCCTCACCTTATGTCTCAAACACGTTTTATCTCTTGAAGTTAATCTTCGCAATACAATAATTATGACACACACAAACTTAACTATTATTAGTAATTGGTTTCATGAAATGCTTATTTAATCCTATTACTGGTCTTCCTATATGAAGGCAGAGGAAGAAAGTGTATAACTTGTAGGATCAGATTTTTAGTACACAACTTTCAGGATTTTGAGACTGTTTGTACTAGCATATATTATACCGTTTTCAAAGATCTCCTTTGCTCCTAGAAGAAGAGATGCTATAATCTTAATATTCAGGCTGCTCTTGTTATCAATACGGCATTCCAATTAATATCGTTCTACAAACAAGTATATTAAGTGACAGTCTCCTTAGTTCACCAGTTCTTGAACACATTTCGACTGACATGTTTTTGCTATTGATAGTCAGTAAATACTGTAGTTTATAATTTTAGCCATAAATTTATTGACATATTCATTCACATATAGTCCACTGAACAGACAAGTGTATTGGATAATAGTTTGAGCAGCGCATAACTTCCACATGATTTATTCTATGTTTCTAGTTACCTTTTAGTGACAGAAGTAATCAAGATTTAATTCTCACAATGAGAATTAAAATTTTAAAGTGTTGGTTTGCTGGGATTCGATTCATTTCAGTTTAGATTACAAATTGACAATAATTATGAAACCAGTGAAAACTTTTTCACCCTAGTTTTCGAATATTTAAAAGAACGTACCTATGGCCCCACCTCTAGGAAAATAAACCTACGACCCTCAGGTTATGAGGCAAGCCCGTTGACTATCCGGCCATTTGGACAGAATCCAGTGACCCCTACATTGTTACTTCTGTCAGTTCACGGCATAAAACACAGTCACCAGTTATTGAAAGCTTTTTAGAGTTTTGCATGCTTCATTACCGTTCATGATGAAATCTATCTACTAAGAAGTGAAATTTATTTCTCCTTGCTAATTGATTGCAAATAGTTTTTCTCAACTGGTGCAGATGTGATTGTTTTACTTACCAAGTAGGTTTTAGATTGATCACGAATTTCTTTCATTTGGTGTATATTTATATATTCATTTCTGGAGCTAGCAGATGAATCTAAACTACCTTCTCATATAACTTATCCCATTCAAAAATCTTTGCTGAATTCCGCAACTGAGTGTCAATTATTTCTTTAAATTACTCATAGAAGTCTCAATAAGATGCAAAAACGTGATATGATTATGAGCAATAAATTGTGCTTGAAACGTCATCAGTAAGCATTACTGTATAACACTGTGAGACTTTATCAAAATAAAATTTACCCATAGTGGAATTACACTCTACCATAGTGCACAAGTTTTATTCTTATATCAGTGTCTCGTTAAAGACTGAATACTGTTACCATATCCTTTTCATATTTCATTCAATCAGCTACATGAGTTTAGCAGGCGTATAATAGGTGGTATTACCACCTGCCTATCACGACGGGGCTAGAGGACTGAACTTGATATTCAGCAAATTAGTGAAGGGATAATTAAGGGTAGTCAGATAACCCTGGACTTTCTATTTGAAAAAAAGCATCACTTCTCTCAGGTTTTGGGTAAATAGTCCTCTGCATTCAAGAGTTTTGAGTAAGAGATGTGATGTCCTCTAGGCGGATGTGTTTAGCAAAAATGAAAAGAGCAGTAGCGGAAAGTAGGCTTGTCAATATGCTGTTAACTAACATACAAGTTAAACAGTTTTCATTGTAATATTATGAACACAATACTCAGCGAAAAAACTATTCAACAAATTTGAGTACAGTTTTACCAATATATCAGTTTTGAGAAACTGTATCTCTTTAAAGAAAGGTGTGAATACACGGATACGACACCATATTCCAAAATGCCTTTAGCAAAGGAAAACGAAGGGTCCAAGAAGCTTAACTCTAGTTCGGTTGATTGACTTCTGTCACCCTACCAACCTCAACCATGAGTTTAACATTTCCGCTAGCCTGCCGCGTTTTCTTCTTTCCAAACTTCTCAAACCAGTGAGGGCCTTGGACATTTATAAATTCAAGTCAAACCTTTGCACGCAACAGAAGTATGTACAATCCCTATTTCAACCTTGGTCATAAAGGTATTGACGTTATGTCATCTTGTTCACCTAATCTACATACCTTTTCCTTATTATTGTGGTTTTTATTATTTTTTTTATCACTTTGAACATTTCCGGTACTATATCATATATCCTATTTATCATTTCAAATCATTACACTTTTTGAAATGTTAAAATTTATCTTATCAAACGTCCCAACCTACTAGGTAATTTTTTATTTGCCAACTTATCCTATTAATTATACATTCTTTTCGGAGATCTATACATTCTTTGAATTATTTTATAAATGACAGTACTTATTTTATTGCTTGATATGTTTTTAATCACAAACACTTTTCTTTATTTCGTATTGTTATTTTCAGTATTCACATCTTTTGGTTAAGTTTCCTCACGAGAAACAGTTTCTTAAAAATCATATGCACGTACGACTGTAGAGGTTGGGTGACAAATTTGTTTAAAAGTCTCTTCGCTGAATTTTGCATTGTTAATGTCACCATAGAAGTAAAAAAAAGTCTTATCAAAATCTATTATCGCCATACCGTTTTTAATACCAAAATATTTAACCAATCTGAAATCACAGAGAGAAGCTGACCCTAGTTCCAGCATACTTTAAAACTTTTCTTCAAACTGCCGAAGCTTCGCAATTGTAAATAAGGCAGAAATGTATCGCCAGAAAGCGTGAAAGTGGGTGAGTCACAAGCAAGTAGGAACTAACCAGCTAAAAACTGATTAATGTGAAACGAGAAAAGCTTTAGTAACCTTTGTATAATTATTCACAAAGTGATCCTAAAATAAGTCGTAATGTATGCGATCAGTAATAATAATAATAATAGCCGTAATGACATAATAAGTATAAATATTGCGGTTATTATGTTTCAGAATGCATTTATTTGGACTTCTCTATTCACATATTTCATTCAGTTCCTTGGAAAATAAATTTGCGCGTTTTACTACGGGTTTTTTTTATTTTGGGATAAACTATGTGATTTGTGGGCTGGTATATGCAAAAAGTGTGTTCACGGTTGAAATAAAGATACCACGGGCAATTTATACTGTATCAATAAATGTCAAGTTGTCATCAATTGCATCGCTGTTAATAAACTGACAGTATTTAAGCTCTTGGAATTACTTGTTATTCATGATACAACCAACACGTACTTTGATTTTATACTAGAGATCAGTCAAATGAAAAGTGCGTCAGCGGCTCTCTGGTAGAATATTCGCAAACTACGTAGATGGTCCGGGTTCTATTCCTAGTTGATGATCTTCTAAACCTCAGATATCCAGTAGGGAGTCCGATAAAGAGGATAGGCTGGAAAACAAACCAACATGGCTGCCCTCAAGAAACAGCACCATGGCTGCTGATAATTTAAAGCACAAAAACTTGAGGTTCTATGTTGTACTTGGAATGTAAAGGAATGAGAAAACACTGATATTTTAAATCTTATCTTGTTCTCTGAGCTGCGTAGTTTAAATCTGAGGGCTTTAATCACCCCTTCAAAATAGGACAATCAACGGTGAATTCATTGCGAATCAATCAGTGTTACGCAACACGTCACTATCTAAAATAGTACAAAATTTTCACTTAATTTTACTAGCAGTTACTATTGATATAAGGATAGAACTTGTGCACTGTGGTAGAGATTAAACAAATTAGTCTAGTTACTGACCAGTGTTCAATCAAAGTCTCCAAAACAATCTTATAGGAGGTCATTGGTGGGCCTGAATAGCTCAGCCGCAATGAAAACATGAGGCTGAAGCCTTATGTTCCTCTAGGGATCAACAGAAACTATAATAATATAACGTCTCTGACTACAGCACTGGGTGATGCGGGTTCGAATCTCAGAAGAGACATGAATTCTTTCGAGGTTACAGATACATTTTACTTATGAGTGTTGACTAACACGAGACTTTCAAGACTTCCTGCCGATTGGCTCCAACCATCTTATATCAACAATTCAAACTGCATTGTGATGGCCAGATACCTAGGATGGTGGCCGAATTGCAAACCACAATGGAATTATAGCAGATAGCATCATTGTAATTAATAGGCTTTTGGATTTACCTTTAAACCTCTGTGTTTGAATTTCTATTCAAAGTACGATGAAAATTACTTTCATCTGCAACCACCGGGACTGCTAAATCTATTAGTTACTGTAAATGGATTTATACAATATTTTTCATTTATAAAAAGTACTTAATCCATTTGATATAATTAAAAATGCCTATTTCTATTTTCAAGCTATGCATGATAGACTGTGTCATTTTATTTATCAAACATTGTACAAAATGTCTTGATAAATGCATTTGTTGATAGGTGAATGCATAGACTGATTAAGGGACATTGTAAAAATAAGAAATTGAATCATAAAATAACTTAACCTATTTACTGTTATCAAACGTCAAACTACATTATGTTTATACTTTTCATTTAGACTGACGTCAATCAATTTTAGCCTGTGTAAAAACGTGATAACTCTCAGTTTCTTTTGTATATCGATTAGCGAAAAACGATAGATATGTGAAAGTATACAATAGATGAATGAATATTAGAAAGGTTTACCTTACGTAAACTGCTGTAAAAGGTTAGAAAACTCAGTCAATATTCGTTGCTTGTTTGCCTCAGTAATATTTCCTTTCATTTCAAATGACTATGCGGCTTTTCTTAACTAAATTTGCCTGGAGTAGGTGGACATTTTCACACTTTGTCTCAGGAGCATGGATGATCTAACTGATTGCTGAACATAAGAAGTTTTTAGAAGGATATATGATATTTCTGGATGAATAATGCTGAATTGTGAAATTTTTAGATGTACAGATTGGAAAATTTGTCATGGGAGCAACGTACTTCCAATTGGAATTCTGACTGTCAGACGTTACTGATTAGACCTCTACCTTCACACAAACTAATATATATATACGTATAAACAGATTTTCTCTTTACTACTAATTGTCAAACCCTCGAAAATTCAAACATACAAATTATCTGAGAAACTCAAATAAATGACCGTGAAGTTATGGTATCTTTTAATACCCCAGAATCATTCATTTTAACTGAGCGGAAACTAGTACAAGAAACCATGAAATAACCACTAAGCAGTGATGAATACGTGTTGCAACACTTGGAAACTCAGTGTAAAAGTTGAAATAAATTCCCAGATTTGTGTTTAATAGCATATTTTCAATTCAGTGGTCAAATTTACGAAGAGGTAAGAAGGACACCGGTGCGGCCATCCATATCAAAACTGATTGCTGACGCTTTTATGCAAAGACTAGAACCCATATTTTTGCCATTAGGGAAATCCAAAAGTTAGACTAACTATGTGAACGACACATCTGCAGCAACTAAAAGAGACAATTTCGAAAGAAAACACCACCTGATCAACAATAAATATACAAGACAGGTGGAATTGAAAAAGAAAATTCCATTTCTGGATGTTTAAGTGAAGCAGAAAGCCAAGAAAATTAAAACCTCAGGTATAGAGAAAATCTAATTGTGCAGGTCAAAAACATAATCACAACAGCAACAGTCCGAAGGCACACAAAAGGCGTTGTGTACAAGCATTATTCAAGAACATCAATAGACTTTCCAGGATGGGAGTAAAAAGGAAATCCACAAAACTCTATCGAATAGTCAACCCAACCGACCAATACAAAAAGTCATACGAAACTGTGAAGAAAATCGTCGTAACATATGTGGAGAAGATTTCTGAAACCGACATCGCCCACAAGGTAAACTATAACAATGATAAAAAACATTATATTCCTCAAAGTAGACGTAGTATTCATCTTCACATCCACGAACATAAACCAGTAGTCTGAATAAAGTTTCATTCAAACTCTCATTTTAATACATTTAGAAAACTACTGACACCGATTTTATCAGGAATATGTGTGGCTGTTAAATAAAAACACACCAAAAGCTCCAGAAAATTCCTGGGGACTTGGCATTGAGATAAATCCTCAATCAGCAAACATATTGATATAGACCAGGTTTATCAAACAATGAAATAATATCTCACACGGGTAATAGGTCTGATATCAGGTCAACAAAACAATCAATAACATGGATACGATTTCTAGCTTAGGTGGATGACTTGACGTAGTTGTATTCTATGAAACGGGTAGTTTGAGTGAGTTTTCAATGTCTTTCAAAACATTACCTTTAGGGCGTCAGAAATTAGCTCTGATACGAGTGATTCCAGCTGTGTTCCTTATATCTGTTGCATGATTCTGTTAGATATTTTGATGTTTTGAAGAGTTTTTTGGATAGATTTTATGTTGGTGATTTTCGGCAGCTAAAGGACAGGTTGTAGGGGAACGACTGGTTAATGTATTTTCCACTTACCTCAAAATTCAGGTGAAACATGTCCTTCACTTGATAAAAAAAGTCAAATTTTAATTTGCCAATGCAAATTAATAACCAGTTACAGTCAATACCACAACGTCACGAATAGATACCAATTTACCTGAGACTCAAATCATGGACATCCTGAAAACTCACTTTTAACACGGAACATCAGTAAGTAGGATACATTATATTCAAAGCCGTATCATTATGATTTCGTTTTATAATAAGATCATACTTATTATAATCTGACAAGTTATTCTAGTACACTGATTATTACATTAGATTTGGGTGTTGTTTTTATATCTAGAAGTATCCAACCCATAAACATTCACAATCCTAGATTGTCACTCATAAATATGCAAATAAAATATCTAATGAAAGTGTTATCTGATATGCATACTCCGTTATTATGATATGCTAAGTATATTAGACTGTATCGAAAAACTACATCTGTCTTTGGCATATAGAATCTTCCTACTGAATATGGCAAACAACGTCAACATCGACAGATGGTTGGAGGCAATCAGCGGGAAGCCCTGAAATTATTTACTCCAAAACATTCAGTACCGATAATATAATAAGAACTGAATGAATACGAATACTATTCATTGCTATGATCAAATGAAGTAATGCAGTCTTACGTCCTAGTTGTTATGAATTGATGTATACATCAACAAGCCATTTTCATAAAAATATGCAGACTGTTTTCTTTATTTCATGAAGTGTTTGCCATTTTAGTTTAGTTTATTTGGCATCAAAACATTCCATGTAGGTAGTGGGTACAAGTGTGGAATATAAAAACAAGATTGTGTAAGATCTAATGAAGCTATAAAAATGAATGATGTTCAATAATTTTTCTTGGTTCTCACTGGTTGAAGGAAAGTAACGAAAACAACAACAATAAACCAAAGAAACAACTTGTATTATTAATTCTCTGGTCAGGCTTAGCTATAAAATCATGACTAAATTAGAAATTTTAGTAAGTGAAGCAAAGTGGTGTAAACTGCGAGAAATTGTTTACCACGTGGTGTTGATGCCACTAGAATGAAACAAACATAAGTGTTGTTTATTGTTTTGATTGTTACTGAAATCTACGAAAATAAAGCATATCTAGGCGCCATGTCTCAAACTAGCGCCAATCTTTTTATCTCATGTTAAGGCATAAAAGGTTATTACATTTGAAGTTAGGTCACCAGCCTATTTTATTTAGAGGATCGCTGAACACGAGGAAGTACCGCATAACTGTTTCATCCGAAATTGGGGTCTCTTCACTCTTGAATTCCAATAACTCATGATACATACCTCTGCCACCGGCCAATATATTTTTCATGAAACCCAACTTGGTGGATCACACTGGTCACGACTTTTCAACAGACCTTCAGATGACATTTTCTTGCAGCCAATTAATAGTGAGAAGCTTTTACCAAGAGTACTTTGTAAACCCGTTCACTTTTGAGGATGATTACGTCTTAAGCTCTATGAAAAAATACATTTTGAAATTATGGGACAGATTTATGGGTAAGATAGTGGTAATGCTGGGTTTTCTAAGCTAGATGATTAAACTGTGAAGCTTTCATTGTCCTTCTGAACAATATTATCAACACTCAGAGAACATGTAAGGGATAAAATCTCCGTCTTCATTGGGGACACTAGCTATAATTGACTGTCTTCGGAGATTTTAAAGTGATTTTTCTCATCTGTATTGGTTATTCGCTCATCAGATATTCAGAAATGGGGAAAGCAATATAACTTGCTGTGATTTAAAATATGTAAACCATAGTAGTTGGCACAGATAATTCAGGCTGTGTAGAAACCAAATATCAGATGAAGCAAATCATGAATGTGAATGAAATGTGAGGACGCATATAAATCTAGAACGCAACAGGAGTGGAGAACCGATTATCAAATCTTTTATTTAAGCAGCCTAAGTGTGCTCATTAGGGAGAATTTAATACCTGCTCTAAGCACCTCTCTACTTAATTCTCCTGTCTGCTTATCAGGGGAAGAGAATGGAGGTTAAGCTAAAAACACATATGAAAAAATTCGATGAAATCAGACCAAGTCAAGCCAACAGTTTGTCTAGATTCCTTTTTTTCCAGTTTTATTTGTCTAGATGTTACTCATAACTTTCCCGATCCATGACATCTTGGAATGAAGTTAAAGCGGACCGCTAAATTCACCAGTTTCAAATGAACAATTCCATGGATGTGAAATGAAAGTCATTTCTAGGTAGGAGAATTCAAAGCTAAACATGAAAAAGAAGCCACAAATGTTAATGAAGGAAAATTTAGTTAATTCATCAAATTTCGATAGAAGTCTTTCTCAGCTGAATACTCTACATACAGGGATATATATATATATATGCGATTGTAAATACACTGGGAGATATAAGATTGATAAGTTAATAAACTACATTGAATTAATCATACAAAACGAAATATGTGAATGTTTTTCAAGTCATTTTCAAATTATTAAGGGGAAGGGAGTATGAAAGAATAAAATTAAGATAAAATGCATCACGTTCCAGTTGTATCACCTAGATAAACAATTAATCATTAAAGAAAGAACTTAAGTATATTCGGAATTGTGAACTGAGTAATATTAATAGTGATAGCTATAATATTAATGCCCAACGAGTTAAGGTAATGCTACTGATATCTCCCAATCTATTTCCAATAGCATATAATTATATATATACCTGTATGCAAAGTATTTAGCTGAGGAAGAGTTCTGCCGAAATTTGATGAATTCATTAAATCCTGCTTTATTAACCTTTGTTGCCTGTTTTAAAAATGAAAAAAACCCAACTTCATGGCTATTGCCTTAAAAATGTTTTATTTTTACTGATTCCTTGTGGCGATCGTTCAGACTGGTGAATTTCAAGTTTACGCCTTAACATCACTCCACATTCTGTGAGAGTTATGTTCCTTCTAAGATTTGAATTAAGAAGATGACAAAAGTTACACTCTAGTAATTAGTAGCGGTATTTTAAGTAATCTTCTTTGAAAGAACAGAACCGATTTCAGCCAAAAATGAACTAAAAATTCTTAAAATAACTTTATTGTATAGCTTGTGTTGTTCATATAATAGAGATTATGAAAGAGCATAATATTACATTTTTGTCACACCTGCTAGACGACAATTATTAACAGATGTGCGACACGACTGATTCAGTTATCGTTCTGCATTCAGGAATCAAAGCAAAGCAACCGAATATCTGGTAAGAAGAGTTAATTTTCATAAATAAAAACGAGACAAGTTGAAAATGTTTTAATTTCATAAGAAGACACTTTAAATATATTTTTACTTTAGAAATTATGTTTACCAGTCGCAATTTGATAGATGCACAACTTATAAATCTGAAAAAATAACTTGATCTTAATAGGTGATCCAGTTTAAAAAAATTCCTGTGCATGATTACTTTAATTATGCAAAAGCAAAACAAGTAGTTCAGTAAAGAGACTTTTTTTGGCGAATCCATTTTCCTAAACTGTACAATCGCATTTATACACCTAAGTTTTACAAGAGAGGATAGTAATGAAACTGATGAGTTGTCACGGTTATAATCGCTAGTATTAGTCAGTACATAAGAGAAGTTAAATAAGAATGCTAGTGTTACGCTATAAGATAATGAATGAGTTGTGGCTCAATGCACTTGGAAACAAGAGGAAATCTGATAATACGTAACAGTTCTGAAAACGTAAAATATATACAGAGTTAAAGGAAAAATTCTTTTTTGTATTCAGAAAATAAGTACGGCTTAAGCAGTACAGAAGAGACTGAAGTGTATAGTCTTTGGCAGGTTGCTCTTTCCATTGTTGATTATTTTGGAGGAGGAATTCCTTGAGATAGAATGGCCAGTGTCGACAAGATGTTTATTTACCGCACTTCTTATAGAGATTCTATCGTCTTTCTGAAACCCTGTGACATGGCGTTCTTCAACCCCTATAAACAGGGTACTCGCCGAACAACTAATATACTTCGATGATTACTCTTATTCAGTATAGTGTTTTGTTCAGAATTGATATATACCACGAAACTACTAAAAATTAATATTGTATGGGTGCCGTTTCATCCGAACGAGAGGCCTTTCAGTGGTATTAATCCAAAATACTCAAACAATGGCATCGAAGACTGTTTGAAATTGCGGTGAACATACTGATTTTGGTGCATACGCTAAAATTCAAAAGAAATGGAGCTATGAATTCCGAAACTTTAGTTTGGTAATATTTCGTTTATCATACATCTGCTGAGTGGTGAATTTCATCTCAGGAGTCATGCAAATTTTTCAAATACTAATTGATTTCAGTTTATTACACAGTCAAATTAACTTCATTGTTGGTCTTACCTATGTGATAAAAACGTAAAGAGTGTTTAATAAACATATACTGCTTTTTCTATGGAAATGTTTTTCAGTTTTTAGGTTAATTAGCAGTTCTAGTTGTTTCATTCATTAAGTGTTTTGAAACAATAGGTCTTGTGTTCAGGCATCCTTGGGTTTACTATCTATCACTGAGAATCAACGTTTATCTAGCTGACGAGTGCCATAAATGAGAAAAAATGCTCATCATGCTAGGTGCCATCAACCGAATGACATAATTCCTATCTGTTGATTATTTTCACTGTGGCGTCTACCCTTGATTATTTGCCTAAAAACCAATTTTCAAGCTTTTCCGCTTTTGAGTTGTGAATCTAAATGTAGCGTTAGCTTTGCTTCAGCAGTAGCTACTACTCTTTAAGAAATTCAGACCTCAAATTGAGTCAAACGCCATAGGTAAGCGTTAATGTATATGACTGAGCTTCAGACTTGCTGTCATTAGTCAGCTGCAACTTTGAAGAAATTTAAATTCCTTTTCTTATACGAATATATGTTAGTTCTCATAATACATGACTACATGTGAAGCTTTCAGTTTTATGGTGTGGTTTAATAGTTACTAAAGTTTCAGAGGATACATGCTTGCAGGGAAGAAGTGTCATGTGAAAATATGAGTTAAGGATTATGAAACACTCTTACATGACATAAATGTCAATAATTTAACAGAGATAAGTCATTTAGAAGGGAATCTATATGTATTGCCTCTGCCTTGAGAAACACTTCCCGAGGGTGGTGTTTTACTTGGAATATATTTGATGAGTATGAAGAGTTTATCATTTAACTGTTTTTATCAACTGGGAATTTTAATAAGCTAAGACATCAAGAAGCCATTCACCATGCCTTATATTTGTACAGTCATAACTACGTTTATATATATATTTAAGTAATCAACATTTGATTTAAAACTAAATAGGTTATCAAGACATTTCTGTTTTAAAAGCCTTAGAGAAATACTATTTATAAAGTGCATCCTAACAGCATACGACTTATTTTCAGATTGCACAGTTTAAAAGTTTACAATGACATTGTTTAGCGTCTGACAGTGGTGTAAGAGATGAGCTAACTGAAGAAAAGGCGGATTAAAATATGGAGTTATTCTGTCTACTATTTCAAGCAAAATGCCAGCAAGAATGTAAGATGAAAAAATTTGTATTTCCTATCTGGTGAAATTAAGCTTGAATCTTTGCAAATGTAAGTCCACAATAAAAACTGGTGAATGCATCTGACTTGATTTTGATGAGTGACGTAAGGATGATATAAGGAAAGGAAACAGTTGGATATTTGAACTACTCCGTTTTCAAACAATATGAACAGCTTGTTACTCAATCTTTACGCATGAATTATTGTTTCTTACTCTTTAATTGTTAGAAAGAATTCGAGTGGTTTGAACTAATCCAGCTATTTGAGCTGAGTTAAATAGGGCACACGGCTAATGGCCTTATTCCCAATTGAAACAAACATCGTGTTCAATGTTTAGATTCTTTCAACCTACCAGCGAGCACTATTGGTTGAAGTGAACAGTTTCTAGTTACTCAAATTAATTAATCAGTAATATTTACCATCACGCAAATAGGCTTTTGTCCTAGTGTAATGGTGATCACATATTGTGATCTGCATATTTTTGGTTGCCAAAGGAAACCGCGGTGTTTTCACCTTAAACTATATAGTTCACAAACTAATCATTGACAAAAATAACTGCTAAGTGTGTTTGGCCTATAGTGGGATGGTAAACCATTTTTAATAATTGGATAACTCGAGAATCATCACATGATCATCAGTCGCTTGTGATATGATCGAACTTGTTAAGAATATGAAGTGACTAATTATTTCTAGATTGATTCGTTGTAAACCTTATTATAATAACAGTTGTATTCTGGACAAATTGTTTGGTAGTTTCCATCAACATAGCATAGTTGCACATTTGAGGAAATCCTTATTCATGCCATGATGAAAACTGGTACTTGGTTTTTAAGCGTCCAAAACAAAATTCATTTAAGTCTTGTAGGTGGGTCACAAGTTGTTTCATACCATATTGATACGATTAGACGCATAAAGAGTCTGAGATATTCTCATATTGTGAATTAAGTCTCTCGGGAATTTAACTGATCTTTTCAGTTAGTGCTCTTGAGGTTCTCACAGTTCTCAAATAAAAGGTTTCTTGTCGTTGTACTAAAAGCCAGGTATGCGGGTCATAAATTGTGGTGCAGAATATCATTGAAGAGTTCAAAACAGATTATCTCAAAGTGATGTGGTGACAAGATAAGCAGTATTTGTTTGAAAAATGTAGTGAGTTGCATACAAAGATACAAAATATTGTGAAATGCATGAAGATGACGATTGGCTATAACAGATTCATATATTTGGGGGGAATTTCCCATCCCCACATTGACAAGTCAGTTCAAGGTAATAAAAAATGTCTAGTGGGTGTTTAGTGTACGCATTAAACCGGAGAAAGCAAGATCAGAGTGAACAGTTTATCATGAAATAATCAATATGTGAAATGAATGAATTGTAGTTATATAAGAAATATTCCGTAACTGCAGGAACCTGGAAAGAATTTATCTGAAAAGAATATTTTTCATTCAGGACAGCTTAGTAGAGGACACTGTCCTCAATATTTGTATGCTATGAAACTGATTACGTTTTCTAAGTGTTGCTAAAGAATGCTTTATTTAAAAAAAAATAAGGTTCCATCTGTGCTAGTAGACTGACAATGATTTATGCATATGTTCACCATGGTCATTCTTTGAATCGAGTCTTCAGTATAATTTTTCTGTAAATGTACATAATAAATGAATGAAGAAGATACTTGAATTGGTTAAATGACTTAGAAAAACAACAGGATTAGAGTATAAAGATTCACAAGTGTTAGTTCACAGTAGTTTGACTGATTTCAATTTTGATCACAAAGTATAAATTAGAGGACCACCGAAAACAATGGTATACAGGACAGAAACGTCATCATAGTCTGGAACACTTCACCCATGATCACAATGGTTCGAATGTGTGACCTTCAGGTCATGAGACTAAGTGTAAGTCATTCAGCCGCTGGATGAAGTCTGATGATCCAATGAGGACAAAAACTGGCTGATGAAGGCATTATGTAAAGCGAATCGACAGATGTCAGAATCAATGAGACATTGAATTCTGTATCAGTGGCTGAATGATAAATCACCTCACCTTGTAACTCACAGGTAGTGGATTCTATCCCTGAAGTTAGGGTCAGTGGTGCATATTGTCGGATAGTCTCAAACCAGGACGAATCAGTAATGTAGTACTCAGTGGTTTTCATTGGTTGTCTAAGTGATGTCAGCTAAAGATCAAGCCCGCCTTAAAGATTTATATATCTACTTCTGAAGTAGTGACAAGTGAATGCTGAGCTGAAGATATGGTTAATGAAATAAAGCGATTTCGCCAAATTCTGTTTGTTTTAATTGTATATGGTCAAAAGCTTTTTAAAAAAATAAAAACACCTCATTTAGGTAATTGGAGACAATAAACAGACAGCCTTATACTAAAGCTTCATTATTGTGAGCATTAATTAGCAAGGCCTTTCCGTAACTACGAAGAACTAGAGACTTGAAACTTGTCACTTCACAGTAACTAACCAAAAGATAAGTAGTGAGCCCAAAAATCTCAGTAGTAGAATTTCTATCTACAGCATTGAGCGGTGTAGCTTTGAATCCTACAGGGAATGCCGGTTACTCTAAGTTTGCTGGTAAGCCATTCTGATGAGTACTGATCAGCACGAACCATAGTTGCAGAGCTGATTGCTGATTGCTTCCAACCTCGAACATTGCTAACAACAGTGCAGATTGACTCTGATTATTCAGTGGGCATCTCTAGAGAATAGATACACAACAGTAGCTACTCTCCAGAGGCTCATCAATAGAATGAAAATCATCTTTTTCCTCCACAACTTTTGTTGGAAAAATAGGACCCAATTCAAAAAATTGTGGATTTAGGCATATTTTGATAAATGACTTTTTAAATGCCAAGATCATTAATCGTGATTACAAGTAATTCAACAGTGGCATTTAACAGTATAGCCTTGAAACTAGATACGTACATAGTATAGGTTACTTTAATATTTTCAGTCTGGCTTAATTATTATTGTTGTGAAAGTATGCAGCAAATTGCAAGGGTATTGTTTGTGAGATATGATTAAGGGAGACATTAATAACTGATACAGCTAACGATTTACCCAAGTAATAATAAGGATTTGAAATAACTCTTAACAAAGGTAGCACTTATACATCTGTAATTAAGTTTTTACTCAGCTTTGGACAGCCTGCTTAAAACTTGGGCTACTGAAAAATCTCCATTGATATTATATATATATATATATATATAATCTCTTGTTTGAACCTAGTTAAATATAACCTCTGATAGTATTGTTTACTATGGCAAGTATTTAAAACATTTACAACCTGTGGTTTCGCAAGTTAGTACTAAACATGAGAAAAAGCATTATACTCGATGGCGGCTTATCCCAGTACATGAGATAACCGTTCCTTAGTGGTGTCCTTGGTTCAAGAAATGTATCTAGAACTTTCATAATTAGCATTCAAAAAAATCTCGTGTATTTCTTGGAGAAAAAAAGATAAATCATAATCGATTAGTTTGCTCTTCAGGTCAGTCAGAACTGTTTAATACGATCTGCTGTCAAATAATCTTATATTTGAAGATCTTGGACGAAGGGAAAATATCATGTTAATAACTCTGCTGAAAATGCTGTACTCTGTTTAAACATTGTTCAGAATAAAGCTATTATATAATTAATAATACTTATCTGATTAAATGTAGGAGATCAGATTGCTTCTGACAGTTTAGTTTAGTTTAATTTATCCTGTTAGTTGACATGCTGCATAATCTTAGTTTAATGTTTCATAAATCCAGTCACCTTGGCCAAAAGGTCGTTAGTTACCGGGTGCAGGATAAAACATCGAATATATTTACCGATGTGACAGTTATACCCGTCAAACAATTCAATCTGTCTGTAGTGGAATTTCTTGTTTATCTTAGTTCGATGAAACACGGAGTGGGTGGTCACTTATTTTGTTTTTGCTTACGTTTGTCAACTTATTATGGTATTTTTCAAGTCGAAAACTAATTCTGATACCATAGTAGACTGAAACATTTTTTGAAGATGAGGATAGAAAAGCAACTTAGCAGATTAGTACATTTTATTTCGACTATGGAAATAATATCATCATTGTGTTCAGACAAGTAGGATTGTGCTGGGCTATCTGCAATTTGTTCGAACATTGTTACTACTGATATACTTTGATTTATTGTGTTACTCACTGACAAAAAACCTAAATTCTGTTGTCAGTTATTATTGTATACATAGACCCCTGATTAACTGTACAATTTTTAAATGGTGTTACGAAAATAGATATCTTTTCTGACTTATGTTGCTTTCATATGGCTTAAACAAGCAAGTTTTAGAAAATACAGATACAAAGTTAGAGAAAAACGGATTTTCATCTACTGAACAATTTACTCTTAGGTTAAAAAAGGTGTGACTGTGCTGTAAGATATGTAGTCCCTTTAGGGGTTGTGAGTCAATCACCAGACTGTAACCAGTATACCTAGCTTGCTATCATTGCTGACCAAGTTTAAATCATACACGTAAACTCTATGGTCACCAAAGTGAGTAACATTTCCTTTTTCTTGCCTATTTGTATATTTTTAGTTTTTCAAGTAACTTAAACACTTATTACGTAATATCAGATTTCCTTTTTTAACTCTCACCAGTGTTATTCGATCTGGATTTTTCCTCACAAAACATTCAAACATTTTCGAAAAACATGATAACCAGAATATGACAATTTTTATGATTTCTGGATTGAAAATAATTCATCATGAAGAAAATTTTCTTGGCTCTTATTTTTGTCATATATTATGATTATGATTCAATACAGGAATTTCTACCTTCATCCAGTAGGTGGTTGTTGGATAAATTTATCTACAAAACTGATATAATTGGTGGAAACAGACAAAAACTGTTGTCAGTTGACTGTTTGACTTGTGCTATTGATTGTAGTGCTACTGTTTCTCGTTTCTCAAAATTTAAAGCACCTGACTAGTAATTTGACGGCCTCTGGTTCAAATTATTCCACTACAGTGATTTTTGTTTCAACTGCGATAGTCATCCATTATAATAATAAGCATTAGTCATTAGGTATTCATTTGATCTGTCTCAAGTAATTTGAATATAGGGTTTCTAGTCCACAGAATACTGACACCATGTGCTCGGGGCTTCTCTTTTAGGCAATTTTATATTTGAAAAGACCAAATTTTCTTAGGGTTTACTCATATTTGTTGGTTATAGCTCGAGACTTTAGTGAAATAAAGAATCTTTCATTGACGTATTACTTCTATTCCTTTTAATGTTTGTAATCTATAAAGTTCAACAAAACTGTGGATTGTTACTATGCATCAAGCCATGTGATAAAGCAAATCTTTCCATTCAAAAATTTTGATTTGAATAACAAAATTTTGATGAATGTTAGAAATATTCTGACATATTTTTTTACATATTATTCATGTGATTGAATAAATTCCGTTAACTTCACATCCATTGAATAATGATAGCTTCGTTTAGTTTTGTCCTGCATAGGAGTGGCTGTTGGTTTATCATCTGGATTCCTTTGATTTTCACTTTTAGTTTATTGTTATTAGTGTGAAACATGTTCATCTGACTAAATATGCATTTTTGTTGGAGTAAAATTTGAATGCTCGCCGACCATGCACGTGGTCCGGGGTTCGATCCCCGGCCGACGCACTACTTTACCTCGCTAAGCCAGAAATAACGCTGGTGAAGAGGAAAGGTTGAGCATGAGGCTAGCAACCTCATCCTGTAAAAATAAACACTGCTAAAGAAACTTCAGGTCTCTAGCTTGAAGCCCTATGTTCCACTGGGAACATGAAGGAATAAAAAAATGTGAACACTATGGTAACGTATAAATCTTACATATTGTTGAGAACTACAGTTAAACAACTGAAATGTCATATTTTTGATAGTAATATCAATAGCTTTATTTTGGAAATTATGTTTACACACAATATAGAATTCTCAGAGTAATTTTTCACAAAATATTTACTACCCTTATAGAATCTTCAGGGAAAATACACATCAAAAAATTGTATCTTCTGACACCGCGTCATTCCACTGTCTGAAACCAGAGTCCATTGTCAGCGAAATTTTTCCTTGATTTTCTACTTGAAGTAAACAAAGGTAGGTTGGAAGGCAGTTATAATAAAATTTGCGTGAGTCCATGTTGCGACCCAAAGACATAATTGAAAGAATAAAACAAAATGAAAAGGAGAAAAGTTGATGCATTATACCGAATGGAAATTATGGTAGCCCAGTGGTTTAAGTAGGCATGAAAGTAAGGATAAGTTGACACCTGGACATAAACAAAATCCGCAAACATGATGAAGGGAGTTGCTCGTAGTTCATTGGTCCTTATTTTTAGGTTGAATAACGGTCTCTGTCGTCATATTGATACTATAACAGCTAAAATGATGTCAGACAACACAGAATTACTGAAAATGGAGATTTCCATCGCCTTAATAGTCTAGTTGAATAAATCTACGATCAAGATGTGCCGCTGAAGCCTTATATACTATTCGGAACCCAAGGGAACAATAATAATAAGATTAAATCTAGATATATACCGGTATTTAATTTTTTCTTGTTGATAAAGCTGATTTAGAAAGTAAAATAGTTATAACTGAATTAATAAACAAAGGCGATAAATGACATCAGAAAACTAAATTACTCTGGAGAATTAATCCAAAAGTGACTATCTGAAACGAAGTGTAAAGTCCTTACCACTCCAAAAAACAGTATATGAAACATTGAAAACATGGGAGTTTCATATGCCTTTTTATATTTTAACTGCCTTATTTCAGGTGAATCCGTTTCATGATTTCATTAATCAAAGCTGACTGTTTTATTGCCATAACTATATGACTGCTCATTATATCGTAGCTATTTTCTTTCTTCTTAAGTAGGAGAGATAAAATTTGTGAAGATACCCTACTGATAGTAACAAACAAAATTCATCACCAACAGAGAAAGTTCAAAGGAGATCATTTCTTTCGCTTACCCCAGTAGTATCGTTTCGACTACGAGCAGTTAGGATGTAATGGTCAAGGCCAGGATTAGCAAGTTGAATCAGGTGATCACTGTTTTGTCACTATTTAAAGCACTTTGGATTACGAACAACCTTCAGACTTTCAACATTAATGGCAAGTCACTACTTCTATGTGACTCGAGAACTTGCTGCTTCACCCAAAGCACTTCTCATACACTGATGAAGACTTTCGCCATCACCTTCCCCCTTCTCTTACGATCAGATGGACAGTCACAATAGGACATGAGAAAAGGAACTCTGGCAGACAGGGGACCAGTTAACAACCTACTGTCTAACAAATATGCAGGAAAAAGCAGAGGTGGACCGCATATACTCTGAGGAGATTGGGGACTGATCTCACATGCAAAGTAGGCAATCAAGTGGAACTAGGATAGAAAATGATGAGCTGGGTGTAGGTCTGAGAGTGACCTGCAGGATATCATCTGAAAAGAAAGTGAATGCGATTGTGGGATCAGCTAAAATACACTTCATAGAACAAAGTTTAGTAGCGATGAGATACAAAGGTAGTATGTTCTCATTGAAATAGAAATAATGAATATTATAAAATAAATAAACTATTTTAAATGTATTTCATTGCATATGAGAACCTGTACAATACTTACACCTCACTGGTAATAAAAAATCCACAGTTGCACTTTATCGTGTGCACATTTTTATGAATTAATCACTCACAGTAGTTGGTGGACTTCGGGAACTAATGCTTTTATTAGATAATTGATTAAACTGTGTTAGAATTATGTTAGTTTTCGTTTGCTAGTGGTTACTGACGCATAGCTGATAGCTTATAAATAAAAGGCTAAGATTTAAATTTAAGGGGATGAAGTGAATGTCGAGGAATTCGCAAGTATACATTTAAAAGTCGGCAGACTATTTAGATTATTTCTGATAGATTAAAGTTGACAAAAGTACTATTCTGCATATTAAGTAATCAGACCAATGATGAGTCATGTGCTGAAGACCACTTCTTAAACAATGTTTTCTCAGAGAGTTAACGACTGTTTCTATGTGATATGAAAAACGCCTAATCTTCACTTTTTAGAGATCATGAATTGTTCCTGAATAAATTTTCTAGTCCACAAAAATAAACCAAATAAAATAGTGCCCCAGGACTTTGTTCGATCTCAAAGAGTATCAATCAGATAAATCCAGCAGTATTCAAACAAGAGTAATTTTGGTTTTTTTACCTGAACTAGGACTAGGGATTACTGATGGTACACTAAAATATTCCCATTTCCAATTAACTTTGAAAAGGTATTTACTGTTAACCCAAAAACATTTATTTTTCTTAAAAATGTATAACTCCAGGAAGTGGAAAACTGAATCTGTAAGCTCAAATATAAAGGAATTCTATACAACACTTGTGTTTAGAAAGATAAAAGTGATAACTTGAACCTCAGCTAGTCTCAACAAATTATTATACCAATAATTCAGGACTAGTGATCCTGAAGGCATTGATTCATATTCTACCATGGTTCAGATTTTTACTTAACTTTGGATAGTCATTCGCTACATGAATAGTCTACCAAACCAAAACTATCTCAGGTAGCCTCATCATTCATTTTGGTTCTGCTGAATTGTTCCTATAACATTATCACACTATCTGTACAGTTCCAGTCTTCTTCTGTATACTGGAATCATAATGCATTGGAATGAAAGATGCTAGTTATTTATTATTATATTGGTTATCTGAAGTAGTCTTGGAAATGTTCAGTCATTATCTAACGCATTACCGTATGCCTATGACTTTTTTACGAAATATAATTAAACTGCATTGACAAGTGAACTGTGCCGAAAAAAAAACAGGAAGATTATTTAGGCTTCTATAAAAAGTAAGCATTGAAAAGCAACTCTTATGTTAAATGAACTGTTACTTGGATAAGAAAGGTATCGGTGAAAATATTCGCTTTTGCATGAATTCTTGCAACCAGAAAAATAAATAACCAACATCTATTTGTCTGTTTACCAAGTATAAAAAAGTGAACTGATACTTGTAACAAATGCCTTAGTATAAATACACTGAATAGACTGGAAAGTCTGTTATTTACGCATGATAGTTGAAATTTGTACTTAGTTTCAAAACGTTATCACTTGCCAAACATAATTTAGAAAAAAAATTGCCACTGGTGTTTAACATTTTAGGTAATAGGACGTGAGTTATAAAATTTTTTGTGCCAAAAGCCTGATAAATGTGACAAATTTGTCTCAGAGTCAGGTGATTGTGCTAAAAAGCACGTGTCATACACTGACATGGTGAAATTTTCATGTATAAAAATAATATCAAGACACTTAGTTTTAGTAATACACGAGCAAAAACTATCTGACGATTACTTGAATAATGACCTAAACTATATTCACGACGAATGGAATAGAATGGACTACGCTATCAGTATTGTCGAAACACGGATGAAGGCAGTAAGCAAAAGTCTAGAACTAATAGTCAGTGAAAGATCAGTTCTTTAAGAACTGATCTGGGGAAGTACTATGCTAAAAACTTTCCAGAGTGACAAAAGGAACTTATAATACTGCTACCGTTTGCGTATTATTTTAAATTGAGCTAACAATCATTGGTTTAAGGGGAAGAAAAACTGACTAATGTTTCCATTCCTACATGGATTTATGTGTTAGGCTGCATAAATGCACGAAGCTGTGTAGGAAAGGCACCTGAGGAACGAAACAGATGGATTTCTGAACATATTTTCTTGGTTCAGGAAATGTCCAATAAAATCAATAGGAATTACTGTTTTGGCTCAATTGATTGATCGGTGTCATCATGGAGACAGGATGAAGGCATAAGAATTTATTTGTAGTGCTTCAGTGAACTTTCCGAAGTGAAAGTGAACTTATCTTTCAAAAGTAACTGAAGCTGTGAAATTCTGAGGACACAAACAATGTGCAAGGTATACTCATTAAACGGATCACCTATTAAATCTGTCACATCCCAAAAAGGACGAAACAGCTGTCCAGTACTCCCAGCTGGTTTTCCAGTGGTTCTCTAACTGATGTCAGCTCATGATAAAATCCTCCATGCAATGAAACAAAATCGCTACAAAACCAATACTTGAAAATTAATCTGATGCTCACTAGCGACTGGCCCTTTTCGGGCAGTTAACCTGGGGTTCTAGTGGGAAGCCGTGATCAGTAGGATATAACAGGTTGAAGATGAGGTAGTAACTCATCGAAGAAGACATTACGAAATGGTCACGCCATGTCGTGAATTGGAAGAAGTTAGAATTCAAGGACCGTTGGATCGAATCCCAGTGGCTCAATGGTCCACGAACTAGCCTTGTAACCAGAAGGTCCTGGTTTCGAACCCCGGTGGGTGCGTACCACTGAACAGTCCCAAACTAGGATGAAACAGTTGTCCAGTACTCCCGGGTTTTCCAGTGGTTCTCTAACTGATGTCAACTCCTGATAAAATCCTCCATGCAATGACATCTGTATTACTCAATTTTGAAATTTTATTGACAACATTCTAGCACGTGCTTCATTATTATGCGTATTCATTGCTATGTACATTAGGAGAAAAAATCTAATTTTATGGAAAATTATATATATATATGGAGGGTTTCATCATGAGCTGACATCAGTTAGAGAACCACTGGAAAACCAGCTGGGAGTACTGGACAGCTGTTTCGTCCTAGTTTGGGACTCTTCAGCAGTACGCGCCCAACGGGATTCGAACCCAGGACCTTCTGGTTACGAGGCGAGCTCGTAGACCATTGAGCCACTGGGACCCGATCCAATGGTCCTTGAATTCTAACTTCTGCCAATTCACGACATAGCACGACCATTTGGCAGAAGTTAGAATTCAAGGACCATTGGATCGGGTCCCAGTGGCTCAATGGTCTACGAGCTCGCCTCGTAACCAGAAGGTCCTGGTTTCGAATCCCGTTGGGCGCGTACTGCTGAAGAGTCCCAAACTAGGACGAAACAGCTGTCCAGTACTCCCAGCTGGTTTTCCAGTGGTTCTCTAACTGATGTCAGCTCATGATGAAACCCTCCATGCAATCAAACCAAATCCCTACAAAACCAATACTTGCATATATATATATGTATATACATTTATATATATGGTAGCATACACAGCTAACTAAATTTGTAACGTTACGTTTCAATCGAAACAGCTATAAATTATTTAATTTTAGTCAACGGTTGTGCAAGAGTCAATTACTGTTTTGTATCCCATTTTGTGGACTTTTCCCTTAGTTTTCAATGAAGAATGCAGTAAAAGTAAATATGTCCCCTATTTAAATAGATATTCACTCGGAAATTCAACAGAAACCGGTTTTTTAACTACAATGGAATGTCAACGCTTCGAAGAATCTCAATCTGTTCAACACAAAACAGATGTGAATGCGAACAGCTGTTTTGTTTGGCGAATATCAAACAGGCTAATAAAATTGGCAAAATGTGGTGTGAACTTCATAAATGAATACCATGAAATTTATTGGAATTCACAGACCATTGGGTCGGCTCCTAATGGTTTATTGGTCTACGACGTCACCTTGTAACCAGAAAGTCCTGGGTTTGAGACCCAGTGGGCGTGTACTGCTGAAGAGTGCCAAATTAGGATAAATCATCTGTATATTACTTCTAGGTTTTCCAATGGTTCTTTAACCGTTGTTAGCTCATGATGAGAAACTGTAAACAATCAAATCGAATCCCTGCAAACCAAGACCTGAAATAAATCTTTTCACGAAACGAAAATCTAATCTGCTGCTTTAAACAGTAATTGCACCTAATCACTCTTTGTGCCCTGTTGACTTTGTCAAGATCGTTATAAAGCCTGTCATCCGAACATAAACAAAAGTCTGAAACCTGTTAATACTTAGCATATGGTTCTTAAATCAACCGAGAAGTAGTCTTGTCTCCATCTCTAAATCGAGTCATAAATGCCGTAAACCGGCGTCAATTAATTAGTGCGGAATTACATCCTCTTTGTCAGAGAACAAAAGGACATAGAAAAAATTAAACATTTACAGTCCAGTAAATCTCTATTAATAACAAGCCCTGACAAGGTTTCAGGTGTAATCCTCATAAATCGGAAAATCTACTTCATCAGATAGTTACACGTAATGTAAAATAAAAGCAAATTCTTTACTTCTTTTAGGGAGGATAACAAAACCTGACTAAATGGAGAACAACTTCCTGTTGATCTTCTAAGAATAGGAAATGATCAGCTGACCAGTTAACATATTTTAGATTTGAGAATATCAAAAGTCCCTAGGCTATGCAGAACGCGAATGCCAATATATTGTTTTATTTTAACCAATACAAGCATGAATCACACTGTCATCCAGGTGTTTTTAATCAAACAAACCTATAGTCACCGTAAAACTTGAATTTGTCAACTGCATTAAATAATTTCGTGTGTGTGACAAATTTTTCATATCCCTGGACGTCATATTACGTTCTTCGAATCATTATCAAATGTTATTCCGTTGTTCTATGTATCTTAACAATTTGTCATATATGACTTTTCGCATGCTTATTTGACAATCCGAACATTCCTGTGAACTTTAGTCATTGAAATTTGAGAGACAATGCATTCAAAGGTGTTCATAAAGTAAAGATACGTCTCCCAAAAATTATGCCTATTCACATTCTTAGCATTGATGATGCCCTTGTTGTATATATGCACGGAAAACCGTATTCATGAAAACAAAAAAGACTTGTGTATACAGTTTTATATTAGTCTTAATCACAAATTTAAGTCCTTTTGTTTGCCCTTCTTTTCTTAGGTGGTATCCATTCATTCTTTCCTTCTACGTTCTTACTTATCAAAGCTGGTTTTACTGATTCTTGATTGTATAACTCAACTTATTACCAGAAATTACTAATCATTGTATATTTTTTGTCATACTTCTGACTAGTTTCCACTATATGAATGTGGTTTTTTTGTTTTTCTTGATTATTTTCTGTGTAGAATAAAATTTTGTTTCTTTTCTTTCTATGAACTACACTGAAAAACAGACACATTGTATATGCACATCCAGAAAATATTATTAGAATAGCTTCTTGGTTGCTTGAATGCAGACGGTGGTGAGTAAGGTAGATATCATGTTATGCATAGGATTTTATTACTACAGGCTACAATTTATCACAATATTATGTGCAAAAGTCATATTTAACGTTAAAGTGCTGTCGATGGAGCAGCTGTTAAAGTGAAAGATCATAAATCATGCATTTTCATGAATTTTATTGACATAATTATGTAGCCCTTAGATAGTAATAAAAGCGAAGTGAAACATTCATTGTTAGAATTTTTGTAATAGTGATATGTCGTTTTGCTTTATATATCATGTCAGAATAATCGTTTGAATTGGCTAAATAACCTATAAAAGTATCATTTTTCAGTCATTATATTAATTCTGGAAATGCAAATGTGAAGCACACTGATAGCTGGAAACCACTCACGTCGAATAGTAATGGTAGCAAGCCAGACTGACTTGATTTTAACACCAAACGGCTTCCACTGAAAAGTTTGGTCTCAAAGTATTGACATGAGTTGTTTCCAACTACCCAAGTCAATCAGCAGTATGTGTGCCACCGTGCATTTATGCTTGCTTTCTTGATTGTTATTTATCATATCAAGATGACCACATATTGTAAGTGAATATTCTGTGATATTACAAGAAACTTGTTTGGACTTTCACCTTGAACTGGGTACTGTTTAAATAGCAAATTTAGTTCTAGGCTGACCTTAATGAATAGCTTCACATAACTACGTTAAGATGATTAGTCATTTATTGATAGAATTCCTTATCAAAATTTCAAAAAACAAACAGATAAATTTGTGTCCCTTAGAAATATCCAAAAGCTTTTTCAAACGTTGAGTTATATCTTTTTTTTCAATTCCAGTTTCCATTTAATAACAAATACTGTATTTGTGTTTTCCAAAATGTGTCCCTTTTTTCAAGTGCTGATTTGTTTGCCAAGTTGGACCGAGGATTGATATCAGTTAGAAAACTATTGAAAACCAGGGTGTACTGGAGAGCCGTTTTGTTTTAGCTGTGGACTCTTAAGTGGTACACACCCTCTGGTTTTCGAACCCAGGACCTTCTGGTTACAAGATCAACTCTTCGACCAATAAGCCGCTGGATCCGAATCTAATGGTCTATGAATTCCAACTGCTACCAATTCGCGATTTCAGCGCAACCAGCAGTAAATTTCATCGGCGAGCATTCGCCCTCACTCCTGATTGGATGGACCTTAATGGTTACGTTTCCTAACTAGTACCTAGGTAACTACCCAGGTGAATCGGACTAGTCGCTAGTCAGCACCTCATCGATATTCAAGTATTGGTTTGTAGGGATTGGATTGTTATTTTAATCGGACTTTCATTTTAAGAAAAGTCTAGCTAAATATTTGGGTTTATGAAGGAAGAGTGAATATACTGATCTCAGTGGAAAAACGTGTGAATATTTTCGTAATTGCATTGATGTATTTCATCTCTATGAGTTTAGTGGTTTGATTGTTTAGCTTTCCTTGTCTGTCTTAACAATATTTCGGGCCATAAATTCGTGGCTGATTCGTTGGTAGGCATCCTTCTTGTTTATCCTTTTTGCCTGCCCATATTATATTCGGTATTGAGTGAAGGCAGCAGGTGATGAAAGCATGCAGCAGCTTGATGAAAAAAATACTTTCAGTGGTGTGCATGACAAATGTCTAAACCATATAGAATAACTTCAAGAAATCAGGAGCTTCTAATATTCTTCAAAAGTGTACTAACGTGACTGATTAATTCCAGAGATCACCACAACATCTCCATTCATAATGGCACTGGCTGTTTGGTTGACCTGATATTTAACCACCCATCTATGAGATTTCTTTCTTACTGTTTGATAAATCTGATTTAGATTAATGCATTTGTTGATCACAGATTTGTTACAGGGATTTATCGTGAGCTGATATTGGTTAGAGAACCACTGGAAAACCCGGGAGTACTGGACAGCTGTTTCATCCTAGTTTAGGGCTATCTAGCACTATCCTTGGTTTAAACTTTGGTGGGTGTGTACTGATAAAGAGTCCCAAACTAGGATCAGAACTAATTTTATAATAATGACTGAGTTCAGTGTTCAAAACATGTATCAGTGAGACTGAAGCATCGATGGATACTTACAAATTATTGTGAAGAGTTAGCAGACATTTTTTATATTTTAAGTGAAAACCATTTTGTCACTAATATTGCCAATTACCTGAAAACTAAATTTTAGCAGACAATCATTTTCGGGACTATGACTTCACTGAATACAATGAGATAAATTGTGCATCCGTTAGAAAAATATGTAAATGGATTGATACTGAAATTTATTTTAGACAATAAAGTAGTTGCAGGTTTGATCACTAGTTAACATCAGTTAGAGAACCACTGGAAAACCTAGGAGTACTGGAGAGCTGTTTCGCCCTAGTTTAGGTCTTTTCATCAGTGTGTACTCACTGGAGTCCGGACATAGGACCTACCATTTACAGGACGAGTTTTTAGACTATTAAGCCACTGAGACCCGATTCATTAGCTCTTGAATTCTTACTTCTGCTCAACAGATTATGCGAATGAATCCACACATCACTATGCAGTAGATTTGCAACAAGAACTATATCACTTATGGATTTTGTCAAAGTACTTTTCATTGTATTCATGAACAGATTACTGTTTTTTACTTTGTATGGAGACTTTGTTAATATTGGTTTAAGTTGTTCAAGGACGAATTATCTATTTGGAACAACTAATTTATGATAAGGTGTACGAATTCCACGTTAACAGTTCTGGATTGAGCGTTACGGATGCACATTCCAGAAGCATTAGAAATAGAACGAGACATTTGCGTGTTTAAGTGCTATTTGGCTTTCAATTGATCAACACTGAAGCCAGAGTTCGTTCATCACTAGAAGAATGCACTAGAAGTGTTGCATGTAAAAATCGGTTTCCTACCACAAAGTAGTTCATCACTCGTTATTTCAAAATCTCCTTAATACTCCACATATTTATGGGCGATTCCGACCACTGAACAGATTGAAGTTACCATTTTTAAGCAGCTTAAACTTTAGGCATCTGGCTTGTCAGTCTTCACTGTCATAGTATTTCTATGTGTTATTCCCATTTTCAGAGGGATTTGAATATGCATCACAAACATAATTGTAGTCTACCGACATATACGCTATAAAAAGTTTGAACATTCGAATTAAGTCGCTTAAGGGAATATTACCAATGGTGTGATATATTTGTTCAGTGTGAAACTATCATGATAAGGGAACCATCTTATAGAGTATTAAAGCATTACATATAGTTCAATAAAGACGTCATTTTTGATGTGTTTTTTTTTTAATTTTGGACAAGAGACCACCAATTTAGAGTATGGAGACAGGATAAAATGTCACTACGTGAATGTCACTCTATATTGGGAAAAATTTACAAGTGACGAAGTTGAAATACGGAATATTATAAAAATTGGACATTAAAATTTTAAGTTATGAATACATATTGCATCTTGGTTGGTGGCCCAATGGTAGGTCGCCGTCAAAATACGCCGTAAATAGTCGGAAATTTAACTGGCAATTCGAATAATTGACAATTCGGGACTGAATCAGGCGAAACAGCTATATACTTTGCTAGACCACATAAAGCACTATACACAGGCAACACCTTTCTGCTATGAATTAATTAGAAAATGAGGATATTTCAACAGTTGCATTCATTTGTTATAGATAAACAATCGTATTTATATTTAACGAAGAATTCGTAAAACCAGATTAGGTTCAAGAAGATGTTTACTGAACATGAGGAATAATCTGGAAGGGAACGCTTGAGAAGAAGTTATGACACAGCAGTTGATCTAAAAATAATAATTAACCGGTATGTACAAAACGAACGGGAGAGAGCGAAATGATGCTGAAGTGTTTAAATGAAATCTGTATAAGAATTGCAGAGTTATTAAAAAAGATACTAATAACCGCAGTGATAAGAAAACAGCTTGAACTTCAAAAGACGACAAGTAGACAGAATTATTGTACAAGTGTTACACTGACTATGGTAAGGTAGCTGAATGGGTGCAACACCTCAGTTTTACAGTATAGAACATCCAGTGATAGATAAATCGTGTTTCCGAATTCCTGTCGTAAAATTCATGGACCCTGTGAATTACTAAAAAGCAGTTTCGAATTGACATTGTCCTCGAAAATAGAATTATTGCTACTTTAGTATGCAATTTGACTAGCAAATCTGGACAGCATTTGAAATAATTTCATGGACTTGAAGCTATATCGGGCTAATATATACTGCCCCATCAGAACAAGCAAAATGACTAATACACACTAAAGTGGCCAGAAGTGGAATTCTATCCTTAACATATAAATACATTATTGCTCATTCAAGTGTTGGTTTGCACTGATTAGAATAGTGACAGGATTTCATCATGAGCTGAAATCGGTCAGAGAACCGCTAAAATGCCTGAGAGTATTGTATAGCTCTTTAGTCCTAGTTCGATACTCTTTAACAGTACGCATTCACTGGGTTTCGAGCCCAAGCCCTTCCGTAGACCATTAAGTCTCTGGCACCCAATCCACTGTTCCATGAATTCCAATCCAGGATTTTAGCGTAACCATTAATTGTAATCAAGAGAATGTGATTCTATAGTTACCTAAGTGGAATATTTTTCTCAGACACTTGGAAGGTCAATTTTTAGGAATTTCGGCTTCAGTAGCGGCTATGAACTCTAAATTTTTGAAGAGAGTTTTTGGGAAAACAGTTGAGACTTTCAGTGATAGCAGATTTTCCTTCACGCTGTGGCTGATGAATATAGGAGAAAACCTGTTTTTAATAGACCATCTTGAGAAGATTTAAATTCAGTCTCTATTGCTTCTTCTGAATAGTATTTCTGAATCCCTCAGTGTAATGGAAATATAATTGTTTTTCGCTGACCAGTGAGGCATAGATCTGGAAGTTAATTAGCTGTTCAGTCCATGTTGGTTTTCTTTAAATTGACCTATGGATAGAGTTATTTGATCTTTCGATAAGTAATACGTCCAAAAATGGAAAAAAGGTGGTTTGATTCTCGTTAAAGAATGAATTTTGTGGAAGTATGAATTGTACTGAAAGCGTTGTGTGGATTACCTATACTTCCCAGTCACATAATACAGAAAAGTAAAGAGTAAATTAACTCTGTGAATGATTATCAACCACTGAAGATATCACTTGGCTTATGTTTCCAAAATTAATTTTGAGGAATATGAAGAGATCACAGTTAACTAACACAAAAATATATTTCCCTTCATTAATAGAATTATTTACTGAAATATATCCCCACCACTGACGCGGTTCCATGGAATCAACGACTAACGTCGACAGAGAATGGTAAGTTTTTTATTCAGTGAATGTAGCGAACAGCTAAGAATCCTTGTAATATCCGTCTATCGTATTTATTTTCACTTGTGCAATTATAATGGTATCAGTGGTGTTTATTCAATTGGCCTAAATATCTGAGTGAGGCTGACCACTTCGGTCCTGAAATACTAGTGGAGATGAAAAGTATGAAGAAGTAATCTCAAATCTTATTTGTAACAGAAGAGGTGGTTGTCTTGATATCATAGTCCAATGTATAACTCTTTAGTATTTGAAAAGATGGATGCTGAGTCCCTGACTTTGAAATAATGTCATCATTCGTGAAAATGTAGATATCCCGCCCCACAGGATGAGTCCAAATTAAGAAGACACTTGCGTCTCGAATCCCACTGCTATTCACCACCGAAAGAAAGGCCTGAAAAGTGATTTACTGTCACTACATGCTGTACTAGTCTGCAGATGAAGACCTTGTTTGCCGATAACTTTCAAAGACAAACATAAAAATAGGAACACAAGAAAGTCTTCAAATGACATTAAAATCACAAATATTAGTAAACCTTAGAGAAATATATGTGTATGTATGTGTATTTATCGATCGTGGTTTTGAATTGAGTAAGTGGTATATCAACCTCATTAATGGCCAATCATCAGTGCGTATTTGTGAACCTAATTATTTACATTTCATCAGTGAGTGACATTGTTTTCCACTCACTAATTCACACTGCATATACTTGTAACCTCTACTACAACAAAAAAATAAATAAATAAATATATACACTTCACTGATTGGTTAATTTTACAAACATATCTATAAATAATACACAACTAAATTGTATTCTCCTATTATATCTGTGCCAGAAAAGTGATAATACCAAAAAAAAATGTCTAACCTTGAGAACTGAAAAGCGTATAACCTTGAGAGACTAATGGATAGTTAAACTGTGTGGCGAATTTTTAAACAAGGCAAAAAAATAAATATAATCATAATTACAACAATTATAACAATACTAATCTTAACATTTTTCATTACATTTGTAAGCTCTGTGCTGGCACCGTAATCATTGGATAATTTTCATAACTTATTGTTATTATTGTCATTCTTAGGAGAAATAAACATGGTGGCGTGATTTATGCATTCATGTATACATTATAAAACAAAAATACATCCTACACAATTCCACTGAAGATAACACAGTGATCTCAAATCAAAATAAAGCCGACTATAATAACAGGAGGATAGTCCATATGTGATAAATTCCAACTATACATCATTATTATTTCTGCATACATATATACATATATGACTCAAATGTCTCAAATATTTTCAAGAATCAATCAATTTGAATTTTGAATTCTTTCTAATTTCACAAAATTATTAAATGTTGTTGTCTAACGACAACAGATTACTGGTATACCAATTCACTTTCAATATTTATCTTTATTTCGCCAAGTGACTACACTTCATAAACACAACTTTTAAATAAAACTTGGGATTATTTTCACAATTACAAGAAGCTCTCCTCTATAATTACTATTGAGTCTTGAAAAAAAGATTCATTGTGTCAGTAAGTTCATCAAATAAACATAAAATACATGCTACAAGTTTCAATGGCATGGTAGTATTTTGACGATTGTTTAAAGATATGTAGTGTGCGAAACTAATTTGAAATTAGGTTCATTTTTGTATAACGGAGTAATATGCGTTGGGAAACCAATGAGCGATAGCATCATTCGAAAAAAGATTGTTCATATCAGATTTCTGTGTTAGTTTATTAAATTTATTATATGTAACTGAAAAGAAATCTTATTTGTATGACGTGTCATGACAGGAATTCATGAGAGACCTGAATATTTGAACAATCAAGTAGTTTTTACGAGAATACTCTGTTGGATCAAATTACAAAAACTGAGAGTATTTACGCGGAACATATAGCCTTTTAAGTCGATTTTGAAGAGAAGTGGAGGCCGCAAATTTCTGGCCATTGACAGAACAGTCAAAAAATATACTGCGTTTCTTGGAATTGTTTCTAGCTCATAGTTTCTGATGTGTGCCTGCCTGAATGTAGTTAGAACCAAATTAAAATATTTTGGCAAATAATATACACACTACATAATGGTTAAGATTTTATTTTGATAAATCACACAGTGTTGTACAGTTATATTAACTGATGACGTTTCGAGCACAAACTATTGCTCATAATCATATCAATAGTTTGTGCTCGAAACATCATCAGTTAATATTAATGCATAACACTGTGTGATTTAAAAAAATAAAATCTTATCCATAATGGAGTTATACTCTACCACAGTGCCAAAGTTTCATACCTATATCATTTAATGTTGTTGGGTCTAAAGCAAGATCCAACCCTTTAGGATGTTTCTCCTCTATTTCCTATTATATATATTATATATTTCTAATTTATATACATTTATATATCCGCGTTGGTGTATATTGTGATTCTTGGATATATGACTGACGTTTGATTTCTAATATTTATAAATTTCACAATTTTTATTGAACCAGAGAAAGACCTCTTGTTTCTAACACTCCACCATTTAAGATTATAGTTAGGGGAAAAACAGAAAGAAAACAATTTTAACTCTTTCAGAATAAAATTTGATGCTAACTAGTGACAAGGTAGAAGGCAAAGTTGCCTAGAGTTCCGTTGAGAAGTCGTGAACAGTGAGTTGACCACAACTGGAAGTGAAGGCGAATACTCGCCGATAACTTTGGCTGGTGATTGCACTAAAATCATGTATTCACAGAAGCTGGAATTCATTGGTCATTCGACTGGGTCCCAGTGGTTTAGTGGTCGAAGAGCTCACATTGTAACCGGAAGGTCTTGGGTTCGAACCTTAATGGTTGATTCGTACTGTGAAGAGTCTCAGACTAGGAGGAAACAGCTGCCAGTTACCTCTTGGTTTTCAATGGTTCTCAAACTGATATCATTTCGTGTTCAGACTTGACAAACAAGTTAAATCCCTACAAACTAACTCCTGGAAAGAGAAGTTTAGATTAGTTGAAACGAAGTGAACAATAATCATCAGCTCATTTAACACCAAAATTCAACATAATATAGTAAAATATCCGCTTTATATGAGTTTGTGTGGAGTAAGGGCTTTGCGAAGACTAACTTATGAACTGTAGATACAAAATTTCACAAATAATGATGTTTTTTCGACACGATGCGAAATTTGATCTCAGTTGTGTTTAAATACTAATCTGAGAATCCTGATTTCCTAAATGGACCAAAAGATTTATGACTTCTTAACTAATTAAATAACAACGGCGAACGCAGTGTGATAGCCAGTAGTGTTATTAGGTGGTATTTCTGGCCTACAGAAAAATACGAACCGAAAATATTTCCTCAATTAATTTAATAGTAAAACTTCTCATAGATTTATATTTGTCAGAGAAACATGAATGGATTTATAAAAACATGCTAAAAGAATACTTAATCAATTCAGTATGAGTTGTTTAAATTGTAGAGAAATGACTACTACGATAACAGTATGCTTGAGGTTGTATTGGATTTATCATAAGTTAATTTTTGTATCGAATGTATTTATTACTCCAAAGCACTCAGTATATGAAGTGATACAGTCGAAGTGAAAGCAATCCTATATTCTCTGGACTTACTTACTTGTTATAATTGAGAAAACGTATTGCACAATTTAACGTTAGTCAAATAATCTCATTCTATTCAGTAATAAGCTAGTAGTAGTCCACAGTTTTATTGTAAATTATTCAGGTTGGTTTCCGATAGTTATAGAATACATAGCAAACATTTTGTCCTTTTCAGGACTCGTTAGGCAGATGTTTCCGAACATCCAGTGACTGAATATGCTCCCAGTGTGACTAGAACTCGATACGAATCTTTTCAATAGCCAAACCACTATCTGCTAGATGGCTCAGTCTATAAAGTCTCTCATCACTCTTCTTCCTATTTGTCATATGTTGAAAAAATTGGTCATAGTATAACTCCCAATATAAACATTTTGTTTTACCTCTGAACTATATACATATGACATCGCGACAGTCTTTCTTATCTGGTGTCGGTTAGTCATTTATTTGTGTAATCCACGTCAAACATCTATTTTGGATGTTTTCAAGTGAACAATTCCCGGAGTTTCTAATATTCCGAGAGTAATATTTATGATTGTTTACATGTCTAACAGGGATTTTTTATGGTTTAATGATGCTTATAATTGCCGCACATATGTGCGTGAATATGTAAATGTTCATTCATATGAATCAATGTTCAATGTTTAAGTGTCTATTGAACATGTATGAAGTTTACAAGTACAGCATCGTTCACCATGTGAAATACAGTACATGAAAAAATTGTGGACAATTTAATCCGAATCAAGCTTTTAAATATTAAAAGTCAGGCATTAATTCTCTCACTTAATATGGAATGATCAATATCCTTACTAAGTCTTGTGATTCAGTTTGATTATAGAATGACTCAAACTGATCACAAGTAGAAAGCTTTAGAGCAGTTCATAAGTGTCACGTGACGAAAGATAAATTGGTATTGTATCATGTTATAAGACCATCATTGTGACCAAAAGAAACAGAAATACTTACCTTCTAATGACAATTCCTCCTACATATCCCTTACACTGATTATTACAACAAGGAATAACAAGTTCATAGCATCTGTAAACTTCATGCATTATTGATTCTTTTTGGTTTTAGGCGAACTTCAGCTTTATTCCACGTGGTCTTTGATAGATCTTTCACTTCTCAGAAATTCTCAGTTCATTAGAAATATGAATATTGTTAAGTATGTCTTAAAGATCTATTACTTTTCTCCAGATTAAGTAACCGAAACTGCTGAAGGAAATCTTTGATACAAAGTGCAGACATATAGCGTATGAAGTTGACAGGTAAAAGAAAAAAACCATTCTTGTAATTCCCTTTAAATATATGATGTACTGAACAAAAAGAAATACCTGAAATCACCAACAAAAATCGATAAACATTTTTGAATAGTTTGGTTTGTATAAAATAAACTCTATGTGACAACGTTTCAGTTAACTGTTATTGTCAAACAGCATTTCATTTATAAATACTACCATACTTAAATTCACAGAAGCATTAACATACCAATTTATCCATCTGCGAAAGAAATTCTAGTAAAATGATGAATTATATTCTCCATTGTTACTGTAGTTATAAATTATATTTACAAATTGAAGGCATATCTGTGCACTTCTCTATAGTGTGATGATGCGAATATGGAACAATAAAATGTGAACAACAGATAACCTCTCCTTTTACAAAGTGTTTATTTAACTGACAGATAAAGACTGAGTGATGTTAAAATGCATCCTCCAAGATACACCAATCTGAATCAGCGCCTACAGGTCACAAGTAAAATTAAGGCGTGTCTGATGTAGTAGGCCAAGTATATCGGTATAAAACCGTGAAGGTGTAATTTTATATGTTATACTCGGAAGTCTGATATCTGGATATAACTACCAAGCAACACTGACTATCACAGACTAGCAAGACTTCATCACTGAAGTGTATGCTTGAATATCACTTTTCATACATAATAACAAAGAAGATTTAATGAAACATGAAAATAGACAACACTGGTAAACTAATTAACTAATAATGTAACAATTACAGATTTCCGTATGTATGAGATGATTTTTGTTAAGCTTGTCGATGAAAGCTACAGTGTGAAATATTTACATATTTGATGAAATCTCTCAGCTTTAGGATATCACATTTCAGATTACAGTGTACATTATGTAACAATATTTCATCATGAACTTTTTCTTAAAATCTCAAAATTCTGTGTTTATTTCAGTGGCACTTCTTAAAGTTTAATCTTCAAATCTTTAAATATGCTACATATCAAGCCCATTATTATATTGTTATAATTCAGTGTTGGGAATAAAGTGTATAAGTAAATTTACTGTGTTAATTATTATATTTTAAGAGTAACTTAGTCTTCTAAATTAAGAGTAATTTGAATTCTTACAGAGTATTTATGTCAGCTAATAAAATTTGAATGAAGTATACACTAACTACAGTCTACTTATTGGTTTGCTTAAATATCTATTGAATTTTTATGCAGTACGTCCATAACTAATCTCAATCAAACGAATAGCCATACGCTAAAATCAACAGTCTGTGAATATTAACTGTATTATTCCTAAAACTAATCTTTGTGTGCATCTGGCATGTGTTTGAAAACACTCAGTTCACTAATAACTGCGGTAATTTTTTTCTGACAGTTAAACATTATATGATTTCACATGTCGCATTATTCCACATAATATTTCACTTATATAAAAACCACTTTTTTTATAACTCTGGCATAACTTGACATTTTCGTAAATCGAGAGAATATAGATTAGTCAAAAATAGCAGCTCCTAATGTCTAATACCTGTTGCGAATATTGACCAGATTTGTGGATTTCTTGTGTTTTGCATAAATTTGACATGTGAGCTGTATATGGTGCTACTTTTGTGGTAGTATTTTAAGGGACTCTTAGTACTGCCTCACAATAAATCCATTTGACACATAACTATGATTATAATGATAAAACATTTTGATTGCATTGCATACTACTACTTTTATTATTTTATGTCTTCACACCTTTGTTTTAATTTCATCAGAGGTTATAATTTTTTTAAATGAACCATATATATATATACGATTAAACATCTTCAAAATAAATTCGCTGAAAAAAGTTTTTTTGCTGAATCACTAATTGTGATTTTCTATATGTTCCAATGAGAATTTTCCACGAGTCAAGAACCAGATACCTGTTAAGTACCAGGAAATATGGAAATCAACGCCATAACCAACTGTTATTCTATCTAACTTAAAAAATATATGGAAGTAAACATCATCTAAATCGAATGCTTTAACCATAACAGAATTTGGGGAAATTGATTCGCACTATACGAATTATATAACTTGTAAATAGTGTCTAGAAGTCATTTTCTCAAGCTGCACATTAGTATTTTATTGGCTTCCAAGTAGAACATAAAGCTTCAGTAACACATTGCAATTTCGCCCTATCCTCTGCAGTCCTTTTTAGCTATCTTAATGTTTCCTCGTAAACTTTTATCTTCGCACATCACATCCTCCATCTCACTTTTGGACTCACACACATATCGTCATTTTGCCTTCAATTTCAACTCTATGGCCTGTCACGTGATGCTATTCAATGGTCTCCTCAGAATGTTTCAAATCTATCTCCATTACTTTCTGCATATTTGTCGAGCTATATGTTGATTCACTGACAAAGATCCTTGTTGCTAATCCATCAGATCTTCAGCATGGATGGAAAGCGAATGTTGAGGAAACTCTTGAAACTGCTTTTGGTGGGGTGCATAACAAGTATTTGAATTAAATAGAAGCACTGATTCGACACTAATGTTGAAAGTCCAAATCATGTTGCTTTTGCAGAAAGGAGCAGACTTCTACAATGATTTTACAGTGGTGAAAGCCTGTCTTTCTTTTTCAGTCCCACTTTACTCATCCTCATCCGTTTCGTCTACAGTTGAAAAGATTCCATCTATATAGGTGAAAAAATGACATTCATTCAAATTCTCCACTTGACAGTAATTTGTGCTCGTTGTTGCTGGTAGTCGGGTATCTTCACACGAGTTTCACAATACAGTTGCACAAACACAAACATACATGTATAAAACGAGAATCATCTGAAGCAATTCCATCTGAATAGAATTCATGGGCCCTTGTATCGGTTCCCATTGGCTTAATGGTCTACGAGGTTGCCTTGTAACCAGAAGGTTCTGGGTTCGAATCCCGGTGGGGGCGTACTGGTGAAGAGTCCCAAACTAGGACGAAACAGCTGTCCAGTACTTCCAGGTTTTCCAATGGTTCTCTAACTAATGTTAGCTCATGATAAATTCCTGCAGCCAATCAAATCCCTACGAACCAACACTTGAATGACAATTTTAATATTATTCACTTTATTCCAAACAATGATTTCATGCAAAATGAAATTTTCAGGCCTCTCAAGGACAGACATCTGATGACGGTTGCATGCTTCATTGTTCTTTGCTATCCACTGATACATTTTACCTCAGATTTATGAAGAAAGAGAAAAGTGATGGATTGACATGTTTTAAAACATACACCAGAAACACTAACACAACATAACGACACAGTTCTCGCTTTCCGAAAAGAAAACCATAAGGAGGTATTTGAAACAATATGCATTTGATGAAAGAGGGTACTTTGGCAGCCCGAAATTCAAGAAAACCGCCTTAAATAATGTTTGGAGACCACATTATAAGGTAACATACATTTTCCGCATTTCCTCAACATACTTCAAAGGTCCGTATCAGTACTGCTCAGGATAAATACCTGATTCCATATGAAATAATTTCATTATGTATTATGCAAGTAGATTAATGATCAGATTATCATTACAGTAATAACAACATGAACATCATTTTCTCAGTATTTACATATTCTATCCCATCAGTGGTTGTGGAAATGTGAAAACATCATTTTGTACCTAAGAACAGAAAGAAAGAACTTGTTTAATTACAAAAATACATGATTTATCCATTATTTGTGAAAGTAGGAGAGAAATAACCCTGTGTTATCTCATTATTGTTACTACCCATATGACTACTATCTGGTGCTTTGTACACAAAAACTCCAAATCGAATATTTACATGAGTTCTATGTCTGTTGTCTTCATATCTGAGGCTTTGATTAATAACAACAAGATAGTTGAGTGACTGTCGCTTACAGCTGTCTACACAGTGTGGCATTGTTGAAGTTCCTTTTGGCACCAAACTCCATTCGGATAGCATTATGACGTGCGACGTGCCTAAAACTCATTGGGTTTTAGACCAAATCCTCAAAGGAGGAAAAGTCCACATGCTATCAGAACACTACTTGGTTGGGTCATCTTAGGATCGACTGATCAAAACAGATACGGTCGAATGGCCTCGAATTTTATTTCGCGACAACACAACACTACAGATCTGTTAAAAGACATGTATAACGATACAAATTCTCCAGGGTGCATTCCGACGATACAGCCTCGTCAGTGGGTGATTTAAAGGTGATTGATGCAGTTCAGGAGGAACATATTTTGACAATGGCCACTTCGTAGTCACTCTACTCTGGGAGGTGGAAACATCCATCGTAGCTGGGAGCCTTTAAAGCTAAACACTGATTCAGATTACTGTACCAGCTTTGTATTCACTTTTATCAGTAGTGCTTAGTAAATTTTACTAGTTCTTTGTATTCAATTAGTATTTATAACTAGTAGTTATTTGAATATTGCTTCTTTTTTTCACACCCTGATACAATCAACTTTACTTGACATAAATACAGGACAGAAAGAAAGGCATCATTAACTTGATGCTCATCTAGTTTACAACATTTTTATAATTATAATAACTTGGTTTGACTTTTCCGATTTATCCCACCGAAGTAAGACTAATCTGAACAAATCAAAATATCTGTAACTATTTACAAAAGTAATACGTGGTTCTATGAATTAAAAATAAATCCCTAGACTGTAGGAAAAAATATAGTCAAAATTAGTGTATATTAACTAATATAGTGGACGTACATCTCGTAGTTGTGACGATAACTCATAGGCTGTCGTATCCAAGTTTTGGTCTGTAGGAATTTTAATGACTTTTAGTTAGTTATGATAACAAACCGACATCACTGAAAGAACTGTTAAAAATTAGAGAGTATTAGATAGCTGTCTGCGAATTGGAAATAGCGAGCGACGGTACAATGTATCACAAATTGAGAGATACTGGAATTTATGAGCTATTGGATTAGAACCCAGTGTTTGAATTTGCTCGGCTTGTAATATGAAGGTCCTACATTTGAACCCCTATGAGGTCATGGTTGCCTACAACTGAAGGGTCCTAAAGTAGGATGAAATATTTGTCCAGTACCATTTGGTTTTCAGTAGTTCACTACCACATATCAGTTCATCATAAAAGCCTAATTTGTTTGTCGAAAAATACTCCACACAATATCATGTTTTTAGCAGGATTATTTTAAGAAATTAAGTTGACCAATGTAGTCAAATCTATAAATAGATTTGGTCAAAGAAGATAAAAATACCTTTTCGTAATTTTATAAAACACAATATGGTCTGAACGCAAACGTTGACAGTAAAAGTCAAACAAATAAGGGTATATATAGATTTCGTGCCTCAGTTTCGTTGAATACGATGACAAGATAACTGTCAGGAGTTGACTTAAACTTTTGGAGGAGATTAAGACATTTGTATACTTGAAATTATTCTTGTCTATTTCACAAAAAGTACTAAAGTTCAATTTCTCGACTGAATATTCTCGAAGGAAATGTGATATAGAAATTCCAGGTGAGAACTGATAGTGGCATAACTTGAAGTCAATTGAATTTCAATCAACAGTTTTCATTAAAATTAGTTATTCCGTTAATTTTTATGAATTCCTCATAGTAGTACCTCTAATTCTACATAACTCACGCTTCAGTGGCAAAGGTATTACTTTTATTGGGTGTGGTCACTAGTTTCAAACCCAGCTTAGCTTATTTTATAGGCTGACTACAACTTAGCAAACTAGTCGAGGTTTAGGATTACGTCAACGGCGAATTGAACCCAGACCACTTGTTCAGCTGACGAGCACTCCACCGTTGACGGCAGTACCAATGATACTATAATTTCCTTCCTATACTTCAATTTTTGCTTATCTACAATTGAATGGAATGAAGATTTTTCTATTCTTCCTACATCTCAGGTTGCATGAGTCAGCTGCCTTATCATTTCATACAACTTGGTTATTTAGATGTGCAACTGGAGCTGGTTAGGAGATGATGGATAACTAACACGAATAGAAAGTAATAAGTCTCTAAAACTCAGTTTTAATTTTCTTATAAAGCTTAGACATATAGACATCATGCACTACGGCGAAGTGTGAGGAATAAAACTTTCCCAGTTAAATTACCTTATTACTCATATTCTGAAATAATAGGGAAAGTCTGTAGCTGAGGTGGATAGTTTACGTGTTGTTTTATTCTAATATTTGTTTTTTTACGGTAGTTACATGCTAACTGACTTCTGTAAATTCATTTTATTTACCAAACTTCTCTCTGTTCATAAGATGCAAACAATGATTCAAGTTGAATGTTTGTTTCTTTATATGGGCTTTTGAAACAATGTTGTGAAACCCAATAGCATCACGCATGTACATGTATACAGGTGTCATACATCAAGTCCCTATTGGCTCTAACTGAATCCAAATGGTTACATGACGGCAGACTATCGGCTTCCTGTCCGCCACCTAAAACCATTTAATATGAGCGTGTGTATAAAGTGTTTGATAGATTTGATTTATTTCTTAGTAGGCATAATAACTAATAGGTGAAAATATCTTTTCTCGCCAAATTTGTGATAATAAATTTATTTTAATTGCCTCCTATTTGATGATTTACACAGGGCATGATAGGATGAATGCATCTGATGCAATACCTGTCCAAGTGTGAAATATTCTATGACTACTTAGATATTTTCATTTTACAATTCTCATTGTTGTTATTAATAAGTTGTCTAATATTTGAATTGATATATTTAATTAGTCATTCTTATAAATAATTATTTAACTGCCTACTTCTTTATTCAAGCCTAAATTGAGAAAATCTGTATAATAATAAACTATTACAGATATAAGAAGGGATTATTATGAAGTGTTATATAGAGTTTAATTATCAATTCATTGTTCAAAGGTTCTTTAGAAGCATTTCAACTTATAGTTCTAATAATTATTAGGAAAATATTTTATTATTAAAGCATGAATATAAGACAAGGGAACAATGTTTACAGTATACACTAATTCACTGGTTGTATCTTTTTTCCCATTACATCTATCGTTTAAAATAGGTGATTCACTGATATCATACCATAACAACAAGAAGAGAAAAAACATCATGGTACATGAATACAAACTTACAAAACTATTGTACAATAAAACAGAAACAACAGCAACAACAACAACAAACAATTAAAGGTATTTGATAATTTTACTACCAACAAAATTACATTGCGATTAGAGGAGAAAACATTAAATACTAAACCAGAGAGATGGTTGTTGCTGTAATGACATTTAAGCATTTAGCAAGGCTTTCAATTAGTTTAAATCAATAATTTGATTGTTGTTGTTTTTTTTCTCTAAATTCATTTAGATGAACTCACTAATTTCCTTATATTACGAAGTGTGAGCTTTAGATGTATATTCACCCCCCCGCCTAATGAATGTTCCGTTATAGAACTAAATACCTTTTTATGTTGAAAAAATGTAATGAAAATTAGTTGGGAAATTGATTGTCATTTCTAGATGAACACTAGTGTTACTTGCTGCCTAATTAAGTGAGAGGAAGTACAATAATAATAATAGTAATAATAATAATAAATTCAGTGAACAGATTTAATTAAAATGGATAGCAACACTATAGTTTACAGTTTTCCAGTGTTTAGATAGAAGTGTTGTTTTTATCTTACTGTCTTAATTAAAAGTTGTTTATTCTTTTCTGTTGACAATGTTTTTGTGTTTTTAATTACCACTATTCATTATAATATGCAACTGAACACTGTCGTTTTGGTAAACAAACGTATCGTTACAAGCATAAACATCATTTCAAATAATACGCTATCCCAATTTTGTGTTAAATGTGAAAGCGTTTCATGTCTGCATCAGTTGACAGTATATTCGCTATAATAGGTTATTCGATAATCTGTTGCTGGATTGTATTCATTCAGTTTTATTTGATTGGAAAAGGATATGAGCAAAGATTTATTCTGGTTTCGCCTCTGAATGGTATAAACGTCACTCATATTTGAACAAGATCATCTTGAGGAATTAGTTCTCCTTTGCTGTGATGTTAGAATTTAGTTACTGTGATAGAACACAACTCCATGTTAGATAAGTCTACCTGATATAATGCACAAAAATGCAGTATCAATAACTGGATGATATTTGGATTGATTACAGAACCAAATACATAAAATAAGAATGAAGAAACACCTATCTCTCATGTATGAAAAATTGCATTAAAATGCAAGAGGGTTTAGAGAATTATGTAAAGCAACTCGTAAACTTATATGAATATACTGATATGATTATGAGGAAATAATTGTGCTTAAGACATCATCCAGCTATTGTTACTGTGTCATTGCCTGTTACTACTCTATAAAATTACCTAATATGGAATTGTTCTTAGCAGTCGAACAGATTTTCCTATTCAGCGTTTCAAAAGTACATTGTCAACACTGTATATTTTTTCATTCTTTGTGTTCCTAATGGGACATAGGGCTTCAAGCTCTGAGGTTCCAGGAGTGGCGGAACCGTTTGGTTTTTACTGGGTGGGGTTGCTAGCCACACAACCAACCTTCCCTTTTTTCAGACTTACTACTGGCTAGCAAACTAGACAAGGTTTAGCAGTGTATCGGCTGAGGGCAGAACCAGGAATTCCCAAGTGTTTGTAAAGTATTTTACCATTGATGCGCCTATGCAATAACCAGGGAGTTTCAGAGACCTTCCAGGTCCCAGTTCGCGACTTTATGACAGTACACACTAATGATCCTGCCAGGGGTCGAATGCAAGAACTTCGGGATACAAGTCGAGCTGGTTGAACGTTCGGTCACTGGGAGTGTTGGCTTTATAGTGATGACCAGCTCAATGCCATCATTAGTTTTTCAGGTTTATCACATTTTTACTAGCTCCAGTTCATTTTTCATTTTGTTAAATAACTATAAATTATTCAGGATGACGGTTGGCAGCTTCGGCCATAAAATGATATCGTCAATAGTAAAGAAAGAGAAGAAATCATGGCGCCAAATTTAATCATATTCAAAAGTAGATTCAAATCTGAAATAGCCTGATAAAAGCACAGGTTCTGTTTGACCAAACGAAGCATCATAGATGATTTTTACATACAATTTCTCAATACCCTCATAAACCAAAATTTGAAATAAAAAGTGGTGAATCAAGTGAATAGCTAAGCTATGTAAAGGAAACGGGATGAAAATAATTTTTACACTTCATTCAATCGTGTTCGCTTCCTAGAGTGTACTGTGGATTCAAATCTTTACATCATTTATTACAGTTCAATACTTAACCCTCATGTGGCGTGTTTCGCATTGATTGGAAGTAGGGAAAAATGAAATCAACATTTTAAGTCAGTTGTGGCTGAGGTAGAATTGTTTATTCCTCAAATTGAGATTTAGCTTAAGTTGTGAACGTAAAATAACTTCATCGCAAAACTTGTTTAACCTTGGGCCAGTCACCAACCAATCAGAACAATGTATTGTCATCTGAACTTACTGAACTTTAATGTGACTAAGAATGTATAAATATTTTTTTAATTTTTTTTATTACAGCTTGATTCCACACCGTATTTTTTGGTACAGGTATGGAATTTTCAGCATTTGATATCGGTAGCCCAAATTTTGCAGGCCGACCATAGATACCAGGTGTGCATCGGCAGGGGATCGAAACCCGGACCGTATGCATGGTCGGCGAGAGTCCTAACCACTGTGCCACCGACGCACATCATGTCTTTTATCTGCTCCTATTATACTCTTATATCAACTGGACTGAAAATTAACTAGTATGAAAACAAAGAACAGGTTTGAAAACTTTAGATTTACATCATCGCACCTGGAAAAACTCAGATTTCATTCCAGCTATACCCATCAAAGATACTGACTTTATTTAATGATTCACTGAGCATACGAGCAGCTAAAATTAAATTAGTAGATGAAAAAATTAACACTGTAACATACACCTCATTGCTTCATATATGGTGGAACACTGTATTTTACTGATATCTAACATCCTTTCTTTTCTTGAAGCTAAATTTCATCTGAAGTCAATATGTAGTTTGCCGGCAGCATCTTAAATTATGTTTTCGACAGTTTAACACAAACCAAAAAGCCTTTACTTGAAGTGAAAAAATGGATAGGTTTTAGCATATCATAATTAACTCCTAAAGAATAATAAATTGTCCTATGTCCACATAAACATCAAATTTAAAAATACCATACATAGTTATACTTACTTTACACAGACACTGATACAAATAATTATCTGACATAAGTGTGAGCTTAAATGATTAATCCTAAGCCTTTACATCGCAAATATTCATTATTTAGTATTCTGAATTGTAATACAATATTCCTTTTTCATAATTATTGTAATATACTCATGATAGATGGTAGTCCTTTCCGAAGACTTTATTCTTTTCAATTGTTTAAGCTTCACAGTTAACTTTGCTTTCAGCAAGAATCTGCCTTTCATTTTGTTTCATCCACTTTTACGCTTTCCTACATCTCATTCATCAAGATTCTTGTTTTGACCAAGGTACACTTAAGCGCCTGAAAGATGTCTTTCATCTGTCATACAGTGTTATATTTTACAATCTAATAGTGTGGACAGACCTTAGGTAGTGTTATCCTCGACGAAAAAACACAGAATAAGTAGTTCTTTGTACTTGGTATGCATATCTTCATATGCGTATATCTCCAAAGTGCTTATTTCAAAACCGTTCTGGGTCTTGTATTTAAAGTAAAAGACTTCATTAACTTGTGTATTTATCGAAAGTTGTTTCACCTAATTTCTAGACTGCTGATTTGCTGGTTTCATCATATGTATCATTACTGCAAATGAGACTTTGATCGAAAACCCTGAGTCTTTGTAAATATTAGTCTTTTAATGAACACGTTTTACAGATATAAGGTAAAGAGCGCAAAGTGCTATTACACAATAGACTGACTTTGAGATGTCTCAAAAATGGTATATTGCAATAAAAGTCATAGAAGACGAAATCTAATCGACTGAGCATCCATTAAAAGTGGTATGGCTTCTCAAATAGACCCATTCTTAATGTGGAAGAAGTAACTGCACGAGCTCATCTTAAAGTAACAAATTATATTTGAAAGGTAAAAAATACATTCTAACCATTCTCATATTATTTTTAAAATAGTATTATTCAGCATTTGTCAAAAACAACTTTTCTAGTACTACATACATTAAAGGAAAGTAATGGCTTTTGACATATTCTATATTTAATGAACACATTCTGTATGCGTTAAAGTTGCTCAGTAGTGCTACGTATTGTGTGCGACAAGATTTTCCTAAGTAATCATCACCTAATTATAGGTTTTACTTTCTTTGAGGTAGCGAATCACGTCGTTTACATTTCTGGAAAACATGTATGTAAGAATTTAAATTTTGAAGTGTTACTTTGCACGAATTTGATTGATTAATGGTTCAGTCACGAGCAGACATCAGTTAGAGAACCACTGGAAACCAGGAAATACTTGACAGCTGTTTCATCCCACTTATGGACTGTTTAGTATCACGCACCAACCACTAAAGTCCAACAACTCCGGTCATAGAACAGTTACTCACCAATAGCATTTGTCAGTTGTTGAGTGAATTTACAGGGGTTGAAATTCATTAGCCAAGAGATTGGGTTATAGTGGCCGGATGGTCTACGACTTCGTAATGTGACCGGAAGATCTTGGGTTCCAACCACACTGGGTGTGTACTGCTGTATAATCCCAAACAACAACAAAACAGCTGTTCATTACTCCTTGTTTTTCTATTGGTTCTCTAGATGACGTCTACTCGAAATCAAACCTGTAAAGAATTTAAATACTCTATAACTAAGATTACTATCTTTCAAAAGAACGTTTAAATGATAAAGACGTATATAAAATGAAATATGCAAGTTATAAGATTTGAAATTCATCATAAATTCATACTGTTTTTCCTGGTTATGTAATCGTAAATTTCAGAACGATTCACTGCTGACTTAATAGTTGGTTACCTTTGGAAATATCAAAAAATCTGAAATACATGATGTTTTTAGACTTTATAAGATATCAGTCAGTCTTTTATTCTTAAAGTTAAATCCAAGGTTTATATTTCATCATTTTGATAACTATTCATCATTTAAGTTTTAAAACTTTCACCATCTTGATGTAAGACATAAACAAACATGTTTCTGTTAGTGTCCACTATGTAACACTAAAGTGAAGTGAGCGCATTTAAAACTAATTTTGCTGTTGTATTCAAGCCATTTTCTTTACTTGATGTATGTAAGCTAGTACTCGGGGCTATATAATGACGGCCTCGGAATAGAGGCTACCCAGTATAGATGTTTCGGTGTCACTGATTCATGTGACGTGCATGGTTCAATACTACAGCCTTCAATACCGTTCATCCTGAAACTGGTGCTGACGATATTATTTAAAAGAATGATGAAAGCTTCCGAATTAGATTATTTGGTTCACAGTATGAAGGGCTATCAAAATCATTTGCCTAGGCTATCAATGTCCATGTTGTTCGCATTTAGTGGTGTATTTCACTGTGTTAATAGAATTCAACTTAGAGAATCAAATACTATCACCTCGCTACCATCAAAAATCAAGATGTTAACCAAAACAAATTCATAATGTACCACACTACTTTTTTGTTTAAATTCTGCCTTTTATGATGCCAAATGCCATTGAAATGTAAACTTCACTCGGAATTTGAATATGCTTACATTTCAAATTGAACAGTAGACATTTTACGTAATGATATGATTCGAAATTTGTTCCAGCTACGCAAGAGTGATATTTCCACATTTTTGGAACTCAACAATGATGTTCGTTTTTAAACACAGAATTTGATGCTACTACTAAACAAAACTAAATTTGAACTGTTTAATCACCTCTTTCTATGTCTAAAGCGATAATGTAGTGAGAACAAATATACCATGTTTAATCCAACTTCGTGTAGTTTGACCTACATGTGACTTTAATCGGCCTGTTATTATTCCCAGTTCTAAAGACATTATTCAGTCTGATCCATGTTACTTATTCACTGAGTGTACACTATTTAAAAATGAACTTTACAACTTTATTTATTCAATTTTCAGTTCATGAATAACAAGGCTTTAAATATATGGTACATACATTGTAATAAAATATTAACAGCCTACTTTTGACCGAATATTTCTGAGTATCTAAACCGCTTTTTTGCATTAAACTGCTTGGCTAACTTGCTGAATTAAGGAATTTGTTTCTTTTAGGAAAATAACAATAAGACACGTAACAAGAGTTACTAGTACATAGGAGAATGTTCAATCTTTAATGAATAATGTAACATCTCTTTGACCAATGCCAGATAGAATGCAATCATAAGTTTTCTGTCAATATTTTTGCATAATCCATATTTATTTCTATTGTCAATGTGTTCTTTGAAATGGACGGTTTAATTTCAAAGCTTCCATTCATCTTTTGAATAAAAACCTCAGCAGCTAAATTCCATGTCAAGGAAAATTTCTGAATTCTGGAAGGACGTGATTAGTTATCCTCAGATATCTATCTACTCGATGATCCGGTATTTGACCTTTCATTTGTGCAACTTATTCTTTGTTAATTAGCAGAGTGGATCTACACCGATATGTCGATTCATTTTAAACCGATGTGAGTACTGGGATTGTAGGAATCGTGCTTCATTCTTCATGCTTCTCATATCTAGAATTTTTACATTATCCCAGCTGAATTGATATTTGTAGATGTCCACATAATTTAAGATGAACACAAGTATGTGGTATTTATTGACTGCCAGTTGTATTCACAGATGTGGAAATGAAGAGAACGTCCACTTTTATTCAATATAGTGTATTTCCGCATTTGATACTATCCATTTTACCAGCGACGTTTGTATTGTCTTTCTTTAGTGTTGTCTTTTGATCTATATATTATGAAGTGAAGAGATATCATCAGCTTCTGAACGAAATCTATCCCAAAAGGTTTCACTATGTATTCCTACAGGTATGCTTGTAAGCAACTTTCAAACGTTCAGTCACCCGTGGACAGTAATCTTTAGGAAGATTCATTACCCATATTATATCCTGATATTCGAAATTTTCTAAATGTATACTCGAAAATCTCCTCGAGATAAAAGTAGTTTTAAAGATATTTTGTTACATTGCACATTTCATTATGATTTAGTGGACGTCACATGTACATTACATGATAAATTGAAAAAGAAGGCACTTAGGAAGCTCATGATACGTTCAAATCATCAAAATAATTTTAGTTAAAGTTGTTTTTGTTGTTGGTCTATCCTTCTATTTATCTTGGAGTTCTCTTTTTCGTTTGAAAATTCATTCACAATCATTAGGCATTTTAGTGACAGGTTTATTAATCAAGTAATCGTAATTCATTTACACATTAAAAGATGTCAAGCTATGAGTAAATTTTTGTCCAATAAACGTTTTTCTAATAATACTTGAGATCTAAGTAGGCATAAATTATTACATGTGTTAATGCAAATAATCTTAGAAATAGAGTTTTACAGATCACATTTGTCACACATTTATTTATTGTTATTTTATTACTTGACATTCCCAGTGGAACATTGGGCTTCAAACTAGAGTTCTGAAGTTTCGGCAGCAGTGGTGCTTATTTTTAACTGGATAGGATTACTAGCCTCATGCCCAACCTTCTCTCTTCATCAGTCTTATTACTAGCTTAGCGAGGTTTACGAGTGCGTTGGCCGGATATCGAACCCCAAACCACCTGTGTAGTTGGCGAGCACTTTACCGCTGTGCCACCGACATTTTTCACACAATATTGAACTAACTTATCAACTTTACTTCCTCACATTGTATGAATCTATCATGTGTAATTATTATCACTTTCATCCATTTCACCCTATTTTGTATTTGCATCCATTACGCCAGGTTCGTCATACAAATGCTGTTTATTTTCTTGCTCTATAACTTAAAACTAATTTGTAATTCTACGTAAAAATGTATCCTCTGCATAGCTGGTTACTGCCACAATGATAAAAAATATAGTGTAGCGTGTATGGTAACATAAAAGTCTTATCAATCGTCAAATACTTTTGTCTTTGCAAAATACATGTAGAATGTCGTATAAAACTATCTAAAAAGACTAAGTGTAATTCGCTAGAATGCAGATAATATGAACTTTTTCCCTCTCACATACTTTAGACTTTATCAAATTACACAACAGTGTTAATTCCATATCTGAATCAAAATATGAACTTTGTTTCTGACAAGCAGATGCTTCATTTTGCATAATAGGTGTTAATTGAAGGCAAGGGTAAATTCGCAGTAGGATCTAAACCAGTGACTTCCGAATCACTGGTCCGGTGTCCTGCAAGATGCGCTGTGAGGCACATTAGCTAATAGTGTCATCATTCAACTGTAATCAATACAAGCAATGACCGTTTATCATCTTGATAAAAAATTTTGTTCATTCGTATGACAGCTTGATGATTCTAGTGATAACTAAATTTGAATGGTGTTCTGGTTAAGAATTACATCTCAGAACTGATCTGGTATAATACCGGACTAGGAATTCAGAGGTCGCTTATTCGAATCCTACGGTGATTCAGTTATTCGCTTTACGCTCAATCATCATTCATTACGTCAGTGACAGTCTTTCAGACAAAAATTATCTCAGATAGTCTCAACATCAATCTTTATTTTCAATAATTACTCATCAAGATTTAGTGCACAGAGATATGTCTTCACAATTTTCGGTGCACGTATTAACTAAGGGTTACTGTATCACGCTTATAACTGAACTAAAGTCCAGCATGGGCCTAGACTATTAAAATGTCAACAGTTATGTGAGTTTCGAAATGGTTATCCACCAGTGTATTTGCATTTTGCATTTTCAATAGCATACAATCGTCTACCTGCTTATATTTTATTTGCGTTAAGCTAACGAAACATGCATATACAGAATCTCACTTTTCAGTTTATTATAATCTAAGATAGCTTCACTCTAGATGCAAGAAAACATTTTGGAGTGATAATATTCGAAATACCCGTAATTTTTGCAAAGTATTCCTCAATGAACACAGTCTATATCGACTAAAGATATTTTAACCATAGAACACAGTTAAGCACTTGTAGTAAAAGGATGGAATTTTTTGGTCAGGAGAGAAGAACACTTTGATTTATTTCTTCATTCTTCAGTAAAGTACAAATTCAAATGACAGTTTGTAATACACACTGGCAGTATTAAATCTGCTAATAACGAATGAGCGTAGTATAGATTTAGTTACGCATCGACATTAGTTAGAGAATCATTGAAATCTGAAGTTGCTTCGTGACTAAATCAACACTGAAAATAACCCAAACCTTACAAACTCAGAATTTGGATAGGTTATTCAGTAAGTTAACTAAGTGATTCTGATCAAATATTGTACCTTTTCACAAATGGCACATATATGCGGCTACTTACATATGTTAATGTGTCAGGAGCATATTCTTTTTGACATTACTATGCGATAGCGCTGTATGAGTGAAGTTGTTCTAAACCGATTCATATTGATCAACTGAAAATTTAACCCATGTATTTTGCCTTCGAAAAGCTTATACCCACAATAGTAATAATTACCCTTTCAAACACCGAATATTTGAAGGTTTCTTCGATTTTAGCACAAAATAAAATCATTTAGACAATCTGTTGAAACCAGAGATAACTGAACGGCTGCGTCTTTCTAGTTTGAATGCGTACATAAATTCTTACACAAAGTCTGATGTGACGAAAGATAACCATGAGTGATTTTAGACTTTAGTTACACTGTATTGTGAAACGAAGGAAATTAAAAGCGATGAACCAGTGGGTTCTACCACCCTAGCTTGATGAATAAGTGTTGAACCTATGGATTTAAGATCTTGAGTTCAGTACATGGTGGTCTGATGAATCATCACCACTAAAAAGTATTAAACTAGGACGAAATAGTTTTTCAATACACTTTGAATTCCAGTGATTCTCTAACTGATATCGGTCCATGTAAAAATTCTTATAAAAATATTAATTCGAGGATCTGAGATGATTTTTTCATCTATTCTTTAGTAAAGTGAAGGATATTCATCAATCTGTTGAAAAGTTAAAATCCCTGACGTAGCCATCTCTTTCTTTTTTTTATTTCTTAAATCTGTGATAAAAGCATGATGAACACTGCTCACTATCGATATATTGTACAATTATTTCTTTTTATACCATTAAGTTTGGTGTATATTTTAATCATCGTCATGAAGTAAACTTGTCGATTTTTTCGAAGCATCAAAGAACCACTGTTTCAAAACCGACACCGGCTATTTAACTTGTCAGTATATGATGAAACACGAAGTGGGGAGTGAACACTACCTCAGTGGATTGAGAAAACATATACTTAGGAATACGTGAAAGTTTCATAGTGTATGTTATCAAAATAACCCCTTTCTTTCTGTGATTTACTTCTTATACCAAGTGTTGCTTCGGCTTCTATGATAAATCAAGGATATGTGATGAGTTAGACACTACTAAAGTTGCATTATTTACTTGGGTGAAAGTGTATATAGTTTCTTGTAGAGCCGATGATGACGAACTAATTAAAAAAGGAATATATTTCTTAACTCAATTTTTGGGGCATTTTTCTAAATGCGTAAACGGGAATATCTCTAACTTAAGTCGAAAAATAACAAATACTTATGGGCACTGAATTCTTCCTGAAAATAAAGGATTTTGAACTTACTGCTTCTAGTCTCAAGTCAACTTTTGAGTTTTGAAATCCAAAAATAATTAGCCAACAGATAACTTAATAAGTCAGGATTGCTGATTTTTCAAACAACAGATAATGGAAATTATATTGTATTTTTAAAAATTAATTTCACCTGTGTGCTAAAAAGCATCGAATGAAATTTGTCCACCAGCTTCATAGTGGAATCTTAAACAGATTCTAATTTCTTTATACCGCGAGTTTTTATATCTTCTAGCAATTCAGAATATTTATGTAGAAGATTTCAAGAATCCAGACTTAGAGAGTGAAAGTATCTACATGAAATATCAAAATAACTGATTTGAAATGATCAGGGAACAAACTACTTGTCTACGAGAACTATACTTAAAAGTTAAAAAACAAGACCATTTTAACTTAAATCACTAATTGACATCAGTTAAAATACCACTGAGAACCATGGAATGGCGAGAGGCTATTCCGTACCGTTTTGTGGATACCCATTTCCCCATCTAGAATCAAACCCAGTTGCTTTCAGTGAGACAAGCATGTTGAACATTCAGCAATGCAAATGCCTGTCAGTTTGCAATGCATAGCATCATTATCAGCTAGTATTGTTAGCGAGTATTTGTCCTCACACCTAGCTCACTGGGTCCTTAAGAAATTCATCCCAAACTCAGTCACTAGTGAGTATCGAAATAATTTTCATGTGTGAATTTGCAGGGAATTGAAAAATGGACTATGTAATTTCTAATCAATCATTTTTCTGCAAACTAAAATTTGGAGAAACTTTTTGTCAGTCCATTATTTAGTTATCACAGATTTCTAGAAAAACTTGAATTTTTGAAGCAATTTAATACATGACTAATATCCTAAAGAATTACTTCACAGCTTGTGTATTCAATAATTCTGCATCATTTCTGTACGCAATAATAGTGTATAAATTATTGCATTCACTAGTTAGACGTGATCTGTCATAACATGTTCTTCACAAACTACTTTCTGCAATATTTATTCACTTTATTTATCCTACCCTTAAACTCTTGTTTCCACTGTTATTTTTTTATACTTGGATTGCTCAACAAACAACCCGGTAGGTGGTCGGTGCCAGCCGAATACAATGATTTCTTCAAATCTAACATGCTGCTACATTTCATTTTTCCCCTATAATCAGTAAAACGCAACAATTCACGATCACACAACTAACTCTCTTGTTTACAAGGCATCAGTGTACTTGGTATTTACTGTTGTTTGTTTGTTTACTTTTTTCAGAAATCTGAAAAACCATTATTTCTAGAGTTTTTAGAATGACTTTTGATATTGGATCGATTTCTGAGGTGAAGATCTGATCACCTGATTATAATCTAAACAGCCCTAACGAACGTCGTTGTTTTCAAATAACTGTAGTGTACCACTATTTTATTGCTACTGGTTGCTAGTCCATTTCAAAAAACCAACTTCACTGGGTTTATATTAATGACAACGACCTAAAAATCAAAATTAATTATGAAAATTAGAATCACGCAACTACTTCACTTTCAGCTACCATCGCTAAAATTCGGAAACACCGTCACTGGGCTCTTGATTACTATTAACATTTTGATAGCGTCTAAAAGACTGACGATATGAGGCATGTTGTTAAACTATTCAACTATACAATTATCAATCGTTTGGAATTTATCGTAACTTATTCAAATGTACCGGTGTTCTAGCTCCATTTTAACTAGTGTTTTACCACTTTCCTATATATTGTTGTTCCCTGACTTCTGTACAATCTAACCCTCACAGTATTTCGCCAAGTTACAGTTAATGAATTAAAGTCGGAAATTTCATCGTTTTAAGATATTTACCAGCAGCAACCACCAAGTTATAGGTTTGAAGTATGCGGTAAAATATCAATGGGCAAACTCTTCTGTTCAAGATTCGTGAATTAGTTTTATATACAACAGTAATACTAAAGGCAACGCTGAAGATGCAGTTTGGCATTACAATGGAAGTTTCTCAATTAAACCACGACCACAATAAAAACATCAACCTGAGCTACAAATTGTCATTATTTCAAGATGCATTTATATATATTTGGAAGCTTGTGGCTCTAAACTTAGGTTTCGTGCTTATCGAAACTCGTCAACGAAGTATATCTCCAACCACGAAAGAACCATTGTCTGCTGGGAAGTTGAGACCTGTACCACACAGTGCTGTAGTCAGAGACGTTGCCTGAACAAAGCAAAGACGACAAAAATGTATCAGGATAATGTGAGCTGTTTATTATTTCGCGGGTTTTCCTCATTTGGCTACAACGTGAATAAAAAAAATATAAATTACACAAAAGATTTGAACATACTTTCTACGCGATGACAAAGGACTGATCAATAAGAATTACGAGTCATATAGGTCTTGGATGACATAGTTTATCTAATTATTAAGAGATAAATGGATTGGCTAATTATAAGATAATTACACTTGAACAAAAGATGGAGGATAATTTAAATCAATTTCAAAATGGATTGATGAAATTTTAATCGTGTAAGAAAAATTTGCTCAGAGGAAATTTCGAAGAAGAGTTATTGTTTGCGGAAAAATGCCGGCGTGACAATGGTTTCCCACATAATTCTATCGACAGATATAGAAACTGTAGTCTGGAAAGGGTTAAACAAAAGCAGCATTGTGGATAAAGTCTGCATTTCTATAGCTTGTCTTCACAGGTGATGATGTCGCTGGTAGAATAATATACAGACTAAATTCTGTACTGAATGAAATATAATCAGCTGCCAAGCTTATTTGTGTATATCAAACAAAAACTTGTTTAAGAGAATCAAAACTAGACAAACTCCCTTCTTACGCTACCTACAACATGCAAGTGCCAAGTGCATACACTGGAAGAATAAAGAAAATAAGTATCGTCCGTATTTTTCAATGCACAAGCAAGAACCTGAGACTAAAGGGACTATTAGCGTTAAACAGCGCCACTGAACACGATCTGTTGGACACAAGTCATGTTGTTCAACATAGTCAATGGAAAAAAGAGAACCAGCTTCCAGTGTTATGTTGAAGCAATCGCCATGAAACCGTTAGAATCAAATCTATGTAAGCAGGTATATAATAGTATATTTAATGGTGGAATATAGTCAGTATTTTGTGTTTAGTCTTTATGTGTCAGAATCAAATGACTGTTAACGAAAGTGCTGTTTTTTCGCAGATCAAATAGAAAACTATGCTTAATGTACACTTTTATACTAGAGATTTTTTTAAACATTAAAATTGTCATTCAAAATAGCTTAGTACCATCTATACAAAATGAAATGCTGATGAACTTTTTGATAAAGCTTTAATTAACTGTTTACAACTTAATAATACTTCAGATACTTATCAGGAATAAAGAATGGGATATAATTGAAGTTCAGTTAAATAGATGTCAGATTAAAAAGAATTTTTTCAAGTTTTTATACAACCGTAGATCACACGGTCATTTAATTAAACAAGCAGTAACTATTTAAACCAAGCTTTTTTCAAACATTATTTTTCCTGTTAAATTCTTTACAGTTGTTGTCATGATTCGCAAATACGTACTTTGTGCTAATGAAGGAGTACATAACTATTCTTTGTTTAATCGTGGTGTCTATTTAATTAACCAAACAAAACAAAATGAACAATATCAGGTGACATCCCTACCACACGTGATAACTTTTCACAGGATTTCACTTCAAGTTCTCTCACAATGCAGTAGAGACTATTATTTAAGCTATTATGCAATTCGATAGTATCTTTTGCAGTTGTGGTCCAATTCTAGTGATAATTTTATTGGCATACTACCAATTTAGGCTAATAAAATACCTCAATTAGGACTTAGATCAGGCAAAATTTGTGCAAGAATATATAATTTCATCAACATCAAACACGTATCTTATTTTCAGATGTATGTTTCGTATAAGCATACTTTCGTAGCAAGCAGATCACATTTTGTGATCTGAGTATTTTAGATTCTTTAATGAAACCTTGGTGAAATTTTATTTCGAACTGTGTAATTTGCGAATTGCTAAATTGACTCAACTTATTACCAGTTTGGTCAAGTAATTAATCATAATTTGCATGATTTAAACTAATTTACTTCTCACAGTTGAATCAAACCACGTACAAGGATGATGAAGTTCTCCCTCAAACGATTCGACCTATAACAACATCATGTGAATGTGGTTAGCAAACATTAGGGATGTTTGATGTGATGACTTTCCAAATACGCATATCAATCAGTACCATGCAGTGAAGGTCTACATCTGACATCACACTTAATCTTTATACATGAGATCATGTGGACCATCCAGCTTGACAGTTATCAAAAGTAATTTCCTAACAGCCTGAAGTGAAGACTAGAACAATAAGTGATAAATGTAAATGTTTTTCTCTAAATACAATCGTATAACTGTCACAAACATGGTGAGTGTTATGTTTTGTAAACCGAATGATATCACTGAGAATTTTTTACTATCTTTCTGAGTAAAATCTTCAGCGTAAAGTTCAAAGTGAGGAGATTACTTGAAAAAATTAAAATGTACGTTATTACGTTCACTCCAGTATTTGCAAATAATTTCAATATTCTGTAGTAGTGGTAGGTTGCTCTGTGACATATTCAGTTCTTATCAGTATGGCAAACTTATGTATTTTGCTTCTTGTTCAATGGTTGTACCAAGTAAACAATTAACACTCCATACTAATCATATCTTTCTCTTCGTAAGTTGGACATATCACATAATTTGTCTTCTTTTCTTTAGGATCCTGTCAAATTATTTTTTTAGTCATGTTAAAAGTGCTTGAAATCTTATTAATCAAGTAACTCAACAATCGGTTACATAGTATAAGAAAACCTATTCGTCCTAATAATATGAATCATGCTAAATGCTATTTTCATGACTTTTTTAATTCCTTTATGGTGCTGTTGGAACATTGGGCTTCAAACTAGAGACTTGTAGTTTCGTCAGCAGCGGTGTTTATTTTTACGGGATGGAGCTGCTAGCCTCATACACGACCTCCCCTCTTTTTCAGTCTTATTACTGGCTCAGGCAGGTTTGGCTGGCTGGATTCAACGTAGAACTTGGCACCGAAGTGCAGCAGTTCGAGTTGCCACGTTCCAAAGAGCACACAAACGTAGACAAAAAAATGAGTGAAGAGAATCAGTAGAGTTTTGACAAGTATAACAGTGAATGAGTAATGGTAGAAAGGAATATGAAAGAATACAGAGACTGAATACATCTGCGCCATTGACAACGATTTTGAGCCATGTCACCTATTGTCTTCAGGTGCATTGGCCAGAGATCAAGCTCCGGGACACATTCGTGGTTGGTAAGCGTTCCACTATTGTACCTCTGACGCCTATTTTACAGACTAAATTACTGTAAAGTACACGTGGCTTCATTTCTGACGCCCACCTTTTGGTTTGGATTTATTTTTTATTTTTACTTATCAAAACAATATGCAGTTAGTAAATTCCACTCTTCACTTTCCATGTGATCAACAAATATGAAAGTTTCTTCTCACAATTACAGTAAATCTATTTGTTTCAGTGTTCTGGAAGTAGCATGATAGATCTTGTTGTACACAAATCCAAGTGTTGTAGTCTAGAGGATCTTCGAATATTTCGTCATAGCTGTAACCTGTTTATATAGTCTTTTTAATTTCGCTTAAATCATTCAGCATTTTGATTCTAAGGGGTAAAAAATAAGAGCCAGATTTATCCTGTTCTTTGTTCTCATCTGTTGTGTGTTTCCATTTGAAAATACACCGGTGCTACCAGTCAAGATGTATATGAATACATAGAAGAGAATTTCAGATGTGTTTTTACTGGTATATAGTATGCAAAAGATCTTGCACGTTGACTGTCCAAAATCAAGTTTTATTTGATTAACTACACTGACAACTATATATTGAAGAAAAACAAAGCAAATCAATTCGCTAATCTACACGTTTGAACCATATTAACAGGATTAATTTGCTTCAAAGTGAATAACCCAAAAATAGATTAAGCGATATCATTAAAATTCAATATATATATATATATATATATATATATACATCCTGCTGTTTAACTTCATTATATAAGAATTACTAATCATTCATTCGTTCATTACTTTCACTAATCATTCCACCCTTTCGTGTTATCTATTCACTTTATAATTATAACAAAAATAACCAGTTTATATTTTATTCTATCGTAGTAAATAGTTCACTTATCTAACTAATATTGAAATGACACAATTAAATGAAATGCTTAAAATTAAAATTCTAACGAAGTAATAACATTTTTTTAATAGTATGATATAGCAGTAATAATAATAATGATGTAATAGAAAGTAAAATAGTACTTTTTCTATCATATTTCTAAAGCATATTTAACCCTTAAATTTATTGAAACATTTGAACCAACATGATATAATTACGCGCACAAAGAAAATAGCGCGCACTGTGATTTACTTTTATAGCACGTTATTGAATTATTATTTATACTTAATATATATATATATATGTATATACATAATGTATGTCAGAGACAAACTCATTTTACTTCATGCTAACTATGCTACTTTCAATTCTCGTTTACTTTTAAATTTCATACTCTAACTAGGCCTACTTTCATTTCATCTGCTGAAGGTAAATTCATTAAGCATAGTATGATACTCTTTGGTTTTGTTCCCAGTTGTTTTAAATGTCACATTCCATTTGACAGAAATATCATTGAGACTTAGATGAAGTAAACAGCTGTATATATGCATAAACATAAAACAAGAATGCCTACGTTGATGATTTTGGTTGTATGTATCTGTATGTGGGCGTCTGTAACCTCGTATCAGTGTATTAGGAGCCTGCACGTGTTCAGTGTATTGAATAGTTTGTTGCATAGCAAATATTACATGTAAATGATTAATGGTATATACCATTCTCTAGCCTATATACTACTTAAATTTAGCTTTTTTTATCCGAGTTTCATTTCTTTGATGAAGTCTTTTAATTTTAAATATAATCAAGTAAAAGCTGACCATTGAGTCCTCCAGATGACCATTTATTGATTACCACATATTTAAGAGGGGAAACTACACACCTTCATGAAATATTTGAATATATATTGTAACAACAGAAGACAAGGGCCAGGCAACAGAACGTTTATTACGGAAAATCAACACATATTTATAGATTTTGATGTACATTATTGTAGGTTAATGTTAGTAGAAAATACAATCTGTTGATTGGTTGTTTCTCACACAAAGTTAACCTTGCATCTCTTGTGGCTGTGTCAGTTCATCTATATGTTAACTGTATCCGCCTGTCCATCTTGACCTTGTTTTTACATGACTAACATTGACCTCAATTACTGTCAACCAATTTGGCTAGCAACCATCTCTCACCACAATATTAGTAAATAATGAACATCGATATGAGACGCAATAAAAGGGATGACATAGAGACATCTCTTATTTCCCTTACATTTCACTTGCACATTTAAAACAATAAAATGTCATACTACACATTCAATTTTTATAAGTTAATTAAGAAGTCTCATACCTTCTTAAAATTGCTATGCTTGCATTAGTAAACACATATGACTGTCACAGGAACTATTTTGAAATTCCTTGGTATTCTCTAAATTTTAATATTTACCTCTGGACTCTTCATTGTCACGCTAATTGACATTTTCAGTACTAAGTTCTTTAGGAAATGTAAGATATTTGCATGTTCAAAGAATATTTCACTGCCGTTTTTCTTCTTCTCGTTCAGTTATAAATGGGAGGAGAGATTTCTATTTCGTTTCCCTTAAGCCTTTAATTTTATTGCTTAACTTGAGAGTAATTGTTATCTACTTTCTCTTGTTGAACTTAATTATTATTCCTCTTGATTAGGAGACGATTGTTTTCCCCTTAATTAGGCTGCAGAAAAGGCTTTCACTCCCATATGTGCTGATTAAATTTTGGTTGGAACACGATGCATCTAACAAACCGTCTAACATATCATGACACAACAGTATTGTTTTAGTCAAACTTGTGCTTGTAATTATGTGCAAATGTCGAGATTAAAAGTGGAACATGATATCTTCTAACTGCTATTTGATTTTTGTAGACCCTTTCGGCCAATCAGCGGTAGGAGTAGACAACGTGGTAGCGTGAAAATTCTTTACTGTTGATTCTGCAAAAAACGTAACCTTGTCTTTCTCTGACAATGCATGCTTGAGCTTATAACGTAGGTTTTTTGGTGATTCCGTTGCTTTACTTGCTACTTTATATTTTCAAGTTGTCAAGTAAATGACGGACAGCTTCTAAGACCTGCCCGATATAGAGTAAACTTCTTGTTGAGTTGTGACAACTGATGTGTTTTATATTCTTCTGTCAAGCATATCTTTATTGGAGTTCTGTGAATAATCATCTGACCCGGTCCCCTTGTTCTGGTATTTCCTTGTGAGCTGATCCGAAAACAACATTTCATTAAACGATTCTCAGGTTTATTAGAGATTCATCAACATTCTAACACAAAAATGTTGTACTTGCTTGATTTCAAAACCATAAGGGATAGTCACGAATGCACTTAACTAAGAAAGCTGGGTTATTCAACCAGATAACTATGACTGTCTAATATGGATGAATCAATAACACTAGAATCTTTTATAGAATGATTACACATGGTGTTTACATGAGATGGAGGCTCACCGAAGGGTCAAATATACTATTTAGCAAAAATTGAAAAATATTTTGAGTAATGCATACCTTCGCCTCAGGAACATTAATCTGCTCTTTGAGCAGAGAGTTGGTTGAAACTGAGAAAGCAGTAGTTATTAGTTTCTATGCTCAGATCAAAAAAAGTTGCACAATTTGTGGACACACGCAATTTATAAATGAAGTTTGGCTTCATTTCTTGTATTCAAATCAAGTCACCTGTTATTCTCCTTCATATAAGACGCGAGTAGTAAATGCTGATGGTATTTTAAACCCGGAAAACCAACTGAAATAGATTATAATTCATAAATATAACATTGCCACAAAATGAATTTCTTATAGGCTCAGTTTTTGTTCACTTTGCATTGCCTACCTTCAATGTCAGTTCTTCAGGGGTTTCGGTTGTAACTTTAACGCGCCATTTTGATGTATATTGTTACACAGTGAGTACACAACATGCATCATAGAAGCAAAATGTCAGACCTTTGTTCAGATCGTTTCTATCTGTCTAGCAAGCACTGCTAGTTTTTGTGAGTAGTATCCAACTACTCATATTAAACAATCAGTAGTATGTTGCAGTATTATATTTGCTTCCTTGTTTACCTATTACGGTTTCAAGTTGATGACATATTGTGATTTGAAAATGTTCGGTTTCTAATTTATACTAGGGTGGGATTTCATCTCTAACTATGTCATTTCCATACCGTGGGTTTGATCCCATATTAATTTTGTTAAGGGTACTTTAAGTGCATAAAAAACGATTGGGCTATTTGTATGCTTCGTATCTGAGTGAGATAAAGTGCTTCATCTTAACTACTATCTTCCTCCAGATATTATGTCAATGAAGGGTTCATAAAGTATCATCAGGTTACTATTGTAAACAGTAGCTCGTTGAATAGTATATTGCTATTTGTAGTATGCTTAACATCAGTTAAATGCAGGAGTGACACATAATTCACCAGTCATTCAAAAAACTTCCTCAATCAGTAAGCTTTCACTAACATTTATACTATCCTTCAGTAGGCAGAACTTTCGAAATCAATTCATGCTTTGCAATTTGCACAGTTTAAAATGAAAATTCATCGTATTATAGTTGAACGATTCAAGACATTCATATCACAATATATTATCTTCATGCAATTAGTTCCATCGGTAAATATCAAAAACGCAGTGAAAACAGTATTATTTAAGACACAATGAGTTCATTTTATTTCACATAACTTTTATCAGCTGCATAAAGCCTGAATAATAAATATCCATTTTGATATAATTTTATACTTACTACAACTTATCTTACAAAATAAACTTGCTCTGAACACATTCAAATGACCATGTTATTATTTAACTTTCCAGTGAAATATTGTCCTCCTTTTGTATGGAATTATCAGTTGTGTATACGACACAACTTTACTGATTGACTAATTACTCATTTAACCGTCATTATACTAAGTTATAATGTTTTCTAATCTAGTAATTGCGAAATTTGTGCGTCGGTGGCGCGCGCATTAGAATGCTTGCCAACCACGCATGTTGTCCGGGGTTCATTCTCCGGCAGACGCACTCCTTCACCTTGCTATTTCAGTAATAAGACTGGTAAAGAGCGAAAGTTAGGCATGAGGCTAGCAACCCCATTCCGTAGAAATAAACATCACTGCTACCGAAACTTCAGGCCTCTAGAAGTCCTTTTTCCACTGGAAGCGTACAGGAATAAAAGAAAACTGCAAAATCTGTTAATAAAATGTTCACTGTCGAACAGCTTGAAGTATATTCAATATTTATGACAGATTAGTTCTTTATGACTGTCACAAATTTAATAGCATCTCAAAGCTAATAGAAAATACTAATGATTCCAACTTTTTTAAACAAAGACAGTTCAGTTTTGAGGAGTATTTAAGTCGAGTCTTCTTTTTGTAATCGACTTTTATTGTGCCATATAGTATGCAGTTGGTTACTGAATGAGTCAGCATTTCATGTCAGTCAGACAGTTAACAGCTATTCCTTCTATTTATATCTATACTTATCATATATAATGAATCTTTCTTCTGGTATTGTTGTGTTGTCTGACCTGGAGGGCTTCCATGAAAAACTTAAACTGTCATTCTAGGCAAGGTCTTCAGCGTTTATTTAACTAGAATCAACAGCTGACCTGCGTCTTGGCCTGAATCCTTCAGGCCTATTTGAAAACTTGTAAACGTTTGTATTTGTGAACTCACACCATTCATCTTCAAATTTAGAATTTGTAAGTTGTAAACGCTGCAGGCTGGGACTAGTTTAATGTAACTATTCAATTCAATAGTTTGACTGAAGAATATAACACTGCTAGAAATTATACCTCACTGTCTATCCACATTTTTACCACATCATTTCAGTAATATTAAACGCTTCCAGCAGTTAACAAATAATTAGCTTACTGAAAAGACTTGAAGTGTCATTTCAGTGATACTATTTATTTATGCTAATAAACTTGAAACTGTATACAGGTCAAAAATAAGTAAATAAAATATTTCTGTTTTGATTGGACACTAGTCAGTAACTAGTGCAATGTGCTGCAGACTGTATTCTATCAGTCTAGTTTGCAATGTGGCCATCATGGTAGGTGGCTCACCAAAGATAGGACTAGACACATCACACTAGTTACTAGTGTCCAATCAAAGTATCCACTACAGTCCTACAGGAAGTCAGTCGCAAGTCCAAATAGCTTGGTGGTAAAGTCTCTGACTGCAACACTGGGCAACGGGAATTCGAATCTAAGAAGGGACATGAACTCCTTCAAGTTTGCAGATAGGCCTTACTGATGAGTGCCAATTAGTATGAAACTTAGATCAAGCAAGGCTTCTTGCCAACTACCTCCAACCATCTTATAGCATGTTTCCTACCATTACTACTGTTTTTCAACTAGAAATTGACCACAAGGAAGTCAATCTATTGACTGTAATGAAGTTGTCAAAAACCAGACATCCATAAATTCGTTAAGATTATATAAAACCTAAATTAATAACACATTAGTACTAATTCTAAATGAAATTAGAACAAGAGATAACTTTACTGACTTATGCGTTCTTAATTGCATCACATGGGAGTATTTCATTCTTTATAGAAAAACGTGAATTGTTGTTGAAAGATCTCTCAATTATATTTGATATTATCACTAGTGGCATTAGTATTAAGAGACATGACATTTATCAACATAGTTCATTTATTAAGAAATGTATACATTAATAAATCATGCATCTGTGGATGAAACTGTTGAGTGGAAAACTTTAAAAAACAATCACTTTCTCTTTGACTTATTGCTGAAATAAATATTTTTTCTTTCTGTAAAAATACTCACCCATAACCGTCTGTCTAGCCTAAAACAAACATACTTCAGGCAGTAAATTTCGCAGTTGGATGACGTTCCCTAAACTATAAGCCTACATACATATTCAAAGTTTTTTTGTTATTGTTATTGTTGAAATGATGCGGCAATCTTTGCACTTAAATGCCAGTACAGTACAAATATCACAGAAAAACGCTTTGAATAGTCTAATTTATGGTTAGTTATTGTATAATGGTTGATTTCCATTATATTTTATCATCCTATTTTACTGAACATTTAGTTGGAATTATTTTTAAAAACGTCTAAATATAAGCTTAAACAAGATATTTTCTTGATTATTTCTCATTTACTGATTGTGATCACATATTTTAGTTGCAGTGGCGATCTATGTATAATAGAGGTCAAATAGAGGTCACAACAGTAAGGTAGTGACGTAAAGTGTAACAGAAGCAGAATAGGCATTTGATTTGTGTGAATACAGCTTTCAGTTATGTATATATCCTTGGTCTGCGTTGGTGGTTCACTGGTCACCAAACGAGCATGTGGTCCAGAAATCTGTTCCCTGCCAATGAACTCTTAAACTTTGCTTACTAGTCATTAGTTGGCCTGGAAACAAAAGGTTCAGCGTGAGGTTAACAGCTCCACTCAGGGAAAACCACACCATGCCTAATGAAATTTCAAGGATTCAATCCTGAAGTCCCACGTTCCCCTTCAGAACACAAAGGAAGGTAAAAATTCACCTGAATGAGTATTTACTACTTCTTGTCTAGTTGAAATAGATATAATTAAATATCCCAGTTTTCTGCTCTTGATCTTCTGTGTTCTTGTCATGTACTCAACATTATTTAATGAAAAGTAGATGTCGGCCACTGTCTTTTATTTATCTGCCTTAGATAGAGTATGTAGAAGTGTGACTGCTAGAGACAAGAGACTTAGTAACGGCGTTTTTATTTGGTATTCGATATCTCTATATAGGGAATTTGTGTAAACCTTATTTGAAAATCGTCATTTGTACAGATCTTCCGTGTTGTACCAATTCTGTCCTTTCTATTATGTTGTTTTGTCTACTTTTCATATCTCCCACTTTTTCGCCACAACACTGATTCATTTACTCCCAATGACATCGAATCTATCACTCTGCTATTTGATATTTCTACGCCAGTGAATTTCTCTTTGTATACTACTGATAAGTCTTGTCAGTTGCACACGCCACAGAAGCAGCTTGCTAGGTTCACTGAAAAACTCATTATCTACCCTATGCTACATATTAACTAACATTATTTTAGCTTACATCAGCAGTAGAAAACAAACAGTGGTTTTTCATCTCGATTCCTTAATCATTGTCACCGACGTGATAAATCTTAAGATCCAGTAAAAGAAATGAATGTCTTCCAATCTTCCAGAAAGATAATAAACCTTTCCACAGTCTCAATTTTGCTGATTTCATTATTACAGTGACCTTTAACTCGTAAAATTTCACATATATTTTAATGAAGGTTCCGGTATCCGCTAGAGAATCACCGAAAACCATAGAGCACAGAATAACTGAGTACATCGATGACTGTGCGGAAATCGAATTCTGAACTCTTAGGTTACATGTCGAATCAGTCGACAGTTCAGTCACTAGTGTTGGACTCCAATGGTCCAACACAAACAATAGCGCCATCTTGGACATCTCGTTGATACGAATTAGGAGGTGGAAATCATGAAGTCCTTTTAGATTATTAGTAGACATATTGTTCACTTCTGCCCAGGTTTTCTTAGGCAATGCTTATCAAACGCCTGAAACCAAATTTATGATTTCTGAAAGAAAAAGTCGTCAGCCGTTCCTTACCCTGGAAACTGGATGTCTTTACTCTGTTTTTCGTTTGGTTACGCAATATTTAGCTTCAACCTCTCTCTTCTTTATTACAGTGTAACTCTGCTCGTTTCTTGTTTCTATGATTTGAGTTGAATTCACCACATTATTACGCAGTATATTAGTTACTCATCACCTTATTCACCACTTGTCTTTATTCAGTAATGCTTCTACCATTTTATCCGAGTCACTTTTTGTCTAAACTTGAACTTTCTGGGTATAAGCTATTTAAGTGTAATTTCTGAACACTGTTTATTAAGTTCTGAGTATCCTGTCAACTGACATCTTGTAATCCTTGCAAGTATATTAAAATTGTTCTGTACACAAACTTAACAGTTACTTTAGGCCGTAGGTAGCTAACTAGGAGCCGTTGAAATATGGTAATGGTACCATCTTATTCTAAACAAACTATTGCTCATACTTTATTCAAAATTAAAACTTTTGGCAGCATGGATAAGATATACGAAAGCATGCGTATGTATTTATGCTCTGTGATTTACTAAAATAAAAAGCTGTTTACCTGCCACACTGTATGGTGAGGTAGTTTACACAGATTAATTCAGAGCACAAATTTAAAGGTTACTTAGCAGAGTAGTGTACTATATATATATATATATATATATATATATACAAAGAATTAAAATGTATACTAACTAGTTCATGTGAGCTTATTTTAGAAATTTAATGATACTTTCTTAAAACTAGAACAGATCATTTTTGATCACTGATTATTGTAAACTAATCTACTAACTGTCTAAATGAATAGAGAAAATATAAAGCCTAGTTAATTGACTGTGAATATATGTATATATGTATGTATTAAAACGCCTAAGCGTTTTGTTTTTTGTTTCAAATCTTGCTATGCAAATATAATGATTAAAATGATACGTTATATCTCATAAAACCTGATTACATAACCAATATCACTGATATTTATTTCATTTTCTGTATAATTTGTGACACTTCACAGTTGCTTTTTACGTTGTTGTGAATGAGTAGTTGTAAAAATAAGCATTCCGGTCGTAATAATCTGTTGTATATTCGCTGTCAGCTTCAGTGATGCGAAATGCATCATATATATATATATATGAATACTGCGACCACATGTTGACAGTTACCATTTAACTAATTATTTATTTAATGATCACGGATAGTTACACATTTTCATTAAAACCGAAAATAGGCCGAATAAAGAAGCATTCTCTGTCAACATCAGACGTTTTCTGTATAAGATAAGCGCAACCGTATTCGTCCAACTACAATTTTTGTACTGTGAATTCATTTCTAAGACACTCACAGTGCTGAGATAAGTTCTCAATTGTTTATTGGTTGAAAGTTATTATTTAATCTGAAATTTTTGGTAATATCATTTTTCACACCAGTAAATTTTGAAAAACTAATATGTAATAAGCCACTTGATGAATATGTAATCATACTTCACCGGTTATTTGACTTTCAGATCTATGCCAAGGATGACCAGTGATTGACATATCTGTATGAATTATAATAAGAAGTATCAAGTTAAAGGTATTCAGTATGTTCATTGGCTGTTAAGACATCTAAGATTACAAATGAACGAAGGCCTGAATGAAGTCATCCAAATGAAGTCTAACGACTAACAGCAACAATCCGGTCTATAAGTTTTTTTATTTTTGTAGTCCAAAATACCACAAAAGGATCAGAGTAGCCTTTTTACTACATAATAGTACTTTTCTTTGTTGCAAACTTGAAGTTTCTAGAGGGAGTGAATTAATTTCCCGTGGTAGAGTTGCTGATCCGACGCCCAACCTTCTCTCTTTACCCAGGCTTATAACCGGTTAGAAAACTAGAGAACTAGTACATTAAATGAGGTTAAATTTGAATTTTCGACACAACTGTGAAGTCAGTCTTTTCATATGGGTCAGAAACTAGGTGCATCACTAAAAGTATTTTCAACAGGGTACTACAGACTTTTATAAACAGCTGCCTTTACTAGCCCCATAGTGAATATCAAAAGGCAAGCCAGAAAGAATTACTGACAAGAAACTCTGAGAACGAATCAACCAAGAACCTGTTGCTCAACAAGTATACCAAAGAAATTGGAGATGGACTGGAAAAACGCTGAGGAGACCGTTGAGTGCTAAGTCTTCTAGGTGAGTTTGAATGAGGATCGATGAGTTGGACGTCCGAATGTGACATGGAGGAGATCAGAGCCCATAGAGAATCGTGGGGCCAGCCAAAGAGGACTTCAGAGAACACGACTAAATGGAGATGTGCTGCTGAAGCCTTATGTTCCACTCAGAACTCAGAGCAGTAATGATAATAAAGTGTTTTTATTTGTTGTACTCTGTCCAAATGAAGTAAAACCGACTTTCTGATGTAGTTGTGTTCTCTGAGCTGGTTTAAATGCAAGGCTTTCTTCTTTTCCTAGAAAATATCTCCAATGCAGAGTAAAATATGGAGTGGTCTTCTTCACTATGTTAACAAATACTGTAAAAGTCAGATTTGTTACATAACAAGTTCACTTTAAAGGAATACTGACATACAGTGAAAACTGTAAATCTCCTAATCACCAAATTATTTCAGTCTTAGTGGATTCTAAATAGCTGTGATTCAGGATGAATGCAGATGAAATGAATATCTCTGTTTTTTGTAGAACTTGAACCAGGAACTTTCGATTTACTAATCCATTGCTGTAGCAGCTGACCTACGAGATCCAGCATCTAACCACGTCATCAATTCACGATCATGACCAATATGCCATGTTTTATTTATCAACATACTATCTGACCAACTAGTTCTTTTCTAATCAATCCTAATCATACTGAATTAGAAGGATGGGAGGAGGTTGTCGACTGGCCCTGGGATTATCTGAGATAGCTCTTGAATACCAAATAGATACCAGTATCATAGTACACAAATAAGGAAAAAGTTTGACAATGAAAATATCCGGACAAAATTGACACAGCTGTATGAAATTCATTCGCATCAACTACATAAAGTGTCTACCACCAAATAAATTATTATTGATTCTACCCTTCAATTCACTAAATGCATAAACCTTCTATACACCACTCTATTTTAAGGCTGCTTATCATTCACTTAAAATTTCTTTCCAATCCTCAGATATTTCATCAGGCATTGTTTTTATGGTGGACAGAATATGGCGCTCCACTAAACGATTTAAACAAAAGTAGAATAATAAATGGACAACTATTTGAACACATTTTTTCTAATGTATCATATGTATAGACGAGCAACATGCTTTTAACCCTTATCTAATTAAATATGTATCCAAATTTCAGTTCACTTATATTTCTGTATGTTTAGTAACATGCTTTACGCAATCAGCCGATTTGCACTATGAATATTTCAACATTATAAGTCAGTGTACTTTGTGAACGACTACAATAAGAATGACTCATGCCCAGCATAATTTCCACAACAGTTTTAGCCGGTTAGACTTTCATTTTGTGTTGTTGTTAGAAAACTAAATATATGACATATATTGTATAGAATAATATAAAACTTCGTTAATTAAGTTTTATTGTTACAATCATTTAGTACGTTGTATCGACTAGCCGGCTACTCAGTTAACCGATGAAAAAATATGTTACCTGATTAACCATACTGACTATACCTTTTTTCTACATAAAGATACAGATAAGAACACAATAGTTCATGAGATAAACTTTGGAACTTGACACTTATCTTAAACTGTTTATGGTTCACAATCTGCAGGCATTTATTTCAGTTACAAAGTAGGTAGGTACCTTGTGAGCCTGAATAGCTCATTAGTGATGTCTATGTCTGCAGCACTGACTGACTATGGTTCGAATCTGTAAGGCTGCATCAATCCCGTCAGGGTGCAGAAACGCCTTGCTGACGAGTACTATTAAGCACAAGAACCTGTTGACTGCCTCCAGCCATCCAACACTGTTATATGTAAAAAAGAAAGATTGGTATACTACATAATATTCATTGACTGAGATGATTAGTGTATACCACTCACATCAACCAGTAGTGCTTGCTAGACAGATCGAAGTGATCTAAAAACCGGACTACAGTTTTACCCTTTTGCGACCGGATTCATCAACGATGTACTAGGTTTGACTTGGTTCAGAGGACTAAATCAGTTTAAACCAGCCGAATTTTCGCCCCAGTCAATCTGTAGTACATAGTGTTATGCATTTATGCTTTCATTTCTTGATTACCACTCATGGTATTCTGGCCTGAATTATATCTGTTTCCAAGGGAAACTGTGGTGAAATCTCACCTAGAACCTTATAAATTGCTAATTTAATTTAAATTTTGGTATTCCGAGAGAGTAAAAGAGATACAAAGTTGAAATGCAGTTAATGATAGTTTTCCAAACAGAGCAGTTGATAAACAACCAAAAGGTAGAAGACAGTTAGCGAATAGTTTGACTTTTTTGAAAGTTGCACACTAATCCTACTGATTGATGATGATAATATATTTCTAACAAAATAATTCAAATGAAACCATCACTTGGTCAATCTATTTTCAAGTTCTATGAAAATATACTAATGATTACCTCTCCCACATTTTTCGGTCAAAAAATTCAGAATTCTGAGCGTGACTGAAAAAATTTCTTTGGACTAATGGAGTTTAGTAATGTCATCGGAAATGAATTTTCTTTTATGTAATTACTTCCCAACTGTAGGTAGACAAGTACTACCGTAGGTGACAAGTGAAAACTAACTTTATGACTTTACTTGTGTATATTTTTTCCATTCCTCTTTGCATTTCTAGTGTAACTTAGTACTTCAGGTTTTTGTTGTTTAAGTGACGATGGTTTTCCTTTTCATGAGGTGAAGTTGTTAGCCTCTGCCTAATCTTCACCTTCTCGAGCTTACAGCTTGATAATAAACTGGGTGAGGTTTTAGGGATTCTTCGGCTAGAAATTGTATCCAGACCTCCCTGAAGAAAAACCACCATCTCGTTTAATTTGATAGGGGGATTTTTGAAAAAACTGCATTATAACTAACAGTATACGCTGATTAATCTTTGAATTAGAGTTAATTTGAATATATTCATAGAGTGGTTTATATATTTTTTTTATTAGATAACGTATTTTTTATAAAACATTGGTTATACAGTAGAATAATTTTAACGCTGTTTTAACTGCAGAATTACAATTTTTCATTAGTGATATTTTATGTTGTGCACAGTATTCACACACGCACACACATACTCATATTTCAGAGAGCTATAGACATGCAGTAAAGCTATGCACTTTTTCAAATTCTAGGGAATAAAAATTATACTCATTGTTCTATCCTAGGTTATATTGAGTTTTACCGATATTCACATGATTGTGATAGGATTACTGCAGAATTCATAATGCCGACTGATATGGTAACTTGCTGATCAAGATATACAATCCCACTGCTGACCATTATGTGAATGCATGAAAGCATTTCTGATATCCTATTAAATAACAAAATTTACATCAATAATGAGATATACATAACCTTCTTAAATGAATCTAAATTACGCGTTAACTGATTAGGCTGGACAGAAATACTTTGACTAGTACGAACGCTTCGACAATGGCTGGATATAAGCATGATGCTAGTTGATTGGTGACTAGTCGGGCTATTCAAGACACGCGTTTCGTCCCACTTGGGATTCTTCAGATGAATATACTTGCTTTCCATTGAATGACGGTGTTGTCGAAGTTCAAGATAATTCAGACGAATAACAACTGATACGCATTAGACAGGAAGTGACTATCATGGCCTGGTTACTCAGTGAATAATGCTTTCGAATTCGAAACGATTGTTGCTGAGTTTGAGTCCCAGTTGGAATATCGCCACTCACTGAGGAACAGATATATTCCATCTAGTGAGTCCCAAATAGGATGAAGTGCTCTTCGTAGATTCCACTGCTACCTACCACCAATCACTGGGTACTTAGCTTACATTTACTTCTGATTTGTTTATTCTTTGCAAAAGTTGATGATTGTATGCATTCGAAACATATATGAATATCTTTACTGTAGTCACAATGTCGTCATAAAATAATTCGTAAATGAAGTTAAAGGTCAAAGTGAAGTGATTCATTTCATTTAAATTTTGAAAACTCTTCTATTCATATTGGTTTTAAACTTGAAGAGCAGCTAGCCTACGACTGTAAATGCATGGTAAAGTGATGCGCCCTTTACAGTTTGCTCAAAGTTAAGTGAAGTGACATCTACAGGGCCACATATGTTTCACTATATCACAAAGTTTATTATAGTTCATTCTTTGCGTTCCGAATGTAACATTGGGCACAAAGTGACACATCTCCATCTCACTAGGTTAGTTGTCATCACTTTCAGCTGGTCATATGACTGTGTACAATCTTTTATTTCCTCTTTACATGGTCTTCTCCATGCCACTCTCGGATGTCTGGCTCATAACTTTCAGTCAGGGACTCACTCAAGGGTCATTTTATTAAGTTTACTGTTGACTGGCGGTACTATGTCACTTTGTTAAATTCCAAGCACACATTACTTCTGATCTGTTTATATTCATAAAAACATATGAATACATCTCTCTGAAAATGATTTGTACATTCAAACTCTTCGGTGAATGAAATTCTACCTACTTCGCTTATTACAACGGGTTTCTTACAGTTATCTGGGCTTTCTACAACAACTACTACTATTGCTCCTCTGAAATATTCACAAGCACATTGTTCCCTTTCAATTCATTCTTGATTAAAATCTCACCAGAGTAATCCAGTTGATCATTTTTACAGAAGATAGCATCCTCATTTAAGAGACCATAGTGTTAAGTATTTTCGAAGCACCGTTTTTTCCAAATTTAGTGAGGAATTTCAATGTAGATCCTGATAAAGACTTACGAGGTAAATGATTTACTCTACTCGAATGTCCCATTTCCTTCAAGTAGCAATCAAAAGTACCTTATTGGGTTGATAGTTTAGTACAATATTTGTTATCATATTCAGCTTTATTTGAATGAATGCATACCTAACATTTGAATGATTATGATTTTCAGGAATTTGACTGGTTTCAAGTAAGACCGCGAACCAACACCAATTAGAGAACCTTTGAAAATCACTTAGTACTTGACAGATGTCTCGTCCTAGTCCGGGACTCCAGCTGACTCTCGCTGATGCTAGTTCATGATCTGACTTAAAATCAATCAAATCCCTGCAAACAAACACTTGAAAATTATTATAAAACTCACTGGTTACTGAATAAAAGACGTAGTGCTTCGGATTCCAATGCGATATCGCAATCCATGGTATCCACCAAGTCAGGTGTAAGGACAAATACTTGCTGACTGGCTGTTGATTGAGCTATATATTACGAATCGGCAGAGGTTGGAATTTCCAGGCCATTGAATTCTATCCCAGTGGTGGAATGCTCAAAAGGCTCACCTCGTAACATGAAGGCTTTAGGTCCAATCTTAGGCTGAAACGCGGGTTCTCATTTCTTAGTAGTCACACAATTGAGTGAAATAGCTGTTCATGAGATAAAAACATATTAGGAATGACGATGAAATTAAGCCATGCAGGATAAATCAATCTCACTAGCATAGCTGCGCCTTCACTATTAAATGGCTAACGTGAGAAATCCTCTGTGAACCCTATATTCCTTTTAATTTCACTACTATTCATTTGCCTTTCCCTTATATAGAAAGTTTCCCCAAGCACCCCAATTTACTAACCTTCTAATCTGCAATCGAATTGTTTCCATCTGTGCCTAAATACATAAAAGCGAATTTTTTTGCAGTAGTGGTGCAATAACAACGAACTCCACTCTGTCCGTCCTTAGTCAATTACAATAATTCCAGGTGTCACTTTAGAAGTGAGGAGTTGGTTTTCATTTAGTTAATGTTTACAATAATAATATCAGTTTATCCCACTGAAAATCTTCATAAATGAACGTAACTTTTTGTATACTCATTATAGACAGCAAATATATTTTTGAATAGGTAGCCAATAATATCAATTTTTCATGATAATTATGTCAATACATATTTCTTCTACCTCTTACTTTCACAGTAATCTGTGCCTTATCAAAGCTGTATAGACAAGTCAACCAATTCGTCATTCCGCTGACAACAAAACGATGCGTTATGAAACAAGTGGGCAAATATTTGACTATTCCATGTTTTCAACTTCATCGAAAGGAAGAAAAGCGATAACTAAAGCTTCCATGATGATGGTTCAGCTAATGAATAGTGTAAAAACAACTGTTTTTTCATCGAATAAAAGTAGTAATCAAATGAATAATTCTTTATTTACAAAATCATTTGTGATGTCCATGTTGATGATTCTGTTTCTTATGGAAATTTCCGCAATGTAAGTTTATGCTACTTATTTTATATCTAGTAGTAATATACTGTTAGGAAATATTTACTCGTTAAGTTAGTTAAAGACAAAGGATAATGATATACTTGTTGATCTAACACATTGGTTTTTACTAATAAATCGACACCTGAAAAGTGAAGTTACAGTAGTTCTAAACGTAGAATAATAATTTTTCAGTCATGAAAGGAGTTATATATGCTTGTCGGACATAATGATATTTATTTTCGTATGTTGCTTTGCAGGAATTTGATTGATTTCAAGTTTCATTGTGAACTGAATTCAGTAAGAGAACTGTTGAAAACTTTGAAGTGTTATGTAGCTATATAGTTCTAGCTTTTTGTTTTCCAGCAGTACCTACCAGTCCCTTCACTAGGGATTGAAGGCAGGAAAATCAGGTTACAAGGCATGCGCGTCGACCGTTGAAATACCAGGAAAGAATCTGATCGTCCATGAATCGCAACTAATACCAATTTGCTATATATATTACTACGGCCAGCCAGCGTCGACGGCGGTATTTATCGGCACACCCAAACTGGTGAGAAGTCATGACCACTGGGGTTCACCGGGTTCGGTGTGAGGATAAATACTCGCCTATTATGCTGGCTGGGCCAACTATTTGATTCTATCCCAGTGGCCGAATGGTTAACGGGTTCACCTCTTAGCCTGAAGTTTTTAGGCTTATTCTGTGGGGGAATGATGAACGTGTGTTACTGAACAGTCCAAACTTGGACGAAATAGCTGTCAGTTATTCCATGGTTTCCAGTGCCCCTGTGACTGAAGTCAGGTGGCGATCAGACTTGAAATCATATTGTTCTTGTTCTCTATTCAACAACTCCTTCCTTCGGACTTAAGACCATGCCTTATCGTGTACTCAGATCTATCTACAAGATGCAGCTCAAGTCATGTAGTGCTGTGACTTTGGTACCATTTAGTTAATTTGTTGTATGAAACGCAGATTTCACTGTCTTCCAACATCAACTAGTTGACGGTTTCTATGAATATCACTCGATACCATAAATCAGTAATTGCCTTCAAGAATTAGTTTGTGGGGATTGTATTTGTTTCAGGTTAGACTACGGATTGATATGAGGTAGAGATTCATTGAAAACCAAGGAGTACTGGACAGCTGTTTCATCAGTGGCTCAAGCTGAAACAAATACAATCCCTTAGAACTAATTCTTAAAAAGTAATCTGATGCTCGCTAGTGACCGGCTACAGGACAAAGTTGCCTGGAGTTCTACTGGAAACTCGTGACCAGTGTGGTCCATCCAGTCAAAAGTAAGGATGGAGTTGCCGCCAATGACATTGGTTGGTCTGTCTGTTTTCAATATAGAACTTTGCACCGATATGCAGCAGTTCAAGTTGCCACACACCATATGTAGCACACAAAGCAAGAGAAGAAAGTAGAAGAAATGCAAAATAGAGACAGTAAACAGGGGTTTGAGACAAAAGGAATAATAGTAACGAAGAACAGTATAGTTTCATTGGGTATTATAAGTCAGAAAGAGTGGATGCATCGATTTTGAGCCATATCACTAACTGTCTCCAGCCACTGGTGTTTGCCGTACCGAGTACCCCAACCAGGAAGTCTACACCTTCCTACGTGGCTGGCTTCAACTAACTGTTTTGGATTTCATTGACTGATACCATGTTCTGATTTGACCACCACTGGCTCTTATCCAACCTGATCCTATGTCAGCTAACATTGCCCATTGTCGGGGGGGGGGGGCTTGTCATGCGTAACACATGTCCTAACCATCTCAGTCGATGTAGCTTCACAGCATCGTCGATTGATTTCCCCTCCTTACCTAGCACTCAACGCCTAACCTCAATATTGCTCACCATATTATAACGTTTCACACGGGAGATAGAACGCAGACACCTATGATAGAAGACAACTAGTCTTTTCAGGACGGAGCGGATTTTTGAGCAGAACACACGGCCTTTGGTAGACAGTCTGCCGGAAATCACATCTACTCCAGAGATGGCGTAAACTGGCATATGCGAAACTAGCCCTCTGTATCCGTGCTGAGATTTCGTCAGCGATCAAACCGTTGGGGCTGACATTGCTTGGTGGTCACGCTGAAATCACGAACCAGTGAAAGTTAGAATTCATGGCCCAATGAATCGGGTCCCAGTGGCTGAATTGTATACGAGCTTGCCTTGTAACCGAAGGTCCTTGGTTAGAAACCCAGTGAGTGCGTACCGCCAATGAATTTCAACCTAGGATGAAACAGATGTCCTTGGTTTTCAATGGTTCTGCAACTGATATCACTTCATGGTCTAACCACCTCAAAATACCTTGAAAACATGGAAAAAATAGTCTGAATCTTAGTAATAAACAAAATCACTGAGTCCCATCAGTCCTGCAGCTAAAAAGCAGTAAAATATTGTGATAACGAGTTTCCACCTTACTAATCTCTGATTATTAGAATCTATTATTTATTGTGATAAACCTGAATAGTGAGCAGCCACATATGTTGCACATTCCGCTTATGGTGAGACCATCAACACTGACTTTTAATTCCTACGTTCATAAAGTGACAAGCATTGACCCCAATTATTAATTAGGCTATTGATCTAAAGGTATATTAATTCTGACGTTTCAAGTGATTTCTACCACTGTTTTTCGACATTTTCAATGAAATATTGGTAACACTTTTTACATTTATTTCTTCTACAACTGTTTTATCTAGTTAACAGTGAATAATCTTCACAACAAAAAAAATCAGTTTACATAAAAGCAGTCAAACATTGTATTCATCTACATACTATTTGATGCTTTATTTTAGTTGTTCTACAATGAAAAAAATCCTGCATTGAACGTTTTTTAGCTTAAATGTCAAATTCTGTTGGTTGAATGCTAAAAACTGGAACACGGTACTGTGCCAAAAATAAAGATATTAAATGTAAAATAATAGGGAGAATAGAAACTATATAATCTATGTAAAACAAGATTAAATTTCAAAGTTATCCTAGATGATTATTTTAGGCCATTCAAATTATGTTTTCATGGTATTCACAAAAAATTTTAATAACTTTGTCAGTGCTAGTGGTGGTCAGCACAAACTCACATATAACTGTCAACGCTTGGAGACGCGGTTATTGACTGATTGCTGGATGCATAAAGGTAGAGGAAGGGATATGAGTTCCTTCGAAAATATGGATATAGCACTTCCTGTCTATTGCTTACAACCACATAAAAATGTTTCGAAGTACACTTTGATTCCGTTGGCCCTAGTGCAAAACTGACTGACATAATTCTGTCAGCACGACTTAAGATTAAACACATGACCCATTGACCAATCAGTGTAAAGAGAGGCTTTACACAATATTTGCTATTAATTTGTTTAGTCTCTGAATTAATAAGTGATTAATGAGTTGTATCCATAATTTTTCACCTTACCGTTAACAAGCCAAATAATTTCATTAAATCAGTCATAAAGCCGAGGATATTGTATTTTCATTATTCTTCTTGAGAATGTATCATTACCTAAGAGTTTGAAGCAAGCCAGTGCTAAACAGACGAAACTTCTTATGAAGTCTATAACTTACTGTTTTGTAACATCACGAGCTGACATCAGTAAGTGAACCACTGAAAATCAGCGAACACTGGCATACAGTGCTACCACCAAACAATGTCGGCCGATTGCATCCTCCATGGGGCCATACGTGCATAAGGCAGAAGAGTCCAAAATTAGAGCAGAACAACTGTCCATCACTCCCTGAATTTTAACGGTTCGCTCATTGATATCAGCTCGTTTTCTAACTTGAAATCAGTCAAATCCATGCAGATGAATACACTAAAATTTATTAATTTAGTCCAACTTTAAGTTGTTGAAGGCTATCTACAGGAAGTTCAGGCTGAACCCACACTTGGTGCTTATTTACACTTGTCAGCAAGGTGTATCTGCAAATTATAATGAACTAATGCCTCACGTTTAGAGATTAAAACTCCAATCACTCAGCGAAGAACTCAGAGATGTTACCCCTGAGATATTCGGGAGCATAGGTAGTCTCTTGTAGGGCTATAGTAGATTTATTGACTGCCTACCCCTAGAAACCAATCATTGTCACAACCAGAACAGAGTTACACTTCATTTGTTATCCAATGAGTTTCCAGTAGCTGAGTGGTCAACAGTCCTGCCTCGTAAGCTAAAGGTTCAGCTTTTCACCCTTGACGTAGTCATGGGTATACACTGATGAAGAGTTCTGAACTAGTGCGGCAAAACCGTTCAATGTATCCCTTTTTCTTAGCAGTTATTTAACTGACATCATCTCAAGGTCTATCTTGAAACCAATCAATGTACTTATCATGTTATTAAGTCTCTGAAACAACACTTTCCATGGATATGAATAAAGTAGTCTACGAAGATTTTATTTTCTCAACTATCTCACTAAGATGTAACTCGCAGCAATTGCTGGTGAAATATTATGAATAAATAACACCACAGTCCATGCTTGTGTTATTAAGTGAGACAGCTGGTTGTCACTGTGAATAATACTCGTTTGATAGCTTTTGTTAAATTATTTAAATAGGATTCCTGACATTTTTCATGCTAAATTTCATTTTTTTTTTGAAAGACTGTTTGTTCACTTTCAATCTGTGCGTTAACAGAATAAAAATATGTGAAATGGAATAAAAAATGACATGTAAACATTTGTGAGGTCAGTGACATAAATTATGCGTACCGAAACGAAAATGATAATAATATAGTCATTCAGGTCAATGTAACTTGCTGACATTCATTCAGTTTTTGCCAAATGTTTCATATGAATCCAATTTTGGTTACATCCTTTCCAATGAAAATAATTTTCATTTGTAAGGACGCATTGTCAGGGCCTTTCAGGGGTAGAAATGTTTATAGATCCTCCAGCTTCATTCACTATTCTGGAGCAGATGTGACAACTGTACCATGTACCCACTGGTTGGCTGTAGTTCACTGCGAAAGTGATAGAGCTTTGGGAATGTTTTTTAATGAGTTTCTAGTTTTGCACATCTGACTGATGATGAAATTGAAAACAAGATTATGACGATACATGGCTACAGACCTCTCATAGGTCATCCAAATCTTCTCTGAGTGATATTTTTCTAAATAGAAGTCTACCGAAATGAATACTACTAGAATTTAGGTTTTCTATTATTTACATTTCTTGGTGGTTCAGTGGCATGATGTTCGCCAGGATTGCAAGAAGTCCGGGTCTGATTCCTGACTAACATCCCCCAAAACCTCTCCTGGTTAACCAGTCAGTGGTATATCTTTAAAAGAGGAAAGGTTGGGCGTGAATATAACATCCTCAGACCCTAAAAACAATACTACCATTTACTTTTAATGCTATCTAGCGCCTCTAGAAATACTTAGGGTAAGAATGTGTGCGCTAAGAGTGAAATTTCAAATGCAGGTGGAATGATTTCATAATTTAATTATTAAAGCTTTCAGTGCAATTTAGATGGCGGCAATTATCATCATCATAATCCCAGAAATATTTTAAAGGCCCCTTGAAGCTATTACTTACATAAAGAAGGTTTAGTGTGATGTGTTCTAGCCCAACTTCAAAGAATTCGGATGTTTTGAAACAATTCGGTTGTCTGACCACAGTCAAACAGTTGATGAGCACGGTGTCAAATGAACCAAACGGCCGTCTAGTTATTAGATCACTTCGATCTAACCAGTAAGCTCTACCAGTTGACGTGAGAGATTCTCAGCGATTCATGTCACTCAGTATCTATGCTCGCTTTCTTCACCGGCAAATGTAGCATCAATCAGATCACATCTTATGCTTTAAATACTTTTGGTTTCCTGAAGAAGCTATGGAAAATTTTTACCTCGAACCGCATAATTTGCAAATCGCAAATTCAATCGCATGATATATATTGCTCAATGACTACTGAATACATATTAATTTGCAAACGTCATCTCACAGCCACCCTAACCACTAATGACAGTCACATTCATTTGATTCAAAGCTGATTAGTGGGATAAACTGAATTCTTAATTATGCAGTCTAACTATGAGTGAGTGTTACACGTATAGAATATTAGTTAAGTCATTTTTATCACGGGATAGATTCTGTCAAGGAAAATGACACAGTCACACACCAACACCACTGAAACTAATCTGTCGGTGGGCATAAAATCTGTCTACGTTATATTATCTCAAGAAAATAAAGTACAGAAATTTCTTACACGAGTTTCTTATCTACCCTAGGGTAAGTTTCCGCAAAAATTAACGTGAAACGTAGATTTCTGCTGAAGAGACTTTAATGAAAGGCAGCAAGATGTTCTCTTTGATCCAGGTTTCATACTTGGTGATGCTCATATGCAGTGTGCGTCCGTAATGCTGTCTATCTCAAAGTAACAGATTCGGCTAACATGTGAATCTGACCAAGACAGAGTTTAGGTGGATTGTATGAATTGAATATGAGTTTGTTGTTTGACGAAAACCGATGTGCCTGTTAAGTCTTTGGTTCTTATTGTAGTCTTTTCACTACGATTAAAAATCGTAGTGACTACTAAATTCTGATCATTTTATTTACAGTTCTGTTTACTTGATAATACTTCAATTATGTTTAATTTTGCGTTAACATGGCAAAGGGAGTATATAATTGTTAGATTTTTATTACCAATAAACTTGATACAACCGTTACTAAAACAAGAGAATAAACAGCACTAGAACAACAAGAAAGCTACACTGTTTACAGTTTCTCTTCTTATATTCTGTTTTCAAAACACAATCAGAATTTAAATTATTGGAAACTGCAGACAGCTTATTCTAACTATATTCTATGAGATTACTTTTTTATCACACCAATATAACCGCCAGAGAAGTGAGATATGAAAAATTCGCTAAAGAGAAAGAACAAAAATACAAACAATATGAAGTAAACCTGTAGTGACATTAAATTAATACCTGCTAAAATCTTGACAACACTAGTCTAGTGTATCCCCTTTAGACTGGTGAGGAAATATACCTATCTAGAAATCATTTAGTCAGGACCATCAGTCAAGTCAGTTATTTTGTATCAAGGCTTCGAAATTCCGATATGACATCCTAAATCGCTCATATACAGAAATATTCAAAAACGATACATAGATATAAATCTATTTTAACCTAATCACTATCTGACTAAGTGGAAAATAAGTTTACTTAACTCTCCGTATTCGGCTTCCTATGAAATTTCATTGGCAGGACAGGGACAGATTTTAATAACCAGTCTTTATGACAATGCTCTGCATTTAGCTCAATTTACTTTTGTATCACATCACTGTTAGATTTGGGTTAATAAATCAGATGAAAGTAGAATTCAAAAGGCGGAAGGAAATAATTTATTATAATCCACTGTGTTTTACTCCGACAAGTATGGATACAATTTATAAACAGATCCAATTGAAATGTTCTACCAATATGACAGATTGCTACACCTGTTACCGTAATTGCCTTCAGTGTATGCGATTTCGGCAAACTGCTTCACTTACTTACGTAAAGAATCAATAAATATAGAATTTTGAATAAAATGAACCTGTACTAGACAACCATTAAATGTATTATATGTATGGTTTTGAAATACGAAATTTAGCGTGAGACTTATGATTGTTATCAGACTTGTTTTCTTTACATAATTAGTAGGCTTTAGTGTCTCATTATTTATCCATTTCGTTTATTCTTGTCAGATGTTTTTTTCTCTATTTGTAAGTGTTCTAAATGGAAAGTAGGGTTTCAAGGTCGGACTTTGAAGTTTCAATGGTGTTTCATTACTCGGGGTAAGATCTAGCCTCATACCCAACCTTGCTTGTTTTCCGCGCTTACTACCAGCCAAGGGAGGTTTAGGAGTGCATCAGTCCGGCAGTTGGGCCCTGAATCATGGGCATAGTTGGTGAATATTATAACACTGAACCAATGAAGCAAAAACGAAAAGATAGCTATCAGAGGAGAAAGTCCTCTTCATGATGATTTCATTTCTAAAGTAATATGATAATATTTTTATGTGGATTAGGATTGATAAGGACAGTCATTTCCGTATACACGTTACAAATATTTACAGTCAGCAGAAGTATTAAAGCCCTTGAATCACTAGTGAACTAGAAGATGTAATAGGTGCAAATTGAAGGTGAAGTAAAATCTGGATCTCGGCAGGATTTGAACCATCGAACATCAAACTGCTAGTTCTCTGCTGCATAAGATGAACTATAAGCCCTAACCACCCATCAGATCAGCATTTTACTGCAATCACCACAGGTAATGGTCCAGCTATAGTAATAATAAATTGTAAGTGACTTTCCATCTAATAATATTACAATATCTGTCCAGCTAGATCCTCTTCTGCCACTCCTAATCATACTAAAGAGAAGGATAGGAGATTGTCGATTGCTGATGAAAGGAGGACCTAGTTAGCAGATAGGTCTCTTAGCCCTGGTATTATAGCACTAGGCTTGTGAATCTAATCCGGAAGACGCAGAGATTTTCACTTCACTTTTAATCATCACATCAATAGTCATCTGCCAATCCAAGGGTGATCTAGATCATAAGGCTACTTACTACTCAGTTACAAGACTTTGATTGAGTAAAGGTAAAGATTGCATTTTGCAAAACATTGTGGCTGAGTGTTCTGTTGTTCAACCGGACGTAGTCACGAGCCTTTTTGCAGACTTCAGCTAATATTGAAAATAATAATGAGATACATCAGATTCTACGTGGTCTGAATGTTTAAAAACATAAGCTAATGAGTTCACAATCTGTTCTGTTCAACAAAGATGCAATGTGCTCTTAAGTGTGGCAGTATTTGTTTATTGTCTAAAATCATACTTTAACAGTGAACACAGAACGCAAGTATATAATTAGTCCGTTTTGAAGCATCAGTAATAACTACTTCATTAATTTGTAATGTTCATCTTCTTTATGTGTGTAAAAGTTGAACATCTATTTATTCATTCAGGTCCATCTATCTTTTTTGGTTAGGATTTATGCATATTATGACTTCGTTTCTTAAGTATAATTACCTTTGACTTATTAAGCCATGTGTTTTTTTAACCCATAGACACGCCACTTATGAGCATTCCTTAATATGTTTTAGTGTTACTCCACCCTTCTGGATGCCTTCAGAAAGTTGGTCTAGTTGTTCCGAAGAATGTGGTGAAGGTATTGAAAAGCGTAGATTTTTATGTGTTCAAAATGATCATTACAATGCAACCATCCTATTAGATGAATCACAGTGTACACATTTACCAGATCCTGTTATGCAAAATATAGAAGTTCATCAAAGAACATGTAAACTTGGTCCATGCGGTAAAGGATACCGTTGGAAAGTATCAAATTGGGGTCATTGTTCACAAACATGTGGTGGACTAGGTGTAATGTCACGTGATGTACAGTGTATTTACTCAGGCAAAGATGGTGATCTTGTGATGTCAGATTTTGATGCAGCATATTATTGTGGAAATTATCGTCAACCTGAAAGACATGCACCGTGCAATAGATTTGCATGTAAACCTGAATTTGTTCCTGAAAAATGGGGTAAAGTAAGTTGGACTATATTAATTTTACTGCATTTGATGAACATAAATATAATCAGGATAACCTTAAATAAGCAATGACATTCCATGTGAACGCATCTATTTCACTGGAAGTTAAATTAATGCGAGATTACATTCAAAAAAAGGAGTTAGGTGTAGAAACAGTGAGAAAATCAAGTGAGAAGATCGTGCTTGTACATTGTTATCGTCTTGGGAAATAGACCGTGCTCGGAACATTATCGAGTTATTGACGTACTTCATCAGTTTGTGTAATAACTGCTTCTTTTCTTAAAATCAAAATGCTGAAAATTATATTCCGCATAAAAAACAGCGCTTAAACTAAGGTAATCATTATAGTTAAGCGATTATTTTTATTACTGTTGTTATTAAGAGGAACCGTAAATATATTGTACCACTGTAAAAAAAATTTCTAGAATATCTCCAACAGCTTCCTAATTCTTGTTTAGTTTTTTCGTAGCCTGTAACCACTGAGCATTCATATTTACTCCACTGATTAAACCATTTTTAGTAAACGTAATGAAATAATGTTACAAACTGGCCTAGACACATTATTCTGCATACACAAAGTATAGTAACAAATAATGGCTAAATAGGGGTGTTATATTGGCGTTAGGCGTTTGAAGGAAGTCTTTAGGAAACCATGAATTTAGGTTCCTTGCCTGTTGACACTCGCCAACAAGGAGTATTCGCAACGTTGATGAGCCCCAAAAAGCACGAGACCTAAATCCAAAGCATCCTGCCAGTTCCCTTCAACCATGATGGCGAGTCATACAACTCGGCGGATACAATTCAGTTAGCATTTACATGAAGGGTTACACGCATGATATTAATTACTGCCTGGTGATCAATCCGTGATTACATTAACTGTTTGCATTTACGCCTACATATCTACAGTCCGCTAACTGACGGGTATGAAACTAAATTTGTGGTTAAAGTAAAGCATTTTCAAAAGTTAACAAACTGGGACAAGCTGTCACATTAACTAGATACAAAGCTATGATTTATACAAATATATCTAGTAAATGTCCTTAACGGACTAAAGAGATTGAGGTTAACAGCCTTTAAATTTCCAAACAGCGATTCCTTAAATATATTCAACGATTTTCCCAAGTTGTGTATTGACTAGCGATAGGTTTTTAAACAAATCGCATAGATTTATGTAAAAATCATATTTGTAAAATCTCAGCAAAACTGAAATAAATAATTCCAATGTCCAACTAGTCGGAACTTAATCAATGAAATAATAGATTTGTAAGTGGTTAATAGTTTATCAATGTCTAAATACGCAAATGTGAGCAATTTAATATAATGGGAGTAAGGTGAAAGTAGAGTCAGTATGAGTATGCAGAAAGATGGGAATTAACGGTGATTTTATTGACTTAATGTACAGACGAATCATAATATAAGCATTCTGTCTTCAGATATTCAATGTGCTAAAAGCCATTTAATGCAGTGGTTATAAAAATGTAAGTAAATAGTTGACTGTGACTCCATTGCTTTTAAACTATTCTGCTTGCAAGTGTCCCAGACTTCTGTTATAGGCTCTTTTAGCTAAACTGATGTACTCTTAATTGTTAATCATTCCTAAAGTTCCGAGTGAAACATAGTACTTCCGCAGTACATCTTCACTGCACTCACCCTCTGAGATTACTTTCAGCTGGTTTCATGACTTCGCCACAAGCTTTCATTCCTTCTTCACATGATCTTCTCCGTGTCACTTTCAGACAGTTAACCTGTCACTTTTTCCATTATTAATCTCTGTGTTAATTTTACCGCGTAAGGTTTCCTAATGAATGTTTAACCCCACAAATTACTGACAAAGTAATTTAATTTGCTTATTTTAAAACTGAATAAACTTGGGACAATAGATGTAAATAGAAATTAATCCCATTTTCTTGCTCTTATTCAGTGTATTCAAAGTGATCCATGCCGTCCAGGACGTCAAGTACGTCAGTTATCGTGTATATCTTTACAAGCTAACGGATCACTTCGTGAATTACCTATGGCAGCTTGTTATATGAATGGAAAAACAATTCATCCAACATGGCGTCGATGTTTTGAAGAAAGTTCAAGAAAATGTGATAGTAAACCACCGATGATAAATACTGATACACTGACTATTGTTCAAATGAGAAAAGTAATGTTATTATTTTTTTTAAACTGCTTTAATGTGTTATTATTTTATTAAATTATTGATTCGTAGTTAGATTGCTTCATAGGTATTGTTGAGATCGTACTGATGTTTAAACAGAAAATACTGACAACTCAGATATAACGAAACATACATCCTGGGTTCTACCGCTAGCTGCCACTAATCGAATACCATAGCTTTTAACTCCAGACGCTATCGAAGGGTCTGTAATGGCGGCCGATGGGTCAACAGACACCATACACTTCGGTCCAATAAAAATCAGTCAGTGGGAAATAACAGAATATTTTGAGCAAATTATTATTCTCTAGGATTTCGAGTGGAAAATAGGGCTTCAGTAGCACATCACCATTTCATCCCATTCTCTACACTCTTCTATAGCGGGCTCCACGATTACCTGTTAGCTCTCATTTCCTCTCCACATGACCGCCTCCATGTCATCTTCGGATGCCAAACTCGCTGTTTCCCATTCGAGGGTCTGGCGTATGATATCACCCAAAGGTCTCTTCAGTGTGTGTTCGATCCTCCTCCACTTTCTTTAGTATATACTTTTTGGGCAATTGATTCATAGTTGATTCGTCCCCAGAATTCCTCATAGCTATTCCTCATAGCCTTTCATACTGGACATTTGATATCCAGTATGGAACAAACAAATAACAAAGGAATATCTACGGCTAGATGTTAGAGCCAATAGTGTCTATTTTATCACCGCTTTATCTTTTAATAAACCTTTGTTCATCAGTAAATACTGTGTTGACATTTAAATTCTTTTGTGTACGTGGTTTTAGCATTTGCAGTGATATTTCCCAATTTTGTTTAATCCAATGTGTACACATCAGTCATTTGTGAACTTCCCTGTTGTTTACTTAATATGTAAATTTTATTGAAATTCATGAGGGGGAATAACACATAGTATCATAGATAAAGATGTTAAAGAAAGTAAATGCAGAATATTCTTACTGAGGTGTCGATACACACATGTATTGGTTTCCAGAAATTCGGTCACGAACTGACTTCAGCTAGAGAACCATTGAAAACCACGGAGTACTGAGCCCCTACTTCATACTAGTTGGGAACTCTTCATCAGTACGCACTCATGACCCCACCAGGGATCGAATCCAGGACTATAAGGTTACGATGCGAGTTTTATGACCCCTCAGCCACAATAGGTCATGCACTCTAGCCTCTACCAATCTACGATATATAATGCAACTGCCAGCGACACATTAAGAAATTATACCAATTGCCTATGTAAGTTTTAACTTACTAACTTGTTAGTTGTTATAGCATGCTATCCTGAGTATTTAACACACCCAATGAAATGAATTAGAAAAGACTGACCTCTTAAAGTTCCGCCAAGCTATTAAAATTTAATAATATACAGTGGGTGAGGCGGTGGTTCACTGGTAAAATGCTCGTCAACCACTCATGTGGTTCGGGTTTGACTCCCTGCCGACGTACTGTTAAAACTCCCTTAGCCGGTAGTAAACCCGATGAGGAGGGAAGGTTCGGCTTGAAGCTAGCTACTCTACCGTTTCATCCGGAAGAATGCAAAGTAAAGTAATGAACAGTCACAATCTTAATTTGAAGGAACAAAAGTATACATTAATTAGCCCTTATAGAATGAGTAGTTATAAACTTCAGAAAACATTGAGAACGACATAAATCATGCTATCTTAAAATTGACTTTCAGATACAGGACACCGAGTAGACGCATTGGGATAATTCAAAACAGTTAAAAGACATAAAAGTAGCTCAAGTCTTTTTCGATTTGCACATATGTGCGGTAGTTCAAGTCGCCACACTCCATGTAGCACACAAAGGAAGAGAAGAAAGTAGGAGAAATGCATATTAGAGACAGTAAACAGAGGTGTGAGACAAAGGTATAGTAATAACGAAGAACAAAACAGTTTAATTGGAAATCATAAGTTACAAGGAGTGGATGCATCTGCACCATTGAGAACGATTTTGAGCCATGTCGCCAATTGTTTTTAACCATTGGTTTTTACTGTCCCGAGGACCCCAACCAGGAAGTCTACACCTTCCTACGTGGCCTAGACTAATTGTTGTGGATTTCATTGACTGATACCGTGTTTTCGTTTGACCGCCGCTAGCTCTTTTCCAGCCTGACCCTATATCAGCTAACATTGCCCGTCGAGGAAGGCGATGACTAGGCATACGTAACACATGTCCTAACCATCTCAGTCGAAGTAATTTCACAGACTCGTCGATTGATTTCCCCGCCTTACCTAGCACTCGACGCCTAACCTCAATATTGCTCACCTTATTATACCACTTCACGCGGGAGATAGAACGCAGACACCTATGATCGAAGACAGCTAATCTTTTCATGTCTTCTGCTCTCAATGGCCAGGTCTCACAGCCATAAAGGAGGACGGAGCGGACTTATGAGCAGTACTCACACGCCCTTTGGTCGATGGTCGGATATCACGTCTACTCCAGAGGCGGCGTAAACTGGCATATAGGAAACTAGCCCTCTGTATCCGTGCTGAGATTTCGTCAGAGATCAACCCGTTGGGGCTGATGGTACTTCCCAAATAAGTGAAGCGGTCAACGTGCTCTACCACTTCATTTCCTATTTCTAATCTAGGGATCGGTGTAGTCCTTCTGGACTCTAATCTCTGTATTACATCGTCATCTTTTCATATGACCTCTTTCACAACGATTTTCAATCTTTTCTTATCTAACTACGTAACTGTTACCAATCTTTGTTATCACCCTAATAACAAATTTGTTAATTATTCTTGGAGAAACTTCTACCTAACAAGATATATATATATATATATAAATTGTAATACTTCAGACACCTTGACATCCTGATATTTTATTTCACCATGACCCTCTTACAGTATGCCTGTTGATATACAAAATTATGTTCAAACTGTAGACTGACTTATTTTATTAAAGATTATGGCCTACGCAGCTGATGAGAACCAACGAAGTAAAATGTATCCGTGTTATTCTTCACCAATGTTTGTTCTTTCCCTGTTCAAATTTCGGTACATAAGTATAGTTGTTTTGTGACCATAATACATCTAGTTCTATCATATTGTTAAAGCAAATCTAGAATGCTGTTTATTAACCAAAAGCACACCAACCTCATTATACTGTTTATCTGAGAGTTGCTACCTTTCCTACAAGTAACTATACCTACGTTATTTAATAAAGCAAAGTGGAGGACATTAGTTAAAGCTTTATCGTAAACTATGGAGTATATTTTAAATATTCACTTAGGACTGAGTTAATCAGAATAGATTCTTGATGTGTGTGATAGTCACTGACATTGACCACTTTTCCAGGCTTAAGTGTGTGAAGCAGGATTCAAACCGGGAGTTCATTCTAGATGGCATTGCATTGTATATAGCTCTCCACCACTAGAAGCAAAATGATACACCGCTTCACACATACCATTTCAATACATTAACTGCCACTACTAATTATTATTCTACAAATATACAATCACATAATGTTTATTAAAATTAACACAAAAAAGAAAAGGATTATATGAAATAAAAATCATATGGTGTGTGGTGAATATGTAAAGTCAATATGTAAGAATTTATTAGGACTATGGGTGTTTTCCTTCAAGTTTCAAGCTAGAATGAGTATATAGTGTGGTATAATAAGTGATATACTCATTTAAACAACCATCTTATCTTTTTGTACCTCAGACTATTTCTCTAAAGTTTCACATTTCTTTAGTTTATATCATTTTATTTGGTGTCTGTTTACAAGTGTTATAACTTCCATTACCATGGAAGACTGAGTGAACTTGGGTTTTCTGCATAAAATTAGCTATATGATAGCAGTTATTCTAAAAAATAACTAGATGATGCATACAACATACACTTGATAAACCCATTTTACATCACTGTATTCAGCTTAATAACTAACGTTTAATTTTTATCCTTCAATAACTGAACATTTTTACAGCTAATTTCTTCATTGTACTTCAGGTAAAAGTGATCGATCTGAAGGTTGGTCAACAAGCATTCGTAATACCTTATACGCGCGTTACTGTACGATGTCCTGTACAGTATTTTACAGCTCAAGAATTACAGTGGGCTAATCAAAACCATGGAATATTAGCCTATACAGGGGCTATTTCAGATCGTATCAGGGTGGATAAACGAGGACGACTGCATATAAGAAGCTTTCGGCTAATTGACGAAGGTGATTGGACGTGTATAGCTGGAACAATGAATGCAACAGTCACATTAACTGCTAGAACTCCAGCAGCAGGTTTTCATGATTGGGTGCAAAGAAACAGACTATGGACAAAAGGAATGCTTAGTGATGATCCTAAGGCAATAGCTGTGAATCATGAAATTATTCAATGGGTTGTTGGACCATGGAGTACATGTTCAACTAGTTGTGGTCAAGCAGGACAACAATTTCGTGTAGTAAGATGTGAAAAAGTTGACAGTCGGTTCTACCAAATATTAAGTGATCAGGTTTGCGACGATAAACTACTTCCGAAACCACCAAGTACAAGAAAATGTTTGGAAAGTAATAAATGTCCTTCATGGGTCATTGAGAACCCCGACACTTCCATTGTAAGTTATTGTTTTAATTACCACTGTTTTTGTAATTTTACAGTTGCATACGCATTTGTCAACTGTATACCGAAAGCTTCTGGTGATACCTTAGTTTTAAACTAGAAATATTTTGGCTGATTTTATCAGGATAACTAAAAAAATATCCTGTTATTCAAACTTAGTAATTGGAAGTTCAATGGCAGAATTCTCACCAGCCACGCAGGAGATTAGGCTTCGACTCCTCCTCCTCTTCCTCCTCCTAGTTAACTACCGAGTTGGAAGCTCAGAAAAGGGGGAAAGTTGGACATGGGATTAACGCCGTAGTAAAAACTACACCGTGGCTACTGAGAGTCCAAAGCAGTGCAAAGAACGAAGAAAGTTGGAGGCGAATGACTGAAGTTGTCTTTTTCCTTAATCAGCAGTCTTCTTCCATGACTAATTCGGGTTATACCGACTTGAACTCAAACTCGCAGCTTTCTTCCTGAAAATAAATATCACACTTCCCTGATGACTAGATTAATAGGAATATCCTTTGACTAATTCAGATGACCTACTACGTAACTTGTGCGTCAATAGCTCACCAGTAAATTCAAAAGTTCAAGCCCTATGTTCCACTTGGAAAACAAAGGAACGGAGGAAAAAAATACACAACTTCACTTGTGCTTACTGTCTGAATATGACTGTTATTCTGCAGTGATTAGGAATTCCTTAATGAGAAATGTAGGACTGTTGTTCAGAATAAGATACTTATGACAAGCAGAGAAGTCCGACTACACTAAAAAGTAACTAAGCCGATAGTACTGAGCTACAGTGATACAAGTATCATAAAAAGACGCAATGAGTAGTACGCTAAAAATAGTATTGCAAATCAAAAACCATGGTGATGTATCATACAAGGAACCAACTCGTTTTTGTCTGAGTCGGTGAGTTATTGGGTGGTAGCTGAATACAAGTGTCAACAGCTCGCAGATATAGCACTGTCAGTACATATCTTTACTAACATTTCAAATCCACTTGTGTACGACAGTTCAGTATGACAATAGACACTCCCGGATAGCTTACAGCTACTTCACATAACGTCAATAGTATTACAAATGTTTTATACTTAGCATCTCTTCAATTTACTTCACAAGTTTTATTTTAAGTAACTCAGCTATAGTGACCACCCAATAGACTGTTTTATTTTAATGTCAATACGTTTACATATAAACGGGTGACACATCTAGTGGACTTTGAATATAACAACCAGTGGAATAGACTATTATGGACACAAAGATACAACATTCAAATGTGAGTCATCATATATGAAATTTATTATTACATTTATTATAAACAGTCATGTCAGATAATTTTTTTATCTTTGATGAAATTTCCCCTCTTCGAACTGTGTAAAATGCAAATTTTGTTTATCTTAACAAACTCAGAAATAACCATTTTGATTTTTCTTCTTTCTTCATGTGCGTGTGTCTGTGTTTACAAAACTTCAAGTGTACAGACCGTTGTCTAGATGTTGGTAAAGGTTCAATCGGTGGGAATCTAATCTGTATGATTGGTGAAAAACAAGTCGCTACAAAATACTGTGACAAAATTGATAAGCCAAATATGGAGTGTGATAATCCTGTCTGTCAGGTTCGATGGAATGTCAGTAACTGGTCTCAAGTAAGTAATCTACGCTGTTGAACTAAATTTCTCTAGGCTGTTAAATAGAAATTTTTATTACTCGCAGTATTTGTAAATGTATTTCTATTGCCCTACACAAAGACTGTCTAGTAGGACTGAAATTATCCTGCGGATGTTTTATGCGTTAAGATAAGCACAGAACTCGACAAACAACTTTACAGAGGGTTATGATAACTTCGGTAGCAAATAGACAAACAGATACATACCAACTTAGAATCTCGCATTACTTAGTTACATATTATATTAAGATGCTTCGGAACAAATACTTTATTATGATGGTTATATTATTCGTCCCTTGGGTTATTAATTAAAAAACAGGGCTTCAAAAGCACGTCGCCATATTTCTCCCTGTCTTCTGCAGTCCTTTTTACCTAACTCCACGAGTGTTGAAAAGTTTTCGTCTCCTCCCCAAACGACCCCTACCATGTCACTCTCGGACGCCCTACTCATAGCTTCCCAACCACTTTCTAATCCAGGGTCCGAAGCGTGATTTCATGCAATGGTTTCCTCAATGCGTGTCCATCCCATCTCCATTTCTTACTGCTTAGCCTTCTTGGCCGGATGGCCATCTGATCTTCTGTATCGAGAGAAAGCAGCTATCAATGAAAGTCTGCGTCCCCAGAAAATCAGTCCAACCGCTAGAGAAAATTCAAAGCAAAAGAAGTACTTTACCATGAACCAATTCACAAACGTGACACAAAGAACAGAAAAGCATCTTGCGTGTTCACTGTCTTAAAACTGAAACGATTGATCAACTATGATGTATTAATTTATCACCTATACATGCCAATTTACAAATCATCCGGATATTAGAAGTTTGTTACAAAAGCATACATACAAACACCAAATTGTTAAGTTAATTTAAATTTCTTGTTGATTGATTACGCTGGAACGAATGCTTGGTCTCTGAAGGACTACAATCTCCATGGGAACACAACCAGTCTTTAAGGAGGGATGCAGGACCATCTAGCTGACTAGTCCCAAATAGGATTAGACAAGAATCCTGGATTCCATCGCTAGTCACCATCAACCGAAATAAACAACAAATTGTTGGAAAATTGTCAGAATTTATTTATTTCCCTATCTTAAATGTATGCAGAATCTGTATAAACAGTTTCATGCTATACCTTAGAGCGTAACTTCTGTAATAAAGCCAAACAATATAAATCTAACTAGAGAAGTAAAAACACTAAGTTGTGTGTCGGCGCGGTGAATAAAGCAGTAGTCAACTTTGGACCAATGCATCACTAATCAGTAACTGTTTCAACTATTAACGTTTAGACGGTTGAGTAGTATAATCAGCTCAAAAACACATGCAAACAATTCATTTCACGTATCAGACTGATGATAACTAGTCAAATGTATCGAAATAATAGTTGTATTTAAAGTTGATCCTTGAAGAAGGGAAAGTAGCTGACCCAGAGGAAAAACACTGATCGAATAAAATATGAAGTAAAGTAAAATTTTCGAAATGATTCTCTAAAGTAGGTGGATTTCAGCATATCTGATCAAATTCTACTAGTAATGCAAAAAACTACTGATCGCTGGCCCATAAAAATAATGAATAAATATCATACTGAGAAAAACATACTGTTATATTCATACATTTTGACCTAGAAATACTTTATTAAACTAAAATATCCTTCATCCCTACAGAAGAATATTTCACAACAGAAATGAAAGCTCCACAATTGTTATCATGTGAATCAAGACAAAAACTAATAGTCGTTAAGCCCATCTTTAGCATATATATATATATATATATATATATATATATATATATATATGACAGTTACATTCTCATTTACAGATATCTCTTATTAGAATCGAGTGTTCCGTGTACCCAGTTGTGAGCCACAGTTAATGTGTATGAGTTTATCATACTAACCAGTTGCACAGGTTCAAGAAAGTGGAAACTACTTCGAAAAATCGAGGGCTTACGTCAGTTAGCTACATCTCCAAAATTTAAAAGTAGCAATTATTTTTTTCTTTTTATTTTGACAGTAAACAGCCAACCAAAAGTGATTCATACATTACTCTACCGCTATTTTATTTTGGTTTTTTTCTTCATTTAGCACTCTTTTTAAAGCAATTTACTGTGTGTGTTTTTTACATCTCTTTACTTTAGTGCTCACGTTCATGTGGTGGAGTTGGTGTTCAAGCTAGACATCTTTTATGTACTTGGTCACATAACGGTGAATTAGCAGGTTCACTATGCTATTCACATCAACTTGCTATTCCAGATGTGATACGTTCATGTGAGGTCCCACCATGTAAATTGGGTAAGCATAATAAATTGGATCAGTGTGCAGCTTTATTGTTTAATAATAATAATAATAATAATAATAATAATAATAATAATAATAACAATAACAGTCTTATTCTGAAAAATTCGTTTAAAACATAGTACAGAATTTTTAGCTAGTTTTATTACAAGGTATTTACTTCTTGTTCAGGATCTCCAAATAATATAATAATGAATAGTGCATCACTTGAAGTAATATCGTTCCACTCAAAGTCCGTTCCATTACTCTGTGAAGTTCTTCTTCTATTTCCTTCAAAAAATTTGTGGCAGTTGGTTGAAGTGTTTTTGATAGTGCGCATGAAGGAAGTTCACGATTGATTTAAGCAGACCACTTCTTCTTACCACCAGGGTATATTTGTTTAAGCTCAATAACTCAGAACAAATTTCTCATGTAGCGTGCTAAGAGATACACTTATAGCGTGAAAGTTGATAATGCTACACAACTGTCCAGAGTGAAGTAGATGGAGTGGGAATCGAATCCGTGACCTATCCTCTGAAAACCAAGTGCTGAAGCCAATGATTCACATCTCAAAAGATGATCATAGAAGGATAATATAAGACATAAAGATGTCTTTAATGATGGTGATTTAATCTAAGAGTATTTATTACAGGGAGTTATGAGTTCAGTGTTTAACAAGGTTGAGAAACTAAATTCACCAATTGTCCACTTATCAGAGTACACACAAAACTTGTAACCTATAGGTCTCATGTTCCGACGTCGCTGTGTTTAACTCGTGGACACCAACCAAGTATTTTATAATAAATACGAAATAGATCTGTAGAAGTCATGAGAATTACCATCGGTTTGCTTTCCCGATAATAGAAATTGGACAACACAATCCGACAAAGTCGGAAAAATGGAAATCGACTATGCTATGTATAAACTAGTTTTCGTTCTTTTGCGTTCCGAGTTGAACATAGACTTCAAGCTACAACTTTTACGTTTCAGTAGTGGTAGCGTTGCTTTTAGAGAGTTCGAGCACCTAGCGTCACACTTAACCCAGGCGAGTGAACTAGGCGACGTTCAGGCGTACGTAAGCCAAACTGGACCACTTGCGTGTCTAGCAAACATCCTACCATTGAGTCACTGACCCACCCAACTATGTGTATGAATTAATTTTAACTGTAAATAGAACGGAATAGATTTTACACTATCTACCTTCCTTTACTGTTTCCAAATATTTCTAGGTTGTGTGGATATGTCAAAACATTGTCCAAAAAGAGTAGAACTATGCAAATTTACAATATATCGTTATCAATGTTGTGAATCATGTCAACGACATCTACAAATGATTTCATCCGTAAAAGACACTTTAAAACTATTTCAAAAAGAGGAATTCTCAAACATTCACTTTCGTAATGAATAGACACACATCCACAAACAAACAAACACACACACACAAACAGAATAAGTGCATTTATTGAAAAGTACAAAGACGATAGAAGGAAATAATAATAATAAAACAGTAGATGCAACTAATTATTGACATAATTGATTCACCTCAGGGTTTTGAGCAAATAATGATCAAAACAGATTCTTCGTCTTATTCACCATCTTCTCTTTTTTCTTTTTGATTCTGATATAAAAATGACCAGTACTACTACCATTTTATATCTAATCTCATCTCATTCGCATTCGCATTTATACATATATGTAGACAAAAAAAACACTTTTAAGGCAAACCTATTTAAGCACAATCAAATCTTAATATAAAACAACAACCGGTGCCCAGCATCCGTACTATGTCCTCTCTACCGCCATCCCTTCCCATGATCCATCGAAGTAAATGTGCACAAATGACAATATAGATAAAACAAGCACTACATACGCGAATAAATTTTAAAAAAAATAACAATTATCAACATATATATTATTCCTTTGAAATCAGAAAAGAAGAGTTTCTTTTCCAGAAAAATGTTATTTCATCCACAAACCAAAACATAAAACGATGAAATTAAACTGAAGAGCAGATTTTATTGACTATCATGCATTACTACACAAACACACACACACACACATGCACACACACGCGCATACACAACGCACACACATAAATAACCTGTTTGTACAAATTGTACATACACAAGTCTAAGTACGAGAGAGAGACCAATTTATATTTATTACTTTTTATTTAACAAAAGATTTGTCAAACAAAAGAGAGTTTTTCTCCATACTTACACATATTCAGTTCTACAAAGAAGACAACACACACACACGCACATGCACAATACACAATAAAGTAAAACCAGAGTAATATTAAAAGACAATTTTTCTTGTTTCCAATACAGACTACTAATATTACTTATTATTGTTATTACCACTATAATTATTGTATAATTGCATCACCAAGTGTTTGAAGTATTTCAAAATTATATGAGAGAAAAAAACAGTACAAAAAAAGCAGTCAGTAGCTGACGGAAAAGGAGTTTACGCACAAAGTTGAAAAATACACCACTCTACACGAACATATATACAGGCTGACATAAACAATATACACACATTATAATGACACTACAATATAACATGAATTAGTAATGAGAGAAAATATTAACGATACTCTATGTCAAGAATTCATGTCGCTTTAATCAAAAAATAATCAAAGCTCATATAAACAAACTGACTTACTGTTGCTCTGCATACATATGTTGTTCTCCCCCTCCTATGTTCTTGTTGTTTGTTTTTTTATCATACTTCTATTATTACTGTTGTTATTATTACTATCGACCGATAGTAATGTTATTAATTGTAAGTTATTCAGCTACTGAAACACGATATATACGCATAAGAAAATATGGTCAAAAAAAAAGGAATATAAACACGTTTGTAGAGGAAATGAAGAGTCGGGAGTGATTTTCGATGAGAAAAAATTACCTTTTCGGTATGATTAACGAGTGGCTGGTTAAAAATATAAATTGAATTTTGTAATTTCCGAAATTACTAAGCTGATTTAATGCATTACCAGTTCGAGCAGGTAGTTAGTCACAAATCGGGTGGTTTGAATTGATTCAATTGTCCGACCTGAACCAAACTAGATGTAATACTGCTGATGCAGCTTAACTACAAAAGAGCGACATCAGCGTTCAGTGTTTAGATCATCTCAATGTAGCTAGCAAGAACTACTGATTGATACCATTGGTATACAACAAATCATCTCAATCAATCACTAGTATGTGGTCTTACACATTGAAATTACTAAATGCCTGGAATTTGGAAGTATATCATCTAATTGGACAATAGATTGCATTTCAATGAGTCACTGTTAGGAGAACCACTACTTGTCAAATCAACTTTGATCACGGTCTAATATCAGTTAGAGAGCCACTGTAAAACAAGGAATACTAGACAGCCTTGTCGTCCGAGTTCGGGACTTGTCAGCTGTACGCATCCAGGACCCTACGGAGGATCGAACCCAGGACGCTCAGGTTATGAGTCGATTGTAAACTGATAGATAAATATTACCATGTAGTCTTCGATAAAGATTTTCTCAACCTTCTCTTCTACATAGACACTGGTTTTTTAAGCCTTTTCAGCAGAATAAGTAAAAGCCTCTAGTTACATTTTCCACGCATGGAACTCTTCTGTACTGCATGTTCTAATCACATACTGTCTTCAGCAAACAGTTGAATGCAAGTGCTTTCAGGAATGCGTTCCAATTTTGATCACAGATTAACATCAGTTAGAGAGAGAGTACTGCACAGCTGTTTTTTTTCTCCATAGGTGTCTACTGTCGAAGAGTTTCAAACTGAAACAAAACAGCTGTCCAATACTCCCTGGTTTGCATTGGTTCTCTAACTAATATCGATTCGTGAACAAATATGAAACCAATGAAATCCCTACAAACTAACATTTGAAAATTGCGAAATTTCTGACTAACCGGCAGTCACAGTTTCTGTCTACTACAATATAACACAGGCCTGGTTAATTGCTTATTCAAGAGGATTCACAGTATTTGTCCAGCTGATGTTGTATATAATGACAATAAAATATTGGTGGATACAACTGTTGATAACGCATAACCTTCGAATTTTTCGGGCCAGTGAAGAGATCAGATTGTCCCAAAGCCTAAAAATTTATTCCGTCCCAAAGAAAGATATCTACATCAGAGACTAAATTCAGACACCTGTAGAACTTACTACGCAGCCCGGCTTATAATAATCAAAAGAAGCCAGAAACATGTTTAACCACAAGTTTCAACATTGCAAAAGTCATTGTTTAACATTCCATACTTTATAGCATTTTATATGTATGTAAGTGTGGTTATGCATACATAGTGGGGAGTAATCGTGCTTTGCATATAGGGGTGGGATAACATACTATTAACTGTGGTCCGCTTAGATCAATGGACAATCAGAATTTCCATCCATCAAACTGCTCAAACTTTTCTGTATTTTCTTATTGTTTCAATCATGGAATTATATCAAATGATCAATAAATGACCTCGTGCGCACATTTAATTAGTTTCCAACAGAATGCTGTGTAATTCTTGAAGGAAATGAAGAGAAAATGTACAGAATCGGTTTTCCCGAGGTATGTAATAACACTACTTCACATGATATACTTCAGATCATTACCTTAAATGTAAATCCTTTATGAAGAGGAAATATTTTGGAACTAAATACGTTGAAAATGACTCCTTCACTTTCTTCTTGAAGTGCACAGTAATAGGTTAGAAGCCAATTAAAGAATTGTATGACCTCACGCGGCGATCAAAATATTATAATTGGAAGATTAGTACAAAAAGAAACTGAGAAAAGTAGATGCACTATGCTGGATGGAAATTTAATTAGCCCAGTAGTTCAAGTAGGTCGCCAATGGCAGTCTAACTGCTCAGTGAATGGAAATACAATTGATTGCTGTATTGTGTTACACCAGAACTCCGTTACCCCAGATAGATCTGTCAAGTATTAAACTAAGAGCCACACTTATTGCGTGTGAAGGTTGATGATGCTGCCCATCTGCTCAGGCGGAAGAAGGTGAAGCAGGACTCGAAACCAGGACCCACTGGGTGGAAATCGAGTGCTTACACAAATTACCTACACATCTCAATAATTTATTGCTAAGAACCTACATACAGGAATATACTGAACACGAACATCATCGCTTTCGGTCGTATACCCCTACATCATGATAATTAATGATTAAAAGAACGAAAAACGACTTGTACAGAAAAAGGTGGCATGTTACTAACTAGAACATTTATACGATTGAGTATTATTCTTTTGTGTTGTATGCACATGTACAAAGAAACACAACAGTATCAAAAGAATCACCAATATAACATAATCATAATAATTCATAAAAATGATTGTGATATTGTTATAATCACATGGAGAAATACTAAACAGTAGCAATAATAATAATAATCACAATAATGACATATAGAATCTAAAATAAACAGCAATCAATTGCATCATCACCACATATTAAGGAAAAATATCCAAAGGAAATTACTTAATCAAATGTAAATTATTAACAGTAACGCACCAGTGAAGGCAAGTAATAAACAAAGACAAGAAAAATAGCAAAGGAGAGGACACAATAGTTTAAGGTAAAAATTTAGCCGCATTATTGTTTGGTTAGGGATAATAGACTAGGTAATCGGAAAAGGCTACAAAAACGCGCCTTCATTGCTTCAAAATGCTCTCTATGGAAATAGAAGAGAAATAGATTTAATGTTCCTTTTATTTCTCTAGATAAAATAAGAATATTTTGGAGTTTTTATTAGATTATTGTTGGTATTATTTTGATTGATAAAAAATTGAAGGTGCAGTGAATAATAGTGTTCCATTTTGAATTGTATGCGCAGGTGTGTGTGTGTGTGTGCGTGTGTATGCAGGATGATGCATCAGTTAAAAGAAATCACAATAAGCGGAACAAACAAATGCGCGATTACATGAAATGAATCTCATAAAGTAGATTTTTTTTCCCCTAAAGAAATAAACAGAAACAAGACTGACTATTACACAATATGAAGAAGTAATCGTGAAAGTAATGGAAGACCAGGTGGTGGTGGCGGCGTGGTAACATAATGGAAACAAATAGAAGAAATAAAGACAAAATCAAAAAGCAGAGTAATGTCTTATGAAAATGTTTGCCCATTTTAAAAAAAAAGAAACAAAATTTATCGTCAAATTAAAAATACAAGAAAGTTGGCACTGAGAAGGAGAAACTAGAGTTTTATAGCTGATTTGATAGCTTTAGCAATGCGAAAATCCTATGGAGATTGAATTCTAAAAGTTTTGAAAAAGTAAATGTAGGAATTATTATTATAATTTTGACAATAATGAAACTATGATATTACCAAAACATAATTTATAAAACTAATATAGCGAAAATATTCATTCAGACATCTATAAAACACAAAATAATTGAGCAAAGAATGTCCTTTTCGATAATTTCCTCTTCTGACTCTACAATTGTGTATGGGTTTATATACATAGAATATTTTAAAATAATCGTGATTGACAATATTGGTGTCTTTTAAATAATACCGATTTGTTAAGTAAGATCAATGGAATCGCAAATGCATAAATTATAATGAACATAAACATGTGATGGCAAATAGAATATCAAATAAAATAAGGGAAATTTCCACAACAAACTGAGGATCATTAAAATCTTGATAGCGAAGGTAAGGAAAGCGTCTGAACAATCTTTTGGGTGCATAAGTTAGGTTTCTTAATGTGGATGACAACGGTCTCAGCTCTTGTGGACCAGCTACGTAGGCCGTACAATTAATTAGGCGTGTTTCTCGTCGGATTTCCGAAAATCACCTCTCGTGGTTAAGTGAAGGACAAACAAAATCCATTCATAGCGCTATTCTATTTCATCTTGTGGATATAGAACACAAGATTGATGTTAACGAGGCTTTGAAAGTCACTTACCGCATACCAAATAATCTTAACTTCACTTTAAGAGTTCGTCTACTGCATATTGCTGAGACCGTTGTCATCCACATTAAGAAACCTAACTTATGCACCCAAAAGATTGTTCAGACGCTTTCCTTACCTTCGCTATCAAGATTTTAATGATCCTCAGTTTGTTGTGGAAATTTCCCTTATTTTATTTGATATTCTATTTGCCATCACATGTTTATGTTCATTATAATTTATGCATTTGCAATTCCATTGATCTTACTTAACAAATCGGTATTATTTAAAAGACACCAATATTGTCAATCACGATTATTTTAAAATATTCTATGTATATAAACCCATACACAATTGTAGAGTCAGAAGAGGAAATTATCGAAAAGGACATTCTTTGCTCAATATTTTTTGTTATTTCTAAAACTAATATACTTTGATTTTTCCCAGTGAATGAACTTGAATAAAGTAAAACCGATAAACCAAGCAGAATAATGCGATATTTATTTTATTCTCTTGATTCTTGGTCGACTGAATGACAATAACCCAAAACAATTTCTAACACCAATATCACATATACAAAATTTTCATATACTTTAGTTATTGAGCATAAAGATGAAGGCCATTAATATTACTTAATTTAAATGGTATAGTGAAAAGGAATAGAAGTTAGTACATATCGAAATAGTCACAAGAATACTCTATACTTAGGAAGTTGATTACAAATCTGTAACTAACAACACAAGTTACGCAAGAGTTAAATGGTTTAGCTGAGCAGAGGTCAAAAGATTGGTAAGGTCAAGAGTATGAAATAAAAACAAAACTAAGTGTATGGAATTACCTTGTAAAACTAAGGCATAAAGCTAAAATGAAATCATATATACTCCCCAGAGCAGGATTTCCTTCTGAATTCGCATAATACTATAGCCATTGACTTGGTAATGATACATTGGTTTTCAGGGAAACCAGCCGGTATATAGTTTAATTGTGTGACGTGACTACACGGTCGCTCTCCACCCCAGTTGTTACTCTCGCCCTACCATGATGAATATGTTTGATACTACTTTGATCTTTTTATTTTGTTGTATTTTGTTTTAACAACGTATTTTTATTCCCTCCAATTTGTTTTATTTATACTTTTGAACTGGCCATTTTTTCACCTCTCCTCTGTAGCTAAGTTATCTAACCCTTACGCAACATATGCTGTCAGTTTTATATATATAATCGGTTAGAAACTCTAAAATAGTCACATAATTATTTCAATATATACTAACAAACTTAATGACAACTTCTATTTATTTCCATTATGTTTGGGGAGGGTGAGATAAACAAAATCTGGACAACGTTTGCTGGAAAATGCTAATTCACACTAAAATGAAGAACATATGTTAAGCTACAGATGTGATGAATAAATGAGAGGTCATAGATTTGAAAAACCGATGGTTTCATGCTACGCCACTGGCCACAAAAAAAATTTATCCAAAAATATTCGTATTAAAGTTTATGCAGCCTCATATTTATTGAAGTGACGCAATTCGTAAAGACAGAACTTAAAAATTAAAATATTTAAACTCTTGACGGTTTATTTGTAGCCTTTATGGCTGTGAGACCTAGTCAATGAAAATGGAAGATATGAAAAGGCTAGCTGTCTTCGATCATAGGTGCCTGCGTTCTATCTCCCGTGTGAAGTGGTATAATACGGTGAGCAATATTGAGGCGGGGCGTCGAGTGCTAGGTAAGGACGGGAAATCAATCGACGAGGTTGTGAAGTTACATCGACTAAGATGGTTAGGACATGTTTTACGCATGCCTAGCCATCGCCCTCCTCGATGGGCAATGTTAGCTGACATAGAGTCAGGTTGGAAAAGAGCTAGTGGAGGTCAAACCAAAACACGGCATCAGTCAATGAAATCCACAACAATTAATTTAAGCCAGCCACGTAGGAAGGTTGGGGTCGTCAAGACGGTAAAAACAAATGGCTGGAGACAGTTTGTGATATGGCTCAAAATCGATGCATCCACTCTTTCTGACTTATAATATCCAATAAAACTATTGTTCTTTCATATTACTATTCTTTTTGCCTCATATCTTTGCTTATTATCTCTGTTTCGAATCTCTTTTTACTTTCTTCTTTGGCTCTATGTGCTAAGTGAATTGTGGCGACTCGAACCGCTGCACATCGGTCCAAATTTTTGCGTTGAAACCAGTCAGTCAGTTATTTACAATCTTCGGAAAAGCCAACAATTTTTTAAAAACTTCACTTAGTGACACATTATAGGTGCAGTCGTGTATGATTCATCAGCCAAGGCGCTCCGCTGCTAGTCACTGCGGTCGCAGGTTCAAATCCCAGTCCGCCTGCTGAGGCTCGGACAACCAACTAGTAACACTAGCCAATATTCAATATATGAGACTGATTGTCAAGCGGTTCCTTCGTAAGTGACTGATAAGTGACAGTGAGATAATTAAAACGATGCATGATTCATTTTATTCTTATTTTTACAGAAAACTTATTGGGAACAGTATATCAGAAATAGAAAACTTACAAATCGTCGTAAGACGGGGGTGGAATGCTGCGAGAATGATTGCTGATATTAGTTCTTAGGATGCGCGGGGAATTTTCAGATACGTGAGGTTGTATTTCTTCCTCAATACGACAGTTAACCTGGGCTGAAAGTCGATTAGCAGGAATACAATTATCAGCTGCATATTCAGAAAGGGGCCGAAGTTTCTTATTCAATTTTCCATTGCCCAGTTTTGACGGGATTTTTGGTTGTCTTATTCTAACATGATTCAATGACTCACTTGTTGAGGGGATAAGGACACTATTAGGTCTGGGCTGTGAACTTCTAGATCTCGGCATTCTAGAATTAAAAAACAGAGAATAAGCAAACATCAAGATTTGGATTCACCACACTTCACGTTAACAACGTGAATACGTCGAAAATCAATCACTACAAGAACTGAAGATTCTAAAAGCGTGATTTAAACACCACAGTTTCACAGATGAATTTTTTCATGCGACCGTTATTCACTGAACACATATCAAACGACAATGTCGGGAAAAGGATTATCATATACGAATAAAAAAAGATCAACCTGGATCATCAATAAGGAGAACTGATGAAATTATATGTCAGAAGGGACAGTATAAATTAGTGATATTTGGTGGCAAATATACCTACACTGACCTTTGATAAAAATTGTGCTGTTGCAGAAATTCAATATTCATATCACCAGCACCAGAATCAATTGGTTGGATATCTTCAGCAGTTTTACTGCCACCAGGAACCGGAAGAAATGGCAATTCGACTATCGATGTTGGGGAGTTTACTTGAAGTCTCTTTACTTCCCGACTGGGGCGTAGTATTGGCAACGGTGTTTGACGTGCATTCGGTGGGGGGAAATCCAATGGATTTAGAGGAGCGGTGGGTAGGATACAAGTCCTTTCAGACGTTGGTGGACATCGTATAACAACTTCAGCACCTTTAGGCCGACGAGACCATCCCCATGGAGAGTGAAAACGACGATTACTTGCTGGTGGATTAGGTGAGCCAATCCATCTTAGAGGGTGACTCGTAACAGTCCATATGACGGGATGGTCAACAGCTTCAGGACTTATATGGTTCGGTGTTAAAAATGGAGGTAAGGCGGATTTATTACGATCTATACTGTGTGCACGAGCGGTTGGAGTACTTACAGAACAGACTTTGACGAAAACGATCATACCAATAATAACTGCTAGGCTGATAAGAATAACAGCCCACCAATGAATCTGTGAAAGAAGAAAACGAGAGTAAAATGTGACTTCCGCATATACTAGAAACTTATGACGATTACAACTATTTTGAGAATTAGATGATATACTACTTATAACTCTTTACGTGAACTCACTGTTATCCATGTTTTGACTTTCTGTAACATTTGTGGACTGAATATTAAATTTCTTAGTCGAGCGAGTGGACCCTCAGCATCAACTGAGACACAGCGCATGAAGACATCACAGTAACCCCGGTAATTATCACATGGAGCTCCAGGCGGCAACTTAGTACCACGTCCATTGCGTAAGAGTTCAGCGACCAATTGTGGGTATTTCGTTCTCAAAGTTGAATCCTGTGTATAATACAAGACACAGTGATAACAGTAAAAGTAATAAAAATTCATATCAATCATAACGAGAACAATGCGATTCAGTAACTATAGGTAGGTAGGTCAGAGCGCTGAACAATGAACATGCATTTATGTGTCTGGTGCTATACTAATTGCCTACTGAAACTACGTTAGATTGAGGGTTGACAGTATCTGGAGTTAAGGAGTTTCAGATCTATAAGACAGTGACCTGCTGCAAGAAAAATAAAACAGTACACGGATCACATTTACTTATTAAGTGAAGTGAACGTATAAGAAATTAACCAGAAAGTAATATAAGTATCCTTTTCCATCTACACAATAAACATAAGGTGACACACAAATAAAGTCCAAAATACATAAATCAATTTGTGGTATTTCAAATTAGTAAGTTGTTTTTGTTTGTTCGTTTTTTTTGCGTCAAAAATACAGTGTTGTTATCGAGTTTCAGCAACTATACACACAAATAACTTGATTAGTGAAACTGAGGCATAATTAGATATTTTAGTTTCAATAAATACAGCTTAATCTGTTATTGTAACCGTTTGAAGTTGTGTAAACTGGAACACTGAAAATAATGCCAAGTCAGTCTTAAAGGATTCCATCTTTTTATATATCAACTAGGAGTAGTACTAGGTTATTACTGTATACAAATATTAAGGAAACCATAGCCCTTATTCTAATAAATCAGTTGGTAGTGCAAAGAAAGGGTAACACGACAGAAAAACTAAAGAAGACACAAAAAGGAGTGACATCATAGAGATAACTAACAACCCACCCTGAAGCACTCACTAATAAGTGTCCCAAACACATGTTAATATGTGTGATTTAATAGAACATAATACAACATAACTAACTAATTCTCCAGTCATCTCAATCAATATAAACAGCAATTCAATGTGTTTGCTTTATCGCATGATTATGACTAATCTCAGACACATAATCACCTCGAGAGCAAACAAATCAATTTAGCTTTCTCACACATTCAACAAAAATACAAATGATATGCAATTGTTGAATAGGAAAGCAGTAATCACCAAAACTCCTATATACCAATGACAATGTAGTATGAATTAGCAAAATTTCATGATATTAGCATCTATTTTATTGCATTCGGATACATTTAGGCTCAATTGTTGACGACAAGAAACAAATTGCTTTCTGAATGAAAGCCAAAAGACTCTTTCTAGATATCCGAAAACTGGAAATTTGTTCAGAGTATTAAATTGTCATTTCGCTACATCGCAGGTAATTCAGTAAATGTAGTACCCTCGAATAATCTGCTATATGCATAAGCCTGATACCTTTTACCAGATTTTTCTCGAAAATGATAGTGTAACAACAGAAGACAAGGGTCAGGCAACAGATCGTTTATTAAGGAAAATCAACACATATTTATAGATTTTAATGTACATGATTGTAGATTATTGGTAGTAGAAAATACAGTCTTTTGATTGGTTGTTTCTCACAGAAAGTTAACCTTGCATCTCTTTTTGTGGCTGTGTCAGGTCATCCATATGCTAACTGTCTCCGCCTACGCAAAGCCTTTGTTCTCATTTTCTCACCACTAATATTGGGGACATAAACATTGACGTCAATTACTGTTTATCAACTTTGGCTAACAGCCAGCTGTCACCACAATAGCAGTGACACTTAAACACCAAAGGTTTTATGAAATCATTTTTCAATGATTATGTGTAGCAAATACACACTACATTAGAACCTCAGTGACTAATTCCATGTCGTTTGTAACACAAATAGGACAGGTTGTCGATAGTTTATTTCCTTTGTGATTTCGTTGAACCACAAACCACGAAGGCTGGTTGGATCTTCCCAAGTAAGTGATAGAATCAACTAAAAAAGAATTAAAACTGAATCCACTTCTAGTGAATAGTAGACTTTACTCTAACAAGTGATCCAAGATACCATTATCACAGATGATTAACCATGAAGAGAAGCAAATATAGATTTCAGTATGTAGAGGCCCATGCAAGTGCCAAGATATCTAAATAAAAAAGTCTGTAAGTAGTGACCGACAAGTGTGTGCAACGGTCACAAACAACTGTAAAAATTCATTTACAATAAATGACACCGAAAAGCTCACTGTTTCTAGTTGAAAAGTACTTATGCATGGGGCACCAGAAATGTTCTGTTTACAAGCCACAAAACACATTAATTCGGGGGTGACCTTTTTATCTCGAGTCAACGAGCACTCATGCCAACCAGGAATACGCTCACAGATTGAACCAATGCATTGACCTTGTTTACAAACACGTGTGTTGTCCTGGAAAAAAAGAATTATTAAAATTAATGACTTTTAATTGTGATATATTAGTAGATATTGAACAATAACAAATTCCGATAATAAATAAGTATACAATGGAAAGGCCACCTCAAATAAGAAAGTCGATAGTGAAAATTATAAAAAATATTTAGAATCACAAGAAATTTTCGTTACAGTTAACAAGATATAAGTGCTAAATGTGTGGAGATGGTTGGCAGAAGATCTCAGATTCAGATTTCTTGCCTATTAAAACGAGTCAGCGACCTGAATGCAATTAGTGGCCACAGAGATCAACCAGTCACGCCATCAGACGTTACCAGTGAGCTATCCTGGTTGTAATCAGTCTCCTGTGGGACTTAATTGCATAGTTAAACTGATCGACTACGAATAAGCAATGTCATGCCTTCAAGACATCAGCGCTGACTGAATTTGAAAGGTCAGTTGCATCAAACCGTATCGTATCGATATAAAATGTACTGCAATGACTAGTTTCCCAGATTGGTAACCGCAGTGAGAATCTGATGGACAGAATTCGGCCACTGCTATGCACTAGACGAATTCATGTTAGTTAATACCCAATGACCAATCATTGGAACTCATACACAAAATAAGAATGTGGTCATCGATCAGTCAATGAAGCGACAAACGAATACCAGTTTCACGTTACCACCCAAACCTGCATATGAATATATTGGAAGGACTATCAACAAATCCGAATAAAATTTATAATACAAGTAAAGTAACAATATTGTTCCCAATTAGAGCACATCGTGTAAGAAATTCATCATCATCATCATCATCATTATCATCATCATCATCAAACCACTCCATAAAAAGTTCATTGCAACTAGTTAATTTCCTTGACACTATGAATATTACAGAAAATGTTGTGTGTTCAATAAACATAGAATCTTTTTTCACCAATGTTTCACTTCATAAAACTGTCAACTCCACTTACGACTACGTCACAAGCAATGGAATACAAGTGCTTTCGACAACCGATTACACAAGAGAAATTATCTTGACAAGTACATAAAATAATAAATTCAACTCTCAAGGGAGAAGATCCAAAAAACTGGTGTTGAAGTGGGCACCCATTGACAGATGTGTTTATATCAAAGTTGGAGGAAGAAATGCTTCATTAGACGTTATGTGGATGATACATTTATTATTGATAGCAATGAGTCAACTATAGCATCTTTATTACTCTGATTATCCTAATATTAGAGTAAAATCAGAATTCGAATTGAACAAGAAATTGGATTTCTGAACATTTCAGTGACTAAGTGGGATAACAGAACAATATAGAGATGAATATTTCGCAAGCACACATGCAGTGAACAATATCTTCATTTCTGTAGTTATGTTCTTATTCAGAATAAACGCTAACCTCATGAAATGTCAGTTTTCCAGGGATCGTAAAATTTGAAAATAATGCATTAACTGATGAACTACGATACATACATTCAGTCTTGTCGGCTAGTGGATACCCCGAAACTTCATTGCATGTCACAAGAAAAGAGAAACTTTCGTAAAAACAAGAAAGCTATCTTTATCAAACTACCATTCAAGGGTGATCAAATCATGCAACTGACGGTCAAATAGCTTCTGTTAATTTTGAAGCGCACATTCTACGTCGCCTTTCCTTTCCTCTCTCTTGAACATTTTCATTTCCTGTGTTTCCGATTAAAGGATGAAATTCTATGAACTTTACCTCACACTGTATCCACAAGTTCATATGCAGTTGCTGGAACACATATATAAAAAGAACCAATAAACCGTTTCAGTGCCGTCGGAAAGGGCATGTTCCTAAATAGTTATCAAGTTACAAAGAAAATCCCACTGCATTCAATCTGAACACAAGTTCACCATAGTCCATCTCAAAATATTTACTAAAGTCTGCAGAGAATTTTGTCTAAGTTGCCACAACCAATGCAGACTATGGTAAGGACACTACAAGTAGTCTCATTCGACAACCCAGTTACATAGTCTGACAGAATCCTGGAAATAACCTAACGTCTGGTAACAAAATTATGCCCCCGAAGTCGCTCCAATCACTGTCGAAACTATTCTCAACACAGTAGCTCACTTGCTAGTTTAAAGTCTAAACCACATGAAGCCAAGAACCCGTACTGGTGCTAGTCCCATATTACAAACATCTAGGATGAAAAGTGTTGCAGGAAACCAAGACGGATACCCAGACTAGCCTGTTGCGTACCTTTATAAGAAGTCGATAAGAAATGATAAAAGAATAATCAAAGTTCCGCTATCAGGTGTAAAAAAGCTTTTAAAAAACAAAATTGGGCTAAACCACCTAATATTTGATAGGCAGACGGAAATAACCAAACACATGTAAATGTTTATGACTAATATATCTAGTATTAAGAAACTATCCAAAGTACATAAGATGTTATCAACGACTGAGAAGCTTTAAAAGCTAAGAAAGTCAAACCACACATATGGTTTATGAACAATACCTGACAGAGGGTACCATCCGGTAAAATATCTACAGGTGGGCACTTAGCAAGTTTGCCGCTGCAATTTGATGCTCGGTGACATTCTCCAGCAGGACGACACATGTGAGTTTCTGGACGGTATTGACAATTCTCAGTGCAACAAACACCAGCTGTAGGTGAACATTGAACCTAGGAAATACAAATAAATATTGAAATAAAGTACATATCACTTTTATTTAATATAATAGCAACGGCGAGTTAGAATCAAGCTGAAAATTGAAGGATCTGTGTACCGGCTTCCTAAAGTTGTTATTCTTTTTACAGGCCTTTCTAGTGGTATTGTTGACCGATAATGGAGTTTGTTTGAAAAATTAAATACGCAGTTGATCACTAGTACATCCTATCGAAATTCAGAACCAAAGGCAAGAAATCCCATCACATATAAATTATGCAAACACTCATCTTAATTATTCGCAAAAAAATATGTTTGCGTTTGTATTTGATATTTGATGGAAAAATTACCTAGTCGACCTTGAAGCTTGCAATGAAGTGACAATATCTTTTACTGTATAGAAGTTCCCTTGTAAATACCTAGAAATATAAATTTCTGAATGAATCAGCCTATACTTTCTTCTAACTTTTTCTGCAGTTGAAGCGGTGACCAAAGTATTTCGCTGACATGAAAACACTTCTATGATAGATGGGCATCGGTTAAGTAATGGAGAAAAACAGAAGGCAAAATACATAGGTCCGAGAGCGTTCCTGGTTAATACTACAGAAGTACAGGTTACGTAATAAATGGAGTTGAAGACCCCAGACTACCAATAACTGAGGGTACTTCAAATGTAATTTGATGATAATCTCATTCCAAAAAAAAAAAAAAAATTTTAAATCTCCATTCCTTCTCAAGCAATCTCTTAGCACTACCTTTACAATGAATGGGTCACAAGTTTTTTGAACCACGTGTTCTATGACACCTGAGTAATTAGAGATCCTTTCGGGCTTACCGTACATTAAGTGAGCTAGTTTCTACAGATCATGGAACACTGTGCTTCAGAACACAGAACGATGGCTCTATAAGCCAATCATACTACTTTTCAACATGCTCTAAGCAGGGATACAGACTTCACCACATGCTGCTAACTGGCATTCCACGCAGTCCCACTGACACATGGTTTCTTGATGATGATTAATGAGATAAAGTGGAATATCTTTTGACTGCTGACAGATGCAGCCACTGATTCCAGTTTGATAATCCAATGAGTTTACTATCAGTAACTATAGCTAACTCAGTATTACCGCTTCAAAAGCACTTGTGGATATATTTAATGGAATTAAAAGTGTAGTTAACATAAAAGTAATTATCATAGATCCATAACTCACAGGTTGTTTAACATGATCAATGAGGACACTGTTAACAAGTTTGCAAGGAGTTGATGAATCTTTGGGATGACAACATTTATCTCGACAACTTGCTTTAGTAAAACCGCAATCACATTCTTCACCCTCTTCAATTAGCTGATTACCACAAAATGCACCATCTGAACTCAGAAAACAATTGGTTTCATCCTGACAAAAGTAATTAAACATATTTCACACAGTATGACGACAAAAATGAATAACTTAATAACAAAGAATAACGAGGAAGTGCCTAGTTTTCATCATAAGTGGATATATCTACGCCATAGTAAATGACTTTTGAACCGCATCACCAAGTGGAGCTATGATCCTACAGGAATATTTATCGCTCAAACCAATAAAAGACATTGATGCCATGTTTTGATCCTAACACCCATTAGATCTTTTCTAATATAATCACGCTGTAGTTAACACATCTCATCGAAGAAAGGAGCGGTTCGGCATGTGTAATGAATGCCCGAATATGCTAAGTGGAAAGGCAGAATGAAGAACTTACATATTCAGGTGAAAGTATTGCTACTATACCAGCTCACATCAGTATTGAAATGCTTTATTACGTACACGCTTCTTCTGTGAGTGTTTTCTATTAGAACAAACGGAAATTCAAACCAGTATTCTTTTATGCGTCAAATGAACTGATTTCTATATGTAGCGCAATCTCACAATTTCAACTGAATCTTGCAAGCAACTAGAAGTCCTATAGGTGCTCGAACTCAATCATAAATTTTCCAGCAGTACGGGACACCTGACTATCTGAAAACCCCTTTCAACATATAGAATCCATAATACAAAAGGGCTTTCCAGCAACCCCCTGTGACAGTCACATTTCTTTCCCAAATATTTACAAAACACAGCTATTCAAAATTATTATGCTATCATTTCTAATTACTTACCCAAAGTACACGATCCAAAAGTCTAGCAATGGAGTCAAGAGAACAACTTGAAAACTTATTATTATTCTCTTTATCACCACTTGTTGCACTGGCAAACATAATATAGTTGCCACGGACATCGTCGACAGACGGTAAGCACTCATATGGTTCATTTTTATGGTCGTCATCATGTTTAGCACCAAAATTATGCCCCACTTCGTGAGCGAACGTCAGTTGAGAAACCTTTAGAGCTACCTAAAGTTGATTAAAAAACAAAACAACAGGAACAATACAGTGATATAAGGGAATAAAAAAGAATCGATTGATAAAATAAATTTAAAAAATTAGAGGCAATTACCTGCGATCCATAATTCAAAAGTGTTACAACACCAGTATTTAAACTCTTATGAACATTTTGATTTCCTTCTCGCATTTGTCTGTGTTTCTCACAAACACCACCTGATCCGCTTAGCTCAGCAACCCATGCTAAACCAAGTGTCCCACCTGAGAAGTCTCTGTAAGTAAAAATATATGCCAAGCAAAAATCATCATGTTTGTTGTATGAATGTAAATTAAGGTAGTTAGTAATATCAATATTCGGTGCACAGAAAGGATTTTCATCAACATAAGATCCACTGAATCCCAAACGATCAGTGTTATTCAACCGCTGAATGGTTAGATAGTCATAAATTGTTTCATGTGGTAAGGCGGTTGGCGATGAATGAGAATTATTTCTATCTCTGAAATCTGTAGATATCCATGGACGAATACGACAGTCCTCTTCTGTGACATTAATAAGAACTCGATCAACGCGGAAACTGACACCTCGGAATTCCAAACGACCCTGGAAAAATAAGGAAAAAAACGTTAATCTATTAAAATACAATGAAACATAATAGTTTCAAAAGTACTTTACAGTTAATTCACACGACACAAGTCAGTGAATCTGTCTGCCCCCACGAAAGCCCCTGGTACGCCCAAGGGTGGATAGACTTCGGTCTTGCTGTCAAAATGGTCTCACATGGGAACGCGATCATAGTGTCAATCACGAAAATCCTATTCACCTCCTTCATGCGTTTTTCACAAAAGCTAAAGGGCGGATGCAAACCTCTAGTGATTACAAATGCACTGGTCAACATGCTCGTCTAACTACGGGACCTGGAAAACCCCACCTACAAACCTATCGTGTACATGGGCTCCAGAATCCGAATGGTTTATGAACCCATTTCGGTCATAAGAAACCATGAGAACGAAGCTCCTAACACTGGATCAGGCTTCAATTCAAAGGCTATTCTTAAAATAACCACCTGCTTAGGTTTGGAAGTCCGGGTAGTGTCCCAGTCCCCGCACAAACTATTACAAGTTGTGTGGAACATCTCTTGGTACTCGCAATGTATCAAGTTTGTGTTTTAATAAATAATATTAAACAGTGAATCTGTTGCGACTGATTGTTTACGTTATAAGGGTGTTACAAACAAAATGGAAATCTTAACATGCTTTAGCCTGATGAAACCATAAACAAATAACAATAAGCTTTAAGAATGATTATCGTTATACTTAATTAGACACGAAATCTCAACTACACAGTGGATATTAGTAATAATAATGGGACTCAAGATTATATTGCATTCATATCAGTAGTATTTAATGCAATACAAGGATAAAATGCTTGTCACTTTTATTAAACTAAACTCTAACATAAAAAAATCTGCACTAAAAATTATGAGTGAAACAGCCAATAAGTGATACTAGAAAAAATTTTCCAAAGTAGGCTTTGTAACATGCAATAAGCTACGGGATGCTGACCAACTTAGTTTTAACGTTCCAAATACAGATTACAAACTGTCCAATTCGGTAAGCAAATTGATAGTCTGACTTGAATAGGCACTTTCATGGTGTGTATGACAGAGCCCTAAAAATGGAGGTATTTGTGACAGAAGCCTACGACTTCAGGGTTAAATTCGTATACTCAAATCTCGAACAGAAAAAGAATTCCCTTAAGAGTGTTAATATATCACTGACGAGAAATGAAAGGTATAAAAAAAGTCAACACCTTCAGATCCTATTTTATACACCACGAGAACTGAAATCATATTTTTAGCCAGAATTTAGCCTACACACCTATCTGGAGTTAAGTATTAGCTCAAACGTTATGCAATATACACACATTTCAGTAAATCTTAACATTATCGTTTTAAAGATAGCTATCCAATGTTTCCAATTCTGAAACACCAAGTATAGAATAACACTACAAAGTAATATAAATCTAAAAAGAGCACCAGAATATGTAAAACCATGACTAAGGAATGTAAGTAGGCTCACAATTAGTGAACTTAAGCAACAATCGCAACGAACAAGAATTAAATCCCACCACGTGTAGTTACGAGAAACGATTGCGAACACCATGGTGCACAATCTGAATATTGTTACTAGCTAAAAGCAGAAATGGTACAGTAAGGGCGCTTGGAGATGCATTACAAAAGACGATTGAAAAACAACATAAGAAGGAACTAAAAAAACCAAGGAACAGAGGAATGAAAAAGAATACCATACTCATCAAAATCATCCAAGAAAGGGCTCATCAGTTTATGCTACCTTCGATACTAAAAGAAACGATGGAACGACAGAAATACCGCAACTGAATTCGCTTCTGAGTCGTATGAGGTGATGACCCAAACCTCAGAATCGCATAACTCTTTGGAAACCACCCATGGAGTCGAAAGGCACCAACAAATGCTACATAAACTACCCGTCAGAGCCAATTCGTGGCTTAACAACACCTATTTTCTTTCCAACTAGCCCCAGGGCTAGCGAAGCTGCTGCGTTGACATGACGTCATTGGTTAAAACACGGCGGTCACTTTCTATACACGCTCCGTTATTATTGCTTACATGGTGTTACCAACAAGTGAAAACTTACGAGAAATGATCAAAATTCCAGCCTTCAGCCCAGAGATGCTACGCTTCACGGCTGTAGCAAGGCTGAACGCACCGGAGCGCTATAAACTTGACCTTTAATGAACCCGGTTGTAATCATGACGGCGTATGGAACTCTAGTTTATCATACATGATCAGAAACTTCTACCATCGCACTATTGGTAACTTTCACAAACCTACCTAGATACAAAAACTTTATGACCACTTCTGACAATTCGTATTTGAGTAGAAGAGTAGGCAAACACTTGCAAATGGTGCAACAGAACTACATTTAGATAGTAAAGGGCATACACCATAATTATAGACAATGACCCCCATATAGTTAGGTCCAATTTGAGTAGCGTGGATTAAAGCATGTGAGATATACTATGCTTACCCAAAGTCAAACAGTTTTTCTCCAGGTGGTAGATACGGACCACCATACATATCCTTCAAAACTGTCTTCAGAATGTTGCCAATGGAACTGTCAAAGAGAAATAGCAACATTAGGCAACTCTACCTTACCACATTGTTGATTGGGTTTAGATGGTTGTATGCTCATACACTAACAGAGGCACATTTTGATAGGAACTAGAAAATGTTGAGGAACTTTTCAAGGATATTACTTTGACAAGAATCCCAAACAGGAATCTTGTCCAACGGATGGAAGGCGGCCTTGATACGGAAAAGAAGACTCCTGGTAAGTTTGAGGTAGATCTATGGCCTGCTTGAAGCTCAGTCTGTCCTTTCTTGGTTTGGTTTTTCGCACACTTTTTAGCTAGCTAAGAACGATAACAGTCAGTAGTTCGGTACTACTTGTAAAAGACTGACGCTTCCATGACTGTCACATGAGTTATGCAGGCCCTTTTAGTGGTAGGCACAATAATGGTTACATTTCGGATTGCTTCTCAGACGATTTACCCAGGTCCCTGCCAACAGTTTCACCATAATTTTTGAAAATAGCGTATGAGTAGCATCGAGTTGCCCTTATTTGGCCTAAAATACAAACATGTGTGCGGTGCCTTTTCATACATGTGAAGAATGATTTTGTACATGGCGACTGCATGAAATCGAACAACTCTATATCGATCACGTTGAATACCATGTTTTTTTTAATTTCGCTCAATTATTCTACCCTCATTGCAAAACTAGACAATAAGGGGGCAGTTTTGAGCAATTTATGGAAAGATGGATTCATTGTGAAATGTTATTGTAGAGACGAGATCACAGGAGACTAAACGACAACTCAGCTTCCTACTGTATCAAACTTATCATATTATGAGGAGCAATATAAACCCCTCATCATAATTTAACATTGCGGTACAGGGTAATCATCACCTAAGTTGCACGGAAACAAAGACTTTATGAATTTTAATACCTTTGGTGCCATAGATAAATTTCCTCAAACAAAGAAGGACCAGATTTGCAGTATAAAACATCATTTTTGAAGCATTTGGAAATCTAAAAGAAATGACCCGTGTCTGGTTTCTTGGGATATGTTCTGAAAATCAGGTAGAAGACCTTCTTTCTGTCCTTCCAATGTACTTGCTTCTGCAAGCGCACGTAAATTTATAAACGCTGTTGGAGGGGATATCAGCAGGGTACTTATCCAGTTTGGGTTGGCTTATAGAGTATGTGTTTTATGTTACGAGATCAGCTGCAGGGAAACATGTTTTTATTGCTCCCTTCATTTTCTTTCGTGATATTGCTTCTCCTCTGAGTAGGAGACAAATAAACATTTTTTTCAAAGGTTGGACGTTTAGTTTAAGTTCATCGTTTTCTTTGCTATATTTTCGGATAAATCTCTATGGATACCCATTTTTTCCCAGACATTTTTCAACAAAGCTTAATTCTTCTTACACCTTGCTAAGTGAACATAACTTCCTGTCTCTATCGTACAGTGTCCTTACTAATCCACCCTGATAGCTTATATGACAGAAGCTGTTTTTGTGAAGATATTGTCCGTCTACTACTTTTCTGCAGAAAAGACATCCAATTCACATTCAGTAACCAATCTCATCGAAAAATTGATGGGGTCGCCATGGGTTCACCTCTGGGATGGTAAATTTACTACGACTTGCTGAAGCAATTGCAATCAACCGTTTCTAACCAAACTTATGCATACAGAGAGTGTAATGAATCTCTCACTGCCTTGGTAACTGCATTTTTATTACACTTAGTAGTCATCCATATTAGTAATTTCAGCCCACTGAGCAAATTTCCAATTTTATGAACTACAACCTTTTACAGTTGCTATGTAAACCCATGAGCTAACACTGTTTATTAGATTTTTCCGTTTTCTATCTTCTTCTCCCACCCTCCTTTCCTATTTTGAAAGTATATAAATTGATAGTAATTTAAACTAAAAACTGTAATGCTTATATTTCGGGTGCGTTGGTTTTATGTTTCCTCTACTACCATTCAAACATTGAAGTATGCTATTGACATTATTTATAACCATTATAATTTCAGGTAGTTTGTAGCTGATGAGAACCTGTGATACAGAATGATATCATTTTATATTGCACAAATCGTTGTGTAGCCCTAATTTAGTTATGTTTAGCTAATTCACAATAGATTCTTACTTCAGAAAATTCAACGACCATAAGATTTGTTAGTGATAGTGAAAGTATTCGTATAGCAAACTTAAGCGATTTCGATCTAATAAAAACTACATTAATCGCTTCCCTTATTGAACAGTCTCGGGTTTAACCTATACTGAAACCTAGATATTTTCGTCTAAGAATTGAACTGCTTCCAATTTCTTATTAGGACTAAAATAGGGAACTGAATGAACACGTCATGTGATTACTTCACCAACCGGAGAGGATAAATAACTGAAAATCGAATGCAAAATTGGTTACGGAGCATTTTTGAACAGCTCAACTACGACAATTTCTGTGCCGTTTTAACTACACCGTCACTCAAAAAACACTATATGATAAAACAAAATTTAGACGTCACACGCTCTGAATTAATTTATAACTTACCGCGTGATCTCGAAATATTGCATCTTGGTAGATCAACTGAGCACCCTGAACATGTTGTGTGAAAATGGAAGTAATTTCTTTGACCGCAAGCTCTCTATTACCCCGAATATGTCGCATATTTATCACGTGGTCCCAAAGGTAAGTATCTGATTGCAAATATAGATTGCACACCCGTGTGTTCGGTCCTTCACCTTTATAGGATACAAGAGAGATATTTCTATCATGTTGCGATGATTGAAATGAGTGAGCCGGTGAACTCTGACGTTCTGCAAAATAAGTAGGATTGTGCATAGAAGCTTCCAATAAAGAACGACGAAACCTAAAAGCTTCAAAACAGAAAGTATGCACTTTATTATCAAAACGTGGAAACGTTTGTTAATGCAGAAAACAAATTACATATTTCATTAGCGGAAATCAAATAACTGATTAGACTTAAAACTACACCGTCTAACATACTGAGTGCTTCTGAACAGCTGCTTGGGTACCTAACTTTTCTTCAGACTTAATCATCATTCCAACTTCTTCAGTTTAAACAACTACCACATAGTATGCTGCCTCATTTAAGTGCATATGTTCGAGCTAAGTTGAGTTATTCGAAAGGGTAGAGAGTCGGTGTAGTTTACACTGTCGACTTTACAGCGCAAGTATTCAAGTTATTAGTTTTAACTAAGGTTTTCAATAAAACTGTTTTCGGAAGAGCTTGAAAATACGCATGATTATACAATTCTATTGCAGCATCTCTTGACAAAGAAACTGCAAACTTGTGAGTAACTGGGTGCAGAGATACGTTGATCTATTAAATGATGCTAGTCTTATTATCATTATTCAAATCCTGAAGGTTTGTCATCAAGTTCTCTCTCTTGACAGCTTAACTTTAAGATCATGCCGAGTATGAAAGTAATATATGTCAAATGTATTCTATTAATAGATAGCACTTATTTCGGTTTGAAAGGAAACTCCGTCTTCACAAGCCCACCTAAATACCTACCAGTCCTTTAGTGGGAGTGACTAATTAGGCCAAGAATCTTGTGAATAGATTCCAAATATCAAATTCCTAATAAGATATTAATGGAGCTACTTAGTGCATTTTTAGAAACGAATTGTTAACCGGTACTTCACAAGAGCAATGTTGCGGGTTTTTCTGTGTAGTGTGGACTTAATATTTCCGCAAGGATATAACCCAAGATACGTTATCGTTAACTGACACAAAATAAACTTCTGTGCACATTCAAGCATATGTACTAGCTGGCTATCACACCCTGTATATGGTGTGGACCTCCAACCAGTGATCTAGATTTTCAGAATCGACTAGCGAGCTTCAACTCCAAGAGTCCGCTTTTCCGATGCCCAAGTTTTATTATTACTAGCCGAAACAGTAATCAGAATGAGTGGCGTCAATAAAATGCTGAGTATGCAAAAAAAAATTCAAACTCCAGAACGTTCCATGAATGCTACAATCAGACCTACTTGGGGTGATGTATATGAATTTATGAGTTATCTTTTTCAACCCAAAATGAGGTAATCTTACACTCATTAACAGCAAGCATTACTAAGCTATCTGACAGTAATCAGAACCTAGCAGAAAATTATAAGTAAAAAAATCAGCAGAGAAAAACAACTACATAACCTGTAGGACCTCAAAAGGAATAAATAACTATCTGACTAAATCTCGCTGAGGGTCGATATGAGTTGTTTTGTACCATCCATCTAAGCATACAGTAACTGCAACAAGTATAACCATAACGACTGCCAAGCAGACTCAAGTCTACATCGTGGAGTTCCTGACTGACGAGAGTCCACATTGATTGGAGAATCTGTGACAGCGAAAAATATTCGGAGTGTTTCTTTAAGGCAACGGCTAAGCTCATACACAATAATGCCGGCCAACCTAATAACGGATGACTGACTTCAACACGAAACGAATTCCTTATAACACAGAAATAACACTGCGGAAGTGATTCTTAACATTTCAAAAGGATGGAAAGTTCATGAAACAACCCATTATGTGAACACTAAACGGTCAGGATAACCACCGACAAAAGCAGTATCACTGTATTAAAACCTCTGTACATAAGGGAGATTTCATGTATTCAGCACTTAGAAAATAGTGAGGATAACAGTATAGTGTTATTAAGCATATACCTCGAACTTACTGCTGTCTCTCCATTCGAAGTCCTCAAGTTCACTAGTCCTGCTCATTTTCTGAACAATATTAGGATTTGATAACCCGCAAAATTTGAGATTTGTGGATCCACTTGAACGGCGAACACGACTATGAATTCCAGCACCAGGAATCTTGACATCACTTGCGCTGTAAATGATGGAGTGGAACGGGAGGTCCTCCACAAAAAAATAACCTGCGGGTTCCACAAAGTAAGTATCATAAGACCCAGGGGCATGTAGTAATTTGCTTTTATTCAGGGATACGGTACCTCGGAAAACGCCACTTATTACACTTCCGTACACAACGCTATGCTCAAATCCATCAACGTATCCTCGTACCACATGTTCAGCTGCTGCATTAAGACCACCAGACCATTCACGACCGCCAACAATTAACTTAGCATTCGGATGCACCACATCGACATCAGGAAACAAAACCAGTTGAAGTGATTTCCCATATGCATTAATAGGTAGAACAACGGGCGCTGACGACGTGCTACGACGTGTCCTCTTATACAAATGGTTAAACGATTTTGGAGAGTAATCCAGGACGTCATACTTCCAAAGAAGAGGACTTTCAGGAAATGAGTGAGGTTGGGTGTATACTGCAAGATATATAAGTCCTACGATCGACAGACATAAGTACTCTTTCGGAAACATAATACTCAGACGAAAACAAATGTGAATAAAAATACGAATGTACTAATCACACGATGCACATGTGCATCATAGTGACAGCAGTAAATCATTTCAACATAACTTTGAAACCCCCCGCAAGACCTTTACATATCATCTGGAGATCTTTTTAACATACCATGACTTATTAAAACGGTATTCAGATTTCTGTAATCCCAATATAACCTACTGAAGGATGATACTCATTTGGAATGGCCTTGCTCCCCATCCTAACAAAGTTATCTGAGTTGAACACTGTAAAGGAACCTTTTGAGTTCCCACCTTAAAATCTAGCTCGCAACATCAACGACTAGACGGCTGGACTTGTTCGGTTGGTTGAAATTTCGTTTAGTAAATCCCTTTGAAAATAATTTTCAATAAGAAATTGTGTTATATCCAATGTCCAATATCGTTTTTACGAGGTAGTATAAATCAATTTGATTTCTTTGTGCTCGCCTCTTGATTTTGAGGTAGAGGTTCCTGATCTTCAGTAAACTTCTGTGTAGCTCGTCCCACTACTCAACTGTCGTAACTTTGGTTGACTCCAAAAGGAGTAGTGCAGGGATTAATTGTACGTGGTTTGTAGTGTGATGTGTGTTAAGACTGTTACTACTGTGAATGGATTTGATCCTTTCACCAGTTAGTCCTCCGGTATCTTCGTCAAAAGAAAAGAGATAATAATAATAGATATAATTAGTGAAGTTATTCAGACTAACAGACAGAAAAATAAATAAGGAAACGTAACAACAGTCAGCTGATTAAATTTAAACAATAATATGAATAATATATATACCAGCAATAATGAAAATAATATTAGGTGTATTTAAAGTTGTCAGGAGAGTAAGACGGAAGAGAATGTAAAGAAGTAAAACGACAGGTTTAATTGTCTACCCTTGAATGGTGTATGCGATTTTAAGGGGATAAGCCATTTGGATGCAGTGCTTGTGTCGCTGCATGGTTGTCCAGCCTTCCCTTAAAGGCGTCCACAGATGGTGCCATAGCTATGTTGTCTGGATCGATAGGATATCTCATTTTCCGAAATAGCGTGTTAGTGTCCTAGTCATGTGATCTAACTGCGGCACACTCTCAACATATTAATTGCATTTGTTTGCCTTTCAGGCGAACTGTGTTGAAATATTGTCATAATGAACAGTATGTAATAATTGGGAGGGAGTTATATCTAAAAGCTTTACTTTTCAGCACTGTTTCACTTCATGAAGACTTCACATGTCTCAAGATATCAATACAACCTATTTTCCTGTAAATTACAGTATTTTTTGAAGAAGTGAACACATGAGAAACACCTACAAATACTAACAGAATCCTTCATAGGAAAAAGAGTTATCAAGTAGATGCTCTTTTCACCTTCTGTGTATTTGTACAGGAATAACCGTATGTTAGGTTAGCTACAAGTGGATTTATTATGTAGTCACACTGGTGCAGCGTAATGTGTCTAGATGGATTCAGTTTATAAAAGATTTCTCAAGTTTACTAATGTTTTGTCATTGTCCGCTTAGTTGATTGCCGGGCTAACAAATAACGGTTATTCTCATGATTGTTGCAAGTGAAGTGAAGTGGAAACGGTTATTGTTCTTTTAATTTGCAGTCGTGTATTATTTAATGCATTAACTCAATACATGACATTACTGCGGAGTACATAACAATGTGATTGTGCACTATTTTGTTAGATGTTGAAATTAGAGACATTGCACATTACTTTTGTTTGAAATGATTCATGTTGGAATATAGATAACTTCCGAGTACAATCCAAAATACAGTGTTCTGTTAGTCGTTTCGCCTTCCCATAGGTCTATACTGTCTACTTGCTTCACTCATAACCATTTTGTATACTTGGGGTTTTGCAGGAAGCACTTGTCCTCATCCGAAGACTATTCTACAACCAGTACACAGCTTCTACCAGTAAACACGACTCCAGCAGTGAACGCTTCTGTGTGCGTTGGTTGGCACAGTGATTAGGACTCTCGCCAACCATGCGCATGGTCCGGGGTTCGATCACCTGCCGACGCACACTTGATATCTATGGTCGGCCTGCAAAATTTGGGCTACCGATATCCATGCTGAAAATTCCATACTTCTACCAAAAGTACTGTGTGGAATCAAGCTGTAAATCAAAAAAATTAATTAATTAATTTGTAGCCGTGACGTTTAACTGTATATCCAAGTAAGCGTTTGATGAATATAACTGATTACCGAATTTTTTATAGTATACTTTACACTATCATCACAGTAGCTTGAATTTGTATACACTTACTTGTTATTTTATTGAGCTCACTAGGCGGTCCCCTACATTACTACGCGCAGGTACTATGTTCATCCTGGGAATTTACTTCAGTAAGCCCTACTGCTGTCAATCTAATATCTGTTATGCCACTTCCATTGATGCTGCATACTTAGTAGCTATGCTTCAGTGTTCCTTTTCACCAATAAAAGGGGTGAATTTGTCCTAGCATTTTCATTTTCATCAGGGTGAACATGAACTAGCTAGCCTGCTTCAGGAGAAACAACCTAATCGATTATCGAACTTTATGACCCAAAAGATACAAAAAATAATATCATTCCTCACAGGAATCGAAGGGATGAATAACGCCCTCAGATGAAAGCTTTCAGGCACAAGTCGATAAAATTAGGCTCCATGAAATGGAAAGTCTGCACAATGTCTTTAAATCGCTAATCAGACAGCCAGTGACCCACTGAGGTCACCTTGGCGTAATCAAGTACACATTAGGAGTGTGGCTATTAAGATATCATCATCAGCAGCAACTGCTCTCGGATGCTGAGAACTAATATCCTCAGGATCATGACAGAACGTTTCGATACAAAAGAAAAGTTACGGTTACGTGGTGTTATGGACCTCAAAAACAACTCATGCCCAATATAAAAGCAAGACTTCTACAGACATTGAAATACTATAATGGGCAAGGGTCTAACAAGGATCTAATAGGTGATACCTGCGGCAAAAACTAAGGAAAAGGACTGATCACAGGTCGGGAGAACAAAAATCTCTGCACCCTTCTGCTATCTCAAGGATTTGTTGGCAGCGCATAGGAGTAAACGGAAACACACAAGGTGGCATAGGTTTCTTACCAGACACGCACACCGAAACTTAGGTACACCTCATCCCATTCTCAAGAAGATGAAAATATAGCCTGCTGGACACAAAACCGAAAAGAGAAGCAGATGTAGGCCTAGACCACAGTCTGGTGTAATGAACCTTCAAGATGAAGTTGGAAGCCCTCAAAGTAGCTGGAAATAGACCAAAATCCACGTTTAACACTCAGAAACTGAAGGAAAACGCTACAAAGGGAACCTTCGCTTCGGCCACTAAGACTTTGTTGGAAGTATCAAGACACATCTTTGAGAAGATCTCAGAGGAGAAACTTTGGAACTGATTGGAAACCACATGGAAGGAATCCCGCATAGACACCTCGAAAGGTAATGAGAGGTTATACGAAAGCTGTCTCACTGTGGACTTCTGAAAGCTGACAGAGTGCAGAAGGATGTTGTGGCAGAAGATGAACTAGTGCAGATATGTACAACGAAAGTAGATTCTGATAGCTTCATAGAAGACATTGAACAAGATAGACGAAAACATGCTTTCACAGCTGTGACAGCCAAAGCAGAACAAGCCACAAGAAACAGATATCTGGAAACACTATATAGAATTACGAAGTAATCGTTCTGGAGGGTAGGTACCCAAGTGCTGCCGGTAAGAGATATTGGGGGAAACTCAATTACAAAGGAAACGAAACAAGAAGAACTCTGAGCCGATCACTCCAAAGAGCCCTGGAGTTGAACACCATCTACAACTCGTCCATATATACCATCAATGGTCACAAAATTACCGCTGAAAATCAATCGCCCAAAGTCATCGAGGCTCATAGCCGAGGGAAGGTAATAGAACTAGGTGAAATCCTAACGGAAGCATTGAAAATGGGTGCGGAAACCTGAGAATACATCGTCGCGCCACCACATGAGGTGTGGGAGAAAGGAAGGGAACCCACAGGTTAAAAGAAAGAAGGGACGCCTTCTGAAACTGTCACAGAAAGGTGACTTTAACACAAACACGAAGTGCCGCGGAGACATGTGCCCAGCAGCCATGGATGAAATATCAAGCCACATCATCCTGGGACTGTCGAAGGGCTTTGCCCGGGACAGGCATTCGGAAAATACAAATTATTTATGGATCAAATCTCAATGCTACGCATCGTCATCGAATAGAGCCTAGAGTAGCAGTCGACTCCTTACCTGAGCATCGTCAGTTCTGGGAAGACCCCAGACTGTGTAGATCGCGAAGTGCCATGGAAATTGCCTAGACATTATGAATCGCAGTGCTGCTAACACCGACAAACTTATTTAACACCTGTGTGATGACTCAACGGAGCAAACTATTCATAACTGGAGGCTCAGTGAAGACAGGATTTTACTGCCGGTTGATTACAAATGGAAATAACTCTCATGATTGATGTGTAGTCACCAATTTTTCTTCACCTGAGCGATAGCTACACTACCTGCAGACTCCTAAGCCTGGTGGCCGAGCTTCTCTTAACACCGCCCCAACCAGCGAAATCAGAATATAACACGGTGGCTTGAAGATGTATCTGCAATGTGATGCCTCCACTTCAAAATATCGCGCCTGATAGAAGATTATTCGTACCGGTGCGACGACGGATATCCCGCATGAATTCTGGCATGTAGTCTAAGAGACATAATTAGGGTGGTTAGTATCTGCTCATGGTGGTGTGAAGGGAGTAAGTTAAACGTTTAGGGTCAGTGAAGGCAGTAGACTGACCAGTTTCGACTAACTGTAGCAAGTAGTTGGTTGAATCGCAGAGAGCATTTCGTGACCAAAAGTGCTACATCGCGTGGTACAATCAAACCAAGTTTGAGCAAGTTTACTACAGCCACCACATGGATAACCTTTTGCTGAGACGGACTTGCAGTTGTCTACCAAAATCCAAAACTAAACCAGCTCGTTCCAAATAAACTTCACCATATCCAAAACAAAATCAAATAGCTTTAAATAGAATTGTATTGATGACAGACTGTTGAAGAAAGATTATTATTCTATTAAGCAAAGTGTATCAGATAAACACGGCGCGATCCTGAAAATATGAGGTTATCTGACATTCATACATAAACAGTAAAATAGATGCAACCGGAATTAGTTCGCAATTAACAAAATGTCGATTCAAACAAGGAATGTACAGGAGTCCGATGAAGGATAAACAGTTAAATTAACGCAAAATGCAGTAGGGTGTATTCAGTACAACTTTAAAGTTTAGAGGTGCAATATGAGACGTAACACCACGTTTCGTATGCAGACAATTTTCTGTAAAAAGTAGGACGTGTTCATGTATTGTGTGTAAGTTGCTACGAGACAACTTTGGTATCCATGTTAGATGCACTAAGAGAAATAATGTAAGGGAACTTTTTAATCTAGACTCATTGATACAGTGGTGACTGCAAAAGCCATCTTAATTTTCTCAAATTCTTTCATCGGTTCTGGATTAAAAGTTAATGTTTTATTCTTGCTTCATAGGACATTCGTCAGTATAGTCAAAATGCACACAGTTTAGGGAATAAAATGACTATCGTCGTTCACCAAACAGAGGTGTGCTCAGAAATTTTGGGAACGTTGGAAGCGGGAAGTTTCGAATTCCCTGCACCTCTGCATATTAAAGGTGAGTGTCTTGTTCATCAATCACGTGTTCTATGAAAGTGAGAGAAAGCCCACCAATCCGGGACTTTGCTAGATTGACTGTTGTCGAATGTTTTGAAGGTTGGCAAAATATTTGTTACTGGTGACCTCATTAAGTCTCCTCATGTGGAATATCAGAATGTCATCAAGATATGCATAGGCAAAGCGCAGTCGACGCAATAGATAATGCACAAGAGGCCGAAAAGTCTCAGTAACGTTGTCTAGACAAATATTTGCGAGTAGGAATCCAAAACTGCCAAAAGATATAATGATTTCAGTATCTGGAACATCATTGAGAGAACTGAAATCTGATCTTGAATATATGTAACAGTTCTGCGCGATTCCAATTGGACGTTAAAATCCCCCCATAACGTGCATGTATTCTCAACGGTTTCTGGAATATTGCGGTCGAAATTATACCACTCCTCAACTATGACTTACATTGGCCGCTTCCACAGCTTCCGAATATCCAGACATGTCACCGGTGGCTATCAAGCTTGGATAAACCTTTTCGCAGGATTCATTCACCTTTTTACAACTAAAGAACAACCTCACACAAAGGGAAACTAGAGAAGTTCATTATTTTGTAGTTTATAAATCAGCATCAATTTTTAAGATAATTGGTTTCGATATAGTCTGTATTTTACGGTTTAATACTTTTGTCTATTTATTGTTAATTTATAAGCAATAAAATTGCATACCACGTCAATAGTAGTTCTTAGTCTGCATATCCACACGATATTCTGTTTGCACACATGCGTAGATCCGTTTTTGCTCAGTTTCTACTTGAAACCATACTGATCACTGTGGAACAATAACAAAACCTAATAAATGAGTACTTTCTTTACTTAAGAATAGCTCAGGTCACTCGGTTAAGAAGATACGTACATCAAAACACGTTCCACGTAGACCCAACAAATTCCCTTAAGTCATTGTGCTCCACTTGCTATCAGAGATATGCGCAACTGCTAAACAAAATAAGTTAGGCCTTATTTCTCTAGGAAATTTTGTGAGGGAATTCCTTGTGAAAAAATACCATTAAACCATTACTGCTTCTTTGCAGCCTAACTCACGATACCAATTCGCATAGACTGCTAAAGTCTGAGCGTCTGTTAGACTTTATAGAGAACGAAGCTACTGAACGAATCATGTCCTCCTACAACGTTCTCGCATGCAATCTGCCTGATTGGATGCCGCCCGACAAAATCAAGGCGATGTGTCTCCGAGCGTGCGGCATGCAATCAGCAAATCGCCACCTAATAAGGCTAAGGAAAACTTCGGGAAAGTATACTTGTCCTGTGCTGTTTAAATTCAGTAGTCCCAATGATGCTGGGAAATTCCAGTCGTCTAACAGGCTGATTAGTCGACTTCCACCTAAACTTGCTCACGACCAGATATCATGTCAAAAATGTAACTTGAAAATCCCCATTCGGTCATATAAAAGAAAAGAAGGCGTTCAGCGAAGAGACTCTTTTCGGCGAATTCATTCACTTAGCTGTACAATCGCATATTTATACAATTTTGTTTGTGTGTGTACATTAGATTTATAAAGTTTAGATAATTATGTAATATAAGTAATTCTTGGCTTGGAAACAAACGTTAAGATGGAAAATAAAATAGAATTGATCAAGTGAGTAGAATTCAGATGAGGTCAGGTTGGAAACAGTGTTAATGAGTGGTGTTTAAAATCAAGTAAGGGTGGGGTTAGAGAATAATACAGTTGAAAATAAGTAAGTTAATCAGATGACGTAACTCAGTTGACCAGAAATTGGACGTGGGTCAAGTTAGTAACATTGTCAATGAGGGTAGAGATTGCAAAAGGGTGGGGTAGAGAATAATATAAGTGAAGATGCGAAATAATAAAATGCAAGAGACAAAATAATACAATTAGTAAGACTGAAATTAAGAAAGATTACGTCCATTGTAGATTTAATGAATGAACGAATTTCTTTTGTATGCAAAGTTCAGGATTTAGCAGATGAATTGCCATTGCTTCTGCGATGTGGAGAAGTTTGATCCGTACACTTTTAGCAAGATTGCCTTGTATTCTGTAGATAACTTTGAAGTTTATTTCCGGTTTGACTTGGTGTCCAGAGTCGATCAAATGTTCAAGGATCGAGCTGCGGGGGCATCGGTTTTCTCCTTTATAAAACCATGAAGGTAAATGTTCGTTGACGCGTTTGGATAGCGAACGCTGAGTACGGCCGATATACATTTTATTGTGCATTTTATTATTTCACATCTTCACTTATATTATTCTCTACCCCACCCTTTTGCAATCTCTACCCTCATTGACAATGTTACTAACTTGACCCACGTCCAATTTCTGGTCAACTGAGTTACGTCATCCGATTAACTTACTTATTTTCAACTGTATTATTCTCTAACCCCACCCTTACTTGATTTTAAACACCACTCATTAACACTGTTTCCAACCTGACCTCATCTGAATTCTACTCACTTGATCAATTCTATTTTATTTTCCATCTTAACGTTTGTTTCCAAGCCAAGAATTACTTATATTACATAATTATCTAAACTTTATAAATCTAATGTACACACACAAACAAAATTGTATAAATATGCGATTGTACAGCTAAGTGAATGAATTCGCCGAAAAGAGTCTCTTCGCTGAACGCCTTCTTTTCTTTTAAAAATGTAACTGTGCAAGCGTGTCAAGCGTCGAAAAACCTATCTATCCTCAGAACTTCCTAAAGATGATTCCATCCCTTTAAATTTAAATAAACCAACTCCTACAGAATCTCTTGAAAAATGGTATCTGGGGTTAGAGACACACTCAGTGGGATGAGCTGAAACTACACCCATACCTTCTAGACTGGGAGCTACATCCTACATGCAGCTTGGGTATAGATACAAACAATTTGCTTTATGAGAACTTAGGATCTGCACATGACTTCATCGTTCCAGCAAGACTGGTGAAAACGAGACCTAAATAGCCCAATTTCATCCCCGTTAAGATTCGAAGGCACCTGTGTAAGCATGCTTGGCTATTCTACAGAAGTAGTGACTTTTCATCACACATTACACTCAGGCAAACTTATGATTCATACAAATGTAATCAATTATCTGAGTCCATCAAACTAGAACGCATCCTCCCCTCACGACACGATAATACAGAGGCATAAGTAATACTAATTAAGTCACAACTTGACAGCAACAGAATAAGTATCCCTAACTTAGTAATAGATGGAGAAAAACTGTACACAGACCTGCAAGAGATATGCGAGTTATTTAGTTTCCACTTTGCTAGCTACTTTACTATCGAAGAAACAGTAGGTAGTCTTGATGTTTCGACACTAACAAATCAATTTTCGAGTAACATAACATTCACCCCACAAAAAATTTCATCCGCTATAGCTTCCTTCTCGACATCACGTAATGCTGACCCTGATGGAATTCCACCCATCCTGTTGAAAACGGGTGGTGAGGACATACTCATAATTCTCCTAAAGTTTTTCAGTCTGTCCTCAAAAAATGGCAGTTACCCAGAAAGCTGGAGGTTATCGTTTATAACCCCTAGGCACTTCTAATATCGAAAACTACCGACCCATCAGTGGTTTCCAGAGTTATGGAAAAGTGTGTGCAATACAGCGCAACACGGCTTCTCGAAAAGTCGATCATGTTCCACCTGCTTGCTTGACTATTTTGATGATGCTACTTATAAGCACGATCACGGTTTACTTGTCACGAATCTCTTTCACTTCAAAAATTCTTTGAATAAGTCCCACATAAAAGACGAGTTCTTAAGCTAAAGTCTTACGGGTTCCAGGATCCCTTGTTATCCTGGCTCAGTTCTCTCTCGGAAGACCGTTCCCAAGTTGGGAAATTCTCAAATAATTACCAGTCGACCAGACCGATACGAATTGGAATGATACAGGGGGTCATTGCTTCTCGTAATTTACAATGACGATAGCTGCGGTGTAATCGAGCATGGTACCCCATACCTCTTCAATGACGACTTAAAGATTGTAAACGGCCTCCCCTATTCGATTCTGACTGAGGGATTCACACACATTCAGGGCACTCTGGATAGGTTACACAACCGGAACACTGTTTGGCAACTGCCATTCAATTCTGATAAATGTAGTGTCCTATACTTCAATAACTCCCATCTGAATCTCAGGTTAAACCTAGGTGACTCTTTTCTTCAAACCCCCAATTCCATAAAAGACCTAGGCGTTGCTTACTCACAAAAACTTAAGTTCAGTAAAAACGCAAAATCAGTCGTTTCTAAATGCCAAAGACTCACCGGCTTTTTACATCGAAAAATGTACACAAATGAGGCTGAAGTCCTCTTAAACACAGTTATGGTTCGTCCCATACTTGAATGCCTCACAACCATCCTAAGTTTCATACATCTGTATGACAGGGTTCGTATTAAAATATTCAGTGAAGGTTTAAACGACGCCTATTACACAAACATGAAGCACTGACTCATGAGAATAGGTGCAAAACATATGGACTTGAACCACTTTGGTTAAAACACCTGAAACTCAACCTAACTTTCCCTTTTCGCCTTTTACACGGCTACATCAAAAGCAGTAATCCAACAGCTTTCAACAATACAACCATATATACTCTTAGGAGTCATTAACATACTCTATCTGTAACCCGGTACTGGACAAAACTGCGTTGACATTTATTCAAAATACAGTACTGTGCACTATGAAACGAACTTCTACTAACTGTACGTAGTTGCCGATCTTCTTCTGAATTCCAGTGCCTCTTTGATGAGTCCTCGTCAGCAAAAGTTCTTCCGTCTACTTATCCACACTTTACCCATATAAGCTGTTCAACTAATTTTGTACTACAGACACCAGTACAATACCGAAACTTGAGGAAATTCATTTGCCCCAGCCATCCTACCGTATCTTAAACATGATAAAACTCGCTCAGTTTTTCCCACAGTGCCTGACCTAAGGTTCAATTATCCAGCATATTAAAAATCCTATCAACATTTCATCAAACAGGTGTACAGAGTCACAACACTATCTGGACGTATAGCCGTAAAGTGGTTGTAATAGCATGGAGTATAAAAAGTGGTCATGAAAACTTAGCAATAATAATCACAGCCAAAGGACCATTTTCCCCAAGTTCATTCAACCTACCTGTATCACTAATCGTACCACTCTTCATTTCATTCTACTAAAAAGACTACGACTTAATTTACTTTGTAAAACCTTTTAACTAAATTACTGATTTTTCTTCCATGTATTCCCCCACAAGTTGATTCAGTGTAACTATTCCTAGAAACAATTAAATTAGCAACCATACCTTTTAATATTGTACACACATACATATATAATTAGTGTAATACGATGGACTATTTTTGTATTGAAATGAATACCTTCAGTCAATAGCTACCCATTTTTTAAAATTCATACTGTTAAAACACTTTGTGGTATTTTCCCCATAATATAAGTTGATGAGTCACCTCACAATGTTTGACGAATATCATATAAAGATAGGTCATGAAAATTTACCATGAGGAGTTATGCCAACCACGTGTTTTTCTCAAGACCATTCTATATAACTTGATCACTAATTGTTCCACTACTCATATCACTCTGCTAAATAGAATATAACTTAGTTGCCGCAATACTGGCTACTTGTATACTTCATTATTCTTAAGGGAAACTTAATTTCCTCGTTTTTTATAGTAACCCACTTGTATACATGTATGAAGAAACTACTGCTTAGAATGCCCTTAGGTATCGATGTGTCCCTTAACCTAGTGGGATGCACTTGTCATGAAAGCTATTAATGCGCAGCATACTGTGTGATTGGAATGGGGTGAAAGCAATGCAATACTACAACCACAGTCATTGCAAAAGGTCTCACAACCTAATCGAGAAAAGTAGGGAGGGTGGCGCATGCTGATCAGCAGATTTGGTAGTTGTCCCAAATGTGAATCGCTCCTATCTGTAGGACAGCAACATGCATTTCTGACAGCTCGAAAATTAAACATGAGTATAGATCCTCAATATATAAATTTATCTTTAAAAAATAGTAATGACTGCACAGATCTAAACTAAAAAATGCTTTTGCTCCTAGCATCTACATGCCTGCTCAGTTTCTTGTCAAGATGCTACCACATGGGCCACACACAAACTTGCCAGACATCTTACAGGCCCACATATCCTAAGGGTTCTAGTCTTTCGAGCCAATTCTTTTTGAAATGTAACTTATATACTTCATGATAATCCTTTGGTTTAATTACTATTATAATCTACTTTATCTTAATTCCCTAGTCCTTTAATAAAGCTGAAATTCACTCCTTTCATTCATATTCTTTGCTCCGATGAAAAAAACATAACAACACCCGCATTTTCATCGAAAACGTTATAGTCTTCCATCGTATGACCAATGTGTTTAGCATTAAGCACTTCAAATGTGTACTATTATTCCAAGTACTCTATAGCTACTTCTTGTATTTGTCTTGTAAATGTGCTTTCAATGATGTATTATTCATAATTGCGTTTTATACCACTTCGCAGCTTCCCAGGACGTTCTCCTCTTCCTGAAATAGCCTTTAATTACGCGGGGGCATGGCACTTACCAAAATACATTGTTTATCGGTAGGCCATTTTTATCAACAGGCAACGGAACAAAGTTTGGGTTTGCGCTCGACCTTGATGGGGTTTTAAATTTAACATTTATATGAACCTGTACGCTGGTGGCATAGCGGTTAGGACTCTTGCCGACCATGCACATGGTCTGAGGTTCGATCCCCTACCGACGCACACCTGATATCTATTGTCAGCCTGCAAAATTTGGGCTACCGATATCACATGCCGAAAATTCCATACCTACACCAAAAATACTGTGGTTCCAAGCTATAATTAGAAAACACCTGTTCTGATTGCTTGTAGTATAATTCGACAATCTGAACTTTTGAAAAAGTGCTAATTTATGATAATTCAAAGCTGTCATTTATAACATAAGAGATTGTGCCTGTAAAAATGGCAAGCATTTCATGAAAGCTTACCCATTCACGTGAAATATATATTATTATTAGAGGTTGCTAAATCTATATGTACCTTTCGATGATACAGTCAATTCGAGTATGCGTCAAATTGAACAACAATCTGGTACCGTAATCGCTGCAAAATCTTCCATCGCATTTGGCAGAACATGTAGTGGTGGAGTAAACGGTCTTTCAGGTGGTGTGATTATTCTCATTTCGGGGACGTATTCTAAGTTATTCTTAACGGACTGGAGTTTTTCTGAAGATAACCGCGTGGTTTGACGAATACAGATGTGCCGTGATGTGATGCAGGGCATGGGAGGTCAAGAGAGGACACCTCAAGTGGATTTGAGTAGGTCGGAAGATAGCACTATACGACCTGAACTGTCCAGGGGAATATATTGGATGGAGAGAAGGTCAATGAGTAACAACACCAGAGATAGATAGTCGTATAGTAGAATCTATCAACGCATGCTTAGCAGCATCTGCCAGGAACGAGCGACTTTATTGCATATCCCCTCAATGACGCTCGTCGCTATGTTGCTATTGGTTCCAAGTGGCCTTGGTTTTGGGGGAAGATTTAACTGATGTAATATGGTGATTTCATAGACGTAACTCAGGCCCATCCGTGAAAGAAAATTATTATCCTGTAATAAGGATAAGTTGTTCAGAAGGTAAGGAGGACGTTATTTTTCAGTTTATTTGTGTATATACTATTGCGCACGGAGTTGCATTGAGTTCTTAGTGCAACTGTATGTAACTGCACTTACATAAAGTGAAACATTACGAATGCTCCTGTTTCTAGAATAGAAAACATTATTATTATCATTAAGTTTAGTAATGAAGAATGGAATTTCTTCAACGTCAATGTTATTTAATTTAAGTTGTAATCTGTTTAGGCCCTTAAAGGAATAAATTCGACATGGAGAACTCCTATGGAAACTGAAGGTGCTTTTAGTTTACTAAATCTTACTGACTTCCTGTATAAATTCGATATTTGTCAAGTGTTTATTTAAAATCTGCTGGAGTATTCAGTTAAGTAAAAGTTGTATTGCACAATTCCAAAACTTGTTGTAGTCATTGACGAAAGACTACTAATTTGTACTTCAACTCCTGAGATTCATGGATCCGTATGCACTCTCTGATTACATAATGTGTATGAGTTGCCTGGGAATACTCTGTCATACATATATACATATATTACTGATTCCAGCTGACTCAGAGCATCTTCTACTTGAACCTAACTGGTATACCGGTGACTTGATAATAATAATTTTTGCTTTATTCCAAAAACAGTATTAATGATACAGCAAGGAATTTTCAGCATTCAGTACAATATTGCATCTAATTTACTCAAAAACGACAACAACAAAAAATAGATAAACGAAATAATTAATACATAATAATGATAACAAAACGTTTTTATGGGAGCTATGTAGCAATTACAGTATACGATAAGGAGAAAAATACGCATAAAGTATAAAATTATAGTAATAACAACTAAAATAAAAATAGCAAAGTTATAATTAAACGATAGAAAGGGTGACACCATAGAATTACAGAAAGATGAACAATGAAAGGGTCGATTCACTATGCTAATTACATAGTAACTTATATGTTTCACGTCTAACAGAGTCTTCATCACATAAAATACGGGCTAAATACGGTATTGTAGAATTTTTGTACTTAGTGGTACGAGCATATAATTTCTTATATTGACTTCTCGTTCTACCTGATGAGATACAAGGGGATAATTGTGAATAAAGAGGGTGCAGAGGGTCTGACAGTACGGCCTTTGCCCAATTTGTACAGGAATTTACGTGTCTCTCGACTATGGTATTGGCGAGCTCACGCAGTGGCAAACCACAAGCCCTACTCACAGCATTTAATACCCTTCGTAATGCGGCATAGTCTTTTTTAAGAAGCCCAGGAAAGATTAATGGAGAACAATAAAGTACAATAGGTAAAATACAGGAGTTTAAAAATTGCATGATTCCGTCAAAAGGTTTTTTGATATCCACTGATATAGGAAGGGTAGGTTGGTTGCCATTGTCTTCAGCTGCCAATGCGTTCATTCGGTACCAATGTAAGTGAAAACAGAAGCTTTTGAATTGAAAATTCACGAATATCCAACAGAGTACAATAAGCAACTTGAAAGACACATTGACTTGTAAACTATAGCGGAAAAAAATATAAGTTCATTACCATAATTACCGTTTTGGAAAGTTCCTGGTTATAGCCACAAACATTTACTGAAACACTCGTGAACGACAAATATGGACACAAATGATAAAACGAAGCTCTGTAGAAATCACTGAGACGCCACAAACAGGAGTTAACACCAAGGATTTTAGGTACACCCTATAATTTTCACATGAAACACATTCTCAAGCATCCCCCTGCACGATAACTGCCTTCAGGCCTAGAGACAGCTTTTGACGACTATTCTTAACCAAATCAGCACAGTTCAAGCCAAATAAAAACCAGAATCACGTCAGATGCAGGTACCTAGATCAAACGAAACAAATCAGCCAAACTGGAATCAACTAGACCGCGCAAATGTCCTCAAGGTAAAGGTGGAGGCGCCACTTCAAACAGAAGACATGCCATATCAACGCCCGCCAGGAACTGGTAGTGCTGTAAAAGATCTATAACATAAATCCTATTGTTCACATTGGCCACGAAAAAAATCCAGTGGAAGCAACGAAGAAGTCTAATGCTGAGCTGAAGGAATCTTCTGCCATTAGTTGTGATGGGCAAACCGTCACAGGCGCGTGGTTGTGGAAACGTTGGCCGCAGACGCTGTCCTTTTATAGGTGGGATCGCACTAGCTTCTACCAAAGTATCAAACGGAAATTACGTCCTAGAGTTGCGATCTGTGATAATTAAGAGGCGAAATGTTAGGGGTTCGTCAGTGAAGTTGGTCGCCATTACTTGCTGACTTACACTTTTTAGAAGGATTGGCATCAAAATTTCAAGTGAACCTTTTGGAATTGGCACTACAACCTCATGATACCAGAACAATCCAGGCTGCGAGTTTCATAAGTTCGAATGTAAGGCTTACTACTGCGTGAGGCACACGAGTGTGGGATGAAATACTATCTCTATTCTCCTTTCTGATACTACAAAACTCCCCATGAACTCTTGTGGTGTGAGCCACTTTGTGGAAAATTGAGCACCCAGCGGTCGAAGTGAGTTCTTGGTGATGACAGATCGGGCCTAATCATGCCCAATCTGGCAATCTCGACTGCTCAGTCAGCTGCCTCTGCTAACCCAATTCAGGATTATTTGTGGGAGGATGTTATAATTTCTTACAGTCTTTATGGCCACAACTGTTTCAGTAAAGTGTCGTCAGTTTCGAAATCAGTGACTATCTGTTTCATCTGGAGAAGCACCTATGTGTGCTAATAGTCTCCGTAGTGAAAGTCTATGAAAAGTGCTTGCAGCCTTTAGACGATCCTACACATTTGGGGACGGATAGCCAGTTTGACCAGAAACATTCTCGATACTGTTTTCAGGAAAGCTCACAATGACTAAGTCAGACTTGCCTTCTTGAAAGTAAATACGCCACAGGACGCAACAAATTTCCTTATGCAAGATCCATGCAAATAATCAATGTACTCAGAATGTGTGTTGTGACAGCGTTGTAGTAATCTGCTCAGGTGAGTTTTTTAGCCACAGTCTGATGGGACATGGTGTGACTATAACATGAATATAAGAGCAAATACAAAATGGTAATAAACTGCTATACAGAAGTGACAAATTATACAACCAATAAAAGAAATGAAGTTTGGATAAATCACTCTAAAGATATATCAAGAAGTGACACACGAGCTTATCCGGTACTGGTTGTGCTACGAACATACTATACTTTAACAGCTTTACTAAATGTATTGTGCTTGATTACCCAGGTAAAAGTACACTACATAACTTGTAAGTACTAATGAAAAGAAATATATTAAACAGGCCCAGTCTGATGAGCAATAAATTGAAATAAAATAAAATATTGGGATCACATAGGGAACAGAGTTTTGAACTTATCTGAATTTATCGAGATTTTGTGACTGATCCTAAAGATTATCCTTTGCACGATTCAGGATTGACTTTAGAGTCAAACAAAGCTACAGAAGTCAAGTAGCATCACACACTACACAGAAGTTCGATGAAGACCACTTTACATCCAAGAAGCGAGTGTAAAAATACAATCTTGTTTGCACTAGCTCAAACAAACCATATCGGATATATTGGATATCCTCTTTCCTTACTATAACAGTTTGTTCTGCTTAGAACACTGACGAAAGAAAACGCCAAATCGATCGCCCAAATTACAAGATATATTTCGGGATCAGAATCGTGTTGTGATGATGCTTGCTTAGCTAGCTAGTGACCATGAACGAAAGACTGAACGTAACGTGACAGCATGCCAAGTGGTGTGGATACTTGACCACGAGCCTTCAGCTAAAAAAATTGACTTAAACAGTGAAGTTAAGCATCCATTATTGAGTGATGAATGCTGTAGTCTAATAATGTTGGGAAATTATCTACCATCACAGCTCACTCCCCGCCTAGTGGTTTTGTAAGGAGCCTAAGAGGAAAACAGCCGGAACTAGAAGCCTAATGGTGTTATCATCAGTAAAACTCTTCCGATCGGGTTGATGGATTGCTTACTGGTAGTCTGGTGTATGCACATCACTTTGCTGTTTTTCATCCGTTGCACCTCATAATTAGTTTGCGTCGCATTTGGAAAAAAATTCTGCGAACCTTGTCGGGGAGGATGTAGCAATAATGATGCTTGGATTGGGTTATGCATTTACCATACGGAAAGTATTACGATTTTGCATGTACAGTCATAAAGTAAACTTCTAGTTTATGATGCGGGATGTAGTTAAATAAAATCTTCATCCAAAAATGTACCATGAGCGCGATAGATTGATTTTCGAGATAAATAAAATTGGATGTGGCACGCCACTCTTGTTATGTGAGATAAGCGTAAAGGTGTTCTGGGAGTCTCACGTTTCGTCCAGAACGCATTATCTTTTGAGTGTCAACAGCAGATCCGGCTGCCTTCGCCCCGCTAATGATTTCTTCGAGGACTAAGGGATACTCGGCTAAATGTGTATTATTGGGATTACTTAGTTAGAGGCTTACGTGAACGTCTTCTAAGTAGGCCGGTTCCAGACGGTCGATGCTAACAGTGTCTTTGAGGCTTTTTTTGGCTAAGACAAAGAATTTATCTATACGTTTAACTACTTTATATGGTCCAAAATATGGGGGTTGCAGAGGGCAACGTAGATTGTCACGACGAACAAGCTCGTGGGAATTTCAGACACGTGTGGACAGAAACGTCCATGGACTGTGGTTAGAAGAATGCAGGTTTAACAGAACGCATTGCGTTTGTAAGCCTGCTGACATACGTGGCGTTGTCTACCACTAGAAGGAATCTAGAGGGCGAAACAAACTTACGTGGCAGTCGTAGCGTTGTGCCATATACTAGCTCCGCTGCAGTACAACCAGTATCAGATTTCAGGGAATTTCGTATGCCCAGGAAAACTAACGATAGCGATTCAGTTTAGTTTACATTGTTTGCAGATGATACACAACCCAACCTTCAACTCTCAGTGTAAATGCTTTACCGTACTTAGTTTGAGAATGCTAGGCCGTGGTTGCAAGACGTATACAACCTAGGATTTTAGCCAAGGCAACGAATAGGCCGCTTTTGAATTGCCGCCCGAGGTCAGTTGTTGCGCAGCGTAGGCATCAAAAACTTGCGATCCATCGTTTGACAGAGACGAGCGTGACTGTTTCAGTAGATACATCCTTGGGGAGTACTGCTTCAGGCCACCGCACGAAACGGCCAATGCAAAATATAAGTATGTACATTAGGTCCTGAGAGGGGTACGAACAGATCTATATGAACATGTTCGAAGTGAGAATTTGAGGTGAGGAAGGTGTCAAGGGGGTGTCTTGCTAATTTGCACTTTTGGCAAGCTGGGAACGTACGAGATCACTCTCTTAACCCCCTATTGGTACCAGACCAACAAAACTGATTAGTTTCGAGCTTGATGGTAGTTTGAATACCTGGGTGGAATAAGTCATGTAAAGTATTGAAGTCGTTACGGAGATAACTTTTAAGCACGATGGGGCGAGGAGTACTCGCGGAAATGTCACATAGAATAGTGTCTCTTATATGCCTAAGAGGCGCTAGGCTAATTGTAGAGGTGTTTTTGAAAACTCAGGTTGGAGCAAGGTATCATCTTTTCGAAGATTAGCCAGTTTCACAAGATCTTTGCCATCTATTTGGGTGAGGGAACATATGAGCGACAAGACATCTGCCACAGTGTTGTTCACTTCGGAAACACGGCGAATATCCGATGTAAATTTTGAAACTTAGTCCAGTTGTAGTGGTTCTCTGGGTGAATACTTATATGAAGTTGAGTTCAGAGGGTGCGCTAGAGGTTTGTGATCAGTGAAAATTATAGATCCACGACCCTCTACCGAATATCGAAAATGGCGCATAGCACAGTACATAGAAATAAGTTCTCTGTCGAGTGTGCTGTACTTGCTTTCTGCTAGTTGTATACGCCTCGAGAGAAAGGCGAAAGGTTTCCACTCTCTGTTGACTAGTTGTTGCAGAACTGCACCGTTTTCAGCGTCTGATGCATCAACTAAAATACTTAACGGTGCCGTTGGATCCTGATAAATAAGCAGAGTAGCATCCGCAATAGCTATTTTAACCTGAACGAAAGAACTTTTAAGAGACGCACCAAGTTCGATGGACTTGTCATTCCCTCGAAGAGGGTCTGTTAGTAGCTGAATTATAGAAACACAGTTAAGAATAAACCGTCGGTAACAACTTACCAAGCGGTTAAAAGTGTGTAGAGTTTTCACCGTATTCAGCCCAGAACGTCCAGTATCACCTAAACTTTACTGGAAAGTGGGCGGATGCACTTTAGTCAGTGGTACGGCCGAGAAAATCAAGTGATTCAACCCCTTTCTGACACTTCTGAATAATGATGCTAATACCATATCGGCGTAATCTTTCGAATGATAGCCGAGGTGTCTAAGGCGAGTTTCCCTGTTTGGACTAGCAATGAGGTAGTCGTCCAAGTATGCCTATACAAAGTCAAGACCACGAAATACGTTGTCTCCAAATCGTTGAAATGCTTGTGCTGCATTCCGGGGACAGCACAATGGACGTAGAAATTCAAAAAGTCCGAAAGGCGTAATGATAGCCGTTCTCGGAATATCTCCTGTGCTTTCGGGATTTGGTTACGCGCTTTAACCGAGTCTAAATTCAGAAAATTAGTTGAACCAGATAGTGTCGTAGTTAATCCATGTATGTGAGGCAATGGATAGTGATCATGGGTCGTTTTGGCGTTTACTCGTGGGTAAGCACTAGTGGGTTGCGGTTCGTTGTTACCTTTTTCGGTACTACATAGGGTGGGGATGCCCAAGAGCTAATTGATGGCTGAATGATGCCAAGGGTCAGTATATCGTCGAATTCATTTCTGGCAAGTAGTAGTTTGTCAGGAGCGAGTCGTCGTGCTTTCGATATCACTGGTTTTCATGAGGCTATGAAGGGGTGCATAACATTGCTAGCAGATTGTTAGACTGGCAATTAAGTTCGGGGTGCTTGTCACCAATCGGCTGAGAAGTTTATCTACTATCGCCTTATTCTCCACCAGTGAGAAGCTGTGACCTACGTAGATGATGCCTTCAATAGGCAGTGTAGTGGTACCGTCTATCTGTCGTTTTCCATGTACATCTACCAGTAGATTATGATGTTTGAGTAGATCACTGCCTATAATAGATACCGTAACGTCATCAAGGGGGAAAATCCAATAAATAGGTTTGCATAAAAATACGTTCAGGTAGACATGTAGCGGTAGTTAATTCCCCAAAACTGTTAGACACAGAGTTCATCAATGAAAATTAGATGCTGTTCCCCACTATTTTAGTCCATTTGTTTAGCAGAATACTTACGGTGAAGCATCGACACCATTTGGCATGTCATCGTGTTACGCTCGTTCGTTCGTGCACGGCCCCTAGCTAGTTAAGCACTCCGATTTGGTCCTAAACTATACTTCGTAATTTGGACGATCAATTCGGTGTTTTGCTTTGTCTTATGCCTACGCGGAACGAATACAAAAGAGTTGTGGGCATTAGATCTTGCGTTATTCTATATCGCACTATCCGTTAACGTTAACACCCTCATACCCAAAGTTGCGATACGTTCTCCATTTGCAGCCTGTAAGTTGAAGCCAGTTTGCTTCTCTCAGTCTGCCTCTGTAGCAGGAAGGATGCTGACTTAACCACCTGTATCAACAAAGTTAGAGGTTTGGCTGAATACATCTCGGATGTGAAGCAGGCGGTCACTGATAGGGTGACAGCTGCCGCTAACGTGAGCTGGCGAAATAGTTTCCAATAGTCTTAGAGTCTTTGCAAAAATTACAGGATTTTCGGCAACATTTTGCCTCCGTGTCATAGGTATTTTGATGCCAACTGCAGTCAGGATTTCTAGGTGAAGGTGGTTGGGATTTCGATCGACCATATTAGTTTCTACGTCTTTTTGACTATAGGAGGAAATATGGTGGCTGTTTAACCTAAGTATTGGCTTAACAGAGTTGCATAACTGTCATTGCAACGTCACTACTCAAAGACTTTACTAATCGAACACATCTCAGAGACTAGCCATTGCAGTAATTCCGGAATTCTACCAGCTAAAGTAGCTAAACCGTCGATGACAACACTTTGAAGTGTCACAAACACAGTCTGTACTGACTGCGGCAACTTATATATGTACACCTCTCAAAACAGTCCCTCACCGAAGTGGGGTTGGCCAGTAAATTCTCGCATTCGTGTGAGGTTACTTACAGTTGAACGATCACTTAATTTGACACTGCGAAGGAGTTCACCAAAAGCTTCCGATCTGAGAGATCGGTTCTCTTTAGGAGGGTTGCTTTAAGCATCTCACAGGAGTTGCTTGCTTCTGAGATTGACATTTGCATAGTAGCGCATTTACTTAATTTCTGCGGTAGGGTTCAGATAACTGCAAGTAACTGTGGACGATGGCCAGTGATCACATGTTCACTGAAATCAGACTGGGCTACATGAAACCATGGTTCCCCATTATCTGGTCAAAATGGCACGAGCTGAATAGTTTAGCTAGTTGGTGGGATACGGATGAGTTTTGGGAGTATGGTCACTCATGAAGAAATATATATTTCAAAAACAGTAAATATAATACAAGAACAAATACGAAATAGAATGAACTTGCCAGATTTGTCTGCTTATTTGCCACAAATGAAGTTCGTGATAGGACTCACCAGGTGAGAGGCTGAGCATGTTGACATTTATAGATTATGAGATGTAGGCCAACGCAAGATCTTATACCTGTAGGGGACTGTCTAGAGCAAGTTCGTTAACATAACAAATATGCGAATAAAAATCCAAGTCAATGAGAGTATAATGCAACAATATATTATCAAAATGCATTAATGAGTGATATTAATTAATAGGCTACTTGGATATGTTGTTAAAGTCCACTGTTACAGATTATTTATATAGTCCACAGAAGCGTTGACTGTTGGAATCGTGTCTACTGATAGAAGCTGTGTTCCGGTTATAGAGTTGTCTTCGGATAAGGATAATAGGTTTCTGCAATAAATGCAAAGTATACAACACGGTTTGAGTGGAGCAGGTAGACAGAAATGGCCAGAGAGAAGGCGAAGCTACCAACAGTATAGTGTATTTCAAATTGCACTCGGAAGTTATATGTATTTAAACATAAATCGTTTTAAACAAGAGTCATGTACAATGTTTCTAATTTCAACATCTAACCAAAAAGTGTACAATCATGTGGTTACGTACTCCACATACCCGCAAATCCCATAGTATTCGCTCCGCGTAGACCAAAGACAGAAGAAAACACCGAATCGATCGCCCAAATTACAAGATATATTTCGGGATCAGAATCGTGTTGTGATGATGCTTGCTTAGCTAGCTAGTGACCATGAACGAAAGACTGAACGTAACGTGACAGCATGCCAAGTGGTGTGGATACTTGACCACGAGCCTTCAGCTAAAAAAATTGACTTAAACAGTGAAGTTAAGCATCCATTATTGAGTGATGAATGCTGTAGTCTAATAATGTTGGGGAATTATCTACCTCTACAGTTTGTTTTGCATAGTAGAAGGAATGCTACACAGCTAACAAATGATAAGAATATGTAGACTTTGAACTTATCTGACGAATATGCCATTTGTTACACAGCATATCAATTAAGCTGTTTCAAATTTTCTAGTCAGTGGTTTCTTAGGTT